>CM057831.1:60047781-61449031 GCA_030068075.1 Paguma larvata
TTGCAGGGGTGGTGTAGTGGTCATGATCTCCTTTATTTGTTGTTTGTCCAGGAAACTTTTCATCTCTCCTATTTTGCTGGATAAAGAATTCTTGGATGCAGATTTTTCCAATTCAGCACACTGAATATATTCTGCCACTTCTTTCCAGCCTGACAAGTTTCTCTGGATACATCTGCTACAAGCCTATTTATTGAAATTGACATTTAGAGTGAGTACCTTTACCAGATATATGGTTTGAAATATCTTCTCCCAGTCTTCAGGATGACTTTTCATTTTGTTGATTGTCTCTTTTTCTGTGCATAGGGCTTTTTCTTTTTATTTTTTTACTTAAATTCAAGTTAGTTAACATACAGAGTTGTATTGATTTCAGAAGTAGATTACAGTGATTCATTACTTACATATACACCCAGTGCTCATCCCAAGAAGTGCCCTCCTTAACACCCATCGCCCATTTTGCTGAACAGAAGTTTTTAGTTTGATGCAATTCCACTTAATATTTGGTTTTTTGTTCCACTGATTTTAATGTCATATCCAAAAAATCATTGCCAAGACTTAAGGAGATTGTCCCCTGCAATTTTTTCTATAAGTTTTATGGTTTCCCATCTCATATTAAAATTTTTAATCCATTTTGAGTTAATTTTTATGAGTGGCATAAGATAGGAGTCTAGGGGTCTTGATTTTCTTCCACTGGTCTATTCTGTTTTTATGCTACAACCATATTGTTTTGATTACTATGCTTTGAGATATAATTTGAAATCAGAGAGCATGATGCTCCACATTCATGAATATTGGTGGTTTATTCTCTTTAATTTATTTCTTGTATATATGTGTATGGATTTACTACAATTCATTTATTCATTCACTTGCATTATTGAATATTCATTTGTTTCCTGATTGGGGCTATTATGAATAAAACTGCTCTAGACATTCATGGGCAATTCTTTGCATAGACATATATTTTCTGATTTCTTATGTAAATATCTGGAGGTGGGATTGTTGAGTTATAGAGCAGGATCCTGTTTCAGTTTTGATGCTAGAATCGAGAAACTCTAGGAAGGCATATATAGTTCCATGTTTATATTGCAATGGATACAGACAGTTCATATATTCCATCGGAAAAAAGGTGTTAAAATTTGAGGGTAATGTTGAAGCTTTTTCTCCTGGCTCAAATATTTTCTAAATACGTATCCTCCACTCACTATGCCATCTCACTTTTACAAAAGACCCACATTAGTGCCGTTTTTGCTAAACAAAATAAATAAAAAAAAGATTTTCACTTGTATATAAAAAGGGGGGCTCAGAGTAACACTAGCAGTTAGTGTTTGTTTTTACAATGAGCTGTTATAGAGGCAGCAAATACCTGAGCAGACAGAGTGGCCCCGCCAAGCTCCTTCTCTAGGAAACACACTCAGCATCTCAGCATCAAGCCGTCACAGCTGTGAACCATGTCTGTGAGCATCTGTGCTTTATCTCCATTTATTTTGTGCATCCATTAACAAGATGTGCCCTAACGCATCAGGAAAAGCCCAAGATGGGCTATTTTGGGGTTGGGAAATGCTCACAAAATTTTCCATTTAAATACATGGCAATTGCTTCTTTGCTTTATGCCATTTCATAGGAACACTCTATTCTCAGATAACAGGGGATGTCTGTATAGATCTAGTTTCAACAAAGCTAAATTTATCTCTTCCCCCATCTGGGACCTATGGGACATCTATGTGTGAAGCATCAAAAACATTTTCCCTTTTTGCTTGGAAAATCCCCAGAGAAACCACTAAGTGTTGTTATATAGGGTTCCTAACCAATGCTGTACAATTTCCTGAGCAATACCAGTTACAAAGGAGGATTTAAAAACATCAGGCATCAGGGTGAGTTTGGGTAATTTAGGAGAAAAAAATACATGTGATGCACAGAAAATCTGCAATTAGATAGCAGGGATTTGAGTTAGATGGTAGCCGAATGTGGAGGAGTGAGTCACCTCACTCTTCAGACTTCTGAATCCAAACGGATTCACAAACTGCCTTGAAGAGGGAGGAGAGGGGGGGGGAATTAAGTGTAGTTTAGGCACTGGAGGAAGGAGGCACAGTAGGGCTCATGTGATAAGGACCAAAGAGATAACTTTATAGGCAAGCAAGTGTCTGCACAATAACAGAAAAACAATCAAAATTAGAACTTTGGAACAGACTGCACAATAATGTCTTCTCTCTGTGGATGGAACAGTCTTCCTTAGGAAGTGGTAAGACCTCTACCAATGAAAATGAATTAGTGCAAGAGTTGGAAGTAATTCCAGTGACAATGTACCCCAACTTCCGAATGACAATATTCATGACATATGTCATTCTCCCTTTGCTTTAATACATCTTATAACAGTAATCTTGTTATCTTACTAGAGATTTCTATCTGCATGAATGAATAACAATACTTGAACTCAAGTCTACTTTCCTATAAATTTTCTTATTTATCATATGTATTATCTTAAAGTGTACAAAATAATACAAAAGACAATTACTTGCCTTTACTCCAAGTACTCATACCAGTTTTAATTATCTCCAATTTCACTAAAGACAAACAAACAAACAAACAAAAATTTTAGGATTCTAGGCATCTTGAAACCATGTTTACCATAATTCAAATACTCTGATATTTCAATATACACACTAATTTGTTAAAGTTTTTATATACAAGCAGGGAGACTAACCAAAAAGGACACTTTGAAATCCATCCATTCATCCATTCTACAACTCTTTCCATGTGCTGGTTACTATGTTAAGTGTAAGAGACATAGCAGTGAACAAAATAAACAGCAATTCCTGTGCATAAAGTTTTTTAAAATTCTGGTGAGGGACCAGAGACAATGGTAATTGCTCTGGAATGCAGAAAATATGGAGAGGAAGATGTTATGCCAAGATTGGCAGAGGTCTGGGACTTGCAATTTTATTTTGTTTTTAATATTTTTTAAAGTTTATTTATTTATTTTGAGAGAGAGAGCGAGCAGGGGAGGGGCGGAGAGAGGAAGAGAGAGAGAATGACAAGCAGGCTCTGCCCTGACAGTGCAGAGCCCAATGCAGGTATCAGACTCATGAACTGTGAGATCATGACCTGAGCTGAGAAATCAAGAGTCAGATACTTAACTGACATAGCCACCTAGGTGCCCGTGGGGCTTGCAGTTTTGAATTAGGTTATGGAAAGGCCTTACCTTGGGTCCTACACTGAGAAGACATCTGGTACTAGTGAAGGTATTTCGCGTGGTATTATCTGGGGGATAGCAAAGCAGGCAGTGAAAGCAGCAAGTGGAAACACCCTGGATTGTACACATGCTTGTTGAGTTTGAGAAGCATCAGTAGGTATAGATAGACTGAGAGGTCAGGGTTAGAGCAGTGGGAGGCACATTTAGAGATTCCAAAGGGTTCTTTTTTTTTTTTTTAATGTTTATATACTTATTTATTTAGGGAAAGAGACAGAGCATGAACAGGGTAGGGACAGAGAGAGAAGGAAAGGCAGAATCAGAAGCAGGCTCCAGGCTCTGCACTGTTAGCACAGAGCCTGACGTGGAGCTTGAACTCACAAACTGAGATTATGACCTGAGCTGAAGTTGTATGCTTAACCAGCTGAGCCACCCAGACACCCCTAGAGATTCTGAAGAGTTCTAATTACACAGGATGTTTTAAACAAATACAGGGATGTTAGCTTTTGTGCTGAGTGAGATTGAAGGGGACTGAAGGTTTAAGGGATAGCTAGAAATTGTTTTGTCTCATTTATTTTGTAAAGCAAAACAATGTAATAATTACCATAGCACTATATTTTTCTTTATTATTTTCCAAGTTGTGGTGAAAATTTCCAAGGTATACTTAATTTTTCCATGGTTTGCTCCATTTATATTTGAGCAAATTGCTTTACCAAGACATCAGTTCTAATCTTTTCATGTTTTCTAGAAAAAATTGCTTTTATCATTTTTATATATTGATACATTGTTTATATGGCATCATTTGTTGAGTTTTCACTTCTTAAAAGTAATGGGTAAAAAACATACATACCAACCACTTACATAGAAAAATCTTAGGCTAAATTCCTCTCTCTGTCTCTGTCTCTGTCTCTCTCTCTCTCTCTCACACACACACACAATGTAGAGAGAAAATAGAAACAATCAAAATGAGAACATTGGACAAGATTGTTTAAGGGGCATAGTCTGAAATATAACAACGAAATATATAAATTAATTTTTGTAAATACAATTGGATATACAATATACTACTGTGGGAAATGAATAAATCAGATTGCAAACAATAGCTAAGAAAATTCTTTAAAAAATATAAATGAAGAGGAGTTTTCTCAAAAACAAAAGAAATAAAGAAAGAGATCCAGAAATCAAACTTTCAATCAAAAACCTTTCAGGTTATATCCCATCCAGGACACTGAAGAAAGGTAGAAGCTAACTATTTTCAAAAAGAAACAAATTAATTGAGAAAACTTTCACCCTAAGTGTATAATTTTCATAGTTATTTAGGGCTAAACATAATATAACAAAAGAAATTAAAATAACGATTATTTATATTGCATGCTAATCTGCATGGAAATTTAGGAGAATCAGGAAAACTTGTGAGAATTACATAGTGCATAGCAATATCATTGGTTAGTCAAACTAGTAAAATCTTTCATGTTTATGAGCAAGAAAACACTAGATACATAGTGCAAAATGACTGTGCCCATAATATTTAAGTTATAAACTACTAAGTAATTTTTGGCCCATCAAATAATGTCTTTGATTATTTTGAGGTGAAAATATAGACTTGAAAGGTATAGACTTGTAAAATCAAGACCATCCTCAGCCCCATCATATCTGCATAAAATAGGTATACACAATTTACCTTTTGTTTTAAGTGCTTATATGATTTAATTGATTAAAATCCAGTAAACATATCTGCAAGGATATCTGGGAAGAAGGAAATTATATGAAAAGTTAAGAGAATCAGTGTTGTTCAAGCCAGAATGATAAATTGGAAATTGGTCAAGGGAGAAGAAACTAGCACTCATGAATGGCCTGAGAATATGAGCACGTGCATGTACACAGAGTTTATAGTATAAAACCCAAGATCAGGTCTCTGGTATAGCGTTTGCATTATGTTAGCATGCTTCTGATTCATTAAGAGGCCCAGGAATACTCAGTAGGATCAAATAACAGTGTGGGTACAAAAGGATTATCTTTCTCCTAAATCTTTACTTATGTTGTGCAAAATGCTTGCTCATATTTTGTCTCAGAATGAAATTAATGTCACCACAATCTTCTTGTATAGGATCTTTTTATTGGTACAAAAAGTAACATGCTTTGCAATTGACTATCATGCATGGCATCAACAGCTCCAGCCTGACACCACGATACTTCATTCTCAATGGGATTCCTGAACTGGAGGCTGCACACACCTGGATCTCCCTGCCATTCTGCATCATGTACATCATTGCCTTCGTGGGGAACTGCGGGCTCATCTACCTCATTAGTCATGAGGAGGCCCTGCATCGGCCCATGTACTACTTCCTGGCCCTGCTTTCCCTTACAGATGTTAGTGGGTGTACTTCATACGTCCCTAACATGTTATGTATCTTTTGGTTCAACCTCAAGGAGATTGACTTTAGTGCCTGCCTTGTGCAGATGTTTTTCATCCACATGCTGACAAGTATGGAGTCTGGCGTGCTCATGCTTATGGCGCTGGATCGCTGGGTGGCCATTTGCTATCCTCTGCGCTATCCTACCATCCTCACCAACACTGCAGTTACCAAGGTTGGGTTTGCCACCTTCAGTAGAAGCATGTTGCTCACAATCCCATTCACTTTCCTGATCACACGTCTTCCTTTCTGCAGGGGCAACCTCATCCACCACACCTACTGTGACCATATGTCTCTGGCCAAATTGTCCTGTGGCAACATCAAGGTTAATGCTATCTATGGTCTAGTAGTTGTCATATTGGTCGCAGGATTTGATATTTTCTGTATCTGCATGTCTTACACCAGTATTATCCGTGCTGTAGTGAATCTGTCATCTGCAGATGCTCGCCACAAAGCCTTTAGCACCTGTACATCACACATATGTGCTATTGTTATCACCTATGTCCCAGCCTTCTTCAACTTCTTCACTCACCGCTTTGGAGGACGCGCCATACCTCACCATGTTCATATTCTCATAGCCAACCTCTACCTGTTGCTGCCTCCCACTCTGAATCCGATTGTCTATGGAATGAAGACTAAGCAGATCCGTGAAGGAGTGATCAGATTATTTTTTAGAGAGAAAGATTTTTGAGTATGAGCTAAATCTATAGAATAAAATTCAGCATTTAGTATTAGGGTAAATAAAAACACTATGGAGGAAAAGAATAGGTGCAGAATTCATAAAGATGAGGTCAGAAAAAAGTACCTGTCAATATTCTGTTAAAATATTTATGAAATAATCACTAAATTTTTAATCTGAGACCTTAAATTTGATAGAAAAAATAAAATCAATAAGAAAGAATATTATTTTCCACACAGTTAAACTTTAGTGAGACCTGGTGGAATGAATTCAGAGAATGGGAAATCTAGAATTTGAAGTAAACTTTTGATGATTAATTTATTTTGGTTTAGGGTACTCTGAGGGAGTAGATAGAAAAGAATAAAGGCAGTCAGACAGCTGAGAAACTCAAGAAAAGTGGACAGTTTTGTAGGTACAGAGAAGCCAGTAACACTCTCCAAGAGTGTTTGTGCTGAATTCCAAGGGTCCTGCCATCCTTTTTGTGACATATTTATGTGAAACTTGTATAACTTTCAAGAACAAATTCCTCCTTGTCTGCTCATTTATTTCTGATCTTCAGCTGCCCAGGTAATTATTTGGATTTCTATTTATATACTCACATATATACAAATGAAGCTTGAGTAGATATGATTACTGGAGTTCATTAAAATCTGGGAAGTACCCTTTGGAGTAGATGTCGAGCAGAATTTTGAAAAACACAGTGGACATATGTGGCTTGAGTAAATGCTTCATGAGTAGAGGAAAGGAGACAAAAAAAATCTATATAATTTTCCAATCAAGGATGTCTGTGATTGACTGCTTTATTTGACTTTAATACAGGAGGAGAAATAGTGATCAGGGACATTGAAGAAAGGAGTACTTTATTTAGATTTCTGGAAATAACAGAGAAAAAAGTAACAGAAGTGGAATGATAAATGTAGTTTTCAGAAAGAGCAAGACTGAATGAAAAGTGATAAAGAATGAGAACCTAACCCAAGAAGTAATTGGAGTAATAGAATATAATCAGGGATGAACACAAATAGATAATTAGGTGGAAATATTAACTATATGGATAAAGATTATATCCATATTACCTACAAATATGTAGAAATATATTTTATATTATATTATGTATAGTAAAATGATTGTAAAATATCTAATCACTTCATGTATTTTGCAATGTTATTTCACATGGAAGAAAAACCTGTTTTTGTTTTTTTTTAAATACTAACATTATAACAGTGCCTCCATGTAACATCAGTAATGAACTTACAATCATAAAGTTGCTATCTCTTGGAATTGTGATTTGGATTTGTAAATTTTATTCATTGGGGAATTTTATTTAAGCAATACTAAAATAAACTTTCCCTAAAGCAAAATAGGAAAATAAACTTTTCCTAAACTGCTATTTAAAAAAATATGTTGGTTCAGGTACTATAATAATGCTTAATGTACAGTATTTCATTGAAATTTAAGTCAAAATTGTGGGATAGCTATAATTGTACTCATTATAAAGAAAAGAAATTTGAGCTACACGAATAGCAGGACTGGTTGAATCTCATAAGATCAAGACTAATATTTAAATACAATCATGTCAATAGTCATATATTACAGGGAGAAGATGTGGGGGTGCAGCAACAACAGTGACAGCAACAAAGTAAAACTGGAATACAAAGTTAAAAATCTGGAGAAATAAAATGTAATAAATAACATTTCTTTTGAGGTACCTGAGTAATATTCCCCAATTAGTTTTATGCCATCTTCTTCTTTACAAACATAAATATGGGTTTAAGGAAACAACGACAGCAGTGTGATTCTGAAAACCAGCAGTCCAGAATAGTTGTGATTTTTTAATTATAAGGTAGATCATAATGGAAGGAAATTGTATATACTATTTTACTGGGAGAAAGAGAGATGGAGATATATATATATATATATATGTAGAGAGAGAGAGAGAGAGAGAGAGAGAGAGGGAGAGAAGGAGAAAAGGACAGGATGGGAAAAGACTGGAAAAAATTGTAGAAGACACTTCATTTTAAATTCCTTCTGCCCTAGAGGCCAAGATGTGAGCAGAGCTCAATGTGCCTGGGGGAAAGCTCCCTGCCCCGCCCCACATCATAGGCCTCACACAGTTTGCTAAGCTCCAGAACCAAGGCATCAGGTATAAAGTTCTCACACTTACATTTCAATTTAGATAAATCAAAATCCTTTTCAAACAAAGTGATAGTAATATTTCCAAATGGAAGGAAGTGGGAAGATACTACAAGGTGAGACAGTTTAGTGAAAATTATCCTGCTCCTGAAGCATCTCCAAAGCCTTTTGGCCCACCATTTCAGACTGGTCTTATATGCAGAGGTACAGAGATAGAGACAATGGACCAAGAAAACAAGCCATAAAGATGGAGGGACCCAAATAGCGAGCATTCCACATGACGTTTCTACAAGTCTCTACTAAACACAAGTTGTTTTCTCTTTTATTGAACTGGCAAAATTAAGCCAAAATATACTTGGAATCTTATCCCACTCTTTCCCTGAGTTCTGTCTTTTACTATCAATGAATGACAAATATGCTATTCCTTGAAATGAAAAATATCAAAAGACATAGCTTAGGTTTTAAAATAACTTAAAAACAATTTTCAAAGAAGTTTTCTACAAAATCTGAAAAATGAACAAGATTGCACAAGATTGACTCAATTATTTTGTGAGATGATTATACATGAGAATTTTGAATTCAACATTTCTACATTATAGATAAGAAGTCAAAGGCATTCCAGTCAATAGAAAAGAGGTTTAATATTGGTCTGGGGTGCCCCCATGGTTCCTTTGGAGCAATAAATATGTATAGAAACTAGATAATTGTGCACATCTATCTACCTGTTGGGTACTTTTATGTTAAATTGTCAAGGCCAAGATTTCTTTATCCAGCCTAATATCATTTTCATGACCTGGAACATACCCTAAACTTCTGAATGGCAATAGGGCATAAAGAGTTTGTAGGCTAATGTGCACAGTATTGAGGGTACAGAATGGTGCTGGATGTGCATGGAAGGAGAATTGCAGATGTGGACGGGGCATTTGGAATAACAATATTCTCTGTGATGCAGAAATTTGAGGATTTTTTTTCTGAAAAAACAATTGGCAAGAGTGTCTAAACATATGGAAAATGTATTTAAAATATTTTTGGGGCACCTGGGTGTTTCAGTCAGCTAAGCATCCCACTCTTGGTTTCAGCTCAGATGATGATCTGACAGTTCTGAGTTCGAGCCTGCATCAGGCTCTGCCCCTGATAGTGTGGAACCTGCTTAGGATTCCCTATCTCTCTCTCTCTCTGGCCCTCAACCACTTGTGCTCTATGTCTCTCTCAAAATAAATAAATGAACTTCAAAAACATTTGTAATAGATATAAGTTAAACCTGGGCATCATATCTTATGCTTCTGAAATACATAAATATAATAATGAAATAAATAAAAGAATGGAAATAAGTAAATAGCTTTATTAAGAATGGTTAGTTCTGTCAATTCCCAAACTTAATGCAACTATTTATGAGCAAAAGTGATAGATTATTGGGCACTCTACTGTCTCTCTTATAAAAAAGTCCCCTAGAAGATCTTGATGCAGTTTAGTATAACCAGTTTGGGCACTATGGTCTCCAAGTTAAGAACCCCTGCTGTAGAGTTAAGTAATACCTCATACCAATTCTTATTTTCCTAAATTTCAAATATAAATGGAGAGATTTTATACTGAGACCCATAAGTAATTTGGGAACATAGTTGCATTGATTTAAATTTTATCAAAGTAATTTTATGTGTACTCTATTGTTATTTAACAAAATAAAACTTTCTATTTAAATGAAAGTTTTCTTTCCAAGTAGTCAATTTGAAGTCTCTTACAGTAGTTCACTACCATATCCATAGAAGGATATGTTCCAAGACCCCCAGTGGCTGCCTGAATCCACAGACAGCACCAAATCCTATATATGAAAGTTTAATTTATAAATTAAGCACAGTAAGAGAGTAACGACAAAAACTAATAAGTAAATGAACAATTATAACAGTATACAGTAATAAAAGTTGTGCGAATGTGCTCGCTCTCTCTCTCTCAAAATATCTTACTACATTGTACTCTTACTTCTTCTTGTGAAGATATGGGATGAAAAAATGTCTATGTGTTGAGACAAAAGGATGTGAATGATGTGTGCACAATGATGCATTGTTAGGCTACTATTGACCTTCTGAGGATCATCTGCTTTGGGACCACAGCTGACAGGTAAACTGACACAGCAGAAAACAAAACTGCAGATAAGGAGGAGGACTATGGTACCCTTTTCTAGTAATATCATTAATGCAAAAAGCGAAACAAAACAACATCAACACAGTTAATATGTTAAAATTTTATTAAATGCTTAATATAAAAAAACTTATGGAAATATATACACTAGAATTTAGGCTTTAAAAGCATTTACTTGAGGGGTCAGGTGAGATGTGAGTTTGTGGGATAGTGCACCTTCATTTTCTACTATATGTAGAAAGTATTGAAGAATAGTAAGATTTTTCTTCAGTAATAGAGAGGAAGGGGGTGGTGGTGCCTGTGTGATTGTGTGTTGGTTGAGTGTCCAACTCTGGATTTCTCCTCGGGTCATGATCCCAAGGTCGTGGGATTGAGCCGTACATTGGACTCTGCACTGAGAGTGGAGCCTGCTTAAGGTTCTTACTCTCTCTGGGGTTCCTGGGTGGCTCAATCAGTTAAGCTTTGGACTTTGGCTCAGGTCATGATCTCACAGTTTGTGGGTAAGAGCCCCACAATGGACTCTGTGCTGACAGCTTGGAGACTGGAGACTGCTTTAGATTCTGTCTCTCTCTCTCTATGCCCCTCCCCAGCTCGTGCTCTGTCTCCTTCTCTCTCTCAAAAGTAAATAAACATTTATATAAATTAATAAAATTTATATAACACTTATATAAATTAATCAAATTAAAAATACACAGAGAGAAAAGGGAAAACAATTCAATCTCTGTCCACCGTAAAATAAAATTTAAGGCCAAATAATATCTTGGAAAAAGTCTGCAAACTATGACAACAAATGGATTTAAACTTCAGTATTGAAGGTGCCCAGCAAGCAGTAAGATACAGACTAACACCTCCACTAGGAATAGATAAGGAGGCGACTGGATAATCAAAAGATGAGAAAACCAATAGACCAAACCTACTTGAAAAAAATGTTCATAATCACCACAAATGAAATTAATTTTAATTGAACCTAAAATACCAAAGAGATGGAATAGAACAGAGAACCCAGAAATGGACCCATAAACCTATTGCCACCTAACCTTTGACAAAGCAGGAAAAATATATTCAATGAAATAAAGACAGTCTCTTCAGGAAGTGGTGCTGGGAAAAATGGACAGCGACACGCAGAAAAATGAACCTGGACCACTTTCTTACAACATACACAAATATAAACTCAAAATGGATGAAAGATCTAAATATAAGACAGGAAACCACCAAACTCCTCATGGAGAAAGCAGGCAAAAACCTTTTTGACCTTGGCCGCAGCAACTTCTTACTGAACATGTGTCCGGAGGCAAGGGAAACAAAAGCAATGGGACCTTATGAAAATAAAAAGCTTCTGCATAGCAAAGGAAAAAAATAGTGAAACTAAAGGACAATCGACAGAATAGGAGAAGATAGAGGGTTAGTATCCAAAATCTATAAAGAACTTATCAAACTCAACACACGAAAAACAAATTACCCAGTGAAGAAATGGGCTAAAGACATGAATAGACACTTCTCCCAAGAAAACATCCAGATGGCCAACACACATGAAAAGATGCTCAATGTCACTCATCATTGGAGAAATACAAATCAAAACCATAATGAGATACGACCTCACACCCATCAGAATGGTTAACTTTAACGACTCAGGCAACAAGAGATGTGGGCGAGGATGCGGAGAAAGAGGATCTCTTTTGCACTGCTGGTGGGAATGCAAACTGGTGCAGCCCCTCTGGAAAACAGTATGGAGGTTCCTCAAAAAATTTAAACTAGAACTACACTATGACCCAGCAATTGCACTACTAGGTATTTATCCAAGGGATACTGATGTGCTGTTTCAAAGGGGCACATGCACCCCAATGTTGACAGCAGCACTATCAACAATAGCCAAAGTATGGAAACAGCCCAAATGTCCATGGACATTCTTGATGGATGAATGGATCAAGAAGATGTGGTATATATAGACAATGGAGTACTACTCACCAATCAACAAGAATGAAATCTTGACATTTGCAACGATA
This sequence comes from Paguma larvata, assembly GCA_030068075.1. Lineage (NCBI taxonomy): Eukaryota > Metazoa > Chordata > Mammalia > Carnivora > Viverridae > Paguma > Paguma larvata. The sequence continues at coordinate 60,060,328 of CM057831.1, forward strand.
TGGATGGATCTAGAGGGTATTATGCTAAGTGAAATTTGTCAGTCAGAGAAAGACAAATATATGACTCCACTCATATGAGGACTTTAAGATACAAACAGATGAACATAAGAGAAGGGAAGCAAAAATAATATAAAAACAGGGCTGGGGACAAACCTTAAGAGACTCTTAAAAATACGGAAAAAAAACAAAGGGTACTGGAGGGGTTGTAGGAGGGGGGATGGGCTAAACGTGTAAGGGGCATTAAGGAATCAACTCCTGAAATCCTGTTGCACTATATGGTAACTAACCTGGATGTAAATTGAAAAAAAGAAATTAAATAAAAATTAAAAATAAAATACCAAAGAGATGTAGTCTTACCAGTGCAACTGGAGAAAAGAGAACATATAATAATCAATCCTTATAGAGGGGATAGTCGGCTAACACTGTACTGAAATGAAAGTTAACAGAATCTCATGGAGATTATTTTTTTCAAACGCTTATCAATAGAATTAAAATTGTCCATGCTTTTGGATCTCACAAACGTCAATCCTGTTTCTTCTTATCTTAGGAGAGGAAAAATCAATAACACAGAGTAGATTATGATACCCACGGAAGACTTATTTTTGGTAGAAAAAATGAGAAATAATATAAATATTTGAGAGTAACGAAATAATTAACTTTGGTATCTATATTGGGTGAAAGAAGTTAAGCTATTGAAAATTTTGATTTCAACGTATACAGATAACATGAGAAAATGGTCACAAAATAATATTATGCAGGGAAGAAAACAGTATTCAAACTTCCATACACTCTGAAATGTATACACAATCAGTATATTAAACATAATAATTATAAACTGAATAAATGAAGTAAAAAAACTTTATTTTTAAAAATATTTTATTTTTGAGTAATATCTACACCCCTGGTGAGGCTCAAACTCACAACCCCGAGATCCAGAGTAGCATTCTCCACCAACCGAGCCAGCCAGGCACTCATGAAGTACAGAAAACTTTTTATGGTGGGTATTCCTCTGTATTGGAGTTACAAATGGTTTTCCAACTTTTTTATACTTTTCTGTGTTTTCCAGATTTACTACATAAAGAATGTATTTCTTTGGTAACAAGAGAAAAAAAATTTAAGTTTATTTATGTCTTTTGAGAGAGAGAGAACACACGCCAGACACTTGAGTGCAGGATGGGTAGAAAGAGAGGGCAAGAATTGCTAGCAGGCTCTGCTTTGTCAGCACGGGCTCATGTGGGGTTCCAACTCATGAACCAGGAGATGATGACCTCAGTAGCAATCAAGAGGCTGACACTAACTGACTGAGCCACAGAGGTATTCTGAGAAGAAATAAAAAAAAAACACTTCGATGATGTTGATAACCACACTTGGTGGTCACATTTCCCACTTGGGAAATGTTTTTGTTGTTTCTTTTTCTACTCAGAAGATTCTAAATATAGATCTGTTACCACCAGGCTGAAAGTTTATTCTCTTTCAATTAGAATCCCTCTGAGATATCTAATTCTGGAGCCTCTATCCCCCTGGGACATCATACTGGAGAATCTTCAAGGAAACAAAAAATCCTAAGTAAGAAGATGTCATCCCCAATTTTGAAGAACTCCTAAGTATTCTCAGCCATGAATAGAACAGTGCCTAACACTGAGGTGAGTTTGGGCAATTTTCAAAAGTAGTTATTTTAGAAAAAGTAACAATATTGATGGATAAGAATACAATGGCCTAGAATTCGTAGGCAGTTTTAAAAATAGGCAATATGAGCAAGAAGTAATGAATTTCTCTTTCCCATTTACTTCTCCAGAGGTAATAAGTCTCTTTCTTCCTGTGTGGCTTCCACTGGACTGTCTCACATTCCATTCGCCCATTCATTTTGCTGTGGGGTTCACATAAAAGATAGTGGACCCTGGAGATTGTAATCTTGACATTTCTCTGGTCTATGGACAATGAAATGATGGTTTCCCCCATGGGGGGACATTTCGGGAGAGGTCTGGGAGAACTCTTTACTTATAAAGAGTTTATTTACAGGAGAGGCAATCAACTTAGGAACTGGTATTCTTTTGTACAGTCTTTCCATGGTGACTTCCGGGTACCCTGGCCTATAGGAGTGGATGCAAGAGTGATTTCCAAATGATTGAGGTAACAGGAATCTATGTCTTGTGTCTTTAGAGCTGTGTAATACATGTCATCATATTGCAAATCTATGTACATTCCTGCTGGATGGTGGGATTGTTTGGAATTGATTTGCTTCATGGAAAGGTGCCCACCCAGAGCTTAAGGACTATTTTAGTTTTTCAGTTGAGAGAAATATTTAACCATTTGGTAACTACATCTTTCCTCAAACATCTCTGAATCTGTAAATTCATATCAGAAACCAAGTCCTTACTAATTCAAATGATCATTTATTCATATATATTTTATTGAGTATCTAAAATGTACTATCTGCAGCAAGTTATAGAGAATATTACTGGCAAATCTTCCATGGATTATTAACTTCCCTCATTATTTTCAAGGTAGGACAAAAGTCCTGTTGATAAGAACCAGTCAGATTAGGGTGATTCTCGAAATATACTCACAGGATCATAGTGACAACATTCAGAAAGAATCTGAGAGGAGAGATTAAAAGTGGCTTATTGGCAGAAAATTATGGCCCAGTTCACAGAATGTGGTGGAATATAAGAGGTGTGCTGGAAGTTTAGAAAGTGAGGGTCGATACTTAAACAAAATATTCAATGAGACATCAAGTAGTACTGTATAATTAGTTTTAGATACGATAGTTCGAAGACTGTCTTGCTAGAGTAGGGGGAAAAAAACACTGCTACCATGACAAGGTTCTTTACAGATGACATGATACTGTATGGGGAAAACCCAAAAGATTCCACCAAAACTGCTAGAACTGATCCGTGAAATCAGCATAGTCACAGGATATAAAATCAATGCACAGAAATCTCTTGCATTTCTATACTCTAATAATGAAGCAACAGAAAGAGAAATCAAGGAATCAATTCCATTTACAATTACACCAAAAACCATAAAATACCAAGGAATAAACCTAACCATAGTACCATTTTATTGTTCTTTATGGTGAGAGTAATAGAGCTCTACTCTGATAGCACCTTTCAAGTATACTATACAATATTGTTATTCTGTGCATTAGATTCTGTGGACCCCATTGTTTTTATAACTGTAATTTCATAAACTTTGATCAACATCTCCAAATTCTCCCTATCATTCTGACCCTGGAATCCACCATTTTACTGTTTAGGTGAGTTTGATATTTATATGTTTGATGTTTTTAACTTCCAAACATAAGATCATATTGTTTTTCTCTGCTTGACTTACTTTACTCAGCATAATTCCTCAAGGTCCATCTTGTTGTCACAAATGGCAAAATTTCCCTTTTTTATATGCATGAATAGTATTTCATTGACTATAATTACATTTTGTTTATCTATTCATCCATCTATAGATACTTTAGCTGTTTCCATGTCCTGGCCTATTGTGATAATGCTACAATGAACATGGGAGTGCAGATATTTCTTTGAGATAATGATTTCAACTCCTTCAGATACATACCGAGAAGCAAGATTGCTAGATCATATGGTATTTCTATTTTCAATTTTTTGAGGGAACTCATTTTCCACAGGTGCTGTACGAGTTTATATTCCCACCAATAGTACACAAATGCTCCTTTTCCTCCACATCCTCACCAGCATTTTTTATCTATGTTTGTTTGTTTTTGATAATAGCCAATCTAACAGATTTAAGGTGATTCTCCTTGTGGTTTTGATTTACACTTCCTTGATGATTAGGGTTGTTAAGCACCTTTTTGTGAACCTGTTGGCCATGTCTATGTCTTTGCTTGAAAAATGTCTATTTAAGTCTTTTGTACATTTTTAATAAAATCATTCAGAGTTTTTTTATACCACTATATTATATAAATTTCTTATGTATTTTGGATATGAACACTTCATCAGATAGATGCTTTGCAAATATCTTTTTCAGTCTGCAGGATGCCTTTTCATTTTGTTGATTGTTTTTTTTTGTTTTTTGTTTTGCCTTTTTTTTGTTTTTATGGTTTTTTTTCTTTTGTGGTTTGTTTCTGTTTTGTTTTTAATTTTTTATTTAAATTCAAGTTAGTTAACATACAGTGTTGTATTGGTTTCAGAAGTAGATTAGAGTGATTCATTACTTACATATAACACCCAGTGCTCATCCCAAGAAGTGCCCTTCTTAATGCCCATCACCCGTTTTGCTCAGATTTTTTAGTTTGATGCAGTCTCACTTGATTTTTGCTTTTTGTTCCACTGCCTGTGGTGTCATATTCAAAAAATCGCTGCCAAGACTGAAGTCAAGGAGATTGTCCCCTACATTTTCTTCCAGAAGTGTTACAGTTTCACATCTTCCATTTAAGTTTTTAATCCATTTTGAGTTAATTTCTGTGATTAGTGTAAAATAGGAGACTAGGGCTCTTGGTTCTGTCCCACTGGTCTATTATGTTTTTATGCCAACAGCATACTGTTTTGATTACTATGTTTTGCAACATAATTTGAAAACACAAAGCATGATGCTTCCAGCCTCGCGAGTATTGGTGGTTTATTCTCTCTAATTTCCTTCTTGTATACTATGTATGGATTTACTACAATTCATTCACTCACATGCATTATTGGATATTTCTTTGTTCCTGATTGAGGCTATTATGAATAAATCTGCTCTAGACATGTTATGGGCAAGTCTTTGTATAGACATATATTTTCATATTTCTTATGTAGATACCCAAGAGTGGAATTGTTGAGTTAGAAAGCGGGATCCTGTTTCTGTTTTGAATCTAGAATTGAGGAACTCTGGGAAGGCTATCGTTCCACATGAATATTGCAAAGGATACCAGGCATTTCACATGTTCGATCACAGAAACTTTGCTAAAATTTGAGAGTAGCTGTAGAGACTTTTCCTTCTGGCTCAAAGATATTCTAAATATAGGTATCCCCCATCGTTTTTGAAAGTTTGTGCTATGACACCTCACTTATAAAATATCCATACTAGTACATTTTTCCTAAACAATTCAAAAAGATTTTCACTTGAAGGAAAAAAAAAGCTCAAAGCGATGCTTGCAGGCAGTGTTTGTTATTATAATAAGCTGTTACAGAGTGAACTCAGAAGCAATAACAGTGGCCCCGCCAAGCTCTTTTCCTAGGAAACACACTCAGCATCTCAGCATCAAGCCCTCACAGCTGTGAACCGTGTCTGTGTGCATCTTTGCTTTATCTCCATTTATTTTGTGCATCCATTAACAAGATGTGCCCTAACGTATCAGGAAATGCCCAACACGGTTATTTTGAGGTCAAGAAATGCTCACAAAATTTTCACTTCAATACATGGTAACTGCTTCTTTGCTTTATGCCATTTCATAGGAACACTCTATTCTCAGATAACAGGGGATGTCTGTATAGGTCTAGTTTCAACAAAGCTAAATTTATCTCTTCCCCCATCAGGGACCTATGGGACATCTATGTGTGAAGCATCAAAAACATTTTCCCCTTTTGCTTGGAAAATCCCCAGAGAAGCCACTAATTGTTGTTATATAGGGTTCCTAACCAATGCTGTACAATTTCCTGAGCAATACCAGTTACAAACGGAGATTTAAAAACATCAGACATCAGAGTGAGTTTGGGTCGCTCAGAAGAAAAAATATATAAGATGAACAGAAAATCTGCAACTAGACAGCAAGGATTTGAGTTTGAGGGTGACTACAGAGGAGTAAGTCATCTCACTCTTTAGACTTCTAAAACCAAATGGATTCACAAACTGCCTTGAAGAGGGAGGAGAAGGGGGGGAAATTAAGTGTAGTTTAGGCACTGGAGGAAGGAGGCACAGTAGTGCTCATGTGATAAGGACCAAAGAGATAACTTTATAGGCAAGCAAATGTCTGCACAATAACAGAAAAACAATCAAAATTAGAACTTTGGAACAGACTGCACAATAATGTCTTCTCTCTGTGGATGGAACAATCTTCCTTAGGAAGTGGTAAGACCTCTACTAATGAAAATGAATTAGTGCAAGAGTTGGAAGTAATTCCAGTGACAATGTACCCCAACTTCTCATGACAACATTCATGACATATGTCATTCTCCCTTTGCTTTAATACATCTGATAACAGTAATCTTGTTATCTTACTAGAGATTTCTATCTGCATAATGAATAACAATACTAGAATCAAAATCTACTTTTGTATAACTTTTCTTGTTCATCATATGCATGACCTTAAAGTGTGCAAAATAACACAAAAGACAATTACTTGACTTTACTCAAAGTACTCGTACTAGTTTTAATTATATCCAATAAACACACATACACACACAAACACACACACACACACAGAAAGAGAGAGAGAGAAAACAGAGACAGAGCGAAAAGGAAAAAAAGAAACAAAGAAAAATACCTTTTGAATTCTGGGCATCTTGAAACTATGTTTCCCATCCTCCAGATACTCTGATATTTCAATATATACACACTAATTTCTTTAGGTATTTATATACAAGCAAGAAAACCAATCAAAAAGGACACTTTGAAAACCATTCATCCATCCAATCATTCTACAACTCTTTTCTTGTGCCAGTTACTATGTTAAGTGCAAGAGACATAGAAGAACAAAATAGACAGCAATTCCTGTGCATATAGATTTTTAAAATTCTGGTGAGGGATCAAGGATAATGGTAATTGCTGTGGAGTACAGAGAATCTGATGAGGAAGATGTTACACCTAGATTGGCAGAGGACAGGGGCTTGCAATTTGAATTAGGGTAAGGAAAAGCCTTACCTTGGGTCTGACACTGAGAACGGACCTGGAACCGCTGAAGGTATTTAGCGTGGTATTACCTGGAGAATAAGAAAGCAGGCAGTGAAAGTGGCAAGTGGAAATGCCATGGATTGTACACATGCTTGCTGAGTTTGAGAAGCATCCAGGAGGTATGGATAGACTGAGAGGTTCAGGCTTAGAGCAGTGGGAGGCACTCCTAGAAATTCCAAAGGGTTCTATTTGTACAGGATGTTGAAAACAAATACAAGGATCGGCGTTTGCTCTGAGTGAGACGTAAGGAGACTGGAGATTTAAGAGTTGGCTAGATATTGTTTTGTCTCATTTATTTTGTAAAGACAAATATTGTAATACTACTAACAATAATTAAGAATGTACTATTTTATTTTGTTTCAAGTATTGGTGAAAATTTCCATGGTATACTTAATGTTTCCATGGTTTGCTCAATTTACAGTTGAACAAATTGCTTTAACAAGCCATTAGTTCTAATCTTTTCACTCTTTCTAGAAAGAAAATTGCATGTATCATTTTTTAATATATTGATATATTGTTTATAAAGCATGATTTGAAAAGTTTTCTATTTGTTAAAGGTAATGGGTAAAAACATACAACCTAACCACTAATTTAGAAAAACCTTAGTCTATATCGCTCTCTCTGTCTCTAAAACACACACACACACACATAATGGAGAGAGAAAATAGAAACAGTCAATGTTAGAGCTTTGGAAAAGACAGTTTAATGGGTAGACTGAAATGTAACAATGGAATATATAAATTAATTTTTGTAAATGCAATAAAATGTACAACATACTGCTGTGGGAAAATGTGTCAGTCAAGTTGCAAATAACTAAGGAAATACTATTAAAAATTAGTGATAGAGAAGGTGTTTTCTTGAAAACAAACCAGAAAGAAAGAGATCCTAAAGTCAAAATTTCAATCAAAAACCTTTCCATTTAAAACCACATCCCAAACGTAGAAGAAAGGTAGAAAGTTAACTGTTTAAAAAAAAACCACATAAATTAACTAAGAAAGCTTTCACCCTATCCAATATAATTTGCATAGTTATTTGGGGCTAAACATAATATAACAAAGGGAACTAAAATAATTATGATCATTTATATAACCATGGTTATCTACATGGAAATTTGGGATCACCAAAAGAAACTGGGATTCCGTAGAATTTTACAATGTCATTGGTTAATGCAAGAATAAAATCTTTCATGTTCACCAGGAAGAAACAACCAGATATATAGTGCAAAATGACCTTGGCTATCGTTTGTAAGTCATAACCAATGACGTTAATTTTGACCCATCAAATCATGTCTTTGATTATTCTGACTTGGAGAATCCAGACTTCAAAGGTGTAGACTTGTAAAATCTAGATCTTGCTCAGCCCCGCAACTGTGTGTAACAAATAGACACATTGTACCTGCGTCCAATAAGTGTTCGTATGATTTAATTGATTATAATTCAGTAAACACATCTGCAAGGACTTTTTGGAAGAAGGAAATTATGTGAGAAGTCCAGAGAATCAGGGTTGTTTAAACCAGAAGAATAAATTGGAAATTTGTCAAGAGAGCAGAAACAAGCACTCATAAATGAACTGAGAATATGAGCATGTGAACGTAGACAGAGTTTACAGTATAAAACCAAAGAAGATCTGGTCTCTGTTATAACGTTTGCATTATGTTAGCGTTCTTTTGATTCATTAAGAGGCCCAGGACTACTCGGTAGTACAAAAAACAGTGTAGAAACAAAAAGATTGTCTTCTTCTAAATTTTTATTTACAGTGTGCAAAATGCTTGCTCATCTTTTGTCTCAGAACGAAATTAATCTCACCACAATCTTCTTGTATAGGATCTTTTTATTGGTACAAAAAGTAACATGCTTTGCAATTGACTATCATGCATGGCATCAACAGCTCCAGCCTGACACCACGATACTTCATTCTCAATGGGATTCCTGAACTGGAGGCTGCACACACCTGGATCTCCCTGCCATTCTGCATCATGTACATCATTGCCGTCGTGGGGAATTGCGGGCTCATCTACCTCATTAGTCACGAAGAGGCCCTGCATCAGCCCATGTACTACTTCTTGGCCTTGCTGTCCCTTACGGATGTTAGTCTGTGTTCTTCATACATCCCTAACATGTTATGTATCTTTTGGTTCAACCTCAAGGAGATTGACTTTAATGCCTGTCTTGTGCAGATGTTTTTCCTCCACACGCTGACAAGTATGGAGTCTGGCGTGCTCATGCTTATGGCCCTGGATCGCTGGGTGGCCATTTGCTATCCTCTGCGCTATCCTACCATCCTCACCAACACTGCAGTTACCAAGGTTGGGTTTGCCACCTTCGGTAGAAGCGTGTTGCTCACAATCCCATTCACTTTCCTGATCACACGTCTTCCTTTCTGCAGGGGCAACCTCATCCACCACACCTACTGTGACCATATGTCTCTGGCCAAACTGTCCTGTGGCAACATCAAGGTTAATGCTATCTATGGTCTAGTAGCTGTCATATTCATTGTAGCCTTTGACATTTTCTGTATCTGCATGTCTTACACTATGATTATCCGTGCTGTAGTAAATCTGTCATCTGCAGATGCTCGCCACAAAGCCTTTAGCACCTGTACATCACACATATGTGCTATTGTTATCACCTATGTCCCAGCCCTTTTCAACTTGTTCACTCACCGTTTTGGGGGACGCACCATACCTCACCATGTTCATATTCTCATAGCCAACCTCTACCTGTTGCTGCCTCCCACTCTGAATCCAATTGTCTACGGAATGAAGACTAAGCAGATCCGTGAAGGAGTGATCAAATTATTTTTTAGAGAGAAAGATTTTTGAGTATGAGCTAAATCTATGGAATAAAATTCAGCATTTAGTATTAGGGTAAATAAAAACATTATGGAGGAAAGAAATAGATGCAGAAGTCATAAAGATGAGGTCAGCAGAAAGTACCTGTCAATATTCTGCTATAATATTTAGGAAATAATCGGTAAAGTTTTAGTCTGAGACCTTTAATAGGATAGAATAATTAAAATCGATGAGAATAATATTTCCCACACTATTAAACTTAGTGAGACCTGGTGAAATGAATTCAGATAATGGGTAATCTAGACTTGAAGTTAAACTTTTGATGATTAACTTATTTTGGTTTAGGGTACTGTGAGGGAGTAGACAGAAAAGAATAAAAGCAGTCAGACAGCTGAGCGACTCAAGAAAAGTGGACAGGTTTGTAGGTACAGAGAAGCTAGAAACACTCCCCAACAGTGTTTGTGCTGAATTCCAAGCGTCCTGCCATCTTTAACGCCATATTTATGTGAAACTTGTATAACTTTAGGAAACAAAGTCCTCCTTATCTGATCATTTATTTCTGATGTTCTGCTACCCAGGTAATTATTTGGATTTTTATTTATGTATTCATATACATATAAATGAAGCTGGAGTAGACATGATTGTTGGAGTTCATCATAATCTGGGAAGTACCCCTTGGAGTAGATATCAAGCAGAATATTCAAAAACGCAACGGACGTATGGGACTTGAGTAAAGGCTTTATGAGTAGAGGAAAGGACACTTAAAGATCATCTATATAATTTTCTTTTTAAGAATGTCGGGGATTGGCTGCCTTATTTGACTTTAATACAGGAAGAGAAAGAGTTATCTGGGACATTGAGAAAGGAGTACTTAATTAATTTTCTGGGAATAACAGAGAAAAAAGTAACAGAAGTGGAATGGTAAATGTGTATTCAGAAATCGCAAAACTGAATGAAAAGTGAAAAAGAATGTGAACATAACCCAAGAAGTAATTGGAATAATAGAATGTGGTCAGGGAATGGACCCAAATAGATAATTAGGTGGAAATACTATTTATATTGATAAAGGTTATATTCATGTTACCTGCAAATATTTAGAATATATTTTAATATTTTATTATGCATAGTCAAATGACTATAAAATGTATTAATTGCATCATGTATCTTGCAATGTAATTTCACATTTGGCAGTAACACTTGCTTTTTAAAGTACTAAAATTATAACAGTGCCTCGTGTAATGTAACTTATGAACTTATAATCAGTAATGTTGCTATCTCTTGGAATCACGTTCTCAGATTTTGTAAATTTTATTCATTGGGGAATTTTACTTAAGTAATACTAAAATAAAATATTTTTCCTAAACTGCTTTTTTAAAAAAAAATCTATTGGGTCAAGTACTATAATAATGCTTCATGTATGGTATATCATTGAACTTTAAGTCAAATTATGGGATAGCTATAATTGTCCTCATCATAAAGAAGAGGAACAGCAGGACTGGATGAATCTCAGAAGATTACGACTAATATTTAAATCCAATCATGTTAATAGGCCTATGTTGTGGGAGAGGGTGTGGGGGTGCAGCAACAACAGCGATAGCAACAGAGCAAAACTTGAATGCAAAGTTAAAATCTGGCGAAATTAAATACAATAAATAACATTTATTTGAGGCATCTAATTAACAATCCACAATTAATTTTATGCCATCTTGCCCATTACCAACTCAAAAATGGGTTTACGGAAACAACACAGCAGTATAACTCTGAAAACGAAAAATAACAACTGAATAAGAACGAGCAGTCAAGAATAGTTTGTTTTTTTAAATTATAATGTAGAACATAATGGAAGGAAGTTCTGTATCGTATTGATGGGGAGACAGAGAGAATGAGGAGTAAAAGGCAGGAGAGGAAAAGACTGGAAAAACTGTAGAAGACACTTCATTTCAAATTCCATCTCCTGCCCTAGAGGCCAAGCTGTGAGCAGAGCTCAATGTGCCTGGGGGAAAGCCCCTCTTCTCCCCATCAGCCTCACACAGTTTGATTAGCTCCAGAAGCAAGGTATCAGGTATAAAGTACTCACACTTACAGCTGAATTTAGTTAACTCAAAATCCTTTCAAACTAAGAGACAGCAATATTCCCAAAAGGAAGGAAATGGGAAGAAATTATAAGATGATAACAGCATAGTGAAATTTATCCTGTTCCTGAAGCATCTCCAGAACCTTTTGGCCCAGCATTTCAGACTGGTCATATATGCAGAGGTGCAGAGATAGAGATAATGGAACAGCAAAACAAACCACAAAAATGGAGGGAACCAAACAGCGAGCGTTCCACCTGACCACTCCACAAGTCTCTACTAAACACAACTTGTTTTCTCTTTTATTGAACTGGCAAAATTAAGCCAAAATATGATTGGATTCTTATCTCACTCTTTTCCTGCGTTCTGTGTCATAGTATCAGTCAACAACAAATATGCTTTTCCTAGAAATAAAAAATATCAAAAGACATAGCTTGGGTTTTAAAATAACTTAAAAACTATTTTCAAAGCAGTTTTATACAAAATCTGAAAAATGAACAAGACTGCACAAGATTGACTCAATTATTTTGCGAGATGATTATACATGAGAATTTTGAATTCAACATTTCTACATTATGGAGAAGGAGTCAAAGGTATTCCAGTCAATAGAAAAGAGGTTTGTTACTGGTCTGGGGTGCCCCATGGTTCCTTTAGAGCAATAAATATGTGTAGAAACTAGATAATTATGCACATCTATCCACCTGTTGGGTACTTTTATGTTAAATTGTCAAGGCAAAGATTTCTTTATCCAGCCCAGTGCCATCTTCATGTCCTTGAACATACCCTAAACTTCTGAATGGCAATAGGGCATAAAGAGTTTGTAGGCTAATGTGCACATATTGAGGGTGCAGAGTGGTGCTGGATGTGCATGGAAGGAGAACTGCAGATGTGGAGGGGCGCATTTGGCTAAGTATAGTTTGCAAGGGTAAAGTACTCCAATCTACTGTAGTGTTAAGAACTCTGCTTGAGTTTAGCTAGGAGTTTTGGGATCATAAAAGGGAAAGTCAAAAAGAATAAAGGAGAAATAGGGGGAGGAATAGAAGGAAATGGAGGAGAGCTTATCACATCTGAATATTGTACAGGAAGATACGGTGAATGAGAAAGAATAAGCAGCAATGATTTTAAGAAAAGGAAAAGGATAGATTGGGAGGAGGGGTGCAATATTCTCTGTGCCTTATTCCTTCAAGTATAGCAACTTCATTTAGATGAACATCTTAACCTTTCAGTCTAAATCTCCTGCTTCAGAACAGGGAAACTTTCAGTTATGTATATCGTAATAGCTGATGCTTTGCTATCACTTTCCTTGCCTCCTGTGTGTCTCAGTTAGCACGGAACTGGAAAGGAAAGAACAGGGTTGTTAAGAATAGGCCACTGCAAAACCCAAGTTTTAAGACAAAATTAGGACACGATGGGAAGATACATGAATAAGATAAAGGAAAACCAAAGGCAGAAACACAATTTGCGTTAAGTAAGTGTTACAGATACAACGAAGATGTCCCCAGCAAATTACAAACAGAAGAGGTTTCCAGAAGAAAGTAGAGTTGAAGCTATGCAGAAGGATAAACTCTTGGTGATTAGGTGGAGTAAGGACAGGAGAAGATAACTCATTCAAGAAGAAGAAATGGCCTACATGAAGGTCTGAAGAGACCTATGGACCACACTCAAGGGACTGAAAACATGAGTAAGTTTTCTCAAAACCGGGGCCAATTCCTCCTGACTTTATAGTATTAGGACATTAAGAAGAAATGTAATGCATTTCCTTTCTGTTGTTTGGTTATTGCTTTTGTTTGGTTCATAGAAAACAAAGTGCCATATCTATGAAATCAAATGACTTCATGGAGTTATTTTTAAACTCCACTGTAAAAACAAGAGAAAGAATGAAAGTTCTAGACAGATATACAACATAGGCTTCCCAGTTTGGAATAACAATATTCTTTGTGATGCAGAAATTTGAGGATTTTTTTTTTTCAAAAAAACTATTGGCAAGAGTCTCTAAACATATGAAAAATGTATTGAAAATATTTTTGGGTCACTTGTGTGTTTCAGCCAGCTAAGCATTCCAGTCTTGGCTTCAGCTCAGATGATGATCTGACAGTTCATGAGTTCGAGCCTGTATCAGGCTCTGCCCCTGATAGTGTGGAACCTGCTTAGGATTCCCTATCTCTCTCTCTCTCTGGCCCTCAACCACTTGTGCTCTCTCTGTCTCTCTCAAAATAAATAAATGAACTTCAAAAACATTTGTAATAGATATAAGTTAAACCTGGGCATCATATCCTATGCTTCTGAAATATATAATTAAATATAATAATGAAATAAATAAAAAATGGAAATAAGAAAATAGCTTTATTAAGAATGGTTAGTTCTGTCAATTCCCAAACTTAATGCAACTATTTATGAGCAAAAGTGATAGATTATAGGGTACCCTACTGTCTCTCTTATAAAAAAGTCCCCTAGAAGATCTTGATGCAGTTTAGTGTAACCAGTTTGGGCGCTATGGTCTCCAAGTTAAGAACCCCTGCTGTAGAGTTAAGTAATACCTCATACCAATTCTTATTTTCCTAAATTTCAAATATAAATGGAGAGATTTTATACTGAGACCCATAAGTAATTTGGGAACATAGCTGCATTGATTTAAACTTTATCAAAGTAATTTTATGTGTACTCTATTGTTTTTTAACAAAATAAAATTTTTTACTTAAATGAAAGTTGCCTTTCCAAGTAGTCAATTTGAAGTCTCTTACACTGGTAGACCCTCTTATGCATAGAAGGATAAGTTCCAAGACCCCCAGTGGCTGCCTGAATCCACAGACAGCACCAAATCCTATATATGAAAGTTTAATTTATAAATTAAGCACAGTAAGAGAGTAACGACAAAACCTAATAAGTAAATGAACAATTATAACAGTATACAGTAATAAAAGTTGTGCGAATGTGCTCTCTCTCTCTCTCTCAAAATATCTTATTATGTTGTACTCTCCCTTCTTCTTGTGAAGATATGGGATGAAAAAATGTCTATGTGTTGAGACAAAAGGATGCGAATGATGTGTGCACAATGATGCATTGTTAGGCTACTATTGACCTTCTGAGGATCATCTGCTTTGGGACCACAGCTGACAGGTAAACTGACACAGCAGAAAGCAAAACTGCAGATAAGGAGGAGTATGGTACCCTTTTCTAGTAATATCATTAATGCAAAAAGCGAAACAAAACAACATCAACACAGTTAATATGTTAAAATTTTATTAAATGCTTAATATAAAAAAAACTTCTGGGAAATATACACACCAGAATTTAGGCTTTAATAGCATTTACTTGAGGGGTCAGGTGAGACATGAGTTTGTGGGATAGTGCGCCTTCATTTTCTTTCTTTTTTTTTTTTAATTTAAAATAGTTTATTTTCAAATTGGTTTACATAAAACACCCAGTGTTCATCCCAACATGTGCCCTTTTTTAATGCCCATCACCCCCTCTCCCCCCCTCCATCTCCCTCACCCTCAGTTTGTTCTTAGTCTTTGAGAGTCTCTCATGTTTTATCTCCCTCCCTCTCTGTGTCTTTTTTTTCTTTCCCCTCTACCCCTCCCCCTGGTTTTTGCTTAGTCTCACCAAGTCCACCTATTCGTGGAAACATATGGTATCTGTCTTTTTCTGACTGACTTATTTCACTTAACATAATACCCTCCAGTTCCATCCATGTTGCTACGCATGGCCAGATTTCATTTTTTCTCATTGCCACATAGTAGTCCACTGTATATATGTACCACATCTTCTTTATCCACTCGTCAGTTGATGGGCACTTAGTTTCTTTCCATGATTTGGCTTGTCGAAAGTGCTGCTATGAACATTGGGGTACACGTGCTCCTATGCATCAGCAATCCTGTGTCTCTTGGGTAGATTCCTAGCAGGGCTATTGCTGGATCATAGGGTAGCTCTATTTTCAATTTTGAGGAACCTCCACACCGTTTTCCAAAGTGGCTGCACCAGTTTGCATTCCCACCAACAATGTAGGAGGGTGCCTACTTCTCCACATCCTCGCCAGCATCTATAGTTTCCTGATTTGTTCATTTTAGCCACTCTGACTGGTGTGAGGTGGTATCGCAGTGTGGTTTTGATTTGTATTTCCCTGATGATGAGTGACATTGAACATCGTTTCAAGTGTCTATTTGCCATCTGAATGTCCTCTTTGGAGAAGTGTCTATTCATATCTTCCGCCCATTTCTTCACAGGGTTTTTTGTTTTTCGGGTGTGGAGTTTGGTAAGTTCTTTATAGATTTTAGATATTAGTCCTTTATCCGATATGTCATTTGCGATGATCTTTTCCCATTCCGTTGGTTGCCTATTCGTTTTGTTGGTTGTTTCTTTTGCTGTGCAGAGGCTTTTTATCTTGATGAAGTCCCAATAGTTCATCTTTGCTTTTAATTCCCTTGCCTTTGGAGACGTGTCGAGTAGGAAATTGGTGCGTCTTAGGTCAAGGAGGCTTTTTCCTGTTTTCTCCTCTAGGATTTTGACGGTTTCCTGTCTCACATTCAGATCTTTTATCCATTTAGAATTTATTCTTGTGAGTGGTGTAAGAAAGTGGTCTAGTTTCATTCTTTTGCAAGTTGCTGTCCAATTCTCCCAGCACCATTTATTAAAGAGGCTGTCTTTTTTACATTGAATACTTTTTCCCGCTTTATCAAAGATTAGTTGGCCATATACTTGCGGGTCCATTTCTGAGTTTTCTATTCTATTCCATTGGTCTATGTGTCTGTTTTTGTGCCAATACCATACAGTCTTGATGACCACCGCTTTGTAGTAGAGGTTGAAGTCTGGGATTGTGATGCCTCCCGCCTTGGTTTTATTCTTCAGTATTATTTTGGCTATTCGAGGTCTTTTGTGGTTCCATACAAATTTTAGGATTGTTTGCTCTAGCTTTGAGAAGAATGCTGGTGCAATTTTGATTGGGATTGCATTGAATGTGTAGATTGCTTTGGGTAGTATTGCCATTTTAACGATATTTATTCTTCCAATCCATGAGCATGGGATGTTTTTCCATTTCCTTGTATCTTCCTCAATTTCCTTCATAAGTTTTTTATAGTTTTCAGTGTAGAGGTCTTTCACATCTTTGGTTAGGTTTATTCCTAGGTATTTTATGGTTTTTGGTGCAATTGTGAAAGGGATTAGCTTCTTTATTTCTCTTTCTGCTGCTTCATTGTTGGTGTATAGAAATGCCACCGATTTCTGTACATTGATTTTGTATCCTGCAACACTGCTGAAATCACGGATCAGTTCTAGTAGGCTTTTGGTAGATTCCGTCGGGTTTTCCATGTAAAGTATCATGTCATCTGCAAAAAGTGAAAGTTTGACTTCCTCCTTGCCAATCTTGATGCCTTTTATTTTGTTTTGTTGTCTGATTGCTGATGCTAAGGCTTCCAACACTATGTTAAATAGCAGTGGCGAGAGTGGACACCCCTGTCGTGTTCCTGATCTCAGGGGGAAGGCTTTCAGTTTTTCCCCATTGAGGATGATGTTAGCTGTGGGCTTTTCATATATGGCTATTATGATGTTTAAGTATGTTCCTTCTATCCCGACTTTCTCAAGAGTTTTTATTAAGAAAGGATGCTGTATTTTGTCAAATGCTTTTTCTGCATCTATTGACAGGATCATATGGTTCTTATCTTTTCTTTTGTTGATGTGATGTATCACGTTGATTGATTTGCGAATATTGAACCAGCCCTGCAACCCAGGGATGAATCCTACTTGATCATGGTGGATAATTCTCTTTATGTGTTGTTGGATTCGATTTGCTAGTATCTTATTGAAAATTTTTGCATCCATATTCATCAGGGATATTGGCCTGTAATTCTCCTTCTTTGCTGGATCTCTATCTGGTTTGGGAATCAAAGTGATGCTGGCGTCATAGAATGAGTCCGGGAGTTTTCCTTCCGTTTCAATTTTTTGGAACAGCTTGAGGAGGATAGGAATTAACTCTGTTTTAAATGTCTGGTAAAATTCCGCAGGAAAGCCGTCTGGTCCAGGGCTTTTATTTGCTGGGAGGTTTTTGATAACTGATTCTATTTCTTCACTAGTTATGGGTCTGTTCAATTTTTCTGTTTCTTCCCGTTTGAGTTTTGGTAGCGTGTGGCTATTTAGGAAGCTGTCCATTTCTTCCAGATTGCCAAGTTTGGTGGCATATAATTTTTCATAGTATTCTCTGATGATTGTTTGTATCTCTGAGGGATTGGTTGTAATTTCTCCCTTTTCATTCACGATTTTATCTATTTGAGTTCTCTCTCTTTTCTTTCTGAGAAGCCTGGCTAGAGGTTTGTCTATTTTGTTTATTTTTTCAAAGAACCAGCTTTTGGTTTCATTGATCTGTTCCACTACCTTTTCTGTCTCCATATGGTTAATTTGTGCTCTGATCTTAGTTATTTCTCTCTTTCTGCTGAGCTTGGGTTGTTTTATTTGTTCTGCCTCTAGTTCCTTTAGGCGCGCTGTTAGAATTTGTGTTATTGATTTTTCTTGTTTCTTGAGATGGGCCTGGATTGCAATATATTTCCCTCTCAGACTGCTTTTGCTGCGTCCCAGAGCGTTTGGATTGTTGTATTTTCATTTTCATTTGTTTCCATGTATTTTTTAATTTCTTCTCTGATGGCTTGGTTGACCCAGTCATCTTTTAGTAGGTTATTTCTTAGCCGCCATGTTCTTGGATATTTTCCAGGCTTTCTCCTGTGGTTGATTCCAAGTTTCAAAGCATTGTGGTCTGACAGTGTACATGGTATGATCTCAATTCTTTTATATTTATTCAGAGCTTCCCTGTGCCCCAGAATGTGATCTATCTTGGAAAATGTACCGTGTGCAGTTGAGAAGAACGTAAATTCCTTTGCTTCTGGATGCAGGACCCTAAAGATGTCTGTGAGGCCCATCTGTTCTAATGTGTCGTTCAGGGCTATTGTTTCTGTGGAGATTTTCTGATTTGTGGATCTATCCAAATGCTGAGAGTGGAGTGTTGAGATCCCCTACTATTAGGACATTTTTATCGATGAGGTTGCTAATGTTTGTAATTAGTTGTTTTACAAATTTGGGTGCCCCCGAATTCGGTGCGTAGATATTTACAATTGTTAGCTCTTCCTGCTGGATGGTCCCTGAGACTATTATATAATGTCCTTCCTCATCTCTTATTACATCGTTCATTTTAAAGTCTAATTTGTCTGATATAAGTGTGGCTACTCCGGCTTTCTTCTGCCTTCCAGTAGCATGGTAGATAGTTTTCCATCCCCTCACTTTCAATCTGAAGGTGTCTTCAGGTTTAAGATGAGTTTCTTGAAGACAGCAAATAGATGGGTCTTGTTTTTTAATCCATTCTGTTATCCTGTGTCTTTTGATTGGCGCATTTAGTCCATTTACATTCAGTGTTAATATTGAAAAATATGGGCTTACAGTCACTGTATTATCTGTAGGTTTCATGTTTGTAAGGCTGTCCCTGGCAGTTTGTGTTCTTTGCAGGTTTGCCTTCATAGAATGCCCCTCAGGATCTCTTGCAGTGCTGGCTTATTTGTGATAAATTCTTTCAGTTTTTGTCTGTTGGGAAAAACCTTGATCTCTCCTTCTATTCTGAATGACAGGCTAGCCGGATACAGAATTCTTGGTTGCAGGTCCTTCTTGCTCATCACATTGAAGATATCCTGCCATTCCTTTCTGGCTTGCCAAGTTTCTGTAGATAAGTCTGCTACTACCCTTATAGGTCTCCCTTTGTATGTTAGGGTTCTTTTGTCCCTAGCTGCTTTCAGGATTCTCTCCCTATCTTTGTATTTTGCCAGCTTCACTATGATGTGCCGTGCAGAAGGTCTATTCAAGTTACGTCTGAGGGGAGTTCTCTGTGCCTCTTGGATTTCCATGCCCTTTTCCTTCCTCATGTTGAGGAAGTTCTCAGCAATGATTTGTTCAAGAACCCCTTCGACTCCTTTCTCTCTCTCTTCTTCCTCTGGGACTCCTATGATACGGATATTGTTTCTTTTGAGTTCATCGCTCAGCTCTCGAATTCTCCTTTCCTGTTCCTGGATCAGCTTCTCTCTCTTTTTATCTGCTTCCTCTTTTTCAATGATTTTGTCTTCTAAGGCACTAACTCTTTCCTCTACCTCTTCAATCCGTGCTGTGGCTGCTTCCAGTTTCCCCTGTATTTCTTCTAATTTCTTCTTTAATTCTTCCTGCCCGTTTTTAAGGTCCTTGAACTCTGCCGCGCGGGGCCCCTTGCATTCTTCTAAGCTTTTTTCAAGGCCAGCGATTAGTTTTATGATTGTCATTCTATATTCATGTTCTGTTATGTTGCTTATATCTGTTTTCATTAATTCTTGAGCTGTCACTGCTTCTTGTGGATTCTTTTGAGGACATTCTTCCGTCTCGTCATTTTGGCTGGATGTGTTTTGGGTTGTTTCTTGAAGTTGCCCTGGAAAGGAAAACAGACTGACAGACAAACAGAAAACAGAAATACTCAAACGTACTAACAAATGATACAGACAAGCGGTTCACAACAGCAAAAAGAATAACAAATGATACTCTGAGGACAATGTCCTGAAATACCAGCTACATGGTAAGGACAGGGTGTGTACTGTGCTGGTGGCAGAGCGTCTACAGAGAGAATAATGACAGTTCTGGGGGAAAGAAGGAAATGGTCTTTGCCCAGGTAGAGTGGCTAAAGAGCTTAATCCAGACTGAGAGAAATCAGAATAAGGACGGTTACAAGTAAAAACGAATGAAGACAGAAATTGCTCGGGTGAGATTATGTGGCCTGGTTATTCCAGAGAGAGAATAAGGGAAGTACAGAAGGAGATGAAAAACATGCCTTTAGAGAGTGGAATAAGATTTTGTTTAAGTCAGCCAGGCCTCTGGATAGTCAGCTCAGGAGTGGGGATCAGTAAGAAGAATAACGGGGAGCATCTATTTTAAAAAGAAATGACCTGGAGTTACTCCAGGCAGCGGTCTGGACTTGGCCTCTGTAGCTACCGCGGAGAAGTGTCACTCCTGCGCAGATGGGCGTGGTTTAGTGTAGGCGGGAGTTCTCCACTGAGGCAGGGATGGCTCTGGGAGTGATTTCCTGGGGCTGGTGCTTGTGGGCCCGTAAGACAACAATGGCGTCCCTTCTGTCCTTTGTTCCCAGTCCCAGGGCTTCCACTCGCCCCCTTGTTTGTGTCCTTACTCCGCTATGGGCACCGGCGCAGTGCAGTCCACTGGAAGGTGGGCGCCTGCCTGCTTGCCACCCCCCAACTTTCTGCAAATGTGTCAGGGTTAGAGGTGCTCCACAGGCGACTGAGGGCACCCCCGGCAGCCGGTCGCGCTGAGGGCTCCCGCTCGCCTGGCCGGGGCGACTTGTGCGCACTCCCGCTCAGGCGACCGAGGTAGCGGCAGTCCCAGCGTTTGATCGCACCCCACAGGGCCCTCCGCGGCGACTAGCGCCTGATCCGGGCTCCGGCGGGCAGCGGCAATGGTCCCCGGTCACCGGCTCTCCAGTGGATGGTGGCGCCACTGGCGCACAATCCCTGTTGAGGTGGTCCCAGCGATGCAGCGGTCCCAGCAGTTTTTCGCTTCCCACCGGGCACCCCAGCGGCGACTAGCGCGCACTCCCCGTTCCGCCAGCAGCAGCGTGGCGGTCCAGCGGTTTTTTGCTCCCCACCGAGTGTGGCGGCGACTAGCGCGCACTCCCCAATCCGCCGGCAGCGGCGTGTCTGCCCCAGCGGTTTTTCGCTCTCCACAGGACGCAGCAGCGACTAGCGCGCACTCCCCGTTCCGCCGGCAGCAGCCCGCGATCCCGCGGTTGTTCGCTCAGAGGACCGGAGGCAGCAGCGGTGCCTGGCGCGCACTCCCGGCTCCAGCGATAGCAGCGGCAGAGGTCCCGCTATTGCTCCCTCCTCACGCTGCTGGCGGCTAAGCAACTCTGGGCCGGGCGGGCTGACTGTGCCTCCGTCCGCGGTCCAGCACAAGGAGAGTTCTGCTGGGTTCTGCTGTTAGACACAGAGCTTCTCCTCCTAAGCCCTGTCTTTAGGGGCTGGATGTTGGTGGACTCCCCCTCTCTGTAGCTCTCCTTCGGATGTTGGGGACTTTCCCCGCTGTCCCAGGCTCACCCTCCCCCCAGCTCAGTTTCCCGAGTTCGTTTTGTCCGTTCTCGGTTAGACTCAAGGTCTTAGGGCGTTGTGTATGTTTCTTGCGTTCTTGTAAGCTGCTACACCTTTTCTGCCAGGTTCTTGGAATTGAGAATCTCTCTGTTTCAGTCCCTCTCAATTCAAAAAAACAAGGGAAACTTTGGTCCTCCCTACTCCTCCGCCATCTTGGTCCCCCTCTCCCGCACCTTCATTTTCTACTACATGTCATTTCCCATGAAAGGATTGAAGAATAGTAAGATTTTTCTTCAGTAAAAGAGAGGAAGGAGGGGGTGGTGCCTGTGTGATTGTGTGTTGGTTGAGTGTCCTACTCTGGATTTCTGCTCAGGTCATGATCCAAAGGTTGTGGGATTGAGCCCTACATAGGACTCTGCTCTGAGAGTGGAACCTGCTTAGATTCTCACTCTCTCTGGGGTACCTGGGTAGCTCAATCAGTTAAGCTTTGGACTTTGGCTCAGGTCATGATCTCACAGTTTGTGGGTAAGAGCCCCGCAATGGACTCTGTGCTGACAGCTTGGAGCCTGGAGCCTGCTTTAGATTCTGTGTCTCTCTCTCTGCCCCGCCCCAGCTCGTGCTCTGTCTCCAACTCTCTCTCAAAAGTAAATAAACATTTATATAAATTAATAAAATTTATATAACACTTATATGAATCAATCAAATTAAAAAGACACAGAGAGAAAAGGGAAAACAATTCAATCTCTGTCCACCGTAAAATAAAATTTAAGGCCAAATACTATCTTGGAAAAAGTTTGCAAACTATGACAGCAAATGGGTTTATACTTCAGTATTGAAGGTGCCTAGCAAGCAATAAGATACAGACTAACACCTCCATTAGGAATAGATAAGGAGGCAAATGGATAATCAAAAGATGAGAAAACCAATAGACCAAAACTACTTGAAAAAAATGTTCATAATCACTACAAATGAAATTAATTTTAATTGGACCTAAAATACCAAAGAGATGGAACAGAATAGAGAAGCCAGAAATGGACCCATAAACCTATCGCCACCTAACCTTTGACAAAGCAGGAAAGAATATTCAATGAAATAAAGACAGTCTCTTCAGGAAGTGGTGCTGGGAAAAATGGACAGGGGCATGTAGAAAAATGAACCTGGACCACTTTCTTACAACATACACAAATATAAACTCAAAGTGGATGAAAGACCTAAATATAAGACAGGAAGCCATCAAAATCCTCATGGAGAAAGCAGGCAAAAACCTTTTTGACCTTGGCCGCAGCAACTTCTTACTGAACATGTGTCCGGAGGCAAGGGAAACAAAAGCAATGGGATCTCATGAAAATAAAAAGCTTTTGCACAGCAAAGGAAAAACTTAGTGAAACTGAAGGACAATCGACAGAATGGGAGAAGATAATTGCAAATGACATATCAGATAGAGGGTTAGTATCCAAAATCTATAAAGAACTTATCAAACTCAACACACGAAAAACAAATTACCTAGTGAAGAAATGGGCTAAAGACATGAATAGACACTTCTCCCAAGAAAACATCCAGATGGCCAACACACATGAAAAGATGCTCAATGTCACTCACCATCGGAGAAATACAAATCAAAACCATAATGAGATACAACCTCACGCCCTTCAGAATGGCTAACTTTAACGACTCAGGCAACAAGAGATGTGGGCGAGGATGCGGAGAAAGAGGATCTCTTTTGCACTGCTGGTGGGAATGCAAACTGGTGCAGCCACTCTGGAAAACAGTATGGAGGTTCCTCAAAAAATTAAAACTAGAACTACACTATGACCCAGCAATTGCACTACTCAGTATTTATTCAAGAGATACAGGTATGGTGTTTCAAAGGGACACATGCACCCCAATGTTTATAGCCACACTATCAACAATAGCCAAGGTATGGAAACAGCCCAAATGTCCATGGACATTCTTGATGGATGAATGGATCAAGAAGATGTGGTATATATAGACAATGGAGTACTACTCACCAATCAACAAGAATGAAATCTTGACATTTGCAACGATATGGATGGAACTAGAGGGTATTATGCTAAGTGAAATTTGTCAGTCAGAGAAAGACAAATATATGACTCCACTCATATGAGGACTTTAAGATACAAACAGATGAACATAAGAGAAGGGAAGCAAAAATAATATAAAAACAGGGCTGGGGACAAACCTTAAGAGACTCTTAAAAATATGGAAAAAAACCAAAGGGTACTGGAGGGGTTGTAGGAGGGGGGAATGGGCTAAACGTGTAAGGGGCATTAAGGAATCAACTCCTGAAATCCTGTTGCACTATATGGTAACTAACCTGGATGTAAATTGAAAAAAAGAAATTAAATAAAAATTAAAAATAAAATACCAAAGAGATGTAGTCTTACCAGTGCAACTGGAGAAAAGAGAACATATAATAATCAATCCTTATAGAGGGGATAGTCGGCTAACACTGTACTGAAATGAAAGTTAACAGAATCTCATGGAGATTATTTTTTTTCAAACGCTTATCAATAGAATTAAAATTGTCCATGCCTTTTGATCCCACAAACTTCAATCCTGTTTCTTCTTATCTTAGGAGAGGAAAAATCAATAACACAGAGTAGATTATGATACCCACGGAAGACTTATTTTTGGTAGAAAAAATGAGAAATAATATAAATATTTGAGAGTAACGAAATAATTAACTTTGGTATCTATATTGGGTGAAAGAAGTTAAGCTATTGAAAATTTTGATTTCAACGTATACAGATAACATGAGAAAATGGTCACAAAATAATATTATGCAGGGAAGAAAATAATATTCAAACTTCCATATACTCTGAAATGTATACAAAATCAGTATATTTTTTTAATCAGTATATTAAACATAATAATTATAAACTGAATAAATGAAGTAAAAAACTTTATTTTTTAAAATATTTTATTTTTGAGTAATATCTACACCCCTGGTGAGGCTCACTCACAACCCGGAGATCCAGAATAGCATTCTCCACCAACTGAGCCAGCCAGGCACTCATGAAGTACAGAAAACTTTTTATGGTGGGGATTCCTCTGTATTGGAGTTACAAATGGTTTTCCAACTTTTTTATACTTTTCTGTGTTTTCCAGATTTACTACATAAAGAATGTATTTCTTTGGTAATAAGAGAAAAAAAGGATTAAATTTATTTACGTCTTTTGAGAGAGAGAGCTCACGCCAGCAGCTTGAGCACAGGACGGGTAGAAAGAGAGGGCAAGAATTGCTAGCAGGCTCTGCTTTGTCAGCACGGGCTCATGTGGGGTTCCAACTCATGAACCAGGAGATGATGACCTCAGTAGCAATCAAGAGGCTGACACTTAACCGACTGAGCCACAAAGGTGTCCTGAGGAAAAAAAAAAACACTTCAATGATGTTGATAACCACACTTGGTGGTCACATTTCCCACTTGGGAAATGTTTTTGTTGTTTCTTTTTGTACTCAGAAGATTCTAAATATAGATCTGTTACCACCAGGCTAAAGTTTATTCTCTTTCAATTAGAATCCCTCTGACATATCTAATTCTGGAGCCTCAATCCCCCTGGGACATCATACTGGAGAATCTTCAAGGAAACAAAAAATCCTAAGTAAGAAGATGTCATCCCCAATTTTGAAGAACTCCTAAGTATTCTCAGCCATGAATAGAACAGTGCCTAACACTGAGGTCAGTTTGGGCAATTTTCAAAAGTAGTTATTTTAGAAAAAGTAACAATATTGATGGATAAGAATACAATGGCCTAGAATATCTAGGCAGTTTTAAAAATAGGCAATATGAGCAAGAAGCAATGAATTTCTCTTTCCCGTTTACTTCTCCAGAAGTAATAAGTCTCTTTCTTCCTGTGTGGCTTCCACTGGACTGTCTCACATTCCATTCACCCATTCATTTTGCTGTGGGGTTCACATAAAAGATAGTGGACCCTGGAGATTGTAATCTTTACATTTCTCTGGTCTATGGACAATGAAATGATGGTTCCCCCATGGGGGGACATTTCGGGAGAGGTCTGGGAGAACTCTTTACTTATAAAGAGTTTATTTACAGGAGAGGCAATCAACTTAGGAACTGGTATTCTTTTGTACAGTCTTTCCATGGTGACTTCTAGGTGCCCTGGCCTATAGGAGTGGATGCAAGAGTGATTTCTAAATGATTGTGGTAACAGGAATCTATGTCTTGTGTCTTTAGAGCTATGTAATACATGTCATCATATTGCAAATCTATGTACATTCCTGCTGGATGGTGGGATTGTTTGGAATTGATTTGCTTCATGGAAAGGTGCCCACCAAGAGCTTAAGGACTATTTTATTTTTTCAGCTGAGAGAAATATTTAACCATTTGGTAACTACATCTTTCCTCAAACATCTCTGAATCTGTAAATTCATATCAGAAACCAAGTCCTTACTAATTCAAATGATCATTTATTCATATATATATTTTATTGAGTATCTAAAATGTACTATCTGAAGCAAGTTATAGAGAATATTATTGGCAAATCTTCCATGGATTATTAACTTCTCTCATTATTTTCAAGGTAGGACAAAAGTCCTGTTGATAAGAACCAGTCAGATTAGGGTGATTCTCGAAATATACTCACAGGATCATAGTGACAACATTCAGAAAGAATCTGAGAGGAGAGATTAAAAGTGGCTTATTGGCAGAAAATTATGGCCCAGTTCACAGAATGTGATGGAATATAAGAGGTGTGCTGGAAGTTTAGAAAGTGAGGGTCGATACTTAAACAAAATATTCAATGAGACATCAAGTAGTACTGTATAATTAATTTTAGATACGATAGTTCGAAGACTGTGTTGCTAGAGTAGGGGGAAGCTACCATGACAAGGTTCATGGCATTTGTGAGTATCATTGCCTAAACTACTCCCTCTTATCTGGTTTCCTACCCCACCTCTCTGTCTCATATACAGAAAGCAATTGCTGATAAAGAACTTAAAATGCCCTCCTCTTCTCCACTGTCATGTGTGGGGAAAACAGCTCCAGCCTGACCCCGCGATTCTTTATCCTGAATGGGATTCCTGGGCTGGAAGCTGCACACACCTGGATTTCCCTGCCATTCTGCTTCATGTACGTCATCGCTGTCGTGGGGAACTGCGGGCTCATCTACCTTATCGGCCATGAGGACGCCCTGCATCGGCCCATGTATTACTTCTTGGCCCTGCTCTCCTTCACTGATGTCACTCTGTGCACCCCCACTGTACCCAATATGCTGTGCATATTCTGGTTCAATCTCAAGGAGATTGACTTTGATGCCAACCTGGCTCAGATGTTTTTTGTCCACATGCTGACTGGGATGGAGTCTGGGGTGCTCATGCTCATGGCCCTGGACCTCTATGTGGCCATCTGCTACCCCTTACATTATTCCACCATCCTCACCAACCCTGTCATCGCCAAGGCCGGTCTTGCCACCTTCCTGAGGGGTGTGCTGCTCATCATCCCATTCACTTTCCTCACCAAGCGTCTGCCCTATGGCCGGGGCAACTTCATTCCCCATACCTACTGTGACCATATGTCTGTGGCCAAGGTGTCCTGTGGCAATTTCAAGGTCAATGCTGTCTATGGTCTCTTGGCAGCCCTCCTGATTGGAGGCTTTGATATGTTCTGTATTTCTGTGTCTTACACTATGATCTTACGGGCAGTGGTGAGCTTGTCATCTGCAGATGCTTGGCAGAAAGCCTTTGGTACCTGTACATCCCACCTATGTGCCATTGTGATCACATATGTTCCAGCTCTGTTCACCATTTTTACTCACCGTTTTGGGGGACAAAACATTCCCCACCACATTCATATCCTTATTGCTAATCTTTATTTGATGTTGCCTCCTACCCTGAACCCCATTGTTTATGGAGCCTAGAGCAAGCAGATCCAGGAAGGAGTGATCAAGTTATTTTTTAAAGAGAAAGCTATCTTAGTTATGAAATAGATTCACGCGTTAATATGCAAAATCATAGAAAGACAAATGTTTCAGAGGAGATTCTTGAGCGTCAGTTTAAAACCAGTTGGTTCACTGCAGAAAGCAATATTCATTAAATATCTACTACAATGTTAACTGAATTCTTCCTTTTTTTAATTTGGTAAAACTCATCAATGATAAAACTAAATTACATAAATAAGGAAATGTCTCCTGAACTTGAGGATTTATCTTTTAAAAGGAATTCACATCTTTGTAATTTCAAGGCTTTTTGGAAATCACTGGACTGCTTAGATTCCTAATGTGTTTTGCATGTGGAACAAATAGCAAATGGATGCACAGCAGAAGAAAAATTCTGATCCTATGTTGGGGATTCATCTGTTCATGGGAGAAACCCATTAAGAAAGAAATCTCAATGTCTGCTTCTTAAAGCCCTTCACACATCACTGCAGTAACCCTTTATTTCTTTCGTTGCATAATTTTGTATAACTTGGTTCAGTTATATAAATGATCTCATGTCTGTCGAAGCTATACTGAAGTTCCACTATCAAGGAGAATATTATTCATGTATTTGTAAGAATATAATGTGAATAGAAGATGGGAAGATAAGCAAGGGAATAAAACGAAAAAAATCTTAAATCATATTCGTGACTATACTTCTCGGTGTTTTTTGAAGCAGATATAGATTAAGTCTTATAAATGGCTGTGAAGTGGTAGTACAAAACACAGGGGATTCACGAGCAAAACCGATACGCATTTGGGTTTGGCCGACTTTATAGGATTGTTTTTCCAACCTTTGTCATCAGACCTGAAAATCTTCTATAATTTGACTCCAAAGTGAAGTTGATTGCTTAAAGAAAATTTACATAACAATCGAGTCATTTTCAAACACAGGCCCAGTGTATGGTAACCAGGCATTGTTCCCACACAATATAGAGAACTAAGAAACTGCATTCAAAATACTGGGGAGCACATAACAAGGCAGAGTATAACGTGCATACTGATTTCCATTCCCTATATCCTTCAGTCCATTAAGGAAAGCTAGTTCTGGATGAGAACTTTCTGAGTTTTGGAATTTTATTGCTGATCCAAACCTGTACCATCACTGGTAGGTGTGAAATGCACATTTATTAATATTTAAGTACATCATTGAAAGTTATTAGAAAAGTATATTACTCTTCCACTAGAATTTTGAAGACTGCAATACATAACATTGAGTTTTCTGAAAGTATATGGCAATAAAAATGCTGGTGTGTTATTAGATGACAACAAGTCTGTAATTTGAGGGTTTCTATCCAGGGTGAGAGTTTGCATACAAACAGGAACCTACTCTTCTAGACGGTGGGAAGTGTGAATCCCCAGGAGCAGACAGCAAGTTCTAGGGGGTCCATGGACCACGTGGGGAGAGGGTGTTTCTGAGCTGAGAGGATATCTAGTAGTGGCTATGTGGCCTCCCCATGGTCAAAGTCCCCAGCATACCCTGAAGAACAGTCACGTTTTTTGGTTTTGGAACAAGGACGTTAAGGCTGAAGCCTGGTGCCAGATGTGTGTTGTGATTTACCATAATCCCTGAAACACTGCTGCTACAGGGCCTTGCAAAAATTTTCTGGGGTGGGCTGGCACTTAGGCACAGTCTTTGGTTGCTCGAACATTCCTGGGGGTAGATGGCACCCTGCCTTGTTGGGCGAGACCCTTCCCCAGAAGATCTGAGTGAGTCGAAGCCATAGGACCCTCAGAAGTGAGGAGTTTGGAAAAACAGCCCATCTGAGATTAAACGCGGGAATGAGATGCAGCAGAGCAAGCTGATTGCTTGGTTGCAGACAGTGTATTAATGGGGAGTGGACAGAAGCCGGAGACAAAGGAGAAGTGCTTTACTGATGCTCAGCGAGAGCACAGAGTTCTGATACTAGAGACTAGGTAGTGGGGTGACGCCATATTCACCCCTCCCACAAATGCGCATACACCGCAATGATCCATCCCAATAAACTACGAATTGCCATCTAGTGAGGAATGGAGCAGTTACACCAAACCCAATCCAACCATGGAAACGCAGTCTAAAGGAATACAAGTGTCTCTACCCACTTAATTTATGAATTATAAATTTCTTCATATTTGTCCTCTAGGCAAAATAGGATATAATTTCAATAGTATTTCATTCTGTTCGCTGGTCCATCTATTCAACTTTTTTTCTTTTTCTCTCTAAATCCTGAATATACAGAAAGAAACAATTTATTTTCATTTTCCGATTTAATAGAAAAGATAATTCTTTAGTATATATTTTTAATTCCTTCCAAATATTTTTAAATTCTATTGAACTTTCAACATCATTTTATTCTATGTTGTGGTATTCATTTTTTAAAATTTCAAACGTTTTCCTTTTTTTCTTTTCATTCTTTTCCTTCCCTTTCTTCTTTATTTTATTAAACTTCTTTCAACAATGAGACCAAAACACATATAGGATCTAGCATCCTTTTTTGATTTTTTGTGTTATATTTAATTTTTAAAAATTTTTAGTTATTTTTTATTATATTAATTCTTTATCTTACTCCAAAATTATGAAATCAAGGAATTAACCTCAAAAGAAAGAACAAGAGGAAATGACAGCCAGGGAGTAAAATAACACAGATACAAGCAAGATGTCTGAACCAAATTTAGAATCATGAGAATAAGAATACAAGCTGGGGTTGAAAAAAGTATAGACTCTCTTTCTGAAGAGATAAAAGTAGTCAAACCCAGTCAGGAGGACATTAAAAATACTATAACAGAGATGCAACCTCAAATAGATTCCAAGGCGGCAAGGATGGATGAGGCAGAGGAATGAATCAGTGATAAAGAGGACAAACTTACCTAGAATAATGAAGCAAAAAAAAAAAAAAAAAAAAAAGGAGGGGGGAAACTAAGGCAAAAGGGCACAGTAAAAGAATTAGAGAACTCACTGACTCATTTAAAAGGAATAACATCAAAAAATAGAAGTCCCAGAAGACGAAGAGAGAGAAAAAGGGGTAGAAGGTTTATGTGAGCAATTCATAGCAGAAAAGTTTCCTTGCCTGGGGAAAGACACAGACATCAAAATCCAGGAAGCGCAGAAGACTCCCATTAGATTCAACAAAAACTGACCATCAACAAGGCATATCACAGTCAAATTCATGAAATATACAGACCAGGAAAGGATTATGAATGCAGCAAGGGGAAAAAAGTCCTTAACCTAAAGTGAAGACAGATCAGGCATGCACAGAGTATTCACAGCAACTTGGCAGTCCAGAAAGGAGTGGCAGCATATATTCACTGTGCTGAATCAGAAAAATATGCAGCCAGGAATTCTTTCTCCAGCAAGGCTGTCATTCATAGTAGAAGAGAGATAAAAAGTTTCCCAGACAAACAAAAAGTAAAGGAATTCATGACCTAAACCAGCCCTGCAAGGAATTTTAAAGAGGATTCTCTGCAGGCAGAAAGACGAAACAAAACAAAATGAGCAAACGCAACAAAGACTAGAAAGGACCAGAGAACGCCAGCAGAAACTCCAACCCTATAGGCAACACAATGGCAATAAATTCATACATTTCAGTACTCACTCTAAATGTCAATGGACTAAAGACTCTAATCAAAAGACATAGGGTAGCAGAATGGATAAGAAAACAAGATCCGTATATGCAGTTTACAAGAGATCCATTTTAGATATAAAGACACCTTCAGATTGAAAGTAAGGGGATGGAGAACCATCTATCATGCTAATGGTCACCAAAAGAATGCCAGAGTAGCCATACTTATATCACAGAAGATAGATTTTAAAATAAAGACTGCAACAAGAGATTAAGAAAGGTATTATATCATAATTAAGGATGTTATCCATCAAGAAGATGTAACAATTATAGAAATTTATACCCCAAACATGAAAGCACCCAACCATATAAAGCAATTAATCACAAACGTACAAAAACTCATTGATCATAACACCATAATAGTAGGAGACTTCAACACTCCATTACATCAATGGGAAAATCACCTAAAGAGAAAATCAACAAGAAAACAATGGCTTTGAATGACACACTGAACTGAATGGACTTAACAGATATATTCACAACATTTCATCTTAAATCAGCAGTATACACATTCTTCTCAGGTGCACATAGAATATTCTCCAGAATAGACCACCTCCTGGGACACAAATCAGCCCTCAAGAAGTACAAAAATATCGAGATCATACTGTGCATATTTTCAGACAACAATGCTTTGAAACTCGAAATTAACCCCCAGGAAAATTATTGGAAAAAACAACGTATACTTGGAATGTAAAGAATATCCTAGTAAAAAATAATGGGATAACCAAGAAGTTAAAGAGGGAATTAAAAAGTACATCGAAGCCAATGAAAATGATAACACCACAGCTCGAAACCTCTGGGACACAGCAAAAGTGGTCATAACAGGGAAGTATATAGCAATCCA
This sequence comes from Paguma larvata, assembly GCA_030068075.1. Classification (NCBI taxonomy): domain Eukaryota; kingdom Metazoa; phylum Chordata; class Mammalia; order Carnivora; family Viverridae; genus Paguma; species Paguma larvata. The sequence continues at coordinate 60,092,510 of CM057831.1, forward strand.
GATCTTCCTAAAGAAGGAAGACAGGTTTCAGATACACAACCTAAACTTATACCTTAAAAAGCTGGTAAAAGACCAGTCAAAAAAAATTCAATCACAAAGAGATTGGAAATAATAAAGATTAAAGCAGAAATCAATGGTATCAAAATAAAAAACCCCAGAAGAACAGATCAATAAAATGAGTAGCTGGTTCTTTGAAGGAATGAACAAGATTGATAAATCCCTAACGAGTTAGATCAAAAAGAAAAAGGAAAAAACCCAAATAAATGAGCAACCAGAATGAAAGTAAGATACAGCCAACACTGCAGAAATACAAACAGTAAGAGAATATTATGAGCAATTATATGCCAATAAATTGGGCAGTCTGGAAGATGGATAAATTGCTAGAAACATATGAACTACCACAACAGAAACATGAATAAATAGAAAATGTGAAGAGTCCCATAGCCTCCAAAAAAACAAGAGTCCAGGGCCAATGGCTTTCCACTGGAATTCTACCAAACATATAAAGCAGAGTTAACACTATTCTTTTGAAGCTGTTTCAAAAAATACAAATGGAAGGAGAGCTTCCAAACTCATTCTATGAGGCAAGCATTACCTTGATTTGAAAATCAGACAAAGACCCCACTAAAAAGAGAACTATAGACCAATTTCCCTAATGAACATGGATACAAAAATCCTCAACAAGTTACTAGCCAGCCAGATTCAACAATACATTAAAAGAATTATTCACCACGACCAAGGGAGATTTATACTTGGGATGCACGGCTGGTTCAATATCCTCCAAAAAATCAGTGGGATACATCGCATCAATAAAACAAGGGGCAAGAAACATATGATCCTCTCAATAAATGCAGAAAGAGCATTTGAAAAAATACAGCTCCTTTCTGGATAAAAACTCTCAAGAAAGTAGAAATAGATGGATCATACCTCAAGATCTTAAAAACTAGGTGCACCTGCGTGGCTCATTTGGTTGAGCGTCCGAGTTCGGCTCAGATCATGATCTCCCAGTACATGGGTTCAAGCCCTGCATTGGGCTCTGTGCTGACAACTTACAGTCTGGAACCTGCTTCAGATCCTGTATCTCCCTCCCTCGGCCCCTCCCCCACTCACACTCTGTCTCTTTATGTCTCTCAAAAATGAATACATGTTTTAAAAAAATAAAACAGGGGTGCCTGAGTGGCTCAGTTGATTAGGCTTCTGGCTTCATCTCAGGTCATGATTTCACAGTTTGTGAGTTGGAGCCCCGCGTCAGGCTCTATGCTGACAGCTCAGAGCCTAGACCCTGCTTCGGATTCTGTGTTCCTCTCTGTGTCCTTCCCCTGCTCATGCTCTCTCTCTCTCTCTCTCTCTTTCTCTCTCTCTCTCTCTCAAAAATAAATAAACATTAAAAAAATTAAAACAGATCTTAAAAGCCGAATGTGAAAGACCCAATGCTAATATCATCCTTACTGGGAAAAAAACTGAGAACTTTCCCCCTAAGGTCAGGAACACGACAAGGATGTACTCTCTTCACCACTGTTATTCAACATAGTATTGGAAGTCTTAGCTTCAGGAATCAGACAACACAAAGGAATAAAAGGCATCCACATTGTGAAAGAGGACATCAACTTTCAGACTTACAGATGACATGATACTGTATGGGGAAAACCCAAAAGATTCCACCAAAACTGCTAGAACTGATCCGTGAAACCAGCATAGTCACAGGATATAAAATCAATGCACAGAAATCTCTTGCATTTCTATACTCTAATAATGAAGCAACAGAAAGAGAAATCAAGGAATCAATTCCATTTACAATTACACCAAAAACCATAAAACCAAGGAATAAACCTAACCATAGTACCATTTTATTGTTGTTTATGGTGAGAGTAATAGAGCTCTACTCTGATAGCACCTTTCAAGTATACTATACAATATTGTTAGCTACAGTCACCATTCTGTGCATTAGATTCTGTGGACCCCATTGTTTTTATAACTGTAATTTCATAAACTTTGATCAACATCTCCCAATTCTCCCTATCCTTCTGACCCTGGAATCCACCATTTTACTGTTTAGATGAGTTTGATGTTTATATGTTTGATGTTTTTAAATTCCAAACATAAGATCATATTGTTTTTCTCTGCTTGACTTACTTTACTCAGCATAATTCCTCAAGGTCCACCTTGTTGTCACAAATGGCAAAATTTCCCTTTTTTATATGCATGAATAATATTTCATTGACTATAATTACATTTTGTTTATCTATTCATCCATCTATAGATACTTTAGCTGTTTCCATGTCCTGGCCTATTGTGATAATGCTACAATGAACATGGGAGTGTAGTTATTTCTTTGAGATAATGATTTCAACTCCTTCAGATACATACCGAGAAGCAAGATTGTTAGATCATATGGTATTTCTATTTTCAATTTTTTGAGAGAACTCATTTTTCCACAGGTGCTGTACGAGTTTATATTCCCACCAATAGTGCAAAAGTGCTCCTTTTCCTCCACATCCTCACCAGCATTTTTTTATCTATGTTTGTTTGTTTTTGATAATAGCCAATCTAACAGATTTAAGGTGATTCTCCTTGTGGTTTTGATTTACACTTCCTTGATGATTAGGGTTGTTAAGCACCTTTTTGTGAACCTGTTGGCCATTTCTATGCCTTTGCTTGAAAAATGTCTATTTAAGTCTTTTGTACATTTTTAATAAAATCATTCAGAGTTTTTTTATACCAATATATTACATAAATTTCTTATCTATTTTGGATATGAACACTTCATCAGATAGATGCTTTGCAAATATCTTTTTCAGTCTGCAGGATGCCTTTTCATTTTGTTGATTGTTTTTTCTGTTTTTTTGTTTTGCTTTTTTTTTGTTTTTATGGGTTTTTTCCTTTTGTGGTTTGTTTCTGTTTTGTTTTTAATTTTTTATTTAAATTCAAGTTAGTTAACATACAGTGTTGTATTTGGTTTCAGTAGTAGATTACAGTGATTCATTACTTACATATAACACCCAGTGCTCGTCCCAAGAAGTGCCCTTCTTAATGCCCATCACTCGTTTTGCTCACAGATGTTTTTACTTTGATGCAGTCTCACTTGATTTTTCTTTTTGTTCCAGTGCCTTTGGTGTCATATCCAAAAACTCGCTGCCAAGACTGAAGTCAAGGAGATTGTCCCCTACATTTTCTTCCAGAAGTGTTACAGTTTCACATCTTCCATTTAAGTTTTTAATCCATTTTGAGTTAATTTTTGTGATTAGTGTAAAATAGGAGTCTAGGGCTCTTTGTTCTGTCCCACTGGTCTATTCTGTTTTTATGCCAACAGCATACTGTTTTGATTACTATGTTTTGCAACATAATTTGAAATCACAAAGCATGATGCTTCCAGCCTCGTGAGTATTGGTGGTTTATTCTCTCTAATTTCCTTCTTGCATACTATGTATGCATTTACTACAATTCATTCACTCACATGCATTACTGGATATTTCTTTGTTTCCTGATTGAGGTTATTATGAATAAATCTGCTCTAGACATGTTATGGGCAAGTCTTTGTATAGACATATATTTTCATATTCCTTATGTAAATACCCAAGAGTGGAATTGTTGAGTTAGAAAGCGGGATCCTGTTTCTGTTTTGAATCTAGAATTGAGGAACTCTGGGAAGGCTATCGTTCCACATGTATATTGCAAAGGATACCAGACAGTTCACATGTTCGATCAGAGAAAAGTTGCTAAAATTTGAGAGTAACTGTAGAGGCTTTTCCTTCTAGCTCAAAGATAATCTAAATATAGGTATCCCCCATCTTTTTTGAAAGTTTGTGCTATGACACCTCACTTATAAAAGATCCATACTAGTACTTTTTTTCCGAAACAAATCAAAGAAGATTTTCACTTGAAGGAAAAAAAAAAGCTCAAAGCGATGCTTGCAGGCAGTGTTTGTTATTATAATAAGCTGTTACAGAGTGAACTTGGAAGCAGTAACAGTGGCCCCGCCAAGCTCCTTTCCTAGATAACACACTCAGCATCTCAGCATCAAGCCCTCACAACTGTGAACCGTGTCTGTGTGCATCTTTGCTTTATCTCCATTTATTTTGTGCATCCATTAACAAGATGTGCCCTAACGTATCAGGAAAAGCCCAAGACGGGTTATTTTGAGGTCAGGAAATGCTCACAAAATTTTCACTTCAATACATGGTAACTGCTTCTTTGCTTTATGCCATTTCATTAGGAACACTCTATTCTCAGATAACAGGGGATGTCTGTATAGATCTAGTTTCAACAAAGCTAAATTTATCTCTTCCCCCATCAGGGACCTATGGGACATCTATGTGTGAAGCATCAAAAACATTTTCCCCTTTTGCTTGGAAAATCCCCAGAGAAGCCACTAAGTGTTGTTATATAGGGTTCCTAACCAATGCTGTACAATTTCCTGAGCAATACCAGTTACAAAGGAGGATTTAAAAACATCAGGCATCAGGGTGAGTTTGGGTCGTTCTTAAGAAAAAAATATATAAGATGAACAGAAAATCTGCAATTAGATACTGGGGATTTGAGTTAGTGTGGTTGAATGTGGAGGAGTAGGTCATCTCACTCTTTAGACTTCTAAAACCAAACAGATTCACAAACTGCCTTGAAGAGGGAGGAGAAGGGGGGGAAATTAAGTGTAGTTTAGGCACTGGAGGAAGGAGGCACAGTAGGGCTCATGTGATAAGGACCAAAGAGGCAAGCAAATGTCTGCACAATAACAGAAAAACAATCAAAATTAGAACTTTGGAACAGACTGCACAATAATGTCTTCTCTCTGTGGATGGAACAGTCTTCCTTAGGAAGTGGTAAGACCTCTACCAATGAAAATGAACTAGTGCAACAGTTGGAAGTAATTCCAGTGACAATGTACCCCAACTTCTCATGACAACATTCATGACATATGTCATTCTCCCTTTGCTTTAATACATCTGATAACAGTAATCTTGTTATCTTACTAGAGATTTCTATCTGCATAATGAATAACAATACTAGAATCAAAATCTACTTTTGTATAACTTTTCTTGTTCATCATATGCATGATCTTAAAGTGTACAAAATAACACAAAAGACAATTACTTGACTTTACTCAAAGTACTCGTACTAGTTTTAATTATATCCAATAAACACACACACACACACAAACACACACACACACACACAGAAAGAGAGAGAGAGAAAACAGAGAGAGACAGAGCAAAAAGGAAAAAAAGAAAGAAAAATATCTTTTGAATTCTGGGCATCTTGAAACTATGTTTCCCATATTCCAGATACTCTGATATTTCAATATATACACACTAATTTCTTTAGGTATTTATATACAAGCAAGAAAACCAATCAAAATGGACAGTTTGAAAACCATCCATCCATCCATTCATTCTACAACTCTTTTCTTGTGCCAGTTACTATGTTAAGTGCAAGAGACATAGAAGAACAAAATAGACAGCAATTCCTGTGCATATAGATTTTTAAAATTCTGGTGAGGGATCAAGGATAATGGTAATTGCTGTGGAGTACAGAGAATCTGATGAGGAAGATGTTACACCTAGATTGGCAGAGGACAGGGGCTTGCAATTTTGAATTAGGGTGAGGAAAGCCTTACATTGGGTCTGACACTGAGAACAGACCTGGAACCGCTGAAGGTATTTAGCGTGGTATTACCTGGAGAATAAGAAAGCAGGCAGTGAAAGTGGCAAGTGGAAATGCCATGGATTGTACACATGCCTGCTGAGTTTGAGAAGCATCCAGGAGGTATGGATAGACTGAGAGGTTCAGGCTTAGAGCAGTGGGAGGCACTCCCAGAAATTCCAAAGAGTACTATTTGTACAGAATGTTGTAAACAAATACAAGGATCGGCGTTTGCTCTGAGTGAGACGTAAGGAGACTGGAGATTTAAGAGTTGGCTAGATATTGTTTTGTCTCATTTATTTTGTAAAGACAAATATTGTAATACTACTAACAATAATTACGAATGTACTATTTTATTTCGTTTCAAGTATTGGTGAAAATTTCCATAGTATACTTAATGTTTCCATGGTTTGCTCAATTTACAGTTGAACAAATTGCTTTAACAAGCCATTAGTTCTAATCTTTTCACTCTTTCTAGAAAGAAAATTGCATGTATCATTTTTAATATATTGATATATTGTTTATAAAGCATCATTCGAAAAGTTTTCTATTTGTTAAAGGTAATGGGTAAAAACACACAACCCAACCACTAATTTAGAAAAACTTTATCTATCGCTCTCTCTGTCTCTAACACACACACACACACACACACACACACACACACACACACAATGGAGAGAGAAAATAGAAACAGTCAATGTTAGAGCTTTGGAAAAGACAGTTTAATGGGTAGACTGAAATGTAACAATGGAATATATAAATTAATTTTTGTAAATGCAATACAATGTACAATATACTGCTGTGGGAAAATGTGTCAGTCAAGTTGCAAATAACTAAGGAAATACTATTAAAAATTAGTGATAGAGAAGGTGTTTTCTTGAAAACAAACCAGAAATAAAGAGGTCCCGAAGTCAAAATTTCAAACAAAAACCTTTCAGTTTAAAACCACATCCCAAACGTAGAAGAAAGGTAGAAAGTTAACTGTTTAAAAAAAAACACATAAATTAACTAAGAAAGCTTTCACCCTATCCAATATAATTTGCATAGTTATTTGGGGCTAAACATAATATACCAAAGGGAACTAAAATAATTATGATCATTTATATAACCATGGTTATCTACATGGAAATTTGGGATCACCAAAAGAAACTGGGATTCCGTAGAATTTTACAATGTCATTGGTTAAATGCAAGAATAAAATCTTTCATGTTCACCAGGAAGAAACAACCAGATATATAGTGCAAAATGACCTTGGCTATTGTTTGTAAGTCATAACCAATGACGTTAATTTTGACCCATCAAATCATGTCTTCGATTATTCTGACTTGGAAAATCGAGACTTCAAAGGTGTAGACTTGTAAAATCTAAGATCTTGCTCAGCCCCGCAACTGTGTGTAACAAGTAGACATATTGTACCTGCGTCCAATAAGTGTTCATATGATTTAATTGACTATAATTCAGTAAACACATCTGCAAGGACTTTTTGGAAGAAGGAAATTATGTGAGAAGTCCAGAGAATCAGGGTTGTTTAAACCAGAAGAATAAATTGGAAATTTGTCAAGAGAGCAGAAACAAGCACTCATAAATGAACTGAGAATATGAGCATGTGAACGTAGACAGAGTTTACAGTATAAAACCAAAGAAGATCTGGTCTCTGTTATAACGTTTGCATTATGTTAGCGTTCTTTTGATTCATTAAGAGGCCCAGGACTACTCGGTAGTACAAAAAACAGTGTAGAAACAAAAAGATTGTCTTCTTCTAAATTTTTATTTACAGTGTGCAATATGTTTGCTCATCTTTTGACTCAGAATGAAATTAATGTCACCACAATCTTCTTGTATAGGACATTTTTACTGGTACAAAAAGTAACATGCTTTGCAATTGACTATCATGCATGGGGTCAACAGCTCCAGCCTGACACCACGGTACTTCATTCTCAATGGGATTCCTGAACTGGAGGCTGCACACACCTGGATCTCCCTGCCATTCTGCATCATGTACATCATTGCCGTCGTGGGGAACTGTGGGCTCATCTACCTCATTAGTCACGAAGAGGCCCTGCATCAGCCCATGTACTACTTCTTGGCCTTGCTGTCCCTTACGGATGTTAGTGTGTGTTCTTCATACATCCCTAACATGTTATGTATCTTTTGGTTCAACCTCAAGGAGATTGACTTTAGTGCCTGCCTTGTGCAGATGTTTTTCATCCACACGCTCACAAGTATGGAGTCTGGCGTGCTCATGCTTATGGCCCTGGATCGCTGGGTGGCCATTTGCTATCCTCTGCGCTATCCTACCATCCTCACCAACACTGCAGTTACCAAGGTTGGGTTTGCCACCTTCGGTAGAAGCGTGTTGCTCACAATCCCATTCACTTTCCTGATCAAACGTCTTCCTTTCTGCAGGGGCAACCTCATCCACCACACCTACTGTGACCATATGTCTCTGGCCAAATTGTCCTGTGGCAACATCAAGGTTAATGCTATCTATGGTCTAGTAGCTGTCATATTCATTGTAGCGTTTGATATTTTCTGTATCTGCATGTCTTACACTATGATTATCCGTGCTGTAGTAAATCTGTCATCTGCAGATGCTCGCCACAAAGCCTTTAACACCTGTACATCACACATATGTGCTATTGTTATCACCTATGTCCCAGCCCTTTTCAACCTGTTCACTCACCGCTTTGGGGGACGCACTATACCTCACCATGTTCATATTCTCATAGCCAACTTCTACCTGTTGCTGCCTCCCACTCTGAATCCAATTGTCTACGGAATGAAGACTAAGCAGATCCGTGAAGGAGTGATCAAATTATTTTTTAGAGAGAAAGATTTTTGAGTATGAGCTAAATCTATGGAATAAAATTCAGCATTTAGTATTAGGGTAAATACAAACATTATGGAGGAAAGGAATAGATGCAGAATTCATAAAGATGAGGTCAGGAGAAAGTACCTGTCAATATTCTGCTATAATATTTAGGAAATAATCAGTAAAGTTTTAGTCTGAGACCTTTAATTGGATAGAAAAATTAAAATCGATGAGGAAGAATAATATTTCCCACACTATTAAACTTTAGTGAGACCTGGTGAAATGAATTCAGAGAATGGGTAATCTAGATTTGAAGTTAAACTTTTGATGATTAACTTATTTTGTTTTAGGGTACTCTGAGGGAGTAGATAGAAAAGAATAAAGGCAGTCGGATAGCTGAGAAACTCAAGAAAAGTGGACAGTTTTATAGGTACAGAGAATCCAGAAACACTCCCCAACAGTGTTTGTGCTGAATTCCAAGGGTCCTGTCATCTTTTAATGCCATATTTATGTGAAACTTGTATAACTTTAGGAAACAAAGTCCTCCTTATCTGATCATTTATTTCTGATGTTCTGCTGCCCAGGTAATTATTTGGATTTCTATTTATGTATTTGCATACATATAAATGAAGCTGGAGTAGACATGATTGTTGGAGTTCATCATAATCTGGGAAGTACCCCTTGGAGTAGATATCAAGCAGAATATTCAAAAACGCAACGGACGTATGGGACTTGAGTAAAGGCTTTATGAGTAGAGGAAAGGACACTTAAAGATCATCTATATAATTTTCTTTTTAAGGATGTCGGGGATTGACTGCCTTATTTGACTTTAATACAGGAAGAGAAAGAGTTATCTGGGACATTGAGAAAGGAGTACTTAATTAATTTTCTGGGAATAACAGAGAAAAAAGTAACAGAAGTGGAATGGTAAATGTGTATTCAGAAATCGCAAAACTGAATGAAAAGTGAAAAAGAATGAGAACATAACCCAAGAAGTAATTGGAATAATAGAATGTGGTCAGGGAATGGACCCAAATAGATAATTAGGTGGAAATACTATTTATATTGATAAAGGTTATATTCATGTTACCTGCAAATATTTAGAATATATTTTAATATTTTATTATGCATAGTCAAATGACTATAAAATGTGTTAATTGCATCATGTATCTTGCAATGTAATTTCACATTTGGCAGAAACACTTGGTTTTTAAAGTACTAAATTTATAACAGTGCCTCGTGTAATGTAACTTATGAACTTATAATCAGTAATGTTGCTATCTCTTGGAATCACGTTCTCAGATTTTGTAAATTTTATTCACTGGGGAATTTTACTTAAGTAATACTAAAATAAAATATTTTTCCTAAACTGCTTTTTTTAAAAAAAAATCTATTGGGTCAAGTACTATAATAATGCTTCATGTATGGTATATCATTGAACTTTAAGTCAAATTATGGGATAGCTATAATTGTCCTCATCATAAAGAAGAGGAATATGAGCTACAGAAACAGCAGGACTGGATGAATCTCATAAGATTACGACTAATATTTAAATCCAATCATGTTAATAGGCCTATGTTGTGGGAGAGGGTGTGGGGGTGCAGCAACAACAGCGATAGCAACAGAGCAAAACTTGAATGCAAAGTTAAAATGTGGCGAAATTAAATGCAATAAATAACATTTATTTGAGGCATCTAATTAACAATTCGCAATTAATTTTATGCCATCTTGCCCATTACCAACTCAAAAATGGGTTTACGGAAACAACACAGCAGTATAACTCTGAAAACGAAAAATAACAACTGAATAAGAACCAGCAGTCCAGAATAGTTTGTTTTTTTAAATTATAATGTAGAACATAATGGAAGGAAGTTCTATATCGTATTGATGGGGAGACAGAGAGAATGAGGAGTAAAAGGCAGGAGAGGAAAAGACTGGAAAAACTGTAGAAGACACTTCATTTCAAATTCCATCTCCTGCCCTAGAGGCCAAGCTGTGAGCAGAGCTCAATGTGCCTGGGGGAAAGCCCCTCTTCTCCCCATCAGCCTCACACAGTTTGATTAGCTCCAGAAGCAAGGTATCAGGTATAAAGTACTCACACTTACAGCTGAATTTAGTTAACTCAAAATCCTTTCAAACTAAGAGACAGCAATATTCCCAAAAGGAAGGAAATGGGAAGAAATTATAAGATGATAACAGCATAGTGAAAATTATCCTGTTCCTGAAGCATCTCCAGAACCTTTTGGCCCAGCATTTCAGACTGGTCATATATGCAGAGGTGCAGAGATAGAGATAATGGAACAGCAAAACAAACCACAAAAATGGAGGGAACCAAACAGCGAGCGTTCCACCTGACCACTCCACAAGTCTCTACTAAACACAACTTGTTTTCTCTTTTATTGAACTGGCAAAATTAAGCCAAAATATGATTGGATTCTTATCTCACTCTTTTCCTGCGTTCTGTGTCATAGTATCAGTCAACAACAAATATGCTTTTCCTAGAAATAAAAAATATCAAAAGACATAGCTTGGGTTTTAAAATAACTTAAAAACTATTTTCAAAGCAGTTTTATACAAAATCTGAAAAATGAACAAGACTGCACAAGATTGACTCAATTATTTTGCGAGATGATTATACATGAGAATTTTGAATTCAACATTTCTACATTATGGATAAGGAGTCAAAGGTATTCCAGTCAATAGAAAAGAGGTTTGTTACTGGTCTGGGGTGCCCCATGGTTCCTTTAGAGCAATAAATATGTGTAGAAACTAGATAATTATGCACATCTATCCACCTGTTGGGTACTTTTATGTTAAATTGTCAAGGCAAAGATTTCTTTATCCAGCCCAGTGCCATCTTCATGTCCTGGAACATACCCTAAACTTCTGAATGGCAATAGGGCATAAAGAGTTTGTAGGCTAATGTGCACATATTGAGGGTGCAGAGTGGTGCTGGGTGTGCATGGAAGGAGAACTGCAGATGTGGAGGGGCGCATTTGGCTAAGTATAGTTTGAAAGGGTAAAGTACTCCAACCTACTGTAGTGTTAAGAACTCTGCTTGAGTTTAAAGCTAGGAGCTTTGGGATCATAAAAGGGAAAGTCAAAAAGAATAAAGGAGAAATAGGGGGAGGAATAGAAGGAAATGGAGGAGAGCTTATCACAATCTGAATATTGTACAGGAAGACATGGTGAATGAGAAAGAATAAGCAGCAATGATTTTAAGAAAAGGAAAAGGATAGATTGGGAGGAGGGGTGCAATATTCTCTGTGTCTTATTCCTTCAAGTACAGCAACTTCATTTAGATGAACATCTTAACCTTTCAGTCTAAATCTCCTGCTTCAGAACAGGGAAACTTTCAGTTATGTATATCGTAATAGCTGATGCTTTGCTATCACTTTCCTTGCCTCCTGTGTGTCTCAGTTAGCACGGAACTGGAAAGGAAAGAACAGGGTTGTTAAGAATAGGCCACTGCAAAAACCCAAGTTTTAAGACAAAATTAGGACACGATGGGAAGATACATGAATAAGATAAAGGAAAACCAAAGGCAGAAACACAATTTGCATTAAGTAAGTGTTACAGATACAACGAAGATGTCCCCAGCAAATTACAAACAGAGGAAGTTTCCAGAAGAAAGTAGAGTTAAAGCTATGCAGAAGGATAAACTCTTGGTGATTAGGTGGAGTAAGGACAGGAGAAGACAACTTATCGAGAAGAAGAAATGGCCTACATGAAGGTCTGAAGAGACCTATGGACCACACTCAAGGGATTGAAAACATGAGTAAGTTTTCTCAAAACCGGGGCCAATTCCTCCTGACTTTATAGTATTAGCACATTAAGAAGAAATGTAATGCATTTCCTTTCTGTTGTTTGGTTATTGCTTTTGTTTGGTTCATAGAAAACAAAGTGCCATATCTATGAAATCAAATGACTTCATGGAGTCATTTTTAAACTCCACAGTAAAAACAAGAGAAAGAATGAAAGTTCTAGACAGATAAACAACATAGGCTTTCCAGTTTGGAATAACAATATTCTCTGTGATGCAGAAATTTGAGGATTTTTTTTTCAAAAAAAAACTATTGGCAAGAGTCTCTAAACATATGAAAAATGTATTAAAACTATTTTTGGGTCACTTGTGTGTTTCAGCCAGCTAAGCATTCCAGTCTTGGTTTCAGCTCAGATGATGATCTGACAGTTCATGAGTTCGAGCCTGCATCAGGCTCTGCCCCTGATAGTGTGGAACCTGCTTAGGATTCCCTCTCTCTCTCTCTCTCTCTCTCTGGCCCTCAACCACTTGTGCTCTCTCTGTCTCTCTCAAAATAAATAAATGAACTTCAAAAACATTTGTAATAGATATAAGTTAAACCTGGGCATCATATCCTATGCTTCTGAAATATATAATTAAATATAATAAAGAAATAAATAAAAAATGAAAATAAGAAAATAGCTTTATTAAGAATGGTTAGTTCTGTCAATTTCCAAACTTAATGCAACTATTTATGAGCAAAAGTGATAGATTATAGGGCACCCTACTGTCTCTCTTATAAAAAAGTCCCCTAGAAGATCTTGATGCAGTTTAGTGTAACCAGTTTGGGCGCTATGGTCTCCAAGTTAAGAACCCCTGCTGTAGAGTTAAGTAATACCTCATACCAATTCTTATTTTCCTAAATTTCAAATATAAATGGTGAGATTTTATACTGAGACCCATAAGTAATTTGGGAACATAGCTGCATTGATTTAAACTTTATCAAAGTAATTTTATGTGTACTCTATTGTTATTTAACAAAATAAAACTTTTTATTTAAATGAAAGTTTTCTTTCCAAGTAGTCAATTTGAAGTCTCTTACAGTGGTAGACCCTCTTATGCATAGAAGGATATGTTCCAAGACCCCCAGTGGCTGCCTGAATCCACAGACAGCACCAAATCCTATATATGAAAGTTTAATTTATAAATTAAGCACAGTAAGAGAGTAACGACAAAAACTAATAAGTAAATGAACAATTATAACAGTATACAGTAATAAAAGTTGTGCGAATGTGCTCTCTCTCTCTCTCTCAAAATATCTTATTATGTTGTACTCTCCCTTCTTCTTGTGAAGATATGGGATGACAAAATGTCTATGTGTTGAGACAAAAGGATGCGAATGATGTGTGCACAATGATGCATTGTTAGGCTACTATTGACCTTCTGAGGATCATCTGCTTTGGGACCACAGCTGACAGGTAAACTGACACAGCAGAAACCAAAACTGCAGATAAGAAGGAGTATGGTACCCTTTTCTAGTAATATCATTAATGCAAAAAGCGAAACAAAACGACATCAAATCAGTTAATATGTTAAAATTTTATTAAATGCTCAAATAAAAAAACTTCTGGAAATATATACACCAGAATTTAGGCTTTAATAGCATTTACTTGAGGGGCCAGGTGAGATGTGAGTTTGTGGGATAGTGCACCTTCATTTTTTACTGCATGTCATTTCCAACGAAAGGGTCGAAGTATGTAAAGATTTTTATTCAGTAAGAGAGAAGTAGGGGGTGGTGGTGCCTGTGTGGCTCCCTTGGTTGAGTGTCCAACTCTAGATTTCTGCTAGGGTCATGATCCCAAGGTTGTGGGATTGAGCCCTACATTGGGCTCTGCACTGAGAGTGGAGCCTGCTTAAGATTCTCACTCTCTCTCGGGCACCTGGGTGGCTCAACAGGTTAAGCATTGGACTTTGGCTCAGGTCATGATCTCACAGTTTGTGGGTAAGAGCCCCACAATGGACTCTGTGCTGACAGCTTGGAGACTGGAGACTGCTTTAGATTCTGTCTCTCTCTCTGCCCCTCATGCTCTGTCTCCTTCTCTCTCTCAAAAGCAAATAAACATTTCTATAAATTAAAAATAAAATTAAAAGGAACCAGAGAGAAAAGAGAAAACAATTCAATCTCTGTCCACCGTAAAATAAAATTTAAGGCCAAATACTATCTTGGAAAAAGTCTGCAAACTATGACAACAAATGGGTTTAAACTTCAGTATTGAAGGTGCCCAGTGAGCAGTAAGATACAGACTAACACCTCCACTAGGAATAGATAAGGAGGCGAATGGATAATCAAAAGATGAGAAAACCAATAGACCAAACCTACTTGAAAAAAATGTTCATAATCACTACAAATGAAATTAATTTTAATTGAACCTAAAATACCAAAGAGATGGAACAGAATAGAGAACCCATAAATAGACCCATAAACCGAAAGCCACCTAATCTTTGACAAGGCAGGAAAGAATAGTCAATGAAATAAAGACAGTCTCTTCAGGAAGTGGTGCTGGGAAAAATGGACAGGGGCATGTAGAAAAATGAACCTGGACCACTTTCTTACAACATACACAAAAATAAACTCAAAATGGATGAAAGACCTAAATATAAGACAGGAAGCCATCAAAATCCTCATGGAGAAAGCAGGCAAAAACCTTTTGACCTTGGCCACAGCGGTTTCTTACTGAACATGTCTCCAGAGACAAGGGAAACAAAAGCAATGGGACCTCATCAAATAAAAAGCTTTTGCACAGCAAAGGAAAAAATCAGCAAAACTAAAGGGCAATTGACAGAATGGGAGAAGATAATTGCAAATGACATATCAGATAAAGGGTTAGTACCGAAAATCTATAAAGAACTTAACGAACTCAACACACAAAAAACAAACAGCCCAGTGAAGAAATGAGCTAAAGACATGAATAGACACTTCTCCCAAGAAAACATCCAGATGGCCAACACACATGAAAAGATGCTCAATGTCACTCATCATCGGAGAAATACAAATCAAAACCATAATGAGATATCACCGCACGCACGTCAGAAAGGCTAACTGTAACAACTCAGGCAACAACAGATATGGGCGAGGATGCGGAGAAAGAGGATCTCTTTTGCACTGCTGGTGGGATGGAAACTGGTGCAGCCACTCTGGAAAACAGTATGGAGGTTCCTCAAAAAATTAAAACTAGAACTACACTATGACCCAGCAATTGCACTACTCAGTATTTATCCAAGGGATACAGGTATGGTGTTTCAAAGGGACACATGCACCCCAATGTTTATAGCCACACTATCAACAATAGCCAAAGTATGGAAACAGCCCAAATGTCCATGGACATTCTTGATGGATGAATGGATCAAGAAGATGTGGTATATATAGACAATGGAGTACTACTCACCAATCAACAAGAATGAAATCTTGACATTTGCAACGATATGGATGGATCTAGAGGGTATTATGCTAAGTGAAATTTGTCAGTCAGAGAAAGACAAATATATGACTCCACTCATATGAGGACTTTAAGATACAAACAGATGAACATAAGAGAAGGGAAGCAAAAATAATATAAAAACAGGGCTGGGGACAAACCTTAAGAGACTCTTAAAAATATGGAAAAAAACCAAAGGGTACTGGAGGGGTTGTAGGAGGGGGGATGGGCTAAATGTGTAAGGGGCATTAAGGAATCAACTCCTGAAATCCTGTTGCACTATATGGTAACTAACCTGGATGTAAATTGAAAAAAAGAAATTAAATAAAAATTAAAAATAAAATACCAAAGAGATGTAGTCTTACCAGTGCAACTGGAGAAAAGAGAACATATAATAATCAATCCTTATAGAGGGGATAGTCGGCTAACACTGTACTGAAATGAAAGTTAACAGAATCTCATGGAGATTATTTTTTTTTTCAAACGCTTATCAATAGAATTAAAATTGTCCATGCCTTTTGATCCCACAAACGTCAATCCTGTTTCTTCTTATCTTAGGAGAGGAAAAATCAATAACACAGAGTAGATTATGATACCCACGGAAGACTTATTTTTGGTAGAAAAAATGAGAAATAATATAAATATTTGAGAGTAACGAAATAATTAACTTTGGTATCTATATTGGGTGAAAGAAGTTAAGCTATTGAAAATTTTGATTTCAACGTATACAGATAACATGAAAAAATGGTCACAAAATAATATTATGCAGGGAAGAAAACAGTATTCAAACTTCCATATACTCTGATATGTATACTAAATCAGTATATTTTTTAATCAGTATATTAAACATAATAATTATAAACTGAATAAATGAAGTAAAAAAACTTTATTTTTTAAAATATTTTATTTTTGAGTAATATCTACATCCCTGGTGAGGCTCAAACTCACAACCCCGAGATCCAGAGTAGCATTCTCCACCAACTGAGCCAGCCAGGCACTCATGAAGTACAGAAAACTTTTTATGGTGGGGATTCCTCTGTATTGGAGTTACAAATGGTTTTCCAACTTTTTTATACTTTTCTGTGTTTTCCAGATTTACTACATACAGGATGTATTTCTTTGGTAATAAGAGAAAAAATGATTTAAGTTTATTTATGTCTTTTGAGAGAGAGAGCGCATGCCAGCAGCTTGAGCACAGGACGGGTAGAAAGAGAGGGGAAGAATTGCTAGCAGGCTCTGCTTTGTCAGCACGGGCTCATGTGGGGTTCCAACTCATGAACCAGGAGATGATGACCTCAGTAGCAATCAAGAGGCTGACACTAACTGACTGAGCCACAGAGGTATTCTGAGAAGAAAAAAAAACACTTCAATGATGTTGATAACCACACTTGGTGGTCACATTTCCCACTTGGGAAATGTTTTTGTTGTTTCTTTTTGTACTCAGAAGATTCTAAATATAGATCTGTTACCATCAGGCTGAAAGTTTATTCTTTTTCAATTAGAATCCCTCTGAGATATCTAATTCTGGAGCCTCAATCCCCCTGGGACATCATACTGGAGAATCTTCAGGGATTCTAACTAAAAATCTTAAGTAAGAAGATGCTATCCCCAATTTTGAAGAACTCCTAAGTATTCTCAGCCATGAATAGAACTGTGCCTAACACTGAAGTGAGTTTGGGTAATTTTCAAAAATAGTTACTTTAGGAAAAGTAACAATATTGATGGCTAAGAATACAATGGCCTAGAATATGTAGATAGTTTTAAAAATAGGCAATATGAGCAAGAAGCAATGAATTTATCACTTTTACTTTTCCAGAAGTAATGAGTCTCTTTCCTCCTGTATGACTTTCAAAGGACTGTCTTTACTTTCCAGTCACCTATTCATTTTGCTCTGGGGTTCACATAAAAGATAGTGGACCCTGGAGATTATAATCTTTGCATTTCTCTGGTCTAGGACAATGAAATAATGGTTCCTCCATGGGGGGACATTTCAGGATAGGTCTGGGAGAACTCTTTACTTATAAGAAGAGTTTATTTACTTGAGAGGTAATCACCTTAGGAACCAGTGAAACTGGTATTCTTTTGTACAGTCTTTCCATGATGACTTCTAGGTGCCCTGGCCAATAGGAGTGGATGCAAGAGTGATTTCCAATGATTGATGTAACAGGAATCTATGTCTTGTGTCTTTAGAGACGTGTAATACATTCATCATATTGCAAGTCTATGTACATTCCTGCTGGATGGTGGGATTGTTTGACATTAATTTGCTGCATTGAAAAGTGCTCACCCAGAGCTCAAGGACCATTTTATTTTTTTCAGTTGAGAGAAATATTTAACTATTTGGTAACTACAACTTTCCTCAAACATCTCTGAATCTGTAAATTCATATCAGAAACCAAGTCCTTACTAATTTAAATGATCATTTATTCATATATATTTTATTGAGTATCTAAAATGTACTATCTGAAGCAAGTTTCAGAGAACATTATTGGCAAATCTTCCATGGATTATTAACTTTTTTCATTATCTTCAAGGCAGGACACAAGTCCTGTTGATAAGGACTAGTCAGATTCAGGTGATCCTCGAAATATACTCACAGGATCAGCGACAACATTCAGAAAGAATCTGAGAGGAGAGACTAAAAGTGGCTTATTGGCAGAAAACTATGCCTCAGATCACAGAATGTGGCAAAATATAAGAGGTATGCTGGAAATTAGATAGTGAGGGGGTAGTTACTTAGACAAAATATTCAGTGAGACATTGAGTAGTAGTGTATAATATTTTTAGACACCATTGTTCAAAGACAGTCTTGCTAGAGTAGGGGCAAAAACACTGCTACCATGACAAGGTTCAGGGCATTTGTGAGTATCATTGCCTAAACTACTCCCTCTTGTCTGGTTTCTAACCCCACCTCTCTGTCTCATATACAGAAAGCAATTGCTGATAAAGAGCATAAAATGCCCTCCTCTTCTCCACTGTCATGTGTGGGGAAAACAGCTCCAGCCTGACCCCGCGATTCTTCATCCTGAATGGGATTCCTGGGCTGGAAGCTGCACACACCTGGATCTCCCTGCCATTCTGCTTCATGTACATCATCACTGTCCTGGGGAACTGTGGGTTTATCTCCCTTATCAGCCATGAAGACTCCCTGCACTGGCCCATGAACTACTTCCTGGCCCTGCTCTCCTTCACCGATGTCACCCTGTGCACCACCACTGTACCCAATATGCTGTGCATATTCTGGTTCAATCTCAAGGAGATTGACTTTGATGCCTGCCTGGCTCAGATGTTTTTTGTCCACATGCTGACTGGGATGGAGTCTGGGGTGCTCATGCTCATGGCCCTGGACCGCTATGTGGCCATCTGCTACCCCTTACGTTATTCCACCATCCTCACCAACCCTGTCATCGCCAAGGCCGGTCTTGCCACCTTCCTGAGGGGTGTGCTGCTCATCATCCCATTCACTTTCCTCACCAAGCGTCTGCCCTATGGCCGGGGCAACTTCATTCCCCATACCTACTGTGACCATATGTCTGTGGCCAAGGTGTCCTGTGGCAATTTCAAGGTCAATGCTGTCTATGGTCTCTTGGCAGCCCTCCTGATTGGGGGCTTTGATATGTTCTGTATTTCTGTGTCTTACACTATGATTTTTGGGCAGTGGTGAGCTTGTCATCTGCAGATGCTTGGCAGAAAGCCTTTGGTACCTGTATGTCCACATATGTGCCATTGTGATTACATAATGTCCAGCTCTGTTCACCATTTTTACTCATCATTTTGGGGGGACAGAACATTCCCCACCGCATTCATATCCTTATTGCTAATCTTTATTTGATGTTGCCTCCTACCCTGAACCCCATTGTTTATGGAGCAAGCAGATCCAGGAAGGAGTGATCAAGTTATTTTTTTTAAAAAGAAAGCTATCTTAGTTATGAAATAGATTCATGCATTAATATGCAAAATCATAGAAAGACAAATGTTTCAGAGGAGATTCTCAAGCGTAAGTTTAAAACCAGTTGGTTCACTGCAGAAAGCGATATTCATTAAATATCTACTACAATGTTAACTGAATTCTTCCTTTTTTTAATTTGGTAAAACTCATCAATGATAAAAATAAATTACATAAATAAGGAAATGTCTCCTGAACTTGAGGATTTATTTTTTTAAAAGGAATTCACATCTTTGTAATTTCAAGGCTTTTTGGAAATCACTGATCTGCTTCGATTCCTAATGTGGTTTGCATGCAGAACAAATAGCAAATGGGATGCACATCGTAAAAAAAAATGTTCTGATCTATTTTGGGGATTCATCTGTTCATGGGAGAAACCCATTAAGAAAGAAATCTCAATGTCTGCTTCTTAAAGCCCTTCACACATCACTGCAGTAACCCTTTATTTCTTTCATTAGATAATTTTGTATAACTTGGTTCGGTTGTATAAACGATCTTATGTTGGTCAAAGTTGTATTGAAGTTCCACTATCAAGGAAAATATTATTCATGTATTGGAAACAATATAATGTGAATAAAAGATGGGAAGATAAGCAAGGGAATAAAACGAAAAAAATCTTAAATCATATTCGTGACTATACTTCTTGGTGTTTTTTGAAGCAGACATAAATTAAGTCTTATAAATGGCTGTGAAGTGGTAGTACAAAACACAGGGGATTCACAAGCAAAACCGATACGCATTTGGGTTTGGCCGACTTTATAGGATTGTTTTTCCAACCTTCGTCATCAGACCTGAAAATCTTCTATAATTTGACTCCAAAGTGAAGTTGATTGCTTAAAGAAAGTTTACATAACAGTCGAGCCATTTTCAAACATAGGCCCAGTGTATGGTAACCAGGCATTGTTCCCACACAATATAGAGAACTAAGAAACTGCATTCAAAATACTGGGGAGCACATAACAAGGCAAAGTATAATGTGCATACTGATTTCCATTCCCTATATCCTTCAGTCCATTAAGGAAAGCTAGTTCTGGATGAGAACTTTCTGAGTTTTGGAATTTTATTGCTGATCTAAACCTATATCATCACTGATAGGTGTGAAATGCACATTTATTAATATTTAAGAGCATCATTGAAAGTTATTAGAAAAGTATATTATTCTTCCACTAGAATTTTGAAGACTGCAATACATAACATTGAGTTTTCTGAATGTGTATGGCAATAAAAATGCTGGTGTGTTATTAGATGACAACAAGTCTGTAATTTGAGGGTTTCTATCCAGGGTGAGAGTTTGCATATAAACAGGAACCTACACTTCCACATGGTGGGAAGGGTGAATCCCCAGGAGCAGACAGCAAGGTCTAGGGATCCATGGACCACGTGGGGAGAGGGTGTTTCTGAGCTGAGAGGATATTTAGTAGAGGCTGTGTGGCCTCCCCATGGTCAAAGTTCCCAGCATACCCTGAAGAACAGCCACGTTTGTTGATTTTGGAACAAGGACGTTAAGGCTGAAGCTTGGTGCCAGATGTGTGTTGCGATTTACCATAATCCCTGAAATGCTGCTGCTACAGGGTCTTGCAAATTTCAGGGGGGGCTGGCACTTGGCCAGTCTCTGGTTGCTCAAACATTCCTGGGGGTAGATGGCACCCTGCTATAGTTCAGCGAGACCCTTCCCCAGAAAATATGAGTGGGTCAAAGCCGCAGGACCCTCAGAAGTGAGGAGTTTGGAAAAACAGCCCATCTGAGATAAAACTTGGGAATGAAGTGCAGCATAGCAAACTGACTGCTTGGTTGCAGCCAGTGTATTAATGGGGAGTGGATAGAATCTGGAGACAAAGAAGGGGGGCTAGTCTGACGGTCTGTGAGAAAACAGAGTTCTGATACTAGAGACTGGGTAGCTGAGTGACGCCATATTCACCCCTTCCACACATGCACATACACCACAATGATCCATCCCAATAAACTACGAATTGCCATCTAGTGAGGAATAGAGTAGTTACACCAAACCCAATCCAAATACGTAAACATACTTTAGCGGAATACCACAAGTGTCTTCACCCATTTAATTTATGGACTATAAATTGCTTCATATTTGTCCTCTAGAGGACACAGGATGTAATTTCAATAGTATTTCTTTCTGTTCACCTGTCCATCTGTTCAACTTTTTTTCTTTTTCTCTTCTAAATCATGAATACACAGAGAGAAACAATTTATTTTCATTTTCCAATTTTATAGAAAAGATCTTTATCTTTCTTTAGTATATTTTTTTACATCTTTCCAAATATTTTAAAATTCTATTGTACTTGCAACATTTCATTTTATTCTATGTTGTGGTATTCATTTTTTAAAATTTCAAACATTTTTCTTTTATTCTTTTCATTTCTCTTCCTTCCCGTTCTTTTCTATCAAGTTTCTACCAACAATTAGACCAAAACACATCTAGTATCTAGCATTCTTTATTTGATTCTTTGTGTTATTTTTAATTTTTATTTATTTTTATTATATCAATTCTTTATCTTACTCCAAAATTATGAAATGAAGGAATTCACCCCAAAAGAAAGAAAAAGAAGAAATGACAGCCAGGGACTTAATCAACACAGATATGATCAAGATGTCCGACCCAGAATTTATAATCATGAGAATAAGAATACTAGCTGGGGTTGAAAAAAGTATAGACTCTCTTTCTGCAGAGATAACCTAGTCAGGAGGAAATTAAAAACGCTGTAACAGAGATGCAACCTAAAATGGATTCCAAGGCGCAAGATGGATGAGGCAGAGGAATGAATCAGCTAATAGAGAACAAACTTACCTAGAATATGAAGCAAAAAAAAAAAAAAAAAAAAAAAGGAAACACGTTAAAAGAATCAGAGAACTCAGTGACTCGTTTAAAAGGAATAACATCAAAAAATGGGAGTCCCAGAAGATGAAGAGAGAGAAAAAGGGGTAGAAGGTTTATATGAGAAATTCATAGCAGAAAAGTTTCCTCGTCTGGGGAAAGACACAGACATCAAAATCCAGGAAGCGCAGAGGACTCCCATTAGATTCAACAAAAACCAACCATCAACAAGGCAAATCACAGTCAAATTCATGAAATATACAGACCAGGAAAGGATTGTTAATGCAGCAAGGGGAAAAAAGTCCTTAACCTAATGGGAAGACAGATCAGGCATGCATAAAAGTATCCACAGAAACTTGGCAGTCCTGAAAGGAGTGGCAGCATATATTCAATGTGCTGAATCAGAAAAATATGCAGCCAAGAATTCTTTCTCCAGCAAGGCTGTCATTCATAGTAGAAGGGAGAAAAAATAGTTTCCCAGATATACAAAAACTAAAGGAATTCAAGACAACTAAACCAGCCCTGCAAGGAATTTTAAAGAGGATTCTCTGAAGGGAGAAAAGACAAAAGAATACAAAATGAGCAAAAGCAACAAAGACTAGAAAGGATCAGAGAATGCCAGCAGAAACTCCAACCCTATAGGCAACACAATGGCAAGAAATTTATACCTTTCAGTACTCACTCTAAATGTAATGGACTAAACACTCTAATCAAAAGATATAGAGTAACAGAATGGATAAGAAAACAAGATTCATTTATATGAGATTTATAAGAGATCCATTTTAGATATAAAGGCACCTGAAATTGAACGTAAGGGAATGGAGAACCATCTATCATGCTAATGGTCACCAAAAGAATGCCAGAGTAGCCATACTTATATCACGCAAGATATATTTTAAAATAAAGACTGCAACAAGAGATTAAGAAAGGTATTATATCATAATAAAGGAGGTTATTCACCAAGAAGATCTGACAATTGTAAAATTTATGCCCCAAACATGAAAGCACCCAACTATATAAAGAAATTAATCACAAACATACAAAAACTCATTGATCATAACACCATACATAATAGTAGGGGACTTCAACACTCCATTACAGCAATGGGCAAATCACCTAAATAGAAAATCAACAAGAAAACAATGGCTTTGAATGACACACTGAACCAGATGGACTTAACAGATATATTCACAACATTTTATCTTAAATCTCAGGTGCATATAGAATATTCTCCAGAATAGACCACCTACTGGGACACAAATCAGCCCTCAACAAGTACAAAAAAATTGAGATCACGCCGTGCATATTTTCAGATCGCAGTGCTTTGAAATTCGAAATTAACACCAGGAAAAATATTGGAAAAACAACGTATACTTGGAGAATAAAGAACATCCTACTAAAGATTGACTGGGATAACCAAGAAGCTAAAGAGGAAATTAAAAAGTACATCGAAGTCAATGAAAATAACACCACAGCTGGAAACCTCTGGGACACAGCAAAAGTGGTTATAAGAGGGAAGTATATAGCAATCCAGATCTTCCTAACGAAGGAAGACAGGTTTCAGATACACAACCTAAACTTACACCTTAAAAAGCTAGTAAAAGACCATCAAAACCCCCCCCCCAAAAAACCAAAAAAACTACAACCAGGAAAAGATGGGAAATAATAAAGATTAAAGTAGAAATCAATGGTATGAAACTCAAAAAACCCAGAAGAATCAATAAAACGAGTAGCTGGTTCTTTGAAGGAATTAACAAGACTGATAAATCCCTAACGAGTTAGATCAAAATGAAAAAGGAAAAAACCCAAATAAATGAGCAACTAGAATGAAAGTGAAATAACAGCCAACACTGCAGAAATACAAACAGTAAGAGAATATTATGAGCAATTATATGCTAATAAATTGGGCAGTCTAGAAGAAATGGATAAATTGCTAGAAACATAAGAACTACCACAACAGAAACATGAATAAATAGAAAATGTGAAGAGTCCCATAACAAGTAAAGAAATCAATTAGAATTAAAAAATCTCCCAAAAAACAAGAGTCCAGGGCCAGATTGCTTTCCAAGGAAATTCTACCAAATATATAAAGCAGAGTTAACACTATTCTTTTGAAGTTGTTCCAAAAAATACAAATGGAAGGAGAGCTTCCAAACTCATTCTATGAGGCAAGCATTACCTTGATTCCGAAACCAGACAAAGAACCCACTAAAAAGAGAACTATAGACCAATTTCCCTAGTGAACATGGATACAAAAATCCTCAACAAGTTACTAGCCAGCCAGATTCAACAATACATTAAAAGAATTATTCACCACGACCAAGTGAGATTTATACCTGGGATGCACGGCTGGTTCAATATCCTCCAAAAAATCAGTGGGATACATCGCATCAATAAAACAAGGGGCAAGAAACATATGATCCTCTCAATAAATGCAGAAAGAGCATTTGAAAAAATACAGCTCCTTTCTGGATAAAAACCCTCAAGAAAGTAGAAATAGATGGATCATACCTCAAGATCTTAAAAACTAGCTGCACCTGCGTGGCTCATTTGGTTGAGCGTCCGAGTTCAGCTCAGATCATGATCTCCCAGTACATGGGTTCAAGCCCTGCATTGGGCTCTGTGCTGACAACTCACAGTCTGGAACCTGCTTCAGATTCTTGTGTCTCCCTCTCTCTGCCCCTCCCCTACTCATAGTCTGTCTCTCTATGTCTCTCAAAAATGAATGTTTTAAAAAATTAAAACAGGGGTGCCTGAGTGGCTCAGTTGGTTAGGCTTCTGGCTTCAGCTCAGGTCATGATCTTACGGTTCGTGAGTTCGAACCCCACTTCAGCTCTGTGTTGACAGCTTGGAGCCTGGAGCCTGGTTCCGATTCTGTGTTTCCCCCTGTCTGTGTCCCTTCCCTGCTCACGCTCTGTCTCTCTCTCTCTCAAAAATAAATAAATATTAAAAAAAACTTTAAACAGATCTTAAAAGCTGTATATGAAAGACCCAATGCTAATATCATCCTTACTGGGAAAAAAACTGATAGCTTTCCCCCTAAGGTCAGGAACTCAAGGATGTCCACTCTCACCACTGTTATTCAACATAGTATGGGAAGTCTTAGCTTCAGCAATCAGACAACACAAAGAATAAAAGGCATCCACATTGCAAAGAGGAAGTCAAACTTTCAAACTTTGCAGACTCTTTGATACTCTATGGGGAAAACCCAAAAGATTCCACCAAAAAACTGCTAGAACTGATCCGTGAAATCAGCAAAAGTCACAGGATATAAAAATCAATACACAGAAATCTCTTGCATTTCTATACTCTAATAATGAAGCAACAGAAAGAGTAATCAAGGAATCTATTCCATTTACAATTACACCAAAACCCATAAAATACGTAGGAATAAACCTAACCATAGTTACCATTTTATGGTTGTTATGATGGTGAGAGTATTGGAGCTCTTCTCTCATAGCACCTTTCAAGTGTAGTATACAATATTGTTAACTAGAGTCACCATTCTGTGCATTAGATTCTGTGGGCCCCATTATTTTTATAACTGTAATTTCATGAATGTTGATCAATATCTCCCAATTTTCCTCATACTTCTGTCCCTGGAATCCACCATTTTATTGTTTAGAAGAGTTTGATGTTCATATGTTTGATGTTTTTAAATTCCCAACATAAGATCATATAGTTTTTCTCTACTGGATTACTTTCCTCAGCATAATCCCTCAAGGTCCATCCTGTTGTCAAAAATCGCAAGATTTCCCTTTTTAATATGGGTGAATAATATTTCATTGACTAGATGTAAATTTTATTTATCTTTTCATCCATCTGTAGATACTTTAGCTGTTTCCATGTCTTGGCCTATTGTGATAATGCTACAATGAACATGGGAGTACAGATATTTCTATGAGATAATGATATCAACTCTTTTAGTTATATACTGGGAAGTAAGATTGCTGGATCATATGGTATTTCTACTTTCAATTTTTTGAGGAACTCCATAGTGGTTTCCACAGTGGCTGCGCCAGTTTATATTCCCACCAATAGTACACAAATGCTCCTCTTCCTCCACATCCTCACCAGCATTTTTTATCTATGTTTGTTTGTTTTTGATAATAGCCAATCTAACAGATTTAAGGTGATTCTCCTTGTGGTTTTGATTTACATTTCCTTGATGATTAGGGTTGTTAAGCACCTTTTTGTGAACCTATTGGCCATGTCTATGTCTTTGTTTGAAAAATATCTAAGTCTTCTGTACATTTTTCATAAAATCATTCAGAGTTTTTTATACCACTATATTATATAAATTTCTTATATATTTTGGATATTAAACCCTTATCAGATAGGTGCTTTGCAAATATCTCTTCCAGTCTGCAGGAGACCTTTTCATTTTGTTGATTTTTTTTGTATTTCGGTTTTTTGTTTTTGTTTTATTTTGTTTTCTTCTGTGCAGAAGGTTTTTTCTTTTTAATTTGTTTATATGAATTCAAGTTAGTTAACATACAGTGTTGTATTGGTTTCGAAGTAGATTAGAGTGATTCATTACTTACATATAACACCCACTGCTCATCCCAAGAAGTGCCCTTCTTAATGCCCATCACCCGTTTTGCTCACAGATGTTTTTAGTTTGATGCAGTCCCACTTGATTTTTGCTTTTTGTTCCACTGCCTGTGGTGTCATATCCAAAAAATCATTGTCAAGACTGAAGTCAAGGAGATTATCCCCTGCATTTTCTTCCAGAAGTTTTACAGTTTCACATCTTCCATTTAAGTTTTTAGTCCATTTTGAGTTAATTTTTATGAGTGGTGTAAGATAGGGGTCTAGAGCTCTTGGTTCTGTCCCACTGGTCTATTCTGTTTTTATGCCAACACCATACTGTTTTGATTACTATGCTTTGCAACATAATTTGAAATCAGGAAGCATGATGCTTCCAGCTTCATGAGTATTGGTGGTTTATTCTCTCTAATTTCCTTCTTGTATATCTATGTATGGATTTACTGCAATTAATTTTTCACTCACTCCCATTATTGGATATTTCTTTGTTTCCAGATTTGGGCTATTATGAATAAACCTGCTCCAGATACTTCTGAGCTAGTCTTTGTGTAGACGTATATTTTCATATTTCTTATGTAAAGACCCAAGAGTGGAACTGTTGAGTTATAGAGCAGGATCCTGTTTCAGTTTTGAAGCTGGAGTTGAGGCACTCTGGGAAGGCAATATTTCTATGTTTATACTGCAATGGATACCAGACAGTTCACATGTTCCATCAAAGAAAAGTTGCTAAAATTTGAGGGTGACTATTGAGGCTTTTCCTTGTGGATCAAATATATTCTAAATACAGGTATCTTCCACTTTTTGAAAGTTTGTACTTTGCCACCTTACTTTTACAAAAGACCCACATTAGTCCTGTTTTTGCTAAACAAAAGAAATCAAAGAAGATTTTCACTTGTATGAAAAAAAGGTTCAATGTATGCTAGCAACCAGTGTTTACTTTTACAATGAGCTGTTTTAAAGGCAGCAAATACCTGAGCAGACAGAGTGGCCCTGCCAAGCTCCTTCCCTAGGAAACACACTCAGCATCTCAGCATCAAGCCCTCACAGCTGTGAACTGTGTCTGTGAGCATCTGTGCTGTAATCTCCATTTATTTTGTGCATCCATTAACAAGATGTGCCCTAACATATCAGGAAAAGCCCAAGACGGGTATCTTGGGGTTGGGAAATGCTCACAAAATTTTCCATTTAAATACATAGCAATTGCTTCTTTGCTTTATGCCATTTCATAGGAACACTCTATTCTCAGATAACAGGGGATGTCTGTATAGGTCTAGTTTCAACAAAGCTAAATTTATCTCTGCCCCCATCAGGGACCTATGGGACATCTATGTGTGAAGCATCAAAAACATTTTCCCCTTTTGCTTGGAAAATCCCCAGAGAAACCACTAAGTGTTGTTATATAGGGTTTCTAACCAACGCTGTACAATTTCCTAAGCAATACCAATTACAAATGGAGATTTAAAAACATCAGGCATCAGGGTGAGTTTGGGTCGTTCAGAAGAAAATATATATAAGATGAACAGAAAATCTGCAACTAGACAGCAAGGATTTGAGTTTGAGGGTGACTACAGAGGAGTAAGTCATCTCACTCTTTAGATTCTGAATCTTTAGATTCTGAATCCAAACGGATTCACAAACTGCTTGAAGAGGGGGGAGAAGTGTGGGGAAAGTGTAGTTTAGGCACTGCAGGAAGGAGGCACAGTAGGGCTCATGTGATAAGGACCAAAGAGATAACTTTATAGGCAAGCAAATGTCTGCACAATAACAGAAAAACAATCAAAATTAGAACTTTGGAACAGACTGCACAATAATGTCTTCTCTCTGTGGATGGAACAGTCTTCCTTAGGAAGTGGTAAGACCTCTACCAATGAAAATGAATTAGTGCAAGACTTGGAAGTAATTCCAGTGACAATATACCTCAACTTCCTTATGACAAGGTTCATAACACATGTCATTTGCCCTTTGCTTTAATACATCTGATAACAGTAATCTTGTTATCTTACTATAAATTTCTATCTGAATGAATAACAATACTAGCACCAAAATCTACTTTTGTATAACTTTTCTTGTTCATCATATGTATGACCTTAAAGTGTACAAAATAATACAAAAGGCAATTACTTGCCTTTACTCCAAGTACTTGTACTAGTTTTAATTATCTCCAACACACACACACACACACACACACACACGAAAAAGAAAGAAAAAAGAAAAGAAAGGAAGAAAGAAAAAAACAAACAAACAAAAAAACTTTAGGATTCTGGGCATCTTTAAACTATGTTTCCCATCTTCCAGATACTCTAATATTTCAATATATACACACTTATTTCTTAAAGTATTTATATAAACGAAAGTGGGACAACCAAAAAGGACACTTTAAAATCCATCCATACATCCATGCATTCATTCATTCTACAACTTTTTCTTGTGCCAGTTACTATGTTAAGTGCAAGAGATATAGCAGAACAAAATAGACAGCAATTCCTGTGCATACGGACTTATAAAATCTGGTGAGGGATCAAGGATAATGGTAATTGCTGTAATGTACAGAAAATCTGGAGACTAAGGTGTTACATGTAGACTGGCAGAGGTCTAGGGCTTGCAATTTTGAATTAGGGTGAGGAAACCCTTACCTTGGGTCTGACACTGAGAACAGACCTGGAACCACTGAAGGCATTTAGCGTGGTATTATCTGAGGAATAACAAGGCAGGCAGTGAACGTGGCAAGAGAAAATGTCATGCATTGTACACATGCTTGCTGAGTTTGAGAAGCATCCAAGAGGTATGGATAGACTGAGAGGATCTGGCTTAGAGCAGTGGAAGGCACTCCTAAAGATTCCTAAGAGTTCTAATAATACCGTGTGTTGTAAACCAATACAGGGATATCAGCTTTTGCTCTGAGTGAGACGTAAGGAGACTGGAGTTTTAACGGATGGCTAGACATTGTTTTGTCTCATTTATTTTGTAAAGACAAATATTGTAATACTACTAACAATAATTACAAATGCACTATTTTATTGTTCCAAGTGTTGATGAAAATTTCCATTGTATACTTAATGTTTCCATGGTTTGCTCAATTTACAGTTGAACAAATTGTTTGAAGAAGCTATCAATTCTAATCTTTTCACCCTTTCTAGAAAGACAATTGCTTATATCATTTTTATATATTGATATATTGTTTATATAGCATCATTTGAAAAGTTTTCTAATTGTTAAGGTAATAGGTAAAAACACACAACCCAACCACTAGTATAGAGAAACTTAGCCTATATTGCCCTCTCTGTCCCTCTCTAACAAACTCACACTATGGAGAGAGAAAAGAGAAACAATCAATGTTAGCTAGAACTTTGGAAAAGACTGTTTAATGTTAATTTTTGCAAGTGCAATAAAATATACAACATACTGCTGTGGGAAAATGTGTAGGTCAAGCTGCAAACAACAACTATGGAAAGGCTGTTAAAAATATAAGATAAAGAGGAGTTTTCTCAAAAACAAACCAGAAAGAAAGTCTGAAGTCAAAATTTCAATCAAAAATCTTCCAGGTTAAAACCACACCCCAACCATAGAGAAAAGGTATAAAGCTAACTGTTTTAAAAAAGAGCACATAAATTAAGAAAGTTGTCACCCTATCCAAAATAATTTGCATAGTTATTTGGGGTTAAACATAACATACCAAAAGGAACTTAAATAATTATGATCATTTATATAGCATGTTTATCTACATGGAAATTTGGGATAACCAAAAGAAACTGTAAGGATTCCATAGAATTTTACAATGTCATTGGTTAAATGCAAGTAGTAAAATATTTCATCTATACCACCAGCAAGAAATAATCAGATATATAGTGCAAAATGACTGAGGCCATCATTTGTAAGTCATAACAAATTATGTAAATTTTGACCCATCAAATCATGTCTTTGATTATTCTGACTTGGAAAATCCGGACTTCAAAGGTGTAGACTTGTAAAATCTAAGATCTTGCTCAGCCCGTCACCTGGGTGTAACAAGTAGACACATTGTACCTGTGTCCAATAAGTGTTAATATGATTTAATTGATTATAATCCAACAAACACATCTGAAAGGACTTTTTGGAAGAAGAAAATTATGTGAGGAGTCCAGAAAATCAGGGTTGTTTAAAGCAGAACAGTAAATTGGAAATTGATTAACGAAGCAGAAACAAGCACTCATGAATGGCCTGAGAATATGAGCACGTGCATGTAGACAGAGTTTATAGTATAAAACCAAAGAAGATCAGGGCTCTGTTACAGCGTTTGCATTATGTTAGCATTCTTTTGATTCATTAAGAGGCCCAGGGATACTCAGTAGGATCAAATAACAGTGTGGGTACAAAAAATTGTCTTTCTCCTAAATTTTTACTTATGTTGTACAAAATGCTTGCTCATATTTTGTCTCAGAATGAAATTAATGTCACCACAATCTTCTTGTATAGGACATTTTTATTGGTACAAAAAGTAACATGCTTTGCAACTGACTATCATGCGTGGGGTCAACAGCTCCAGCCTGACACCACGGTACTTCATTCTCAATGGGATTCCTGAACTGGAAGCTGCACACACCTGGATCTCCCTGCCATTCTGCATCATGTACATCATTGCCGTCATGGGGAACTGTGGGCTCATCTATCTCATTAGTCACGAGGAGGCCCTGCATCGGCCCATGTACTACTTCTTGGCCTTGCTGTCCCTTACAGATGTTAGTGGGTGTACTTCATACATCCCTAACATGTTATGTATCTTTTGGTTCAACCTCAAGGAGATTGACTTTAGTGCCTGCCTTGTGCAGATGTTTTTCCTCCACATGCTGACAAGTATGGAGTCTGGTGTGCTCATGCTTATGGCCCTGGATCGCTGGGTGGCCATTTGCTATCCTCTGCGCTATCCTACCATCCTCACCAACACT
This sequence comes from Paguma larvata, assembly GCA_030068075.1. Classification (NCBI taxonomy): domain Eukaryota; kingdom Metazoa; phylum Chordata; class Mammalia; order Carnivora; family Viverridae; genus Paguma; species Paguma larvata. The sequence continues at coordinate 60,124,429 of CM057831.1, forward strand.
GCAGTTACCAAGGTTGGGTTTGCCACCTTCGGTAGAAGTGTGTTGCTCACAATCCCATTCACTTTCCTGATCAAACGTCTTCCTTTCTGCAGGGGCAACCTCATCCACCACACCTACTGTGACCATATGTCTCTGGCCAAACTGTCCTGTGGCAACATCAAGGTTAATGCTATCTATGGTCTAGTAGCTGTCATATTCATTGCAGGATTTGATATTTTCTGTATCTGCATGTCTTACACTATGATTATCCGTGCTGTAGTAAATCTGTCATCTGCAGATGCTCGCCACAAAGCCTTTAGCACCTGTACATCACACATATGTGCTATTGTTATCACCTATGTCCCAGCCCTTTTCAACCTGTTCACTCACCGCTTTGGGGGACGCACCATACCTCACCATGTTCATATTCTCATAGCCAACTTCTACCTGTTGCTGCCTCCCACTCTGAATCCAATTGTCTATGGAATGAAGACTAAGCAGATCCGTGAAGGAGTGATCAGATTATTTTTTAGAGAGAAAGATTTTTGATTAGGAGCTAAATGTATGGTATAAAATTCAGCATTTAGTATTAGGGTAAAGAAAAACATTATGGAGGGAAAGAATAGATGCAGAATTCATAAAGATGAGGTCAGGAGAAAGTACCTGTCAATATTCGCAATAATATTTATGAAATAATCAGTAAAGTTTTAGTCTGACACCTTTAATTGGATAGAATAATTAAAATCAATAGGAAAGAATAATATTTTCCACACTATTAAACTTTAGTGAGACCTGGTGAAATGAATTCAGAGAATGGGTAATCTAGATTTGAAGTTAAACTTATGATTAACTTATTTTGATGATTAACTTATTTTGGTTTAGGGTACTCTGAGGGAGTAGATAGAAAAGAATAAAGGCAGTCAGACAGCTGAGAGACTCAAGAAAAGTGGACAGTTTTGTAGGTACAGAGAAGCCAGAAACACTCCCCAACAGTGTTTGTGCTGAATTCCAAGGGTCCTGCCATCTTTTAACGCCATATTTATGTGAAACTTGTATAACTTTAGGAAACAAAGTCCTCCTTATCTGATCATTTATTTCTGATGTTCTGCTGCCCAGGTAATTATTTGGATTTCTATTTATGTATTTGCATACATATAAATGAAGCTGGAGTAGACATGATTGTTGGAGTTCATCATAATCTGGGAAGTACCCTTTGGAGTAGATGTCAAGCAGAATTTTGAAAAACACAATGGACCTATGTGGTTTGAGTAGAGGCTTTAGGAGTAGAGGAAAGGAGACTTATAGAAAACGTATACAATTTTCCAACCAAGGATGTCTGGGATTGACTCCCTTATTTGACTTTAATACAGGAAGAGAAATAGTTATCTGGGACATTGAAGAAAGGAGTACTTTATTTAGATTTCTGGAAACAATAGAGAAAAAAGTAACAAAAGTGGAATGAAAAATGTAGTATTCAGAAATAGCAAAGCTGAATGAAAAATGAAAAATACTGAAAACATAACCCAAGAAGTAACTGGAATAATAGAATGTGGTCAGGGAATGGACACAAATAGATAATTAGGTGGAAATATTATTTATATTGATAAAGGTTATATTCATGTTACCTGCAAATATTTAGTAGATATTTTAATATTTTTTTACGTATAGTCAAATGACTGTAAAATGTATTAATTGCATCATGTATCTTGCAATATAATTTCACATTTGGCAGAGACACTTGTTTTTTAAAGTACTAACATTATAACAGTGCCTCAATGTAACTTATGAACTTATAATCAGTAACGTTGCTATCTCTTGGAATCACGTTCTCAGATTTTGTAAATTTTATTCATTGGAGAATTTTATTTAAGCAATACTGAAACAAAATACTTTTCCCAAACTGCTTTTTAAAAAAAAATATGTATAGGTTCAGGCACTATAATAATGCTTCATGTATGGTATATCATTGAACTTTACGTCAAATTATGGGATAGCTATAATTGTCCTCATCATAAAGAAGAGGAATATGAGCTACACAAACAGCAGGACTGGATGAATCTCAGAAGATTAAGACTAATATTTAAATACAATCGTGTTAATAGGCCTATGTTGTGGGAGAGGGTGCGGAGGTGCAGCAACAACAGCGATAGCAACAGAGCAAAACTTGAACGCAAAGTTAAAAATCTGGAGAAATAAAATGCAATAAATAACATTTATTTGAGGCACCTAAGTAACAATCCCCAATTAATTTTATGCCATCATGCCCATTACCAACTCAAAAATGGGTTTACGGAAACAACAACAGCAGTATAACTCTGAAAACGAATAATCCCTACTGAATTAGAACTAGCAGTCTAGAATAGTTTGTTTTTTTAAATTTTAAGGTAGAACATAATGGAAGGAAGTTCTATATCGTATTCATGGGGAGACAGAGAGAGACAGAGAGAGAGAGAGAGAGAGAGAGAGAATGAGGAGTAAAAGGCAGGAGTGGAAAAGACTGGAGAAATTGTAGAAGATACTTCATTTCAAATTCTATCTCTGGCCTTGAGACCAAGCTGTGAGCAGAGCTCAATGTGCCTGGGGGAAAGCCCCTCTTCTCCCCATCAGCCTCACATAGTTTGATTAGCTCCAGAACCAAGGTATCAGGTATAAAGTACTCACACTTACAGTTGAATTTAGTTAAATCAAAATCCTTTCAAACTAAGAGACAGCAATATTCCCAAAACAAAAGAAATGGAAAGAAATTACAAGGTGATACAGCATAGTGAAAATTATCCTCTTCTTGAGGCATCTCCAGAACCTTTTGGCCCACCATTTCAGACTCATCACGTATGCAGAGGTTCAGAGATAGACAGTGGAAAAGCAAAACAAACCATGAAGACGGAGGGACCCAAACAGGGAGCATTCCACATGACCCCTCCACAAACCTCTATTAAACACAAGTTGTTTTCTCTGTATTGAACTGGCAAAATTAAGCCAAAATATGATTGGAATCTTATCTCACTTTTTCCCTGAGTTCTGTCTTTTACTATCATTGAAGGACAAATTTGCTTTTCCATGAAATGAAAAAATATTAAAAGACATAATTGCATTTTAAAATAACTTAAAAACTATTTTCAAAGCAGTTTTATACAAAAATTTGAAAAATGAACAGGATTGCACAAGATTGACTCACTTATTTTGTGAGATGATAATACATGAGAATTTTGAATTCAACATTTCTACATTATAGATAGGGAGTCAAAGGTATTCCAGTCAATAGAAAAGAGGTTTGATATTGGTCTGGGGTGCCCCCATGGTTTCTTTGGAGCAATAAATATGTATAGAAACTAGATAATTGTGCACATCTATCTACCTGTTGGGTACTTTTATGTTAATTATCAAGGCAAAGATTTATTTATCCAGTCCAATATCATCTTCATGTACTTCATGTACTTCATGTACCCTAAACTTCTGAATGGCAATAGGGCATAAAGAGTTTTTAGGCTAATATGCACAGTATTGACAGTGCAGGGTGGTGCTGGATGTGCGTGGAAGGAGAACTGCAGATGTGGAGGGGTTGTGGCTAAGTATAGTTTGCAAGGGTAAAGTTCTTCAACCTGCTGTAGTGTTAAGAACTCTGGTTGCATTTAAAGCTAGGAGTTTTGGGACTCATAAAAGAGGAAAGTCAAGAAGAATGAAGGAGAAAGAAGGGAGGAATAGAAGGAAATGGAGGAAAGCTTATCACAATCTGAATATTGTACAGGAAGACATGCTAAATGAGAAAGAATAAGCAGTAATGATTTTAAGGAAAGGAAAAGGAGAGATTTGAAGGAGGGGTGCAATATTCTCTGTGTCTTAATCCTTCAAGTATAGGGACTTCATTTAGATGAACATCTTAACCTTTCAATCTAAATCTCCTGCTTCGGAACAGGGAAACTTTCAGTATGGATATCATAAAATGCTGACACTTTGCTATCACTTTCCTTGTTCCTGTGTGTCTCAATTAGCACTGACCTGGAAAGGAAAGAACAGAGTTGTTAAGAATAGGCCATTGCAAACCTCAAGTTTTAAGACAAAATTAGGACAAGATGGGAAGATACTTGAATAAGATAAAAGAAAAACCAGAAAAGCAAAAACACAATTTGCATAATTAAGTGTTACAGATACAATGAAGATGTCTCCAGCACAAATTACAAATAGAAGAGGTTTCCAGAAGTAATTAGAGTTGAAGCTATGCAGAAGGATAAACTCTTGGTGGTTAGGTGGAGTAAGGACAGGAGAAGACAACTCATCCAGGAAGAGGAAATGGCCTACATGACGGTCTGAAGGAACCTATGGACCACACTCGAGGGACTCAAAACAAGCATAAGTGGTCTCAAAGCAGGGGCCGATTCCTCCTGAGTTTGTAGCATGTATTTCCATTAAGAATAAATCCTATGCATTTCCTTTCTGTTGTTTGGTTATTGCTTCTGTTTGGTTCATAGAAAACAAAGTCCTATGTCTATGAAATCAAATGACTTCATGGAGTCATTTGAACTCCACGGTAAAAACAAGAGAGAATGAAAGTTCTAGACAGATAAATGACATAATCTTTCCAGTTTGGAATAACAATATTTTCTGTGATGCAGATATTTGAGGATTTTTTTTCCAAATATCTATTGGCAAGAGTGGCTAAACATATGGAAAATATATTAAAAATATTTGTAGGGGTGACTGGATATTTCAGTCAGCTAAGCATCCCACTCTTGGTTTCAGCCCCAATCATGATCTGACAGATCATGAGCTCAAGGCTGCATTGGGCTCTGCCCCTGATAGTGTGGAGCCTGGTTGGGATTCCCTTTCTCCCTCTCTCTCTGGTATCAACCACATGTGCTATCTCTGTCTCTCTCAAAATAAATAAATGAACTTCAAAAGTATTTGTAAAAGATTTAAGTTAATCCTTGGCCTCATATCTTATGCTTCTGATATATATAATTAAATATAAAAATGAAATAAATAAAAAATGGAAATTAGAAAATAACTTTATTAAGAATCGTTAGTTCTGTCAATTCCCAATCTTAATGCAAGTATTTATGAGCAAAAGTGAAAGATTATAGGACACCTTGTTGCCTCTCTTTTAAAACATTCCCCTAAAAGATCTTGATGCTGTTTAGTATATACAGTTTGGGCACTAAATTTTCCAACTTAAGAACCCATGCTGTATAGTTAAGTGCTATCTCATAACAATTCTTACTTTCTAAACTTCAAATATAAATGGTGAGATTTTATACTGTGACCTATATATAATTTGGGAACTTAGTTGCATTGATTTAAATTTTATCATAATAATTTTATGTGTACTCAAGTGTATTTTAACAAAACCAAACTTTTTATTTAAATGAAATTTGTCTTTCCAAGTGGTCAATTTGAAAGTCTCTTAGAGTTGACTCCATTATCCTTGGAAAGATGTGTTCCAAGACTCCAAGTGGCTGCCTGAATCCACAGACAGTACCAAACCCTATATATTAAAGTTTAATTTATAAATTAAGCACAGTAAGAGAGTAACGACAAAAACTAATAAGTAAACAGAACAATAATTACAATATATGGTAATAAAAGTTGTGCGAATGTCCTCTCTTTCTTTCATCTTATTGTGCTGAAAGAACAATTCTTATTCTTGTGAAGATAGGGGATGACAAAATGCCTACCTGTTGAGGTGAAGGGAAGTGAATGATGTGTGAACAATGATGCATTGTTAGACTACTATTGACCTTGTGAGGATGATCTACTCTGGGACCACAGCTGACATATAAATTGACACAGCAGAAAGCAAAACTGCAGATAAGGAGGAGGACTATGGTACTCTTTTGTAGCAATATCATTAATGCAAAAAGCTAAACAAAACAACAGCAACACAGTTAATAATTAAGATTTTATTAAATGCTTAACATAAAAAAAAACCAAGAAATATACACACCAGAATTTAGGCTTTAATAGCATTTACTTGAGGGGCCAGGTGAGATGTGAGTTTGTGGGATAGTGCACCTTCATTTTCTACTATATGTCATTTCCCATGAAAGGGTCGAAGTATGGATAGATTTTTCTTCAGTAAAAGAGAGGAAAGGGAGGGTGGGTAGCTCCCTTGGTTGAGTGTCCAACTCCAGATTTCTGTTTGGGTCATTTCCCAAGGATGTGGGATTGAGCCCTACATTGGGCTCTGCACTGAAAGTGGAGCCTGTTTAAAATTCTCACTTTCTCTGGGGCAACTGGGTGCCCCAATCAGTTAAGCATCAGACCTCAGTTCAGGTCATGATCTCACAGTTCGTGGGTAAGAGCCCTGCATTGGACTCTGTGCTGACAGCTTGGAGCCTGGAGCCTGTTTCAGATTCTGTGTCTCCTCTGCTCCTCCCCAGCTCGTGCTATGTCTCTTTCTGTCTCTCAAAAGTAAATAAACATTTATATAAATTAATAGCAAAATTAAGAGAGAAAAGGGAAAACAATTCAACCTCCATCCACCATAAAATAAAATTTAAGGCCAAATACTATCTTGGAAAAAGTTTGCCATCTATGACAGTAAATGGGTTTATACTTCTGTATTGAAGGTGCCCAGCAAGCAATAAGATACAGACTAACACCTCCACTAGGAATAGATAAGGAGGCGAATGGATAATCAAAAGATGAGAAAAACAATTGACCAAAACTACTTGAAAAAAATGTTCATAATCACTACAAAAGAAATTAATTTTAATTGAACCTAAAATACCCAAGAGATGGAATAGAATAGAGAACCCAGAAATCATCCCACAATCCTATAGTCACCTAATCTTTGACAAAGTAGGAAATAATATTCAATAGAATAAAGACAGTCTCTTCAGGAAGTGGTGCTGGGAAAACTGGGCAGCAACACGCAGAAAAATGAACCTGGACCACTTTCTAACACCATACAGAAAAATACACTCAAAATGGATGACAGACCTAAATATAAGACAGGAAGCCATCAAAATCCTCATGGAGAAAGCAGGCAAAAACCTTTTTGACTTTGGTCACAGCAACTTCTTACTGAACACACCTCCAGAAGCAAGGGAAACAATAGCAAAAATGAACTATTGGGACCTCATCAAAATAAAAAGCTTCTGTACAGCAATGGAAACAATCAGCAAAAACGAAAAGGCAATCGATAGAATGGGAGAAGATATTTGCAAATGACATATCAGATAAAGGATTAGTATCCAAAATCTATAAAGAACTTAACAAACTCAACACACAAAAAACAAATAACCCAGTGAATAAATGGGCTAAAGACATGAATAGACACTTCTCCCAAGAAAACATCCAGATGGCCAACACACATGAAATGATGCTCAATGTCACTCATCATCGGAGAAATACAAATCAAAACCATAATGAGATACAACCTCACGCCCTTCAGAATGGCTAACTTTAACGACTCAGGCAACAAGAGATGTGGGCGAGGATGCGGAGAAAGAGGATCTCTTTTGCACTGCTGGTGGGAATGCAAACTGGTGCAGCCACTCTGGAAAACAGTATGGAGGTTCCTCAAAAAATTAAAACTAGAACTACACTATGACCCAGCAATTGCACTACTCAGTATTTATTCAAGAGATACAGGTATAGTGTTTCAAAGGGACACATGCACCCCAATGTTTATAGCCACACTATCAACAATAGCCAAAGTATGGAAACAGCCCAAATGTCCATGGACATTCTTGATGGATGAATGGATCAAGAAGATGTGGTATATATAGACAATGGAGTACTACTCACCAATCAAGGAGAATGAAATCTTGACATTTGCAATTATGTGGATGGAACTAGAGGGTATTATGCTAAGTGAAATTAGTAAGTCAGAGAAAGACAAATATTGTATGACTTCATTCATATGAGGACTTTAAGATAAAAAACAGATGAACATAAGAGAAGGGAAGCAAAAATAATATAAAAACAGGGAGGGGACAAAACATAAGAGACTCTTAAAAATATGGAGACAAACATAGGGTTATGGAAGGGTTGTGGGAGGGGGGGATGGGCAAATGGGTAAAGGGCATTAACGAATCTACTCCTGAAATCCCTGTTGCACTATATGGTAACTAACTTGGATGTAAATTGAAAAAAAAATTAAATAAAAATTAAAAAAAAATACCAAAAGATGTAATCTCAACAGTGCAGCTGAAGAAATGATCACTTATAATAATCAACACTTATAGAGGCGATAGCCGATTAACACTGTATTGAAATGAAAATCAGCACAATCTTAAGTAGATTATTTTTTTTAAAACACTTATAAATTCATTAAAATTGTCCATGCCTTTTGATCTCACAAACTTCAATTCTGTTTCTATTATCTTGACAGGAAAAATCAACAGGGAGTAGATTATGATATCCAAAGAAGAATTATTTTTGGTAGAAAAAATGAGTAATAATATAAATGAAAGTAATGAAATAATTAACTTTGGTATCTATATTGAGTGAAAGAAGATAAACAATTGAAAATTTTGACTTCAATGTACACAGATAACATGAGAAAATGGTCACAAAATATTATTATCCAGGGAAATAAACAGTATTATACAAAAACAGGTATATTACACATGATAATTACAAAATGAGTAAATGAAGTACAGAAAATGTTTTTTATAAGATTTTATTTTTGAGTATTACATACAGCCACAGTGAGGCTCAACCTTACACCCCGAGACACAGAGTAGCATTCTCCACCAACTGAGTGAGCCAGAAGTATAGAAAACTTCTTAGGTGGTTATTCTTCTGTACTGGAGTTACAACTGGTTTTCCAACTTTTTTATACTTTTCAGTGTTTTCCAGGTTTACTACATAAACCTAGTAATAAGAGAAAAAAATTAATTTCCTTAATGACTTTTGAGAGAGAGAGTGCACACAAGCAGCTGAGCTAGGAAGGGGTAGAAAGAGAGGGCAAGAATGGCAAGCAGGCTCTGCTTTGTCAGCGCGGCCTCATGTGGGGCCCAACTCATGAACCATGAGACCATGACCTCAGTGGATGTCAAGAGGCTGACACTTAACCGACTGAGCCACAGAGGTGTCCTGAGGAGAAAAAAAAACATTCAATGATGTTCATCACCACCCGTGGTAGTCACATTTCCCACTTGGGAAATGTTTTTGTTGTTTCTTGTTCTACACAGGAGCTTCTAAATACAGATCTGTCACCACCAAGCTGAATGCTTATTCTCTTTCCATGAGAATCCCTCTGAGATATCTACTTCTGAAGCCTCAATCAACCTGGGACACCTTACTGGAGAATCCTCGGGGAAACTAAATATCCTATGTAAGAAGATGCCATCCCGAATTTTGAAGAGATCCTAAGTATTCTCAGCCATGAATAGAGCTGTGCCTAACACTGAGGTGAGTTTGGGCAATTTTCAAAAGTAGTTATTTTAGGAAAAGTAACAACATTGATGGCTAAGAATACAATGGCCTAGAATATGCAGGCAGTTTTTTTTCTTTTTTTTTTTTTTAACTTTTTTAAATTTATTTTTGAGAGACATAGAGACAGAGCGTGAGCAGGGGAAGGGCAGAAAGAGAGGGAAATAGAGAATCTGAAGGCTCCAGGCTCTGAGATGTAAGTACAGAGCCTGACGTGGGGCTCGAACTCACAGACCGTGAGATCATGACCTGAGCTGAAGTTGGCTGCTTAACCAACTGAGCCACCCAGGTGCCCCTGTAGGCGGTTTTAAAAATAGGCAATATGAGCAAGAGTCAATGAATTTCTCTTTCCCGTTTTCTTCTCCAAAAGTAATGAGTCTCTTTCTTCCTGTGTGGCTTCCACTGGACTGTATCACGTTCCAGTCACTCATTCATTTTCCTGTGGTGTTCACATAAAGACAATGAACCCTGGAGATTGTAATCTTGACATTTCTTTGGTCTATGGAGAATGAAATGATGTTTCCACCATGGGGGACATTTCAGGAGAGGACTGGGAGAACTCTCTTATAAGAGGAGTTTATATACATGAGAGGCAATCGCCTTCAGAACCAAAGACCATGAGCCAGTGAAACTAGTATTCTTTTGTACAGTCTTTCCATGGTGACTTCAAAGTGCCCTGGCCAATAGGAGTGGATACAAGAGTGATTTCCAGATGATTCAGTTACCAGAATTTATGTCTTGTGTCTTTAGAGCCGTGTAATCCATGCCATCATTTTGCAAGTATCTGGACATTCCTGCTGGATGGTGGGATTCTTTAGCATTGATTTGCTGCTTTGAAAGGTGCCCACCCAGAGCTTAAGGACCATTTTATTTTTTCAATTGAGAGAAATATTTAACCATTTGGTAACTACGACGTTCCTCAAACATCTCTGAATCTGTAAATTCATATCAGAAACTAAGTCCTTACTAATTCAAACGATCATTTATTCATATATATTTTATTGAGTATCTAAAATGTATTATCTTCAGCAAATTATAGGGAACAATATTGGCAAATTTTCCATGGATTATTAACTTTCCTCATTATCTTCAAGGAAGGACACAAGTACTCTTGATAAGGACTAGTCAGATTCGGGTAATCCTCGAAATATACTCACAGGATCATAGTGACAACATTCAGAAAGAATCTAAGAGGAGAGATTAAAGTGGCTTATTGGCAGAAAATTATGGCCCAGATCACAGAATGTGGCGAAATATAACAGGTATGCTGGAAGTTTAGAAAGTGAGGGTAGTTACTTAGACAAAATATTCAGTGAGACATTGAGTAGTAGTGTATATTTTTAGATACCATTGTTCAAAGACAGTCTTGCTAGAGTAGGGGGCAAAAACACTGCTACCATGACAAGGTTCATGGCATTTGTGAGTATCATTGCCTAAACTACTCCCTCTTGTCTGGTTTCCTACCCCACCTCTCTGTCTCATATACAGAAAGCAATTGCTGATAAAGAGCATAAAATGCCCTCCTCTTCTCCACTGTCATGTGTGGGGAAAACAGCTCCAGCCTGACCCTGCAATTCTTTATCCTGAATGGGATTCCTGGGCTGGAAGCTGCACACACCTGGATCTCCCTGCCATTCTGCTTCATGTACGTCATCGCTGTCGTGGGGAACTGCGGGCTCATCTACCTTATCAGCCATGAGGACGCCCTGCACCGGCCCATGTACTACTTCCTGGCCCTGCTCTCCTTCACCGATGTCACCCTGTGCACCACCACTGTACCCAATATGCTGTGCATATTCTGGTTCAACCTCAAGGAGATTGACTTTGATGCCTGCCTGGCTCAGATGTTTTTTGTCCACATGCTGACTGGGATGGAGTCTGGGGTGCTCATGCTCATGGCCCTGGACCGCTATGTGGCCATCTGCTACCCCTTACGTTATTCCACCATCCTCACCAACCCTGTCATCGCCAAGGCCGGTCTTGCCACCTTCCTGAGGGGTGTGCTGCTCATCATCCCATTCACTTTCCTCACCAAGCGTCTGCCCTATGGCCGGGGCAACTTCATTCCCCATACCTACTGTGACCATATGTCTGTGGCCAAGGTGTCCTGTGGCAATTTCAAGGTCAATGCTGTCTATGGTCTCTTGGCAGCCCTCCTGATTGGGGGCTTTGATATGTTCTGTATTTCTGTGTCTTACACTATGATCTTGCGGGCAGTGGTGAGCTTGTCATCTGCAGATGCTCGGCAAAAAGCCTTTGGTACCTGTACGTCCCACCTATGTGCCATTGTGATCACATATGTTCCAGCTCTGTTCACCATTTTTACTCACCGTTTTGGGGGACAAAACATTCCCCACCACATTCATATCCTTATTGCTAATCTTTATTTGATGTTGCCTCCTACCCTGAACCCCATTGTTTATGGAGCGAAGACTAAGCAGATTCAGGAAGGAATGATCAAGTTATTTTTTAAAAAGAAAGCTATCTTAGTTATGAAATAGATTCATGTGTTAATATGCAAAATCATAGAAAGACAAATGTTTCAGAGGAGATTGTTGACTGTTACTTTAAAAGCAGTTGGTTCACTGCAGAAAGCAATATTCATTAAATATCTACTACAATGTTAACTAAATTTTTCCTTTTTTTAATTTGGTAAAACTCATCAAAGATAAAAATAAATTACATAAATAAGGAAATGTCTCCTGAACTTGAGGATTTGTTTTTTAAAAGGAATTCAGATCTTTGTAATTTCAAGACTTTTTGGAAATCGCTGGACTGCTTAGATTCCTAATGTGTTTTGCATGTGGAACAAACAGCAAATGGGATGCATCGGGAAAAAAAGTTCTGATCAATTTTGGGGATTCACCTGTTCATCGGAGAAACCCATTAAGAAAGAAATCTCAATGTCTGTTTTTTAAAGCCCTTCACAATCACTGCATTAACCCTTTATTTCTTTCATTGCATAATTTTGTATAACTTGGTTCTGTTATATAAACGATCTCATGTCTGTCGAAGCTGTATTGAAGTTCCACTATCAAGGAGAATATTATTCATGTATTGGAAACAATATAATGTGAAAAAAAGATGGGAAGATAAGTAAGGGAATAAAACGAAAAAAATCTTAAATCATATTCGTGACTATACTTCTCGGTGTTTTTTGAAGCAGACATAGATTAAGTCTTATAAATAACTGTGAAGTGGTAGTACAAAACACAGGGGATTCACGAGCAAAACCGATACGCATTTGGGTTTGGCCGACTTTATAGGATTGTTTTTCCAACCTTCGTCATCAGACCTGAAAATCATCTATAATTTGACTCCAAAGTGAAGTTGATTGCTTAAAGAAAGTTTACATAACAATCAAGTCATTTTCTTTTTTTTTAAATTTTTTTAATGTTTATTTATTTTTGAGAGACAGAGAGACAGAGTATGAGCAGGGGAAGGGCAGAGAGAGAGGCAGACACAGAATCCGAAGCAGGCTCTAGGCTCTGAGCCATCAGCACAGAGCCCAGGGCGAGGCTTGAAATCACAGACCGTAAGATCATGACCTGAGCCAAAGTCGGCCGCCCAACCGACTGAGCCATCCAGGCATCCAAGGTCATTTTCAAACATAGGCCCAGTGTATGGTAACCAGGCACTGTTCCCACATAGCAAAATACGGAGAACTAAGAACCTGCATTCACATCACTGGGGGGCACTTAACAAGGCAGAATATACCGTGCATACTGATTTCCGTTCCCTATGTCCTTCAGTACATTAAGGAAATCTAGTTCTGGATGAAACTGAGTTTTGTAATTTTATTGCCAATCAAACCTATACCATCACTGGTAAGTGTGAAATGCACATTTATTAATATTTAAGTGCATCATTGAAAGTTATTTGAAAAGTATATTATTCTTCCATTATAATTTTGAAGACTGCAATGCATAACATGGAATTTTCTGAAATTATATGGCAATAAAAATGCTGGTTTGTTATTAGATGATACTAAGTTGATAATTTGAGGGTTTCACACTCGAAATTAACAACAGGAAAAAATTTGGAAAAACAACATATATTTGGAGATTAAAGAACATGCTACTAAAGATAGAATGGGATAGCCAAGAAGTTCAAGAGGAAATTAAAAAGTACATCTAGGGGTGCCTGGGTGGCTCAGTCAGTTAAGCATCCGATGTCAGCCCAGGTCGTGATCTCGTGGTTTGTGAGTTCGAGCCCCAATTCGGACTCTGTGCTGACAGCTCAGAGCTCGGAGTCTGCTTCGGATGCTGTGTCTCCCCGCTCTCTTCCCCTCCCCTGCTCATGCTCTATCTCTGTCTCTCAGTAATAAATAAAAGTTTAAAAAAATTAAAAAAAGTACATCGAAGCCAATGAAAATGATAACACCATAGCTAGAAACTTCTTGGACACAGCAAAAGTGGTCATAAGAAGGAAGTATATAGCAATCCAGATCTTCCTAATGAAGGAAGACAGGTTTCAGATACACAACCTAAACTTACATCTTAAAAAGCTGGTAAAAGATCAGCCAAAAAAAACACTACAACCAGCAGAAGATGGGAAATAATAAATATTAGGGCAGAAATCAATGGTGTCAAACCCAAAAAGGCACGAATAACAAATCATAAAACCAGTAGCTGGTTCTTTAAAGGAATTAACAAAATTGATAAAACCCCAGCAAGTTAGAAAAAAAGAAATAAAAAATCTCACCCCCCCAAAAAAAAAAGAGAGTCCAGGACCAGATGGCTTTCCACAGGAATTTTACCAAACACATAAAGAAGAGTTAACACTCTTCTTTTGAAGCTGTTCTGAAAAATAGAAATGGAAGTAAAACTTTCAAACTCAGTCTATGAGGCAAGCATTACCTTGATTCCAAAACCAGACAAAGGCCCCACTAAAAAGGCGAACTATAGACCAATTTCCCTGATGAACATGGATGCAAAAACCTCAACAAGATACTACCCAGCCAGATACAACAATACATTAAAAGAATTATTCACCACTACCAGGTGAGATTTATACATGGGATGCACAGCTGGTTCAATATCTCAAAAAATCAATGTGATACATCACATCAACAAAAGAAAGGGCAAGAAACACAAGATCCTCTCTATAGATGCAGAAAGAGCATTTGACAAAATACAGCTATTTTCTTGACAAAAACCCTCAAGAAAGTAGGGATAGATGGATTATACCTCAAGATCTTAAAAGCTAGGGGTACTTGGGTAGCTCATTTGGTGGAGTGTCTGAGTTCGGCTCAGGTCATGATCTCGTGGTTCATGGGTTTAAGCCCTGAATTGGGCTCTGCACTGACAGCTCACAGTCTGGAACTTGCTTCAGATCCTGTGTCTCCCTCTCTCTCTGCCCCTCCCCCACTCATACTCTGTCTCTCTCTGTCTCTCAAAAATGAATAAATGATTAAAAAATTAAAAAAGATCTTTAAAGTCATATGTGAAAAACCCACTGCTAATATCATCCTTACTGGGGAAAAACTGAGAGCTTCCCGCCTAAGGTCAGGAACACGACAGGGATGTCCACTCTCACCACTGGTATTCAACAAAGTACTGGAAGTCCTAGCTTCAGCAATCAGACAATACAAAGCAATAAAAGGCATCCACATTGTCAGAGAAGCAGCCAAACTTTCTGACTTTGCCGACGACATGATACTCTATATGGAAAACCCAAAAGATTCCACCAAAAAACTGCTAGAACTGATCCATGAAATCAGCAAAGTCACAGGATATAAAATCAATGCACAGAAATCTCTTGCATTTCTATACTCTAATAATGAAGCAACAGAAAGAGAAATCAAGAATCGATTCCATTTACAATTACACCAAAAACCATAAAATACCTAGAAATAAACCTAACCAAAAAGTGAAAACTCTATACACTGAAAACTAGAGAAAGCTTATGAAAGAAATTGAAGAAGACACAAATAAAAATGGAAAAATATTCCATGCTCATAGATTGGAATATTAAATATTGTAAAAATGTTGATACTATCCAAATTAATCTACATATTTGATTCAATCCCTATCAAAATAACACCAGCATTCTTTACAGAGCTAGAACAAAAAATCCTAAAATTTTTATGGAACCAGAAAGACCCGAATAGCCAAAACAATTCTGAACGAGAAAACCAAAGGTGGAGGCATCACAATCCTGAACTGCAAGCTCTATTACAAAGCTGTAATCATCAAGACAGTATGGTACTGGTACAAAAACAGACACTCAGATCAATGGAACAGAATAGAGAACCCAGAAATGGAACCACAAATGTATGGCCAACTAATCTTTGACAAAGCAGGTAAGGGTATCCAATGGAATAAAGATAGTCTTTTCAGAAAATATTGCTGAGAAAAGTGGACAGCAACATGCAGAAAAATGAACATGGACCACTTTCTTACACCATACACAAAAATAAACTCAAAATAGATGAAAGACTTAAACATAAGACAGGAAGCCATGAAAATCCTCGAGGATAAAGCAGGCAAGAACCTCTTTGACCTTGGATGCAGCAACTTCTTATTCAACACGTCTCTGGAGGTGAGGGAAAGAAAAGCAAAAGTGAACTTTTGGGATCTCATCAAGATAAAAAACTTCTGTGCAGTTCATGAAACAATCAGGAAAACTAAAAAGCAACTGATGGAATGGGAATTTGCAAATGACATATCAGATAAAGGGTTAGTATCCAAAATCTATAAAGAATTTATCAAACTCAACATCCAAAGAACAAATAATCCCATTAAGAAATGGGCAAAAGACATGAATAGACGCTTTTCCAAAAAGACATTCAGATAGCTAACAGACACGTGAAAAAAATGCTCAACACCACTCATCGTCAGGGAAATACAAATCAAAGGCACACTGAGATACCGTCTCACACCTGTCAGGATGGCTAAAATTAACAACTCAGTCAAAAACAGATGATGGCGAGGATGTGGACAAAGATGACCTCTTTTGCTCTGCTGGTGGGAAAGCAAACTGGTGCAGCCACTCTGGAAAACAGTATGGAGTTTCCTCAAAACATTAAAAATAGAGCTACCTTATGACCCAGAAGTTGCAATTGCAATTGTAGGTATTTAGCCAAGGAATACAGGTGTACTGTTTCAAAGGGGCATACACACCCCAATGTCTATAGCAGCGCTATCGACAATACACAAAGTATGGACAAAGCACAATGTCCATCAACTGATGAATGAATAAAGAAGATGTGAGATACACACACAGACACACACATATATATATATACACACACACAATGGAGTATTACTCTGCAATCAAAAAGAATGAAATCTTGCCATTTGTAACTATGTAGATGGAAACAGAGGTATTATGCTAAGCAAAATTAGTCAGAGAAAGACAAATATCATATGACTTCACTCGTATGTGAAATTTAAGATACAAAAAGGATGAAAATAAGGGAAGGGAAGCAAAAATACAATAAAAACAATGAGTGGAACAAAACACAAGAGACTCTTAAATACAGAGAACAAACTGAGGGTTACTAGAGGGGCTGTGGATGAGGGGATGGGTTAAATGGATAAGGGGCAGTATGGAAGCCATTTGTTGTGATGAGCACTGGGTGGTATACATAAGGGATGAATCACTAGAATCTACTCCCGTAATCATTTTGCACTATATGCTAACTAACTTAGATGTAAATTTAAAAATTAACAAATAAATAAATAAATAATTTAATTAATTTTACAAAAGGAAAGAAGCTTGATAGAATAGAGAAAGGAGGGAATGAAAAGATAAAATGTAAGAAACTTTTAAAATTAAAATATATATATGTATACAGTAAAATAGAATGAAATAAATGAAGAAAGTAAAATAGAATAAAAAAATTTACAAAATTATAGTAAAAACATAGAAAAAAAATTTACAATAAAGGAAAATAATTTTTTTCATTCTGTATCCAAGAATAAGAAAAAGAAACATAAACTGAGTAGATGACAAGTGAACAGAATGAAATCTACATGAAATCACATCCAGTTTTTCCTAGAAGTCAGAGTATGAAGCAATTTATACTTCTTATGCTAAGCAGGCAGAGAGACTTGTGGTGGTCCTCTAGGGCTTGGTTGTCGCAGTTGTACAAGGCTTGATGTAATGGCTCCATTCTCCACTAGGCGTCACTGCTTAGCTTACCGGGGTGGATTGGTGTGTATGTGGGCATGCAGGAGAGATGAAAATGGCATCACCCAGCTTCTCTGTCTCAAGCACCAGAACTCCGAGTTCTCACCCACCGGCAATCAAGCACCCCTCCTTTGTGTCCAGCTTCCACTCACTCCCCTCTTCTACACAGTCTGCATCCAAGCCATCAGCCTACCAGGCAGCACCTCCCTCCCAAGTTTTATCTCAGATGGGGCTATGTTTTCAAACCCCTCACTTCTGAGGGCCCTGAGGCTTTGACCTGCTCTGACCCTCAGGAGGAGGGTCTTGATGGGCAATGTTCTGGTGCCAGATTGCCCACAAGAACGTTTGTGTGATCACGTTGCTGCAGAGACTCAGAGATTGTGATCAGGTGCCGGCTTGCCCCAGAAGGAGTTCATGCGATCCAGTAGCCACAGCAGTTCAGGAATTATGTTAAGCTACAACATACAGTCAGTGCCAGATTTCACCACACCTTGGCATTTTTGTTCCAATCCCAGCAATTGTCTGTTCTCTGGGGTCTGATGGGACCTTTGCCTGTGGGGAGGCCATAGGGCCTCTAACAAATGCCCTCATAGCAGAGGAACTGCTTCTTCCCATGTGTCCCGCAGGCCCTACAGATCTCGCTGCCTACTCCTGGGGATTTGCCCTTCTCATCAGAGCATGGCCATGTATGGAGCTGTGGAATTTCCAACTCTGGTCTTCCCTGTTTATAGAGTCCTAATGGTATTGAAACCCTCTCCTTTCTCCTTTCTTCCTTTACACTCTTTCTCTTCCTCTCCGGCTACTTTCAGGGGGAGTGCTTTAACTGTACTTTCCCTACTTTCTCTGTCCTCTCTCCACAAAAACAGCACCCCACCCTCCACGACTTCTCCTCTGTCAGTACACCCCTCTGTGCCAGGTACCTGCCAAGTTCTGTGGCTCAAGTTATGCAGACTGTTGTGGTAATCCTCAGATCAATTTTCTAGGTGTGAAAATGGTTTGGTGCAGATCTAGCTGCATTTCAGGGATGAGAGAAGCAGAGAATTTCCATTCTGCTCTGCCATTGGCTCCTCTTCCATACGGCATCTCTGTGAATGAGGAACATGTTGTTTTCCTTTTCTTGTGTTTTCTTGCATTTTTTTCTTGCCTTATGGCACTAGCTACAATACCCTTCTTGTGCAATGTTTAACAGGAGAAGTGATCAGGAACATCTTTTTTTCATTACTGATGATTGGGCATAGCGAAGCCTACTAGCCATAGAGAAGCCTATTTATAGATAATCATGTGAAAACATGGATTTATGCTATAATGCAAAAGCATGGCTGTGAAATGAGAACAATTATTATAAAATAATTTTCAGGGAAAATCTTAACTGACTCATTGCTTATAGTAACATACATAATTTCTAATAACATGCCTGTGCTTGCTGCTTGATAAAATTCACTTGGAAATTTCACACACCCTGAAACAAATGTTTGGGATGTTCAGGGAAATGTAATTCATCGCTAAGAAGAGAACTCTGGACTAACATCAAAGAATTCACCATTGTATATGGTATTTCATATAGAATTTATAGGTTACTTTTACCAGCTCTATTGAGATATAACTGATATATAATATTGTGTAAGTTGAAGGTATACAATGCGATGATTTGATACAGGTATGAATTGCAAAATGTTTACTTCAATATCGTTAGTCAACATTCTTCACCTCACATAGTTACCATTTTATTGTTATTATGGTGAGACTATTAGAGCTCTATTCTCATAGCATCTTTCAAGTATACAATACAATATTGTTAACTATAGTTACCATCTGTACATTAGATTCTATAGAACCTGTAATTTTTATAACTGCAATTTCGTTAACTTTGATCAACATCTCCCAATTTTCCCCATCCTCCTGTCCCTGGCATCCACCATTTTACTGTTTAGATTCCAAACATAAGATCATATTGTTTTTCTCTGTATCCATCTATAGATACCTTAGCTGTTTCCATGTCCTGGCCTATTGTGATAATGCTACAATGAACATGGGAGTGCAGGTATTTCTATGAGATAATGATTTCAACTCTTTCAGATACATATGGAGAAGCAAGATTGCTAGATCATATGGTATTTCTATTTTCAATTTTTTGAGGAACTCCATAGTGGTTTCCACAGTGACTGCACCAGTTTATATTCCCACCAATAGTGCACAAGTGCTCCTTTTCCTCCACATCTTCACTAGCATGTTTTATCTATGTTTGTTTGTTTTTGATAATAGCCAATCTAACATATTTAAGGTGATTTCCTTGTAGTTTCGATTTACATGTCCTTGATGATTAGGGTTGTTAAGCACCTTTTTGTGCACTTAATGGCTATTTCTATGTCTTCGTTTGAAAAACATCTATTTAAGTCTTCTGTATTTTTTTAATAAAATCATTCAGAGTGTTTTTATGCTACTAAATTATATAAATTGCTTATATATATTGGATATTTACCCCTTACCACATAGATGCTTTGCAAATATCTTTTCCAGTCTGCAGAGGCCTTTTCATTTTGTTGATTGTTTTTTGTTTTGTTTTGCTTTTTATGTTGTTTTTTATGGTTTTTTTTTTTGCTTTGTGGTTTGTTGTTTTGTTTTGTTTTTAATTTTTTTATTTAAATTCAAGTTAGTTAACATACAGTGTTGTATTGGTTTCGAAGTAGATTACAGTGATTCATTAGTTACATATAACACCCAGTGCTCGTCCCAAGAAGTGCCCTTCTTAATGTCCATCACTCGTTTTGCTCA
The DNA here is from genome assembly GCA_030068075.1 of Paguma larvata. NCBI lineage: Eukaryota > Metazoa > Chordata > Mammalia > Carnivora > Viverridae > Paguma > Paguma larvata. Next base: position 60,144,694 of record CM057831.1, read on the forward strand.
CAGATGTTTTTAGTTTGATGCAGTCCCACTTGATTTTTGCTTTTTGTTCCACTGCCTGTGGTGTCATATGCAAAAACTCATTGCCAAGACTGAAGTCAAGGAGATTGTCCCCTGAATTTTCTTCCAGAAATTTTACTGTTTCACATCTTCCATTTAAGTTTTTAGTCCATTTTGAGTTAATTTTTATGAGTGGTGTAAGATAGGGGTCTAGAGCTCTTGGTTCTGTCCCACTGGTCTATTCTGTTTTTATGCCAACACCATACTGTTTTGATTACTATGCTTTGCAACATAATTTGAAATCAGGGAGCCTGATGCTTCCAGCTTCGTGAGTATTGGTGGTTTATTCTCTCTAATTTCCTTCTTTATATCTATGTATGGATTTACTACAATTCATTTATTCACTCGCATGCATTATTGGATATTTCTTTGTTTCCTGATTGGGGCTATTATCAATAAACCTGATCTAGACACCTTACGGGCAAGTCTTTGTATAGACATATATTTTCATATTTCTTATGTAAATTCCCAAGAATGGAATTGTTGAGTTAGAGAGCAAGATCCTGTTTCAGTTTTGAAGCTGGAATTGAGGAACTCTGGGAAGGCAATAGTTCCACATTTATATTGCAATGGATACCAGACAGTTCATACGTTTGATCAGAGAAAAGTTGCTAAAATTTGAGGATGACTATTGAGGCTTTTCCTCCTGGCTGAAATATATTCTAAATAACGGTATCCCCCCACTTTTTGAAAGTCTGTGCTATGACACCTCACTTATACAAAAGACCCATACTAGTACTGTTTTTGCTAAACAAAATAAATCAAAGAAGATTTTCACTTGCATGAAAAAAAAAAAAAAGCTCAAAGCGACACTTGCAGGCAGTGTTTGTTTTTATAATAATCAGTCACAGAGGCAGTGAACACCTGAGCAGACAGAGTGGCCTTGTCAAGCTCCTTCCCTAGGAAACACACTCAACATCTCAGGATCAAGCCCTCATAGATGTGAACCATGTGTGTGTGCATCTGTTCTTTATCTCCATTTATTTTGTGCATCCATTAACAAGATGTGGTCTAACATAGCAGGAAAGGCTCAAGACAGATCATTTTGGGGTTGGGAAATGCTCACAAAAAATTCCACTTAAATACATGGTAACTGCTTCTTTGCTTTATGCCATTTCATTAGGAACACTCTATTCTCAGAACACAGGGGATGTCTGTATAGATCTAGTTTCAATAAAGCTAAATTTATCTCTTCTCCCATCAGGGACCTATGAGACATCTATGTGTGAAGCATCAAAACATTTTCCCCTTTTGCTTGGAAAATCCCCAGAGAAACCACTAAGTGTTGTTATATAGGGTTCCTAACCAATGCTGTACAATTTCCTGAGCAATACCAGTTACAAATGGAGATTTAAAAACATCAGACATCAGGGTGAGTTTGGGTCATTCAGAAGAAAAAATATATATAAGATGAACAGAAAATCTGCAACTAGATAGCAAGGATATGAGTTAGAGTGTGGTTGAATGTGGAGGAGTAAGTCATTTCACTCTTTAGACTTCTAAAACCAAATGGATTCACAAATAGCCTTGAAAAGGGAGGAGAAGGGGGAGGGGATTAAGTGCAGTTTAGGCACTAGAGGAAAGAGGCACAGTAGTGCTCATGTGATAAGGACCAAAGAGATAACTATAGAGGCAAGCAATAATGTCTTCTCTCACTTCCTTGGGAAGAGGTAAGACCTCTACCAATGAAAATGAATTAGTGCAAGACTTGGAAGTAATTCCAATGACAATGTACCCCAACTTCTCATGACAACATTCATGACATATGTCATTCTCCCTTTGCTTTAATACATCTGATAACAGTAATCTTGTTATCTTACTAGAGATTTCTATCTGCATGAATGAATAATACTAGAACCCAAATCTATTCTTGTATAACTTTTCTTGCTCATCATATGTATGATGTTAAAGTGTACAAAATAATACAAAAGGCAATTACTTGCCTTTATTCCAAGTACTCATAACAGTTTTAATTATATCCAATAAACACACACACACACACAGAAGAAAAAAGAAAACAAACAAACAAAACCTATAGGATTCTGGGCATCTTGAAACTATGTTTCCCATCTTCCAGATACTCTGATATTTCAATATATACACACTAATTTCTTTAGGTATTTATATACAAGCAAGAAAACCAATCAAAAAGGACACTTTGAAAACCATCCATCCATCCATTCATTCTACAACTCTTTTCTTGTGCCAGTTACTATGTTAAGTGCAAGAGACATAGAAGAACAAAATAGACAGCAATTCCTGTGCATATAGATTTTTAAAATTCTGGTGAGGGACAAGGATAATGGTAATTGCTATGGAGTACAGAGAATCTGATGAGGAAGATGTTACACCTAGATTGGCAGAGGACAGGGGCTTGCAATTTTGAATTAGGGTGAGGAAAGCCTTACATTGGGTCTGACACTGAGAACAGACCTGGAACCGCTGAAGGTATTTAGCGTGGTATTACCTGGAGAATAAGAAAGCAGGCAGTGAAAGTGGCAAGTGGAAATGCCATGGATTGCACACATGCTTTCTGAGTTTGAGAAGCATCCAGAAGGTATGGATAGACTGAGAGGTTCAGGCTTAGAGCAGTGGGAGGCACTCCTAGAAATTCCAAAGAGTTCTATTTGTACAGAATGTTGTAAACAAATACAGGGATGTCAGCTTTTGCTCTGAGTGAGATGTAAGGAGACTGGAGATTTAAGGGATGGCTAGACATTGTTTTGTCTCATTTATTTTGTAAAGACAAATATTGTAATACTACTAACAATAATTACAAATGTACTATTTTATTTCGTTCCAAGTGTTAGTGAAAATTTCCATGGTATACTTAAGGTTTCCATGGTTTGCTCAATTTACAGTTGAACAAATTCCTTTAACAAGCCATCAGTTCTAATCTTTTCACTCTTTCTAGAAAGAAAACAGCATTTATCATTTTTGTATGCTGATATATTTTTTATATAGCATCATTTGAAAAGTTTTCTACTTGTTAAAGGTAATGGGTAAAAACACATAACCCAACCACTAATTTAGAAAAACCTTAGTCTATATCACTCTGTCTCTCTCTAACACACACACACACACAATGGAGAAAGAAAATAGAAACAGTAAATGTTTGAACTTTGGAAAAGACTGTTTAATGGGTAGACTTAAATATAATAATGGAATATATAAATTAATTTTTGTAAATGCAATAAAATGTACAATATACTCCTGTGGGAAAATGTGTCTAGAAAGAAAGAGATCCCGAAGTCAAAATTTCAATCAAAAACCTTTCAGGTTAAAACCACATCCTAAACATAGAAGAAAGGTAGAAAGCTAATTGTTTTTAAAAAAAAAAAACACATTAATTAAGGAAGTTTTCACCCTATCCAATATAATTTGCATAGTTATTTGGGTCTAAACATAATATACCAAGAGGAACTAAAATAATTATGATCATTTATATAGCATGGTTATCTATATGGAAATTTGGGATAACCAAAAGAAACTGTGAGGATTCCGTAGAATTTTACAATGTCATTGGTTAAATGCAAGAAGTAAAATCTTTCATGCTCACCAGGAAGAAACAACCAGATATATAGTGCAAACTGACCTTGGCTATCGTTTGTAAGTCATAACCAATTATGTAAATTTTGACCCATGAAATCATGTCTTTGATTACTATGACTTGGAAAATCCAGACTTCAAAGGTGTAGACTTGTAAAATCTAGATCTTGCTCAGCCCCGCAACTGTGTGTAACAAATAGACACATTGTACCTGTGTCTAATAAGTGTTCATATGATTTAATTGATTATAATTCAGTAAACACATCTGCAAGGACTTTTTGGAAGAAGGAAATTATGTGAGAAGTCCAGAGAATCAGGGTTGTTTAAACCAGAAGAATAAATTGGAAATTTGTCAAGAGAGCAGAAACAAGCACTCGTGAATGGCCTGAGAATATGAGCATGTGAACGTAGACAGAGTTTACAGTATAAAACCAAAGAAGAACAGGTCTCTGTTATAACGTTTCCACTATGTTAGCATTCTTTTGATTCATTAAGAGGATCAAATAACAGTGTGGGTACAAAAAGATTGTCTGTCTCTTAAATTTTTACTTTGTTGTACAAAATGCTTGCTCATCTTTTGTCTCAGAATGAAATTAATGTCACCACAATCTTCTTGTATAGGACATTTTTATTGGTACAAAAAGTAACATGCTTTCCAATTGACTATCATGCATGGCATCAACAGCTCCAGCCTGACACCACGATACTTCATTCTCAATGGGATTCCTGAACTGGAGGCTGCACACACCTGGATCTCCCTGCCATTCTGCATCATGTACATCATTGCCGTCATGGGGAATTGCGGGCTCATCTACCTCATTAGTCACGAAGAGGCCCTGCATCGGCCCATGTACTACTTCCTGGCCCTGCTTTCCCTTACAGATGTTAGTGGGTGTACTTCATACGTCCCTAACATGTTATGTATATTTTGGTTCAGCCTCAAGGAGATTGACTTTAGTGCCTGCCTTGTGCAGATGTTTTTCATCCACATGCTGACAAGTATGGAGTCTGGCGTGCTCATGCTTATGGCCTTGGATCGCTGGGTGGCCATTTGCTATCCTCTACGCTATCCTACCATCCTCACCAACACTGCAGTTACCAAGGTTGGGTTTGCCACCTTTGGTAGAAGCGTGTTGCTCACAATCCCATTCACTTTCCTGATCACACGTCTTCCTTTCTGCAGGGGCAACCTCATCCACCACACCTACTGTGACCATATGTCTCTGGCCAAACTGTCCTGTGGCAACATCAAGGTTAATGCTATCTATGGTCTAGTAGCTGTCATATTCATTGCAGGATTTGATATTTTCTGTATCTGCATGTCTTACACTATGATTATCCGTGCTGTAGTAAATCTGTCATCTGCAGATGCTCGCCACAAAGCCTTTAGCACCTGTACATCACACATATGTGCTATTGTTATCACCTATGTCCCAGCCTTCTTCAACTTCTTCACTCACCGCTTTGGAGGACGCGCCATACCTCACCATGTTCATATTCTCATAGCCAACCTTTACCTGTTGCTGCCTCCCACTCTGAATCCGATTGTCTATGGAATGAAGACTAAGCAGATCCGTGAAGGAGTGATCAAATTATTTTTTAAAGAGAAAGAGGTTTGAGGATGAGCTAAATCTATAGTATAAAATTCTGCATTTAGTATTTGGGTAAAGAAAAACATTATGGAGGAAAAGAATAGATGCAGAATTCATAAAGATGAGGTCAGGAGAATATACCTGTCAATATTTTGCTATAATATTTATGAAATAATGACAAAAATTTTACTCTGAGATCTTTAATTTGATAGAAAAAATAAAATCAATAGAAAAAAATATTATTTTCCACACAGTTAAACTTTAGTGAGACCTGGTGGAATGATTTCAGAGAATGGGAAATCAAGAATTTGAAATAAACTTTTGATGATTAATGCTTTTTCCTCTAAGGCACTCTGTGGGAGCATATAGAAAGGAATAAAGAAGGTCAGACAGCTGAGAGATTCATGAAGTTTGGACAGTTTACATAGTTACAGGGAAGCCAGAAAACACTCCCCCAGAATGTTTGTGCTGAATTCCAAGGGTTCTGCCATCCTTTTTATGCCATATTTATGTGAAACTTGTATACTTTTAGAGAACAAATTCCATCTTGTCTGCTCATTTATTTCTGAGGTCCTGCCGCCAGGTAATTATTTGGATCTCTATTTATGTATTCATGTACATATAAATGAAGCTGGAGTAGACATGATTGTTGGAGTTTATCATAATCTTGGAAGTATCCTTTGGAGTAGATGTCAAGTAGAATTTTGAAAAACACAGTGGACCTATGTGGCTTGAGTAGAGGCTTCATGAGGAGAGGAAAGGAGACTTAAGGAAAATCTATATAATTTTCCAATCTAGGATTCTCAGATTGACTGCCTTATTTGACTTTAATTCATGAGGAGAAATAGTGATCAGGGACATTGAAGAAAGGAGTGTTTTAATTAATTTTCTGGAAATAACAGAAAAAAGTAACAGAAGTGAAACTATAAATGCAGTAATCAGAAATAGCAAGACTGAATGAAAATTGAAAAAGATGAGAACATAACCCAAGAAGTAATTGGAATAATAGAATGTGATCAGGGAATGGACACAATTAGATAAATAGGTGGAAATATTATTTATATTGATAGATATTATATTTGTATTACCTGCAAATATGTAGAATATATTTTAATATTATATTATATATAGTCAAATGACTGCAAAATGTGTTAATCACATCATGTATCTTGCAACATAATTTCACATTTGGAAGAAACCTGGTTTTCTTTTTTTAATACTAACATTATAACCGTGCCTCAATGTAACCTAAGTAATGAACTTATAATTAGTAATATTGCTATCTCTTGGAATCGTGTTCTCAGATTTTGTAAATTTTATGCATTGGGGAATTTTATTTAAGCAATACTAAAATAAAATACTTTTCCTAAACAGATTTTTAAAAAATATGTATTGGTTCATGTAATATAATAATGCTTCCTGTATAGTATTTCATTGAAATTTCACAATTTCGAATTATGGGATAGCTATAATTGTCCTCATTATAAAGAAGAGGAATATGAGCTACACAAACATCAGGACCGGATGAATCTCAGAAGATTAAGACTAATATTTAAAACCAATCGTGTTAAAAGGTCTATGTTGTGGGAGAGGGTGCGGAGGTGCAGCAACAACAGCGATAGCAACAGAGCAAAACTTGAACGCAAAGTTAAAAATCTGGAGAAGTAAAATGCAATAAATAACATTTATTTGTGGCACCTGAGTAACAATCCCCAATTAATATTATGCCATCTTGCCCATTACCAACTCAAAAATGGGTTTAAGGAAACAACAACAGCAGTATGACTCTGAAAATGAAAAATCACAACTGAATTAGAAGCTGCAGTCCAGAATAGTTGGATTTTTTAAATTATAAGGTAAAATATCTTGGAAAGAAGTTCTATATAGTATTCATGGTGAGAGAGAGAGAGAGAGAGAGAGAGAGAGGGAGAGAGGAGTAAAGGACAGGAGAGGAAAAGACTGGAAAAAAATTGTAGAAGACACTTCCTTTCAAATTCCATCTCCTGCCCTAGAGGCCAAGTTGTGACCAGAGCTCAATATGCCTTGGGGGAAAGCTCCCCGCCCCCCACCTTGTAATCAGCCTCACATAGTTTGATGAGCTCCAGAACCAAAGTATCAGGTATAAAGTACTCACACTTACAGTTCAATTTAGATAAATCAGTTCAATCAAAATCCTTTTCAAACAAGGTGATAGTAATTTCCAAAAGGAAGGAAATGGAAAGAAATTACGAGGTGATACAGCATAGTGAAAATTATCCTGTTCCTGAAGCATCTCCAGAACCTTTCGGCCCACTATTTCAGACTGGTCACGTATGCCAAGGTGCAGAGATAGAGACAATGGGACAGCAAAACCAAGTATAAAGATGTAGGAAACCAAACAGCGAGCATTCCACATGACCCCTCCACAAGTCTCTATTAAACACAAGTTTTTTCCTCCTTTGTTGACCTGGCAAAATTAAGGCAAAATATGTTGGATTCTTATCTTACTCTTTTCCTGCGTTCTGTCTTATAGTATCAGTCAACAACAAATTTGCTTTTCCTTGAAATGAAGAATATTTAAGGACATATCTTGTGTTTTAAAATAACTTAAAAACTATTTTCAAAGCAGTTTTATACAAAATCTGAAAAATGAACAAGATTGCACAAGATTGACTCAATTATTTTGTGAGATGATTATACATGAGAATTCTGAATTCAACATTTCTACCTTATAGATAAGGAGTCAAAGGGATTCCAGTCAATAGAAAAGAGGTTTGGTATTGGTCTGGGGTGCCCCCTTGGTTCCTTTGGTGCAATAAATACACGTAGGAACTAGATAATTGTGCACATCTACCTACCTGTTGGGTACTTTTATGTTAAATTGTCAAGGCAAAGATTTCTTTATTCAGGCCAATGCCATCTTTATGTAAACATACCCTAAACATAGCCTAGTTTGTAGGCTAATGTGCACATATTGGGGGTGCGGGGTGGTGCTGGATGTGCGTGGAAGGAGAACTGCAGATGTGGAGGGGTTGTGGCTAAGTATAGTTTGCAAGGGTAAAGTTCTCCAACCTGCTGTAGTGTTAAGAACTCTGGTTGCATTTAAAGCTAGGAGTTTTGGGAATCATAAAAGAGGAAAGTCAAGAAGAATGAAGGAGAAAGAAGGGAAGGAACAGAAGGAAATGGAGGAAAGCTTATCACAATCTGAATATTGTACAGGAAGACATGCTAAATGAGAATGAATAAGCAGTAATGACTTTGAGGAAAGGAAAGGAGAGATTTGAAGGAGGGGTGCAATATTCTCTGTGTCTTAATCCTTCAAGTATAGGGACTTCATTTAGATGAACATCTTAACCTTTCAATCTAAATCTCCTGCTTCGGAACAGGGAAACTTTCAGTATGGATATCATAAAATTGCTGACACTTTGCTATCACTTTCCTTGTTTCCTGTGTGTCTCAATTAGCACTGACCTGGAAAGGAAAGAACAGAGTTGTTAAGAATAGGCCATTGCAAAACTCAAGTTTTAAGACAAAATTAGGACAAGATGGGAAGATACTTGAATAAGATAAAGGAAAACCAAAAAAGCAAAAACACAATTTGCATAATTAAGTGTTACAGATACAATGAAGATGTCTCCAGCACAAATTACAAATAGAAGAAGTTTCCAGAAGAAATTAGAGTTGAAGCTATGCAGAAGGATAAACTCTTGGTGGTTACGTGGAGTAAGGACAGGAGAAGACAACTCATCCAGGAAGAGGAAATGGCCTACATGACGGTCTGAAGGGACCTATGGACCACATTCAAGGGACTGAAAACAAGATTAAATGGTCTCAAAGCAGGGGCCAATTCCTCCTGAGTTTATAGCATGTATACATTAGGAAGAAATCCTATGCATTTCCTTTCTGTTGTTTGGTTATTGCCTTTGTTTGGTTCATACAAATCAAAGTCCTATTGTCTATGAAATCAAATGACTTCATGGAGTAATTTTTAAATTCACCATAAAAACAAGAGAGAATGAAAGTTCTAGACAGATGAACGACATAGACTTTCCATTTTGGAAGAGTAACTTTTTTCTGTGATGCAGAAATTTGAGGAATTTTTTTTTCAAAAAACTATTGGCAAGAGTGGCTAATGATATGGAAAATACATTAAAAATATTTGTAGGGGCACCTGAGTGTCTCAGTCAGCTAAGCATCCTACTCTTGGTTTTTGGCTCGTGTCATGACCTCACAGTTTGTGATATGAGTCCAGCCTTGGGCTCTGCTACAGGCATGGAGCCTGGTTGGGATTCCCTCTCTCCCTCTCTCTCTGGCATCACCCAATTGTTCTGTCTCTATCTCAAAATAAATAAATAAAATTTAAAAATATTTGTAATGGATATAAGTGAAATCTTGGTCTCATATCTTATGCTTATTATATATATAATTAAATATAAAAATGAATTTAAAAATGGAAATATAACATGTTTATTAAGAATGTTTAGTTCTGTCAATTCCCAAATTTAATGCAAATATTTATGAGCAAAATTGATAGATTTCAGGACACTCTATTATGTCTCTTTTTAAAAAGTACCCTAGAAAATCTTGATATAGTTTAGTATAATCAGTTTGGACACTATAGTCTCCAGATTAAGAACCCTGGACTGTAGTTAACTAATGCCTCATACCAATTCTTATTTCCCTGACTTTCAAATATAAAAGGAGAGAATTTATACTGAGACCCATATACAATTTTGAAATATAGTTGCATTGATTTAAATCTTAGCAAAATAATTTTATGTGTAGTCTATTTTTTTCTAACAAAACCAAACTTTTTATTTAATGAAAGTTGTCTTTGCAGGTAGTGAGTTTGAAAGTCTCTTACAGTTGACTCCTTTATCCATTAAGGATAAGGCATCCCAGTGGGTACCTGAAACCACAGAAAATACCAAACCCTACACATTAAAGTTTAATTTATAAATTAAACAGTAAGAGATTAATGACAATAACTAGTAATTAAATAGAACAATTATAACAATATACAGTAATAAAAGCTATGTGAATGTGGTCTCTCTCTCTCTTAAAGTATCTTATTGTGCTATACTCTCCCTTCTTGTAATGATATGGGATGACAAATTGCCTACCGGTTGAGGTGAAGGGAGGTGAATGATGTAGGCACAACGATGCATTGTTAGACTACTACTGACTTTCTGAGGATCATCCACTTTGGTACCACAGCTGACAGATAAACTGACACAGCAGAAAGCAAAACTGCAGATAAGGAGGAGGACTATGGTACTCTTTTGTAGCAATATCATTAATGCAAAAAGCTAAACAAAAAAACATCAAAACAGTTAATATATTAAAATTTTATTAAATGCTTAATATAAAAAACTTCTGGAAATATATACACCAGAATTTAGGCTTTAATAGCATTTACTTGAGGGTTCAGATGAGATGTGAGTTTGTGGGATAGTGCACCTTCATTTTCTACTGTATGTCGTTTCCCAGAAAAGAGTTGAAGTATGGAAAGATTTTTCTTCAATAAAAGAGAGGAAAGGAGGGGTGGTGCCTGGGTGTTTCACTTGGTTGAGTGTCCAACTCTAGATTTCTGCTCGGGTCATGATCCCGAGGCTGTGGGATCGAGCCCTACATTGGGCTCTGCAGTGGGAGTGGAACCTGCTTAAGATTTTCATTCTCTCTGGATTGCCTGGGTGGTTCAGTTGATCAAGTGTCAGACTTTGGCTCAGTTCATGATCTCATAGTTCATGGGTTTGAGTCCCACTTTGGACTCCGTACTGACAGCTTGGAGCTTGGAGACTGCTTCGGATTCTGTGCCTCCCTCCATCTCTGCCCCTCTCCTGCTCATCCTCTGCCTCTTTCTCTCTCTCAAAAGAAAATAAACATTTATATAAATTAATAGTAAAATTAAAAAAAGAGAGAAAGAGAAAAGGAAAAACAATTCATCCTCTGTCCACCATAAAATAAACTTTAAGGCCAAATACTATATTGGAAAAAGTTTGCAATCTATGACAGTAAATGGGTTTATACTTCAGTACTGAAGGTGCCTAGCAAGCAATAAGATACAGACTAACACCTCCACTAAAATTGGATAAGGAGGTGAGTGAATAATCAAAAAATGAGAAAAATGGAGCAAAACCACTTGAAAAAATGTTCATAATCACTGCAAATGAAGTTAATTTTCATTGAAGTTAAAATATCAAAAAGATGTATTCTCACCAGTGCAACTGAAGAAAAGAGAACATACAATAATCAATACTTATAGAGGTGACAGATCACTGACACTGTATCAAAAGGAAAATCAGTACAATCTTATGAAGATTATTTTTAAACACTTATGAATATTGTTAAAGGTATCCATGCATTTTGATCCCACAAACTTCAATCCTGTTTCTTAGTATCTTAAGAGAGGAAAAATCAATAACACAGAATGGATTATGATTTTCATAGAAGAATTATTTTTGGTAGAAAAAATGAGAAATAATTTAAATATTTAAGAATTATTTAATAATTAAATTTGGTGTTTATGTTGGTGAAAGAAGTTTAGTTATTGAAAATTTTCGAGGTATATAGGATAACATAAGAAAACGGTCACAAAATATTATTATATAGACAAGGAAAATAGTATTCAAACTTCCATATACTCTGAAATGTGTACAAAAACAGAATATTACACATAATAATTAAAAAATGAGTAAATGAAGGAAAGAAAACTTTTTTAAGACTTTATTTTTGAGTAATCTTTACACCCACGGTGGGGCTCAAACTCACAACCCTGAGATCCAGAGTGGCAAGCTCCATCAACTGAGCTAGCCAGGCACTCCTGAAGTATAGAAAAGTTTTTAGGGTGGTTATTCCTCCGTATTGGAGGAAAACAAGTGGTTTTCCAACTTTTTTTAATACTTTTCTGTGTTTTCCAGAGTTTCTACATAAAGGATGTATTTCTTTAGTAATAGGGGAAAAATTTTTTTAAAGCTTACTTATGTCTTTTGAGAGAGCAAGCAAGAAAGCTTGAGCAGGTAGAAAGAGAAGGACAGATGTGTCTATTCATGTCTTCTGCCCATTTCTTCACTAGATTACTTATTTTTCAGGTGTGAAGTTTGGAAAGTTCTTTATAGATTTTGGATACTAGCCATTTATCCTATATGTCATTTGCAAATATATTTTCCTATTCCATCGGTTGATTTTTTTTTATTTTATTTTTTTATTATTTCCTTTACAGTGCAGAAGCTTTTTATCTTGATGAGGTCCCAAGAGTTTATTTTTGCTTTTAATTTCCTGGCCTTTGTTGAGTAAGAAATTGCTGCAGCTGAGGTCAAAGAGGTTGTTTCCTGCTTTCTCTTCTAGGGTTTTGATGGTTTCCTGTCTCACAATCAGATCTTTCATTCATTTTGAGTTTATTTGTGTGTATGGTGTAAGAAAGTGGTCTAGTTTCATCTTCTACATGATGTTGTCCAGTTCTCCTAGGACCATTTGTTAAAGAGACTGTCTTTTTTCCATTGCACACTCTTTCCTACTTTGTCAAAGATTAGTTGGCCATACATTGTGTTCTCTACTATATTCCATTGATCTATGTGTCTGTTTTTGTGCCAACACCATACTGTCTTGATGTTTACAGCTTTGTAGTAGAGGCTAAAGTTTGGGATTGTGATGCCTCCTGCTTTGGTTTTCTTCTTCAGTATTACTTTGGTTATTTGGCTCTCTGGGGTCTTTAGTGGTTCCATACAAATTTTAGGATTGTTTGTTCTATCTTTGAGAAGAATGCCGGTGCTATTTTGATTGGAATTGCATTGAATGTGTAGATTGCTTTCAGTAGGATTGACATTTTAACAATAGTTATTCTTCCAACCAATAAGTATGGAATGTTTTTCCATTTTCTGTGTGTGTCTTCTTAAATTTCTTTCATAAGCTTTCTATAGTTTTCATCATACAGATCTTTAACACGGAAGACATCCAGGTGGCCAACAAACACATGAAACGATGCTCAATGTCACTTATCATCAGGGAAATACAAATCAAAGCTAAACTGAGATACCACCTCAGCCAGTCAGAGTGGCCAAAATGAACAAATTAAGAGACTATAGATGTGGCGAGGATGTGGAGAAATGGGAACCCTCTTGCAACTATTGTGGGAATTCAAACTGGTTCAGCCACTCTAGAATACAGTGTGGAAAATAGAACTACCCTATGATCCAGCAGTAGAACTGCTAGGAATTCACCCAAGGGATACAGGAGTGCTGATGCATAGGGACACATGTACACCAATGTTTACAGCAGCACTTTCAACAATAGCCAAATTAAAGAAAGAGCCTATATGTCCATCAAGTAATGAATAGATAAAGAAGATGTGGTTTATATATACAATGGAATACTGTTTGGCAATGAGAAAGAATGAAACTGGTAATTTGCAGCAATATGGATGGAACTGGAGGGTATTCTGCTAAGTGAAATAGGTCAGTCAGAGAAAGACAGACACCATATGTTTTCACTCATTTGTGGATCTTGAGAAACTTAACAGGAGACCAGGGGAGAGGAAGAGGGGAAAAAGTTACAAACAGGGAGGGAGGCCAACCATAAAAGACTCTTAAATACAGAGAACAGAGTTGATGGGGTTTGGGGGAGAGGAGAAAATGGGTGATGGATGTTGAAGAGGACACTTGTTAGGATGAGCACTGGGTGTTGTATGATAACCAATTTGACAATAAATTATATTAAGAAAAAAAGGAAAGAGAGGGAGAGAATCCCAAGCAGGATCCGCTTTGTCAGCATGGCCCAATGTGAGGCTCTAATTCATGAACCACGAGATCATGACCTCAGCGGAAATCAAGAAGCTGACACTTAACTGACTGAGCCACACAGGTGCCCTAAGGAAAAAATAAATTCAGTGATGTCCATCACCACACTTGGCGGTCACATTTCCCACTTGAGAAAAGGCTTTAATTTTAATGTGTTTTGTTTTTGTTGTTTCCTTTTCTACTCAGAAGCTTCTAAATATAGATCTGTTACCACAAGGCTGAATGCTTATTCTCTTTCAATGAGAATCCCTCTGAGATATTTAATTCTGGAGCCTCAATCTGGTTGGAAGGTCTTATCGGAGAATCTCCAGGGAAACTAAAAATTCTATGTAAGAAGATGCCATTCCCAATTTTGAAGAACTCCTAAGTTTCTCAGCCATGAATAGAACAGTGCCTAACACTGAGGTGAGTTTGGGCAATTTTCAAAAGTAGTTATTTTAGGAAAAGTAACAACATTGATGGCTAAGAATACAATGGCCTAGAATATGCAGGCAGTTTTAAATATAGGCAATATGAGCAAGAAGCAATGAATTTCTCTTTCCCTTTTACTTCTCCAAAAGTAATGAGTCTCTTTCTTCCTGTGTGGCTTCCCCTGGACTGTCTCACTTTCCAGTCACCCATTCATTTTCCTGTAGTGTTCACATAAAAGGTAGCGGACACTGGCGACTGTTAATATTTACATTTTTCTAGTCTAGGACAATGAAATGATGGGGGATTCCTCCGTGGGGGGACATTTTGGGAGAGGTCTGGGAGAACTCTCTTATAAGAAGGGTTTATTTACATGAGAGGCAATTGCCTTAGGAACCAAAGACCATGATCCAGTGAAACTTGTATCTTTTGTATATTCTTTCTGTGGTGACTTCTATGTACCCTGGCCAATAGGAGTGGATGCAAGAGTGATTTCCAGATGATTTAGGTAACAGGAATCTATGTCTTGTGTCTTCAGAGCCATGTAACACATATCATCATATTGCAAGTATCCGTACAGTCCAGCTTATGGTGGGATTGTTTGGCATTGATTTGCTGCCTGGAAAGGCGCCCACCCAGAGCTTAAGGACCATTTTATTTTTTCAGTTGAGAGAAATATTTTAACCATTTGGCAATGACAATTTTCCTCAAACATCCCTGAATCTGTAAATTCCTTGTACCATCATTATTCTATTTCCTCTACAAGTAACATCAATCCAAAAATATGATATTAACTTTTGTACTCATAAACTGTCCAGTTATAATGAAAGAAATATTATATAAATATAGCATGTGACAATTAGTAATCCTTAGAACTTCAAGGGGTTCCTAACTGTAAATCTTGTATTGAAAATGGCCTGGAAACTAATTTAAGAAAATGTGGAAATCCGAGAAGCCATCTTTTACAAAAATTCCATAAAACTTGCTAATGATTTAGAGACATAAATACTTTTTTTCTTCTCAAGAACTTCCTTTGAAATTTCATTATGTAAAAAAGCATGATTGATATCAGATACTAAGTCCTTGCTAATTCAAACAATCATTTATTCATATATATTTTATTATCTAAAATGTATTATCTTAAGCAAGTTATCGGGAACAATGTTGGCAAATCTTCTATGGATTATTAACTTTCCTCATTATCTTCAAGGTAGGACAAAAGTCCTGTTGATAAGAACCAGTCAGATTAGGGTGATTCTTGAAATATACTCACAGGATCATAGTGACAATATTCAGAAAGAATCTGAGAGGAGAGATTAAAAGTGGCTTATTGGCAGAAAATTATGCCCAGTTCACAGAATGTGGCGGAATATAAGAGGTGTGCTGGAAGTTTAGAAAGTGAGGGTCAATACTTAAACAAAATATTCAATGAGACATCAAGTAGTACTGTATAATTAGTTTTAGATACGATAGTTTGAAGACTGTCTTGCTAGAGTGGGGGGAAAAAAAACACTGCTACCATGACAAGGTTCATGGCATTTGTGAGTATCATTGCCTAAACTACTCCCTCTTATCTGGTTTCTAACCCCACCTCTCTGTCTCATATACAGAAAGCAATTGCTGATAAAGAGCATAAAATGCCCTCCTCTTCTCCACTGTCATGTGTGGGGAAAACAGCTCCAGCCTGACCCCGCGATTCTTCATCCTGAATGGGATTCCTGGGCTGGAAGCTGCACACACCTGGATTTCCCTGCCATTCTGCTTCATGTACGTCATCGCTGTCGTGGGGAACTGCGGGCTCATCTACCTTATCGGCCATGAGGACGCCCTGCATCGGCCCATGTACTACTTTCTGGCCCTGCTCTCCTTCACCGATGTCACCCTGTGCACCACCACTGTACCCAATATGCTGTGCATATTCTGGTTCAACCTCAAGGAGATTGACTTTGATGCCTGCCTGGCTCAGATGTTTTTTGTCCATATGCTGACTGGGATGGAGTCTGGGGTGCTCATGCTCATGGCCCTGGACCGCTACGTGGCCATCTGCTACCCCTTACGTTATTCCACCATCCTCACCAGCCCTGTCATCGCCAAGGCTGGTCTTGCCACCTTCCTGAGGGGTGTGCTGCTCATCATCCCATTCACTTTCCTCACCAAGCGTCTGCCCTATGGCCAGGGCAACTTCATTCCCCATACCTACTGTGACCATATGTCAGTGGCCAAGATGTCCTGTGGCAATTTCAATGTCAATGCTGTCTATGGTCTGATGGTTGCACTCCTAATTGGTGTGTTTGACATCTGCTGTATTTCTGTGTCTTACACTATGATATTGAGAGCGGTAGTGAGCTTGTCATCTGCAGATGCTCGTCACAAAGCCTTCAGCACCTGTACATCTCATATCTGTGCCATTGTGATCACATATGTTCCAGCTTTTTTCACTTTTTTTGCCCACCGTTTTGGAGGACACAATATCCCCCACCACGTTCACATCATTGTAGCCAACCTTTACCTTCTCCTACCTCCTACAATGAACCCTATTGTTTATGGAGTCAAGACCAAGCAGATCCGAGAAGGTGTGATCAAATTTTTACTTGGAGACAAGGTTGTCTTTACTCAAGATAAATAAATTGGAAAATAGACATATTGTTTAGTGGGAGGGGGATAAAAAAAGTGACTCAAATTGTATTAAACATACGAGTCCCTCTAATATGTAGAGTTACTGAAGGTTTTGCAAATATATACTATGAAATATTTCTTCTGTAAAGATCTGTTGAAGAAGAGAATGCAGAATAAAAAACTCATAAACACATTTCTTACAAGTTTTATCTTTTACATTGGGTTTATAGACCTCTATGTCTAGTGATAACTGGCAGGTAACACGATAAGGGATGCAGGTCTGGTGTCAATGTTCTATTTTGTGTGAGAAGAGGCTATAGTGATGGGGAGCAAGGATGTGGTCTCTGTAAAGAACAAATTTACACAAATCAAGCATGTTATTGCCATGGGTAATATAGCCCTGTTTTGCAATATCCTCCAGTATTCTTAAAGACAAGCTGTATTTAGATGTTTTCTCTCATCTAAAATTGGATAAGTCCAATTTTAATTATTGGATAAATGATTTTTAAAAAATATCCTACATATTATCCAAGACATGTCTAGGAGTTATTTTTCCCTATTTCAACAGTTCAACCTCCATTTAAGATATGTTTATGAGGGGCGCCTGGGTGGCTCAGTCGGTTGCGCGGCCGACTTCTGCTCAGGTCACGATCTCACCATTCCCAAGTTCGAGCCCCACATCAGGCTGTGTGCTGACAGCTCGGAGCCTGGAGCCTGCTTCTGATTCTGTGTCTCCCTCTCTTTCTGTCCCTCGCCTGCTTATGCTCTGTCTCTCTCTCTCTCTCTCAAAAATAAATAAACATTAAAAAAATATATTAAAAAAAGATATGCTTATGATATATAATTGTGATCTTATCAGAGAAACAGACAAAAACAATGACTGAATTACTAGTATGTGTTATAATTTGTTCACTAATTCATTAATTTTTTGAAATACTTATTTAGGTCATACTATTGATCATGCTATAGGTTTCATGAAGATGAGACCACCCCTTGCCTCAGGGTGCTCAGAATCTAGCCTCTGGTCAGTGATACACAAGAGGAAACAGAATTGAAAGAAAGAAGAGGGAAGAAAACATGATTGCAGTATGGAAAGAAGAAAAATTAGTAGGGAAGAGCTGGGAGCGAAACATTAATTTTGTATTCAGATAGTCCCAAAGTTTAAATTCTGTGTCTTAATTTCTAGTCACTAGACTTTAACAGGCCATTTAAATCTCTCTAAATTTCAGCTTCTATAGCTTTTATTGATTGTGGGAAAGACATACTACAAATATTTATCTGGCTGATTAAATGCTCTAATGCAAAAACCAAAAACCAAAAATAAAAAATCAAAACAAAAAAACCCTTAGTGTAATTTTAATATATACCAACTACTTAATAAATTACAGCTGAGATTCTTGTTATTACTATAACCTATGTGTTTCAACTCTGATTCCTTCTGAACATCATAGTTTGAGGAGAAACATTTTCAATTATATAGGCAGTAGAAAATCAATTCTATTCTATCTCCCAAACATGTCATCAAAATCAGCCAACAAGGTTTTCTGGATACCTTGTATGTGACTGACTCCATGTTATGCACTGAAAAATACAAATGAATACAAGAACACTAATGCATTTCTTGTCTAGTAGAAGATATAAAATTCAGTGGACTCATTATTATAAAAAGGTAACAAGGTCATTGTACAAAAAATTATTATAAATTTTATGAAAAGTAAATGCTTACCAATGGTCATTGGGGGTGGTAAGGAAAGATTTTACAGAGAAAGCACAAGATGATCTGAATCTTGATATATGTATAAGTATTTTGAGAGAAAGAGTGAATGGGGATTATTATTTTTAACAATGAAACAATGTATGCAATATTGAGGCTAAACAAAGCATCACCATTCTGAGCCTAGAGATGTTTCAGGATAACAAGATAAACGAGAAAGAAGGAGGAACAAAATACTGGGTTGGAAAGACAGATAGAGGCACCACCTGGAAGTGCCCTGTGAGTTTCAGCATGACCTCAATATGCCAACCGCTGCTCTTCAACTTTGAGGGATATCAAGTTCTTAGAATTGCCCTTGACCCGAAAGCAGCTGCAGCCCCATTAGTCACCCCTGGATTCCTCAGATCTCCAGGATAACCTCTGCCTCTTAAGCCTGTCTTGCTCTCTTTCTTCCTTCTCCAAAGTTCTTCTCATCCCTAGAAAGTCCATTTTCTCACTTTCTTACTTCTTCAGCACTCCAACCCAGCTTCCCAACATTTGAGTCATTCCAGCCAAGGGAAGATTCTTTACGTATTCCTCCTGGGTTACTCTCTGTCAAAGCATTGACAGCTTGCCCCCACAGAAAATGACTTTCAAGAAAATAGTAACAACAGCAAGAAACATACACAGCATTTATTTTCCAGGTCCTTTCCCAAGAATTGTATATGTATTTGATCCTAAAAACAAGTATGAGGATGATGCTATTTTATGCCCAGCTTACAGATAAACAAACTGAGGCACAGAAAGGTTAAATGACTAAATGAAAGCCACAGATCCAGTAATGATAGAGCATGGATTTAAACCCCAGCATTTGGTTCCAGAGTCTTTGACTGTAATATTTATAATATACTATGTGGTTTCTCCAAGAGATTAAAAACTTAAGGGTTTGTGGTCCACTCTTTATGACTGGGATGGTGAAAATCCCCTGATGACCCTGCACTACCTCAAGTGATTTATTTATTTTTTTTTTTTGGACAAAATGACGTATTAAAATACAGAGGTCTGCCATCAGATTCTTCAGGGTGCCTCACAGTACAGTGTCATAAACAAACACTATTATTGCCTCTTTTCTGGTTCACCCTGACAGATGACTGCTATGAAGAACCTGAGGACAATTTTTAGGAATTAAATACTTCATGTTGTAACTTCTGGACTTACTCCCACCATGGATGTGAATATCAATTCCTTGTTCCAATGGGACCAAATCAAAGATGACCTGAACACCACAGTTGCTAGTGTTGTCTAGTTTTCCTGATTTTCTTTATCTTGCTCTCATTTTTTATAGCACATAGTTCTTTGTTTTACCATACATCTTACCTATTCATTATGTTACTGTTTATTGGATGCTCTCCCCAACACTGCTGTTCAGGATTTTAGTATCATGAACACAGACCTTTACCTTGTTTGTTTACTGCTGTGTTTCAAACTCCAGGGTGATTACCTGTTACATGATAGATGCAATGAACGTCTTTCATCAGGGACCTAATCTAGACAAGATGAGTAGGAAACTCGATGTCGAGAAAGGGAAATTTCATTTGCCATCTGAAAGTAGAGAAAGAGCCAACCAGATAAAGAGAAAAAAGAAATGATCACTATCTCACGTGTCTTATATAGTTATACTACAAATTATGTAACTCTCATTTTATTTTATACCATAGTGTCAACATTTTCCATGCCATAGTAATCCCAACTTATAATTTTTGTTCTAGATAGTGATCACATATTTTGTTTTGTAGGGTATGGAAAAGTTTCTTTTTAGGCTGGTCTGAAAGTTAAACTGACAGAGAGACTAACAGAAAAAAAGCATACACACTTTATTGAATTTTTACATGTACATGAGAGCCTTCACAAGAGAATGAAGTGAAGAAATGACCAGAGCAGGAAGCCTTGATACTTTTTCGACAAAGAGACAATAGATTTGGGAAGAATTGACACAGAGGTTTGAGCTCTGGGAAGTAAATGGTGGACAACCAGAAAGGTAACAGTGTAACGAGGTTTGTTTTTCAGTTCCTGGGCTTCCATTGCTGGGCTGGGAAGTCTGTCTCCACTAAAAGAATTTATTTCTTGCCCCTAGGCAAAAAAGAGGAAACTTATTCTGCACTTACTTCTTAATTACCTGTAGCTCAAAGTAATTTTTATGTCAAAGAGGCATATTTTGAGTTTACAGATTCTGGTCTTTCAGGTTTATACGGGACTGAAATTCAATATTCAAAATTACTAAACACTATATAGTGAAATCAAATATCTCACAACCTAAAACTCCTCTCTGGAGGCAACTGCCATAATCAGATCCTACATATTTTTCCAGATTCTTGTATGTACGTAGACTTTTAAAAATCTGAATAGTAGTATACTCAATACTTCACTCCTTTTCATTTTACAATATATGTTGCTATTCCTATATACCATATATCTTCATACACAACTTCTTTGATCTTTGTATGATAATTTCTCTCTTTTACGTTTGGAGTATATCTTAACAATGTTGGGGGGTAAAAACTTTACAAACCTCATTTTGTCCGTTTAAGCTTAAATGGAAGCTTAAAAATTATTTCTGGGAGTAACTGTTGGATCCTAGGGCATCTTCCCTTTCTTCAGAGAGGTGATACCTATTCACACCCTCCTGAACACAGGACAAAGATCAACTTTTTCCCTACATCCACTAAAAAGTGTTTTAGCAAGTTTTTAAATGTTTGCCACTTGGAGAGGTAAAACAATATATCTTTGTAATTTACATGTTTTCTTATTTTGAATGATATTAAACATACTTCCTTATGTTTATAATTGACTGATTTTTATGTGCATTATCTATTTGCACCTTCATTTGCTATCTTATTAAGAATTTGAGGGGCACCTGGGTGGCTCAGTCAGTTGAGCGTCCGACTTCGGCTCAGGTCATGATCTCACAGTTTGTGGGTTCGAGCCTCGTGTCAGGCTCTGTGCTGACAGCTCAGAGCCTGGAGCCTGCTTCAGATTCTGTCTCCCTCTCTCTCTGCTCCTCCTCCACTCATGCTCTGTCTCTAAAAATTAAATAAACATTAAAAAAAAAGAATTTGAGGGGCACCTGGGTGGCTCAGTCGGTTTAAGGGTCTGACTTCGGCTCAGGTCATGATCTTATGGTTTGTAGGTTCAAGCCCCGTGTCTCCCTCTCTCTCTGCCCCTCCCCTGCTCCTGGTCTGTCTGTCTGTCTCTCTCTCTCAAAAATAAATAAACATTCAAAAAAAATTAAAAAAAAAAGAATTTGAAAGTGATTTGTTACAGCTGTTTATTTATTTAGGTATTCATTCCTTTGCCCAGGATATGAATCATATCCCTCTGTGCCCTTGGGTCTTTCTCTGGATGTTGTTTGTGGCTGTTTGTAATAAGAAATTTTTTTAAAGAGTCAAATGTATTGATCTTTCCTTTAATGTCTACTCAGGTTTATTGCAAGTTTAGGATAGATTTTGCTCATCTGAGATTATTAAAATAAAATTCTCTGGAATGCCTGGGTGGCTTAGTTGCTTAAGTGTCCGACTTTGGCTCAGTTCATGATCTCACGGATAAGTGAGTTCGAGCTCCATATCAGCCTCTGCTCTGGCAGTTCAGAGCCTGCTTGGGATTCTCTTTCTCTCTCCTTCTTGCTCTCTGACCCTCTCTCACTTGCATTCCTTATCTCTTAAATACATAAATAAATATATTTTTAAAATATCCCATTTTTTCTTCTATATTGTTCTTTTATTTTAATCCTTACTACTTAAAATAAGTGAAATAAAACACATGCGTAAAACATTGCACTAAGCCTAATAAGTTGTCAACATTCATGCAACTACAGCATAGATCAAGAAGTAAAACGCTGCCAGCCCCTGGAAGCCACTGTCATGACCTTTCTATTTACTACCTTTTCCTCCACCTACCTACAAATAGTAACAACTATCTTAACGTTTTTGCCAAAATATCCTTGTTTTCTCTGTGTACTTTCATCATTTAGCATGCATCCCTGAATGTTTAGCTTGATATGGTCTGTTATCTACCCTATATAAATAGAACTATATCATATATGTTCTTTTGTGTCTGACTTACATTGCGCAACATAAGAATAACCCATGTTGTTGCACATATCTGTGATTCAGTCATGTCTACTGCTGCATAATAATCCATTTTGTGAATATAGCACACTTCTTTTAATCCATTCTACCATTAATAGGCATTTAAGTTACTTTCAAGTTCGGGCCATTGTGAATAATATTTTTACACATTTCTTCATGCTCATATGCATGTAATTCCCCTGATCCAGATCGCTGTGTTGTAACAGATACTTCTGAATGCCCAACCATCCAAAAGCAGAAACCAGTGTTTGAACTTTGATACGAGACCATTTCCATGGGAGAATGGCCAGCCAACTGTTGGTGGATTCCATGATGATGGCAGTAATAGCAGGAGTATCATTTCCTTATGTGAGGAGATATGAATGTCAAATACAAATATGCCTTTACTGTCTGCAATACTACTCATTGAACCACTACTTGTGGCTAGGGGCTCATATTACAGTATTCTGAGGCCAAATAACTGACTTTTCAAAAAAAGAGCTGTAATAGTGTAATCATGTCAATGGAATTCAAGAAATTTACTATGTACTTTATGACCCAAAGCAGATGGGCTGAGAGAATAATGGGATAGATTATGCATGATAAGGAAAGCTTCCCGCTGGGAGAAACTCTTCAAATGAGAGCATATGGGACATGCTTGAACAAGGACAGTTTATGGTGTCATATCCCCTCTAGCCAGATTTCTAAATCCAGTAACCAAGGGATGGGGGTAGGAGTAAACTTTCTCGCTATTGCTTGTCATAACTGAGAGGGTTCAGGGAAGGCCACCTCAGAACGTGCCTCTTTGGCATGTGGATTATTTAGAGCTAAAAGACAATCAAAGCCCAGGAGACGCAGGAAGAGATTTTTACCTCCCCCTTGCCTTCCTGAAAGAATTTAGATAGGGACAACTGTATGACCCTAGTTATTTAGATAGGGTCAGACAGTTATGACCAAAAATAATTTTTATATGGGAAGGACTTATCTGCATGGTGTGGCAAACCTTTGTTTACTAAACATTTGTTCTTCTCAGCTTCCCGTGAATCATCTTCCTCCCCTTTGAGACCTCATCTCCCTCTCCCTTTCTGCTTAGCTCAGAATGGTATATAGATTTCCCTCACTCCCCCAAAATAAAGCATTTTTATAATATCTTTTGTAAGCTGAAATGGCATAAAGCAAAAGAAGAAATTACCAATAATTTATATGGAAAAAAATGTGAGCATTTCAAGAATATATTTTCGTATTCCCATAACTATGGATTTGGCAGGTTGGAGGTCCCAGTTCCCAAGAGAGACAAACTTCTACTAGAAAATATAGCCATGATTCTATTTAATTAAAATGTAAGATTACCGCCCCCCACACCCCAATCCTTAGGGATATGTCATGGCATTTTCCTAACTAGGATGGTTAATCTTGACTATCAAGAAGAAATTGTGTTGCTTTTATACAGGTTTTGAAAGATGAAATTAATTTATGGCTTGACTAGAAACACTGCATATTTGTCTCTGGAAATACGGAATATATAGTTTTTAATTCATGGACAAGATAAGGGCAGTAAGGTTTATGATGTGTCATTCAAAGTCTGAATTTTCTCTGGAGACCCCAAGGTCAGTTTGCAAAAGGCCTCACTGATTAACAGACACTTCTTGAAAGCTGAAATTTAAATGACCAAGAATAAATACCAAGATTTTAAATCTCATTAGTAATAGGGAAATGCAAATTAAAACCACGATGACACGTTTTGGCATATTTATCAATTTGCTACATGGAAACACTTTTCAATAAGGATAGTTGATCAGAAAATAGAGCAATGGAAGCTTCTATACTGTGAAGTCCAAAGTACAAGTTGGTACACTCCACTTTGGACAGTATTTTGAACTTATCAAGTAAAGTTAAACATATCCTATAACCTAGTAATTCAACCTCAGAGATACATCCTAATGAAATTCATAATTCTGTCTGTGAGGATCTGGTTTTCTTAAAGTAGGAAATACAATAAGCCAGTCCGGTCGATTAGCCTGCCAGGAAACTTTGGACAAAATCACTCTTATAGCAATGACTCTTCAGTTTCAATTGTTCGTAATGTTGAGTATATTTTCTACCACTTTCTTAGGAAGAACATATTGAATGAAAAATAAAAGAAAAACAGAAGGCAGAATTCAGACATCAGACTGGAAAAAAAAGCAGCTTTTAGGGGCGCCTGGGTGGCTCAGTCGGTTGGGCAGCCGACTTCGGCTCAGGTCATGATCTCAGAGTCTGTGAGTTCAGGGCCCCGCGTCGGGCTCTGTGCTGACGGCTCAGAGCCTGGAGCCTGCTTCGGATTCTGTGTCTCCCTCTCTCTCTCTGACCCTCCCCCACTCATGCTTTGTCTCTCCTGCTCTCAAAAATGAATAAAAGCATAAAAAAAATTTTAAAAAAAGTAGCTTTTAGTAGAGAGGTGTAATGGACAAGATCATTTTGATCTCTTTCTCTTCCCGATAATTTGTCCTGCTGCCTAAGTTTATGGTGTAATAAAGCGAGGCTAGAGTATTTTTATGTAGTTTGCAGCCGCTCTGGGCTGTGCTAGTGAAATGAGATCCTACAGGTAGGGTGGCAGTGGGAAAGAATTAAGGAATATCTTGCTCAGCAGTGCTTCCACTGTAAACATTGGGGAAGATGGCTTTGAAAAAAATGGAGTAGTGGGGAACCTGGGTGGCTCAGTCGGTTGAGCGTCCAACTCTTGGTTTTGGCTCTGATCGTGATCTCACAGTTTTGTCAGTTCGAGCCCTGCATCCAGCTCTGTGCAGGCAGTGTGGAGCCTGCTTGGGATTCTCTCTCTCTGCCCCTCCCCTGCTCATGTTGTCTCTGTCTCACTCAAAATAAATAAATAAACTTTCAAAAATGGAGTACTTAAAGTCTAAATATTTTCTCCCTTATTTAACAAAGTGGAAATTTCATTATGGGTTTAATTCCTAATTATTGGTGGGGGGCAGGATGGAGGGCAGATGCATATGTAACTAGAGTAGCTTCTGAAAATTATGCCTTTGGTAAATTAAGTAAAATAAGTAAAAAGATATATCACAGAAGGTACTCCTACACCATGGAGGAGATTTAAATGACACCTCTCATTGTACTTTTGCTGCAGGGGCTGAATTCCTCCATTTCTGCCTCAAAAGCTTCAACTTATTCCAGTGAAAGTTTGAAGGTTAGAGGTTTAGCTCTTGGTTACCTCAGTTTAGGGCCTTCCATGAATAACAGCACCTGCCTTAGCCATGGCCAAAGGCATCTCTCAGGAACACACTGCTGCCAGTTTCTCTCTTTTGAGTCTGTCTGTTTGAAATCTCCACAGATCATTTATATCTGTGTTGCAACTTCCCTTCAAATTGCCTTCTAAGAGTTGTGAGAAAATGGCATGACCAGAGCCATCTTAAAATAAAACCAAAAGTGGAGCCTGGGTGGTTCAGTCAGTTAAGCATCTGACTCTTGGTTTCAGCCTACTCATGATTTGACAGTTCATGAGTTCGAGCCCTGTATCAGGCTCTGCTTTGACAGTGCAGAACCTCCTTGGTATTCTCTCTCTCTCCCTCTCTCTCTACTCCTACCCCACTCATGCTTGCTCTCCCTCCCTTTCTCTCTCTCTCTCTCAAAATAAATAAATAAACTTAAAAAAAATCCAGAGCAGGTACTGCACAGAAACTACCTTACCTGCCTTGGTTTGAACTGGGCCAAAACCTTTGGAGTGGGCAAAATGACAATTGTTTTAAGCAAATGCTTGAAAGTTAGTGACAGAACAGACATCCTGATCAAACAGTAACAGTTGTGGACTTTCTGAAGATAAAACCAGCAGTCTGTCAATGTACAGCCCAGAGTAGGTTAGCTTGTTAAAACACTCATAGAAACTTTTTCCCTTTTCTTTAGCTCATGTAATTGCCCTTTTTCTTTTCCTTATAAAAATTCCTTGCTTCCCCCTTACAAGTGAGACACGATTTGGGATTCTACCTGAACCTGTGCTCCCCAAATTGCAAATCTTTCATCCCAGATAATCGCTCATTTGCCTCTCATTGTAGCTCTTTATTTTCACGTTAACAGAAGATCATGATCACGTGGATCCTGGATTCCCAGAATCTAGAAAGTCCCTAATGCTGAGAGCATAGATGATCAGTCCACCTGCATCCACCATGGCCTGTCTGGGCTTCAGTACTACTTTCCTCCTTTTTTCTCCACAGATACTTACTGTTACTTAAATTATACCTCAGTAGAATTAACCTCTTAAAAGATGTTGGGTTTGAATCCTGATCACAAAGAAAAGAGTTTCATAGAAATGTGTACATAGCAGCCTTGCTATACTGAAAATGGAGGATGTAACTGATTACAGTGAAGTTAATTAACGTATTTATCACCTTCAAAATTTCTTTGTACATTTTTGTGATCTATCTATTGCCTAAACCTGACTCCACTGACGTCTCTGTCACTATAGATTAGCTCTATAAAATTCTGGAATTTTATATAAATGAAGTCTTACTGAATGTAATTTTTTTAGCCTGGCTGCTTTTATGACCATTTTGAGTTGAATCAAGTCATTGTGGTGTTAATCACACATACATTTTTCTTTCTGAGTAGTATTCCATTTCATGAATATACCAAAATTTGTTTATCTGTTGTTGGACATTTGGTTTGTTTCCAGTTTTTGTATATTATACATAAAGCTGCTCGAAGCATTCATATGCAAGTCATTGGTCAGGCATATCCTTTCATTTCTCTTGGTTGAATACATAGGAGTGGAATAGCAGATTGTTGGGAACCATCTTGGGCTCACAGGTTGAGATACATCCCTGTATGATTGGCTCCTGCCAATCAAATAGTGCCCAGTCTTATGTCCTTCTAAATAATTTTTCAGGCTTGGATTTCTTGAGCTGCTCTCCTTGGCCCCAAGGAATATAATGCTCTTTTGTTTTATGGCATTTAAATAAAAAGGAAGGACTTGTAGCATGATGCTTTGATGAATTACATCTGAATGAGAGTAGCCTGACCAGAAGTAATCTTAAAGTTGCATCTTGGGGATGGATTGCACAGATCAATAGCAGTTATAAGCTGGCTGGATATTGGTGTGACTTGTGTAAACGTTGGGCCCCTATTATGTAAATTCACTCTTTCACAAGCAAAGGAGCCTAGACAAGCCTTAGAGTTACACCTCCCTCCTTGTAGTTTAGGAAGCTAGATGGATGACTCTTAACCTTTCTATAGATGATTAACATAGGTATTAAGATGATAATGTATGCACCCTTTGTTTAGGTAACAACCCCTGTAACAACCCCCACTTGCTTCATAAAGCACAGGTAACATGCTCCATATCTTTAGTCATTAGGTAAATGTAACTTAAAAGCAATGAGATACCAATTGCTGTTTTCTCCCCCTGCCACAAATTTACCTAATCCTACTTCAAAGACAGCATATGTTAATTAAATTAGGAACAGAATCACAAATAGCTAAGATAAGAATTGTTTCCTTTATGGTCTAAAAAAGAATGATGTAAAACAACTTGCAAGATTGTGGAAATCGCTGCTTTGCTGATAAAGACACATTGTTGTAAAAGGTATCAAACTATGCTCACGGACGGAATGTCACTCACTCATTGCTGTAATGTCACTTACTACCTTTAAATAACATACTGGGATCAGTAGGGCAGACACACACGCACATGCACACGCACACACGTGTGCGCGCCTGCCTGCTTCCAGAAACCATGCAGTTCTCCTGAATCATTCATCGTGACACACCTTTCCTCCTTCAGAAAATTCCTGGATATGCCGGAGCTGGGCTCTGGCAGCAGATACACATAAATGTAGACACCCATAATATGATCACTCTTAAATTTTAGTCATTTAGCAAGAGTGTATTGGTATCTCATTGCTTTTAAGTTACATTTACCTAATGACTAAAGATGTGGAGCATGTTACCTGTGCTTATTTGTCATCTGTATATGAAGAAAATATGTGAAATAAGAATGTTTGGGGCACTTGGGTGGCTCAGTCGGTTGAGCATCTGACCTTGGGTTGGGCCACAATCTCAGGGTTTGTAAGCTCTAGCCCTGGGTTGGGCTCTGTGCTGACAGCTCAGAGCCTGGAGCCTGCTTCAGCTTGCATGTCTTCCTCTCTCTCTGCCCCTCCCCCACTCACACTCTGTCTCTCTCTCTCTCTCTCTCTATCTCAACAATAAATAAAAACATTAAAAAGAAATGTTCGCTGTTTTAAGCTGTAAATCCTGGGGTAATTGAACTATATGTTTACTATTTTTGAAAAGACACCATAGGGCCTATAGTTAACAATACTGTGCAGTATACTTAAACATTTGCTAAGAGGGTACAGTAAATCTTACAGTAAGTGTTCTTAATTGTGAAAACATAAATACCAAGTAAAGAAGACAGGAGATAACTTGTGGAAGTGACAGAGATGTTTATGTCATTGATTATAGTAATGGTTTCATAGGTGTATATTTATTCCCAAACTCATTGTCATCTATATTAAATATGCAAGTCTTTCTTATGTCGATCATGCTTCCGTTAAGAGGTTAAACAAAGAAAACATAAACAAATTAAAAAGAAATCCTCGCAGGGGAGTTTATGAATATACTTCCTATCACTCTCCAGATCTCTTCCCAGAAAAAAAATGACTGATACCAGTTTCTTATGACTCCTTCCAGAGCCAGTTTATACATGTCTCCTCATTTCCTTTGAAAGCTACAAAGCATCCCATTAAATTGATATACAACAATTAAATGTAAATATTTCTTGGTTGATAATCATCCATATTATTTCTAATCTTTAGAGTAAAAATGAAAAATATGAAGACACTAATGTTTAAGATTAGGTTAACTTCTTGTCAAAAAAACCCAGAAAAATAAAAGTCTTTTGAGCACAGATACTTTAGAACAGTACAAGAAAGAATAGAGATAACTAAAGAGAAAGAAAATCACTATAATAGCATGATTTTTATGTTCACCAGAATAATTCTTAGAATATATCAAGTGCTAATACTGATTGGAACAATGGATGGTTGGATGGACAACTGCTAGTCTACAAAATGGGAGTTCTTTCACCAGGTGGAAAGTCAAATAGATTGATATTGAAAGAAGTTCTAGAAGAATCTGTCTGTATCATAGACAATACAGATAGAGTGCGATATTAAGGAAGTTTGAGGTCTACAATCAAATGGATTTAATGACCTCCAGAAATATAGTTGGCTTCTAACATGTTTCCATGGAAAACAGCCACTGTTCAAGCTTGTTAATATTGGTAGTGTCCTAATATTAGGATAGTAGTGCAGATCAGGACACTTGTCGACTGTGTTATAATGTTACCACAAGGCTTGGTTGCAAGCTCTTGGGTGATCCTGAAGGGTTTGATTCTCAACCCCTGATACTGAGTGGCAGAAAACGGTGAGTGGTCAAGGCCGCCAAGTGATGTACTGCTGAATCAGCATTATTTGGACCCACCCCCCACCCTCACCTTCTGCAAGCTCCCTAATCACTCTAGTTATTATTCACCCATATGATGAATGTGAGCTGGTAGAATAAACTTAGAAGCCAATTATCTAGCCCATCTTATTATCTTGGATCTCAGTATCTTCTTATTCCAGGCAAGGGATTGGTAATTTAATATAATTTAAGAACCCACAGCCCAAGAGTCAGTGTTCTTTTTCTAGATCCTGACATCTGGCCCCACCAGGTAACTGCATACTACTCCAGAATACAATTGACAAGGAAAATCCACTCCTGCTATTGTTCCTTTCTCCATTAGTGTCTTCTAATAAATTTTTTCCAGAGGAGTGATCAGTGTGTTGTCCGGCATGATTAGTTCAGTGAGCTAAGCATCTAGTCAGTTAACTGTGTGCCTTCCGGAAATAAACCAAGTGAACGGAGATAAAAGAGCCATTTTAGAGGTAGGGACAGTCGAGGTGACAGTAACAGTCAAAATTAAGGAACAGAATGGGGAGAAAGTCATCAAATATTTATGGTGACTTGTTTTCCCAAACATGCAATTGCACAGTGTTGAATATGTCATAAACAGAAACAAAATTCTAAGGGTTTTTTTTAATGGCTCGGAAGAGACTTAACCAAGATGTCATAGATTTATTGAGGGACAGGTTAAATTAGCATCTAGATATGGAAGAAGGAGACGAGCTCCAGTGTGCAGAGGAAAATACAATTTAGATATCTAAATGTAGAAAAGACTCCTGATGAAATTCCCTTGCATCTCATGTCATAGCAAGGTGAAACAACCAAGTGAACTCCCTGAGTCTCATCCTGAGACTAAGAGCATCATTCAGATAGCGCACCATAGCTGGGCTGCAATTTGTCCTCATTAAGTGAGAATAAGGAGAGAGGTTTACTGTGTATGGTACATGTATGGTACTATGATTTCCCTTCTTCTTCCCCCCATCGTGAAGTTGATAATTTGCAAAGGGAAACCAAGTGAGTTGATTGGACTAACAAGTGAGCTTCCCTGATTAAAGTGACAAGTGAGATTTATTATATTCCCAACTCTGTTTCATGGCAAAATCACTGGATTGTAAGGGCTTTCACCATGATTGTTGAAGAGTTTGGAGTTCAGGTACTCACTGGACACTAAACTTATAGCATACAGAGATATTAATGGAGAATGTGAATCATCTGGAAGATAAGGGTAATGAGAATTACGAAATCGTACTCCATTCCTAAGAGATTAGAATTGTCAAGCAGTTATTCCACAGATGTGACCCTGGGGGAATCACATGCCAAAGGTCCTCCTGGAACCCTGGAATTACCTGATGACTTGAATGACCAATCAGAGACACTGACTTCCAACTATAGACTCCACTGCATACCAGTTTAAGCACTGCAAAGACAACTCACTACCATTAGAATATCCAAACCTTATCTAATTGTTATATCATGCTTTATATCTTCCACTGGTCTGGGAGCAAGAGACCACTGGAAAGACTGATACAAAGACAAATTGTATGTGCCTAGTGCCTGCTTCCCCTAAAGAATTAAATGAATGTTATGCCTCATGACATAAACATATTTAATAAACTCATTCCTTATAAACTGCACGTTGGTAGTGTTCATGCATACATTTGTCACCATCCACCAGTGTCAGCTTCAGTGTGTCAGTGAGGAGACTCTCAGTATCATGGATTTAAATGACCTGGGTTTCTGATGGAACCAGGTAGAACAAATAGAAGTCACTCCTTGGAATAAGTGGTTAGATCTGAACAAAAAGGATATAAAGCTTAGACAGCATGAGAAGGAATGTCTGAATTCTGAATTCTGACTTGGCAGAATAGGGCTGCTGCTTCCACATCAAAAAGATGTTGGGGTTCCCATGGGAGGGATACTAGCTCTCTGTGTATGAATCCAAAATGCAATATGTAACAGAGGACCTAAAAACATACAACTGCTCCCATCTCTGTGACTGGATTACACAATTCTAAAAGATTTGGCAAGAACACTGTCTAGCCATTTTCCCTAATTTAAACCAGAGTAGGAATAACTCAGAAGGCCTTGGGGCCCTCCTCCTCACTGCTATTCATTACCACTTTCACGCCACGATGTTAGCATTATTTTTATACTCATTATTTCTCCAGGTTCTGTGATACATTTCCAATTATGTTACCTTGCTTCTGTTATTGTAAATCAAAGTCAACACCTTTTAAAAGTTTAACGCAAGTAGGCTAAAGGTGAAACTGGGGGATAGAGTTTGTGGGGAAGGTCAGTATAGAGACTAATAACGGAAGGTAGCAACCATAGATCCCACAGTTTGGAAATAGAGCCACAGAGGGATTACTATCTTTTTTTCAAGAAGAGGAACCTCCCAGAGCCTAGGGATTAAGGGCTCTGTGGGAGATGGGCTGGGGTTTGGAAGTCTGTTGCAGTGCAAGTATAAACTTTCCTTTGTAGGCATGACAAATGCAATGAAGTCAAAAAGGGAGATATTGCTGTAGTCTGATCCTAAAAGAACCATGGTCATGGCTCAGACAGGGGTGCTGCTCAAGGCTGTGTTCTGGGATCCAGACAAATAAGGGATAGAAGTTCTGAGAAGTAGTTGCAAACAAGCCCCTGAAATAGGGTTGGGGCTGAGGAACAGAAGAGCGTAAAGTAAGTATTGTTTAAATATTTTTGGTAGGAGTAAACTCTCTTATGTGGTTCTTCTTAATTTCAGTTTTTTTTTTTAAATATACATCAACCAGGGTAATTTTTTAAGTGCATTTGTTTTTGTTTTTGTTTCTGTTATCCACAATTTTTAGAGTAAATTTCTATAGAAATTTCAATAGAAAACTTGAGAAAGCTCTCAAAAATGAACACTTCCTTGATCTATCTGACCTGAGTTTCACTGAGCTGAGGGGCTTGGGGAAACCTCCCAAGCAGCAGTATGTCACTCCAGCTTACCACACCAACCACGTATCACAGAAAAAGAAGAAAATAAAATAAGAAGGAAGAGTTTGATTTCCTTCTTTACTCTTCACAAACTTGCTACCTGATCCCCTAGAGAGAGAGTCATCAGCTTTCCTAAAGTCCTTATTACATACACAGCCTTATCAGAGAAAAGCAATTATTATCCCTTCCAGTTCATGTCCGAGAGGGCCAAAAGAGTATCCTTTCCAGAATTCAAATCCAAGTGTCATCCCATGTCTTAAACATATTTAATATTTATGGTTGCCAGAAGGGAGGAGTGTGGGAGGAGGATGGACAAAATGAGTGAAGAGGAGGGGGAGATACAGACTTCCAGTTATGGAATGAATACATCACAGGAATAAAAGACACAGCACAAGGAATATAGCTAATGATATTGTAAAAGGGATGAAATGGGACAGATAGTAGCTACACTTACGGTGAATATAGAATTTGTACACTTAAAACTAATGTAACATTGTGTGTCGACTATACTCAAATTAAAAAAAAAACTATTTAATGATCATTATTACCCTTACACTAAATTATCCCCATATTGTATTCATTTATCTGCTTAAAGGGAACTTCCTTCATGATAAATTTAAAGTGACGCCAGCTTCATTATTATCCAATCATCATGTTTTGTTTTTCTTTAAGTCACTTATATCTGTTAATATCTACCCAATGTATATGTGAATATATACATATATGACACCTATACATATTATGTATACCCACACACACTTATTTTTTGCTTATTTGGGCACTCTCTGTCTCATCCTCATAATAATATTATAAAATCAGATATTTTTGGATTTGTTTCCTACACTTAACAAATTGTTAGTATTTTTTAATGTCTGAATGAATCCAAAAATTTCCCACCAATCACTACTCCAAGTTTATTGTATTCTTTTATGGGATGTAGTATGACTTTTTAAATGTCTGATAATTTGTTTTCTCTGTGGTTCCAAAAGAACAGAGAGAGAATGTCTGCCTCAAACGATACCAAGTTCCACCCCTCCTATTTCCTCCTGCTGGGAGTTCCAGGCCTTGAAGAGATGCATATCTGGATTGGGTTTCCTTTTTGTTCTGTGTATTTGATTGCCCTTGTGGGGAACATCACTATCCTGTTTGTGATCAAGAATGAACGTAGTCTTCATCAGCCCATGTTTTACTTCTTGGCTATGTTAGCCTCCATTGATCTGGGCCTGTCCACATCCACTGTCCCCAAAATGTTAGGCATATTCTGGTTTAATTTAAAGGAGATTAGCTTTGGGGGCTGTGTCACTCAGATGTTCTTTATTCATATATTCACTGCCATGGAGACTGTCGTGTTGGTAGCCATGGCCTTTGATCGCCATGTTGCCGTCTGCAACCCTCTGCGATACAGCCTGATTCTCACTAACAGAATGATTGGGCTCATCCTTGTTGTTGTGTTTGGTGTCAATTTCATTTTGGTTATCCCTCTGGTGTTTCTCATCTTGAGACTTCCTTTCTGTGGACACCATGTAATCCCCCACACATACTGTGAGCACATGGGAATTGCTCGGCTAGCCTGTGCCAATATAAAGGTCAACATGATATTTGGATTAATTCTTATATCACTGGTGTTTGTTGATGTGATTCTGATTGTAATCTCCTATGTAAGAATACTCCGAGCTGTCTTCTGCCTTCCTTCTCAGGATGCCAGACTCAAAGCACTTAATACATGTGGCTCCCATATCTGTGTTATTCTAGCCTTCTTTACTCCAGCTTTTTTCTCCTTCATGACTCACCGGTTTGGGAGGAATGCTCCCGT
Organism: Paguma larvata; assembly: GCA_030068075.1. NCBI lineage: Eukaryota > Metazoa > Chordata > Mammalia > Carnivora > Viverridae > Paguma > Paguma larvata. The sequence goes on from CM057831.1 coordinate 60,179,712, forward strand.
TTACATTCACATTCTCCTGGCAAATCTATACGTGGTTGTTCCACCTGCCCTCAATCCTGTCATCTACGGAGTGAGGACTAAGCAAATTCGAGAAAGGGTTTCAAGCATCTTTTTGAAAAAAGGCTGACATAAACTGTCTCAGATATCCATTTTAATCTAGGTAAGAGAGATTGTGTTTCTCAACTACAGAATCTTGCAACAGAAAAAAGACTCTAAACTTAGTAGTATTTCATCGATAATTTCCCTAGATACTCCATCTAGAACATACGATGGGATTAATGTCCAAACAATCACTGTGAAAATTTATCAAATACCTAAAAGCTTTGGACAACTCAGTTACAGGATTTTATTATTTTCCTGTATTACCTGTACAGAGCAGGTCTTATAGACAGGACTATGTGGAATAAAATCCTTCTTTTTATTTGCAAACAGTTAACTTCGTTGGCCACATTACCAAATATGTATGTATATATGTATAAATATATCCACATCAAGGACTACAGGTATTAAATAATTGTGACAGATTCTTTCCTTACTTTCTTAATTGCTTGTTTTTATCCATAATTTTATTGATACTTTATTATATGCCAGAAACTGATAAGTCATAAAAGTATAAATATAAAAGTATAAATGATGTTTCAAGGTCTTATAGGAAGAAGAATTTGGACAAATTTTCCCCATGATTGACTCTGTGTGGAATCTTCTCAGATTCGTATCTATGCAGACCTCCCACAAGTGGCTTACTATTCAAAGTGAACTGGTCTGTCTGTAGATGCATGTATATGCAATACTGCAAAATTTCTATTTCTATAAGTTTATAAACATCTACAAATATGAATGTATTTATATTTCTATTAATCTCTATCAGCAAAGGGGGACCTCACAGAAGTCTCAGTATGGTAAGGAATCTAAGGTGCTCAGAGTTAACACCTCTAAATGGGTGAATTCCTATACATGTAAATTATATTCTCAAAGGTCAAATCTAATGCCATAGATAGTAATTACTCTCAGATTCATGAACTTCAGTTTATTCATTCTTTCATTATATATTAAACACCTTGTCCAGCACTTTTTAATTTGCACTTATTCATCATGGCTTATAAGATAAGCCTCAGTATCCTACCCTCATTTTATAGTTTTTGAGCAATGATATGTATTCGGTCAATGTTTACTTCATGGTATCTTGCTACTCACATAGTAGGTGCTTAATAGACTTCTTCTTTAAAAAACTTATCTTCCACAGAAGACAGACAGATGGTCAACAGGTACACGAAAAGGTGCTCGCATTACTACAATCATGTAAATGCACATCAAAACCACAGTGAGATATCCCTTCATACCTGTTAGAATGACTATTCTCAAAAAGATGAGAAATAACAAATGTTAGTGAAGATGTGGAGAAAAGGGAACCCTTTTGCTCTGTTGGTAGGCATGTACATTGGTGCAGCCATTATGGAAAACGCTATGGTGGTTCTTTAAGAAATTAAAAATAAGACTACCATGTGATCCAGAAATTCCACTTCTTGGTATTTATCTCAAGAAAAGGAATACACCAACTTGAAGAGATATCTCCATCCCCATGTTCACTGCATCATTATTGACAATAGCTAAAATATGTAGCAATCTAAGTGTCCATCCAGAGATGAGTGGATAAAGAAAATGTGGTACACACACACACACACACACACACACACACACACACTGGAATATTACTCAGCCATAAAAAAGAAAAAAATTTGTCATTTATGACAATACAGATGGACCTTGACAGCATTACGCTAAGTGAAATAAGTTAAAGAGAGAAAGACCAATACTTTTTGATCTCACTTATATCTGGAATCTAAAAACCAAACAAACAGGGGCACCCGGGTGGCTCAGCTGTTTAAGCATCAGACTCTTGGTTTTGGCTCAGGTCATGATGAGTTCAAGCCCTGCACTGGGCTCTGTGCTGGCAGTGCAGTCTATTTGGGATTCTTTCTCTCTCTCTTTCTGCCCCTCCCCACTTGTGGTGTCTCTCTTTCTCTTGAAATAAATAAAAATTAAAATTAAAAATTAAAAAAATTAAAAAAACAAAAAACGAAAGAATTCATAGTTACAAAGAAAAGACTGTGGAATGCCAGAGGTGGGTGGGTTGAGTGAAATAGGAGAATGGGGCCAAAAGTTACAAACTTCCAGTTATAAAATAAATAATTCATGAGAACGTAGTTAATAATATTGTATTACATATTTGAAAGGTGCTAAAAGAGTAGATCTTAAAAGTTATCATCACAAGAAAAAAGCATAACCATGTTCTGGATGTTAACTAAACTTACTGTGGGATCATTTCACAATATACTCAAATACTGAATCATTGTGTTGCATACCTGAAACTAATAAAATTTATGTCAATTATATCTCAATAAGAAACTTAAAATATATTAACAAAAAAAATTCAAGTACAACATACACATAGTAAAATTAAAGAATCTTACACATACAACTTGATGGGCTTTTTATGAATATATAAAATATGTGAGGTCCTGAACTTTGGAATACCATTTTTTTTTAATTTTTTTTAATGTTTATTTATTTTTGAGACAGACAGAGACAGAGCGTGAGTCAGGGAGGGGCATAGAGAGAGGGAAACACAGAATCCGAAGCAGGCTCCAGGCTCTGAGCTGTCACCCAGAGCCCGACGCAGGGCTTGAACTCACAGACCGTAAGATCATGACCTGAGCTGAAGTCAGACGCTCAACCGACTGAGCCACCCAGGCGCCCCTGGAATACCATTCTTAAAAGTGTCTAAGTCCCTTTCCAGTGGCTTAGACTAGCTATCCTTCCCCAATTTCAAAATCCCTCTCTTAGGCTCCTTCCCTGTTTCTCCACTTTAGGATACTCCTTTTTGGGAAACCCCCTAACCCAATAATCTGTCTGCATTGATTGAACTCTGCATTCATTCATTTGAACAGATGTCCAGAGAGTTCCAGGGGGTAATGCCTATAGAGTTTTCCAAGGCATTTTGAATGGTCCCAAATTTAGGTTGGTGGCCTGGAGAGCAGATTGCTCCACTGGATGGTGCAATATTTATTTCATGGGATAGTTAAGGGCTGATCTACCAGAATGGCACTGGCATGCTGATTTAGAGGGATTCAAAATGTCTATGTGGTCAGATGCCTCACAGAAAATATTTTCTGAGTACCTACATACCTTATAGTAGCCCATAACCTATGTAAGAACCGCTCAGAAGAAAACATGTGACACTACTAACAACCCAGAAGAAGACTTCATGCCCCTTATCAGTCATTACTTCCAGAGTGCATCATTTTTTTGTATCTAGTACTATAGATTGGATAGTTTATGATTTTGATAGTAATTAAATTATATAACATATATCTTTTGTAATGGCTTATTTCACTAAAAATTCTGTCTGTGAGATTAATTCATGTGATTGCATTTAACTATGGCTCATTACTTTTTATTGTTGTATAGTATTCCATTTTATAAATGTATCAAATTTACTTATTAATTCTGGATGGACATTTGAGTTTTATCTCATTTTTTACTATTTTGAATATGGTTGTTATTAATATTTCTCTACATGTTGTTTGAAAGACATTTGCAACCAGTAATAATTCCTATGTATGACTAAGTGATTGGGAAGGTATGTTTTTATCTTTATTAGAAAGCTCCAACAGATTTTCATATATATTACTTTTACACTTTCACCTGTTACATAATAGCCAATTGCTGCACATCCTATCAGCACTACTGGTTTTGTATATGTGTTTATGTAGAGGTAGGTATGTATGTTTATTTGTTGCCATTATTTGTTAGCATCATGTAATGCTATTTTGATGTGATTTTAATATACATTTCCTTACAACTAATGATGTTGTAAAAACTATGGCTATTGGCTCCTTGGATGTCTTCTTTAGTGGAACACCATTTTATTTAAAGTCTGAGTCCATTTCTTTAGAAATGTGTTATATTTTTCTTAGAAAGCTACAAAATTTCTTTTTATGTGTGAATCTTTTATTATATATATCTCCTGAAAATATCTGCTTCCACTATATGAATTGACTTTGCACTCTTTATATGGAAATTTTGAGGAATACAAGTTTATATGTTCAATGAAGTTGAATTCATTAATATTTTCAGTGAAAGTTATTGCTCTTTATGCCCTGTTGAAGAAATCTTTGTTGAACTCAATAACATGATGATATTTTTTCATGTTAGTGTCAATATTCTTTAAAAAATTTTTTAAATTATAGTTAGTTAATATTCAGTGTAACATTAGTTTCAGGTGTACAATATAGTGATTCAACACTTCCATACAATACCTGATGCTCATTACAAGTGTACTCCTTAATCCCCATTACCTATTTAACCCATCCCCCCTGCTCACCTCTCTTATGGTAACCATCAATTTGTTCTCTGTAATTAATAGTCTATTTCTTGGTTTTCCTCTCTCTCTTTCTCTCTCTTTCCTTTACTCATTTGTTTTGTTCCTTAAATTCCACATCTGGGTGAAATCACATGGTATTTATCTTTCTCTGACTAACTTATTTTGCTTAGTATTGCATGTTTAGAGCTTACTTTCTAGCTCTATCCATGTTGTTGTAAATGGCAAGATTTAATTCTTTTTTATAGTTGAGTAATATTCCATTGTATAGATATACCATATCTTCTCTACTTTTACATTTATGTCTATGATCTATCTAGAATTCATTTTTTTTGTTTCATGTGAAATAAGGATTAAATTTTCTATATGAATATTCCAGTTGATCCAGAATAATTTATTGAAATTTCTGTCTTTTCCATACTGTACTTCATGACACTTTTGTTGTAAATCAGATATTATTAGTATATAGATGGGTCTTTTTCCTGGCTCACTCATCTACTTTCCTATCGAAATTGCCATAATTTCATAATAACAAATATTAGTATCTGAGAGGATCTATACATCATATTCAGGAGTTTAGATAAAAATAAATGAAGATTCCAGATCCTAGGCCACATCAAAGATAAGTAAGTCCATCAAAGCAGCAACACAAAGTGATCAGTGGGGGAAACATTGGCAATCATTTCAGATTTTTGTTGACATGGGTTATCATATTTACTGAAGGTGCCTGGAGGGGAATGAAAAAGAAGAGACTAAGAAAAGAGGAAGAAAAGACAGAAGTTTAAATTCCTTACTGTCCCATCTGGGGTCTAATTCTAATTCTTTTAGTAGTTCTGCAAGGCAGAAAGTTGGTCTCCAATTCTGTTCCACAGTTTCAGCATTTGAAGGAACTTCATCTGATCCTGCCCTAAGATCCAAATAGTGCTTGAATTTATCTGATATAGCATGTCAGAGACTTGATTTACCACTTCATCATTTTACCAAAACCAGTTGCCTTCACCTGTATTGCATTCAGCTGTCTCCAATTTTTATGGAACTGTGCAGGAGGCCAACCCCATCCCTAAGTGACCAGACTGCAGGGAATCAGTCAAATGATTCCTGCCCTCCTACCCATAATATATTTGAGATTTCTCAAGCTTCCCTTGGAACTTACTTTAGATTTCATAATGCAGTCAAATTTTCCTTTACAATAATTAATCTATACCACATATATTTTATACTACCACTCAGCACTCCATCCACCTATCCATCTATTTAAATGCCAGTGTTAAATATGTCAAGCGGTATCCAGGAACTGAACATTTAATTGCCCTACTCTTGTGGAGTGCATTTTATACAGCAGATTCTGTGCTAAGTACTGAAATCCTTGTAACCATGACTCTTAAATAACCACTGAATGATATAAAATTACCCTCTTTGACCCTGGATGACTTTTATTTTATAATTTTTATAAGCAAAGGCTAGACAAAACTTAGAAGACTGAATACTGAGAAAATTTTAACAATATGTCACATGTCAATAAAATGTAATGATAGTTGTGGGAGGACAAAGAAACATGCTTAAATAGCTATAAATAAAATAAAACTAGAATGAAAGCTGGTCTCTGGGAGGAGGAACAAGAGAAATACAAAAGATTTTGAGGTTAGTATTTATACAATTTGGTGAGTATTTGTAAAAATGATTCTTCCACACGCAAACTCATCATCATCATATAGTCACAGACCTTACACACCCCACGAAAGTTAACTCAAAATGGATCACAGAACTCAATGTAAAACACAAAACTATAAAACTCCTAGATGATAATATAAGAGAAAACCTAGCTGACCTTGGGTTTGGTGATGACTTTTTAGAATCAACATCAAGCGGAGAATCAATAAGGCTGGAATTCATTAAAATTAAAAACTTTTGTTTTGCAAAAGACAATATGAAGAGAATAAGAAGGCAAGCAACAGACTGAGATAAATATTTGCAAAAGATACATCTGATAAGGGAGTGTTATCTGAAATATACAAAAAACTCTTAACACTCAACAATAAGAAACAACTCAATCAAAAAATGGGCAAAAGACCTGAACAGGTACTTGACCAAAAAAGATATAAGGATGGCAAATAAGCCTATGTAATATGTTCTACATTACATGCCATCAAGGAAATGCAAATTAAAGGACAATCAGATACCTGTCAGAATGTCAAAATCCAGAATATGAACAGAACCAAGTACTGGCAAGGATGTGGAGCAATAGGAACTCTAATAGATTGTTGGTAGGAATATAAAATAGTACACTCAGTTTGAGGAATTTGGAAGTTTCTTACAAAACTAAAGAGATACACCATATAATCCAGCAATTTCACTCCTTAATATTTACCCAAAAGAGTTAAAAATTTATGTCCACATAAAAACTTGCATATAGATGTTAATGGAAGCTTTACTCATAATTGCCAAATTTTGGAATCAACCAGGATGTCCTTCAAAGGATGAATGGATAAATAAACTGTGGTACATCTAGACAATGGAATATTATTCAATGATAAAAAGAAATGAACTATTAGGCCATTAAAAGACATGGAAGAAAATTAAATGCATATTACTAAATGAAAGAAGTCAATCTGAAAATCCCACATACTATGATTCCAAATGTATAACAGCCTGGAACAGGAAAAACTATAGAGACAGCAAAAAGATCAGTGATTTTCATGAGCTAGGGGTGGAGAAGAGGTGAATAACACAGGAACACAGAAGACTTTTAGGGCAGTGAAACTATTCTGTATGGTTTTGCAATTATAGGTATATGCCATTATACATATGTCCAAACCCATAAAGAGTATAGTACTGTGAATGAACCCTAATGTAAATTATGGACTCTGGATGATAATGATGAGTCATTGCAGGTTCATCAATGGTAACAAATGAGTGATGGTGACAATGGGGGAGACTAAGAATGTGTGTAGGCAAAGGGTATAAGGAAAATCTTCATACCTTCCACTTAATTTTTCCATGAATCTAAAACTTCTCTAAAAAAATTCTATTGAAAATATGGTACTTGAAATATCATTAAAAATTTTTTAAGATATAATAAGCACTTAAAAATGTTAATAATGGCTTCTCTTTCCTCACTGAGTAGGAAAACCTCTATTTTTACTTCTTTTTTTTTCTTTTGTTTTAGATAGTACAACACAAAGGAAACAACCAACCATTTAAGCATGCTAAAAGCCCAGTCTCCAGGTACAACTAGTAAGCATATAAATATTATATTAATGACCTAGATTAGGGCATTGCAGCAGAGCTGTCCACATACCTACCAGGGTACATATTCACACAGTAAACATAAGCTCTCTGTGCATGTCCAGTGAATAAATTTACATTTAAATATTTTTAGATTATAATGTTCAACACGCATTATTAGAATATTTTAAGAATGATATCCAATAGTCTAGAAATATTTCTAATGGCCAAAAATAGAATTAGTAACAATTTGTTTTAGTTAGTGCTCACTAAATTTTGCACCATTTTGTGTTCTTACTCTTAGTTTTATTTCTTGATTAGCTGAAATATGTTTGACTAGTTATCTCAGGTACACATGTAGTATAATGTATGAGGTGTAAATCAAACGTTTTTATTTCCCTTATGTGATTGTGTTAAAAAATTAAGATCGTGTAGATTCATCAGGATGTTTTCAATTCAGAGCTATTAAAATAAAGCTGCTATGAATATCCATGTACAAGTCTTTGTATGAATAAGTGGGAGATAAATACCTAGGGGTATGCTTGTTGGTTCATAGGATAAGTATATGTTAAATGTTATTTTTAAAACTATAAAACTGTTTTCCAAAGTCTTCCTTCCATTTTGTACCCACTCAGCTAGAAGTGTTTGAGAGTTCCAGTTATAGCACGTTGGGTATGTCCTTTGAATTTCAGCAATTTTATTATTATGTTATCCCATGTGGTTTCAATTTATATTTCCCTAATGGCCAATAAGGTTAGCATCTTTTCATGTACTTACCGACCATTTACGTATTTTTGTGTGTATGAAATATCCATTAAAATTTTACTTTCTTTTTTTTTAAACTGGGTTTTTGTTTTTTTTTTTTTTGTTATTGACTGTAAAAGTTTTTCATATAGTCTACATACAAATCATTGTCTGATATATGTGTTGCAAGTATTTTGTCTCAGTCTAAACTTGCATTTTGCATTTCCTCAATAGTGTATTTTGTCTTTTGTTTTAAGTTTTTATTTACATTCCAGTTAGTTAACATACAGTGTAAAGTTAGTTTCAGGTATACAATATATTGATTCAACACTTCCATACAACACCCAGTGCTCATCACATAAAGTGCACTCCTTTTGAAAATAAATACACATATTTCTTATTTTTATGAAGTCCTTACAGTCATAATAAGGACTTCGTAGGTCAGGCGATCAATGGGTCTCCAAAACCATTGTTGCAGTTATTTCTCCAGATCCAGAATGCATAATGGAAATAGATATACTCAGCAACTGGTAGAATCCTTCTTGCTCCATGAAGGCCAGACTTTGTTCTATGCAGCCCTTCAACTGATTGGGTAAGGCCAACACATTACAGTCCCAGTTCTCGCTATGCAACTAGTAAGATTTAAAAAATTCTCATTAAACTTTTCAGTTGGCTTAGGTGAAACAAAAGTTGGCTTAATCATTCACAACAAAGATGAAGTTTATTCTGCACAACCTAGGAAAGGTCCTAGGAGTTGCGCCTCAATTATTTTTGGATCTTTCTACACTTACCTGTTCTATTACTTTTTCCTGCTAGATTTTACCTTGACCTTACTTAAAGCCTAAAATGAGTATACCCTGTGAAGTTCCATGGTCCTTTCAAATAGCTGACTCTATGTAGTTGCTGCAGTTGCTATTTCAAAACTTGTAAAAATGGAGTATTGCAATGATGTCTATGGTGTTTTATTGATTGTTTTCTTCTCTGTAGTTATGTGATTAAGGAAGACAACTGTACCATGGGAGAAACAAAATCATTATTTGATTTCTTTGATTGTTGCTCCTGGAGGCCATACCTTAGAGCATGTTTAGTTAGTCCCATTACAACTATGACAGTGCTTGGCCTCCTCCACCATAACCACTGAATTCTGTAAAGAGACTAATAATATTACATGAAAAAAATTGTACTTGACTTGTGCTAAGACTTTATCCTCAAATCCTGATGTCAATGATTTACAGAAACGAATGACCCCTATTTATTTAATAATAATGTTTATAGTTAGTCTAGGAATAACTATCTGCTATGTAAACTTATCTCTAATTTGATACTGCACATAGTGAGGAAACATTATGTTTAACATCATATTCTGTAAAGCATTTACTCTATAAAAGCTTAACAACTCTTCCCTCTTTTAAGGATAAAAAGGAAAAAGTTTCAAAGACTCTTTCCAAGGCAAGAGTTTGGAGTCAAACTTCCTTAAAAAGGAAGATCATCACTACTCGTTCTCGGATCTGCTTAGTTCTCACTCCATAAATAATGGGATTAAGAGCAGGAGGGATTATCACATATAAATTTGCCAGGAGGATGTGGATATAACGTGGAATACTGTGGCCAAATCGATGAGTCATAAAAGAGAAAAATGCTGGAGTGAAAAAAGCTAAGATGACACATACATGGGAACCACAGGTATTAAGAGCTTTGAGCCTGGCCTCCCAGGATGGGAGTGTGAAGACAGCATGTAGAATCTTCACGTAGGAGACAGCAATCAAAATAACATCCAGAAGTATCATAGAGATAAGAATTAATCCAAATAATATATTGACCTTTATGCTGACACAGGCCAGACGGGCAATGCCCATGTGCTCACAGTACGTATGGGGTATAATATTATGTCCACAGAATGAAAGTCTTAGAAGGAGAAACACAAGTGGAAACACCAAAACAAAATTTTTCAACATTCCTACTCCAGCAATAATACAAATAGTTCTGTTAGTAAGGATAGTGTTGTATCGAAGAGGATGGCAAATGGCAACGTAACGATCAAAAGCCATGGCAACAAGCATGAATGTTTCAAAACCTGTAAACAGGTGTATGAAAAACATTTGAGCTAGGCATCCCCCAAAGTCAATCTCATTGAGACCAAACCAGAATATGCTCAGCATTTTGGGAATGGTTGCAGTGGAGAGGCCCAGGTCAGTGAGAGCCAACATGGCCAACAAGTAGAACATGGGTTGGTGAAGGCTGTGCTCAGTCTGGATCACAAAGAGGATGATGACATTCCCCAGAAGGGCAATCAGATAGACTGTACCGAATGGGACACCAAGCCAGAGCTGCATATTTTCCAGTCCTGGGATTCCCAACAGCAGGAAGGATGAGGGGTGAATACAAGATGTATTGGCTAGAGACATACTGGCAAAGTCTTCTGATAGTCACACTCTCCTCATTCTATATAAGGTTCCTCAACTCCTCATCAATACTGCTAATACTAAATAAGAACAAAAGAGATGTCATTACTATATTTTCTCTAGGAATACCAAAGAAACATCATGTTTTCCCTCATATATCTTTTCCTCTCTTTTAGTTTCATTGATACATACATATTACAAATGAAGGAGAATATTTCTTAAGAAATGAATGGATATTTAGATATTGGATGAGATAATCTAAATTTTAGCGAGAACATTGACTAAGCTAGTTTATATGAGTCTATATTAGCCTCTATTAAAAACATTTAATTATAAATTGAGACGAGATCTATATACACTGATATCCCACAGATAAATGATCACAGTCTATGAGCACTGACAATATTGTGGATTTCAGAAGCATCCTTTAAGATCATTTGTTTAAGAACAAACAAAAACCAGAAACTGATGGTTGCCAGAGGACAGGGGTGTGAGAGGATGGACGAGAAGAGTAAAGGGAAGGAGAAGATGCAGGCTTCCAGGGGATAAAAGGTACAGCAAAGGGAATATAATCAATAGAATAATTATGTTGTATGGTGGTAGATGGTAGCTATAGTTTTCGTGAACATAACATAATGTATAAACTTGTCAAATCACTACGTTATACATATGAAACTAATGTAACATTGTATATCAATTGCACTTCAATAAAATAATAATAGGAAGAAGAAAGTTAAAGATCATTTAACTAGAAATCAATATATTCCTCTGTGAATTTCCACTTATGACCGACAAACTTTTATTTATACTACTTAATGTGGCCTATCCTTCTTTTTCAACTTGTTTATAAATAACTTTAATCAAAATCTAGGCCTATCTTTTGCTTTTTCTGTATTTGTGTTACTTTTATCATCAGTGGATGAAGACATTTTCTTTGTTCTTTGAAATAAAGACCTTGCTTTAGGAAGCCACGGAGTTCACAAAATTCAATGTAACTTGATTAACCTTATATATAAAACCCCCATTTTTAGAAAGAGTGACTGAAGCTTAAAGCACTGACTGAACAATTCAGGCTCCCCATTTACTTCCTTTATTCCTCATAGCACACAAGTTGGATTCACTTTATTTCTAAACAATCCATACTACTTCCAACTTTGTCTCTAAATGGGAATTTATTATTATTATTATTACTATTAGAAGGGAGACAAAAATTACAGAAATAATAGTGTTATATAAGCTTTTAATATTATTTATTTCAGTTTCACAAAGAAATTTCAGACAAATTATACACTTGTTACTCACATCAGCCACATGGGAAAAACAGGACAGATTCTGGCTCCTGAATCAGTGAATTTCTTACGTGACTGGATCACAGAGCATGTCTCCATCCTCAAAATGACTGCTTGTTGCAGTCCCCAGCTCTGAGATCTGATATTCATAGGTTTCTGCCCAAATGAATGTATTTATGGAATTTTCATATAGTCTCAAGCATTTAGCCCTTTACTCAGTTTCTTGAGCTACTTTGCCCTCCCAATCAGCACCCCTAGATTTGCTCCCAGTTTCCTCTTCTTCATTCTCTACATCTCTTGCATATTTTACTAATATAATTGCTCTAAATTACATCTATAAAGAACTGGGAACAAAAGATAAGTGTTTCTTAATTATAATCCATAAAGAATAGTTCTTTGAAGAAGATGAAACGGTGTTAATATGAGACATGACCTCTTCCTTCAAGCCAAGGAAGTTAGGATGTTGTATAATATGCTATGCACTTGAGACTGCAGACAAAGTAGATTTTGAGAATAAAGGAGAAATGACATGAGAGAAAAGAGAGGAAGATGAAATCTGTAAAGGTGGAAATGTACTGTAGGAGAGATCCTCAAGACAGGTGTCAGGAAAAGAGAGGAGGAACCTGAATCATCCTCCAATCAATTCTCTACATCTTACCTTAGTTACGCACTCTCAAAAAGGCCTTCACTGAACTCAGTGTACTGGCATATAATACTCTCTCTTAAGACCTTATTCTACTACGTAGCTCTCTGTGTCTACCTAAACAATGCCTGAGTCCTCAGAAGAGGCCAGGGAGACATTTTGTTCAGCATTATTTCTTTAGCACAACATCTGGCAGATAGCTGCCACTCAAAACATTTGTGAATGAAAGAGTGTTTCTTTCAAGTGTTCTGCATTTTTACCTACAGCTTATATATGTAATGCTAAAACTGCTTGATAAAAGAGAAGACTAAAGCAAGAGTGAATATGTATGTAAACATGTAGTGTATAGAATGCATAAATCAGAATGAAAAAAATTCATTGCACCCTTTTAAGAAGCTACATACTCGGGTGCCTGGGTGGCTCAGTCGGTTAAGCGGCCGACTTCAGCTCAGGTCATGATCTCACGGTCTGTGAGTTCGAGCCCCGTGTCGGGCTCTGTGCTGCCTGCTTGGAGCCTGGAGCTTGCTTCAGATTCTGTGTCTCCCTCTCTCTCTGCCTTTCCCTTGCTCACGCTCTGTCTCTATGTCTCTCAAAAATAAAATAAAAATGTTAAAAAAAAAAAAGAAGAAGCTACATACTCTTCAGAAGCTGAAGGTATTAAACAGTTGGTGGTCTTCACCATTAGTGACAATGAAATAAAGAGAAAATGTATTGATCCAATTTGGAAGAAATTTGAGAATGTCTTTTTTTTTATATTAAATACAAAAGAAATTCTGAAATAAGCAATCACATGATAAAATTCAGTAGGATTAGGCTAAAAGAGAGTTAGAAATGCGAGGGAGGGAAGAGAGACAAAGGGAGGAGGAAAGACAGAACACAGAGAGGGGCAGAGGGAGAGGGAAATGAAGCAAAACAGAACAGAGAGTGGGAAAGAAAACAGAAGAGAAATGCAATAATAATACCTGAACAAAATAAGTTATTTGCTTATTTTTCTATTTTCCTTATTATTAAGGTAGGTATGCTCATTGTGAAAAAATGGTAAAATACTAAAATATGCAAAATTACCTGAAATTCTACCAATTAGAAATTTCATATAAAATATGTTCTCAAAATTAAGGTTTCTATCATATATAAATATGAATCACCAATTTAAATCAATAGACCTGAGCTCAAACCTTCCAAATCTATATGTTTAAGTACATACAGCAGCCAAGACTGTACCCAACTCACCAGCCTCAGTAAAAGCCACTATTGAAAGTCACTACAATCTTGCCCAATAACTGCTGTGTCAGCATCACAACTGTAGTTCAAGGAGAAAAGTTTATACTGAGAATGAAAATCTTCTTCCTGACGAGGAGTAGCTGCTCTTCTGGGGCCACATGGGATAAGAATATGAAAGATAATGAATTCACAAGTTCTCATCACAGGTTTATGGGCAGAAAAAAAGCACAAGGGCACAAGAATCCCTTGGGACATTCAAATATCTCCCTTTAACTCCCCAGCTTGAAAGAGTTTCTCATTCACTACCAACCCACTCTTTCTGGACTGGTTTTCTACACTCGTACCAAAAGCACACTCTCCAATTATTATAGCTTCGTTATAGGTCTTCACCACAGCTTTGGAGTAGGTCTTGTGTTCTGACAGAATAGGTCTTCCAACTTTGTTCTTCGGGAAAAAACTTGGCTAATCTTGGCTAAGCACATATATTTGAACTGTTTCCTGTCAGTGAGCATGACATCATTTCAGATACTCTAGATGACGATAAGGTAACCCCCACCCCCTTCCAAATTTCACTGTGTTAAAGAGTCAAAAGTCTAATTTTTGTTTCTACTACACGACTAATACAAAATTTGGAGTGCAGAGGACTCTCTTGTAGTCACCTGAGGATCCATTCTTATGAAGGAACCAGAATTTTATGACATGGCATATTAACAAAAGCCTTTGGGGTACACAAAACCAGGGGAAGAGAAGTGGAGAAGCACATAATCACGCTTAAATGTTTCCTCTCAGAATTGACACAGATCGGGTTACCTTTACGAATATTTTATTTGCCATAGCAAGTTCCATGGCCAAGTCTAACTGCAAGATGTTGGACACATGTAATCGTCCCGTATTCCTGGAAGAAAAAGAAAGCTGGAAATATCACCAAATGCCATTAATGTCTAACTTAGATGGGCCACGCAGATATTTTTAATTTTTATCTTCTGATTACTAAAACTCATATTTATAAGCTTTATATTCTTCCTCAAAAATCTTCAGGCACATTTTTTTTTCTTCCTGGGATTATTTCATCCAAATGCCCAAGTGGCTATAAATAATGCTACTAATTTTTACATTTACTTATGTCTGAATGTGATATTATTTTTGTTTGTTAAAATACCAATAGATAAGCTCCTCTGCTGTCAATTTGGATGACTAAAACTTTATTACCTTATTTAGAGTCAGAGGCTTTGAATATCCTGACCAGCTTGACAATAATTTGTCTAATGTCTCTTTATTCAATTGCCCTGGTATACTCTCTTGGTCTATTAGATTTTCTAATACAAATAATTTAACTGTAGTATATGAATATTGTTAACAAATATTATACTTGAATATCTGTGCTGTCCTATTTACAGTATTTTTGCTACAACTAACCATAAGATTTAGAAGGCAGTAAATTTTTTATTTCTCTATGACACTTTCTGGTCATGCAGTAGAATCTCCATGCTCATAAACTGTTCAAAAATCAGAAGTCTTAAATGAAGTAAAAGAGAACACAACTCTGGCAAACTCTCTTGAATGTAGTTTCAAATAACCTCTTCTTAAAAAACAAAACAAAACAAACAAAAAACCTCAAATCTCCTCTATGACTAGGTCAATATTTTCCATATCATTATTTTAGAAATTCAAAAAAGTCAAATATATTTCCAGTTTTGTGTGGCTAACTTTAATATATTAGCCCAGCATTTGGGATATTTATTGAATCCTATTACAAAATTTCTAAAAAGCACCTTCCAAATATAAGTTAATATGTAATCTTACAGCATAATTTTCTTTGCCTTAATAGCCTAACTCTCATCATTGCTTTCTCAGGACATAGGATTCTGTCTTTCCATTTGTCTATCACCAAACAGTGACATATAATTGAGCACATGTAGAAGTTAATGAATATTCATTTAATAAAATAGCTTTCATTGGTATGCACCATTATCCCTGCTCTCTTTATTTCTTTTTTGTATTTTATTTATTTTGTATTTCATTTTTTATTGTCAAATTGGTTTCTATACAACTCACAGTGCTCATCCCAACAGGTGCCCTCCTCAATGCCCGACACCCACTCTCCCGTCTCCCACACCCCACATCAACCCTCAGTTTGTTCTCTGTATTTAAGAGTCTCTTATGTTTTGCCTCCCTCCCTCTCTGTGACATTTTTTCCCCCTCTTCCCCTCTCCCATGGTCATTATTTTATTTCTAAATGCATGGCAACTAATTCTCTAGATACCTGAAGACAAAATCTCATTTATAATTTTTTATGCAGAGTTTTTTTTCAATGTTTATTTATTTTTGAGAGAGAGACAGAACATGAGTTGGGGAGGGGCAGAGGGAAAGGGAGACACAGATCCGAAGCAGGCTCCAGGTTCTGAGCTGTTAGCACAAAGCCTGATGCGGGGCTCGAACTCACGAAATGCAAGATCATGACCTGAGCCGAAGTCAGACACTCAACCAACTGAGCCACCCAGGCGCCCTTTATGGAGAGTTTCTTAATCCACAGTTTACTTACATGAAAATGCAAATATTAAGTGTAGCCACATCATAGAATTCACTCAAGAAATCAGTGTGTTAATGTAAGTAGATTACTTAGAATAGTAAATCCTAATGAGTTAAATAATGTTGTTGCTATTATTTCAGGAATTCTGTCAACAATATTATCTACAATCCCTGAACAAATTTCATTCTGTTGCCTTCATATTTTTTCTGGTGACTCTAAACTACCTGACTTAATAATCTACTTCTCACTAACAGCTGAATTTTCAGATGAATCATTTAGCAATTCTAAGCATCAAACTTTCATTTGAAAATTTGTTAATATAGTAACTGCTTTATAGAACTACCTTGATTATCAAATAGTATAAATATAAGTACTTTGTAAGAGATGTAATAATTACAAATTGTAAGCTTATCACCAATAAATTTATTATCTTTAAACTCAAAGGATTATAGAGAAAGAAATGTTATTGCTGTGAACAATATTCTATTCACCTTTGCTACTTCTCTTATTTTTAGATAATAACCCCCTTCTAACGAGCAAAGGGAGCATATATGAACTGTAATTCTAGTACAACCAATGGCTAACTGTCTTTTAAAAAAATCCTCAAAATCTGCTCCTTAATCTGCTTGGTCCTGACCCCATAGATCACAGGATTGAGAGCCGGTGGAACAACCACATATAGGTTTGCCAAGAGGATATGGATATATTGGGGGATGTTGTGGCCAAAACGGTGTGTCAAGAAAGAGAAAAATGCTGGTGTGAAAAAGGCTAAGATAACACCAACATGAGAGCCGCAGGTGTTGAGAGCTTTGAACCGGGCCTCCCAGGAAGGCAGGCAGAAGACAGCATAGAGGATCCTGATATAGGAAAGAGTAATAAGAAGCACATCTAGTAATAAAATAGACATATCCCCAAGACCAAATATTATGTTAACTTTGATGCTGGCACAGGCCAGACGGGCAATGCCCATGTGTTCACAGTAAGTATGAGGGATGATGTAGTGCCCACAGAAGGGCAGTCTCAGGAGGAGAAACACTAGTGGGGCCACCATGCATAGGCTCCGCAGGATAGCGATGCCTGCGATGACACTGATGATTTTGTTGGTGAGGATCACGGTGTACCGAAGGGGTTTACAAATGGCAACATAGCGGTCAAAGGCCATGGCCACCAACACAATGCTCTCCATGGCAGTGAAGAAGTGGATGAAGAACATCTGGGAAAGGCAGCTTTCAAAAGATATATCCCTGAGGCTGAACCAGAAGATGCCCAGCATTTTGGGGATGGTGGCTGTGGACAAGCCCAGGTCGATGGAGTCCAACATGGCCAGGAAGTAGTACATGGGCTCATGGAGACTATGCTCGGTCTGGATCACAAACAGGACAGCAGCGTTCCCCAGGAGTGCGACAAGATACACAAAGAAAAAGGGAAATCCAATCCAGATGTGCATATCTTCTAGCCCTGGGACACCCAGGAGGAGGAACGAAGAAGGATGGAATTGGGTGTCATTAAGAATGGACATTCTCTCTGCCACTGTTGGTGGGTGCATGTAACAGTGTTAGATGTCAACTTCCCATTAGTGAGTCTTGCTCCACTTCCATCTCTTTCCCGACTCCTGGTTAAATGCAAAATAAGTTTGTAATATTCATTTTCTCCCACTTCTCCCAATATTATCAAACCTTTTCTCCATCCTTACCTGAAGATCAGATGGCTCCAGGATTAGAGGCAATCTCTCTATTACCCATATCATTCCCATTCATCAAAGGTTGAACAAGAAAGGGGAGAAGAATATCCACCTATCGGGTAGATCAAGGTAAGGAGTAGGAATAATACAGGTTTTTGTTCTTTGCATCTCATGATGTTATACACACTGCATTTAATTTATATGAAAAAATGCTTTGCCATATGTAATAAACCCATTTTTTGGGGGAATGTGGGGAATTTTTTGGGGAATATGTGTGTGTGTGTATTATGCATATGTATATGCATATATATGTATATATAAAATGTATATTTGCATGTGTATATGTGTATGTCTATTTGACTGTACATATACCTCTGTTTGATTCTGAAACAGAGGACAAAAATTTACTTTTTTTTATTCATGCACCTAAAACTACTTCACACATACAAATTCTCAGAAAAAAAATTTTTTTTGTTAAATGAATAAGCCAGAGGAAGTCATAACAACAAGCAGCATGCCCCAGATAATTAGTAACATAATTTCCATCTTAACTAACCTTCTAAAAGTCAATTCATTCAGAATATTTTGGATCATGAATAAAGACAACAAAATAGAGACATTTGTATAGGAACTTTTAATGTGAGAGTGAAACTTGGATTTATAAAATATTTTAATTTGAAATTATCTCATTATACACTGAATCCATAAATTTTCAAATTAATTTAAGAAGCTGTTTTGGGAAGTCTGATCAGGGATAGAGCTTCTAATTTTTTGAGCTCTAGCCTATTCAAATCCTATTTATTCCTATTTATACAAGGAAAAGGGAGTTTTACTTAGGAGATCCTTGAAATTAGAGTCCAATAAAGCTATCCTCTATTCCAGATATTGAGGTCTTCCTGTATATCTCCTTTTAAGAACTCAATAAAAAATAATTTATTAAGGGATTTGTTATATAGAACTAGCTTGAGCAGCAGAATGTTGGAACTACTTATCCTGAGTTAATATTTTAGGAAACCAGGAAAAGATAAGTTATTTATTGACTAACTTCCTGAGATAAAATGATTTTGAAAACAGTGTGTAAATGGTAGCCCCTGGGGATAGATGGTTGGAAATTGGCAGAGTTCATACTCGAGTGGGAAGCATCAGAGACTGATGCACAGAAAAAGCATCGCAGCCTGTAGTGAGGAAATTGGTCCATGTGAGGTCTGTTTGAAGTGGCAGAAAGACAGGATAATTTGGGATATAAATTTAGATAGAAAAATTGAATAAGACCTGGCTGATGCTGTCATGGTGTAGTGAGGGAAATACAAATGAAAAGATGAAATCTGAATAAAACGTTGCATTGTGGTAGAAAAATACATGCTCTGGGTATGAATAGAACAAAAGAAATTCTATGGAGGAAGTAAAATGGGTCAAGACAACTTTGTGTTTCACAGACAAGCATAAGGAGTTTATTCTAGGTAGAGAGGAACATATGTATGTTTTTTAGAACAAGAATCAAAATTATTACAAAGTAGGGTGAGTTCGCTGGTTTGCCATCTAAGTCTTGGGTTCTTTGGCCCTTTTTGCAATCTCTTCCAGATTCTGAGATTAATGCTTCTGTTTTTAAATGAAAAGGGTCTGGGTCACTCAAGTGAACTAGAGCATGAGGTTGTAGAATTACTATGTTTTTACATCCAAAGAAGGAAGCCCATCTCATTCTCACCCCTATTTTCTAGCAGCATTAACCTCCTAAGAATTGGTTCCCTTCTAAGTGCTTAAACAGTCACATTTCCAAACCAGTTAACCAACTAGTTACTTATTCATTCCATAAGTATAAGCTGATATATTCTATCAATATGTATTCACATATCCTCAAGTTTTTGCCAGGTTCAGTGATGAGACTGGGCCCCAGTCTCTCTCTTAAGGACCATGATTTCTAATGTCCTGAAATGAATTATATCAGACAGTCATTTTCTCAGTTCCGTATCACATTACTCATCACTTTACCATATTCCACAGCCTCCACTTACTACTACACACATAAACACTATTTCATGTCCCATAACTGAGAAAGAATGGAAGAAACATTCTTTATTCCAGTGTTTTGCCATCAGAAGTCATTTTCTCCCTAGAGTATACTTGGCAATGTCTGGAAACATTTCTGACTGTCACAACTTGGCTGAAGTGTTACCACTGTCTAATGGGTAGGTGTAAGGGATGGCACTGAACATCCCACAGGCACAGAGCTGCATAAATGCAAAGAGATATATGAACAATTAGGAATGTCTGTAGCTATGATAGTTTATGGGTATAAAATTTGTAATGTACAAAGCTTGCCTGTGTATTCTCTTTATCCCTTTCCTGTATTTCTGTATTACCTGTATTTATCTTTATTATGTGTTTACTTTCCTTCTCTCTCCCTATTCTGGGTTATCATGAACTCATTCTCCATTTCCCATACTATTTCTCACAGCCCTAACCAAGGACTACACGCCTTACCTTGCTTCCCAAACGTCTTTGAGAGGGCGGACTTTGGAAACATCATCTGACGTCTCTCTGGGTCCACATTTTCCTAGGCAGAGAATGGGCATTTATAGTGATGCAGCTGCCCTGCTTCCAGTGGGATAGGGACTGCGGTCTCCCTGGGTTCTTGGCATAGACTGTGATATTCACTGGAGAGTTCTCTTGAAAAACCTCCCCGCCTTCCCAGGAACTATGGGACAAGAGTCATCTACTTTTCCTTCCCAGTGAGACTCTGTATCTTTTCTGCTTTCCAAATTAAAAGTCTAAGCTTCTGATTAACACCTGAGCTGTTAAGATTATTATCAGCTATCTTCTTCAATGACATGTTCCACTAGTCTGCCCTTGCTCTTTGGCTCTACATCACCTGTGTTACAGCTTAAGTCTGATGTGTCTATAATTCCTTTGCCCTACTCCTCATGAACTATTTTGGTGAAAGACTGGATAAAGCAACAAAGATACGAGAAGCCAAGATCCTGCAAAGAAGGAAGCTCAATAAGGTGAGCCCAACTTCTTACTCATCATTACCCCACTAGTATAATGATTACAGGAGCAGGGAAACAGGCTGATGACCAAGGTAGAGGAAAGCCACTCAGACACAAGGAAACTCACAAGAGGGTTAGCTGAGCCCATACATCCACTTTTCGAGCCTGGGTCCCAGACATCGACGTGAAGACACTAACTTTGGGTCACCTACTCCATCTGTTGCAGTTCTTTAAATCAATCTTATCCATTTCAGATACCCCAACTGACACTTTATGTTGTGTAAAGAAAATAAAAGCCTCCCCTAGTATGCTTTTTCTGTATGCTTTTCCTGAATTGCTGATCCATAAACATCCATGGACATAATAAAATATATGATCTGTTTATGCCGTTAAGTTTTAGGGTGATTTATAGGTAAGAATAGAAAACCAAGAGAAAATCTGCTACTTTTAATCAGATTTCATCTCTTTGTCTTTAATGTTTATTTAGTTTGAGAGAGAGTGAGAGGAGGATAGGGACAGAGAGAGGGGGGAGAGAGAATCCCAAGCAGGCTTCACACTGTCAGTGCAGAGCCTGATGCGGGGCTCAAACCTGCAAACCGTGAGATAATGACCTGAGCCGAAACCAAGAGTCAGACGCTTAACCAACTGAGCCACCCAGGAATCTGGTTCCATCTTATTAAAACCCAAAATATGTGTCATTAGTTTGAGAGCTGTGACAGACAGGAAGATTTATGGATCTTAAGAAGACTGTAGGTGAGGGCAGAAGGAAAATGAGGAAGACAGAATGGAAAGCTTAGGTAAAAAGGATCTTTTCTATGTAGAAATCTAAATTTGACCAAACTGTTACATTCAGTAACATGGAAAATAAAATTAAAAAAATATATATTTATAGCGAACTGATAGATTTGGCCAAAGAGATTTCTAGGCAGAATGTCAAAAGTGCCAGGTGGTTTCTTTTAGGTATGTATAATAAAATTTGGATAGAGATAGACAAGTTAAAAATGTGATTATTCAGTTTTAAAACAAAATTTAGAGAAAATATGAAGGAACCAGGACTTACTGGTTTTTAAAATCAAGTCTTTTTCCATTCTCACCCTCTCCTCACTGCAAAACATTCTCAAAATAAGAAAGAGCCCAAGGCAAAGATCATATTAAGAGTATGACTGTAAAGTCTTTAACATCTCAATGGCTTATGTTAGTTTCTCATACATAATTTCTGACAGATTAAAAGGGTTTACAGAGTGTTATGGGCATGCCTCGCAGACTCTCTTTATCAATTTGTAAAGCTACTAAGAATCTTAATGGCAGTACCCCTAAAGAAGTCTCGCAGAAGGTCAAATGTAGAGAAAGATATATCTTGAAGGGAATTATAATTGTGGTTTTTGTTTAATGGAATGGATTTGTAAATTGACATACCAGAAACCCACAAAAATTTAAAGAACTTATACAAGCTTGGACTAAAATGACTGAAATAGTACAAAAGAAAAAGAAGACTTTGGACAACTGAATTTTAAAGACAAGAAGGAAGTGGAGAACGATTGCCAAAGTCGCAACATGAGCTGTTTTATATGAAAAGATGGATGACTCAAATGGTGGAATCAAGAGCCCAAAGTGTAAAACCAAGAGCAATAAAGAATCACTTCCAGAGCAATAATCAGCAAACATGTTCTCCGAGGCCATGCGCAAGAGATTACTGTTATCCCTTTCATTTTCCCCTTATCGAATTGGAATATTTCGTGTGCTTGTGCTGTGCCTATTGTATGTTGGATATGTGTAGGACAGGATCTTTCTATATGAATTCACAGGTCTCTATATAAAGATAAATCATACTCAGTGAACCAAACACAGAGTCTCATCTGTACCTGAAACTGATTTGCATAAGTGAGATAATGTACCTTGAGACTAAGTATGATAGCATAATGGGATAGGAACTTCTGTATGTTTGTTCATTTGTTCATTTTTACATGAAGGCGGAATATAAATAATTGTGGCCAGAAGGTAGACTATGTTATTTCTAAATTATTTTGATTGTGAGAAAATACACATAAAATTTAGCATTAGTGAGATTTAGAACATGAACAATGTTTCGCTACCATCGCCACCGTCCAGTTCCAGAGCATTTTAATCACTACGAAAGGAAACCCAGTACTCATGAAGCAACCACTGTACATTTCCTTCTTTTTCTCCAGATCCTGGAAACCAATTTGCTTTCTGTCACTGTGGATTTTCCTATTCTGGGTATCATACAATCTGTGGCCTTTTGTATCTGGCTTCTTTTACTTTCCATAATGTTTTAAGGTTATACATGTAGTAAAATGTGCCAGGACTTCATTGTTTTTTACGGCTGAATATTATTCAATTGTACGGGTCTACTACATGCTGTTTATCCTTTCCTTAGCTGATGAACACTTAGGTTGCTTCCACCTTTTAGCAAGTAGTGCCACTAAAAACATTAGTATAGACGTTTTTGTTCAGACACCTGTTTTCACTTCTTCCAAGCAGATATCTAAGAATAGAATTGTTGGGTCATATGTAAGTCTAGGTTTGAATTTTAGAGAAACAACCAACTTGTTCTCCACAGCACCTGGACTATTTTATATTCCGGACAAAAATATATGAGAGATCTCATTTCTCCACATCCTCATCAATACTTTTTTTATCTTTAAAAAAATTATTATTATAACTTTCATTGTGTGTCTTGTGATATCTCATGCCTTTGATTTGCATTTCACTAATGATCAAACGTTATTGAGCACCTTTTCAAGGGTACATTGGCCATTTACATATTTTACATAAAGAAATGTCTATTCAGGTTATTTGCCCATATTCTGATTGAGGGCCTTTGTTTCTGTTGTTGAGTTGCAAGAGTTGTTTATATATTCTTGATGTTAGATTCTTTCCAGATATATGGCTTGCAAACATTTTTTTTTTCCATTTTACAGGTTCTCTTTTCACTCTCTTGATAGTGTCATTTGGTGCATTTTAAAATTTTGATGAAGTCCAAATTTCAATTTTTCTCTTATTTCTAGTATTTTCGTATTGTATCTAAGTAACATTGCCAAATTCAAGGTCACAAAGATTTACTCCTTTGTATTCTTCTAATATTTTCATATTTATGGTTCTTATATTTAGTTCTTTGATTCATCTTCATTTGTGTCTGTTTGTGTGATGTGAGGTAAAGGTCCAACTTCATTCTTTTGCATGTGGATATCCAGTTGCTCTGTTACCATTTTTAAAGAAACTATTTGTTCCTCTTTTGAACTGTCACGACCACAGACTTTTGACTGTATATACTTGAGTTTGCTTCTTGAATCTCAACTCTATTCCATTCATCTATATGTCTATTCTTATGCCAGCACTATGTTGTGTTAATTACCATAGCTTTGTAGGCTATGTGAGTCTTTCAAACTTCGCAGGGTTTTGTTTTTCTTTTTTTTTTTTTTAACATTATTTTGACTATTTTTCACCCCTTACAATTCAATATGAATTTTAAGATCTGAGTTTCTATTTCTATAAAGAAGGTCGTTGAAATTTTAATACCAATTGCATTGAATGTATAGATTGCTGTGGAGACTATTACCATCTTAACAATATTAAGTCTTCAATCTATGGTCAAAGGATGCTTTTCCATTTACTTAGCTCTTTCATTTATTTCATCAATGTTTTGCAATTTTCATTGTGCAAACTTTGTTTAAATGTGTTTCTAAGTCTGTTTTTCTTTTAATGTTACTATAAAGGGAATTGTTTTCATTTACTTCCTATATTTTCATTGATAGTGTATAGAAATAAATTGGTTTTTTGTGTGTTTCCTTTTTCCCTCCAAATTTTATTATTATATTATATATGAATATTTTATTATATATGAATATGAATATGTTAATAAATGAATTGAAATGAATTGACATGAATATGTCGTTCACTCTAGTAGGTTTTTTGTAAATGTTGTTGATTGCTAAGGTTAGAAATTTCAGTACTATGCTGAATACCAAGAATGAGAACAGGCATTCTTGTTCTGTTCCTGTTCTTAGGAGAAAACTGTTCCATCTTTTATCATTAAATATAATGTTAGTTGTGGATTTTTCATAAATGTCCTTTATGGTGAGAAGTTGTCTTTAATTCCTAATTTGCTGAGTGTTGCTATGAAAGGGTGGCCTGTATTCTTTACAAAATATTGACACTTCACTCATCAAAAACTGTTTCTGACTCTTCTCTGTCTGAATTTGAGGAGGTATATGGCTGTTTAAATAAATACAGTAAGGTAAAGGCAGTACTATATAATTTCTCAGAATCGGTTTTAATACATCATGCAACTTCCAGCTTGTATTGCTGGGAAGACTACTTGTTGGGGCCTTTGTAAGAATGTTGATCCTAATTCTACCATACTGGAGAAACTGCATGCAGGTTCTCTGGATAAGAATTCTAGGTGAGCCCTTCAATTATTCTGGCCTAGATGCTAGATGTGAGAGTAGAAATTAGTCTAAATCCCACCGGTCCCAGCCACCAGTCATATGGTTCACCCTCAACAATCTGAATGATAACGTCCTAAATGTTATGAAGCAGAGAACAGTTCTTACTTAACCTTTCTAAATTCCCAGTCAATAAAATTTATGAGATTAATTAATTTGTTTCATGCCTTCATGTTGCTAAACATAAAGTTGATTAAACAATAATAGATAACCAAACCACTCACACTTACTTATCTGGAATCACAGGAGGCAAGGAAAGAGAAAATGACATAGAAGAAATATTTTAAAGGATTTCTGATATATATATATATATATATAATTCATTTCTGATATATATACACACATATATAATAAAACTACAGAAAGATATAATTTTATTCAAAAAGAGCTACATGGTTTCCTTTACTGCACAAAAGCTTTTTATTTTGTTGCAATCCAATAGTTTATTTTTGCTTTTGTTTCCCTTCCCTTAGGGGACATATATAGAAAAAGTTGCTATAACCAACATCAAAGAAATTAGTGCTTATGTTGTCTTCTAAGAGTGTTATGGTTTCAAGTCTCACATTTAGGTGTTTATCCATTTTGAGTTTATGTTTGTGTATGGTGTCTGAAAGTGGTCCAGTTTCATTCTTTTGTATTAGCTCTTCAGTTTTCCCAGCACCATTTATTGAAGAGGGCAAAAGAAACTATCAACAAAACAAAAGGGCAACTTACTAAATGGGAGAAGTTATTTGCAAATGACATGTGATAAAGAGTTAGTACGTAAAATATGTAAAGAACTCATACAACTCATCACCAAAAACCTCCCAAAAATCCAATTAAAAATAGGTAGAAGAAGCAAGAAGACATTTCTCCAAGGAATACATACAGATGACCAACAGACAAGTGAAAAGATGAGAGAAATGCAAATCAAAACCACAACGAGTTATCACTTCACCTACCATAATGGCTAACATCAAAAAGACAAGAAATAAGAAATGTTGGAAAGGATGTAAGGAAAAAGAAACCTTCAGGCACTGTTGGTGGAAATGCAAACTTGTGTAGCCACTATGGAAAACAGTATGGAGCTTCCTCAAAAAATGAAAAAAACTGAAATACCATATGATACAATAATTCCACCACTGGGTATTTACAAGAAAATGAAAACATTAATTTGAAAAGATATATGCATCCCTATGTTTACTGAGCATTATTTGCAATAGCCAAGATATGGAAGCAACCTAAGTGTCCATTGATATATGAATGGATAAAGAAGATGTAGTACACACACACACACACACACACACCTATAAATGCACACACACGATGGAATATTACTCAGCCATAAAAAGATGAGATCTTGTAATTTATGACAACATGAATGGGCCTAGAGAGCATTATGCTAAGTGAAATAAGTCAGATGGAGAAATACAAGTACCATATAATTTTACTTATATGTGGAATGAAAAAAACAAATGAATTAAAAAACAAACAAAATGCAGAATCAGACCTATGAAAATAGAGAACAGAGGGGAGGAGAATAAGTGGATGTGTAGAATGGGTGAAGGGGAGTGGGAGGTACAGATTCCAGGTATGGAATGAATAAGTCACTGGAAATAAAAGGTGCAGCAAAGGAATATAATCAATGTTATTGTAATAGCACTGTATGGTGACAGGTGGTAGCTACACTTGTGGTGAGCACAGCACAATGCATAGAGATGTTGAATTACTAACCATACATCTGAAACTAATGTAACACTGTGTGTTAACTATATTCAAATAAAACAATTTTTTAAAAAACAGCTACAAGTTTCAATAATGACATTTTTTTAAAAAAAAGAACAGTATTTCAAGTAACATTGTTGAAACCAAAGAGAAAAATAATTAAAAGCTTCAAGCTAAATAAGATACAACAGCTTTGAAAAATCTCAGAGTGATTTACCTCTCTTTCTCTTTTTTCCCTTTTCTCATTTGTTTCTTAAATTCCATATATGAGTGAAATTATATGGTATTTGTCTTTCTCTGACTGGCTTATTTCACTTAGCATTATACTCTCTAGCTCCATCCATGTCACTGCAAATGACTCGAGATTTCATTCATTTTTATGGCTAAGTAATATTCCATTATATACATATACATATACATATACATACATACCACATTTCCTTATCCATTCATCATTTGATGGATGCCAGGACTGTTTCCATAATTTGGCTATTGTATACAATGCTGCTATAAACATCGAGGTGCATGTATCACGGAAACAGACTCTTGACTATAGAGAACAAACTGATGGTTACCAGCGGGAAATGAGTGGAAGGATGGGTTAAATAGGCAGTGGGAATTGAGGACTGCACTAGTACTGATGGGCACTACGTGTCATATGGAATTGTTAAATCACTATATTGTACACTGTATACTGTATGTTAGCTAACTGAAATTTAAGTAAAAACTAAATAAATAACAAAAAAGATAATAAGGGTTTCTAAACCCTTATGTGGGAGTAGCTTTACGCTTAACTCATTAAAACTTCAGTGTGTATTAAAACAAACAAACAAACAGAAAAAAACACAAAAAAACAAGTGCAGAAAGAGATAGAAAGAATCTCAAAGTGAAAACATAAATCATGGCACAAAAATGTTGAAGATACATCATGAAAAAAGAATATCATCGTCAATTTGGAAATAACTTCTGAGATGGAGAGTTTCATATAGAAGATATACTGAGAAGTATTTTCAGGAAGTACAGCTTTGAAGGAGTTTGTATTGGACAGAGATAAGAGCTGACATTTAACACCATGGTTTTAATATGCATAGCCTTAGTGATGAACTATAAACAGCATTTTACGTACTTATTGGCTAGCTTTTTATGTTTTAATTAAGGTATATACAATATTTCTTTTATTTTGATTGAGTAATTTGACTTTGTATAATTAAATCACAAGAGTTCTTTATATTTTTTAAACAATTCCTTTATCTTATGTATGATGTATAAATATTTTCTCTCAGATTACGGCTTTCTTTTTCATTTTATTACTAGTATGTTTTGAATAAAAAATGTATACATATATGTTTTATACATACTTTAATTATATATACACTTTAATTATAATGAAGGCCAATAATTTAAAAATATTTGTTGTCATATCCATGAAACTTTATGTGAGAAATATTACAAGTAATTTTTATGTTGCTTATTATATTTTAACTCTTGTCTTTAGGTCCTCTGTTCAGTGTAGGTTAATTTTTTCTATGATGTAAAGTAAGGGTCTAAATTAATCTATTTGCATGTAGATATCCAATTGTCCCAATCTGGTATCATCAATGCACATATTATTAACTTTAAATGCAAAATCTGCCACTCAAAGACAATTTTATTGGTAACAATATTGCCCTTAATCTGTCCTCCTTCCCACTGGATTAGACATAGGTAACTCTACTCTTTACAATGCAGAAAACATGAAATCTAAAACAGACCTTCCAAGACCTCTGACTGGTTAGCTATCTGTCTTGAGGAAAACCCTCAGGACTCGCTCCCTAATCTGTTTGGTCCTGACCCCATAGATCACAGGATTGAGAGCTGGTGGAACAACCACGTATAGGTTGGCCAAGAAAATGTGGATATATTGAGGGATATTGTGGCCAAATCGGTGTGTCAAGAAAGAGAAAAATGCTGGTGTGAAAAAAGCTAAGATAACTCCTATGTGGGAGCCACAGGTGTTGAGAGCTTTGAGTCGAGCCTCCCTGGAAGGTAAGCAGAAGACAGCATAGAGGATCCTGATATAGGAGAGGATTATAAGGAGCACATCCAATAATAGGAGAGAAATGTTGCCAAGGCCAAACATAATATTCATTTTGATGCTGGCACAGGCCAGACGGGCAATGCCCATGTGTTCACAGTAAGTATGAGGGATGATGTAGTGCCCACAGAAGGGCAGTCTCAGGAGGAGAAACACTAGAGGGGCCACCATGTACAGGCTCCGCAGAATAGCGATGCCTGCGATGACACTGATGATTTTGTTGGTGAGGATCACGGTGTACCGAAGGGGTTTACAAATGGCAACATAGCGGTCAAAGGCCATGGCCACCAACACAATGCTCTCCATGGCAGTGAAGAAGTGGATGAAGAACATCTGGGAAAGGCAGCTTTCAAAAGATATATCCCTGAGGCTGAACCAGAAGATGCACAGCATTTTGGGGATGGTGGCTGTGGACAAGCCCAGGTCGATGGAGTCCAACATGGCCAGGAAGTAGTACATGGGCTCATGGAGACTATGCTCGGTCTGGATCACAAACAGGACAGCAGCGTTCCCCAGGAGTGCGACAAGATACACAAAGAAAAAGGGAAATCCAATCCAGATGTGCACATTTTCTAGCCCTGGGACACCCAGGAGGAGGAACGAAGAAGGATGGACTTGGGTGTCATTCGGCGTAGCCATTCTTTCTGCTGCAGTGCTTGCACAATTCTTTGTGCACGTCAAAGACAGTTATTGACTTCTCACTAGTGAGTTCTTCTCTTCTCACTCTGTCTAGATTCCTAGCAAAATGCAGAAAGCATTTTAGTCTTCCCTTACTCTTATTCAGAAAGAAGTTAAATAATTATTTTAGTCAACAATACCATATTATATACCTCAAAATTGCCAAAAGACTAGATCTTAAATGTTCTCACCCCTGCGAAGAAATTGATAATTACGTTATATGGTAGGAGTGATAGCTAAAGCTATGGGGGTTAGCATACTGTAATTTATAAATGCATCAAATCAATACACTGTATACCTTGAAATCACACAATGTATAAAGCATTTCTATAATTGATGTAAAGTCAATTATATTTCCATTTTTTTAAAAAAGGAAAGAAGATTAAAATGCTCCTCACTGTGTGCTATCCTTTTCTGAACATCATATGACACCAAGAACAAAACCAACCTTAAACTGCTGCCACTATATCTAATAAAAAGAGTGACACAAAGACAAGAGGGTAGAAGAATATCCCCTGCACAGTTCAAATTCAAACTCTGGAGTGTAACCAGAATAAATGAAAAAGATAAAATTCCATAGCCTGTGTATCTGATCGTGTCCCACATATTTTTACTTAGTGTGCATAGTGCTTTCTTTGGTATTTGTAATCTCAATTATTCCCCTATTAGGGGATCTAAAAATCATAAAATGTAGTGTGCATAACCCTGTGTGTCTGTGTGCATGTATGCATATGTGTGTTTATACATTTTTATGGGTTCTTGCAAATACTAGATATGTGATTCTTAGAGCAGAAGAAACAATTTATCTTTGTTTATTCATATGCATGAAAAAACTCTGCCATATGAAAGTTCTCAATTTAAGAGATTCATAAATAGATGAATTAATTAAAAAGAGACACCACAAAAAACAATTTCAATGTCTTATTTTATAAAATAAATACTCAGTTCCTATCACAATTTGTTTTTTAAAAAATTACCTATCAGATTTGAAAAACAGATAATGAGTAAGGGGGAGATATTTGACAAAAGAGTATTTTACAATTATGATGAAACATGAATTGAGAGATTATTTTAATCTAGGTAAATTTATCATCTGGAGAGTGCCTAAGTAAATGTACCCAGTAAATAAACTGTCCAGATATAGGCCAGCTGGGGGAGGGGAGACTTAAATATTCAGGGCTAGACAACTTTCAAATATATCACTGCCTTGTATCCATGGGGACAGAGCAGGAACATCTTAGACATCCTAGAATTTAGCTCCTACCAAGATTCTACCCTAGCTCTCAGGTCTTTATGGATGTATCCTTTAAAGTAATACCAGAAGAAGTATCAAGTGATTTTGTTTTATAGCTTTCATCCAGAATATGTGGGAATTCTGAACTTATTTATAGAAATTAAAAATTTTAAACAAACGAGGGAGAAGTTCATTACTGCACAGTTTATTTGAGAAAAACTAGTCATACAGAAAATGTGACAGTGATTGTCACATACAGAATGTGATGTGTGTAATTGTCCAGAAAGCTTTGATTCAACTTTTGGAATATTTGACTGTTGGAATAAGTCAGAGTTGACAGGCATCCATTAGAGATAAATGCATCTAAAGGTCAGTACCTCCTACTTGAAATCCATGACAAGAAAACGACTGGTACTTTGCCCATTTGAAACCTACGAAGGATAGCAAAAAAAGAGAGATAATTTCATAATTGGAGAAATTTCCCAGGAAATATATGTCTGTGTGTGTGTGTGTGTGTGCACGCGCACGTGTAACTAAATTTGGTCTGCTAAGGCTGAGAGGACACAGGTGAAGTTCTCAATTTCCTAATGTGAAACTATTAGAGATAATTTTTGCCTTTCATTAGTGAAGAATATGCAAGGTAAGTGGAGAGGTTCTCTTCACAATTTATTCCATCAAACATTATGAGGCCCTTTCTGCACCAGCATTGATTAGGAAAACTGAATACAAGTTCAAAGAAAACCTGTCACATATTCTCAAAGAGGCCATTAAATGGCAAGGGAAATAAAATTCCAAAGATGAAATTTAAAAATTGTATTGCAAGTGCTATGTTAAAAATATGCAAAGAGCATTGTAGGTATTGAGGTAGATCAAGAAAAATGCCATGAAGGAGGTTCGACTGATGCTAAGATTCACAGATCAATTCTTCAGCCAAATAAGGAAATAAATTTAATCGATATAGAATGAAGAGCAAGGACAAACTGAAAATAAAAGCACACTAGCCAGTCGGGGCATGAAAAAGGAATCTGTTATCATCTTGATATCAAGATATCAGATATCACCTTATCCAGAAATTCAGTAGATTGACAAACAGACTCTTAATTGTCTGATGTCTTGATCACTCTTGGGGCTCCATATAGCAGAAACTTAGAAAATAAAAAAAAGGGCTACATTCCTAGAAAGCCAACTTATTCCACTTATTTCTGTAGATTTTCTAAGAAGGCTTGAAAATTGGTGCTTCTGAGAAAACCTCAGTGTCTACACTGATCAAAGCAACCAATCACTTAATCATTCTGTAGTTATTTCAACAACTGTTCATATATCCTCCAATTTCTGCTGGGTTTAGAAATAAGACTGGGTCTCAGCCCTTCATTTGACCTCTTAACTCTAAGGTGCTACATGGGATTACATCGGCCTATCTAGCAATCATTTCTTCCATGTGTCACCCTCTTAGTCTACCTTACTCGACCAATCTCCACCACACCCCAATATCCACATGCCCATTTCTGGAACTGCCAGCAGAAGGAGAAGAGATGACGGACACTTGCTCATCCTTGCCTAATCTTGCAGTCTCACGACCATCATGCTTTTATGCAACCTTATTCCCTTCCTCAGACTCTTCATCACCCTAAGTCTTATTTTCAAAAGAAAAAAATCTGTATTTCAGGGCCATACTTTATGATTAATTTACTCGCAAACTAATTAAAAACATTTATTAGTCACATTTACCATACTTGACACAGTTCTAGAAACAGAGAAAGCAAGTCCTTGCCCTCCTGATACTCACATTTATGCACCTGTATAAATAAATAGACAGAAGAGTCAGAAACAATGGGTAAATTGACACCAGATACATTTGTGCATCTCCTTCCACACCTCACCCTTTAGTTTTGTGTGTGAGATTTTGCATGGTCATAAGTACAAGTACGTGCAGGTAAAAGTGTAGTCTCAAGGGGTTAGGAGTATGAGTGTGCATTTCTCTTGATCTTGTTTTCATTTTCACCTGTCCTCCATCTCTCCATACTATCTTGCCTGCCATAGACTCTTTCCCCATCCCTTTTATTATTTTTCACAATTTAATCATGATATGACTTACGTTGGTCTCTAAATCTCTAAGAAATATTCCTTGGCATCTTCTTGGGACATGGTACTTTGTATGGAAATACTTATGAATGGAAAGTATTTATATTTTTCTTACAATGCCATGTCCCCTGGGATGGGACAAAGAGTATCTTGGAGATCCATTCCCAGAGGATCCTAATTATTTGACTTGTCTGGCAGCTGCCAGAAAATAACCCCTCACAGGGTGCATCTTTATTTGTCCTGACTCAAAACTCTTTTCCTGTGAACAGCCTTTTCCCTGAGCTATTAGTCAAAAACAAGTAATAGAAATTATCTAACATTGCAGCTTCCTGAAGCACTAATATTATGAGAGCTAAAAGAGGCTGACAAAAAAAAGTTAAAAGGAAATTTTGGGGAATGAATTGACCCCAATTCATTCAAAGGTTTTTCAAAGGTCTGAAATATTTCTTAACTACAGAACCACATGCATATACATGACTACACACATCCCCAGGAAGGGCTTGAGAAATCCCTAATCTGTCATCTTTGGCTGACCTCTGGTGCAACTCGGGTACACTCCAGAAGTCATTTATCTCTTTCTCTCTCTGTCACACACATACATACACACACACACACACACACACACACACACACACACACCGAAATGGGTGGAGTTGTTACATTGAAGAATGCACATAATTTTAATAAAAAAAAACACGGAAAAATATCTCACTTAGTACAGATAAAACATCTTCAACAATCTATGAACAAACTAAATCCAATAGCATAGTAAAAATAATTATACAGCATGACCAAGTGTAGGTTATTCCAGAAATTCAAGGTGGTTCAAGATAAGAGAGTCAATCAATTATCACATAACATTAACGAAGTCAAAGAAAAAAAAACAACAAATAACCCTCTCAATTAATGCATAAAGAACATTTGGCAAAATCTAGAAAGCTTTTATAATAAAAACATTTGACAAACTAAGAATATAAGAAAACTCCCTCAACATGAAAAAGGGCATTCATGGGAAAACAAACAAAC
Source organism: Paguma larvata (assembly GCA_030068075.1). NCBI lineage: Eukaryota > Metazoa > Chordata > Mammalia > Carnivora > Viverridae > Paguma > Paguma larvata. Next base: position 60,214,079 of record CM057831.1, read on the forward strand.
TACAGTTCATATCATACTCAATGATGAAAGATTGAAAATATTCTCTCTAAGATCACACATAAGAAAAGAATGCCTGCTTTCAAAATTGCTATCTAAAAATTTACTGGAAGTTGTAACTAGAGCAATTAGGCAAGGAAAAGTCATTCGAGTATTAAAAGAAGGAGGGAATCTCTCTCTCTCCCTCTCCCTCTCAAAATAAATAAATAAATAAACTTAAAAAAGAAAAGGAGTAAACTATACCTATTTGTAGATGATAGATCTTATTTAAATAAAATTATAAAGAGTACATAAAAAATCCATTAGAGCCAATAAATGAATTCAGCAAAGTCACACAATACAATGTCAACATACATAAATTAGATGTATTTTTAAATTCCAGCAATGAATAATCAAAAATAGAGTTGAGAAAAACTCCATTTACAATCGCTAAAAAATAATACCATACAAACTTAAAAATAAATTTAACCAGGAAAGTGCGAGATTTATATACTAAAAGCTATAAAACCCTGATAAAGGAAAGTAAAATATATTCTCTAGCTATATCTAGAGTTTGGATATGGGACTATATTTTGTAAATCTATAGGATTAATAAATTATACTCAGATTATTCTGGACTTGATATCAATATTGGTTTTGTGTTTAAACAATAGAATTATTCTAATTTCCTTTCCCAAATTTTTTAAAATCTTGAAGGTAAACAGTTATAGCAAAGAAGGGAAATTTTAGGTACAATTCAACTGGAACTAGAAACAGAGCAAATACAATTATTAACATCTATTGTGACTTTGCTTTAGGTGAGAAAATAATGTCATGTATCCTTAATCCTAAACTGGTATCTCTTACATTAGCCAATTCACAGAGACTGTATTTTTTTAAAAAACTTTTTATTGTCAAATTGGTTTCAATACAACACCCAGTGCTCATCCCAACCCATGCCCTGCTCAGTGCCAGTCACCCACTCTCCCCCTCCCATATCCACCTCAACCGTCAGTTTGTTCCTAGTATTTAAGAGTCTCTTATGTTTTATCTCCCTCCCTCTTTGTGTCTTTTTTCTTTCCCTCTTCCACTCCTCCCTAGTTTTCTGTTAAGTCCACAGAGACTGAATTTATTGGGTAAATAGTGAGGGAGAGAAAGAGAGAAACAGAGGCAGAGGTAGAGAAAGACAGAAAGAGAAATGAAAAATTGAAGGAATCAGATTAGAAAGAAGAAACGGAGCAAGAATGACAGTAAGAACAAGACAGGGGGAGCATTTAAATAAAATGAGTAATGATTCTAGAGGAGGAAGACAAACTTGAGGATTTACTATACAGAATAGAAATCTATGGAACAGATGCACTAATTTAGACACTGTCACTAAGCCATGGCTTACATTTATTTTCTTCATCTACAAAATGAGATTACTGCATCAGTGTTCCTTCAGGGTCTAAACTTACCTAAAGAGAAGACACATGGAGAATTGGGGAGAGTTCGCATCCTTCCCCACCAGCCATTCTACTCCCAAGTCACTGCTGCCTTCATCACTTTCCCTTTGTCCAGTTACATGGAGTGGGTGAGTAGAGTGGGAAGCAAAGTTAACTTTGCCTTATCTGTCAACTCTAAATGAATTTCAATAAAAGATTGAAATCTGGCTACTACTCTCTACTCTAATGAGAAATTTAAAGCAGAGCTTAGGTTATTAAAATGTGGTGGTATGTGGCTATATTTTCTAAGTGCTGACACAGAAGTATTATTTCTGTACAAATATCTTCACAACTCTCTCTCGGATCTGTTTGGTCCTGACTCCATAGATGACTGGATTAAGGGCAGGTGGGACGACCACATAAAGGTTAGCCAAAAGAATGTGGATATAGCGGGGAATGTTTCTGCCAAAACGGTGTGTCATAAAAGAAAAAAACGCTGGTGTGTAAAAGCACAGCATGACACAGACATGTGAACCACAGGTATTGAGAGCCTTTAGCCGGGCATCCTGAGAAGGAAGGCGGAAAACAGTTTGAAGGATAAGTACATAGGAGGAGGCAATCAGGATCACATCCACAATGATATTAGAAATCACCATGAGCCCATAGATAATGTTGACCTTGATGGGTGCACAGGCTAACCGGGCAAGACCCATGTGCTCACAGTACATGTGAGGGATGATGTAATGCTCACAGAAGGGCAACCTGAGAATGAGAAACACGAATGGAGCTGAAATCAAGAGTCAGACACTTAACCAACTGAGCCACCCAGGTGCCCCCTTTTTAAAAAATGTTTATTCACTTATTTTGAGAGAGAGAGAGAGGATGAGCCAGGGAGAGGCAGAGAGAGGAAGACAGAGGATCCCAAGTGGGGTCTGTGCTGACAGCAGAAAGCCCAATGTGGAACTCAAATTCATAAACCATGAGATCATGACCTGAGCTGAAGTCAGAGACTTAATCCATTAAGCCACCCACGTCCCCATTCTAATTTTTTATTTCCCCTTTTACTGATGCCCCAGGGCCTAGTAACCACCATTTACTTTATGTTACTGTGAGTTTGACTTTTTTTTTTTTTTTTTTTTTTTAGGATTCCATATAAACTGAGATTGTGCAATATTGGCCTTTATGTGACTGGCTTATTTCACTTTTGTATGATATCCACAGATTCATCCATGTTGTTGCAATGCCGAGATTCCCTTCTTTTTAAAGAATGGATAATATTCCACTCATATAGACCACCTTTTAAAATTTTCTTTCCCCAGGTAGAAATTTAAGCTGGCAAAAGTGAATATTAATCTATGAAGTTTCTTCCCCATATGAAGTTCTTTTTCAATATCTTTGAATTTTGTAACTGTTGAGAAAATTTGACATCAGATCTAATCTGCTGCCTGGAGCTGGAAGAATGGGAAGTGATTGACATTAATGGGCACAGGATTTCCTTTTGAACTGATGAAATTTTAGATAACTAGATAGTGGTAACAGTTTTACAATGTTGTGAATGTGCTAAGTGCCACTGAATTGTAAAGTTTAAAATGGTTAAAATGGTAACTTTTATGTATATTTTACAATAAAAAAAAGAATTGCTGGTTATATAGATACCCCCAAAAGCCCAAAGACTTAGTCAAAGCATTTCATAGACTGAAAACAGAGAATAAGAAGGAAGGAGAAAAAAAGATAAAGTGCTACCTGTTGTATATATTATGTGAAATAACAAGAACTGATAATTGACAGAATACCAGACAGCAAAGTTCACTTAGATTTCCCTAGAGCTTCTCTTCATCAGGTTTAACGACAAAAGGGAATTCCTATTCATTTTCATTTCAGTGCCTCAGACTCTCTGGCACCTGGAGGCTTCATTACAAATCCCCTCAACACGCACACACACAAGGACATTTTGTTGACACCTCTTAGGGTGTATTGAGGGTGCATACATACATAATTTCAGTAATTGAATTCACAGTTGCTAAATGTCTCCCTAAGATGGAACACAGGGAACGTGGTAAGTGTTTGTGATCAATGAGTCTGCAATGTGTGCTTAAGATTGGAATTTGGTTTCACAGAAATTGAGTTAAGACCTAGAGTATTGAGGTTGGGAATAAAATGGCATAGATAACTGGTATGGGAAAAGGTAGGAAGAAGACTAAGATTGAAGAGGACATATCTGTACCTGCAATGTTTCAGGCATGTATAATCTGATCTACTCAACCCAATAATAATATGAGATAGATAGTACTATGCTTATTTCTGGATGAAACTGAAATACAGAATATGATGTGACTTACCTAAGGTCAGAAGGCCAGCAAGAATAGAATCAGGACTCCATCCCACGCCACAATGGGATATTAAATGCTGTCTACTTTTGCTTCTTTTTCCCAAACTACTTTGATAGTGAGACACAAAATAAAACAAACAAAAACAACAACAACAAAACCATAGTGGGCAAAAAAGTATAGAGTAATGAGCTTGAACTACCTTATAGTTGGACTGATTCCACACATACCCTTGATATAAAAAAGGACACAATATGGTGATCAGCTATTGGTCACTCTCCATGCTTTATATTTCAAAAGGATCAAATTGAATTCAAACTTGATTATTGGGAGACCTGAATTTGTGATTGATGCCATGAGCCAAGGTAAGCCAAGAGATGAAAAGCATAGCTACAACAATAACAAAAAATATATTTGGAACTAAATGAATAGATGTATAGTAAGGAATTTTGCCTTACCTAAAGAGAAGTCTGGCCTTTGTTTTTGGGTTCTAGGAAGTTATCTGTCATGTCTGATAGGAGTTTAGGGTGGGGGCTGGTCAAACCATATTTTAGTGTAAAGGCTGACCACACCATAAATACCAACAATATAACTTAGGACAAGGACTTTGGGTCATGTGGCATCAACCAATCTGGAGACTGAGTTCAACCATGTGTGCAATCAACTGATCAATCATAAATACATAATGAAGTTCCAGTAAAAAATCTGGACACCAAACCTCAAGTGAGCCTCCTTGGTTGGCAATATAACTCTATGCATATTGTCACACATTAATGCAAGGAGGGTAACTCATTCTGACTCCATGAGCGAGGACAATGGGTGCTTCTCATTTGCAAACCTCACACTCTCCCATCAGCATCTTTCTTTGTCTGACTTCTGATTTTAATCTTTCCCTATAGTAAATTCCCAAAACTTAGTTTCACCTAATGTCACATCTTGATTCTGCTGCTAATTAGCTTTGTAAGCAATGGGAAGTTAATGAACTGATCAAAACCTCTCTCTTCCATAAACCAGATACCAGTAGAACTTGTGTCACAGAACTGTGGGGGAAAGCTAAATGAGACAATATATGCAAATAATGACAACAACAATATCTGAAAAATTGTAGGTACTCAATAAATGACAGCCAGGATTACTTGTGCTGGTTATTATTATTATGAATTTTATTATCTCCTAATAGAATTTATTTCTTCAGAAAGAGGAGAATTAGTGCATATAATTCCTCTGAACCCATCATTTAAGGAAAGACACAATGTTAGCTTCTACATTCTTTCACATTTATGGGGCAGGTCAGGAGTGATACTAGGATTATTTATGGAGAGCTGAAAAAGGGGAACGAATCAAAGACCTTTAGAAAAACTTATTCCCATTATGAATCCTTTGTTAAGGAATATTTTTATTTTTATTTTTTGTAGATCTCAGTTAATTGTGGATGAATTGTCCAGTGGGAACCAGGAACAACTTTTAAAAATCAAGCCTCATCAGCTTGCAGAAGGATGTCTTCTTCCAACGTCACTGAGTACCATCCTTCTTCATTCCTATTGCTAGGGATTCCAGGCTTGGAAGTTGCACAAATCTGGCTTGGATTTCCTTTCTGTGTTGTGTATCTGATTGCTCTTGTTGGAAATGTTATCATTCTGTTTGTTATCTGGACTGATCATAGCCTTCACCAACCTATGTTCTACTTTCTGGCCATGCTGTCAGTGATTGACATAAGTCTCTCTACTACTACCATCCCCAAGATGCTGGGGATCTTCTGGTTCAGCCTTCAGGAGCTGTGCTTTGGGTGTTGTGTTGCTCAAGTGTTTTTTATCCACCTTTTTACAGTCATGGAGAGCATTGTACTTCTTGCCATGGGTTTTGATCGCTATGTGGCTATTTGCAACCCCCTCAGGTATAGCATGATTCTTACCAACAGAGTGATTGGTGTGATTGCTGTGGTAGTGGTATTAAGAAGCTTATGCATGATTGTTCCCATTGTTTTTCTCCTCCTGAGGCTGCCGTACTGTGGACACAGAATCATCCCTCATACCTATTGTGAGCACATGGGAGTGGCACATCTAGCTTGTGCCAGCATTAATGCCAATGTCTACTATGGTCTTGGGAATATTTCTATTTTATTTCTGGATGTACTTCTTATCATTATCTCCTATACTAGGATCTTATATGCTGTCTTCCACCTTCCTTCCCAAGATGCCCGCCTGAAAGCTCTAAATACCTGTAGCTCCCATATTTGTGTTATCTTTGCCTTCTTTGGTCCAGCTCTCTTCTCTTTCCTCACTCACCGCTTTGGTCATGACATCCCCCAGTATATCCATATCCTCCTGGCTAATCTTTATGTAGTCATACCCCCTGCCCTCAACCCAGTCATTTATGGCATCAGGACCAAGCAGATCCAGGAGCGAGTACAGAATCTCTTTGTTAAGACAAGATTGAATAAGAGGTGATTCATTCAAGCCATGAATTACGGGATCTATAAAGACTAAAATTTATGATAAAGTTAATAAATTTCTTTCACCAAAATTAATTCTCTCTCTATAGATAGGTAGATATAGATACAGATATACATATAGATATGTAAGATATGTATCAGAAACAATATTGTCTGTAATTGTTAGAGGCACATGTATTTCTGTGTGTCTGAATGTGTACTTGCAATGATACTCTCTAGGACCCCTGGCATAGAATATTACATACAAGAATAAATGTAAAGGAGGAGAGCTTTGATTCGCTGAAATAACTTTCTTTTAAAACTGTATGATGTTCTAGATCTCTTTCAGGTAATAATAAGGTTTCTTTCACAGAGGTGTTCAATTAGAGATCACATAGCCAATAACAGGTGTTAAGTAAAATGCAAAAAGTTTCCATAAGTAATAAAGTACTGCCCAAAAATAAATAGCACACTTTTTACTAAAGCATATCCAAGCAAAATATGGAAATTAGACTAGATGTTTGATTTTTTTTTCTCCTTTTCTGTGTTCTCAAATTCCTGATTCTATGAACTTTCTTATAAGTCTAACCCTTCATATCATACAACCTAATTCTTTTTTTTCTTAAGATTTTTTTAATGTTTATTTTCTCAGAGAGATTCAGAGTGCAAGTGGGGGAGAGGCAGAGTGAGAGGGAGACACAGAATCCGAAGCAGGCTCCAGACTCTGAGCTGTCAGCACAGAGACCGACACAGGGCCCGAACTCATGAACTGTGCGATCATGAGCTGAGCCGAAGTGGAACTCTTAACCAACTGAGTCACCCAGGTGCCCCAATACACCCCCATTACTGAACTGGCAAATTTAATACAGTGTCATCTGGATAGCCCTTCTTGGAGTTAAAAAAAAATGTTTGTGGAACAATGAAAAATTGCAAGAGGGAGGGAATATTTTTCAACAAAGAAATTAGTTAAAAACATAGACAATAAAAAGAAATAATGTTACTTAACAATTGAAGTCATAATTTGGAAAGATTAAAAGATGCATTTAGTGGCCTGAAGTTTATTGAATAGAAAATTGAGTAGCACTAAAGTATATGAAGTGGTGAGTAAAATGGTTGTATAGAATTTTAGAGTCTTATCTCACACTACCATTTAGAAAGGATAGGAGATAGGGGTGTCCATGTGGTTCAGTCAGTTAAGCGTCTGACTTTGGCTCAGGTCATGATCTCATGGTTGGTGACTTTGAATCCGCTGATAGCACAGAGCCTACTTCAGATCCTGTGTCCCCCTCTCTGCCCCTACCCCACTTGCCCTCTCTCTCTTTATCTCTCTCTCTCTCTACTCTCTCTTTCAAAAATAAATAAACACAAAAATAGAAAAAATAGAAAGGATAGGAGGTAGACAATTTGTGAAGCACGAAGTTAATCTTCAGGTATCTTTATGATTCAAGAACTGGAATTTGGATAGCGGTAATGCAAATAAAGAAAGAGTATCTGCTCTGAAATAAGAGAGCCATACGGTATGATTTAGCCACAAAGTAGTAAGAGACATCAAGGGTGAATACTTATTTATTTATCAGTCTTTAACTGGATGGCTTTGGCTGGGCATTGAAATATGTAAGAAGAAAAAAGAAAATTATTAATGATCATGAAAAATGCAAATACAAAAAAGGGACTGGGAAAAGAAATTGGATTGTAAAGAACCTTAGAAAATTTAGAATGTAAAAAAGTGAATATAACAGGATTTTTTGAAGTGGATGAGGTCAGTATAAACGTTGCACTATGGTTTTCAAAACGGCAACAGGAAAGAAAGAATGATAATTTAAAGGAAATTTTATGCGATGCCTGGGTATCTTAGTCCATTGAACATCCAACTTTGGCTCAGGTCATGATCTCACAGTTCATAAACTCAAGCCCCACATCGGGCTCTGTGCTGACAGCTCAGAATCTGGAGCCTGCTACAGATTCTGTGTCTCCCTCTCTCTCTCTGCCCCTCCCCTCCTTGTGTTCTCTCTCTATCTCTCTCAAAAATAAATAAATAAACATTAAGAAAAATAAAGTAAAGGAAATTTAAAGGATTGACTGACCTAAGTAAAATATTTTTCGGCTGAAATAAAGTCAAATTTAACTTTGCATGTTAATCACTTCACCCAATTCTATGATGTTCCTAGTGATTTTTATTAATTTAATATACAAAACAAATGTTTTTAAAGTATATTATTAATTATGATCATTCAATCTCAGTGAGAAGAGTTAATATTAAGATAACAATAGAAAAGAAACAATAAGAGCTAACATGTTCATAAGTTTTTATAATCACCCATTTAATTTCACATATATTTAGTTTCACATTAATTTAAAAAATTTTTAATTTATTTTGAGATAGAGATAAAGGGAGCAGGGGGAGCACAGAGAGAGAGAGAGAGAGAGAGAGAGAGAGAGAGAGAGACTCCTAAGCAGACTCTACACCATCAGTGCAGAGCCCAATACGGGGCTCAAACTCATGAACTGTGACATCAAGACCTGAGCTGAAGTTGGACACTTACTGGACTGAACCACCCAGGTTCTCCTAGCTTCATATTCTTTACCCCTTAAAGTAATGAGGTCCCAAATGCCCCCTTGATTTAGACATTTTATGCTGGACATGTGTTGTAAAATTCTTCCTAAATTTTTACGTCCAGATATTTTTTTGAGTGCACATATTATTTCTGATCTCCTTCAAAAGCACATTGAAATTAATAATAAGCTAGAAATAAAATTATAAAAATATAGCATTTTTGGGGAATACGATATAGGTCATCAATAGACTGGACTTTTTTCAAAAAAAATCAATAAAAGAGAAAGAAACTGAATGAAAATATTGGATAATATAAACAACATAAAACAAATGAAATTTAGGCCTTCCAGGATAATGAGGGCCACTATCGTCTCCAAATAGCACAAACTGTTTCTAAATCCAGAACCAAACAATACAGTAAGTAGAGTAGACCATGAGGCAATCGCCAGAACACTAAACAGATACCTATATTCATGGAATAAATAGGCCAATAATCTTTCCTCACATTTTATACACAGAGATGTACAGTGAACTGATTGCTACTTCTATCCTCCAGAAAAACGTAATCTGATTGGTATCAGAATTCTGAAATGCAAAAGTGGATGTTAAAAAAAGTGTACATGACTTGAGAAAAATTATTTTGTATTAGAATTCAGTGTTCATTCAGTCCATCATTCATGTTCAAGAGCAAAATGAAGACATTTTGAAAAATGGATATTATTTAAAACACTTTTTCAAGCATTAGACAGCTAACAAAGTAGCAAAGGTAAATGAGCCAAGATCCCAGAAAAATAACGGAAAGTAAAGAGAAACAAAGCCTGTCTTTGGTGGTGCTTTCCCTCAACATGTACTTTGCATTTTCTAATTTAGAAGAGTTCTCAGAGAGTCTAGTAATATCAGGAGGCCTTTAACAGTATCACAGCATTGGGTAGGATTAAACATTGGAGTTCTGAGCCTCACAAGGAATAGGGGAATGAGACCACCAAGAAGTGCCCAGAGAGTGAGGGTAAGTCAGAAACAGACCAGTCATCACAAAGTATGTAGCCTGTGAGCATTACCTCAGTTCTAACTAGAATGACATGATGTGCTTTTACCCTAATTGCTTATCAGAACTGATGTGAAACCCTTTTTGATGATGATAACAATACTGATGACATAAAGTATTCTGACAAGTTGTCCTTCATAAACTTGGCATTTAATTTAAAAAAAACCATATAAAAAATACAAAAATTAACAAAACCAAAAAGCAAACAAAAAAGGAGGAAAGTATTCAGAAGGGACCCAGATACTTGGATTACTAAATAACTATGATTATTTTATGAAGTAAATTGGATGGCAGGATGAAAAAAAAGAAAGAAAAGGAAAGGAAAGGGAAAGGGAAAGGGAAAGGAGAGGAAGGGAAAAGAAGGGAAAGGAAATGAAAGCCAAACTAATAGTGACAGAGAGTAGAATGGTGGTTAAAAAGGGGCTGGAGTATGGGAGAAAGGGGAAGTTAAAAAAAATTAGAAATAGAATGGTAGTTGCCAGGGGATGGGGTGAGGCGTCTATGGGGAGTTATTGTTGAAAGGATACAGAATTTTCAGTTTTTGCAAAATGAAAAAGTTCTGGAGATAAATGATGGTGATGGTTGTACAACAATATAAATGTACTTAACACTATTGAATTGTACACTTAAAAGTGGTTGAGATACTAAATTTTTATGTTACGTGTATTCCATCACAATAAAACTTGGGGAAGAAAGGTAGGAAACAAAAAACCCAAGGGAAAAGATGTGTATGTTATAATAGCAGTACACACTGATATAAAAATAAGACGCCTAGAGATTGTATTTTTCATCTTGTCATCCAATTTACTTTGTATAATAATCATAGTTATTTAGGAATCCAAATATCCGGTTCGCTTTTGAATGGTTTTTACAGAAGCCCATCATGGAGGACATGGTAATTGGTGGAAAGTTGAGGGAAAGTGAAAATGAGCAGAAAATTACCTAAGACAGAGTAATGTTTTGTAGAGTCATGAAGTAGAATTAAAGTTTACAGTTTTGTTGGGCATTGACTGAAGAACTTTGCCAATGGTAGTGTTTATACTTTATCATATAAAGCCCAAAAGTATATAATAGAGAAGCAGAACACATAAAAAGAAATCTTAAGTAGACATGGATACCATGAGGGGGTGACCAAAGAAAGGCAAGTTATGTAAGCTTTGCACTCAACAGAAAGAGAAGCAATGAAAAGGTGAACATATCAGATCTAACCAGAATCTCTTTTGGAACACAGATACTATCTTCTCTCTCTCAACTACTCAAAATTTTCTGAACTTAGGGGCGCCTGGGTGGCTCAGTCGGTAGAGCGTCCGACTTCGGCTCAGGTCACGATCTTGCGGTCTGTAAGTTCGAGCCCCGCGTCGGGCTCTGTGCTGACAGCTCGGAGCCTGGAGCCTGCTTCTGATTCTGTGTCTCCCTCTCTCTCTGCCCCTCCCAGCTCATGCTCTGTCTCTGTCTGTCTCAAAAATAAATAAACATTAAAATTTTCTGAACTTAGAAGACAAAAAACCTGATTTTCTAATGAACTCACTTGTCCTTCAGTCTTTTGCTGTCTGTACTCAGGAAAATCCTGACCTAAGGCATGCCCTGGTACTAGCAGGTCTCTCTCATCCAGGGAAGGAGACTAAGAAAACTAGACTTTGAGCTCTAGATGGATTCTGTTTTCTTAGGAGAATATAGAGTTTCCTTCTCCTTCTGCCAAAAGAGTTAAAGCACATGAAAGCCCCTCTCCAAAGACTTTATCTGTTTAAAATTAGTTATAGGTTGTAAAAAGAGTCTTATTAAGTTGGAAGAAAGTTGAAACTATTATCTATAGGTATGAACACTGTCAAAAAATAGCTGCTACAGAGTCTAGTGTGTCTATTTTAGGGGTCTCGTCTTTTGAAATGACGGTCATAACACCAAACTGCATCAGGATTCACACGTTTATATTAAACAAAGAAGAAGAGTCACTGATAGCAGTTTCCTAAGAAGTCACACTCTGAAGTCTTAGTGGTTTAAACTTAATATTTTCATGGCTTCTGAAGAGAGCAGAATCAAAATCATCCCCCAGAAAGACTCCCCCCTGCTCCTTCAGGATATTTCTCTTTCTAACAGCTCATGAGACATAATCTCCCCTGACCTAGGAGTTACATCTGATCTGGTGATCTGTTTCTGCAAATGGTAGGAGGAACAAAGAGTTAGATGGGCTTAATGACCCATGAGCGCAAGTTTATGCCCAGAGGATTCTGAAGGCTAAGCTCAGGGATTCTGGGACATGCCTAGACTTAGGGATGTCTTCACTCATTATAAAGATTTTCTCTATGTGACAGGATGTACTTGGGACCCGGAGGCTTGAAGAGGCTCCAATCACCGTGTGTAAGCACCCAGGCTTATGCTGTAGTATTGCTCCAAGTGAGGGCTAAGAGAAGAAATACTAGAAAGGTAAGGATACATGGACAGAGGAGATGAGATACAACAGTGAGGAGGAGAAGAGGTAAATGAGGATAGAAGGGGAAAGTAGTCTCTTCTCTGCTCAGGAGTTATCCAAAGCTCTATTATCTGTTCTGTTCACAAAAGAACACAACAGAGCACATGGGACTGGAACAGACATTCAGCAGGTGAGCACAGAGATATGCCAACAGGCAATATGCAGAAATTCTCTCTCTCTCCTCTCTGTCTCTCTCTGTCTCTCTCTCTCTCACACACACAGCTCACATAGTATACTCCTCACAGCTAGAAAGTCACAATAGTTTTACAGTAGCATAACCACATATATTGTCTCTAAAGAAGATTGCTTTGACTAATGAATTGCTTGCAGGGGAGCAGACCCAGCAACTAGGCTTGCTGTGGTTCATCTGAGGCAGAAGGAGACTACTGCAGCCCACTCTCAAACATCAAATGTTTGAGATTTGATGTGGAAGTATGACTGATGTCATATAAATAAAATGATGTAGATATTATACATTTGGTGTGCCCTGTTATCTTATTTTTTTCTCCTGCAGAATCCTGGCTTAGAGGTTTTCAATTCTGCCTTGCCCACTGCCCCACCCCTCCCCGCCCCCCCGCCTACAGACCTACTACTTTATGGAAACATATCCAAGCCTTTTTAATGGAGCCCAGAACATCTGCTAGCTCAGCCATATCCAATGTCTCTCTCTAGTTTTTGGTCTATTCATGACAGTGCCTGAAAGAAAGTACCCACTCTCATCGATTGGTTGACCCCACCCAGCTTGAGAAATCTGAAGAATAAGAGAGAAGACAATTTACTTTCAAACTTAACTGCTTTAATTTATGTGTGTATCCATAGAGTTCTAGAAATAAGTCTAAATGTGAAGCCCTGCACTACTCATTCACTTTGGGATATTCTGTGTCATCTCTCCTTCCATATCTCTTTCATCTTACCCTATAGCCACCGTGAATTATTTATAAATAAGAAGCTCTTTATAATCAAGTAAGTTATTGTGCTATTAGGTGACATTTTTAGCTATTTAGAATTAAAATAAAAATAAAATTTGTGGAAGGACTAATAGTTTAAAGAAGTACCATTTATTGAATATACCCTAAGAGCTAGTCCTCTGCATGCATTGGTCTTATTTGTGCTTAAAACAAGTCACATGGATAGACTTTAACTCAATTTTACAGGAAAAAAAACTGATTTAGAGAGCAAAGGAACTTGTTCAAGGATCTCAAGTTAGGAGATGGCATAGCAATATTTCAAGACATGTTCAAATGAATTCAAAGTCCATATAAATCATCTATAATATTGTATTATTAGAGTCAAAGGAAAAAGAGAGCAGTGGAATAAAAGAAAAATCACAACTTCCAAACATCGAGAGTTAGTGGGCACTAAAAGGGAAAGACCTCTAACCACTACCAATTGAGTTTTTAAAATGAACTCTGGGGCTGGGCTTTTTGTCCATGTGCACATCTGGGAAAAGATGAACTTACTGTCTTGCCATCCAGGAATAATCCTTGAGCTTATTGGCCCCACACTATCTGCCACTATTTGTGACACGCAACTGCAGCAGAAATAAGGCAAGCTTTCCTACCCAAATTATGAGAGGGTGGATGTCCTACTGAATTTGAAGTATATTATCAGATAAGAGTTCCCTCTGCTGCTCCCCTGGAAAGCTCCCCCCTCAGCTGGCAAAGTATCATTGAAAAACAGTACCCCTGAAGAAGGGGCTGACTCTGGACTGTGAATCTCATGATATGTCAACCTAGTTACTTCTTCAGACTCTTCTAAGTCCCACTGGCCACTGCCCTCTTTATTTCTCACCCTTGCATCTTCCCGTCAACATTGGCAAACATTGTTTTCTTCCTATATATGAATAATTTTCTCTCCAGCTTCTTTGGGAGCAAAAGATAATTTTCCTCCTCAATAGAGCAGGTGATTATTAATTCCCATGCCTGTATCACTACTCAGCAATAACTAGCTCACAAAGTTATATGCAACCACATACATAATAAGAATCAGTTTTAACAACTAACTCTCTCTTTCTCTCTCTTACACACACATGCTCTCACCATATACACACATAAACACACACTTACACAAATCCTGATTCTATTCAACAGCTAAATTCTGAAAAACTGAGAACCATACACTCCTGTGGCAGTGTTGGAAACATTCAAATGAATATTCCCTGGTTCTTTGCTCCCAAGCAGCAGGATTTCTATTTGTAGAGAATAGGTAAACACATAAAGGAAGTCATGTTATATTAGACGCAGCAGAATTGTACAACATACTAGTGACACAAAAAGTTAAAACAATTTCCTTTATTCATGTCAGGGATCAGGAAAGATTCATTCACAAAACTTCAAGTTTGGTGTCATTGAAATTTGTTACTTGTTCTATCTATTCATTCATACGTGAAGCTGGGCACAACTTCAGGACAAGGGGTAATTTTCCTTGCTTGTTATATGCTGTAAGGAAAATTAATGTAGTTTAACTGATAGCAAAAAAACAATTTATTATAAGAACATTAGGGAACAGCAGAATAAACAGAGTCTGGAGGCGTGGGATGGGAAACCAAGGCATTCTATAATAGAAAGCACCGAAAACAACAACAGTCTCATAGGAGAGATAGATTGAGGGAAATTCAAAGAAAGACTATCTGATTGATCACCCTTATGTCATATGACTATATGAGATCCATGAGGTAAATCCCTACATTTATATTATATCAAAATACAGCCAATGGTATAATTCAGTCTTTCTCATTTGGATTTGGATTCTTTAGCACCAGGCAGCACTTTGACAAGTACCAGGCATACCAATTTCCTAAAAATAAAAAAGAAGCTATTTGAAAAAAAAATGGAAAGAATATCAGATAAGTATATATTACTAAGTGAAAGACTATCAGTTACTTCAAGTACTCACATTGTTACAAAAATTAAAGGTACAGATAATATCCCCCATAATTAATCTCAGAACAATAACATGTGTTGGGAATTATTTCAGTTACTCTCTGGAAAGAGCCGAATCTCTACAGTTTGCAATCAACCAGTCCTGCTATTACCTCTAGCACACCAAATAAAGTTCTATTTATTTTCTAGGACCTTGATAAAGAAAAGACTATAAAGAGAGTGAGCTACCTACACCTTGACAGGAATTCAATGACACTTGCTAGGAGAATGACTTCCATCAATGACACCCAGTTCCATCCTCCCTTCTTTCACCTGCTAGGAATCCCAGGACTGGAAAGTATACATATATGGATTGCTTTTCCATTCTGTATTGTGTACCTGATTGCCCTTGTGGGGAACATCACCATTCTCTTTGTGATCAAGACTGAACGCAGTCTCCACCAGCCCATGTTCTACTTCCTGGCCATGTTGTCTATGATCGATCTGGGCCTGTCCACGTCCACCATCCCCAAGATGCTGGGCATCTTCTGGTTCAACCAACAAGAGATCAGCTTTGGGGGCTGCCTTGCCCAGATGTTCTTTATCCACATGTTCACAGGCATGGAGACTGTTCTCCTGGTGGCCATGGCTTATGACCGCTTCGTTGCTGTCTGCAACCCTCTCCAGTACACCATGATCCTCACCAATAAAACCATCAGCATCCTAGCTTCTGTTGTTGTTGGAAGAAATTTAATTCTTGTGACTCCATTCGTGTTTCTTATTCTGAGGTTGCCCTTCTGTGGGCATCACATCATCCCTCACACGTACTGTGAGCACATGGGTCTTGCCCGGTTAGCCTGTGCACCCATCAAGGTCAACATTATCTATGGGCTCATGGTGATTTCTAATATCATTGTGGATGTGATCCTGATTGCCTCCTCCTACGTGCTTATCCTTCGAGCTGTTTTCCGCCTTCCTTCTCAGGATGCCCGGCTAAAGGCTCTCAATACCTGTGGTTCTCATGTCTGTGTCATGCTGTGCTTTTACACACCAGCGTTTTTTTCTTTTATGACACACCGTTTTGGCAGAAACATTCCCCGCTATATCCACATTCTTTTGGCTAACCTTTATGTGGTCGTCCCACCTGCCCTTAATCCAGTCATCTATGGAGTCAGGACCAAACAGATCCGAGAGAGAGTTGTGAAGATATTTGTACAGAAATAATAGTTCTGTGTCAGCACTTGGAAAATATAGCCACATACCACCACATTTTAATAACCTAAGCTCTGCTTTAAATTTCCCATTAGAGTAGAGAGTAGTAGCCAGATTTTAATTTTTTATTGAAATTCATTTAGAGTTGACAGATAAGGCAAAGTTAACTTTGCTTCCCACTCTACTCACCCACTCCGTGTAACTGGACAAAGGGAAAGTGCTGAAGGCAGCAGTGGCTTGGGAGTAGAATGGCTGGTGGGGAAGGATGCAAACTCTCCCCAATTCTCCATGTGTCTTCTCTTTAGGTAAGTTTAGACCCTGAAGGAACACTGATGCAGTAATCTCATTTTGTAGATGAAGAAAATAAGTGTAAGCCATGGCTTAGTGACAGTGTCTGAATTAGTGCATCTGTTCCATACATTTATATTCTGTATAAGTTTTGTCTTCCTTTCTAGAGTCATTACTAATTATCATTTTAATGTTTCCCCTGTCTTGTTCTTACTGTCATTTTTGCTCTCTTTCTTTTTTCTAATCTAATTCTTCTCATTTTCCTCTCTTCCTAACTCTCTCCCTTTTCCCCTCCCTCCTCCCTCCTTCCTTGTCTCCCTCTCTTTATATTCCTATCTTTCTCTATCTCTTCTTCATTGTTTCTCCAATAAACCAAGTACCTGTGAATTGTGGAATATGGGAGCCTACAGTTTAGACATTAAGGATATATGACATCATTTTATATGATATTGGGGAAATTCAATGTAAAAGTAATAGTGTACATATGTGGAATGGGGTTCATAACAATGCTGGTCCTGAGATGGACCATGAGCAAATTGCTTAGACCTGGCTCCGGAGAGTCCCTTGTCCTAGGCTCCCTTCCCAGGGGACCTCTGTGCCTTGGAGTAGCTTCCTCAAAATTTTCTAAGTTTGCTTCTGGTACATGGGACTGGTTGGGGACAGCAATGCTGTCTGATGGGGTGTCCTGAGCCTAGACCAAGCACACATGAGCCCAGTCCTCAATTCTCCTCTTTAGGATAATTTTTTCCTGTACCCACCAGCTTGTGAAATCAGCCATATGGCTGAAGAAGCTCTGTGACCCATATCTATGGTGTTGTCCTGAGATCTCATGGTTAGGACCTGGTTTTAGTAGAGTGACTTGGTGAGTGGATAAGATTTTCTGGACAGTGAAGTGTCTTTTTTATGGAATTCCAGGAGATGGAACCATCACAATAGTGGTGACAAGCTGATTGGAGGTAACCCTCATGCATCACTTTTGGCAGACATAGGAGGAGTTCAGGGCTCTGATTTAATCGAGGGTCTTCTCCTGCACCTTGGGCTTGGGCTTGGGCTATGTGTTAGAGATGTTCACCAACTCCCACCCATTTACGTTCAAAGTTTCATGCTTCCTCCTAGCTACAACACTCGAGGGTGGCAGTGGGAGCAAAAGATATCCCCTATCTCACTGCCTCCTCTACCATGGCAGAATGATTATCACACACCTCCCCTCCCCCCTGCTGCCGCCCCATAGGCTCCATACTCTGCCAGGCATTCCTCCAGAAATGGTTGTGTCTACTACTCCAGAGTCTTTTGAGACACTGTTCTGCAATGCCATTAGGTACTTTCAATCTATGTCCTATTTTATCTCCAATTGACATGGTTTCTTGAGCCAATGTTAAGTAATGTCAGATGAGGTAGGGGTATTCCTTGTATTTATGGAAATATTCTCACTCTGCCCATGTGTCTCACCTATACTCTCCAAGCTGGTGACACCATGTAAAAGGGAGCAATGAAATCAGAATTGAAAAAGGTCACTTTCTAGATATACAGTGACTAGGGCCTAAATATTTCAGATAGCTGAAAGATGTGTTTTTCTACATTAATGTTACAAAATTAAAAAAAATAAATTTAACATGAACAGCAAAAACTATCACGCACATTTTCCTGAATGATATAGTTAAGCCTGAAGAACAAAAGGAACCTTTGAGAGAATCATTGGAAGCTGTTATTCAAAAGTAGTACAGTGGGTGATACAGCATCTAAAGTAATGGTGCAATCAGCATTAAATCATTAGAATTTGAAAATGCCAGAAATAAGACAATCGATATTGCTTGGAAGAGCCATGGCATTGTAAGTAATTAACAGTGTTAGTACCTTCCCTTTATGTCAGGAGAAATTAAATGACCAGAAATGGTCTGTTTAACAATTAAAAAAAACATAAATAGAAAGTTAATGTAATGGAATAGAAAGAAGAAATTATCTGGAAACTACAAAGAATCTTCATGTGCAGTGATTGAACAACCAAGTATGTAATTAATTATTGATGCATTATCCTAAATCTTCATTGATAAATTATTATATATCACATAGGTACATGAATTTTATACTACATTTATAGTCAAACTGTTGATATATTCAGGAACCCAACAAAAATATTTGTCCAGGCACTGCATACAGTATAGGGGAGGTCTTGCATACATTTATATACCTAGCCTCAGGGTGCCTAGTTTCTAACTTCCTTTTGCACTCTTGTGATGGGTGTCAAAATAATAATGCACTGGACCTGGAGCATGGTCCCAATGTCCTGGGAATAATCTGTACGCAGCTTGAGTATTGGTCTGTGTGTGAAACTGTATGTATATGTATGAATGCACACATGCTTATGTTTTTGTTAAATATGGCATAAATTGACTACTGTCTGTGAATATTAAATGTATTTATACATAGGCTTAATATTAAATATTTATGACATAAGAAGAAAGATATACAAAAGATAATAATAGAGTAAATGATGAGAAAAATACAATAACTCCATGTTTAATTATATTTTATAAGATTAAATGTTCCAAGGCAATGCTGTTTTCTAAAACCTCGTCTGCCCTCCCAGACACTCCTTCTTAGGAATCCTTTATGCATCAGCCAGTACTTCATAGAACATAGAAGCCAGTCTAGCTCATTGAATATCAGTACTGTTTATCTCTGATGCTGTTATCTACCAAGACGTTAGAAGCAGACCTAACTCAGTCTCACACAAAGAAGTAAACGTTCATGAAATTTAAACCAGATACAATATCTTCTCAAATCTGTTTCAACATTGACCTACTAAGTGGTTTATTCCATAACTCATGATATTTAGTCAGAGCCTTGATATTATCCTGCTCCAAAAACAAAACAAAACAAAACAACACACACACACACACACACACACACACACACACACACACACACCACAACACAAAAAAAGCACAACCAATCAAACAAAAAAAACTTTGTAAAAATTCCAGATGCATGCAGACCCTTCCATTTTCACTTGCCAATTTTTAAGAAATTCCTAACAGTTTTCCCAAGTGGTTTCATGATTTTTATACCTCTACCAACAAATATGAGAGTTCCAGTCACTGGATTCTCACCATTTGCTCTTTTTGGTCTTTTGAATTTTAGCTACTCTAGTGAGTGAGAATCAGCATCTCATTATAGATTCAATTTCCATTTTTCCCATGACAAATAATGTTGTTCATATGTTGAGCACTTACCATTTTTAAATTTTTTGTGAAATGTTAGTCTTTTTCAAGAACCACAAAACTAGCTATATTTCAGTGTAGTTCAAAAGTCTTTGAGAAATTGCTGTTCAAAGGAAAAACTGCTTATGTCAAAAGTAAAACCATAAGACCAGTAAAATTATATATAATATATATATGTGAAATACCACATACTATATATAGCATTTTATATAAAGTAAAATTAAGTTTAAAAGGAGGAATCTTCAGGAAAAGATAGGGCTGCTTGTTGGCTATATTAGTCAGAGTTTTGGAAAAAATAGTTGCCAAACACAAGCTGGGACTCTTATATTACAACCAACTATTACCACAGTGTAGGGAAACCACAAGAACGATAAGGAGAGTGTAGGTGAAGGATATGTACAACTTCTTGGCCTAAATACAAGAAGTTGTTCTTGGAATCTAGAGACTCAGAGAGCATTATGAAGAAGGCTGCCTGATAGAAGCTGAGATTTATTTTGAAGGACTCGCCCAGCCCATGAGGACCTTCATATTACCTGCAAGGAAAGAGCAGGTTGAAACCAGAATATCCTGACTTTACTCCTGTCCTATCCTCTGATGGCATTTCCTATTTTTTGAACCCAGCCCGATGCCAAAGGACAAGGGAGGATATTGATGAAGTGCTTACTTGTGAGTACTCCAGGATACAGAATATGGAGTGGTCCTGGAGCAGCAAAGAGAAGATATCCAGCACACTGGCCCACATAAATGAAGAGCTGGAGAAAATTTGAACAAAATCTTCAAAGCCTACATTCTTATATATTCCCCTTTCAATTACTACTCTATATTCGTTTTTCAGGATTATATCTGTGTTATCAGATACTATCTCTTTTTATTGCTTTTCAAATTTTATTTAAAAAAAATAGTGCACATACAGCGCACTACTGGTTTCAGAAATAGAATTCAGTGATTCATTTACATACAATGCCCAGTATTCATCGTAACAAATGTCCTCCTAAATACCAGTCGCATCACCCATCTAGTCCACTCCCACCCACCTCCCTCCATCAACCCTCAGTTTGTCTTCCACGTTAAGAGTCTCTCATGGTATGTTTCCTCTCTCTCTCTTTTTCTCCCTCCCATATGTTCATCTGTTTTGTTTCTTATATTCCACATATGAGTTAAAGCATATGGTATTTGTCTTTTTCTGGCTGACTTATTTCACTCAGCATAATACACTCTAGCTCCATCCACTTCATCGTAAATGGCAAGAGTTCATTCATTTTGATCACTGAATAATATTCCATTGTGTATATATATATATATATATATACAATGTATATAACACACACACACACACACACACACCACATCTTATTGGTCCATTCATCAGTTGATGGACATATGGGCTCTTTCCATATTTGGCTACTATTGATAGTGTTGCTATAAACATCAGGGAGCACGTGCCCCTCTGAATCAGCATTTTTGTATCTTTGGACAAATACCCAATAGTGTAATTGCTGAGTCATAGGGTAGTTCTATTTTTAAAGTTTCCTTTCTGAGGAAACTCCATACTGTTTTCCAGAGTGGCTGCTCCAGTTTGCATTCCCACCAGCAGTGCGAAAGTGTTCTGCTTTCTCCATATTCTTGTCATCTGTTGTTTCCTGAGTTGTTAATGTCAGCCATTCTCACAGTTGTAAGGTGGTATCTCATTGTGGTTTTGATTTGTATTTTCCTGATGAGTGATTTTAAGCATCTTTTCATATGTCTGTTCGCCATCTGAATGCCTTTTATTTCTTTTTGTTGTCTGCTGAGGTTAAGACTTCCATATTAAATAGTAATGGTGAGAGTAGATATCCCTGTCCTTTTCCTGACCATATAGTAAAGGCTCTCAGTTTTTCCTCATTGAGGATGACATTAGCTGTGGCTTTTTCATATATAGCCTTTATGATGTTGAGGTATGTTCCATCTATCCCTACTTTGTTGAGGGCTTGTATCAAAAATGGATGCTATATTTCATCGAATGCTTTTTTTGCATCTATTGGTAAGACCACATGGTTCTTATCCTTTCTTTTATTAATGTGTTGTTTCACCTTAATTGGTTTGTGAATACTGAATCAGCCCTGAAGCCCAGGAATAAATCCCACTTGATCATAGGGAATAATTCTTTTAAGGTACTGTTGAATTTGATTTGCTGATACAGTATCTTGTTGTTCTCAGGGTCCCCTTAGAAGAGATTTAAATTTCCTTTTATCCTTTTAGCGAGGCCAAGAGTTATCCAAAATAATGCTGATTAAAAAAAAAAATCATGTGGCCTAATACACTTTGAAATCAAATCTAGTATGTTTACCTTAAGAGTTAAAATTTAAATAAAAAAGGAATGAAATAATCATGTAATTGCCACCCATGTTCTATGTTTGTTTTCCTAGGTATTCCCACATAATATCAGTACCACCTTCAGATTTAAAATGTAGGCAGGAGGTGTTAAGTCTCTGACTGGCTAGTAAACTGGGACCTGCATGAGGACGGTACGTGATGGAAGATGCAGATTGCTTATCAACTGTAACTAGAAGGTATTTCTGACCAGAAAACATAGAGCTCTACCCTCAGGGATATGGAAATTTTCTACCCCATACTCCAGGCCCAGGGACATGGCTCACTGTGAGAGGCCCTTCCCAGGGGACTAGGTTCTTATATAACTCCTTGGCCCTGGCTATTGAGAACTCAGTCACATGCCGCTTGCAGTCTGTGACATCCAGTTCTTGGCAAATGAATTCTCAGA
This sequence comes from Paguma larvata, assembly GCA_030068075.1. Lineage (NCBI taxonomy): Eukaryota > Metazoa > Chordata > Mammalia > Carnivora > Viverridae > Paguma > Paguma larvata. The sequence continues at coordinate 60,236,643 of CM057831.1, forward strand.
TGCTGGGCAGAGGTAGGTGAGTCAGCTCCTGTTTATGCTGGGAGAGGGTTCACAATGGCAGTAACAAAAGTCGTCCATTTGATGAGGGAACTCTGCTAGCTCAGCCAGAGTCTTTGTAGCTGGGGTCATCTCCAAGTGGTGCAGCAAGAGAGAGAGAGTTGTGTTGAGAAAAACCTGGATTCTTAACTACATATCAGTCATTCCCACAAAAGTACACTGCAAAACACTGACTGTGCTAAATAATAAAGTGATATCAACAAACCCCGGAGCCTATACGGAGATACAAACACATAACAAAGAATGTCATACTCAAACATGAAGGAAAATATCAATGGTAACTCTCATTAGCTGGCCCAAATGAAGTCTTTCCTTCCCCACATCCTTCTATTTTGTCATCTCAGAAGGGAACCTCTTACACTGGGCACAGCCATCCCAGTGGGAGGAAGTTACAGCATAACTAAGAAAGGGGAACAGACAAGTTGAAAGATGGGAAGCCTGGGAACCTGGTATAGAGGTTATTTAATTCTGCTGCAAAGAATGGAAGCCAGTCTCTAGCAGAAGCCCAATAGTTTACCATAAATTTGAGTGTCTGAAAGGAGAGGTTCAGAAAAGGAGAAGAGAGAGCCCCAGAGAATTACAGTAAAGATAAACACAGGAAATATACATGAAAGTGCTTATTAAACAGAAAAAAAAATAGTAAAGGGGGAAGATGACTACATAAGTAATCATAATGGTTGCAATAGAAACAATGACCTACACGGACAATAATTTTTGCCAATAATGAAAAACTTATTGACCGGGGACACTGTGAATCTATCATATATTTAGAATACCAAAGCACCTTTTGGAAAGTTTCCCTATAAAGACTGGTAAAAAATGGAAGGATAACTATGACAGTAGAAAGCAAAATACTGGCATTAGTAGAATTTAAGCTCAATGAAATTATACACTTCAACCGAATCCCTGCTGCATGCCCACATTTGGAATAGTACTTGTCAAATTGCAAGTGCTCTATAATTACTCATCAAATGAATTAAAGGATTCATAACTGGGAACTTCTATAATAGATGAGGGAAGAGGGTGGAAGTAGTGGTAGGTTTGCAGATGATAATAAGTACAGAAGGTGAAAAAGTCATTGGGAGAAGTTATTAGAACATGTAACAATCCATAAGATTTTAGAACCTTAGTATATGAGTTTAATCTTTTATTTCAAAAATAATATAACAAGCCCAACCAAGTGAAATAACCTCCACCTCCCTGCCCACCCTAAGGGCCACCATGAGAAGTGAACAGAGGACTTCTCAAACTGTACAGGAGCCCTCAATTCCTCTCCCATAGTTCTGCACAGAGTCCCTTGCTCCTTTCTCTTAGGATGTGAACCACTGCTTCTCAATCACATTTTATTAACAGGATTATATTGATTAGATACATGTTTTTCAAAAGGAAAAATATTGAGGGCCATTGGTGAAGATGGATAAATTATAGAAAAAGTTAAGATAAAATATTATGGAAGTCTTAATTTACTCAATTGTTGTAAATGGGAAGAAAAGTAAATCTGAGAGCTATTTCTGAAGACTAACCCTATTAAACTGTTATAAAGCTGACCTACTGCAATCCTTCTCCATTGCTAAAGGCATGGCACAGGATAACATCATGTCCAACCTGGATGTTTGTGATAACTTTCTAACTGATCTGATTACAAATGTACTTGTTGCCTTGAATACATTTTTGACAGTGAGCCAGAGTAATTTTTTTTGAAATGTAAATTGGATTATGTTACACAGTACCTTATGACCCTACAGTTTCTTCTCATTGCTTCCAGTATGAAGAGAATATTCCTTAAAATTAATCACAAGTGCCTACACTATCCCATCACTCAGTTTTTGCACTTCCTGTTTCCATTAACTAGAAGTATTCTCCACTCATTCCTCTCTTACACTTGCTGTTACTGGACTCTTATCCTTTGACTATAAATTTAGTTAACACTTCTTCAGGAAAGCATTCCCCATGAACTCTGGTCAGGTTAAATGACCTTTAGTATACAGTGACTCTTCTTTGTAGCCCAGTTGTTACTTTACACTATTTAAATGTATTTGGTTAATGTTGGTCTCTTTCACTAGACTGCATAATCCATGAGAACAGGGCCTGGATTGGATTAATTTTTCCCACCCACTACTTTAAACACTAATACTATGCACCTAGTGGTTGCCCGATTATAGTTAACTGGAATTTTGAGGATTTGATAATTGTTTGGACCTGAAGCATGAAGGAATATAGAGAAAAGTACAGATGATGTCTCCAAGGTTTCTTGCCTGGGATACTGTGTATCTAACACCATTAACTAAAATTGAGGAAAATGGAGGAGAAATGGTTTCAGAGTAGAGATGACCAACCTACTACAGAACTTGGCAGATAAGATGTTCTTTAGTTATAATGGGAGCAGACATCCTGTAAAAGTACTTGGAGATGTACACTGGGGAAGAAATCTTCTAGAAATATATTTTTGAGAATCACCAGAAAAAAAAAATGTAGTACTTACAGTTAGGAAAGGGAATGGAACTATCTTTAGGAGGCACCTGGATGAGTAGAGACTGCAGACAAGGACAGAATACTACTTAAAAGAAAGATAAAGGAAGACAATAATAAGCACATTTCAAAAAGTATTCTGAGAGAAGAAAAACACAAAGAAGTGTTTTAAAAGCCAAGAGATATTTCTTGAAGAAGATTGGATGGAGATGAGGACATTAATAGATGACAAATTTAACAAATTTATCATTCCCTTGTTGTAGGCGTGCCGCAACCAGTTATTATCTTTAGTTATTTCTAGTCTCCAGATAACAGGAAAGCTGGAGTTATAATGACTGTATGAGATTCAGTCTCAAGCCCAGAAAAAAACAAAATCAGAGCATGTATTCTCAAATGACAGTTACTTAAAGTGAACTGAGATTTGTAAGCCTTTCTGTAGTACACTAAAATGTGTGTGTGTGTTTGTGTGTGCGCGTGCGTGCATGCATGCACATGCCTGCATTGGAAGTGGGGATTATGTCAGATGCATCTCTGAAAGGTTTTTTTTGTTGAACTAGGAATAAGCATGAATTTTATTACAAGCCACAGAGTGTCAAATTAATGTTTTGCCCCAACCATAGAGATACAGAGAATATTTGCAAGTAGAGAAAGAAGACAGAGTGAGATGTGAGGGCTAAATGAAGAAAAATAAGTAAGGAAAGACTAAGTTTCCCAAGACTAAAGGATAAGATAAGGCCAAGGGAGAAGAGACACAATGCCATCTGTAGCACATACTATGGTATCCCTCCTAAATCTGGTTTTTAGGACCTACCTATCTATCCCTCAACTGCTGGGGATATCAGATTCTGAGAGCTCACATCTGCATCCTGCCCTGGAAGGAACTACCTAATCCAAAGTTGTGCCCCATCACACAGGTCAATGACTAGATACCATGGAAATACAAATAACTGGTTTCCTTGCCTCATTGTGGAATAACTTAGAAGGGCTATTCTAGCTCCAGAGCTTCCCACTGTTTCATTGGAGGTGTCAGATGCAAACTCACAAAAGGTCAGTTTCTCCTTTGAACTAATCCTACCTTATTGACATTTTTCACAAGTCTATTTCCCCAGAAAACTCAAAATTCTTTCTGCACACCATTCTTTATCCCAGTTCTATTTCTATGGAATTCAATCTAAGACACTGTATATAATAATAGGAAAGACTGTTATTTCTACTCAACTTTCATTTGTTAATTAATGCTTGCCACTAACTGTCATTGTATAAAGTATCATGATATCATGGAGATAAATCTAACACTGGTTTTGATGTCAAGGAAATTATACCCTAGTGGTATAATGTGGTAGATGTCTACCAGTTTTTCAAGCTAGAGTGAGCATCAGATTACCTGCTGGGTTTATTAGCAGATTATTGGGCCTCACTCCCAGAGTTACTAGTTCAGCGAATTTGGAATATTGTCTAAGAATTTGCATTTATAATAAATTACCAGATGATGCCGATATTCCTGGCTTAGGGACACACTTTGAGGACCACTGATAACCAGTGATAACTAACATAACAGAGAGACAGATAGACCTCTGGAAAAAATTTAAAAAAGAATAAGTAATCCTAAAATAAGTCAATTAGGGAAGGCACTGTGGATGGTATGTCATTAAATCAGGGCTAAGAACTATTTTGTTGATTGGAACTGGTAGGGAAGCTTTCATTATCAGAAGAAATAAGAAGAAAGACATGAAGAAAAAAAGTATTCAGAAAGTATGAAGTTCAATTTAACCAAAGTGTGGAGGTAACACTATATAGGTGGGTCATAATTAGTGTTTAAGAGTCTTTGTTGCCATTTTATAAAATATTGACTTTTTTCACATAAGGCACTGTTGCTGGTTTTATTCTTATATGTCAGAGTTCGCACACTTTCTCTACAAAGGGAGAAAGAATACATATTTTTAGCTTTGTTGCCCAGAAGGTCTTGATCACAACTGCTCAACTCTGCCATGGTAAGGTGGAAACAGCCATGGGAAATATGCAAATTAACAAGAATCTTTTGTGATCCAAAAGATCTTTCTTTACAAACGCTGGCGGCAGGCCAGATTTGGCTCATAGCTCAGAGGATGGAGATTTCACTTGCTTATGGTAATGAATCTGATAAAAATAAGATTTTTTTTATTGGCACATTCACTAAAAAGGAGAATGTAGCTTATAATTTGAGTCTGGAAATGATTTTCTCCACTCACAGGAGAATCTACACAATTTTCAGTTGATCAGCTTAATTATGACAAGAACATTTAAGTCATTGTGAGATAACTGGTTAATCATCACAATGTTAGTGAATAAATTCAAGAAGTTTAAAACTTCAAGTGAACAATGTAATTCTCCAGAGCTAACGTTTTAGAAAACATAATTCCTGTAACAAGCACATGATCTTAAGGTTAGAAGTAACAGCCATTGAGTTGGAAGCTGATATTGCAGAAGAACACCTGTGTTTGTAGTCACAGGAACGAGCAGAATATATAAAAATAAACTTGAACACATGCTTTGCTCCTTTTGCTAATTCTTTCCCATTGCATTCTTATTTCCACCAAATTTAGGTATTCCATGTTCCTTCCGATTTCACTGATAGATTAAATCATTTAGCCCTGAAGTTTAAGTTTTGTGCCAATAAAATTTTCTCTATAGTTTCCTAATCAATACTATTGTGATAGATAATCTCTATTTTTCTTTAATCTTTCAAAATGCCATGGAGGAAGAATTTTAAACTAGTAATAACTACATCCCACAAGTAGTCCCTCTATAAGCAGTAGATGGGAGGAAACACAAAAACTGAAACCCAATTAGGGCAACTTGGTAATAGGTCAGTTTCACAATGTTGGTCAGCCAAGGTATACTGGCGAAAATAAAAACAGAAAAATAGGGAAAAATGAAGATAAAATATAAATATATATAAACTTCAAAAACAGAGCCAACAGTGTTTAATAATTAATTAGAAGAAATAATTATAATGAATGAATTATTCAGTTTTCAAATATCTGTAACTGAAAAGATACTACACATTAATAGAAATAAGTACATTGCATGAGAAATAATAGGAATTAGTGGCAGGAAGTGGCAAGAAGAATGGAAAGAGGTGGTCTCAGGAAATATTTCTCTGCCTCCATATCTTCAAAATATGCAGGGCGGAATAGTGGCATCACATGTCTACAACTTTGAAACCTCAGACCAACCCACATGATTGGTGTTGTCACTCCCAATTTCCAAATTTAAAATTTGATAATTAATGGCAGCAATTATTAATTCTGATATAGTTTTTAATTCCTTGGCCTGAGCTTCATTTATCTTCTCTCTAAATGGGGACAATAGAGATACAGACCAATAGTGGTACAGATCTCTGACCTGTTTTAGCCTTTAAGTATAATAATACTTGCAAATTACTGAGCAAGTACTTGGTGCATAATGTTGGCTAGACTTTTTTCTTCATAACACAACCTGTGTTATTTTTCTTCTTATTAGAAAGCAAAATGAAAAGAATTCTCTGACATATTAAAGGGTGCATAGAAAGGTGAATCTAGTTAAATGTAATGGGTGGGGTGGAAGGTGTGGATATTGACTTTCATGGGATCAGACCTTATTAGACAGAAAAGACTGGGGCGCCGGGGTGGCTCATTCAGTTAAATGCCTGACTTCGGCTCAGGTCATGATCTCACGGTTTGTGAGTTCGAGCCCTGCGTCGGGCTCTGCACTGACAGCTCAGAGCCTGGATCCTGGTTCAGATTCTTTGTCTCCCTCTCTCTCTGCCCTCCCCAAAATAAAATAAAAACATTTTTAAAGAAAAGGTAAGAAAAGACTGGACCAAAACAATCCAGAGAGTGAATACCTCATAACGTGTTTTCCCTCCTCCAGCAGGATTAGAGGACATCTTTGAAAGCAATTCCACAGTACATTATTTTTAAAAATTAGACACAGTGTGAGCAAATCCCAATCCAAATAAGACATCATTGTACCTCCAAAGCAGTTTTTGAGGCCTCTGTTAAAGCCATGTCATGGGAACTTTATTTCTTTAAAACTGGTACCACTACACTATATTAGAACTCATTGCACTCTCAAAGGAACATCAAGGCAAAACATATGGCCCTGCCTTAGATGTATCACTGCCTACACTCAACAAGCCCAGTCACTGTAGGTATTCCACCCATGATCCAGAGCACCCCACAGAATACACCCTGTAACAGCATGGTTTCTAATGGTTGTGCATTTCCAAGTATCCCACAGGCTCCACCATGTTACAGGTTACATCCATGGCACAGGGCCAGTTACAACAGACTCAACCACAAGACGCACCAGATAGATTTCATTATTAGAGTAAATAAGTCTGCTGCCAGCTTCAACACATTAGTTTCCATCACTATATCAGGGAAACTAGCTACAGCACTAATATAACCTAATCTGTTCCCAAATGGAGGCAAGTATCTGGCCTTCGTATTGCTCTAACTGTAAAAAATAGACATATTGTCGCTATTCAGGCGGCATGAAGAATTATCCATTAATATGGTGCAGCATAAAGAAGGCAGAAGATTGAAAATCACAAAAGGCTCTTCAAAATATCTGGGAACAACCAGTGATAAACTGTTTAGGAATCCAAATGTGATTTAATCTATTGAGTGACAAGACTGTAGTCCTAGGAGGGGTATTACTTCACCTGAATCACATAGTAGTCTCCCAATGTATCTAAATTATTTAATCTATTCCTTAGCTCAGATCCAAACACCAGCTATCCAGTCCCTCACCTTTACAGGGCTCCCTCCCACACAGCATCTACTTTATTTTTCAGGTCTATTTTTGCAAGTATCATTCCCTTGAATCATCCATCTCACTCTCAGTCCTGTGATACTACACACACACACACACACACACACACACACACACACACACACACACACCTTGTTTATACTTTACATCTTGATTAACAGACACAACTGATAATAAATATTTACAATACGCAGATTCTTCCTTAGACATGGAAGGAAAGAAATATGCAAGATTGCTGTATTTGGAAACTTTTTACATGGTTTTCTATGTAGGTGAGGCAAATACTTTGAAGTAAGAATGTCTTTTTAATTGTGCTTCATATTGCCTCTTTAGGCCTCCACTGCTGTATTATGGAATTAAAGAATCGATTTTCTGTTTCTCCAAAAATAGGCAACATGCTGTGAAAGAGGTTTTAGGGTCCCTCCCAGGAAGCAAGAAAACTCCTGCAAGAAATGAATCTGAAATCAACTCCACCAATATGCTACATTCCAACAATACACAGTTTCACCCCCTTTCCTTCCTTCTGGTGGGGATTCCCGGACTAGAAGATGTGCACATCTGGATTGGCTTCCCCTTCTTTGCAGTGTATCTGATAGCCCTCCTAGGGAACGTCACTATCCTGTTTGTGATCAAGACTGAACACAGCCTCCACCAACCCATGTTTTACTTCCTGGCCATGTTGGCCTGCACTGATCTTGGCCTCTCCACAGCCACCATCCCCAAGATGCTGGGAATTTTCTGGTTCAATCTCAGGGAAATTGGGTTTGGTGCTTGCATCACACAGATGTATACCATCCATATATGTACTGGCCTGGAGTCTGTGGTGCTGACAGTCATGGCCATAGACAGATATATTGCCATCTGTAACCCCCTGAGATATAGCATGATCCTCACCAATAAGGTGATAGCTATCCTGAGCATAGTCATCATAGTCAGGACTTTGGTGTTTATGACTCCATTCATATTTCTCATCCTGAGATTGCCTTTCTGTGGTGCCCGGGTTATTCTTCACACGTACTGTGAACACATGGGTTTGGCAAAGTTGGCTTGTGCTAATATTAGGGTCAATGTTGTCTACGGCTTGATTGCATTCTCAGTGGGATACATTGACCTTTCTGTGATTGGATTCTCCTATGTTCAAATCCTCCGAGCAGTCTTCCACCTCCCTTCCTGGGATGCCCGGCTCAAGGCCCTCAGCACATGTGGCTCCCATGTCTGTGTCATGTTAGCTTTCTACCTGCCAGCCTTCTTCTCCTTCTTGACACACCGCTTTGGCCACAACATCCCTCATTACATCCACATTCTCCTGGCCAATCTGTATGTGGTTGTTCCCCCTGCTCTTAACCCTGTTATCTATGGGGTCAGGACAAAACAGATAAGAGAGTGTGTACTAAGGATGCTTAACCCTAAAGCCTATTGACATTTAGCCCTACGAGGATTTTCCATGACAGGTCAGGGAAATAATAAGATCAAAGCAGAGGTAAACATTGGAAATTTTTTTGTAAAACTCCAGTACTCCCACATAGGTCAATCACAATATATTTCCCCATTCTTCCCAATGTATAAAATCACTGGAAGGCATAGCTGAAAGATTCAAAACTATTTCTTTACTTTGGCACAAGAAAAATACAAAAAACAAAACAAAAGCATTCACATTTAAACCCCACTGATATTGCAAAATTCCTAATAAGGTTTGCAAAAAGGTATGGGCCAAGTAAACTGCCTTGAATAATTTCCATCCACATTGAGTTTCTCCTCATCCACATGCCAGAAAGTGAAGCTCATGTTTTAAAATGATATGGGATTTCATCAGTATCAAGTAGGATATAGCTGCAAGAGAAATTAACTCAGAGTCATAAAAGCCAGGTTTAAATTCAGGCTCTGCTCTTGACTGGAAGGTTTACCTGAGAATCTCACTTAAAGCTCTTTGAACTCCAGTATCCATGCCAATAAAATGCTATAAAGCAATATTAATCTGGCACTGTGAACGCAAAAAAAAAAATGTTGAAAAAATCTTTGAAGTTTGTAAAACATGAAAAGATTTGGAAATAAATAAAAAATGTATTTGTAGTGTGGTTGTTACTTTTAGTGTATGTAGGTTTAGCTTACTAAACCCAATTCTAGTATATAGTCAATAGCATGAAGTGAGGGTTCCAGTTCTGGGTTACTTCAGTGCTTGGGGTTCTTAATGACTCTCAGCTCTTACCTTGGCCAGAGGGTCTGTCTGTCAGGAGACTAGAAAGCCAAAGAATTACACGGGCCCTATCTAGAACCCTCTTACACTGTTGTTAAGAATGTAAACTGGTGCAGCCACTCTGGGAAACAGTATGGGCATTCCTCAGAAAGTTAAAAACAACACCACCACACAATCCAGCCATTGAACTACTAAGTATTTAGCCAAAGGATACAAAAATACTGATTCAAAGGGGTACACGCTCCCTGACGTTCATAGCATCATTATCAACAATAGCCAAATTATGGAAAGAGCCCAAATGTTCATTAACTGATAAATGGATAAAGAAGAGGTAGTGTATATACACCATGGAATATTATTCAATCATCAAAAGAATGAAATCTTGCCATTTGCAACAACATGGATGGAGCTAGAGAGTATTATGCTAAGCAAAATAAGTCAGTCAGAGAAAGACAGATACCATACGATTTCACTCATATGTGGAATTTAAGAAACAAAACAGATGACCATATGGGAAGGGAAGGAAAAATCAAATAAGATAAAAACTGAGAGAGTGGCAACCATAAGAGACTCTAGAGAACAAACTGAGGGTTGATGGAGGGGAGGGGGATGGGGAATGGGCTAAATGCGTGATGGGCATTAAGGAGGGCACTTGTTGTGATGAGCACTGGGTGTTATATGTAAGTGATGAATCACTAAGTTCTACTCCTGAAACCAATGCTACACTCTATGTTAACTATAATTTAAATGAAAATTAAAACAAATAAATAAATAAAGCCATTTTGGTAAATTGAAAAGAAAAAAAAAAGAGGGCCCTATCTAGACTTGAGGCCTCAGGGAAACACCGTTGCCCACAGTTCTTCTTAGAGGAAGCTTAGGGCAAGCTGTAATACAGTGGCTATTGACATAATATAAAGTCATTCTTATTAGAGCATGTGAGCGAGGTAAGGCAATTGATTTCTTTGGGTGTTCAGGGAGCTACAAAAATATGAAGCTGGCTTGTTTCGAAATGGGACCCTGGCTGAACCCCAAGGTAGGGTGAGCAAGAAATATGCACAGAACTGGGCTACGGTAATGTAACTTAGGGAGGAAGTGAATGGAAGAAATGATTTTTTGTGTTAAATATATAAACAAATGGAAAAGAGTGATTAAGAGATCATTTTCTAAAAAGAAATCATAAAATCGACACAAACAAGATTTAGAAAAACTGACAGATCAAAATGGTGGTGAAGAGAAAGGCATCACAGATTTTCTCCCAAATAAGATGCCAGACCACAATAGCTTTTCATATTTCTTATCCTATACTAACTGTTTTGCAATACTAAATAAATTTGCAAAGCTCTCAATATCATTTTAGAAAATTAACATTGTCATGATGGCAAAGTCAGAAAACAGAGAAGAAAGAAAATACAGAAGAAAAAATTCAGAAGAGGGAAAAATACAAGTCAACCACACATACAAATACAGTTAAAAAAAAGTAAATAAACTTGAAAAATAAATCTGGTTATATATTTGTAAAATGAAATAATAGATATTATTAGAAGAGTACATACTGAGTGCCAAGTGTTTTATTTTCATCACCTCATTCACTTTTTAATAATCCTAAAAGAGAGACATTAGTATTAATATGTTTGTGTAAGTGAAAATTAAGACTTCAAAATGATAAATTTTGTCACTAGTATCATGTAGCTAATAAATGTATTTCTCCAGGTTCTAAACCTGTATCATCAACTGCCCATATGGAAAAATTATAGGGTTGAACAATGGTTCAATATTAGAAAATGCACAAATTAAATCCATCATATCGATAAATTAATGCATAAGTATTATATAATAAACTCCATAAATTTGAGGTTAGCCAAAAAGTTCAAAATATTCTTTTAAAAAATGTGCAGAACAAAAATAAAAAGGCAGTCTATTAATGTGGAAGAAAAATTCTTCCTCTTTAAGTATATAATTCCTATTAAAATCAGAAACTAGTACAGGTTTCTCTAATAAGCTTTTTGAAATTATTTACTAAAACATAGTTTATATATCACTTAATACAATGAAGCTGAACTAGTAAATGAAAGAAACATGTTTTGTTTTGTTTTAACAATTTTTTTAACTTGATTTCTTTATTTTGAGAGAGAGAGAGGGTGCTGGGACAGATAGAGAGGGAGAGAAAGAATCCCAAGCAGGTTCAACACTGTCAGCAGAGATCTGGACACTGGGCTCAATTCCATGAACCATGAGATCATGACCTGAGCCGAAATCGAAAGTCAGACACTTACCAGGTGCCCCAAGAAACTTGTTTTTTGAGAAAATTAAAAATCATCATTCTTTGTAGGTAATATAATTTCCTTCAATTTTGACTGAATGTTCTGACAAAAAAATATCTAATAACAAAGTCGTCAGTGTTACCAACTAAAAGTCTATAAAAACCCAGATATATCCTATGTGATAATGAAAAACAGTTACACATAATACCCAAGTTGCACATCAGGTAACAACTGCAAGCATAAATGTACATATGTTAGAGGAAGTCATCAACATGATGTGACCACAGTTGATCCATGAGCTAGACCTGGACAATCAGAGACTTCCCATCCAAATGTATCTTCCGCTTGCCTTCCCATTCTCAAAACCTGCTCCAAGGACATAACCTTGAGACAGTAATATGTTGTTGAGACCACCTGGATGGAATAAGTGACTGAACCCAGTAAGGCCTCTATATAAACTTTTAAGATTCTGGCAGGTGGGTAGAGAGGTCATCTTACAGGCACCCAAGACAAGCCCTGTATGTAAGTTCCCTTGCTTATTAAATCTGCCGCCTATTGATCTGGATTGGTCTGCTTGTTTATTCAGTCTCTCTTTGCCCTCCATGTGTGGGGACCAGTTTCATATTTCACCTGGGGAACTCCCAAGGTTGTGTATATATATATACACAGACATATATACACAGTATATATATATATATATACACATATATACATATATACACAGTATATATATATATATATATATACATATATATACACAGTATATATATGTGTATATGTGTATATATATATATATATATATATATATATATATATATATACCCAGACATACATACAAATGTAGATGTAGAAGTAGAGGTAGATATAGGCATATATCTATGTTCTTATTGACCCTAGGAATATGATGGCTGTTTTGTTCTGAATCTTACCATACATACTCCCAAAAAATCCATAACATCGAAGAGAGTGTGAATAAAATCACAATGGCCCATTCCTTCAACATTAATAGAAGACATAGAATGGCATGATTTCAAATTATTTTAAGTAGAGAAAAAGAATTATGGCTAGAGGTCCCACAGCTGTCACTGATGTTAGATTCAGAGTGTGGGTGGAGGGAAAATTAAAAGCCTATTTAGAAAAGAAATGAGGGTGTAGAAGACATATACATAGCATAAATAAGATCTCCAGAAATAAAAAATAAATAAATAAAAAGCTACACTAAATCCTAAAATATTAAACACAGGTCAGGGATGTTATTAAAAACAGCACTGGCTATGGGAAAGTGGCTTAAAAGCAAGAAGGATCAGAAGTGGCAGCCTCAGAAATGTACTCTGAGGAAGGAGGATACCTGGAGGAAAGTGGGTCCTCCTTAGAGATATCGTAATAAAAAGAAGGGAGGAAATCAGAGGGGGGGAATTAATATCCTAAACGAACCAAGGAAAACCACAAGATATGGCAACTTCTTTCCCTGCTCTCCTGGCAATGTTTTATTCCTCAAATAAACTGATCATGAAACTGACAACAGGATGCTCTTTCGACAAAATAATGAGAAATAGGAAAAATCAGTTCAAATCTGCAAAATGCTACAGTAAGAAGTAAATAAAATTCCACCATAGACACAAATTATTTTGAGATGTATCAAAAACCTAAATGTAGGAGCTAAAACTATAAAACTCTTAGGAGAAAACATAAGGATAAATCTTCACAACCTTGCATTATGCAATGTTTTCTTAGTTATAACACAAAAAGAACAAGTGACTAAGGAAAAAAACCGATAAACTGGACTTCATTAAAATTTAGAACCATATATCTCAAAGAACAGCATCAAGAAAGTGAAAAGATAACCTACAGAATGAGAAAAATATCTGCAAATCATATGCATGATAAGGTTCTAGTAACTAGAGCATATAAACTCTCTTACAACTCAACAATAAAAACTAATTAACCCAATTCAAAAGGGACAGACATATTGTGGTATAACCTCACAAATGAAATATTATTCAACCATAATGGAATACTGATATAGACACAGATGGATGAACCTTGAAAACATTATGCTACATGAAAAGCATAATGACCATATATTGTAGGATTCCAATAAATATTAGAAGTCCATAACAGACAAATCTACAGAGATGGTAAATTAGTGATTACCAGCCCTGGAGCAGAAGAAGAATGAGGACCTTACACTTGGATCATTAACTCAAAAGGTTGGCCGGAGGCCCGTAGGACTGGGTCTCGGATATCTGAGGAGGGTGCTGCCTTGAACTGGTACTAGTGTCACAGTGATGTGGGAAACAAAGGCAGAAGGAAATGTCAGATAAAATTAAATTTCCTTATAACCTGCGTCCCACTGACCCATACTTGAGGCAGGCAGAGTAAAACTTTTTTCAGAAACTTCCTACTGTCTTAATGTTAATGCTTTGCTAGAGAGAAAAACGACCTGAGTTTGACTATAGCTAGGCCTCCAGTATCCTAAAAATCTCATTGGAAACTTCCCCTGGACTTTACCTCCCCCAACCCCACAGTATATAACCAGTCTCTCCTCATGGTTCCAGGGCAGCTCTTCCTGCCCTTGGGTCCTGTCCCATGCTTTAATAAAATCACCTTTTTGCACCAAAGATGTCTTTAAGAATTCTTTCTTGGCCGTCAGCTCCAGACCCCACGAACCCAACTAATCACCCCCAAAACCTCATCACAAACCAAACCCAAACCTGATTCAAACTCAAACCCAACACCCACCCAACGAACCAACCCTGGAGACTAGAATCAACTCCATTGCCAGGTGAAGAGTCATTGCTCAGGGCTACTGACAAGATAGGAACAGACAGGGAGAAGCAAGTATCCCTTGCCCTGCTTCAGCTTTCCTGTTGTTCTCTGTAGGTGGAAACTAACAGGGAGCCAGCTGACAAAGACGAGTCCTAGAGTCAAAGTCCCAGCATCCCAAGGCAGATCTGGATGGACGGGTGTGGGGCTGGGAGACCAGAGTTAATGACTATGAGGTTTCTATCAGTTCTGACGGCTTGTAACCACACAGAATCAAGTCCTCCCATGCAGGTACATGCAGAGACATGACACTATAACATAATACAGGGACACCTTTCATAGCTGTGAAAGAACTGGAGTTAGCTGTCAGCAGGAATAGAGAGTGATTGCATCACATTGTGGGGTTTTCACAGAGTAACTGCAACTCAGTGCTGCTGTGGGCTCCAGGGCAGACTCTTCTACACTCAGTAACAGCAGGAAAGGAAAAAGATACCAATTTGCTTACAAGAAGGAGCTTTTAACACCCTCAGGCTTGGCTCTCATTTCTTCAACCCAAAGCCACAGGTGTGACTCAGGATTTGTCATTTTCTACAAAAGACTTCTCTCCTAGGGCTCCCTCCATCTCATGGCTGCTAGAAGAGTTTTATCCACCACAACCTTCCTACTGTCCCTCAGAGGGCAGAAAGGCCAACTTCAAACAGTGTGGCCTAAAATGATACTAATAATCCCAATGTTCTTATATACTGATAATAGTGATAGTCATAACAATGAAAATAAAAGCTCAAATGTTTTGAGCACTTGCAATTTGCCAGCATCTGTGCGTAACATTAATTTTCAGAAGACACTTCTGTGGACGATTATAAAAACCAGCTTCTAAAATAATCTAACAGAAAGAGTACAATTCGTAGGGACATGATAAATATTGTCAGGTGATACTGATGTAGAGAACAAAGGCAAAAGAAATGTAGATAAAATTAAATTTCCTTATAACCAGCAACCCATTGACAAATACTTGAGACAGGCAGAGTGTAAAGTTCCTCTAAGAACTGTCTTGACGTTAATGCTTTGCTAGAGGGAAAACAACCTTACCTTGACAACAGCCAGGCCTCCAGGATCCTGTAAGTCTTCTTTAACATATGAAGGAGTCCTCTTGGAAATTCCTTTGTCTTTACTTCCCCCAACTCCATAGTATTTAATCTCGATATAATCAGTTACCCCTCATAACCCCAGAGCCCCTCAGTCCTCTCCCCATGCTTTAATAAAAACACCTTTTTGCACCAAAAATGTCTCAAGAATTCTTCCTTGGCTGCTGTCTGTGAACTCAAACACTTCAAACCACATCGATATTGTCCAGCATTTGATCCACACTGTTGGTCTCTCTAGGAGTGCTTTGTCTACCTATGCTATGCTATGCTATGCTTCTCCAAGGTGCAAACCCAGAAGGGACTCAAAGAGGAATCGTTGGTGGGTCATATTCAGATCTTAATTCCTGCACTGGGTTTCTCTAGATCAGTACAGACAGCCAACATTAGTATGAGAAGTTTGATTCGAACTAGGTGTACACATTTATAGAAACTACAACTCGTGTTAGGGGTTTGTAAGGGATGTAGGGGCCAGCACGCCTATCATCATTCATCACAATGACAAGCGCAGCTTAGGGCACATCAAGGGACTTAGCTTATGATATGGAAATGGCTAAGAGAAGAGTTAGACAATAGTGTCTACAATTCATCTCTAGTTCCAAGTAGTAGATCCCTAAGCATAAGAACAGACAAGCCACATACTTGATGTTTGCTCTCCCTTCTGGCCCTAGGAAGACAAGCTAAGAGGACCACAGTTTCTCACCCAGTGCAGCAGGCTCAAGGAACTGGACACAATGGTCCTAAGACAGGTTTTGGGGTGAGTCCTCATACAGAAAAAGTAGATAAGAGAACAGCATTACTCAAAAAGTCAGATCTTGAGGGGCAGATAAACTTTGCCATGAAGTTCTTATAGCAAAAAAAATGTCCTCTTAGTACAGTCTTTGAACATGTCTCATTGGTAGAACGAGGTAGTATAAACTAAAGGCATTTTAAATAAGTAGAGTACAGATGTTTTATCAGTTTAACTGAGAAAATATGTGGGGTCACTTGGCTAACACAGACTGACTATGGCCAAGTTGTACTGGAAGGGAGCGCAGTAAAAATATGAGAAGGGGGAGAGGAGATGCCAACCAATAGTCGCTCATGTCACCTTCTGATTTGCAGGTTAGTCACATTAGAATGAGGAATCTACATAAGGAGCACAGCCTTTTGAGAAAGATCTGTATATTTTGAGCCAAATACTACTATTGAACACTACCATTCAGGACCAGTGCAGATTTAAATCAGGACCCAGTAGAAAAAGAGAGCAAAATTATTAAATATCTGGAGGAAAAAGGGAGTATATGCTGGTGACCAGTGCCCAAAACAAAGACATAACTTTGTTCACAAAACTAAACTACATTTTCCACATATAATAAAGCAGAGTTTGGGACCCTCCTAGTACATAGTCATCCTGATACACTATTGTTCTTCAGCTATATTCAAGCATTTAGGTGTTAACAATGAGATCTGTGACCTCAGACCTCCAGTGTGAGACATCAACACTGCAGCCATAAAGTCTACACAGCCTGGAGTTACTGCCCCGAGTAAAATGCTTCATAACTACGAGTCAACACTGCTCTCTTGTGGCTACTGACATGAAAAGCAACTCTAGGGTGAATTCAGTTCTCAACCTCTGCTTGGAGTTTGAAAGGGGACTGACAGTTCTGTGCTATGAAAATTCTTGGGATTTCCAACACATATAATGCAGTTAAACTGACAAAACATCTGTACTCTACCGATTTTAAGTGGCTTCAAGAAGAAGATACTACCTGCTCATTAGGTATGTGGGGATTTGAATTATTAATTTAAAAATAAAAGGAATATAACAATTATTGTGATTTTCTCTTTGTTAATAATATCTAAGATCAATATCAAATCAATGACATGGGCCAAGTATTCATATTTACATATATCTCTATATTTAATAAGATGTTACTTTAGCACTACTGGCTAAGGACTATATGTAATAATAACGTTTATTAATACTTTTATCTACTCAACCAAAATTAGTTATTGGGTGCTTTATATGATATCAGCACAGAACGGATTAGCGTAGATAATTACCAAAAGATAAACTACTTTCGGAGTGATTGTAGTCAAAACAGCCCATGACTTATTATTATTCTCATTTTTGCAAATGAGGCAACTGAGCAAAAGGTAAATACTAATGGTCATTTAGCTACCAGGGACCAGAGACAGGAAAGAGGAATCAGGCATGTTTGCTAACTAAATCCGTTTTTCCTATCATATTGTCTAGGGATTTAGCTATATTTTTGGATTTCACCTAAACCACTTTGTTATTTTCTTTATTATTTTCTGAAGATTTTTTTGGGCTCCAGATTATAGATAGCAAAGCCGACGCACATCAAAATCCATCACGTATTGAATTAGTCAATGCAAGCAAGGCTGATTACTGCAACGAAGATACCACAGTAACTCAACACAATAAAACTTTACCACTCATTCATAACCCATTCCAGTATAGGCGCTTGGCTTCATATCAACATTTAGGGACCCAACCTTCTTCCATATACAGATCCTCCATGTATCCAGCCCTTAGGGATCTCCTAAGGAACTTCTGAATCTGGCTGACATACTAGCAAAGGGAGAAAATGTTCAGGATCTTATAGGAGGTTTTAGGGGTTCAATCTGAG
The DNA here is from genome assembly GCA_030068075.1 of Paguma larvata. NCBI lineage: Eukaryota > Metazoa > Chordata > Mammalia > Carnivora > Viverridae > Paguma > Paguma larvata. The sequence goes on from CM057831.1 coordinate 60,254,965, forward strand.
AGAGCGTCATATCATTTTTTGTATCATCCCATGGGCCATATTCCTCACATAGGTTCAGCTGTCTACAGAAGAGGCTGGGTTGCTGAATATTCATTTCTTAAGAGAAATGGTATGAGAGACTCTTGAATGTAAAATGTACTTACCCACTTCTCAAAGGAGACTCTCCAGGCTCTCATGCAGTCACTGTGTGCAGCACAAAGTCCAACGCCTTGATCAGTGAGTGTCTTCTCCATTAGGTCCTGATATGATTCCTCGTGGGCCCGTTATATTCCTCCTCCCTCCACATAAATAATGGTGGGGCAGACACTGGTACCAATCATTAAGATTCCCATTTGGAAGTAAGGCATGGGATTCATTTAGCAGGAGCTTGTCCATGGTAATGCTGGAATGCAATGGGGGCAGACACTGTAACATTATTATCCACTGAAGTGGTGGAAGTTCCCTTACTAGACACTGGTTATGTTCTCTGAGAGGAACTTGCCATGACAAGTTCAACAACTATGACCCTTGTTCTGCCTTTGGGGGGTTGTATCTTCTTCATTGTCTCTCATGGCATTATGCCATGCTATCATGCAGGCATTGGAACATATGGCTTCTTTTGTGTTACTGCATTTGGATCCTGTTTCCAGCTCATAAAGTATTAGGATCATAGTTATTTTAATTCTTAATCAAAAACTTTCTTTAACCGGCTCAGGTGTCTTTGGCAATAAACACCAGCTACACACATACTACTCTATTCTCAAGGCTGGTTTCTATAAGTTCTTGTTTTTCAAAGACAATTCAAAACTTCTCTTAACCTGTGACCTAGGACAATTCTTCAAGACTCCGTATTTGTGGGCTTTTTCTAGTATTTCTAATATTTCTGCTTGAAGACCAGCCAACTTTCTACTAAGTTCATTTACTTATCATAATAACTTGTCAATGAAATCAGCATTTGTAAACACTCACAATTATTTTCAATTGTACCTACCATTTCCCTAAGACTGACTATTTAGTACGCATGTCAGCTTTCCTTGTTTTGTGATCTTTCTAGCATTGGCTGTCAATTTTCTCAGTGTCTGCAGAATTAGTCAGGATAACTTGCTGGCTGTTGAAACAAACAATTTCAATGTGTCAGTGGTTTAACAAATACAACTTTATTTTTATTTTATGACATCAATCCAATGTGTGTGGAAGGGGAAGCTCTCCTCCACGCTATCTTTCAGGGACCTAGCTACCTCGATCATTTCTAGGGCTTCATGTCTTGAGGGGATTAAGTGAAACTGGCCATAGGTGGAGAAAAGAAGTATAGGGGACATAAGGAGGCTATAAATGTTGTACCTGGAAGAGGTGCATACCATCTTCTTGGCCAGATTCAGTCTTACAGCCCCATCTAACTATAGGTGAGCCTGGAAAATGTAAATTTATCTGTGTGTCTAGAAGGAGGGAGAACTTAGTTTGGTAAACTTAGCCTTGTCTCTGTCATTTAAACAGACTGATTGTCAGCTGAACTTCAAGCTGTGCAGTGGGAAGGGTGAGAAGTGGTAGGAGACCTCCAGAGATTTTGTGGTTCTCCTGGTCTCTCTGAGACAATCAACTCTAGAGCTTGGTCTACTGTTTGTCTGCCTCCTCCAGAAGCCTCATCAAATAGATAATCAGGTTTCATTTTAGACTCATAAAAGAGAAGCAAAGGGATCCTTTAGGGCCCCTTCCATGTTTTCTAGTCACTCCCTAGCAGTGGTAAGAATGAAGAGAGACACACTGATATGCTGCATCTCAGAACTAGAAGTTCAGTTGGACAGGTGCAGAAATTTGAATGCAGATCTGGTCCCTAGCCCAGGACTGTCCAAACATATTCCTGGAACCTCCTTGAGATTTCTTAGGATGATATCAGGAGCCTGACATGGGACTCAAATGAGCAATGCATTTTCTGCTGAGTCCTTGAGTTTATGCAAAGTTCTTGTGGTCTATTAAGAGACCTGTTAAGACACAGGGGGGAGGGGGCCTGATGAGTAATATTCCAGGAAAGGACAGGCCTTGGTGGATTTCCTTCATGAAGTCACTGAATTTATTGCATTTACTTGCATGTTTATAATAGACTTGAGAACTGTGTCCTGTTTGAGAAAGAGGCTGTGAGTTTCCTTAGACCTATGCTTGCTCCTGAAAAAAGTAAATATTGATTTGTCTGTAGATGGAGCCAAAAGAGGTCAGTTTATGGGTCCCTGTGCTGTGCTTCCGCAGAGCTGGATGAGAGCAGTTTCCTTGACTTCCAGGTACGCTACTGCCTTTGGAGGAGTCTAAGGAAGTTTGTACACTATGTTTATCCTGCCAACTACTATCAGCTAGAACATATTTCTGAGACTGTAAGATTACACTTTTCTGCATGTTTTTTTCCTGTTGTGGGCCAAATACTGCCTTGGTTAGTATCATCACCTTCACTTTCCTTTTGTACCATGTTGTAATGATCACCATGCCTCATTCTCCCTGGTCCCTGGTCCCCCCGAGTGACGAAATGATCCATGTGCCTAAATCCTCATGAGAAAGAACCTCTGACACTCACTTTTAGCATAAAGCATCTTGGGTTTCAAATGTGAAAGTCAGGTTTAGAGTCCTGGCTAGACTACTGCTGGCCGTTTGCACTGGGTATATGATTATCCATTTCATTGCCCCACAAAGATAAGGCAATTATTTCAAAGTAAGTTTTTACTCAATTATATACATGAAAACATTAACTATAGTCACTCAATATCTTTGTTCTTTTTTCTCTGTCCTATCTATGTCCTCCTCTATTCTCTCCTTCCTTCTATTATTTTTACAAGACATCAGGTAAGTTATTCTGCTCCAGACTGTGACACATGGGCTTTTATCTGTCTTTTCCTAATCTTTTCCTTCAAAGTGGGTCACCTGTATAACATAATTCAGGATCAATGGTTGCTTTGGATAATCTCAGTACATGTTTTCAACATGTAGATAAAGTAAAAGTAGTTAGCTTAATTACCTGTCCAGCCAGACCAAAAGGAGAGAAGATAATTACATAAACAGAACTAACAAGGTTATAGAGTATAAACCCTAATTATTTATGAAATTTTCTCATGTTCCACATGAAGGTTTATTCCATATACAACATGAGTGAATGAGTCTTGTTCTCCTTATAAAGAACATTTATGACTTCCATTTCATGGCAGACCATGCAGCCCAGAAAATCCTTATAATGCTAAATAACAAAGTAAAACATAATGAACCTCCTCTCAAATGCATATGTTTAAAAGAAATTTGCAAGTGGACAAAAAACAATGGGCAATGTAAAAAGACTGCTCAGTACATTTTGAATTTATGGTTGTAATGAGAACATTTATCAGTTTTTACAACAAAGGGCTGTTCACTTTAAATGATCATACAAATAAAGAACACAAAATTTGGATACTCATAAGGGTATGAACAGAATTAACACACACAGGTCCTCAGACTACCAGGAATCTTGAGGGGCTATAATTTTAGTGAAGGAGCAAACAAGACACATACATACACACACATACACACACATACACACACACACACACACACACACACACACACACACACTTTGTCTTGAACTAGGCTTTAGGGAGAATAAAATAAGTTTCCCTCACATAGGTTTGATTTAGAATCTACAATATGTGCCAAGGGGAATTCCAAATGGAGAAATTAACATATCATTAGAATGGTCTTAAGGAATCCCACAAAAATAGCTCCATTGATCATGAGCTCACAATCCAAAATGAAAAACAAGAGCAAGAATCGCCAGAATTAGATAAAAGAACCGAAAAATGGGGTTTTCAGATATAAATTGCAATGGCTATGTTTAAAATGGTTAAGAAAACAAAAAATGGAGTTAAAAAAAACATGAAAAAAAGAGCATTAACCCATCTGAAAACTAGGTATATGTGAATTAAACAAAACTATACCTTATGGAAAAATTTAAAAGTACAGTGAGTAATTAAAAAAAAAAAGAATAACAGTGAGCACTGGGTGTTGTATGTAAGTGATGAACCATGGGAATCTACCCCCAAAACCAAGAGCACACGTACACACTGTACGTTAGCCAATTTGACAATAAATTATATTAAAAATAAATAAATAAATAAATATATGTATATATAAATAACAAATAACAGATTACACAAGATTGACACAGCTGAGTTGGAAACTGGTAAAATGAAGTTGAAGTTGCAGAGTTTAATCTGAAAGCAGTCCAATCTGAAAGAGAATCGAATGCAAAATAAAGGTGAAAAAATAAAGGCAATTGAAGAAGAAGGCCAAATATACATCAAACTGGATTTGCATAAAAAATATAGAAAATGACGGAGGGGAGGGAATATTCAAAGGGATCATGTCTGAATTATCTTCAGATTCAAAAAGTTTAATTAATCATAGGCAGAATAACTTCAAAAATATCTATACACAATTGTTAACACTCTGAAACCTCAAAGACAAAAAGAATCACAGTACACTTTACAACGGCAGCAATAGATATCAGAAAGTTGTGGAAATATATATATATACACACATATATAACATCCATGTTTTATATAATGTATATATTATATAATATAATATATATTCTATTAATATATGTAAACCATACTTGTCAATATTCAAATTATACCAAGCTAAATCATCACTAATAAAAACCTGTTTGAAAAAATAAAAAATATATTTTTATGTATTATATATTATATTATACTATATAATATATATCTTTATATTATATATATTTAGGAGCACTAAAAAGTTAAGGAGAAAAAATGAAAATCTAAGAGAAGGTAAAAACTGAGAGATAAACTCAGGATTTAAAGCTACTTCTTCTCTGAGAACTTTGCCTACCCTGAAAAACAAGCAGTATAAAATGGAGCAAAAATTTGGCAATTTCCTGGCATGAGGAGATAAAAATTAAAGCCTGGCAGCCCACAAAAAATAAACCCTGATAATCTTCTTCCCATACACACATTTTATTTTTTCTAATCATTTTCTAGGTTTTTTTTTTGTTTTTTGTTTTTGTTTTTTGCTTGTTTCAGCAGTAGAATATAGTGATTCATCATTTACATATAATACCCAGTGCTCACAACAAGTGCTCTCCTCAATACCCATCCCCCATTTAGCCCATTCCCCATCTTCCTCACTCCATCAACTTTCAGTTTATTCTCTACAGTTAAGAGTCTCTTATGGTTCGCTTCTTTCCCTCTTTTTTTTCTTCCCCTATGTTCATTTATTTTGTTTCTTAAATCTCATATATGAGTAAAATCACATGGTATTTATTAGTCTCTGAATGACTTATTTTACTTAGCACAATACATTCTAGTTCCATCCACATCACTGCAAATAACAGGATTTCATTCTTTTTGATGGCTGAGTAATATATGTATATATGTATACATATTGTGTATATGTACACACAATGGAATATATACCACCTCTTCTTTATCCATTCATCAGCCTATGGACATTAGGGCTCTCTTCAGAATTTGGCTATTGTTGATAATGCTGCTACAAACATTGGGGGGCATGTGTCCTTCAAATCAGTATTTTTGTATCCTTTGGGTAAATAACTAGTAGTACAATTGCTGGATTATAAGATAGTGTTATATTTAACTTTTGAGGAACCTCCATATTGTTTTCCAGGTAGCTGTACAAGTTTGCATTCCCACCAACAGAGTAAGAGGGTTCCCCATTCTTCACATCCTCACCAACATCAGTTGTTTCTTGTTTTGTTAATTTTAGCCATTCTGAAAGGTGTGAGGTGGTATCTCATTGTGGTTTTGATTTGCATTTCCCTGCTGACGAATGATGTTGAGCATCTTTTCATGTGCCCATTAGCCATCTGGATATCTTCTTTGGAAAAATGTCTATTCATGTCTTCTGCCCATTTCTTAATTGGATTATTTGTTTCTTATGTGTTGAGTTTTATAAGTTCTTTTTAGATTTTGGATACTAACTCTTTATCAGATATGCCATTTGCAAACATTTTCCTCCCATTCCATAGGCTGCTTATTAATTTTGTTGATAGTTTCCTTCACTGCCATACACACATTTTAAAGTGAAACCTTAGGATATACTCTCAAGACGTGATTGAAATGAAGTTCATCTGTTTGTGTTAACTGGTAACTCCTAATTATATCTATAAAGACAATATTTCTAAATAAGGTCACATTCACAGGTACCTGAAGGGGGAGTTAGAACTTCAACATATCATTGTGGGCACATTTCAACCCAAAATGTGTATTTTTTTTCCTTATCAGGAACTGTCAACTATGTTGACTATAATAGTATGTTTCTTATTAGATTATTATAAGAGTTAAATGAAATATCAGATAATAATCAGAATAATGTGACACATTTTGAACTCTGGAGATTTATTATTATTATTATTACTAGAGTTATCCTTGGTATAACTTTACATAAAGTTTGAGTCTTTCTGTCCATGGCGGCAAAAACCATTCTTTGATGTATGTATTTTGATGTGTGGTGTTTTCTACCAAGTAGGGGCAAAATGTTCATTCAATGTAAAGTAAAAGTAATTTTATCCTTGCAAGACCCTATGTCATAAAGTTCATTATCTCCATATTTCAAATGATAAAACCATGGACTTATGAAAACTGTACAGGGAGAGGCAATCGGGCCGTGGTAGAACAAGAGTTCAAACTTAAGCTTCCAGATATCTCTTGAGAACAAGGAAATTCTGCTTAAACTGTATGCTTTAGCAACAACCTTTCAGGGAAAATAATCCACTCATGAACGAGTTTTCTTCATTTGATATGTCTATCAACCCTATTTAATGTTAAAAAGATCTTTAGTGCTTTACCCAAGACTGCTAGTGAAGAGAGCGTTTTTAAGTTTCTTGTCCTAAGTGACAGCCCTGCATTAGTTTGAAGCCAGTTGTCTCTTCTGCCAAACACAGAGGGGTACTGTGTTAGAGATAGTGTGCCCCAGACTTCTGCTTACTGTGAACCTTGTTAAGGGTTATGATTGCTGAGAATTCTGTTTTGATTGCTGTTTGCTCTGAACACTGTGAAACTTTTCTTGGGGTGCTATGAGGCCTGTTTAGTTTGCTACGTATTAGACTAAGTTGCTCTGTGTTAAATCTTATTAGGTATTAGATTTAGAGACTTAGGAATGCACTAGACTCCTGACCCATTTGCTGTGATTGCTGTGAACCCTGTTTGCTGTGTTAGGGAATTGCCATGTTGTGAAAGTATGGTGCTGTTAGGGCTAAGGCCACTCCATTTTAGTTTAAGTTCCATCTTAGAGTAGTTCTGGGCCCCGAGTTCCAGGAAAACAAGTCACCCTGGACTCTGCCCTAGGTTCCAGGAAACAGAGTAGCCAAAAGGCTGGACCCAGACTAGCAGACCCTGTCACTGCCCTGGGTGGGACTGGACCCTGATCAGCAGACCCTGCCTCCACCTTGAGTTCCAGGGAAACCACAGGAGGTCAGATTCCTAGAATAGACCCTAGCAAAACTAATCAGTGTTCAGCCCACGTGCGGTGACCATTTGAATCTGCACGGGACCCCCAAGCTAAGCCAATCCATAGCTAACCCGCGCTCATCAAATATGAAATACTCAATCAGAAACTAGCCCGTGAAAATGCCAATCAATCAATTCAAAGGATCCCCATTCCCGCCCAAAAAGTGTACTCGAACCCTGATGAAAAGCCTGTGTAAACCTGACTCAGGGCTCTTGCTACTGCACCGCTGGGAGCTCGAGCTTCGAATAAAGACCCTTTGCATTTGCATCAGTCCCGGCTCCCCGGTGGTATTCTTGGGATCCAGAATTTGGGCACAACACTAGGTAGCAAAGCAGAGGTGGGGCCAGGAGACTAGATACTGTATGCAGGGAACAAGATTATCTTCCACCTACATTCCTGTCCTGGAGCCTCCTCCAGCAGTTGTGGGTACAAAAGTGGGAGAGCCAGACTCACACTTGCTCTCCTCTCCAAAATCCCTGTGCCCAGAGCCTGAAAGTTCTTACATTTAGCTTGAGAATCCCTATCCTAAGATGCGTCTGCGAAGGTCCACAGGAGAGGTATTTTCTAAGTCCTACTGTGCATCAATCCAGAGTGGTGGCTGCACTTGTGGAAGTTCCACTTGTTCCCCAAGGAAACAACGCCAAGTGTTGCCCTGTAGAAGGTGAAGACTATTAACAGTTGAACTTTCTGTAGCCATATTTATGTAACAGAGTTTAAACCAAGTACAGCCATGAAGGTAAAATCTTGGCCACGAGACCACATGTGTGTAAACAGGGTGCCTCTCAGGGATTTGCTTGTGTCCAGACCACTGGCGCTCCCCCTGGAGAAGAGGGGCTCACCAGGGCAAATGCTCCCTGGTGCCTGATTGCCCATGGTCCATGCTCCTCCAAGGTCTATGCTCCTTTGATTGCTGGGGGTGTTCCTCTCTCGCCTTCTCCATGGAGTTATAGGGCTGAGGAGAGTTTAATCAGTTCTTCCCCTCAGGTGCATCCGTATAAATTTTCCCTGAGGAGATTCTCATCATGCAGTTTCCTTACCCTTCTTTTCCCAGGGCTTCCTTATTTAGATTCCCCAAGAGCTTTATTGACAATGCCGAATTAAGCTTTTCACAATATGTTCTCTTGGGAAATAGACCATAGGGCCTCAGGGCCAAAGTGTTTAACAAGGACACCAACTCTGGTGAGCAATGGAAAGAGATGGGGCACAGTGAAGCCAGAGTTCATAAAACCAGGCTCCAGAGCTCATGGAAGCGCCAGTTTAGTGCTTTCTCCGGCAGCCAGAAACAGCAGCAGTGCAGCTTTCTGAATCTGGTGAGTCCCAAGCTGGACCAGCAGACAACTGTGAGGACGGAGATCATGAGAGGTGAGAGGAATCCAGAAACCTAGTACATAAAGGAGAAGTACATGCCGACCCTGCTAAGACACTTAGATCTGGTGTAAGGCTGAGTAGCAGGGATGGACCTCATGCTGTTACTTCATTCAGGGATGAGGCTGAATCATTTTGTGTCCGTACAGGGTTTGCAAACTTCCATAGACCCAAACACCCCTTCCCATACCATGGCTGGGTAACCAAGCCCCTTGTGCCTGACCCTATGAGAATCTTCCTTTCTGCCCTAGTCTAAATTCATCTATGAGTTGGGGTGATCACTCCATTTTCCAGTCTTGGCTTGAGTCTTCTGTTGTAATTTTATTTAAGACTTGTCTGACCTTTCCGGACTGTCAGTATACCACTGTCAGAGACCATGTTTGGTCAATAGCACTTAGCACAAGGATCACATTTTTGTAAATTTCAATCCTCCAGTACTGGAACTGGATATTGAATACCAGAATAATGCCCCAGATGCCAAACAAGTCCTCATTGCTCAGATTAGGACGTTTCAGTTTCTCTGAGGAGAATACAGAGAGGAAAAATGGTCCCGGCTCTTAAGGCATTTGCTAAAACAGCTGAAAGCATATTGCTACCTGGCAGAAAATACCAGTGTTATAGGAGGTCTGAAAAGGACACATCTTTCCTGTATCACTAAAAGGTCCTTGGTGACATTCTGGACTCCAGTCTCTCTGCTGGCTCATCCTTTCTTACACTAAATCCTGTATTCTCTCCACACCTCAAATACATCCTTTTTCGCCTGCATGGCCTTCATTCAGATCTTCATCACTTTTCCTTTGTACTGTTCAGGACTCTCTGAAAGCCTTCCTCCCTGCTGTGTGATTCCCTGTGTCCCATCTACAGCATGTAACTTCCCTGTTTCAAATTCTCTGTGCTTCCTTACAGTGTACGTGATAATGCCTGCTCTCAGGCAGACCTCACACGGCTCCCCCTGCACACCTTAACCATGCCTCCTGACCCTCTGCTCTCCTGCCTGCTTCCCCCAAAGAACTCGGGATCTGTCACTCCCTAGCTCCTCATCATCAATCATACTGATCATCCACATAGATGTTTCTTCTCTCACCATTGCCTACACAGAGAGTCCTTCCCCAGTGAATTTGCCTCATTTTTATATCCTTCTCTGATGCTCTCAATTCATCGTGTCTCTGGGCCTACCCAGACCTCAGGAGATCATAGCCCCATTTTTTCCCCCACAACAACACCTAAAGTTAAATATCATTTATCTATTTCATAAACGAGGAATGTATGTATCATAGAGTTTAAATAGCTCCAGGATCTTACAATGAGTATAAGAGCCAGATCTGGAATTCACTTGTCAGAGGCCAACTTTTCACCATGTCACACTGCTTCATTCATCTAGGCTTTTGTCTCTTCCCACTGTTTGTAATGTCGACTTTTTAAAAAAGTTTATTTATTCTGAGAGAGAGAAAACAAAAAAGAGCAAAAGCAGGGAAGGGGCAGAGAGAGAGAGAAAATCCCAAGCAGGATCTGCACTGTCAGCGTGGAGCCTGATGTGGGGCTTGAACTGACAAACCATGAGATCATGACCTGAGCTGAAACCAAGAGTCAGACACTCAACCAACTGAGCCACCCAGGTGCCCCAGATCAACTTTATCAGAGCCACAACTACTGTCCTATAAGTGCCTTTAAGTCAATTTTCCTCTATTACTTAAGCTCTCAGAAAATACCTGTATTGCTTAATCCATGTGGTACATTTGTATGCCTAACATTATAATCAGGTTCTGAAAAAGCACTGACTGTTTTCTCACTTATTAAACAGATCAAGTCGCTGAGGATCCAGAACTTGAGGTTATTGGAAAGCAGAAGACTTTCCCAAAAAGTAAGTATGTTTTCTATCTTCTTATTTCTCTAATTCAAAATGAATCATCTTCCTGATTACATATGTAAATTCATGAAAGAGGTAACCCCACCCAAGTTATAACCCCTGAATCCTTGGTTTGTCTTGAAGGTCTACAATGGATAGAAAGACATGTGTGTGTGTGTGTGTGTGTGTGTGTGTGTGTGTGAATAATCTGTATTTGGAAAATCTGGGATATTCAAAGCGAAAGTCCTTATATCAATCAATACCTTCATTATCTTCTCTAGCAGTAGTCTGATACTTTCTTATGCACACTTCACTCTCATAGAAGAGCCCTGCCAGTGAGACAGGTAAGCAGGATAGGTAATCCCAAATATAATAATTACTTGCTTCCTGAGCTCCCTCTCTCATCCTGCCATGACTCCCCAACTCTTTTCTGCTATTTTGGTTATGACAGCCCTTATTGTCACCCATCTTAGTACTTGGCCACTTAGCTCTTTGTATATATTAGTGAGGGGAAAGAGACAGTAGCCAACAACAACAACAAAACAACTAGAATCAAAGCAGATGAGTTTACAGAACATAGATTACACATGCTAGGATAATTGGATCTGAGCCACAAGGAATCACATATTATTCTGCTTACCAGGTAAAAAAATTCCTACATAGATTTTTATGTCTAAAACTGATTTATTGGCTAGCTTCTATTTTCTACCTTTGGTGAACCTCAAATATTTTGAATACTTTTCCTAAAGACATATAGCTCTGTTTCTCAAAGATGTCTCTTATATGAGAGTTATGGTCTCATTATCATCTTTTTTAAAATGAATTTTTTTATTTGGGTATAGTTGACACAGAATATTACATTAGCTTTAAGTGTACAACATAGTGATTCCACACATTTAAAATTATGCTGTACTCACCACAAGTATAGCTACGTTATCACTGGAAGCCTGTTATCTCCCACTCCCTTTCACTCATTTTGCCCATCTCCGACCCTCTACCCCATGCGGCAACCATTAGTTGTACTCAGTGTTTATAAAAAATGTATTATTTTATGTATTATATGTATGTATATTGCATTTAATTTATAATGTATATATTACATATTATATATTACATACATATATGTACAATATATGTTGTCATTTGGGGCCATTGTTAAAAGGGAATAGAAAGAACTCATTTCCAGGATGCTGACCCAGGAACATTGGCTGCCATATTTTTAATAGAAAGACTGATGATTCCTGTTAAGACACAAAATAAATGAAGAAAATGTTTGGCTTTCTAAAGATAGGCTACCTGAAAAGTAACACCATTTTGTGCAAAACAGAACAAAAAGAACTTTCCACTGACCTCCAAAAGTATCACAAACACAGATAATTTCTTACTTTAGTAGAAAAGGCATTTCTCCTCTAGGCAACTGGACACTTGCTCTTAGCCTGTAATTAGAAAGCAATGATGGGTAAGACTGTTTTTTGTTCTGTATTGTGTAACAGATCCAACATAATTTTTTTTCTTCTACTTTGTCTCATTACCAAACTACTTAACACAAGGCCTACAGCTTTTTTTTTCAATGTTTACTCATTTTTGAGAGAGAGAGAGAGAGAGAAAGAGACAGAGAGACAGAGACAGAGCATGAGTGGGGAAGGTCAAAGAGAGAGAGAAAGACACAGAATCTGAAGCAGACTCCAGGCTCTGAGCTGTCAACACAGAACCCAACACGGGGCTCAAACTCATGACCTGTGAGATCATGACCTGAGCAGAAGTAGGTGCTTAACCGACTGAGCCACTCAGGCAGCCCAAGGCCTACAGTTTTGCCATGTGGATAAAACTTATCCTCTTTATTTTCTGGGATAGACCCTTCTGTGAATAGAGGAGTGGAGGAAGCTAGAATAAAAGTCCTTTTTATACTATTGAATTAACTCCCCCCATCCTCTCTAGAAACTTACTCTATCAGATATTTCCATTTTCTCCTAAATCTTCTACAACAAAAACTACTTGGACATTCTTACCAGCCTAGTTTTAGATTTTAAGTCATTATTAGGTTTTCTTCAATTATTTTATATAATGCCTGTTTACCTTATTTTTTAATTCAAATAAATCTTCATTTGCAGACTGTAATTTCCTACTGAATTCCAGGAATATTGTATTTTGAATGATAGGTTAAAAACTCTACCTGTATATTTTGCAAATATCTCCTGCATAACAGTTCAAATATAAATTCATATTCTTATTATGAAAATTCTTTCCTTTTTTTCCATTTCCCTTTCTAATTTTTCAGTAAGGATTTCATTTTTTCTGTCACTCAACCTCAAAAACATAAAGTTACTGTGACTCGAGATTCAAGACCCTGTTTCATTCATCCATCTTTCGTCAGTTTGTTACACATCACCTTGCCCAATAGTGAGCAGTCAGTAAATATTTGGGCGACTTTTGAATAACGAATACTCAAATATCCTTCTTTACTCATCCCCTACATGTAATTATTACTGATTCTGATTTTGAAATGTTTGTCCAATCCACTGCTTTTGGAAATAAGGAATGCCTCTTGGTATAAAGGAAAGATCATTATCCAAGGAGCCGGTAGGGGTTCAGTGCAGTTTCAGCAATACAGGACAATTCAGAGGACTCTATTGACTCGACCAAAGAATAGAGCAGGAAGTGGCCTCCAAAAAGATCCATGATGCTCTTGGCTTAGTCTTTGGCAGAGTAAACTGTCCCAGCCTGGACTCCCTCAGAGTGGGAAAAGAAAGAGTTAACAGTGCATCAGTCAAGGCCTCCATGATTAGAGTGGCTCGTCTTTGGATGGAATTCTTGTGACAGGTTAGTTTATAGCCTGACTATACATCGAGGGATCCCCGAGTTCTTCTAGAGTAGTGCAAGTCAAGGAACCCATATGAGTGAGCTTAAAATACACCACACTATTCAATACTCCAGGCATAGAATGGCAGCTACTCTTAGTCCCAAACTCTTGATATTGCTGCAGTCTCCTGGCCTCTCTCAACTACCTGCCCAGGCCAATAAGATATTTCTCCTACCTTATGAGTTTCAAAATGTGTTTCTCTTTTGGACTCCCTCAATGACTTGTTTCTTTTTTGTTTGTTTTGTTTTGTTTTGTTTTTTACTTAAAAAACAGTCATAGCACTTACAATTTTTTAAAGTTTTTTTTTTTTTTACATTCCAGTATACTTAACATATAGTGTTATATTAGTTTCATATGTACAATACGGTGATTCAACAATTCCATACATCACCTGGTGCTCATCACCACAAGTGCACTCCTTCATCTCCATCACCTATTTAATCCAGAACTTACAATTTTACAGATATAAAATGCTGTCTCATCTAAAGGATCCAAACCAAACACTCTTGAAACTTCCAAAGAGAAATAACAGTAAATAATCTAGTAAGAGAGTGATAAATACTATGCCTTAGAATAAAATCTCCCTTGGGGCAGAAAGAAATTATTTCCTTTGAGTGCTCTACCTCTAATCCAATTATTTCCTGAATAAAAGTAAGGAACCCTGACGAGCCTTGTCCCTGTCTATAGAGGCTTTTCTAGGACCCCCACATAGTCATCTAAACATAGTCATTCCTTCTCAACGCTGAGAGAAAGTAGGGCTTACTTAATTGTGCTTGTTGAAGCTAAATAATGTATAGAGGCTGAAAGCAGCGACTCTAGAGTCAGACTTTTGTCACAGTCCTGGTCTCACACTTACTGATTTGCTAATTTTGATTAAACTACTCTGCCCCTCTTTCCCAGTATCCTTTCATTATCTGTGAAATTAGGATAACAGAATTAATTACTCTTAAGGTTTTTTGTAAAGGATGAAATAAGATAATAATTATAAAGCATTCAGCTTAGAGCTGGCACATAGTAAGTGCTCAGTTAAATATCACCAATGATTGATGATGATGATTTGAAAAGTTCATTGAAACAAGTTAAGTGCCCCAATGGAAACCCGAGTTTTACAACATCTAGAACACATAACTTTTGTTAATAAATTTTGTCCTACATTTAGAGGAACTCTGGATTTCCAGCGTGATCAGTACCGTTTACATGGCCTCACCCAGCAACTACTCCGCTGCTCCAGTCTCCGAATTCCTCCTCATCTGCTTCCCTAACTACCAGAGTTGGCAGCACTGGCTGTCCCTGCCCCTCAGCCTCCTCTTTCTCCTGGCCATGGGGGCCAATGCCACCCTGCTGATCACCATCTGGCTGGAGGCCTCTCTGCACGAGCCCATGTACTACCTGCTCAGCCTGCTCTCCCTGCTGGACATGGTGCTCTGCCTGACTGTCATCCCCAAGGTCCTGGCCATCTTCTGGTTTGACCTCAGGTCCATCAGCTTCTCTGCCTGCTTCCTCCAGATGTTCATCATGAACAGTTTCTTGACCATGGAGTCTTGTACATTCATGGTCATGGCCTATGACCGCTATGTGGCCATCTGCCACCCACTGCGATATCCATCTATCATTACCGGCCAATTTGTTGTTAGAGCTACCATATTTGTTGTGGCCCGGAATGCCCTCTTTTCTCTTCCTGTTCCAGTCCTTTCTTCCCGACTCAGATATTGTGCAGAGAACATCATCAAGAACTGCATCTGCACTAACCTGTCAGTGTCCAAACTCTCCTGTGATGACATCACTTTCAACCGGCTCTACCAGTTTGTGGCAGGCTGGACCCTACTGGGCTCTGACCTCATCCTGATTGTTCTCTCCTACTCCTTCATCCTGAAAGCTGTGCTAAGGATCAAGGCTGAGGGAGCTGCGGCCAAGGCCCTGAGCACGTGCGGTTCCCACTTCATCCTCATCCTCTTCTTCAGCACTGTGCTGCTGGTTCTGGTCATCACTAACCTGGCCAGAAAGAGAATTCCCCCAGATGTCCCCATCCTGCTCAACATCCTGCACCACCTCATCCCCCCAGCTCTGAACCCCATTGTTTATGGTGTGAGGACCAAGGAGATCAAGCAGGGAATCCAGAAGATACTGAGGAGGCTGTAAGTGATTAAAAAGGATCAGATCCACATTTGGAATTATTACTAAAGGCAGGAGTTATTTTTATGTTGGAAAAGAAATTTTACTTTTTAATCTCAGAATTAGTTCTGATTCTTTTTATCTCAGACAACAATGAAAGCTTTCTTCTGTGAACCCTTGCTTCCTGCTGCTTTAAAGGAAACGTCCCTTTCCTGGATTCTGTGGTCACTTGGGGATTTTTCCTGACTCCTTATCTAAGGGTTTTGCCAAGCCTTAGCCAAGTGGAGCTGGATTAGAGTGGGAGTGTTTGGCCACTGAAGAAACAAACTTTATACTTACAGAGATCTGCATATCCCCTAGATGCCTCTCCTGACTCCTATTTCAGACATGGCTTTTGTGTTGTGAGGGCTGACTGGGTGGAAGTACATGTTGCCCCAGAACTTCGGCTCTTGAGGTTGAAAGCTTTACTCTGGACATTCTTGACACTATTCTTCGGCCTATGGAAGATATGCCGTCTTCTGATTTCTCGGATCCTCCCAGAATCTGTTAAGATTTTCTATCTGTGCATCCTCACTGGTAGCTTTCTTTTTTCATTCCTTCTCTTTCTCTCTCTCTCTCTCTCTTCCTTCTTTCCTTCCTTCCTACTAAGATTTGTTTTTCAACTTTTTGTTTGCTTGTTTATGATGGAGATTAAGAATTTTTAGGGCTTTTGCGCTGGGAAGGACTTGCACTGTTTGAAGTGTTCTGTGTTCTTTTCTTCATTATCTTCATCTTCATGACTCTGTAACCCTCACTTTATCCCATATACCTCCTATAAGGTACTTAGAAATTTCCATCACATTTCAGGCACAATCTCTTCCCAAATCTGTTCTGCCTATTAAGTCTCTATTCTGAGCTGTGGCTGGCATAACTGTCAACAGTTTCCAGGCATGGAATCCTTAGATAAGTGCACTGAAATATTTTGGGATCCCCTTTAATGATGTCATGCATTAGTCTAAGGTTTCCAAGGAATATTTTATAGTAGCAATCTGAGACTTCCCTTTTGAGACTTTGAAGTCCATAATTTTTCCAAACATCATTTGAGTAACATTTCCAGTTGGACTATCCTGCTTTCTTTTGCATTGAAATGTGTTTTTGATGAATAATTTATATTGAAATTTAATATTTCTAAGGTATTTTTCCTTATGTATCATTTTATCTTTTATTTTTCCAAGTTTATTGATATAATTGACATATAACATTGTATTAGTTTAATGTATACAACATGATTTTATACAGATGTATTGCAAAATGATTACCACAATATACCACAATATATTCAGTTTATATCCATAAACTCAGATAGTACAACTTTTGTGACAATAACCTTTTTTTTTAGGATGTCTTTTTTTGGCACTAGACATCTGGTTCTTGCCTATATTTGGGAGGTGTATTTCTGTATGTAGTTTTGAAGTATTGAGTTTTGAAAGAGCCTTCTTTAGGGTCTATTATGTCACATTTCATAACATTGGTCTCATCAAAGACATTGAGTTGGCTGAGCACTGTGCTTTTGCTTTCATACTTTCCAGTCTCTCCTTTCCATGTGTCTACCTAATGTGCCAGACACTTTATATACGTTCTTATTT
This sequence comes from Paguma larvata, assembly GCA_030068075.1. Classification (NCBI taxonomy): domain Eukaryota; kingdom Metazoa; phylum Chordata; class Mammalia; order Carnivora; family Viverridae; genus Paguma; species Paguma larvata. The sequence continues at coordinate 60,272,252 of CM057831.1, forward strand.
TACCTATACATTTGTCCTGAGTAGTTCTCCTATTGGCCCTAGATGAAGAAACTAAAGTTCACAGAAGTCAAATGATTCCCAAGATACAGGAATTGAGCCAAGATAAATCTATGTCACTTGGGTTCCTGAAACCCAAACTCTTTCCACACTACTGATCCTAACTTTGGCGGTGCAATAGCATAACCTAATGAGTTACATAAAACTCTTGAGTTACATCCCAAGTTTCTCATATCCCTAGCCCAAGTTTGGTATCTGGCACTTAGTAGGCATATTATAAATATTAATTTGATGCCCAGAATTTTGTGGCAGGTAGAAAGCAATCTATAATAAATTTGAGTCATAGAATGATCATACATTTATAAGAAGCATCAGTATAATTGTTGAGAAGAGCTTATCCTTATTTCATGTATTAACACCTTTAAAAAATCACTTTACTAGTTTTATGTATTTGTTTTATTTAAAACTTTTTAACTTAAAATTTGACCACCTTACCCATTTCCATGACCCCTCCACTGTCCACTTCCGGCAACAACCAATCTGTTCTCTATCTATGAGTCTTTTTTATTCTATTCTACATATAAGTGAGATCATACAGTATTTTTCTTTCTCTGATATAGATATGTAGAGAGATAGTTATAGCCTCAGATGAGACTAGAGTCCCAGCCAACAACTGATTGCAATCTGTGGAGACTCTGAAGCTGAAAACCAAACTAAGTCATGTCTGAACTTCTGACCTACAGAGCTAAGCTTACAATTAAAAAAAATAAAAGAAAAAAACCCAACAAATCAAAAAAATTAAGCCCCAAAAAGGTAGAAGACAAGAAATAATACAAATACAAGCAAAAGACAATAAAACAAAGCATACATATAATAGAAAATATCAACAAAGCCAAAAGTTATGTTTTGAAAAGTAATAAGAAATAAACTTTTAGAAAAATAAAAAACACAAATTTAAATTATCTAAATTTAAAAAATTGAAATTGGAGATATTTTAAAATATAATAAAACTACACTATGAACCACTATGATAATTAATTTGACAATGACATAATATAAAAATTCCTTGATAGATACAACTTTCCAAAAAAGTATGCATTATTCTATATCTGTTAGAGATGATGAAATCATAGAAAACTCTGGGCCTAGTTACCTTCATGGTGAAGTCTTCTAAAGAGTAAAAGAAGAAATAACATAAATGATCTCAGAAAATAGAAAAAGAGGGAACATTTTCCAATACATTTTTTGAAGCTATCATAAACCTGGCATAAACACTCCTAGGAATTACAAGAAAATTACAACTCAACTTCTCTCATGAGAGCCTAAACAAAATATTTGAAGTTGAGTACAAAAACAACAAAAATATATTATGAATAACAGAGGTCTATTACAGGATTGAAAAGTTGCTTTAATCATTGAAAATTGCTCTACATTTAATTCATGTCATTAACTTTAATAATGGAGGGAAAATAAAATTTTCTCAACAGATCCAGGAAAATTATGCAACAAAAGTCACCATGAGCTGGTAGTAAAAATAATCTCAGAAATTTAAGTATGGAAGGAACTGATTTATCTGTTAAAGGTTATCTTTCCCAAATCTAGAGCCAATATCACACTCAGTGGTGAATTAGTGAATGCTTAGAAACAAAAGGAAAAAATGTATAAAGATTGAAAAGAATAAGTAAAGAAGTCATTATTTGCAAATAACTTCATCCTGTGGATAGAAAAATTGGCAAGTATCAATAAACAGATATTTGAATTTATAATTAAATTTAGTAAGATTGCTGGATACACATACAATGGACAAAGACCAACTTCATTTCCAAGCTCTATAAAAAAATGGAAAATGAAATTCATAAGTCAATACCATTTACAATTCCATCAAAAAATCAAATACCTAGGGATAAAGATGTCCCAAGTTGTCTGCATTGAAACTAGAATATGTTGGTGAGAAAAATTAAAGAAAACTTAAATAAATCAAGAGACATACTACATATGTGGACTAGAAATTTCAGTGATGTAATTATGTTAATCCTCTCCTAATTAATATACAGATTTAATGCAATTCCAATAAAAACATCAACAGATATTTTTGTGGAAACTGACAAGCTGATTTTCAAATGCACAAGGTAATGCAAAGAACCTAACAAATAAGACTTATATGACTCCACACTTCAAGAATTTTTATGAAACTGCCTAATTAAGATAGTAAGATATTTGTAAATAAACCAATTGATCAGAATGGGTAGTACAAGGAAAAACACATGGTTATATTGTGATCTCATTTATGACAAATAGGAATTTCATTTTCAATATATGTTGCTGGAGCAATGGATATCTGGATGCTACTGATTTTGATTCTGAAGGCCTTTTCCCTAGTTTTTGCATTCCACCCAGGGTGATGTTCATTTTATATGTCAACTTGATTGGGCCATCAGACGTTTGGTTAAACATTATTTCTGTGTGTGTCTGAGTGTGTTTCTGAAGGATGTTAGCATTTGGGGTGCCTGGGTGGCTCAGTTGGTTGAGTGCCTTACTCTTAATTTCGGCTCGGGTCATGGTCTCACAGTTTGTAGGATCCAGCCCTGCATCAGGATCCGTACTGACAAGTGGAGTCTCCAGGGAATTCTCTCTTCCTCTCTCTCTCTGCCCCTCCCCCCCTCCCTCTTTTTTTCTCTCTCTCTCCCTCCCTCCCTATCTGTCTGCTTGAGCTGGACATCAGTCTTCTACCCTTCGACTGGGACTTATACCATCAGAGGTTTTGATTCTCTGGTCTTTAAAGTTGGACCTGAAATTTACCACTGGCCTTCTGAATACTATTAATATTATCATTGGGTTAGAACTCATCATAGATATTTACCACATTACATGGTAGTAAACGCCTAACTAGCAATCCCTGCCTCATTGTTATTATCATAGTTTGTAGCACAAATGCTGAGATCAAATCTGCACAAATAACCTATGAATAAAGGGGAATACTCTGAAGTGTTCATTAGAAAGAGTGCTGGGTTAGGAATTCAGTAGTCATTGACTTTAGTTTCTTTTCTGGCACTGGTTGCTATGACCTAATTCTGTCTCTTGATTTTTCTGAGTTTGATTTCTTGTTAAATAATAAATACCTTCTATTTCTGATATCCCAGAGTCTACTGCAGAGACTTGTAAAAATGATGAAATTCTTTATAAAAGTGAGAACTTTTTTTTTTGTTATATGTAAACCAATTTGAAAATAAACTATTATAAAATTAAAAAAAAATAAAAATAAAAATAAAAAGAATAAAAAAAAAAAGTGAGAACTTGTCTCTTCTTATTCTATTCTGACCACTATGTGTTGCTCCCATAAAGTGACCTCACCCAGTGTCATCTTGGGCAGTATAAAAACCACATACAATGCAAAACCATGATTGAACTACTAATCCAAACTAACACCAAGGAAAGAGTAAGCTTTAGCTTGACAACTCAGGGACTCCTTTTTCTCATCATCCAAGCTCTTGGGAGCCCCAGGGAACAAATGCATCTGGGAAGTATAAAAGTATCACTAAAATTCTTACTCACTATAAATATCACTCCACAAACCCCGGAGGTTGTAGCATCCAAACAGTGACCCTTCTGGAGATGGCAGAGCTGCTAAAACTCTGGTAAGTTGGCTCCCCATGGTATAATGGAGTTTCTATAATGGTAGAAATTAAGAACAGAGAAATAAAGGGCAGAAGAAGAGATTATGGAAAGAGTAAGGTGACTTAGAAGAATTTATTACAAAGTCCTTGAAAGAAGGGAACAGGACAAAGGAAATGATTCTCAACGGATGTTTAAAATAGAAGGAGAGAATGGCATAGAGCATCCCTAATTGTTATGAAAACCTAGGATGAGTCTATCTGTTTTACCCTATACTCAATGACCAATGATAATGTAATTCTTATTTATTATTCTCCCTCCCTCTCTCTCACACACACTCCAAACAGAGTGGAATTGCCAAACATAATCCTATGTTTTTCATTATCACATGGTGAACCATAAAATATTGGTAGAAAAACAACAAGTTAGGATATTATTGCTAATTCTTGTTTTTATAGTTTTTCCTCTTCATTCTTCTATCCATATATACAGTGCAGATGACATGTATCAGATACATTACACATTAATTACTCCCAAATGTATATAATCAGCCATCAGCTCCTTTTTCTGAGCTTCAGGCATATATATCTAATTGTCTTTTTGACATGTCTACTGGATATTTACTTCCTTTGGTAAATATCTAAGAATAAAGGTGCTGAATAATAGTGAAAATGCATTTTTAACTTCATAAGAAACATGCCAAAGAATTTTCTAAAGTTGTACATTTCACACACCTATTAGCAATGAATGAGAGTTTCTGTTATTCCACATCCTCTTCAAGATAAGATAATGTGAATCGTTTTTACTTTAGTCATTCCAGGAGTATAAAATGGAATCACTTTGGATATTAATTTTCATCTCCCTGATAACTAATGATGTTGAATACTCTTTATTTGCTATTGAACATTTGTTATCTTACATTAAATGTTTTCCCTATTAGGTTTTTTTCCCTTTTAAATTGATTTGTTTCTATTCTTATTGTTGATTTTTAATTCTACTTAACTTTGTTTCCATAATGATTATTATCTAGAGTGCCTTAATTATTTTTACATGTTTATTGTCTACCTTGCTAACTTAAAATGTAAGCATTACAAAAATAGAACTGCTTCTTTATCATCAGCATATACATAGCTATTCCCACCTCTAATAACAACAGCTACAAAGTAAGTAGTAAGTAAATAAGTATTTAAAACATTTATATCATAAAAGCACGTAGAAGACCTAAGGCATCCAATCTTTCTATTATAATAACCTTGTGTTCTCCTAAGAATAAAAATTTTAGCTGCCTAATTTCATGGATTTCTTATCATCATAACTTAAGAATATGCTGTAAATTCTTTTAAATTATTTTAATAATGAACTATAATTTAATTTCTTATTTGATACTTGAAAAAGATGTTTAATGTTTATTTATTTTGGAGAGAGAGAGAGAGAGAGAGAGAGAGACAGAGACAATGTGAGTGGGGGAGGGGCAGAGAGAGGGAGACAAAGAATCCGAAGCAGGCTCCAGGTACCCAGCTGTCAGCACAGAGCAGGGTGCAGGGCTCGACCCCACAAGACATAAGATCATGACCTGAGCAGAAGTCAGACGCTTAATCAACTGAGTTACCCAGGAGCCCCTCTTATTTGATATTTTAATTATAAAATTCTTATTTCTTAGAGTCTGAATATTTACATATTTATATTTAAAAGCTATAATACACCCATGGAAAAAATATTTTCAATTTTGTTCACTCTACACTTTCCAAATATGTTTACTCCCCACCCCCGACCACTCAATTTTTCTATCATTCATTAACAATTTCTACAATTTAAGAACTTTCCTGCTGCACTGTAGATTTTCATTTCTGAGGCTTTGCTAAACATCACTTAGGTAGAAAGTGCGTAATCCAAATAGAAATTAGTGACAGAGTGATGTCAGTAAGACTAATGTCTATGTAGCCTAAAGAAAACGCATACCAAAACTCCATTCATCACCAAGTGCATGGTCCAAAGCCGTAACATGAAACAGCAGCATGTACTGACAGACTTCCCAAAAAAGGCAAAATTGGTTAGGTATTTCTTCAATCTATAGAGATTTTTACAAACTTAATTTGTACAAAGTCATCAACACTGTAAGGCTTAGAAGGAGTGGTTCTGCCACTCTTTGCCCCCACGCTGTGTTGAGCACTGGATATTTGTCATCATAGCCAAGATGCTATGATCCATAGCTAAGATCCACTAGCATGCTTCAAGCCAATCGAAAAGGACCAACTTGGCTCTCACTTCAAAATTCTAGGCCTACTGAAAGCTGGCTTTTTGAACACAGTCACCATTTTTGCTAGATGAATATTTTCATCAGCGGCAATTCTGATACTCCCTAATCATTTGTATGAGAATAAGATTTTTAACAATTTCACTGATGCTGAGTGACATTGAGCATCGTTTCATGTGTCTGTTGGCCATCTGAATGTCCCCTTTGGAGAAGTGTCTATTCATATCTTCCGCCCATTTCTTCACTGGGTTGTTTGTTTTTCGGGTTTGGAGTTTGGTAAGTTCTTTATAAATTTTAGATATTAGTCCTTTATCCGATATGTCATTTGCGATGATCTTTTCCCATTCCGTTGGTTGCCTATTCGTTTTGTTGGTTGTTTCTTTTGCCGTGCAGAAGCTTTTTATCTTGATGAGGTCCCAATAGTTCATCTTTGCTTTTAATTCTCTTGCCTTTGGAGACGTGTCGAGTAAGAAATTGGTGCGTCTTAGGTCAAAGAGGCTTTTTCCTGTTTTCTCCTCTAGGATTTTGACGGTTTCCTGCCTCACATTCAGATCTTTTATCCATTTAGAATTTATTTTTGTGAGTGGTGTAAGAAAGTGGTCTAGTTTCATTCTTTTGCATGTTGCTGTCCAATTCTCCCAGCACCATTTGTTAAAAAGGCTGTCTTTTTTCCATTGGATACATTTTCCCGCTTTGTCAAAGATTAGTTGGCCATATACTTGCGGGTCCATTTCTGAGTTTTCTATTCTATTCCATTGGTCTATGCGTCTGTTTTTGTGCCAATACCATACAGTCTTGATGACCACCGCTTTGTAGTAGAGGTTAAAGTCTGGGATTGTGATGCCTCCCGCCTTGGTTTTATTCTTCAGTATTATTTTGGCTATTCGAGGTCTTTTGTGGTTCCATACAAATTTTACAAATCAAAACTACACTGAGATACCACCTCACACCAGTCAGAGTGGCTAAAATGAACAAATCAGGAAACTATAGATGCTGGCGAGGATGTGGAGAAGTAGGCACCCTCCTACACTGTTGGTGGGAATGCAAACTGGTGCAGCCACTCTGGAAAACGGTGTGGAGGTTCCTCAAAAAAATGAAAATAGAGCTACCCTATGACCCAGCAATAGCCCTGCTAGGAATCTACCCAAGAGACACAGGAATGCTGATGCATAGGAGCACGTGTACCCCAATGTTCATAGCAGCACTTTCGACAATAGCCAAATCATGGAAAGAGACCAAGTGCCCATCAACTGACGAATGGATAAAGAAGTTATGGTACTTATATACAATGGACTACTACGTGGCAATGAGAAAAAATGAAATCTGGCCATGTGTAGCAACATGGATGGAACTGGAGGGTATTATGTTAAGTGAAATAAGTCAGTCAGAAAAAGACAGATACCATATGTTTCCACGAATAGGTGGACTTTGTGAAACTAAGCAAAAACCAGGGGGAGGGGAAGAGGGGAAAGAAAAAAAAGACACAGAGAGGGAGGGAGATAAAACATAAGAGACTCTCAAAGACTAAGAAAAAACTGAGGGTAAGGGGGATGAGGGAGGGGGGAGAGGGGGTGATGGGCATTAAAAAGGGCACGTGTTGGGATGAACACTGGGTGTTATATGTAAACCAATTTGAAAATAAACTATTATAACAAAAAAAAAAAAAAAAAAAAAAAAAAAAAAAAAAAAAAAAACAATTTCATCTCAGAAAACAACTAAACAGGCAGAATCTACATTAACGCACGTGCATTAAATGGAGTGCTTATTTAACACACAGTAAGTATACTCTCAATATCTAGGTCTGGGCTAATATATGTTCTGTTGCTCTCTTTCCTGTGTTTATACAACTACATCACACTTGCCCAATTGCGGGGCTTTCTTTTCTTATTTTTGTAGCTAGATGCAACTAAGAAATACTCAAGCCTTGCTTCTCTGAATATTGTTACACCCCATTTAGGTGTCTTTAGATATCTCTGTTATAATCACAGCATTCATTGTATTATTTAACTCTCATATGACAACATTATTTCTCCTTTCAAATCTTGTGCCTTGATAAGAAAAGCACCTCTGGAAGAGATTTCTTAAATTTAATTTTGGGTTTCTTTCAAACTAAAAGAAACTAAGAGCAACTACCAGTGTTTATAGATAGCAAATAAACACTGAGAAAAAGAAGTGAAATAAACCAATTTGCCTTGGGTAATCATGAATAATCATCTAAATGTTTTAAATCTGAGGTGTGATTAGATTTTATTTCAACATACACAAAGTATTTAAGCCCATAAAAATTAGATCACCTTTTTTGTTAAAGTTTATTTATTTATTTTGAGAAAGAGAGAGAGCGAGAGAGAGAGAGAGAGAGAGAGAAGGTGAATGGGGGAGGGACAAAGAGTGAGGGAGAGAGAGAGAATCCCAAGCAGGCTCCACACTAGAGCCAGATGTGGGGCTCAAACTCATGAACCATGAGATCATGACCTGAGCCAAAATCAAGAGTCAATTGACCCATTCAGGCACCCCAATTTCAACCTTTGAAATAAACTGATTTTAGGAGTATGTATGTCAATGAGAAGTAAACTCCTTCTTCTGATGTAGTAACCTAAGGAAATCTACTTAGAAACAAATTTCCATCTATGGTGACAGAAAAGTAGGAAAAGCACTAAGTTTGACGTTGTTATCTTGTGTTTTGCTTATTTAGATGACACTTTGGGACTGAGTTTGACTTCTCTGACATTCCATTAAGCAAATAATTGAACTGCTGGGCGGTGGGGGGCGGGGGCGGTGAAGAATAGCAGCTAAGGCATACTCTAAGAGGAAACACAACCATAATTGTGCTGTAATGACATCTGTCCCAAGGAAGAACACTCAGACACTGAGGTCAAAGGGTGAATTTGGATGACATGAGTGATGTGGATAGTTGACATCGCCACACTCTCCTTGTACTGTGTAGGCACAAGAAAACGGGCTCTCTTAAAACCCCAGTGTTGAGTTCTTATTCAGATCCCAGCTTGTAATAGTAGCTTAGAAAGGAAAGGAATATAGCAGATATGTTACACAGAATAATGCCCACACTAAAATATGTCTATGCCTTAGTCCCACAGACAACATTCAACCTGCTTATTTTGTTTGATTTAGTCGATATTTTACAATATGTTTTAACACAGACAGGCAGGTGCACAAATAGAGAAAATCCATGAATCCCCTTATAACATATTTATGAGATTATTTTTTCCTGAAGACATTTGATTTGTCATCTTTGAGAATGGCTCTTGTCTCTACCTCTTGCTTCTTTAGTTACCTGAGGGGGCTTTGAGGATATAGACATTCATTCACTATTGTGATATTCCCCCCAGTATAACTCTCCAGAGATTAAATATTATGAACATGGGGGAAAATATGTTATAGTCTTAATTATAACATGAATCATATGGTTCCTCCAGGCACATGCATAGAATTTTTGGTACTTTATAAATTCACTGAAGTCCTAAAACTGAGTTTTAACAATAGTGGGAACTTAACTAATATTCTGCCTTAACTAATATTCTGAGAATTGCAACTTGATTCAATATGAACTTCATATCTACATATCTCAGGACTGATGTCAACACCTACTCTCATCAACTAAAGCAAACAAAAATCACTCCCACTATGTTCTCTATCTCACTGAACAGCAGCAATATTTGTTCATTTGCCCAACACAGAATTCTGGAAGTTAAACGTGACCTATTCCTCTCTTTCATCCCCCAAATCACATCAAATACTGTTCCCTGTCAATTTACTATATATGCCTTCACCTTCCATCTCCACTACCATTTATTTAGATCAGGCTAGCATCATCTTTCACCCTACTTACTTCAAACTCCAACTGCCCCTTCAACCCATTCTCTATTGTGACATTACAAAAGTTCCTCTAAAATGTAAGCACATCATTTTACATCATTCCTATGATGTTATTTTACATCATTCCTACGATGTAATTTTACGTCATTCCTAAGATTATTTGCAGAGTATCAAGTTTGGGATGTATCTTGGACAGAAAAACAAGATGTCCAGAATCTGGTGAGTTCTGTATTCGGGAGCTTTTTAAATCATTTATCACTTTTCTCTCCAGGGTCTTCTGCTAAGGATTAAGGTGGAAAATTAATTCCATGTCTCTCCGTGACCTAAAAGAATGACATGAATGAGATCAGAGTCCTGACACAACGTGAAAAAAATTGGCCAGCAACCATGAAGATGGCCTATCACAATTCCAATCAATCCCATCCTTCCTCCTTTGTCCTTCTGGGGATTCCAGGCTTGGAAATTTTTCACATCTGGATTGGTTTCCCCTTTTGTATTGTATATCTGATTGCACTCCTGGGGAACATTATAATCCTCTTTATAATTCAGACTGAGCCTAGTCTCCATCAGCCCATGTTTTACTTCCTGGCAATGTTGGCCTTCACTGACCTAAGCCTGTCCACTGCCACTATCCCTAAGATGCTGGGTATCTTTTGGTTCAATTTCAGGGAAATACTTTTTGGTGCCTGCCTTGCACAGATGTTTATGATTCATCTGTGCACTGGCCTCGAGTCTGGGATACTGACAGTCATGGCCATAGATCGCTATGTTGCCATCTGCAATCCCCTAAGATATACCATGACTCTCACAAGCAAGGTGGTGACCATTCTAGGTATAGTCATGATCATGCGATCTTTAATCTTTGTTATTCCTTTTGTTTTCCTTATCTTGCTGTTGTCATTCTGTGGTGCCCGTATCATCCCGCACACCTACTGTGAGCACATGGGCATTGCCCGCCTTTCCTGTACCAGTATCAGGGCCAATAATTTATTTGGGATGGTTGCTTTCTCTGTGGGATTCATTGATCTTATTGTAATTGGGTTTTCATATGTGAAAATACTCTACACAGTCTTCCGTTTACCATCATGGAATGCCCGATTCAAGGCTCTCAACACCTGTGGCTCTCACGTCTGTGTCATGCTCATTTTCTATATCCCAGCATTTTTCTCTTTTCTGACCCACCGTTTTGGTCATAGGATCCCTGGCTATATTCATATATTTCTTGCCAATCTATATATGGTTGTACCACCTGCACTCAACCCTGTTATCTATGGGGTCAGGACAAAGCAGATTCGGGAGCAAGTCTTAAGAATTCTTAACCCTAAAGATGTTTGATCTTTAGCTTCCCAAGTCTTGATGAAATATATGATATACATAAATGTGTGTATATATATATATATATATATATATATATATATATATACACACACATGTCTGTGCATGTGTGTGTATATATAATATACGTGTGTGTGTGTGTGTGTGTGTGTGGTTGGTTTCAGCTAGAAGAAAAAACAAGACCCAGTGCAGAGCTTATATTCTAAACACTTTCTGATGGCAGCCATTTTGGGCTCACAGGTTGAGACCCCTCCTTGTGTGGGTTCACAGGTTGAGACCCCTCCCTGTGTGGGCTCACAGGTTGAGACACCTCCCTGTGTGGAAAAGGCGGTTGAAGCAAAGCTCCCGCCGACCAAGACGGTGCCTAGTCTTACCTCCTTCTAAATAATCTTTCAGGCCTGGATTTCTTGAACTGCTCTCATTGGCCCAAGGGATATAATGCTCTCTGGTTTTATGGCATATGGAAAAGGGGACCTAGAGTGCAATGTCTTGATGGATAATATCTGAATGAGAGTAACCTGGCCAGAAGTAACCTCAAAATTGCCTCTTGGGGATAGGTTATACAAATTGATCATTCAGAAATCAATTATGAGTTGGCTAGAAATTAGTAGATGTTAGGCCCCAAGACTCCTTGAACCAAACTAGATTTTCCCTGCAGGTATCGCATTGTGTTAATCATCCCCTCAGCCCCACCATAAAAACTCAAGGCACATCTCTGTAAAGCTTCTCTCGGTATTTGATTAACAGATTCATAGGAGAGATTGTAAAGAGACTTAGGACCTTCCCCGGAGGTTAGCCTAGCCCAAAAGTTAGAAGCACTGTTTATAGATAAGGTACAAACAGTAGCCAAACAAAAGTAGCTACACATATCTCCACTGATCAACAACAAACACTGAGTACCTTCCTGAGGTTAACATTTCATGAATCCTTTTGTAATTCTCATCCCCACGCTCCCTTATAATAAAAAGGCAATAACAAAATACTTTTACAGAAACTACCATAAAAAATAGATAGACAAGAGCCCTTACTATATAGGCTCACTCACTCACAAAGGAAAAGAACTTAGGCAAGCATTAGAGATCATGTCTCTACCAAGCGAATAATACCTCCTCCATTATGGTTAAAGATTATGAATAGAATCACTCCTAATCTACCTATAAATGATTAACATAGGTCTTAAGGCAACAATGTAAGCGCCCTCTGTTTACCAAGGGCTACGACAATCCTGCTCTCTTCCTAAGAACTTTATCTTGTTATTTCCTCTGCTCTGCCTAAAAAACAATGCGTGATTTTGGAACAAAGTCATAGAAATGGTTACTGCCTAATCTAAGATAAAAATATCTCCTTCTAAGTCTGGGGGATTCACAAATATGCCAACCTAAGAAAAATTGTGAATGATGTCTTGTCACGGATGTACTGTCACTCACTGCCTTTAAATAAAGAAACTAAGACAGCAGGGCAGAGATGCCAGAATTGCCAGAACTGCCTGCTTGGTGATCAGACTACATCTCGTGGCTCTCTCATTCCTTTCGCCAGCTGTCCATCCTTTGGGGACCCCTGGACTCACCGGAGCTGGACTCCAGCAACTTTCAAGTACTATAGCATTATATCTGTGCTTTAACCTCTTTGGACTTTTTAAACCAACTTGACAAAAACTTCACCAGAGACATCACTAATTATGTCCCTGCCCTCACCACATGTCATGACAACTGCTCCACTATATGGCTATGTTGTATGTATGTGATTCAATCTTACTTTTCATAACTGACTAAACTTGCCAAAAGTTCCCATAAGTTGGCATGATTTGATAGGAATATCTCTATTATTAAATTTCTATAAGACCATTCTGGATTCTGAAATCTAAGAAAATTAATAAGTTCACAAAAAGAAGCTGAAAAGTTAAATGGAAACTTTTGTGCCAGGAGAATTGTCTTGTATAAAAAGTTATATGCTATTTATATATATAATTTTCCATCCAGGTGACATAAGGAATTCTGTGCAAATTTCTAAAAGAAAACAGTTAGATTTTATCTTATTTTTCCCTCTCTTATCCTATGTTCATCTGTTTTGTTTCTTAAATTCCACATATGGGTGAAATCATATGATATTTCTCTTTCTCTGATTGACTTATTTCACTTAGCATAATATATTCTAGTTCTATCCACATTGTTTCAAGTGGCAAGATTTCATTCTTTTTCATCAAGTAATATTCCATTGTGTGTGTGTATACATGCGTACACACACACACACATACACACACACACACACACATATCCTCTTATTTATCCATTCATCAGTCAATGGACATTGGGTTCTTTCATAATTTTGCTATTGTTGATAATTCAGTTATAAACATTGAGGTGCAAGTGCTCCTTCAAATCAGTATTTTTGTATCCTTTGGACAAATACCTAGTAGTGCAATTGCTGGGTTGTAGGGTAGTTCTATTTTTAATTTTTTAAAGAACTTTCATGATTTTTTCCAGAGTGGCTGCACCAGTTTGCATTCCCACCAAAAGTGCAAGAGGGTTCCCCTTTCTCTGCATCCTCACCAACATCTCTTGTTGCCTGAGTTGTTAACTTTAGCCATTCTGACAAGTGTGAGGTGGTTATCTCATTGTGGTTTTGATATGTATTTCTCTGATGATGAGCGATGTTGAGCATCTTTTCATGTGTCTGTTAGTCATCTGGATGTCTTCTTTGGAAAAGTGTCTGTTCATGTCTTCTGTCCATTTCTTAACTGGATTATTTGTTTTTTTGGGTATTGAGTTAGATAAATTCTATATAGATTTTTAACATTAACCTTTGTCAGATATGTTGTTTGTGAACATCTACTCTCATTCCATAGGCTTTTAGTTTTGTTGCTTGTTTCCTTAACTGTGCGGAAACATTTTATCATGATGAAGTCCCAATAGTTCATGTTTGTTTTTGTCTCCCTTGCCTTCAGTGATGTGTCTAATAAGAAGTTGCTCCAGCTGAGGTCAAAGAGGTTGCTTCCTGATTTCTCCTCTAGGATTCCGATGGTATCCTGTCTCACTTTTAGGTCTTTGATCAATTTTGAATTTATTTTTGTGTACGGTGTAAGAAAGGGATACAGTTTCATTTTTCTGCATGTCGCCATCCAGTTTTCCCAACATCATTTGTTGAAGAGACTGTCTTTTTTTCCATTGGATATCTTTTCCTGCTTCATAGAAGAAGAGTTGACTATATAATTCTAGGTCCGTTTCTGGGTTTTCTATTCTTTTCCATTGATCTATGTCTGTTTTTGTGCCAGTACCATGCTGTCTTGATAACTACAGCTTTGTAATATATCTTGAAATCTGCTGCCTTTGCTGCATCCCAGAGGCTTTGGACTTGCTTTTTTTTTAATTTTTATTTGCTTCCATGTATTTTTTAAATTTCTTCTTTAATTTTTCTGGTTAACCCATTAATTCCTCATTAGAATGTTTTTTAACTTCCATATACTTGAGGGCTTTCCAAATTTTTTCTTGTGGTTGACTTCAATTTTCATAGCATCATGATTTGAAAATATGTATGGTATGATCTCAATCATTTTATCATTGTTCAGGGTTGATTTGTGACCTAGTATGTGATCTCTTCTGGAGAATGTTCCATACATGCACTTGAGAAGAATGCATGTTCTGTTGCCTTAAGATGGAATGTTCTGAATCTATCAGTTAAGTCCATCGAGTCCAGTGTGTCATTCAAAGCCATTATTTCCTTGTTGATTTTATGCTTAGATGGTCTGTCCCTTGCTATAAATGGAGTGTTAAAGTCCCCTACTATTATTATATTTTTATCAATGAGTTTCTTTATGTTTCTTATTAATTGATTTATATCTTTGGTTTCTTTCAAGTTTGGGGCATAAATATTCGCAACTGTTACATCTTCTTGATGGATAGATTCCTTAATTCTGATATAATGCCCTTCTTCACCTCTGTTACAGTCTTCTTTTAAAATCTAGGTTGTCTGATAGAAGTATGGCTACTCCAGCTTTCTTTTGATGTCCATTAGCATGATAGATAGTTCTCTGTCCCCTCGGTTTCAATCTGTGGTTGTCTTTAAGTCTAAAATGAGTCTCTTGTAGGCAGTATATATATGAATCTTGTTTTTTTTAAACGTTCTGTTACCTTATGGCTTTTTATTGAAGCATTTAGTCCATTTACAATCGGTGATTATTGAAAGATAAGAATTTAGTGCTGTTGTGTTGCCTGTAGAATTAGTGTTTCTGGTTATGATTTCTGGTACTTTTTAGTCATTGTTGCTTTGATCTTTTTTTGTTTGTTTCATTTTCTTCACTCAGTGATACCCACTTAAAATTTCTTGAAGGGCTAGTTTAGTGGTCATAAACTCCTTTACTTTCTGTTTGTCTGGGAAACTCTTTATCTCCTTCTACTCTGAATGACAGTCTTGCTGGATAAACAATTCATAAGAACTATGCAGTTCCTACCTTCCATGGATTATTTTTCTTGTTCGTAGATGTGCCGCCTTATTCCCTATGACTTCTGATCAATTTCTTGGGTGTTCAGAATGATTTGATATTTATCTAGCTGTGTTAGAGGGAGGAGACAAGTGTATGGTTGCTCCATTCCTCTGCCATCTTACTTCCAAAAGACTTCAGTAACATCTAAAATCAATATTATTCTCTTAAGTCTAGCCTCCAGTGTTTCTTAGGTACTCCCTAGTGATCCACATACCTCAATACCTATAGAGGTAAAAACTGAATCCAATGAGACCTCACTAATATCTCAAATATCTTTCAAGCATACGTGCAAGGATCTTATGTAACATAACTTGCTTCTAGCACCATTATTAAAGCAATGGCCATCAGGATGAATCAGGACAAGACTGTAGTAGTAAATGGATAAAAGTGATGATCCAAAGAATTGTAAAGATATTGCCATAACTTTTATCAATCATTATTTGAAAACCATTTCTCAAAATTCTAATCCTCCAATACTTTTGGTCCTGCCCAACCAGGAATATAGCATGCTTCCACAGCCAGAGGGCACTCCCAGCCAGAGGGCACTGTCTGCAGAACAGTGCTGGTGTGTAATGAAAGTGCAGGGCATTGACCATGTCTGCATTAGT
This sequence comes from Paguma larvata, assembly GCA_030068075.1. Lineage (NCBI taxonomy): Eukaryota > Metazoa > Chordata > Mammalia > Carnivora > Viverridae > Paguma > Paguma larvata. The sequence continues at coordinate 60,288,372 of CM057831.1, forward strand.
TTATCCCTGTGCTGGTCACATATTCCTATCCTCTATGTCACTTAGCTCTGTTCTGCTACTAGTTCTTCCAGATAAAACCTGTCACAATTTCTAAAGAATGATTTAAGATATTCTTGCTACTGCAGTTGGTCCAGAAACTATAAATTATATACTTCATCTCCCTCCTTTACCAGTCATTCTAGATACCTCTCGCATACAATCAAAGTTTCTAGAAGTCATGACTTCTAGCTGTCTGGTTGTTCATTGCCCCTCTTCCCTGACACATGCTCTAAGTTGAGCATTAATGTGAACTGTGAAGATGTGCATGTTTTGTACCAAATCCCATTAGGATATTCATATACTTTTCAAAGGCAACTTCTTTGCCTTTGATTTTCAAATCTTACTAATCCTATTTTATACCAAGTTGATGACTAGATGTACTGCTCAAAGCACTGTCTCCATCTTTGTGGTTAACTCATGAATAAAGCTGCAATGAGGCAATGGTCCATTTCTACCTTGCACATCATGAGCTGACTCATTCATTCATAGACCTGAGCTTCTTCCTCCCCTTTTATCTACTCATCAGGAGCTTCCTTGAAGCCACAGTTGTTAGGAGAGGGAAGGGCATTCATGTAAATTAGATAAGCCAAATAAGCTCTGAGACAAAAGCTAGTGTAATTTGTGCCCTCTGTAGTTGCTCTGGGCAACTTCAAAAATACTCTTCTATGCCTGTACAAGTGGATTATTTCTTGCCTCAGACAGTTGGAGCTGTGTTTTGAATGGTGGCTAGCTCTCTGATGAAGTCTTTGCTGCAAATTTTATGGGTTTATCTTGGGACTCTTATATTATGACTTGTCAGAGAGTCCACATAGATTCTTTATCTACCATTAATACCATTATATCTCCCAAACACAACTGATTCTCCCAAATCCAATGGTCAGAGAAGTAGGGCTGCTTGAACTTGTTGGCATATAGTTATTCATAATATTCTCTTATAATCCTTTATATTTCTGTGATATTGGTTGTTATTTCTCATCTTTCATTTCTGATTTTGTTTATTTGTATTCTCTCTCTCTCTCTCCCTCCTCCCCCAACCTGTCTCTCTTTTGTCTGATGAATCGGGCTAAAGGTTTATCAATTTTGTTGATCTTTTCACTGTTGATGGGAATGCAAACTAAAGCAGCCACTATGGAAATCAACATGGAGGCTTGTTAAAAATTAAAATAGTACTACCCTATGACCCAGCAATTGCACTACTAGGTATTTATCCAAAAGATACAAAAATACTGATTTGAAGGGGCACATGCACCCCAATGTTTATAGCAGCACTATCAACTGTTGCTTGGCTAAATTATAACCAAATTATGGGAAAAGCCCAAATGTCCATTGACTAATGAATGGATAAAGAAGAGGTGGCATATATACATAAAGATATATATATATATACATACACACACACACACACACACACACACAATTGAATACTACTCAGTGATGAAAACGAATGAAATCTTGCCATTTGCAACAATACAGATGGAACTAGAGAGTATTATGCTACGTGAGATATGTCAGTTAGAGAAAGACAGATATCACATGATTTCACTCATATGTAGACTTTGAGAAACAAAACAGGTAACAGAGGGGAAGGGAAGGAAAAAAAGATAAAAAACAGAGAGGGAGGCAAACCATAAGAGACTCTTAAATACAAAAAACAAATTGAGGGTTCCTGGAGGGGAGGTGGGGGGGGGATGGGCTAAATGGGTGAAGGGAATTAAGGAGGGCAGTTTTGGGGATGAGCACTAGGTGTCATTTGTAAGAGATGAATCACTGGGTTCTACTCCTAAAGCCAAGGCTACACTGTATGTTAACTAACCCGAATTTAAATTAAAAAAAAAAAAGAAAACCCAAAAGCCTCCACCAAAAAATTACTAGAACTGATAAATGAATTCAGTAAAGTCAAAGGATAAAAATCAATGTATGTATGGAAATCATTTCATTTCTATACACTAATAATGAAGTAGCAGAAAGAGAAATTAAGAAAACAATCTCATTAATAATTGCACCAGAATAATAATACAGCTAGTAATAAACTTAACCAAGTAGGTAAAAGACCTGTACTCTGAAAATGATAAAAACTTTTATGAAAGAAATTAAAGATGAGACAAACAAATGGAAAGATATTCCATGCTCATGGATTGGGAAAACGAATACTGTTAAAATGTTCATTCTATCCAAAGTAATCTACAGATTTAAAGCAATTCCTGTCAAAATACCAATAACATTTTTCTCAGAACTAGAACAAATAAACCTAAAATTTGTATGGAACCACAAAGACCCCAAATACACAAGGCAATCTTGAAAAAGAGAATAAAACTGGATATATAAGAATCCTAGATGTACTACAAAGCTGTCATTATCAAAACAGCATGACACTGTCACAAAAATAGACATAGATCAATAGAAGAAAATAAAGAGCCAAAAAATAAACTCATAACTACATAGTCAATAAAAAAGGAGACAAGTATATGCAAAGGGAACAAGAGAGTCTCTTCAACAAACAGTGTTGGGAAAACTGGATAGCTACATCCAAAAGAGTGAGACTGGATCACTCTCTTACACCATACACATAAATAAACTCAAAATGTATTAAAGACCTAAATGTCACACCTGAAACCATAAAAATCCTAGAAGAGAGCACAAGCAGTAATTTGTCTGACATTAGCAGTAGTAACATTTTTCTAGATATGTCTTCTAAGGTAAAGGACACAAAAGCAAAAATAAATTTTGGGGACTACATCAAAACATAAAGCTTCTGCATAGCAAAGGAAATAATGAACATAACTAAAAGAATGGGAGAAGATATTTGGAAATGAAATACCTGAGAAAGGTTTAATATCCAAAATATATAAAGAACTTATACAACTCAACACCAGAAAAATGAATAATCCAATTAAAATATTGGCAGAAGGCTTTAACAGACTTCTCCAAACAAGATATAAAAATGGCCAACAGGCAATTGAAAAGATGCTCAATATCACTGATCATCAGGAAAATGCAAATCAAAACCACAATGAGATATCACCTAACACCTGTCACAATGGCTAAGATCCAGAACACAAGAAACAAGTGTTGGTGAGGATATGGAGAAAAATGAATTATCTTGTATTGCTGGTAGAAATGCAAACTGTGCAGCCACTGTGAAAAAAAAGTATGTAGTTTCTCAAAAAATTAAAAATAGAATTATCATATGACCACGTAATTCCACCACTGGGTATTTACCCAAAGATACGAAAACACTAATCTAAAAAGATATAAGCACCAGTATGCTTACTGCACCATTATGTACCATAACCAAATTATGGAATCACCCCAAGTGTCCACTGATAGAGTGGATAAGGAAGATGTAGCGTACATATAGAACGGAATATTTTCAGTCATAAAAAAGAATGAAATCTTGCCATTTGCAAAAACATAGATAGATCTACAGGGTACAATACTAAGTGAAGTAAGTCAGTCAAATACCAAATACCAAATGATTTCACTCAAGAATGGAGTTTAAGAAATAAAACAAAGAAACAAAGAAAAAAGGAATGGACAAAACCAGACTCTTAAATACTGAAGACAAACTGGTAATTTCTAGAGGGAGGTGGGTGGGGAAAGGGTGAAATAAGTGAAAGGAATTAAAAGTACACTTAGCATAATGATCACTAAGTAATGTATAGAATTGTTGAATCACTATATTGTACATCTGAAACTAATATAATATTGCATGTTAATTAAACTGGAACTTAAAAATAAATGAATAAAAATAAAAACAAAATAAATCCACTTAAAATATTTTTTTAAAAAAGCATTTAAAACAATATTCTAAGTTCTTGTGGTGTATATTGTGACAAAGAGCAAAATAGTTAATGTAGTCTAGAGAACGACCTTAACTGTGTACTGCTGCCTACACCCGTTCAATAGAAACTGCTCTTGGTGTATTTTCTGGATGAGAATTAACTGAGAAGAACACATCAGCCAGAATAATATCTGCATACTAAATGCTAGAGACCTTGTCAGTTTTAGTTCAGATGCCATATCTGACACACAATTGTACTGAAGCTACAACTTGGTAAAATTTACTTTTGTCCACCTTTATCTGTGTGAACTCTGGTTTCTGCAGGGACTATACTAATGAATTTAAATGGATATATGTTTGTGGACCACCTCTATCCCCTTCAAGTCTCTGTACTATTCCACCACAGGATGCGGTTTTAGTTGTGATTCACTAAATATACCATACAGAATGCATGTTAAAGGAGAAGTGAGAGAAAGGGAAACTTACAATGAAACTTATGTTTTTTTTTTAAAGAAGACACAATATCCAATAGCTATGAATTTCAGCCCACTCACCCATTATTGATTCAAAACTCATCCTATATTAGAGATGCAGAGATCTTGTCCTTATTAGGACACTTTCTTCAGTAATCTCTGGATTCCTTGCTTGATCTCCTGGGTTCGCACTCCATACACAATGGGGTTGAGGGCTGAGAAGATGACATGGTGGAGGACATTGAGCAAGACCGGCACATCAGGGGGGACTTTCTTCTTCACCACATGAGTGAGAACAAAGACCAGAAGGATGGTGCTGAAGAAGAGGATCAGGATGAAGTGGGAGCCACACGTGCTCAGGGCCTTGGCCACAGCACCCTCTGCCTTGAGTCTCAGCACAGCTCGCAGTATAAGGGTGTAGGAGAGGAAGATGAGGATGAGGTCAGATCCTAGCAGTGTCCAGGCTCCAACAAACTGGTAGATGCGACTAATGGTGACATCATTACAGGAGAGTCTAGAGACAGACATATTGGCACAGATACAATTGTCGATGACATTTCTCCCACAGTAATGGAGTTGGGATGACAGAATGGGGATGGGCATTGTAACAATACTATTCCTGGCCAAAATAAAAATGGCAGCCTTGGCTACAAATTGGTCAGTGATGATGGATGGGTACCTCAGTGGGTGGCAGATGGCCACATAGCGGTCATAGGCCATGACCATGAATGTGCAGGACTCCATGGCAAAGAACCAATTCATGATGAACATCTGGAGGAAGCAGGCATAGAAGCTGATGGACTTGAGGTCAAACCAGAAGATGGCCAGGACCTTGGGGATCACAGTGAGGCAGGCAACAATGTCCAGCAGGGAGAGGATACTGAGCAGGTAGTACATGGGCTCATGCAGAGAGACCTCCAGCCGAATGGTGATCAGGAGGACACTATTGGCCCCCATGGCCAGAAGGAAGAGAAGGCTGAGGGGCAGGGACAACCAGAACTTCCAGCTGGGGGACCTGACAAAACAATTCAGGAGGAAGTCTGGAACCTCAGAGGAGATGGTACCATTTTGGTGTGCTGTCATATTTTGTCATATATTTCTACAGCTTTCTTTTAGTGATCTGTAAAATTAGGATAAAAATTAGATACTAACTTAAGACACATGAATTTAGAACAATTTTCTTTACTTAGGGAAACTCATCAGTCGTAGCTGGTCATCCAGAGCCATGTGAATTCATCTGTTTATCCTTTGTGCCATGCTCCAGGGCCATTCCTATCAGTAGACAGTACAGAGGATTGAAGTAATATGGTTTGTTTTTATATGTCTGATTTGTTCAAGGTTTATTTTTAATAGAATTATAATATCTTTGCATTAACTAAAGAGGAGAAAATTACTTAGAAAACTAATTTTTTGATGGCTTTCTTCCCATTTTGTACTTGTAGGTTTCTTCCTTTTTGTTTTTTGTTTGTTTGTCTGTTGTTTGTTTTTAATGACCACATGACAATTCAACTGTAACCATTTACATAAATAAGGAAACAGAGCCTGGCACAAATAGGGACACAGATAAATGCCCCTTGTTCTCATGTTATCCCCATTCTGAGTTTTCAGCTATAGTTTAATTATAGATTTAAAAGATGATGCCCTGGGGTGCCTGGGTGGTTCAGTTATTTAAGTGTCAGCTCTTGATTTCTGCTCAGGTCATGATCTCATGGTTCTGTGCTGACAGCATGGAGCTTGCTTGGGATTCTCTCCATCCCTCTCTCTGCCTCTCTCCTGCTTACAGGCTCTCTCTCTCTCAAAATAAATAAATAAAAAGTTAAAAAAAAAGATGATGCCCTGTAAATAAAGTTAATTAATATTCATTATCACTAAATAGTCATTTAATGAGGGAGGTGTGGATCTTGCCAAATAATTGCTTTTATCCTTTCTATACATCTTCATATTTCTAGGATTCTTAACTTCGAGAAGAAACAATCTTAAGAGGAAAAGGAGCGATTCCACATAGCTATGTGAGACCCACATCTGCCATCAGACAAGGTGAAAATTTAATTGTTCTGGTTGCAATACTGTGAGGGTGATGAAGTCTTATCTTTAAAGTTTTTGCATCCCGTTTCAATTTAATTTTTCCATCATCCATATAATGACCCAGGTACACGTTCCTCTGTTTCCAGGCACAGTTCAATGTTGCCATGTTCTCTTGGCACTTAATGTCCTCTCCTGGCATTCTGTTAGTTGCTAGAGTCACAACATTGAGAAAGGAACTGTCCTTTTCTCAAGGAAGTAAAACTAAAATCATTTAGGAAACAATGGGTAAAAATAAGAACAAATGACAGGCCTTGCACAAACTATTAGGAGAGTGTAGGGGAGGCTGAGTAACTCTGAGTTGGGAAAAAGGACATGGGACATGGGCTGGTGAAAAATAATATAAATAAAGTGAGGTGGTTCTCTCCTTTACATTAAAGGTGAAGGATTCTAAGGTAGTTATCCTCCCCCTCAAAAGAGATTTGAAAGATGTATGTAGGTTGGTCAAAGGTATGGATCGGGTCTTTGTGGGGTACTTCAAATCACACAGTCTATTGTAGCTAATCTACCTACATGCACCAAGGCCTCTATTAAAGCATTACTTCATGGGTTTAGAAACACTTTTTCATTAGGGGTTTAAGTACTTGCCCTATTTGTTACTCTTGAGTAATACATAAGATATAAGATACATAACTATATAAGATAAATTGCATATTAATTTTGAACTTTTACCATTTCCTCTAATTGTACTCGAGTATCCTAGGGCTTCATTCCATTGAATTATTCAGCATCCAATGAGATATATTATAGTATGTTACCAACGAGGGAAATTATATCTCATAATTGTATCCACTCATTACCGTATTACACTAATCTTCTTGCTTAATACAGTGGGTTAGGTTGGAGTAATTCTAGGACTCCTCTGGATCCCATGAATAATTATATGATAATGTGTTTGCCTCATCCATCCTATAAAAAAGAAAACAAACTTCTCCAGTGATACAATGAATAGTTTTGACAACAGAATCTGATGGAGGAGCAATAGTTTGGGGTGGGGGTAGAGTAACAAGGAAGGAAGTTTTATTAAATCATGAACCCAGATCTGAACAATGTTTTCCTACCTTTATGATGAGGGAGCATTAGGCAAGCTGAAGGCAAAGCACAAGTTTACAACACCCCTCCCCATGGGGGGTGGCATGTATGTGACATTCCTCAGGCACTCCTGGCTGCCCAAGAACAAAGGAAAGAGGAAAACAAGACCACAGTCATGCAGGATATGAGTCTCCATCAGTTTACATAAGTCTTAGTAAATTATAAGAAAAAGGCAATCTTATCAACAACCTAATTTCCAAACACCTATAGATTCAGTTTCCTGGAGCCCCAACATCACCCTCCTGTCCATAATGATGTGGGGAACAAAGACAAGAAGGAAATTGTAGGTATAGTTAAATTCCTTTATAACCTCCAGCCCACTGCAAATACACAGTGTAGCATTTCTCCAGTAAGTCCCTACTGAATAGATGTTAATGCCTTGCCAGAAGAAAACAGCCTTAGCTTGATAATAGCAAGGTCTCAGGTATCTTAGGAATTCTCTTTAGCATATGAAAGTCCTTTTGGAGGCCTCCCTTTTGCCTTTACCTCCCCCAACTCCATGGTATATAACTGGTCACTCTTCACAACCCCAGTATAGCTCTTTCTGCCCATGGATCCTGTCCCTGTGATTTAATAAAATTATGATAGGGAAAGATAGGATAAAATAGGCAGAGAGGGAAAGATGAGGACCTGAGGCCCCTGGATGGGGAAAAATACATATTTTGGAATAATGCTGGGAGCATCTGACCACAGTAAACCCCCTTGGGTGTAAGGTTTCTCTTAAGGATGTAACAGAGGCCACCTATTCCCCCTCAAGTTCCCTTCAGGAATTTGACAAAAGACCTGACTAAAAATAAGTAGTAGACCATAAAATATATGACCCACAAGTAATGACATGGCCATAGACCACCCCTCATACAATAGAAATGAGCCAATCAAAAAAGAATAACCACATATTTAGAGTTACCTAGCCAATTAGAGTAGGACCTGAGAAGAAACAAGGGAAGGAGGGAGGGTGGCCAAAACCTTATAAAACAAAGACCTTTGCCTATAGTCGCAGGCATTCAGTTTCAAATGCCCACTCTCCTCTCCATGCAGAAAGTTTTTGTACTATTCCTACTTTATTATACTACTCTAATAAAGTTTTGCCTGCTGCTCATTTTGTGTCCACCTCTTCATTCTTCGAAGCTGTGAGACAAGAAACCCTAGGTATTGAAGTAAAAAAAAAATCCTACAACAAAATCACCTTTTTGCACCAAACACATCTCAAGAATTCTTTCTTAGTCATCAGCTCTGGACCCCCACCACTAGAAAACCCCATCACTTTAGAAACATTTTTTCTCTTGGAATGGTTTAAATAGTATTTTTGTTTCTAGATATGATTTTCTATTTCCCAGCGGCAGTTCCATTTCTGCTCAGCTGGCTGCTATTAGATTCTCCCCATCAAGAGACCTTGTTAGTGTCTGGAACTTTCTCTCAGAGCTGGGAGGAGGGGAATAGGGACATTCCTTTCCAGGGCTCTTCTGTCTTTACTTCTGATCCTCTGCTTCCATAAGCAAGGGTTTGTGCAGCTGGTGTCTGCCAGGCACGGCTCCCACATAATATGTAGAAGACATTTAGATGGCCTTCCAATTCTTGTTCTCTTGCTAGTAGAATACATTAGTAGTGACTTTGGCAATTTTTGAACGAATTTTAAACATTATTTCTTGTGTGATTCATAACACTCTGAAATAGGTAGGGTAAGTATACCATTTTAACAATTTATCTTTTCGAAATGGACAACTGAGATTCAGTGATAATACATGTATTTCCAGTTTAATTATCTGGGTTTGGATGTGGAAGAAATAAAAGTTAGGTCCAAACCAGTGAATACATTAATACACCTGGGTCCTGTGTCGACACAGTGATATAGAAATGCTTATCTTATCTGGCATTTTGTTTTATATGTTTTTAGGTTTCTCTCACCTCCACCCCCATGCACATAAAATCCTTGGGCAGTTTTCCAGAAATCTGGAATCCCCCTTGTTCATGCACTTACAACTATGACTCCTGCTTTCACTGCTTAGAATACAATTTTCTTCTTGTTTCCTTTTACTTTGTGTCCACTATTATTACTATTATTATCATTATCATTTATTATTATTATTATTTATAGAGATCACCTAGCCCCAGAAACTCAGACAGAACTTGAGACGTCTCTCCAAAATATTGTTTAGGATGTTACTGAGTGCAACCAGTGATAGATGCCTCAGTGATCTTCTGGGCATAGTTTTCTGTTTTCACAGCATAGCTTTTAGAAATTCTTTAGATTAAACTTAATCTGAGGAACTACTTTCTTACTCCCACTGATCCACAATTGTGGTCTCTGTCTTCAACTCCTAATGTTACTTAGATTAAATTTAATTCCTCCTCCTAGAGTCAAGCATTTGTGTGCTGATTCTTTGCCTTAAAGCCCCTTCAACACTTTCCATTGAAAACTCCAAATCATCTAAGCTAAGCTGCAGATGACGCACTCTCCAGAGTTTCCACCCCCACCGCTATTCATCTCCTATGGACAAATTCCTGTTTCTCTGCATCTGGCGCCATCCAGTAAAAGATCAGAAAAGGCAAAAGAAAAGCAAAAGGGAAGGTCCCAGAACACAGCTTCTTACATTTGCTTCCTGACCTGAGACAGGATGAAATCTCTACCACCCTGTTTGCAGACTGCTGCGGCAGTACTGACTCAGGAATGGAATGGAGCACAAATCTGGACTGAAGAGAAAGGTCTCCCCCATGTTCTGGCTAATCTTGGGTAGCTGCCTCTCAGGCACCCTCTACCTAGACTCACTTACAGACGATGTCAGCAAGGGTCTGGCTCCACTGATACTGGAGTTCCGGTTACTTTCTGAAGTATCTGGCGGTAGTTATAACTCCAGAGCCTCAGGGACTTTGCCCTCTCGGAACTACTTCATCCCACTTTGTTGTGTCTAAAAAGCCCTCCTGGGGCAGACAGGCAGACAGGAAAGAGAAGAAAATGATTTCCTTAATCTGTAATAGGAAGGAACTCTGGTAATCTAGCCCAACATTGACTGTGTGTTCTGTAGGCAGTTGGTCTCCTGGGTTAGGGGTCTTACGTCCATCTATCCATGTTCACAGTCATTTGCACATGCACACTCAGTGCCCTCCATGGGTCCAATAAGCTCCCTCAGAAATTCTCATGAGCTTCCAGAAGACTGTTGTTAGATAGGTTCCTCCCAAACCATGCTATTGAATGGATTGATGTTAACGTATCATGACATTTATGATGGCATCATAATGATAATAATGGTAGAGTCACGGGAAAAATATATTCCTGAGAAAATGCAATGTGCTTTTCTAAAAGAAAATCCTATCAAGTTTTTTGCTGTACTGAAAGATTTTTCAAATGTGATGTATATACAACTGTATATTAGGAAACATGATTTGTTTATTTTCTTTTTCATTTTGAGCCTCATGTGAAATATTCAATACCCCTCAAATTAGGGGAGCAAGCATCATCAGTTCCTTTATTTTTTCTTTCTTGATTTTCATTATTTTTTAAAGTTGATTGTAGTTGACACAGAATGTTGTACGACATAGTGATTCGACGAATGTATACAGTTATGCTGCACTCACTGTCAGTAGCTACCATCTGTCACCATATAACACTATTACAATACCATTGACTGTGTTCCCTGTGCTGTGGCATCAGCATCGGTTCCTTTAAAGGCCTTCGTTTGCTCTATTTTTATTTCTCTATCTGCTGCATATCTCAACTTCACTTCTATTTCTCTTCTCTTTAGATAACTGAAAGCTCCAGTGTTCTTAAAAGGTGTCTTTTCAATTAATCTTAGATATGCTTATGTAACTGCATGTTCATCTATGGGAGGATGATTTGGATATTGAATTTTATAAATAATATTGGATCATAAATCTGATTTTATTCTTTGTTTTCACTCAACACTAAATCTTAAACAACCATCCATGTTGTTCTGTGTAAGTCATTCTTTTTCATTGCTGTTCAATTCCCATTACGTGCATTTTTAAAAAAATTTTTTTAAATGTTTATTTATGGGAGACACAGAGCACAAGCAGAAGAGGGGCAGAGAGAGAAGGAGACACAGAATCCAAAGCAGGATCCAGGCTCTGAGCTGTCAGCACAGAGGCCGACACGGCGGGGCTCAAACAAACTATGAGATCATGACCCAAACTAAAGTCAGACGCTCAACCAACTGAGCCACTCAGGCGCCCCATGTGCATTTTTTATAGAAGTAGTCAACACCCAAGTGACCTATAATTACTGTAATGTCAATATCTTTCTATACTGCTCTTATAGTCCTAAAATAGTTATATGTGTAGGAGTGGTTTTTTTTTTAGTTATAAAGTAAAAATATTTAATTTCACTAGGAATTACCAAATTTATCTCCAAAATACTTATAAAATCTCACTAGAAATTTCCATAGTTTAATTCTTCACATTCCTTCCATCAATTGATGGTATCTATTTTTTTATGCTTCGTGGATATAAAATAGTATCTCATTATTTTAATATGATTTTCTCCTGATAACTCTGCATTGTTCATATACGGTGTAACCATTTGTGAGTTTCATGCTGTGAATTATATTTTGACAAACTTTGTCTGTTTTTCTATTAATCTTGTTTTTCTTGTATATTTTTGCAAAATCTACATCCATAATTTATTTATTTTTTAATTTTTAATGTTTATTTATTTTTGACAGGGAGGGAGAGACAGAGAGCAACAGAGCATGAGTGGGAGAGGGCCAGAGAGAGAGAGAGAGGGAGACAGAGTCCGAAGCAGGCTCCAGGCTCCAAGTTGTCAGCATAGAGCCCAGCGCTGGGCACAATCTCACAAACCTTGAGATCGTGACCTGAGCTAAAGTCTAACACTTAACTGACTGAGCCACTCAGGTAGCCCTCCATGTATAATTTAAATCTTAGAGCCCATTTTTGGCTGGATATTGCTAGTATCTCTTCCAGTCTATTATGTATCTGTGAGTTTTAGTGTAAACTTTCCATTATTTAATGGAAAATCTTCAATTTGAACAAGTCAAACTCTGTTTTACTATGACTAGATTTTCTCTGGGGATCCTGTTTGGGGGACAGTCCACAAGATCACAAAAGGTGCTTTTGTTTGTTTCATTTGTTTTAATTGTTTTTTTTAACTTAATGGTTATTTTTCATAAAGATTTATTCATTTATTTATTTGTTTATTGCTTCAAGTTCTTATTTAAATTCTAGTTAGTTAACATATAGAATAATATTTATTAGTTTCATGAGTAGATTTAGTGATTCATTACTTACATATAACACTCAGTGCTCATCACAAGTGCCCTCAAAACCTAGCACCCATTTAACTAATCTTCCCACCTACTTCTCCTCCAACAACATTCAATTTGTTCTCTATAGTTAAGATCCTGTATTATGGTTTATCTCTCTTTTTTTTTTTTGCCCCTACGTTCATCTGTTTCATTTCTTACATTCCACATATGAGTGAAATCATATGTTATTTTTCTCTGACTTATTTCGTTTAGCTTAATACTTTCTGGCTCCATCCATGTTGTTACAGAAGGAAAGGTTTCATTCTTTGTGATGGCTGAATAATGTTCCACTGTGTATATACACCACCTCTACTTTATCCATTTATCAGTCAATGGACATTTGGGCTCTTTTCCATTTTGGCTATTTTGATATTGCTGCTATAAACATCAGTGTGCATGTGTCCCTTCAAATCAGTATTTTTGTATCCTTTGGGTAAATATCTAGTAGTGCGATTGCTGGCTTACAGCGTAGTTCTATTTTTAACTTTTTGAGTTATACTTTTTTCCAGAACAGCTTCATCAGTGTGCATTCCCACCGACAGTGTAAGAGCATTCCCCTTTCTCCATATCCAGGCCAATATTTGCTGTTTCCTGAGTCGTTAATTTAGTCATTATGACAGGTATGAGGTGATATCTCATTGTAGTTTTGATTTGTATTTCCCTAATGATGAGTGATGATGAGCATCTTTTCATGTGTCTGTTGGTCATCTGTATGTCTTCTTTGAAAAAATGTCTTTTCATGTGTTCTGCTCATTTCTTAAGTGGACTATTTTGGGGAGGGTGAGTTTTAATATTTCTTTATAGATTTTGGATACTAACCCTTTATCGGGTATGTCTTTTGCAAATATCTTCTTCCATTCCATAGGCCCTTCTAAGAGTTTGTTTTTGCTTTTGTTTTCATTGCCTTCAGAGATGTATCTAGTCAGATGTTGCTATGGCTGGTGTCAAAGAGGTTGCTGCCTGTGTTCTGTTCCATTGATCTGTGTCTGTTTTTCTCCCAGTACCATACTCTCTTGATGACTACAGCTTTGAAATATAGCTTGAAGTTTGGAATTGTGATACCTCCAGCCCTGACAGCTCAGAGCCTGGAGCCTTCTTCGGATACTGAGTCTCCTTCTCTCTCTCTCTCTCTCTCTCTGCCCCTCCCTCACTCATGCTCTGAATCTGTCTCTCAAGAACAAATAAATGTTAAAAAAAAAAAAAGAATTAAAAAAAAGATAATAAAACCATCTTCATTACTCTCTTCATTCTATGTTTTTAAAAAATGTTTGTTTGTTTATTTTGGGGGAGGGAGGAGAGAAGAAAGAGGAAAAGAGAGAATCCCAAGCAGGCTCTATGTTAACCGCACAGAGCCCAGTGAAGTGCTTGAGTTCACAAACTGTGAGATCATGTCTTGAGCTGAAATCAAGTCTTACATTTAACCGACTGAGCCACCTACGTGCCTCCATTCTATGTTTTAATAAAATGTATACTGCAGTATGTCTTAAAAATTAATAAATTACTGAAAAAAGTGTTTTTCTAAAAACCATATAGTCAATGCATTGTTATTTGATAACTTTTTTTACACTGGATGGAATTTACTAGAAAGCCACAGCAGACAGTAAACACAAACAACAAAATAATTTTTCTAACATGTGCACACTGATAGCAACTTGACACAAATCCTGACCTTTTTTGAATACTTATAACATTATCTTTTATAAGTTTTTGCACATAGCTCAAAGAAACATTATAGATGTGTATTAATAATAGCAAAATGATGGAATGCATAGGCCTTGATCCTATTAGTAGTTTTTGAGGCTATGATATGTGCAAGTGAAATGGAATCTTTACCTACATTATGTCACTGACTCTCCCAAGATGCCTGAAGTAGGACATTATCCCCATTTTGTAGCTGATGAATTTGACATTCAGAAAGAACAGGTATCTTGCCCAATAGAGTACAAGAAAATGAGTGAAAAGGTAGGGTTTAAACTCAGCCTATCTGATTTCAAAGAGTACCTTCCAATATATTTTTCTTTTACAACTGGAAAATCACACGTTTTTCCTTTTTCTCTCTTGCATACTCTTCTGTGAGATGGGCCGTCTCCCCAATCTCTCATTCTTGCTAGGAGTACTTTGTTCGTTCCCTGTTGAGAGTACATAAAACTCTAACCCAGCCACTTTCTTATACTCTCTTCTGCTACAGCCATAGGCAGCTTGTAGATCCCAATATAACTAACGTTCTTCCTTGGCCCAGGCCTTTGCTCTTATTGCTTATAGTCCTGAAAGTTTCTTTTCAGCCTCTAGTCTCTCTGGCTTCTACTCATTTTCAAATACTCAGCAATGGTCCAGCACCTCTAGAAAGTCTTCCCTGGGGTCACACTTTCACCACTCCAAGGCTGACTTAGGGGCACCATATCTGTGTTTCTAGAGTTCCAATGTATAGCTTATCATTGAACTCACCATGTCAACCTGGAGTTATAGCTTTACTTTTGTTTTTTTTTTTAAGTTTATTTATTTATTTTGAGAGAGAGAGAGAGAGGCCATGAGCAGGGGAGGGGCAGAGAGAGAGAATCCCAAGCAGGCACTGTCAGCTCAGAGCTGGACAAGGGGCTTGAACTAATCAACTGCAACTTCATGACCTGAGCCAAAATCAACAGTTGGACACTTAACTGCCTGACACACCCAGGCGCCCCTGGATCTATAGCTTTACTTTTCAACTCAACACCAATTCTCATTCGTTGCTGTATCACCAGCACCCAGCACTGTGTCTGATACATATTACATACTCAAATATTTTTGATTAAATGAATTAATGTATAACCCAAAATAGTAAAATACAGCTCAGTGCATTGTTTGAAAATTGGAATACATGTTAAAACTATTAGGACTGCCATACAGTGAAAGTTGAGGCTAGTGTAATATGTGACGTACATACATCTCAAGGACAAGCAAGCATTACTCACAGCTATTGAATACTGCTATTTGGAACTTACATTAGTGATTCTCAATGAGAGTGGGTCTGTAATTTTAATGTTATGGGTTTAATTTCATTTATCTTCAAAATGTATTGTTATGGATTTAGTTTCATAAAATCTTCAAAAGTACACATGTACACATTTTTTTTACGAAGGTACATTAAATGGAAAAAAATCCTTCTCAGTCTAGTAATGGAGATCTACCCCCTTGGATTTTTTTCCATAACCCCTTGTTCCATAGCACTACTTGTGATTAAGATGATACAATGTTACTACAAAGAGTTCTGTTCTATAATCACATCTATCTGTGTTTCTAACCCTGTCTTAACCAGTTATTAGCTTTTAGAAGTTAAGCAACTTGCTTAACCCCTTTGAGCGTTAGTAGTATAGTCTGTAAAATGAGTCAGATGATATAAACTATCTCAGGGCTTTTTTGTGAAGATTAAAGGAGAAAAATAGCATGTGAATCATATAAAAATACTCAATAAATGTTGGTAAAATGGGCCATTCTTTATCCTTTATCCTTCCTTAGTAAATAATAAACCTGGTCCTGTTAGTGTTTTTCTGATGTTATTCAGCAAATGAGAATCTCCAGTGGAAAATGTCTTAAAGAAACAGTTCGTAAGTTACAGGAGCTATTGCTATAAGGAGAAATCCTGTTACCTTTGATCACTGGCCCCAGACCACCACTGGCTTGGCATACAGCAATTTCCAGATGTTATGGAATGCTTCTCTTCATCCATTTCTTGACCCTTTACCTGTGGCTACTACCTGTTTCTCAGTCCTCTTTCCCAAGTTATTCAACAGGACATTTCTCAGCGATTTTGCTTTAGCCTTATCAATAACGTATACTTTAGCCTTGCCCTTCCAACAACTGTTTCTCAACCTATAATTTTCCATTCCTCAATAAACTTCTTAATTACTTGCTCGACTCTTCAGTGGAGATGAGGTTAGAAGTATGAGTAAGAGCAGTGAAAACTGCAGCCCTCTAATTATAGTTACTGAAATCTGGGTAAATATAGGTATGATATTGCAGGATACAGACAGTGACAAGGACTGAATAGAAACTGAAGAATCTACACATCAGAATTCTAGAGGAATTTGTTAGTCTTGTGAAGTCCAAGCACCCTCTATTGTTGGAGGGAAGTCACCAGCTCACTATTAGAGTTTTATCCAACTGCTATGCCCCTAATGACAAGTTCTGTGTTACAACAGTTGTTGGCCTTATGTGGAAGACAGAACTCTGGTGTTGAAATCACTTTATGGAAAGCGATAAATATGGAAGGGATCACATAGCAGCCCCTGGAGCCCCTGTTTCCAACATTAAGGTCTTCTGTGGGGTACGGCAAGCTCAATAAATAGTTTTTCTGCTGAGAATAAACTCTCAGAAGACATTCAACTGAGCTTGTTTTTATAAGGAAGTATCAGAAGTATCATAACACGATACTTGATTAAAACATAGTATGATATGATAAATGTTTAGATTACAGAAAATTTGCAACTGAATTTGTATTAGAAAAATGATGAAATAAAGGAAATGATGATCACAAAGATGTTCTAGGGACTTAAGTATTTATTTGTTGTCCTGACACTGACCTTGTTAGAGGGTTATGGGTATTAAATGTGTCCCACCCCCCAACTACGCAACATGAATCAATCCAACAAGATAAAAAGAAAGCCTATGTAACTTAAATATTATTAAATTAACTTTACCTTGGTTACCAGCCAAGTAAACATAGCTGGACAGGCTTTGGCATGTCTGAATTAAAAAGCTAGCTATTTGGCATGTACAGAATTGACTTTGTAGAGGTGGTATATGAAAGAGTCATCTCCAAGAAATAGGTAGTAATACACAAGAGATGAACCGGAGTTATCTCAGAGATCCATGTGACTACGGTGTGTGAAACAACCACATTTACTAACGTGCTATGAGCCAAGAAAACTATAAAAAGAAAAAAAGCACAAAACCAACAACTGTAAATAAAAGTGCTCCAAATAGTAGGCACTAGTTTGAGATCAAACAGCTTCTAACATGAACGATTCTATGTAAAAGTGTCCAAGATGAATAGCAGCAGGTATTTAATCACTTATTGTTGACTAATGATTTTCCACACAACATGCACAAAAAAAATGCTAGGAAACCAAATTTTATAGTAATAGTAATAGTAATAACAATGTAATAATCACCATGTGCTTTGCTAATATGATCACATTTACTCCTCACAACAAATAACAAATCAAGTATGAAACAGAGGATTTAAGTAACTTGTCAAGTGGCACATTTGGGAGTTGAATTCTGTTCTGTCTCATCTCCAACCTTGGCCTGTTGGCCACAGGGGTAGGTAACAGTTAAAAAACAATTATTACCACAAAATCAACCATATCTTTGACCTTCCAGGCACTAATGTGGTATATTAAATTGAAGGACGCAGTTAGATACAAACAATCCTCTTGGATTTTTGTATTAAAAGTGTCACTAGAAGAGGGCTCTTGAAAATATGTCTCAAAAGAACTGGTAATAGACATTAAAGAATTGGGGGTGGGGGACACCTGAGTGGCCCAGTTGGCTGAATGTATGACTTTTGATTTCAGCTCGGGTCATGATCTCATGGTTAATGAGACTAAGCCCAAGTTGGGTTCCATGTGATAGCCTGAGGCCTGCTTGGGATTCTCTCTCTCTGCCTCTCCCCCACTCATGCTTGCCCTCTCTCTCTCAAAAATCAATAAATAAACATTAAAAAAAACCTCTAATGTTAATTTATGTGCTTAGGTGGCTTAGTTGGTTGAACATCCAACTCTTCATTTTGGCATAGGTCATAATCCCAGGGTTATGGGATCGAGCCCAATGTTGGGCTCTTGGCTGAGCATGGAGATTCTCTCTCTCCTTCTGTCCCTCTCCCCCACTTGGACTCTTTCTCTCTAAAATTAAAAAAAAAATATATATATATATATATATATTTTATATATATATATATATATATATATATATATGGAGAGGATCTGAGTGTTTCATAGTTACTACAAACTGTCAGTATAGAAGTGCACATGTATATGTATGTGTATGTATATGTATATTATGCATATTTTCTAACAATATATTTCTGGAAAATAAAAATTTGGTGTACTGACATTTTACCTTGAACTTTTTTTTTAACTCAGGTTTTTTTTTTTAGTTTATTTCTTTATTTTGAGAGGGGCAGAGAGAGAAGGGGACAGAGGATCTGAAGTGGCTCCACACTGACAGCAGAGAGCCCGACTCGGGTCTCAAACCCACAAACTGTGAGATCATGACATGAACCAAAGTCAGATGCTCAACCTTAAAAGCTCAACCAACGGAGTCATCCAGGCACTCCTGCCTTGAACCTTTTTGGCCTAAGGTTTCACTTTTGTATAACTAACCACACTTTCATTTCCTAAGGATCATATTCTACCCATTCAACTGGTGCAAGGTAACTAACTCTGAGCCTCTCTCTATGTCCTCAAGGGCAGTATTGCCTCTGGCTGGAGATTGCAGAACTTGAGCTGAGAGGAAAGCTTTTCCCCTGAAGGATAAGTAAATGCTGGGCAACTGATTGTCTGGCCCCTTCAGGGCCAGTCAGGCATCTTTCCCTGGGGAAACAGGGGAAGCTGAAACTCAGGCATAAACTCTCCTTTTTGAAAGCCAGAGTATAGGAGATTCACACAGAGCTGGGAATATCCCTCTGTGGAAGAAATCGCTGTCTCCATCCAGTAAGTTTGGCTCCACCAGAAAAGGAAGGCACCAAGCCACCACTATGATATTAGACACCTGGCCAGAGCAGGGGTTGTGGTGGGACTGAAGCTGGGCTTGCAACTGTAAAAGTTGCAATTTGAGAACAGGAGCTTGAAGGGAAGTGGGAGAGATGACTGTGCCAAAGCTGAGCCAGACTTCTGTGTGCTCTGGGGAGAGGTTTGGTCCAGACAGGGGTTCAAAGATCTGCAGCAGAGTATCATGGGGGATCAGATATCTTAAACATCATTCACTGAATGTTTAAGGGAACACACGGGAGAATGCAGGTTTGGAAGCGAAAGAAAGTTTCCAATCACTCTTCCTGGAATACCATTACTTTGGAAATCTCTACTCTGCCTTGTACTGCCCTTCTCATTTCCTAAAAGCATCTGCTCCTCTTTCTGCCCCTTTACTTATTTTGCTTCTTTTGTCCTCTGTATTCTCAATCTAATCTCTTCTCTTTTAATTTCAGTATACTCTATGTCCATCTTCTCTTCACCATCTATTTTCTGGGCATGTATGCCTCTGTTCTCCCAACTCTTTCCACTCTCTCTCACTCTATCCTCCTTCGAAAAGGCCTAGATTCACCCACTGTGCATAATTCCCTCCACATCAACAGATTCCCTAAGGGAGGCAACCCTGGAGCATCATTTTCCACTCAGTGACTTTCTCTGTTCCCCTCATCATTATTTATCACCTTTTAGCTTTGACAACAGACCCAATAATTTTCAAGATTAACATGGATTTCAATTAACCTTCTATATACTCCAATTTGGTACCCCAAAAGACTATTTAGAAAAGTTTCTGCATGGACATGTCTCCGCCAGACACCAAGAACAACAATCTTATAGGTTAAGTCACTGAGAAGGGTCCCTCATGCAATGGCCCCTGAGAGATCATAATTGCTGCCCCAAGAAGGCCATCTGATGACTACCTGGAACAGTTCACAAAATGGACATAGAAACGTTATTAACCTGGACAAAGAAACCTAACAAACAACAGGGAAAAGGAGGGCAGAATGATATCAATACATGAGGCTTGGAGGAAAAGCACGAAGGGGTTGTGAGACTGATAATACTCTTCAAAAAAGAGGCTAAGAATCCTGTGGGGACTCTGTAACTCTTAACCTGGAATTCTCATCCCAGGGTCTCTCCACACACCCATTCTTCTCATTGTAATGGTATTATTGATCTTTAAGATCATCTCTTTCTCTTTGGTACCTGAACTTGTGCCACGATACCTAAGTGTATATATTTACATATATGTAGGTGTACACTTATTTTTATTTCTCCCAGTCGGGATTTATTGGAATTCTTTTTTTTTTTTAAGTTTATTTTTTATTTTGGGAGAGAAAGCACACATGGGGGAGGGGCAGAGAGAGAGGGAGAGAGAGAATCCCAAGCAGATTCTGGGATGACAGCAGACAGCCTGGTGCGGGGCTCAAACTCATGAACCTGAGATCGTAACCTGAGCTGAAGTCGGACGCTTAACTGACTGAGCCATCCAGGAACCCCTAATTGAAATTCTTGGATCTGATTACTAATGTATTTCATCTCTCCTGAAAAGTTCAGATATCTCTGTTTCATTCTCTTTCTTTTTCAACTGGGAGCTCTTATTAAATGTATTAAACATACTCATCCCATCTGCTCTTTCTCTTACACTTTATTTTTTTTCCCATCTGTTTTTATTTTCTTTCCATCTTCATTCTCAGTAGATTCTTCTGACCATCCTTCTGATAGTTTACTGACTCTCCCGTTAGCAGGCCCTAATCTACTGTTTAATTTTGTCAAATTACTTATTGTTGATACTCTGTTTTTCAAGGATACCTGGGTTTTCTTCAAATCTGCTTTGTTATATTGTAGAGATTCCAGTGCCCTGAGCAAAATTCTGGACATCATCTTCTTAATCCCAGGAAAACAAAAAAGATAGAGGGACTCTGACTAGTCAGAATCCCATGTCCTTGCTCTTAACTACCTACATGTTTGCATTTTCTGTGTATCCATGGAACTTCATTCTGAGACATTTCTTAAGTTCTATCTTCCAGCTCACTAATTATTTCTGCAAGTGTGGCTAATCTATTCTTAAATCTATCTCTTGCAAGGTCAATTAATTTTTAATTATATATTTTTTTTATTTCTAGGAGACATGACTGATTCTTCTTTTGTGTGTGTTTATTTTGTTGTATATATTTTAAAGCTTTTATCTCATAACCTAAAATCCAGTAGAAATAATTTTCTTATTCAATATCCTTTATCAAATAAGTAATATCTTAAGTTTTTGTAGATTGGATTTGGCTGTCATTTTTGTGAGCTTATACTCATTTTTTTAATTTATAAATTAATTGTCTTTCTGCCACGAGCATTTAATTTCTTCAGAAATTTCTGTGTTGAAATTCTTTGAGGCCTGAGATTAAGTTTCTTCCTCAAGAAAGGATTTGGGCTTGTTTCTGTTATTTTCTGAAACCACCACCAATTCAGAATAACTTTAAATTCCTTTCTGAGACAAACAGTTGGTTGAACACAGGCTGCCAAATCAAATGAGAACCAGCCTGTAGTTCAGGATTTACAGGGAAGATTTCTACCATATAACAAGCTTTGATGTTATTTGAAGTTCCAGGTGTGAGTGAGGGATGAAGATGAAGGATAAGATTATTTCTAGTGCACACTTTTTTATTCAGGTGTAAAGCCCTATCTAAATGGGAGAACCCCTGCTACATTCTCCACCTGCCTGAGACTAGATTTATCTTCTGTCCCTGGATTTTAGATTTCAAGTTCTCCTAGGTAATGAAGACAGATGCTTAAGTTTATGGAGTGCTGCGATTGCTCTCAGGTTGAAAGCCAACATAAGTATCTGATTTTAATGTCTGAATTTCATTCAATCCTTAGCCTGATAATTATTTCTTTTTCACTCATTCATGGGTGTATTCAAGATATTAAAATATAAATAATAGGCATAAGTATAGGTATAAGTGTAGGTATGGATATGAGTATGGGTATTGACAAAGATAGAGATTAGATATAGACATAATTATTATCTATAAATGATTTGTATACATTTTCATCAGGAGATTTGCTCTAAGTATCCCAGTTCATCATGCTACTGGATACTATCATCTTTTACTTCCTTAGAATCTTGAAAGTGTATCCCATCTAGCCCTTGGAATGCATTTCTGTTCATTTTAAAATTTAAACTGAAATGATTCCTCAGCCTTTGATTTTATGTATTTAATTTAAATAATATTTGACATTTAAATAATTTCTGATTCACTGAAAATTAACTAAGCAAACAAACTGAAAAGGTACATTCACATAAGAGAAAGTAATGTAAAATACAGAAGAAAGAACAAAGATGAGGAAACATTATATTATATTATATATTCAACAAATGTCTATTAGCCTATATGTCAAAAAAAAAAAACGTGATAGTCACAAGGGTTGTGGGGTGGATGAAGTGGACTACACACTTACCCTTATGGATTATACGAACTAAGTACATAGCCATCAGAGTATGATAGATTAACTCCTTTCTTCTGCAGCTACTCAAAGACACCTGCCTCATTAAAGTCACCGCCAATGCTTCCTCATAATAGCAGCTCCCTCTCTACTGAAGTCTCAGACTTCATCCTGAACTGCTTTGTCAGGTCCCCCATCTGGCAGCACTGGTTGTCTCTGCCCCTCAGCTTCCTCTTCCTCCTGGCCATGGGGGCCAACGCCACCCTGCTGATCACCATCTGGCTAGAGGTCTCTCTGCACGAGCCCATGTACTACCTGCTTGGGCTGCTCTCCCTGCTGGACATGGTGCTCTGCCTCACTGTCATCCCCAAGGTCCTGGCCATCTTCTGGTTTGACCTCAGGTCCATCAGCTTCTCTGCCTGCTTCCTCCAGATGTTCATCATGAATACCTTCCTGCCCATGGAATCATCCACCTTCCTGGTCATGGCCTATGACCGCTACGTGGCCATCTGCAAGCCTCTCTACTACCCATCCATCATCACTGACCAGTTTGTAGGAAAGGCTGCTCTCTTTATCTTGGCCCGGAACATATTTCTAACTGCACCTATTCCCATCCTTTCTGCCCGGCTCCATTATTATGGAAAAAATGTAATTGAAAACTGTATCTGTGCCAATCTCTCTGTGGCCAAGCTCTCCTGTGATAATATTGTCCTTAACAGAATTTACCAGTTAATTGTGGCCTGGACTCTTCTGGGCTCTGACCTCACCCTCATCTTCTTCTCCTATACCTTCATCCTACGAGCTGTTTTTAGACTCAAGGCAAAAGGGGCAGCTGCCAAAGCTCTGAGTACTTGTGGTTCTCACTTCATTCTCATCCTCTTCTTCAGCACCATCCTGCTGGTTTTTGTTTTTACCCACATTGCCAAGAAAAAAATTTCCCCTGATATCCCTGTCTTACTTAATGTGTTACACCATGTAATTCCTGCAGCTCTCAACCCCATTGTCTATGGGGTACGAACTCAGGAGATTAAAGAGGGGATTAGGAAATTACTGAGGAGGGTGGGTGAGAGCAGCAAGTAATTGTGTTCTGTCTTGACTTTTCTCAACCAAGAATACTCAAAATCACTATTGGAAAGCAGGGACTTGGAGATAAAATTACACTCCTAATCCTTTCTCTGGACATACCTGATGATATGAACTATATGGTTTCCCTCTTACTCACAGTTACATCACATTTCTTACAGTCCATCATTTTCTGGAAGTGACTAAGGATATATATGTATAATCTCTCATCATGGCCCAGGCCAGGAGCTATGAATTTTGATGAGTCAAGCATCATACCTCACTGTCTTCTCCTGATTAAATTCCTTTTAGAGTCAGTGTAATGGACGTGTGGTTGATGGAAAGTATCAGTACTTAAAGACAGTGCATTGACTTTGGAAAAGCAACATGAAATTAAAAAGCAACTGCTAAAAAATGTTGAAAATAACCATTATGCTTTAACCTTTCATCAGGCATTTAAACATATTTATTGAAAAGTATTTTATGTCTAGCACAGAACTAGAAAATGGGATTCTAACGTACATAAATCTTGGTCCCATTACTCAAAAAGACCCAGTGGAAAAGCCAAAAACATATAAAATCAATGTATTAATAGTTAGATTAAAACACATAAATAAGCCCAGAAGAGAGATGAATTTTGTTCCTGTAGGTAGGAATCCTTTACCTACCTGACCTCCTCCTTCAGTCCCCTAGCCAGAACTGCCTCCCTAACAGCTGCTCAAAAACATGAACTAAAGCCCTGTCTCTGGAACTTTTTGCTTATTGTTCCTCTTTCCACATAGCTCCTTTCCTCAGGTCAGCTGGGTTTCCTTGACCACAGTATTTAAAATAGTATCCAACAATATTCCCCCAAAACACAAACGATGTCCTTACACCTTCTCTGTTTTCCTATTCTGCACAGAATTTATCACTATTTTTTTAAATTTTTTAACGTTTATTTATTTCTTGAAAGGCATAGAGACGGAGCGTGAGCAGGGGAAGGGCAGAGAGAGAGGGAGACACAGAATCCGAACCAGGCTCCAGGCTCTCATGAGCCGGCGGCACAGAGCCCAGCGTGGGACTCGAACTCACAGACCGTGAGATCATGACCTGAGCCGAAGTCAGCCGCTTAACCGACTGAGCCACCCAGGCACCCCAGAATTTATCACTATTTAATGACCCTACATTTACTCATTTACTTGTATGGTAACCCTACATTCACTAAAATTTGAGCAGCAGAAGGGCAAGAATTTTTGTCTTTTATGTTCACTGTTGCATTTCCAGTGCGTAAACAGTGCTCAGTATATGGCATAGACCCATAAATGTTTGTGAAATTAGTGCTCGAATACATGTTGAATAAATTATTGAATGTATGTTGGTTATTCAAAAATCAGATAAAACAATTGTAAATATTTATGCACCCAAAATGAGAGCACCCAAATTTATAAGACAATTAATTACAATATACAGGAACTAATTGATAATAATACAAAAATAGGGGACTTTAACTCCCCATCTCCAGCAATGGACAGATCATCTAAGTAGAAAATCAACAAAGAAACAATGACTTTGATTGACACACTGGACCTGATGGACTTAATAGATATGTTCAGAACATTCCATCCTAAAACAGCAGAATACACATCCCTTTTAAGTCTACACGGAACATTCTACAGAATAGATCACATATTAGGTCACAAAACAGGCCTCAACAAATACAAAAAAGATTGAAATCATAACATGCACCTAGTTCTGGGACACAACAGTATGAAATTAAAGTCAACCACAAGAAAAAACTTGGAAAGACCACAAATACAAGGAGGTTAAACAACCCAAAATCCTACTAAACAATTAATGGGCCAACCATGAAATCAAAGAAGAAATTTAAAAAATACATGAAACAAATGAAAATGAATACACAACAGTCCAATACCTTTGGGATGCAGCAAAAGTGGTCCTAAGAGGGAAGTAGATAGCAATATAGGCTTCCTTGAGTAGAAAGAAAACTCTCAAATAAGTAACCGAACCCATACCTAACTGAGCCATAAAAGAACAACAAATGAAGCCTAAAGCCAGTCCCCATCCCCCCCCCAAAAAAAAGATAATCAAGATTCAAGGATAAATATATATAAACAAAAAAAATTAACAGATCAATGAAACCAGGAGATGGCTCATTAAAAAAAAACTAATAAAATTGATAAACCTCCAACCATATATATCAAAAAGTTAAAGGATACAAATAAGCAAAATCACAAATGATAGAGGAGAAATAACAATCAACACTACAGAAATACAAACAATTATGAGAGAATACTATTAAAAACTATATGTCAACAAATTGGACAACCTGGTACAAATAGATAAATTCCTACAAAAATAAAAACTTCCAAAACTTAACAGAAAGAAACAGAAAAGTTGAACAGACTGATAACCAACCAAGAAATTAAATCAATAATCAAAAAAATCCCAACAAACAAAAGTCCGGGGCCTGATGGCTTCACAGGTGAATTTTATAAAACATTTAAAGAAGAGTTAATATGGAGCATGTGGGTGGCTCAGTTAGTTGAGCACCAACTCTTGATTTCAGCTCAGATCATGATCCCAGAGTCATGGGATCAAGCCCCAAATTGGGCTCTTCCCTGAGTGTGTAGCCTGTTTGATTTTCTCTCTCTCTCCCTCTGCCCCTCTTCCTCATGCTTTCTCTATATTTAAAATTAAAAAAAAGTTAACAATTTTTTTTCTCAAACTATTCCAAAATATAGAAAAAACAAACAAACATACAAATTTATTCTATGAGACAGCATTACCGATACCAAAACCAGATAAAGACTCCACTAAAAAAGAAAACTATAGGCCAATATCCCTGATGAACATGGATGCAAAAATTCTCAACAAAATACTAGGAAATCCAATCTAACAATATATTTAAAAAAATCATTCCCTGCTACCAACAGGGATTTATTCCTGGTTTGGTGGTTTAATATTGGAAAATCTATCAATGTGATAGACCACCTTAATAAAAGGAAAAGATACGAACCATATGATCATTTCAATAGAAGCAGAATAACCATCTGACAAAGTGCAACATTAATTGATGATAAAAAAAAAAACCTCAAAACAGTAGGTTTAGAGGGAACATACTGAAACATAATAAAGGCCATCTATGAAAAACCCACAGCTAATATCATCCTCAGTGGGGAAAAACTGAGAGCTTTTTCTCTATGGTCAGGAGTAAGACAAATATGTCCACTCTCACCACCGTTATTTAACATAGAACTGGAAGTCTATCAGTTCTACGTTACAGCAATCAGACAACAAAAAGAAGTAAAAGGCATCAAAATCAGTAAGGAAGAAGTAAAACTATTTGCAGATGACATGACACTATACATAGAAAATCTGAAAGACTCCATAAAAAAAATGGCTAGCACTGATAAATGAAATCAGTAAAGTCACAGAATACAAAATCAACGTACAGAAATCTGTTGCATTTCTAAACACCAATAATAAAGCAGCAGAAAGAGATATTAAGAAAACAATCCCATCTACAATTGCACCAAAAACAATAAGAAAGGAATAAGCCTCTCCAAAGAGAAAAACCTATACTCTGGAAACTATAAAATACTCATGAAAGAAATTAAACAGGACATGAAGAAATGGAAAAATATTCCCTGTTCATGGATTGGAAGAATAAATATTGTTAAAATATCTATGCTTCCCAAAACAACCTATACATTAATGCAATCCTTATCAACATGCAAATAGCATTGTTCATAGAGCTAAAATAAACAATCCTAAAATTTGTATGAAACCATGAAAGACCCCAGAGAGTCAAAGCAAACTTGAAAATGAAAAGCAAAGAGGGAGGAATCACAATTCCTAAACTTCAAGTTATATTACGGTGCAGTAGTGATCAAAACAGTATGGTACTGACACAAAAATGAACTCATAGAGGGGGCTCCTGGGTGGCTCATTCAGTTGTGTCTAACTTCAGCTCAGATCATGACCTCATGGTCTGTGAGTTCAAGCCCCACATGGAGCTCTGTGCTGACAGCTCAGAGCCTGGAGCCTGCTTCAGATTCTGCGTCTCCCTCTCTCTCTGACCCTTCCCTGCTTCCACTCTGTCTCTCTTTCTCAAAAATAAATAAACATTTAAAAAAAATGGACTCATAGATCCTTAAAACAGAATAGAAATCCCAGAAAAGAACCCACAAATATATAATCAATTAATTGCCAAAAAAGCAGGAAAGAATTTCCAAAGGTAAAAAGACAGTCTTTGCAACCAATGGTTCTGGAAAAACTGGACAGCAACATGCAAAAGGATGAAACTGGACCACTTTATTTTATTTATTTTGATCTTTTTAATGTTTATTTTTGAGAGAGAGGTGGGGAGAGGCAGAGAGAGAGAGGGAGAAACAGAATCTGAGGCAGCCTCCAGCTCCAAGCCGTCAGCACAAAGCCCAATGCTGGGCTTGAACTCACAAACCGTGAGGTCATGACCTGAGCCTGAAGTTGAACACTTAACCAGTTGAGCCCCTGGACCACCTTCTTATACCTCACACAAAAATGAATTCCAAATGGATGAAAGACTTAAATGTGAGACCTGAAACCTTAGAAGTCCTAGAGAAGAATACAGGCAGTAACCTCTTTGACATTAGCCATATGAACTTCTTACTAAATGTGTCTCCTGAGGCAGGGGAAACTAAAGCAGAAATAAACTATTAGGACTACATCAAAATAAAAAGCTTCTGGACAGTGAAGGAAACAATCAATAAAACTAATAGGCAACCTATGGACTGGTAACAAATATTTGCAAATAACATATCTGATAAAGGATTAGTATCCAAAATATATAAAGAACTTACAAAACTTAACTCCCCCAAAAATAAAAATTAAATTTAAAAATGGGCAGAAGACATGTATAAACAGTTTTCCAAAGAATACATCCAGATGGCTAACAGACACATAAAGAGGTCCTCAACATCACTCATCATCAGGGTAATACAAATCAAAACTACAAGGAGGTATTACCTCATACCAGTCAGAATGGCTAAAATCAACAGTACAAAAAATAACAAGAGCTGGTAAGGATGTGGAGAAAGGGAAATCCTCTTGCACTATTGGTGGGAATTTAAACTGGTGTAGCCACTCTGGAAAGCAGTATGGGAATTCTTCAAGAAGTTAAAAATAGAACTACTCTACAAGTCAGCAATTGCACTCCTAGGTATGTACTCAAAGAATGTAAAAATACTAATTAAAAGGGATACATCTACCCCAATATTTATAGAAGCATTATCAACAATAACCAAATTATAGAAAGAGCCCAAATGTCCAATGACTAATGAATGGATAAAGAAAACTTGTTATATATACACAATGGAACATTACTCAGCCATACAAAATAATGAAATCTTGCTATTTGCAATGACATGATGGAACAAAGTATTATAAGTGAAACAAGTCATTCAGAAAAAGACAAATACCATATGATTTCACTCACATGTGGAATTTAAGAAACAAAACAAATTAGGAAAGGGAAATAGAAACAGACAGGGAATAAACAGGGAAACCAAGAAACAGACTCTGAACTATCGAGAACAAATTGATGGTTACCAGAGGGGAAGGGGGTTAGGAGGATGAGGAAAATAGTTTGTGGGGATTAAAGAGAGCACTTGTTCTGATGACCACAGGGTGATGTATGGAATTGTTGAATTACTATATTGCACACCTGAAACTAATATTATACAGTATGTTTACTAATTAGAATTTACATTTTAAAAAGTAAACTAAACAAAACAATAAAAAACAAAAACACACCGAGGACAGTTTACATACAGCACATAGGTCAACAAGATAGGCGGTTAGAACACTAAAGCATAATTAAAACAACTTAGGCAATTTTGTTTAAACTGAGAAAAAAAAAATAGTAACTGGTACAGCACCTCCATCAACAAAACAAAAGCTATTCAGATCGTGCCCTGTAGCTGCCACTGATGGACCCCACTCTGCTGTTAATAACCCACACTTCGTGGGTCATGGGGAAGTCCAGGAGACAGGATGAGAGTGCCCAGGGTAGAGCTGAGGTGCTAGGGGACTCAAAGTAGAAAATATTTACACAAACAGCAACACAGTATTTGATATTTACACAGTTGTGAATATAGCAGTTTGTACTAACTTAATACCACTCCTTACTCTTGACAATATAAAAAACAAACAGATTTAAATACACTGGTATGAAGCATATGCATGTTTTAAAAACAATTAAAACAAACAAAAACAAATAAACAAAAGCATCTTTGCGATCTTCTGGAATGTTTCCTAAATAAGATCCATAGAGAAAATCTATTCATAGAAAAACAGAGTTAGACTTGGTGAAATTGAAAGATGTCCACTGAATACTGGGCAGCAGACACTAAAATTGAAAGCTTTATAGAGGAGATACTAGCAATATCTAGCCAATAATTTGTAAATATGCAAGAAAAACAAAAATTAATAGAAAAAGCAGGTAAAGGATGTGACCACATAATTTATAGCCTGAAAACCACAAATGGTCAAATACTATATGAGCAATGCCTACTTATCAGGAGAAAATCAAATTAAAAACAATAAAATAATATTTTATATTTTTGTAGGCTTTTTTAGCAAGATAATATCAAATTCTATAAGGATTGTGAAAAATAAAGGAAATTTAGGAATTTCTAGTTAGATTTTGTAAATATTTTAGAGACAAATTTGGTAACTCCTAGTGAAATTAAATATTTTATATGCTATGACTGAATCAAAAATCCTCCACATATAGCTACTTTAGGTTTATAAAGAGAAGTGAACAAGATATTGACAGCAACAATATTTTTAGTAACAATTACAAGTCACTTGGGTGTTAACTACTTACATAGAGGGAAAATGCACATAATGGGAATAGAACAGTAGGCAAAAAAGATGAAGTGGACTTACACAAAGCAACATGGACATATATTTAAGAATTAGTTTTCGGTGTAAACAAAGAATAACATCAGATTTATAAACCAATGACATTTGTAGAAATTCAATTTCCAAAGTTTTCTTCCATAAACAAACAGGTACTTAAGCATACTTAAGATTAATAAGAAAGACATATATTAAGAACACTAGAGTTTTCAGGAAATATGAGCAATGTTGAGATATACAGAAGAAAGAGAAGTAAAAACAGAGTAAAAGAAGGGCTTTAAAGAGACTGAAGCTTTAAAGAGACTGAAACACAGGATAGGGTATATAATGAATGGTATTCTAATAGCTCTGTGTGGTGACAGATGGTAGCTACACTTGTGGTGACCATAGCATGATGGACAGACTTGTTGAAACACTATGTTATGCACTTGAAACTAATGAAATATTTTGTGTCAACTTCACTCAAAAAAAATGAAAATAAATACATAAATAAAGGATAAAGAAACTGATCATGTTTGCTCCCATATTGGGGGGGGTATGAATAATTCACATGAGGTTCAAAATGAAAGTAAGAAATGAAGGAACAAATCATGTTTCCTAACATACACTTGTACATACATCCCACTTGAAAAATCTTTCACTACAGCAAAAATTTCTATGGGATTTTTTCTCTGAAAAACATATTGCATTTTCTTGGGAGTATTTTTTTAAGTTTCTCTTGGATTTTTATCATTATAATGCAGTGATAAAAGTCATGATGAGTTAACATCGACCCATTCAGTAACACGGTGGGAGAGTACTTATCTAACAGTTATGTGAAGGAAGCCCATGAGAACTTCTGAGCAAGCTTACTGGACCCATGGAGGGCACCGAGTGTGCATCTGCAAATGACTGTGAACACGGATGGATGGATGTAAGACCCCTACACCCAGAAGACAAACTGCCTAGGGAATACACGGTCGATGTTGGGCTGGATTACCAGAGCTCTTTGCTTTTAGAGAGAAAAAAAATCATTTTCTTCTACCTGCCTGCTTGTCTGTCCCAGGAGGACATTTTAGGTACAAGGAATTAGGGATGGAAAGTTCCCAGAGGGCAAAGTCCCTGAGGTTCTAGAGTTATAACTCCACCCAGATACTTCAGGAACTAACCTGAACAGCAGTGTCAGTGAAACCAGACCAGTGCTCACATCCTCTGTAAGTGAGTTTGCGTAGAGGGTGCCGGAGAGGCAGGTATATCAAGAAAAGGAGACATGGGGTGAGGGTGGGGAGACCTTTCTCTTCAATCAGATCTGTGGTCTATTCCATTCCTGAATCACTACTGTTGAAATAGTCTGAAAATGGGGTAGTAGAGACTGCATCCTGTCTCAGGTCAGGAGGCACATGTGAAAACTTGTGCTCTGAGACCATTCCCTTCGCTCTTCTCTTGCCTTTTTGGATCTTTCGCTGGGTGCTGCCAGAGATGCAGAGGGGCAGGAATTTGTCTCTAAGAGATTAATGAACAGAGGGAGTCAGGGAAGTGTACCATCTGGGACTCAGATTTGAAAACTTGGGGGTTTCATATGTGAACATGAAAATGTAGGAGTTTAGGGCTAAGAATCTGCCCATAATACTTGAATCATGGCATAGGAATGAAATTTAATCTCAGGGCACCTGGGTGGCTCAGTCAGTTAAGCATCTGACTCTATGATCTCCTGGTTCAATTCATGAGTTCAAGCTCAGGTCATGATCTCACAGCTCGTAAATTGGAGCCCTGCACCCAGGCTCTGCACTGATAATGCAAAGCCTACTTGGGATTCTCTCTCTACCTGTCTCTCTGCCCTTCCCTGACTTGTGTGCTTTCTCTGTCAAAATAAATAAATAAACTTTATATTTTAGTTTTAGGGCAGAGATCAGAGTTGGAGGGTCAGTGAAAGTCAGAAGGTAGCTCCTTCTATGTCAGCTCAATTTAAAGAATTTCTAAAAGCTATTGCTGCCACAAACAGAAAATTATGCACAGATCATACAGGTATCTGTCACTGGTTGGTTCAGATCAATGATGTCTGAAACAATACTCGGGAGAGATGTCTCACAATTGTCTGAGTTTATGGAGTCAGGTGGTTCCTAACAACCCTTCCCCTTCTTCAAATGGGGCTTCCATAGTGCTATGCTGGCGGGCTATCTTGCAGCCCGAGAAGTTTGCCCTGCAGGGTCTCTGCTTTTGTCATTGTCCTTCAGCCTCATTGGCTTCTTCATCCTGTCCCTATCCACAACCAGTAGTCATTAGCTCTAAGTCCTCAACCCTAGTGCTTCACTGGCTAGCTTCTACTGCAATCCAAGATTTTAAGAGGAGAGTATAACATAATGGTCTCAGATACTTTACTTCTAGGGCTAAGTAGGTAGTTCAATGCTTGTTGGATAAATTATGGATTGAAGAACACAGAGGAACAACCAGAGAAAAGGGAAGAAATGAAGAGTCAATGAGTGGAAAGAACAGATATAAAAATCCTCCTGTTTCCTCAGAAATTTCGTCCTGGGGCTATAATTATGCTAAAGTTCATCAGGAGACAAAGAGAATATGCTTCTTCTTCTGTACTTCTCCATGGATATTCATGTCCAAATTGCCATTTTTTTCCATTTGGCTATACCCTCCAATGGTTCATTCAAGATTTTCCCTCCTTCCATTTAATTATTTCCCAATTCCTGCCAAGAATACTTACTCTGAAACAACTGAAAATTAAAAGATTCTTGAATATGGTGAATTTTGGGGCTCTGACCTAAAAGAATAAATGGAAAACCTTTGCAAAAGTAGGATCAGAGGGTGCAATGGGCAAGAGCAAAAAACAAACTTAAATGATGAAAGTGGTGTTTGAAGGGAGTATTTCAAATTTGGTGGCATGAGTTTTGTATCCTGTAGGTCACTGTGGCAAGGTCTGGGATGTTAAGGTGCTATTAGTTATGTGTCCAACTTACAAGTGAATATATCCAACGAGAAAAATTTAAAGAAAAGCAAAGTTCAATGAACATAGTGTCCAAGACAGGAGAAGGTCCTTTGTTAACCAACTAAAGAATAGATGTTTTTTTTTCTATGGGTGTTCATCTTCATGAACGTCTCTATGTGCAACATCTCCCAATTCTTGTGTGTACTCCACAATGGCACAACATAACCGCTAGACAAGAGGACCTGGATTGTTACACTGAAGACTGAAAGGGATATAGAAAGGGGATGAAAGGAATTAAAAGTAGACTTTACCACCTCACACTACTGCAATCAGAACAATCAACTTTGACCTTGTTTAAAGACACATATCATTCTCACATACCTAGTGAAATTGCAAATTTCACTTTTAAGGTTGTCTCATCCCCAAAATTAAGATTCCTATATATATTAGTATGTATTGGAAATTATTTGGCCACTCCCACATACTTAAGTGGAATTGCACATTCTACTTTTAAAACTGTTTTTTCCCTGAAGTTAAGAATCCTATATATATGAATATACATTGGCATTTTTTGGTGGGATCAATAACCAAAGAACTAAAATGACATTTTAGACAAAGTGAAAAATAACTAACATTAACCCAGGGTATTATTTTTTAAAACTGTGATTAAAGACAACTATACCAGAAAATTCAGAATGGGGGTGACACAGACACTAGGGACATGTGCCTGAGTTCTAACCTTGTGCCTCGCTGCTACTCTTTTCTGCGTACTGTTAAAATGTCATGTGGTAGGCTAGGCAGTCAATAAAGAATAAAACAGAAAAGGGAAGAAACTTAAGAGTACAGTTTCAGAGACTCGCCTGCACAAAGTAGTTTCCAAGTAATTTTCTCCTTCTCTTTAGTTGTTGCAAAGACATAAAACTTCCTTCAAATTTAATTTTGAACAGTTCAAATATGTATAAACAAATCATATTACCACAGTCTTCTGTAATGCTTAGTAATAGGAATATCTGAGTAGCATGGCACAAAGGATAAACACATGAATTCACATGGCTCTGGAGGACCTGCTAGGATGCAATAATTTCACCTGGGTGAAGCAAATTGTTCTATCCCCATGTGTCATGTGTCACTAGCTAATGTTTTCCTAATTTTACAGATCAAAAAGAAAGCCGTAGAAATATATATGACAAAATATGACAGCACACCAAAATGGCACCATCTCCTCTGAGGTTCCAGACTTCCTCCTGAATTGTTTTGTCAGATCCCCCAGCTGGCAACTTTCTTTCTCCCTACCCCTAACCCTTCTCTTCCTTCTGGCCATGGGGGCCAATGGTATTCTCCTGATCACCATCAGGCACGAAGCCTCTCTGCATGAGCCCATGTACTACCTGCTCAGCATCCTCTCCCTACTGGACATCGTGCTCTGCCTCACTGTCATTCCTAAGGTCTTGGCCATCTTTTGGTTTGAACTCAAGTCCATTGGCTTCTATGCCTGCTTCCTTCAGATGTACATTATGAACTGTTTCCTTGCCATGGAGTCCTGCACATTCATGGTCATGGCCTATGACCGCTATGTGGCCATCTGCCACCCACTGAGGTACACATCCATCATCACTGACCAATTTGTGGCCAAGGCTGCTGTATTTATTTTGGCCAGGAATGTTATTTCTACAGTGCCTATCCCCATTCTATCATCACGACTCCATTATTGTGGGAGAAAGGTCATTGAGAACTGCATCTGTGCCAATATGTCTGTCTCCAGGCTCTCCTGTAATGATGTCACCATCAATCGCCTCTACCAGTTTACCGTAGGATGGACACTGCTAGGATCCGACCTCATCCTCATCTTCCTCTCCTATACCCTTATACTGCGAGCTGTGCTGAGACTCAAGGCAGAGGGTGCTGTGGCCAAGGCCCTGAGCACATGTGGCTCCCACTTCATCCTGATCCTCTTCTTCAGCACCATCCTTCTGGTGTTTGTGCTCACTCATGTGGTGAAGAAGAAGGTCTCGCCTGATGTGCCAATCTTGCTCAACGTCCTCCACCATGTCATCCCTGCAGCCCTCAATCCCATAGTTTATGGAGTGCGAACCCAGGAGATCAAGCAAGGAATTCAGAGATTACTAAGGAAAGGGTGGTGGTAAGGACAACTGGATCTCTGCATTCCTAATATAGTATAATTTTGAATCAGATACTGGGCAAATGGGCTGAAATTATATCTATGAGTTATAATTTCAAAGTGGCTATTGGATTTTCTGTCTTCTTTAATAAAACTTAAGTTTCATCGTAAGTTTTCCTTTTTCTTGCTTTTATTTTGACAATATCCTTGACAACTTTACTTTTTTCTTCACACATATTATCCTACTTTGACAAAATATTGGGAATCCTTGGGGGACAGTTTCTAAAGTGAGAAATTTATGTTCCTGAATATACAACTGTTAATATCGCATGCCTTTACATTCTTGAATATACACCTGTGGATATTGGGAGGTACAACTATGTGATGGGTAACACATTCTTATTCTTATTTCCACAGAAGGGAGCATATTGGAGACAGAGACATAGGAGTTAAATTTCAGTCCTGAATGATGGCTACTCATGTGTAACCAGGTCTGTAACTGTGTGTTCTTTTGAAATGTGCATTGCAAGAGGACTGGGATTTTGCATGGGTTTCTCACTTGTGAAACATTTAGCAAAGAGTTTGATCAGATTTAAGAGATTCCTAAATTCTCCTTCCCAAAAGGTTTGTGCTTTGGACATTTATCTTTTGGATCCAGAGTGTCATAGTTTAGGATATACACACACGGCTCTGCTAAAGAGTTAAAGATTGTAAGGACTGTAATGTATGATCCAGTAATAATAATTTAATACAAAAAATATAATATCTGAACATTGTTGTCATGTTAATTGTACACTATCTAGACATACTTTGTGTCCTGGGAATTCATCAGGTAGGAATACGCAAAAATTGAATATCGTTGCCATCAGGAGCTCAAAGTTTGCTTAGTGGGAAAGCAGTCTGAGTTCTAAGAACATAGTCTTCTCAATGGGAGAGAAGGAGGAATGGAATAAAGCATCTACAGTTAGTAAGTTACCTGGCAACATAAGAAAGCACTAGATATACAGTTAAAAAGCCTGAATTGTAAGGCTTCCACAAGTGCCAAAAAGTTGGGTTCTTGGGAGAAAATGTGGTGGTCTCACTGCATTCCATGTTACTCATCTGTTACCCTTGTGAATAGTGAACAATTTATTTTAAAAGATCCTTTCTAACTATAAGCTTTTGTGCTTCAAAAACAACTCAGAACTGTGTTTCCTTGTTTGGTCATGAAAGGAAAATCTCTCAACAGTCTAATACAAATACTGTCCCCCAAATCTAGGCCTCTCTGCCTTCACTGATTCATCCTTGGCCTACTTAAGTTTTCATGCTGCAAAACTCTGTCCATGTCTGGTTCTTCTCTATCTCACAACGAAGAACAATGAATTGGTATTTCATTCCTCTGCTCCTAAATATCCTTATGAGATACTATTTGAACAAAGAACAAAAAGCAAAACCATGTAATCTCATAATTAAGAAGGAATAGTTAAAAGCACGTAATTGACATTTTATTGGGAGTAATATAACTATCAAAAGTTAAAAAAAAAGGAATGTAAAGATGCAATTAGGTTCATGCCACAGATAACCTTTCTGTGTACTTGAAAAAGAACTCTCCAAAATCTCATTCTCTCACACATTTCAACCGTAAAAAAAGAGTTGGCTTAAAATATGACTTAAAAAATGGAAAACATTCAATGCTTATGTATTAGAAGAACAAATATTGTTCAATGTTGATACAACCCACAGCAATCTACATATTCAGTGCAATCCCTATGAAAATAACAGCAGCATTCTTCACAGAGCTAGAACACACAATCCTAAAATTTGTATGGAACCAGAAAAGACTCTGAACAGCCAAAGCAATCCTAAAAAAGAAAACCAAAGCTAAGGCATCAAAATTCTGGACTTCAAGCTGTATTACAAAACAATAATCATCAAGACAACATGCTACAGGTGAAAGAAAAGACACATCAATTCAAGGAACACAATATAGAACCTAGAAAGAAACCCACAACTGTATGGCCAACTAAACTTTGATAAAGCAGGAAAGGATATCCAATGGAAATAACACAGTCTCTTCAGCAAATGGTGTTGGGAAAACTGGACAATGACATGCAAAAGAATAAACCTGGACCACATTCTTATACCATATATGAAAATAAATTCAACATAGATAAAAGACCTAAACAT
The DNA here is from genome assembly GCA_030068075.1 of Paguma larvata. NCBI lineage: Eukaryota > Metazoa > Chordata > Mammalia > Carnivora > Viverridae > Paguma > Paguma larvata. Next base: position 60,326,442 of record CM057831.1, read on the forward strand.
AACGCAGGAGCCAACAAAATCCTAGAGGAGAAAACATGGAACAACCTCATTGACCTCTGCTGCAGAAACTTCTTACTCGACACATCTCCAGAGGCAAGGGAAACAAAAGCAAATATGAACTATTAGGACCTCATCAAGATAAAAAGCTTCTGCAGAGCTAAGGAAACAATCAGCAAAACTAAAAGGCAACTGGCACAATGAAGGAATATATTTTCAAACGAAAAACAAATAATCCAGTGAAAAAGTGGGAATTTAAAGCAAAAATGAACTATTGGGACCTCATGAAGATAAAAAGCTTCTGCACGGCAAAGGAAACAAGCAACAAAACTAATAAACAATCGACAGAATGGGAAAGGATAATTGCAAATGACATATCGGATAAAGGACTAGTATCTAAAATCTATAAAGAACTTCCCAAACTCCACACCCGAAAAACAAATAATCCAGTGAAGAAATGGGCAGATGATATGAATAGACACTTCTCCAAAGAGGACATTCAGATGGCCAACAGACACATGAAACGATGCTCAAAGTCACTCATCATCAGGGAAACACAAATCAAAACCACACTGAGATACCACCTTATACCGGTTCGAGTGGTTAAAATGAATAAATCAGGAAACTATAGATGCTGGTGGGGATGTGGAGAAGCAGGCACCCTCCTACACTGTTGGTGGGAATGCAAACTGGTGCAGCCACTCTGGAAAACGGTGTGGAGGTTCCTCAAAAAAATGAAAATAGAGCTACCCTTTGACCCAGGAATAGCCCTGCTAGGAATCTACCCAAGAGACACAGGAATGCTGATGCATAGGGGCACGTGTACCCCAATGTTCATAGCAGCACTTTCGACAATAGCCAAATTATGGAAGCAGACCAAGTGCCCATCAACTGACGAATGGATAAAGAAGTTGTGGCACATATATACAATGGACTACTACATGGCAATGAGAAAGAATGAAATCTGGCCATGTGTAGCAACATGGATGGAACTGGAGAGTATTATGTTAAGTGAAATAAGTCAGTCAGAAAAAGACAGATACCATATGTTTCCACGAATAGGTGGACTTTGTGAGACTAAGCAAAAACCAGGGGGAGGGCTAGAGGGGAAAGGAAAAAAAGACACAGAGAGGGAGGGAGATAAAACATAAGAGACTCTCAAAGACTAAGAACAATCTGAGGGTGAGGGAGGTGAGGGAGGTGAGGGAGGTGAGGGAGTGGGGAAAGGGGGTGACGGATATTAAAGAGGGCACGTGTTGGGATGAACACTGGGTGTTATATGTAAACCAATTTGAAAAGAAACTATTATAATAATAAAAAAAAACGACATATCAGAAAGACGGATAGTATCCAAATCTATAAAGAACTTATCAAACTAAACACCCAAAAAACAAATAATCCAGTGAAGAAATGGGCAAAAGACATGAATATACATTTTTACAAAAAAAAAAAAAAAATCCAGTCTGTTAACAGACATGTGAAAAAATGCTCAACATCACTCATCAGGGAAATACAAATAAAAGCACAATGGGGTACGCCCTAACACCTGTCAAAATGGCTAATACGAACAATTCAAGCAACAACAGATGTTGCTGAGGTTATGGAGAAAGAGCAACTGTTTTGCAGTGCTGGTGGGAATGCAAACTGGTGCAGTCACTCTGGAAAACAATATGGAGATTTCTCAAAAAATTAAAATAGAACTACCCTGCACTACAAGGTATTTACCCAAAGAATGCAGGAGTGCTGATATGAAGGATCCAAGCACTCCAATGTTCATAGCAACACTATAAACAGTAGCCAAAGGATAGAAAGGACCCAAATGTCCATCACTGTTGAATGGATAAAGAATGTTATATGTGTATGTGTGTGTGTGTATATATATACATTCAAATATACACATACACGTGTCTATATATAAATATATAGAATAGAATATTACTCCATGATCAAAAAGAATGAAATCTTGCCATTTGCAACAACACAGATAGAACTAGAGTGTGTTATGCTAACAGAATAAGCCAGTCAGAGAAAGACAAATATCATATGATTTCACTCATATGTAGAATTTAAGAAACAAGACAGATGAACATAAGGGAAGGAAAACAAAAATAATATAAAAACAGAGAGGGAGACAATCAATTAGAAACTCTTAAATACAGAGAACAAACTGAGGGTAGCTGGTGGGGTTTTGGGTGGGATGGGCTAAATGAGCATGGGGTATTAAGCAGGACACTTGTTGGGTTGAGTACTGGGTGTTATATGTAAGTGAAGAATCCCGAAATGATATTCCTGAAATCATTATTACACTATATATTAACTAACTAGGGGAAGGAGAGGGGACCACTGCATCAGATTACTAAAGCGGAAAGAACAGTTGACATTGTTTAAAAGTGACCATGTATTTGATCCACTTCTTCTCTAGTAATGTCATCACGATTGTATCTCATTGCTGTGGATTCTTGGAGGCTGATAGGCGGAACAAGTTGCTTCAGCTCACAGTCCTCATCTATCATATAGAACAGTTTGCAGATTCTTTTTTTTTTTAATAGTTTATTTTCAAATTGGTTTACATATAACACCCAGTGTTCATCCCAACACGTGCCCTCTTTAATGTCCGTCACCCCCTCTCCCCCCTCCTTCATCCCGCCTCACCCTCAGTTTGTTCTTAGTCTTTGAAAGTCTCTTATGTTTTATCTCCCTCCCTCTCTGTGAAGAGAAAACAGCACTTACCGCTATTAGTGTGTGCATGAACATGTATGCACACACACGTGCAAGAATGCAACTATTGTTAAAAGCATTGTTCCTATAAGCCCTTAAATGACTTTTCCAGCCTCTGACCAATAGGTCAACAAAACTTTATTAAGTGTCTACTATGAGCCAGACACTAACCTAGGTAGTGTTGAAAAGAGGCACAGCCCCTGCCTTGCAGAGTCTGGGGTAAAAGACACACACTAACAAAGCAATTGAAATGGATGCAATGAAGGTTGTAGGTGAAGTTCAAGATACTGAGGGGGCTTATAAAATAACTAAACAAGTCTTATGGGTCAGAATAAGTTTCCCCGTGGCAGAGACATTGAAGCTAATGTGTCAAGTAGAATGAGTAGGTGGGTAAGAAGAGAGCGAAGAGTCCCAAGAGGAGGCCCTTTGTTTTAAAAACGTTTCCTTTCAAAGAAACCAAGGCCCCGAGATGGAGTAGAAAGTATAACGGAATAGAGGAAGCCATGAAGTCCACCACCGGAAGTTAACATCTTTTCATTGTTTAACACCTCTTTTAAACACTTAATTAAAAGAAACATTTTAGGGGCTCAGTAAGTTAAGCATCTGACTCTTGATTTCGGCTCAGGTCATGATCCCATGGTTCGTGAGTTCTAGCCCTGCTTTATGCTCACAGTGCGAAGCCAGCTTGGGTTCTCTCTCTTTCCCTCTCCCTGTCCCTCCCTCACTTGCACTCTCTCACAATCTCTCAAAATAAATAAAAATTTTAAAACTTTAAATATAAATAAAGGAAACATTTTAAAAAGCCAAAAACACCTAACTTGGGTTAAAATAAACAAACTTAAGATGAAAATGAAAAACACAAATAAATAAAGTGTGTAACTGGATAACAACAGAAAAGTCTTACAAATATGATATAATATGCTAATGTGAATTTAAGCTACTATCTCTTAGGAACTAAAAAATGTTTACTAGTTTAAACACTATCATACATTAACATCCACTCATCAAAGGACTAAAAACTTTCAGGACCAATCTCTACCAGGGTCACATTGTATAGCAAACCAAGATCTCTCGAATTAGCTGTTAGAAAACTTGAACACTGAATGCATAAAGCAGGAGATTTAAAGTACATACCATCCAAGACTGAGAAAATTTGACATGTGTTGTCTTCCAAAATAGATAGTAAAATCTTTACATTTAAAACTTGTATGTTTGAAAGTGTTACCCTGTTGTATTTATATGCAACTTTTACACATTTATGGCTCACATCAAAGCAGTATTGACAGATCCATTTGACAACTTCAACAGATTACTGATAGCTTTATTTCACTAAAATAATTGACACTGAGACAGTGCTGTCCAATGTGAGTCACATCCTTAATTTTCAACGTTTTAGTAGCCACCTTAAACCATAAAAAGAAAAAAGTTAAATTGATCTTAATTATGTGTTTTGTTGAATCCAATATATCTAAAACATAATTTCAACACATAATAAATATAAAAGAATATAATAGTAACACATTTTACGTTCATTTTATGCTTTCTAGGTCTTTGAAATCCAGTGTGTATTTGACATTTATGTTGACAAAATATAGCTTCCATTCATGATAAAAATGCCCAACAAAGTTTATTTAGAGGGAACTTTCCTCAACATGATGAAGGCCATCTATGAAATACCCAGAGCTAATGTCATCCTTGACAGAGGAAAACTGAGAGCTTTTCCCGATGGTCAGGAACAAGGCAGAGATGTCCACTCATCACTGTTATTTAACTTAGTGATGAATGTCCTAGCCTCAGAAATCTAATAACAAAAAGAAATAAAGGCATTCAAATCAGCGAGGAATGATGTAGGAAATAAAGGCAAAAGAAAAAGTTAAATTTTCTTTCAACTCACAGGCCACTCATAAGTCCTTCAGACAGGCAGAGTCACCTTCCTCTAGAAACTCAGCTGTCTCAATGTTGACACTTTGCTAAGAGCAAAAGCCAATCTTAGGTTAACATCATCCAACACCCCATGATCTTGTGAGTCTACTTTAAACATATAGAAATTCCTTTGGAAACTTGCTTTATCTCTACCCCTCAAGATGTATGTTGGCAAACATCCTCCAAGCGTATGGCCCACTGATACATACCTGAAGGGTCTCATGTCTGAGGCTTTACTAAACGGTAATAAATGACCTTTTCCCAACAATAGCTAGACCCCACAGTGTCCTGGAAACCTTGTTTCCAAAATTCCTTAGAGACCTGTGCTCTCCCTAACCCCCTTGCAATTTGAAGTTATACAGTCAGTCACCCATCACAACCCCAGTGCAATTCTTTCTGCCCATGGGTCCTGTCCCCATGCTTTAATTAAACCACCTTTTGGCACCAAAGACATCTCAAGCATTCTTTCTTGGCCATTGGCTCTTAACCCAACATTTCCACATCAAGAAGAAGTAAAACTTTCACTATTTGCAATTGACATAATTCTCTACATAGAAAACCCAAAAGACTCCACTAAAATATTCTGAGAACTGAAAATCAAATTCAGTAAAACTGCAGGACACGATTTAGTGTACAGTGTTACACTTCTGTACATTAATAAAGCAGCAGCAGAAAGAGAAATTAAGGAATCAATCCCATTTACAATTGCACCAAAATAATAAGATATCTAGGAATATACCAACCAAAGAGGTGAAAGCCCTGTACTCTGAAAACTATAAAACACTGATGAAAGAAACTGAAAATGACACAAGGAATGCAAGTGGAAATCAGCATTCCATGCTGATGGATTGGAAGAAAAAATATTTCTGAAATGGCTTTATTATGCAAATCAATCTACAAATATATTAACAGTAACAATATTTTTGTTACCAATTAATTATGGGTCATTTTGGTGTCGATTACTAACATAAAAAAAAAGAAAATGCATGTCATGGTAAGTAAACAGGAATCAAAAAGGATGACTTACACAGAGCAACATGGACAGTTGTTAATTTAAGTGTTGACTGAAAACAGAGAACATCACATTTATGATCCAACATCATTTATAAAATTCAATATCCAAATCCTCCTCCAATAGATGAACATGTAGTTGCATAAACCTGAGATTATAGAAAGACATATTTTAAGAACACTGGAGCTTTCACTTTTCTAAAGAGAAGAGAAACAGGCGCGAAAATGAGGTATGCAGCGGATAGAGAGATAAAAATAAGCAAAAGAAAGCCTTGAAAAGACGGATGCTGATGGTCAGGGGGCCTGTAGGTGTGTCATGTGGCAGCCTGCGGTAGCGGCACCTGGGGTGAGCGCAGCCTAACTGTATACACTTGTGGAATCACTGTGTTGTACAGCTAAAATTAATGCCACATTGTGTGTCACCTACAACCGATTTTTTAAAATGAAAAGAGAGAAAACAAAACTAGGACGCTTGCTCCCATAATTTGAGGATGTGAATAATTTACAGGAGTCTAAAAATGAAAATGAAAAATATACAGATTGTGTTTCAGAGTATAGAGTTGCATATACATCCCATTTGAAAAATCTTTCAATAGAGCAAAATCACTGTAGGAATTTGACTTTGAAAAACACATCGCATTTTCTCAGGATTATTTTTTTAATTATTCTTATTAATTTAAATTTTAGTTAACATACAGTGCAATATTGGTTTCAGGAGTAGAATTCAGTGATTCGTCACTTACATACAAAACCCTATGCTCATCATAAAGAGTGCCCATTTTAATACCCATCACCTATCTGGCCCATTTTCCATGCAGCATCTTTCATGAACCCTCAGTATATTTTCTATCAGTAAGAATCTCTTGTGGTTTGTTTCCCCTCTTCTCTTTTTCCTCCGTTCCCATGGGCTCTACTATTTTGTTTCTTAAATTCCACACATGAGTGAAGTCATATGGTATTTGTCTTTCTCTGATTGACTTATTTTCTTAACATGATACATTCTAGTTCCATCCACATCATGGCATGATATCACTCTTTTTGATGGCTGAGTAATATTCTATATGATATATATATATATATATGTGTATATATACATATATATGTGTGTGTGTGTGTGTGTGTGTGTGTGTGTGTGTGTGTATATACACACACACGTCTTGTTTATCCATGCATCAGTCAATGGACACTTGGGCTCTCTCCATAGTATGACATTGTTGAGAATGCTGCTATAAGTATTGGGGTGCATATACCCCTTTGAATCAGCATTTTTGTATCCTTTGGGTAAATACACAATAGTGCAGTTGTTGGATCATAGGGTCGTGCTTTGCTAGATTTTTGTGGAGCCTCCATACTGTCCTCCAGAGCAGTTGTCCCAGTTTGTATTCCCACCATCAGGGTCAGAGGGTTCCCCTGCACCCTTGCTAACACCTGTTGTTTCTTGTATTGTTAATTCTACCCATTCTGATAGGTGTGAAGTGGTATCCCATTGTGGTTTTGATTTGTATTTCCCTGATGAGAGGCTAAATTGAGAAAGTTTTTATGTGTCTGTTAGCTATCTGGATGTCTTCTTTGGAAAAGTGTCTTATCTGGGTTGTTGTTTTTTAGGGTGTTGGGTTTGATAAGTTCTTTATAGATTTTGCAAACTAACCCTTATGCCCTCCATGGGTCCAATAAGCTCACTCAGAAGTTATCATGGGCTTCAAGTTATTTTGGGCTTCAAGCACCATACTATCAAATGGATTGATATTAACTTATCATGACTTATATGATGGCATCATAATGATAATAATGCTAGAGTAACTTGAAAAAAGAATCTCCTTGCTTTTACAGAGAAAGAAAATCATCTTTTTTTCAGCCACCTTACTGCTTGTCTGTCCTAAGAGGATCTTTTAAGATCAAGGAAAGTAGGGAATGGAGAAGCTCCCAGAGGGTAAAATCCCTTAGGCTCTGGGGTTATAACTACCCCGCAGATATTTCAGGAACTAACCAGAACTCCGATATCAGTGGACCCCATGCTTCACATCCTCTGTAAGTGAGTCTGGGTATAGAGGGTGCCTGAGAGGCAGCGATACCAAGATTAGTCAGTACACTGAGAGTGGGAGGAGGAGACCCCTTTCTCTTGTATCAGATCAGTGCTCCTTTCCGTTCCTGAGTCAGTGCTGCTGAAGTCATCTGAACACGGGGTAGTAGAGACTGAATCCTGACTTATGTCAGGGGGCACAAATGAGAACCTGTGCTCAAGGACTTTCCCTTTTCTCCCCTCTCTTGACTTTCTGGGATCCTTTTCTGGGTGGTGCCAGAGATGCAAAGAAGCAAGAATTTGTCCATAGGAGAAAATGGGGATGGGAGCCTGGAGAGTGCATCACCTGAAGCTTAGGTTAGATGATTTGGAGTTAGCAACTGTGCTTCTTGAAACATAGGGGCTTTGGGGCAAAATATCTGCCCACAAATGCTTGAATCCTGGTAGAGGAATTAAATTAAATCTAACTAACTTTAGATTGGCAGACAGAGACCACAATGGTGAGTCAGAGGGAGTAATAAAGTAGTTCCTCGGCTTAAGCTTAATCTAAAGAATTTCTAAAAGCTATTCTGTAAAAACAAAAAAATAATGCCTGGAAGAAAACTGAGGTATCCATCATGGGATCACTCAATAATTTCCTAAACAATACCTGGGAAAGATGATTCAAGTTCTGTCTGAGTTTCTGGAGTTATGTGGTCCTGACAATAAAGATACTACTACTACTAATGATAATAATAATGGTAATAATAATAATAATAAAACAAAATGCTAAGAGACACAACATAAAAGAAAACTTAGAAAAAACTGCACTCAAAGCAGTGAAAGCAGGAATCAAAATAGTAAGTGCAAGGAAAAGAGGGATTCCAGATTTCTGGAAAACTGCCTGAGGATTTTATGTGCTTGGGTGTGGAGAAGAGAGAGAGAAACCTAAAAACATAGAAAACAAAATGCCAGATAGATGTGCATTTCTACATCACTGTGGTGACACAGAACACAGGTGTATTCATATATTCACTGGCTTTGGACCTAACCTAACTTTTATTTCTTCCACATCCAAACCCCACTAATTAAACTGCACAGAATATTACTGAATCTCAATTTGCCCATTTCAAAAGATAAATTGCTAAAATGGTCAACTTAACCTACCTACTTCAGAGCGGTATGAGTCACACATGGAATAATATGTTTAAAATTCATCCCCAAATCGCCGAAGTCACTACTAAGTTATTCTATTAGCAAGAGAACAAGAATTGGAGAGCCATCTAAATCTCTTCTACATATCATGTGGGAGCCATGCCTGGCAGACACCAGCTGCACAAACTGTTGCTTAGAGAAGCAGAGGATCAGAAGTGAATAGAGGAACCCTGGAAGGGAATGTGCCTATTCCCCCACTGAGAGAAGTCCCAGACAGTAACAGGGTCTCCTGATGGGGAGAATCTAACAGCAGCCAGCTGAGCAGAACTGGAATTGCAGCTGGGGAATAGAAAATCCTAACTAGAATGAAAAACCCCACTCCAAGAAAAAAATTACTAAATGTATGAAAATATCATTCAGTTCTGGGTCAGAGTTTTATTAAAACTTCCCTCCTTGCCACCCTGTCCCCACTCCTACACTATTTCTCCTCCATCAGATTCAGTTATCAAAAACATTCATTGTATCATGCATGAAGCTGTTTTCTTTCTTTACAGGATTGAGGGGCAAACACATTATCATACAATATTTCATCAGATCAGAGGAATCCTAGAAATTGCTCCAAACCAACTGTATTAAGCAGGAAGAAGACCAGTGTAATACAGTAGTGGGTGGATAATGTTGTGAGATAGAAATTCCCTCTTTGGTAATGTGATATTGTAACATATCTCACTACAGGCTAAATAACTCGAAGGGATGAAGTCTAAGGATATTTGAGTTCATTTAGACGAAATGGTAAAAGTTCCAACATTAATATGCAACTTATGATGTATAGTGAGCCTAAAGAGTAATGAACAAGGAAATACTTAAAACCCTTAATGAAAAAGTGTTTCTAAACCCACAAAGTAATGGTTTATCAGAGGCCTTGGTGCATGTAGACAGAGTTCCTACAAAGGACTGTGTGATTTGAAGTAACCCACAAAACCCAATCCTACCTTTGACCAACCTACAGCCATCTTTCAAATATCTTTCACAATTCAGGGTGACAACCACCTTGAATTCTTCACTCTTAAAGTAAAGGCGAGAATGACCTCACTTTATTGACATTATTTTTCACCAGCCCATGTCCCATGTCCCTTTTCTCATATCGGAGTTACTCAGCCTCCCCTACACTCTCCTAATACTTTGTGCAAGACCTGTCATTTGTTCTTATTACTCATTGTTCCCTGAATGGTTTCACTTTTCCCTCTGGAGAGTAAGGACAGTTTCTTTTTCAATGTTGTGACTCTAGCACCTAACAGAATGCCAGGGGAGAATGGTAAGTGATAAGAGAACATGGCAACATTGAACTGTGCCTGGAAGCAGGGGAACGTGTACCTGGATCATTATACTGAGGATGGAAAAAAAAAATTGAAGTGGGATGCAAAAACTTTAAAGTTAAGACTTCATCACTCTATTGCAAAAGAACAATCAAATTTTCACCTTGTCTGATAGCATGAATGGGTCTCAAATAAGTATGTAAAATTTCTCTTTTTCCTCTTCAGTTTCTTTATTTTCAAAGATAAGAATCCTACCAATATACATATATATTGTATATATATACTGTATATATGTATAGAGTATATATGTATAGAGGAGGAAATTTTGACTATTTGGCAGGATCCCCACCTACCTCATTAAATGACTGTTTAGAATTAATGAATATTAAGCATCATTGTTTAAATCTGTAATTAAAGCAAACGACAGCTGAAAACTCAGAATGGGAGTGGCAGGGAGCGAGGGACACATATCTGAGTTCCTTTGTGTGCCAGGTTCTGCTACTTACCTGTGTATATTATTACACTTTGATTAAAATGTGGTAATATATATGACCATTAAAGAAGAAAAAACACAAAGGAAGAAACTTATGAGACTAATTTGGGGCACACCAGTCAAATGTAGTCTTTAAGCAATTCCTTTTCTTGGTTTGTGCAAAGAAATAACATGTTTGAACAAGTCAAACATGTATAAACAGAGCATTTTACCTCAGTTTTCTATAATGCTTAGCAATACGAGTATCTGAGTAGCATGGCACAAAGGATAAACACATGAATTCACATGGCTCTGGAACCCAAGTATTTTGTCTAGGTGAAGCAAATTGTTCTAACTCCATGTGTCATGTGTCACTAGCTAACGTTTTCCTAATTTTACAGATCAAAAAGAAAGCCGTAGAAATATATATGACAAAATATGACAGCACACCAAAATGGCACCATCTCCTCTGAGGTTCCAGACTTCCTCCTGAATTGTTTTGTCAGATCCCCCAGCTGGCAACTTTCTTTCTCCCTACCCCTAACCCTTCTCTTCCTTCTGGCCATGGGGGCCAATGGTATTCTCCTGATCACCATCTGGCTGGAAGCCTCTCTGCATGAGCCCATGTACTACCTGCTCAGCATCCTCTCCCTACTGGACATCGTGCTCTGCCTCACTGTCATTCCTAAGGTCTTGGCCATCTTTTGGTTTGAACTCAAGTCCATTGGCTTCTATGCCTGCTTCCTTCAGATGTATATTATGAACTGTTTCCTTGCCATGGAGTCCTGCACATTCATGGTCATGGCCTATGACCGCTATGTGGCCATCTGCCACCCACTGAGGTACACATCCATCATCACTGACCAATTTGTGGCCAAGGCTGCTGTATTTATTTTGGCCAGGAATGTTATTTCTACAGTGCCTATCCCCATTCTATCATCACGACTCCATTATTGTGGGAGAAAGGTCATTGAGAACTGCATCTGTGCCAATATGTCTGTCTCCAGGCTCTCCTGTAATGATGTCACCATCAATCGCCTCTACCAGTTTGCTGGAGGCTGGACACTGCTAGGATCTGACCTCATCCTCATCTTCCTCTCCTACACCCTTATACTGCGAGCTGTGCTGAGATTCAAGGCAGAGGGTGCTGTGGCCAAGGCCCTGAGCACATGTGGCTCCCACTTCATCCTGATCCTCTTCTTCAGCACCATCCTTCTGGTGTTTGTGCTCACTCATGTGGTGAAGAAGAAGGTCTCGCCTGATGTGCCAATCTTGCTCAACGTCCTCCACCATGTCATCCCTGCAGCCCTCAATCCCATAGTTTATGGAGTGCGAACCCAGGAGATCAAGCAAGGAATTCAGAGATTACTAAGGAAAGGGTGGTGGTAAGGACAACTGGATCTCTGCATTCCTAATATAGTATAATTTTGAATCAGATACTGGGCAAATGGGCTGAAATTATATCTATGAGTTATAATTTCAAAGTGGCTATTGGATTTTCTGTCTTCTTTAATAAAACTTAAGTTTCATCGTAAGTTTTCCTTTTTCTTGCTTTTACTTTGACAATATCCTTGACAATTTTATTTTTTCTCCACATACATTATCCTACTTTGACAAAATATTGGGAATCCTTGGGGGACAGGTTCTAAAGTGAAAAATTTATGTTTCTGAATATACAACTGTTAATATCGCATGCCTTTCTTGAATATACACCTGTGGATATTGGGAGGTACAACTATGTGATGGGTAACACATTCTTATTCTTATTTCCACAGAAGGGAGCATATTGGAGACAGAGACATAGGAGTTAAATTTCAGTCCTGAATGATGGCTACTCATGTGTAACCGGGTCTGTAACTGTGTGTTCTTTTGAAATGTGCATTGCAAGAGGACTGGGATTTTGCATGGGTTTCTCACTTGTGAAACATTTAGCAAAGAGTTTGATCAGATTTAAGAGATTCCTAAATTCTCCTTCCCAAAAGGTTTGTGCTTTGGACATTTATCTTTTGGATCCAGAGTGTCATAGTTTAGGATATACACACACGGCTCTGCTAAAGAGTTAAAGATTGTAAGGACTGTAATGTATGATCCAGTAATAATAATTTAATACAAAAAATATAATATCTGAACATTGTTGTCATGTTAATTGTACACTATCTAGACATACTTTGTGTCCTGGGAATTCATCAGGTAGGAATACGCAAAAATTGAATATCGTTGCCATCAGGAGCTCAAAGTTTGCTAGTGGGAAAGCAGTCTGAGTTCTAAGAACATAGTCTTCTCAATGGGAGAGAAGGAGGAATGGAATAAAGCATCTACAGTTAGTAAGTTGCCTAGCAACATAAGAAAGAACTAGATAGACAGTTAAAAAGCCTGAATTGTAAGGCTTCCACAAGTGCCAAAAAGTTGGGTTCTTGGGAGAAAATGAGGTGGTCTCACTGCGTTCCATGTTACTCATCTGTTACCCTTGTGAATAGTGAACAATTTATTTTAAAAGATCCTTTCTAACTATAAGCTTTTGTGCTTCAAAAACAACTCAGAACTGTGTTTCCTTGTTTGGTCATGAAAGGAAAATCTCTCAACAGTCTAATACAAATACTGTCCCCCAAATCTAGGCCTCTCTGCCTTCACTGATTCATCCTTGGCCTACTTAAGTTTTCATGCTGCAAAACTCTGTCCATGTCTGGTTCTTCTCTATCTCACAACGAAGAACAATGAATTGGTATTTCATTCCTCTGCTCCTAAATATCCTTATGAGATACTATTTGAACAAAGAACAAAAAGCAAAACCATGTAATCTCATAATTAAGAAGGAATAGTTAAAAGCACGTAATTGACATTTTATTGGGAGTAATATAACTATCAAAAGTTAAAAAAAAGGAATGTAAAGATGCAATTAGGTTCATGCCACAGATAACCTTTCTGTGTACTTGAAAAAGAACTCTCCAAAATCTCATTCTCTCACAGATTTCAACCGTAAAAAAAGAGTTGGCTTAAAATATGACTTAAAACATGGAAAAACATTCAATGCTTATGTATTAGAAGAACAAATATTGTTCAATGTTGATACGACCCACAGCAATCTACATATTCAGTGCAATCCCTATGAAAATAACAGCAGCATTCTTCACAGAGCTAGAACACACAATCCTAAAATTTGTATGGAACCAGAAAAGACTCCAAACAGCCAAAACAACCCTGAAAAGAAAATCAAAGCTAAAGCATCACAATTCTGGGCAAGCTGTAATCAAGACAGTATGGTACTGGCACAAGAATAGACACGCCAATCAGTGGACCAGAATATAGAACCTAGAAATAAACCCACAAATGTATGGCCAATTAATCTTCAACAAAGCAGGAAAGAATATTCAATGGAAAAAAGACAGCCTCTTCAGCAAATGGTGCTGGGAAATTTAGACAGTGATGCAGAAGAATAAACCTGGACCACTTTCTTCCATCATACACAAAAATAAACCCAAAATGGATAAAAGACCTAAACATAAAACAGGAAGCTATCAAAATCCTAGAGGAGAAAGCAGGCAACCACCGTGTTGACACCTGCCATAGGAACTTCATACTCAACATGTCCCAGAAACAAGGGAACAAAAGCAAATATGAACTATTAGGACCTCATCAAGATAAAAAGCTTCTGTGCACCTAAGGAAACAATCAGCAAAACTAAAAGGCAACTAACAGAAAAGGATAAGATATTTTCAAATGACATATCAGAAAGAGGCATAGTATCGAAATCTAAAAAGAACTTATCAAACTCAACACCCAAAAAACAAATAATCCAGTGAAGAAATGGGCAAAGGACATGTACAGACATTTTTCCAAAAAAAAAAAAAACATCCAGACTGCTAACAGACCTGTGAAAAAATGCTCAACATCACTCATTATCAGGGAAATACAAATTAAAAGCACAATGGGGTACGCCCTAACACCTGTCAAAATGGCTAACATTAACAATTCAGGCAACAACAGATGTTGCTGAGGTTATGGAGAAAGAGCAACCCTTTTGCAGTGCTGGTGGGAATGCAAACTGGTGCAGTCACTCTGGAAAACAATATGGAGATTCCTCAAAAAATTAAAATAGAACTACCCTGCACTACTAGGTATTTACCCAAAGAATGCAGGAGTGCTGATTCAAAGGATTCCGGCACCCCAATGTTCATAGCAACACTATAAACAGTAGCCAAAGGATAGAAAGGATCCAAATGTCTGCCACTATTGAATGGATAAAGAATATGTAATATGTGTATGTATATATTCAAATATACACATACACGTGTCTATATATAAATATATAGAATAGAATATTACTCCATGATCAAAAAGAATGAAATCTTGCCATTTGCAACAACACGGATAGAACTAGAGTGTTATGCTAACAGAATAAGCCGGTCAGAGAAAGACAAATACCATATGATTTCACTCATATGTAGAATTTAAGAAACAAGACAGATGAACATAAGGGAAGGAAAACAAAAATAATATAAAAACAGAGAGGGAGTCAAACCATTAGAAACTCTTAAATACAGAGAACAAACTGAGGGTAGCTGGTGGGGTTTTGGGTGGGATGGGCTAAATGAGCATGGGGTATTAAGCAGGACACTTGTTGGGTTGAGTACTGGGTGTATATGTAAGTGAAGAATCCTGAAATGATATTCCTGAAATCATTATTACACTATATTAACTAACTTGGGTTAAAATAAACATATTTAAGATGAAAATTAAAAACACAAATAAATATAATAAAGTGTGTAACTGGATAACAACAAAAAAGTCTTACAAATATGATATAATATGCTAATGTGAATTTAAGCTACTATCCCTTAGGAACTATAAATGTTTACTAGTTTAACACTATCATATATTAACATCTGCTCAAGGGACCAAAAACTTTCAGGACCAATCTCTACCAGGGTCACATTGTATAGCAAACCAAGATCTCTCAAATTAGCTGTTAGAAAACTTGAACACCGAATGCATAAGAAGGGCTACATCAAGAGACTTAAAGCATATACCACCCAAGACTGAGAAAATTTGACACGTGTTGTTTTCCAAAATAGAAAGTAAAATCTTTACATTTAGAACTTGTATGTTTGAAAGTGTTACCCTGTTGTGTTTATATGCAACTTGTGCACATTTGTGGCTCACAACAAAGCAGTACTGACAGGTCCATTTGACAACTTCAACAGATTACTGATGGCTTTATCCCACTAAAATAACTGACACTAAGACAGTGCTGTCCAATGTGAGCCACATCCTTAATTTTCAACGTTTTAGTAGCCACCTTAAACCATAAAAAGAAAAAAGTTAAATTGATCTTAATTATGTGTTTTGTTGAATCCAATATATCTAAAACATAATTTCAACATATAATAAATATAAAAGAATATAATAGTAACACATTTTACATTCTTTTTATGCATTCCAGGTCTTTGAAATCGAGTGTGTATTTTATATTTATGTTGACAAAATATAGCTTCTGTTCATGATAAAAATGCCCAACAAAGTTTATTTAGAGGGAACTTTCCTCAACATGATGAAGGCCATCTATGAAATACCCAGAGCTAATGTCATCCTTGACAGAGGAAAACTGAGAGCTTTTCCCGATGGTCAGGAACAAGGCAGAGATGTCCACTCATCACTGTTATTTAACTTAGTGATGAATGTCCTAGCCTCAGAAATCTAATAACAAAAAGAAATAAAGGCATTCAAATCAGCGAGGAATGATGTAGGAAATAAAGGCAAAAGAAAAAGTTAAATTTTCTTTCAACTCACAGGCCACTCATAAGTCCTTCAGACAGGCAGAGTCACCTTCCTCTAGAAACTCAGCTGTCTCAATGTTGACACTTTGCTAAGAGCAAAAGCCAATCTTAGGTTAACATCATCCAACACCCCATGATCTTGTGAGTCTACTTTAAACATATAGAAATTCCTTTGGAAACTTGCTTTATCGCTACCCCTCAAGATGTATGTTGGCAAACATCCTCCAAGCGTATGGCCCACTGATACATACCTGAAGGGTCTCATGTCTGAGGCTTTACTAAACGGTAATAAATGACCTTTTCCCAACAATAGCTAGACCCCACAGTGTCCTGGAAACCTTGTTTCCAAAATTCCTTAGAGACCTGTGCTCTCCCTAACCCCCTTGCAATTTGAAGTTATACAGTCAGTCACCCATCACAACCCCAGTGCAATTCTTTCTGCCCATGGGTCCTGTCCCCATGCTTTAATTAAACCACCTTTTGGCACCAAAGACATCTCAAGCATTCTTTCTTGGCCATTGGCTCTTAACCCAACATTCCCACATCAAGAAGAAGTAAAACTTTCACTATTTGCAATTGACATAATTCTCTACATAGAAAACCCAAAAGACTCCATTAAAATATTCTGAGAACTGAAAATCAAATTCAGTAAAACTGCAGGACACGATTTAGTGTACAGTGTTACATTTCTGTACGTTAATAAAGCAGCAGCAGAAAGAGAAATTAAGGAATCAATTCCATTTACAATTGCACCAAAAATAATAAGATATCTAGGAATATACCAACCAAAGAGGCGAAAGCACTGTACCCTGAAAACTATAAAACACTGATGAAAGAAACTGAAAATGACACAAGGAATGCAAGTGGAAATCAGCATTTCATGCTCATGGACTGGAAGAAAAAATATTTCTGAAATGGCTTTACTATGTAAATCAATCTACAAATGTGATGCAATTTCTATTAAAACACTAACAGCATTTTTCACAGAGCTAGAGCAAATGAAACTCAAATGTGTATGGAACCACAACATAGCCTGAATAGCCAAAGCTACCTTAAAAAAAAAATAAATAAAACCCTGAAGGCATCATAATTCCAGATTTCAAATTACATTACAAAGCTGTAGTGATCAAAGCAGTATGGTACTGGCACAACAACAGACACAAAGATCACTAAACCAGAACAGAAAACCCAGAAATGGACCCACACCGAAGGGTAAATTAATTGTCAACAAAGCAAGAAAGAATATCCTATGGGAAAACAACAGTCTCTTCTACAAATGGTGTTGAGAAAATGGACAGCAATATGCAAAAAATGAAACTGGACTGCATTGTTGCATCATGCACAAAAATTAATTCAAAATGTCTAAAAGATCAAAATGTGAGACCGGAAACCATAAAAATCCTGGAGGAGGAAACAAGCAGTAATGTCTTTGATGTCAGCTGGAGCAATTTCTTACTAGATATGTCTCCTGAGACAATGGAAATTAAAGAAAAAATAAAACTATTGGGACTCATCAAAGTAAAAAGCCTCTGCATAGCAAAGGAAATGATGGACAAAAGTAAAAGGCAACAGATGGATGGGCGAAGTTATCTGAAAATGATATATCAGATAAAGCGTTAGTATCCAAAATGTATTCAGTATCAAACTCGGGGCACCTGGGTGACTCAGTTGGTTAAGCCTCTGACTCTTGATTTCGGCTCAGGTCAGGATCTCATGATTCACGGGATTGAGCCTCACATTCACACTGTCTGCATGAAGCCTCTTGGGATTCTGTACTCTCTCTGTCCCTCCCCTGCGCACTCACTCTCTCTCTCTCTCTCAAAATAAATAAATAAACTTAAAAAAAAAAAAAAAAAGACGGGTGCCTGGGTGGCTCAGTCAGTTAAGCATCCAACTCCAACTCCGGGTCAGGTCAAGATCTCACAGCTTGATAGTTCAAGTCCCCGCATCCGGCTCTGTGCTGACAGCTTGGAGCCTGGAGCCTGCTTCAGATTCTGTGTCTCCCTCTCTGTATATACCTCACCCACTCACACTCTGTCTCTTTTCTCTCTCAAAAATAAATACATTTAAAAACTTAAAAAAAAAAAAAAACAGAACTTGTCAAACTCAACACCCAAAAACCAAATACGCCAGTGAATCAATGGGCAGAAGACATCGATAAGACATTTTTCCAAAGACTTCCAGATGGCTAAAAGACACATGAAAAGATGCTCAATATCACTCACCATCAGAGAAATACAAATCAAAACCATGGTGACATACCACATCACACCTGTCAGCATTGCTAAAAATGGGGCATCTATATGGCTCAGTCAGTTAAGCTTTTGCTCTTGGTTTTGCCTCAGGTCATGACCTCATCGTTCTTTAGATCGAGCCCTGCCTAAGCTCTGCACGGAGTTGGAGCCTGCTTGAGATTCTCAGTGTCTCCCCACTCTGCTCCTCTCCCTGATGGAAGCTCTCACTCTAAAGAGAATTTTAAAAAATTTTAAGGGGCACCTGGGTGGCTCAGTTCATTAAGCGTCCAACTCTTAATTTTGGCTTAGGTCATGATCTAGTGGATCCTGAGATCTAGCCCTGCGTGGGACTCTGCCCTGGCAGCATGATTCCTGCCTACGACTCTCTCTCAATCTCTCTCTCCCTGCAATCCCTCACTCTCTTTCTCTCAAGAATAGGTAGATGAACTTAAAATATTTTAATATAAAAATAATAAAATACTAACTTACATTCACCTAGGTTATTTTTTCAGAGGTAGCATCAAATGGTATAAGGAATGTGAAAATAAAGAAACTTTAGGAATTTCTAGTGAGATTTTTAAATATTTTGGAGAGATATTTGGTAATTCCTAGTAAAGTTAAATATTTTTGCATGCTATCAGTGTAAAAAAATCCACTCCTACACATACTCTAAGGACTCAAAGAGAAGCATACAAATATATTAACAGTAATGATATTTTTGTTACTAATTAATTATGGGTCATTTTGGTGTCGATTACTAACATAAAAAAAAAAGAAAATGCATGTCATGGTAAGTAAACAGGAATCAAAAAGGATGACTTACACAGAGCAACATGGACAGTTGTTAATTTAAGTGTTGACTGAAAACAGAGAACATCACATTTATGATCCAACATCATTTATAAAATTCAATATCCAAATCCTCCTCCAATCGATGAACATGTAGTTGCATAAGCATACCTGAGATTATTAGAAAGACATATTTTAAGAACACTGGAGCTTTCACTTTTCTAAAGAGAAGAGAAACAGGCGCGAAAATGAGGTATGCAGCGGATAGAGAGATAAAAATAAGCAAAAGAAAGCCTTGAAAAGACGGATGCTGATGGTCAGGGGGCCTGTAGGTGTGTCATGTGGCAGCCTGCGGTAGCGGCACCTGGGGTGAGCGCAGCCTAACTGTATACACTTGTGGAATCACTGTGTTGTACAGCTAAAATTAATGCCACATTGTATGTCACCTACAATCGATTTTTTAAAATAAAAAGAGAGAAAACAAAACTAGGATGCTTGCTCCCGTAATTTGAGGATGTGAATAATTTACAGGAGTCTAAAAATGAAAATGAAAAATAAACAGATTGTTTCATAGTATAGAGTTGCATATACATCCATTTGAAAAATCTTTCAATAGAGCAAAAAACACTGTAGGAATTTGACTTTGAAAAACACATCGCATTTTCTCAGGATTATTTTTTTTAATTATTCTTATTAATTTAAATTTTAGTTAACATACAGTGCAATATTGGTTTCAGGAGTAGAATTCAGTGATTCGTCACTTACATACAAAACCCTATGCTCATCACAAAGAGTGCCCATTTTAATACCCATCACCTATCTGGCCCATCTTCCACGCAGCATCTTCCATGAACCCTCAGTATAGGGTAAGAATCTCTATCAGTAAGAATCTCTTGTGGTTTGTTTCCCCTCTTCTCTTTTTCCTCCGTTCCCATGGGCTCTACTATTTTGTTTCTTAAATTTCACACATGAGTGAAGTCATATGGTATTTGTCTTTCTCTGATTGACTTATTTTCTTAACATGATACATTCTAGTTCCATCCACATCATCGGTTGATATCACTCAACCAATGGCTGAGTATATATTATATACATATATACACCACATCTTGTTTATCCATGCATCAGTCAATGGACACTTGGGCTCTCTCCATAATATGACATTGTTGAGAATGCTGCTATAAATACTGGGGTGCATATACCCCTTTGAATCAGCATTTTTGTATCCTTTGGGTAAATACACAATAGTGCAGTTGTTGGATCATAGGGTCGTGCTTTGCTAGATTTTTGTGGAGCCTCCATACTGTCCTCCAGAGCAGTTGTCCCAGTTTGTATTCCCACCATCAGGGTCAGAAGGTTCCCCTTTCTCTGCACCCTTGCTAACACCTGTTGTTTCTTGTATTGTTAATTCTACCCATTCTGATAGGTGTGAAGTGGTATCCCATTGTGGTTTTGATTTGTATTTCCCTGATGAGAGGCGAAATTGAGAAAGTTTTTATGTGTCCGTTAGCTATCTGGATGTCTTCTTCAGAAAAGTATCTATTCATGTCTTTTCCCATTTCTTATCTGGGTTGTTGTTTTTTAGGGTGTTGGGTTTGATAAGTTCTTTATAGATTTTGCAAACTAACCCTTATGCCCTCCATGGGTCCAATAAGCTCACTCAGAAGTTGTTATTGGCTTCAAGCACATGATTGTAAGATAGATACTTCCCAAATCATACTATCAAATGGACTGATATTAACTTATCATGACTTGTATGATGGCATCATAATAATAATGCTAGAGTAACTTGAAAAAAGAATCTCCTTGCTTTTACAGAGAAAGAAAATCATCTTTTTTTCAGCCACCTTACTGCTTGTCTGTCCTAAGAGGATCTTTTAAGATCACGGAAAGTAGGGAATGGAGAAGCTCCCAGAGGGTAAAATCCCTTAGGCTCTGGGGTTATAACTACCCCGCAGATATTTCAGGAACTAACCAGAACTCCGATATCAGTGGACCCCATGCTTCACATCCTCTGTAAGTGAGTCTGGGTATAGAGGGTGCCTGAGAGGCAGCGATACCAAGATTAGTCAGTACACTGAGAGTGGGAGGAGGAGACCCCTTTCTCTTGTATCAGATCAGTGCTCCTTTCCGTTCCTGAGTCAGTGCTGCTGAAGTCATCTGAACACGGGGTAGTAGAGACTGAATCCTGACTTATGTCAGGGGGCACAAATGAGAACCTGTGCTCAAGGACTTTCCCTTTTCTCCCCTCTCTTGACTTTCTGGGATCCTTTTCTGGGTGGTGCCAGAGATGCAAAGAAGCAAGAATTTGTCCATAGGAGAAAATGGGGATGGGAGCCTGGAGAGTGCATCACCTGAAGCTTAGGTTAGATGATTTGGAGTTAGCAACTGTGCTTCTTGAAACATAGGGGCTTTGGGGCAAAATATCTGCCCACAAATGCTTGAATCCTGGTAGAGGAATTAAATTAAATCTAACTAACTTTAGATTGGCAGACAGAGACCACAATGGTGAGTCAGAGGGAGTAATAAAGTAGTTCCTCGGCTTAAGCTTAATCTAAAGAATTTCTAAAAGCTATTCTGTAAAAACAAAAAAACAATGCCTGGAAGAAAACTGAGGTATCCATCACGGGATCACTCAATAATTTCCTAAACAATATCTGGGAAAGATGATTCAAGTTCTGTCTGAGTTTCTGGAGTTATGTGGTCCTGACAATAAAGATACTACTACTACTAATGATAATAATAGTGATAATAATAATAATAATAAAACAAAATGCTAAGAGACACAACATAAAAGAAAACTTAGAAAAAACTGCACTCAAAGCAGTGAAAGCAGGAATCAAAATAGTAAGTGCAAGGAAAAGAGAGATTCCAGATTTCTGGAAAACTGCCTGAGGATTTTATGTGCTTGGGTGTGGAGAAGAGAGAGAGAAACCTAAAAACATAGAAAACAAAATTCCAGATAGATGTGCATTTCTACATCACTGTGGTGACACAGAACACAGGTGTATTCATATATTCACTGGCTTTGGACCTAACCTAACTTTTATTTCTTCCACATCCAAACCCCACTAATTAAACTGCACAGAATATTACTGAATCTCAATTTGCCCATTTCAAAAGATAAATTGCTAAAATGGTCAACTTAACCTACCTACTTCAGAGTGGTATGAGTCACACATGGAATAATATGTTTAAAATTCATCCCCAAATCGCCGAAGTCACTACTAAGTTATTCTATTAGCAAGAACAAGAATTGGAGAGCCATCTAAATCTCTTCTACATATCATGTGGGAGCCATGCCTGGCAGACACCAGCTGCACAAACTGTTGCTTAGGGAAGCAGAGGATCAGAAGTGAATAGAGGAACCCTGGAAGGGAATGTGCCTATTCCCCCACTGAGAGCAAGTCCCAGACAGTAACAGGGTCTCCTGATGGGGAGAATCTAACAGCAGCCAGCTGAGCAGAACTGGAATTGCAGCTGGGGAATAGAAAATCCTAACTGGAATGAAAAACCCCACTCCAAGAAAAAAATTACTAAATGTATGAAAATATCATTCGGTTCTGGGTCAGAGTTTTTTTAAAACTTCCCTCCTTGCCACCCTGTCCCCACTCCTACACTATTTCTCCTCCATCAGATTCAGTTATCAAAAACATTCATTGTATCATGCATGAAGCTGTTTTCTTTCCTTACAGGATTGAGGGGCAAAAACATTATCATACAATTTTTCATGAGATCCAGAGGAATCCTAGAAATTGCTCCAACCCAACTGTATTACGCAGGAAGAAGACCAGGGTAATACAGTAGTGGGTGGATAATGTTGTGAGATAGAAATTCCCTCTTTGGTAATGTGATATTGTAACATATCTCACTACATGCTAAATAACTCGAAGGGATGAAGTCTAAGGATATTTGAGTTCATTTAGACAAAATGGTAAAAGTTCCAACATTAACATGCAACTTATGATGTATAGTGAGCCTAAAGAGTAATGAACAAGGAAATACTTAAAACCCTTAATGAAAAAGTGTTTCTAAACCCACAAAGTAATGGTTTATCAGAGGCCTTGGTGCATGTAGACAGAGTTCCTACAAAGGACTGTGTGATTTGAAGTAACCCACAAAACCCAATCCTACCTTTGACCAACCTACAGCCATCTTTCAAATATCTTTCACAATTCAGGGTGACAACCACCTTAGAATCCTTCACTCTTAAAGTAAAGGAGAGAACGACCTCACTTTATTGACATTATTTTTCACCAGCTCATGTCCCATGTCCCTTGTCCCATGTCAGAGTTACTCAGCCTCCCCTACACTCTCCTAATACTTTGTGCAAGACCTGTCATTTGTTCTTCTTATTACTCATTGTTCCCTGAATGGTTTCACTTTTCCCACCGGAGAGTAAGCTTCTTTTTCAATGTTGTGACCCTAGCACCTACCAGAATGCCAGGGGAGGATGGTAAGTGATAAGAAAACATGGCAACATTGAACTGTGCCTGGAAGCAGGGGAACGTGTACCTGGATCATTATGAAGATGGAAAAATAAAATTGAAGTGGGATGCAAAAACCTTAAAATTAAGACTTCATCACTCTATTGCAAAAGAACAATCAAATGTTCACCTTGTCTGATAGCATGTATGGGTCTCACACAAGTATGCGAAATTTCTCTTTTTCCTCTTAAGGTTCTTTATTTCCAAAGTTAAGAATCCTACAAATATGAGATGTATAGAGGAGGAAAAATTTGACTATTTAGCAGGATCCCCACCTACCTCACTAAATGACTGTTTAGAGTTTCTGAAGATTAAGCATCATTGTTTAAATCTGTAATTAAAGCAAACAACGGCTGAAAACTCAGAATGGGAGTGGCAGGGAGAGCTAGGGACACATATCTGAGTCCTTATGTGTGCCAGGCTCAGCTACTTGTCTGTGTATATTATTACACCGCAGTTATCATGTGGTAATGTATATGATCATTAAAGAACAAAACACACAAAGGAAGAAACTTATAAGACTCATTTGGGATACACCAGTCAAATGTAATCTTCTAAGCAATTCTCTCCTTCTCTTGAGTTTGTGCAAAGAAATAACATGTTTGAACAAGTCAAACATGTATAATCAAACCATATTACCTCAGTCTTCTATAATGATTAGTAACAGGAATACCTGAGTAGCATGGCAAAAAGGATAAACATGAATTCACCTCTGGATGACTGGTTAGGACTCAATCATTTTGCCTAGGTGAAGCAAATTGTTCTAATTCCATGTGTCATGTGTCACTAGCTAATGTTTTCCTAATTTTACAGATCAAAAAGAAAGCCGTAGAAATATATGACAAAATATGACAGCACACCAAAATGGCACCATCTCCTCTGAGGTTCCAGATTTCCTCCTGAATTGTTTTGTCAGGTCCCACACCTGGCAACTCTGGTTGTCCCTGCCACTCAGCCTCCTCCTTTTCCTGGCCATGGGGGCCAATAGTATTCTCCTGATCACCATCCGGCTGGAGGCCTCTCTACATGAGCCCATGTACTACCTGCTTAGCCTCCTCTCCCTGCTAGACATCGTGCTCTGTCTCACTGTCATTCCCAAGGTCCTGGCCATCATCTGGTTTGACCTCAGGTCCATCAGCTTCCATGCCTGCTTCCTCCAGATGTTCATCATGAATGGTTTCTTTGCCATGGAGTCCTGCACATTCATGGTCATGGCCTATGACCGCTATGTGGCCATCTGCCACCCACTGAGGTACCCATCCATAATCACTGACCAATTTGTGGTCAAGGCTGCCATTTTTATTTTGGCCAGGAGTAGTATTGTTACAATGCCTATCCCCATTCTATCATCACGACTCCATTATTGTGGGAGAAATGTCATTGAGAACTGCATCTGCACCAATATGTCTGTCTCCAGGCTCTCCTGTGATGATGTCACCATTAATCGCCTCTACCAATTTGCCATAGGATGGACTGTGCTAGGATCTGACCTCATCCTCATCTTCCTCTCCTATATCCTCATACTGCGAGCTGTGCTGAGATTCAAGGCAGAGGGTGCTGTGGCCAAGGCCCTGAGCACGTGTGGCTCCCACTTCATCCTGATCCTCTTCTTCAGCACCATCCTTCTGGTCTTTGTTCTCACTCTTATGGTGAAGAAGAAGGTGTCCTCTGATGTGCCAGTCTTGCTCAATATCCTCCACCATGTCATCTTCTCAGCTGTCAACCCCATTGTGTATGGCGTGAGAACTCAGGAGATTAGGCAAGGAATCCAGAGATTACTAAAGAAAGGGTGGTCATAAGGACAACTGGATCTCTGCATTCCTAATATGAGATATGTTTTGAATCAATAATGGGTGAGTGGTTTGAAATTCATATCTATGACTTGCAATCTCGAAATGGAAAAATTGAATATTGTGTCTTATTTAATAAAATTTAAGCTTCATTGTAAGTTTCATTTTTTTCTCACTTCTCCTTTAGAAATATCATTGACCCCTTTTTCTTTTCCCCCCAAAAATCCTATTTTGACAAAATATTGGGAATCCCTGGGGGGCAGGTTCTAAAGTGAGAAATTTATGTTCCTGAATATACAGCTATTAATATGTCATCCTTTGCATTCTTGAATATACAACTTTGGATATTTCGGCTTACAGTTGTATAATATGTAATGCATTCTTATTCTTATTTCCACAGAGGGATCATATTGGAGACAAAGACAGAGGAGTGAAATTTCAGTCCCAAATGATGGAACATTACTTCTGATCCTACTTGGGTCACCAATTGGTGGTGATTCAAACCGAGCTTTGCAAGAGGACAGGGTTTTTGCATGGATTTGTCATTGTGAAACAATTAGCAATGTATTTGATTAGATATAAGATCCTCATAATATCTCCTCCACAATGAGTTTGTGCTTTTGACATTTATCTTTTGGATCCAGGGTTTCAAAGTTTATGGTATGAAAATACAGTTCTAATGAGTTAAAGATTGCAAGGATTGGGCGCTTGGGTGTCAGTCGGTTAAGCATCTGATTTAGGCTCAGGTCATGATTTCATGGTTTGTGAGTTCAAGCCCCACATTGGGTGAGCTTGAGCCCCTCTTTGAGTGGGCATGAGCCATACTTTGGGTGAACACGAGCCCACTTCAGGTGAACTCTGATTATCCCTCTCTCCCTGTCTCTCTCTCTGCCCCTTTCTCACTTGTGCCCTCTCTCTCTCAAAAAAAATAAAAATAAAAATAATAGATTTCAAGTATTATTATATATAATCCTATAATAATAATTAAAATGTAAAAAATATCTGAACATATTCAGAATATTTGTTTTCATATTAACTGGACAGTTTCTTAGCACTAGAGACTTGAGGTCTCTTAGCACTAGAGACTTGAGGTCTGAATTGTAAGTCCTGCACAGCTACCAAAAACAGGGTCCTTGGGAACAATAGTTTCATTATGCTTCATGGTATATACTCACCTTCTACCCCTGAGAACAGTGAACAATTTGTTTTCGAATATCCTTTCTCAATATGAGCTTTTATGCCTCAATAACAACTTATCAGTGTGTTTCCTTGTTTAGACCATGGAAGGAAAAATCTCTCAACAGTCTAAATCAATTCTCTCCCCAAAATCTGGGTCTTTCAGTCTTAACTTAAAGCACCTGGATTCATTCTTGGACTACTTAACCTTTTACTCAGCACAGCTCTGTCCATTTCTTCATCTTCTCCATCTCACAGTGAAGAATAATAAATTGGTGTCTCATTCTTTGGCTCCTGGGTATTACTATGAGCTACTATTTGAAAAATAAACCTGTACTCACATAATTAAGAAGCAATAGTTAAGAGGAGCCTGGGTGGCTAAGTTGGTTAAGCATCTTACTCTTGATTTAAGTTCAGGTCATGAACTCACAGTTTGAGGGATTGAGCCCTATGTCAGGCTCTGCATTTAGAAGTCTGCTTGGGAATCTCTCTCTCCCTCTCTCTCTGTCTCTCTCTCGATAAACAAATAAACAAAAGCACATAATCAACATTCTACTTAGAAATAATGTTTCTCAAAAGTAAAATAATAATAATAATAATAATAATAATAATAATAATAATAATGTCAAGATCCAATTAGACTCACACCATAGATAACCTCTTCCTTTGTCACTTGAAAAAGAACTCCCCAAAATCCCATTCTCTTGCACATTCCAACCTTAATAAAATGACTTGGTTTAAAATGTGAGTAACTGGATAGCAATAGGAAGGTCTTGTGAATATGGATATAATATGCTAAAGTAAATTTAAGCTACTGTCTCTTAGGAACTAATAAAAATCTACACTATCATATATTAACATCTTCTCATCAAGGGACCAAAAACTTTCCGGACTAATCTCTACCAGGGTCACATTGTATAACAAATCCAGATTTCTCCAATTAGCTGTTAGAAAACTCAAACATTGAATGCATAAAAAGGGCTACATCAGGAGATTTAAAGCATATACCACCCAAGACTGAGAAAATTTGAGATAGGTCATGTGTTCCAAAGTAGACTGGCAAAATCTTTATATTTAAAACATATTTTTAAACCTTTACATTGTTCGTTTATATTCAACTTTTACACATTTATGGCTCACATCAAAGCAGTACTGATAGATCCATTTGATAAGTTGAACAGATTAAGGGTGGCTTTATCCCACTAAAATAATTGATACTAAAATAGTGCTGTCCAATGTAAGCCATATACTTAAATTTTAAACATCTTAGTAGCCACATTAAACTATAAAAAGAAAAATATAAACTGTAAAAATAAAAATTGAAAATGACCTTAGTTATGTATTTTGTTGAATCCAATATATCTAAAACATTATAATTTCAATACATAATATAAAAGAAATTAATAATAACATTTTACTTTCCTTTTATGTATGCTAGGTCTTTGAAATCCAGTATGTATTTTACATTTATAGCATATTTCAGTCAGGACAATTGAGTTTCAGGTGCTCAACAGTCACATGTGACTAGTACATACTATATGGATCAGTGCGGCATTAGACATAAAGCTTCAAAAGGCAAATGAAAAATCATAGGAGTGCAATCGAATTGAGGAAAAATGTATCCTTCTTGGGAACTAAGCCCAAAAAGAGTTAAAACTATACTGTTTCTTCTTGGCTGCAATTTCACTTTTTTATGGTTTTCCATATGGAGGAAAGGAAGCCAGTGTTTTAGAGGATGAATTATGACTTCTCTGTCTTAAAATCCTGCATTACATGAGTGCTTATGACTTATTAGAGACCAGTGTAAGAAGTGTAAAGTAAGAGAAGGCTCATCTATTGCTTGTTACAACACTCAGTCCTGAAATCCTGCAGCAACATATTCGAAATACAACCATGTAGGAGTGCCTGGGAGGCTCAGGCGATTAAGTGTCTCTCTCTTGATTTTGGCACAGGTCATGATTGCATAGTTCCTGGCATGGAGCCCTGTATCAGACACTGTGCTGACGGTGCGGAGCCTGCTTGGGATTTTTCTCTCTCCCTTTCCCTCTGCCATTCTCTCTCTCTCCCTCTCTCTCTCTTTCTCTGTCTCTCAAAAATAAATAAACTTAAAAAAAATAAAAAGAAATTCAGCTATATGTAAACCTTGGAAGTTACAGAAATTAAGAAAAAGTGCAAATAAAGACTTCACTGATGATAAGGCAGGAATATTAGTGCTGGGGGAAGAAATAGAAGTTAGTGTCAAAGGTTTATCAAAAGACAGATGGTAATAATCATACTTTGTCCTTCCTTAAACTACTGTCAACACTATTTACAGGTACATAGGTATGAGTATTTTCAATTAGTTATTTTCTACTCTATTATTTGAATAAAATATACTTTATATAAAATGCTTAATTACATGCAAATGCGTTACAATTATTCAGTAAAACATATGAGTAGGAAACCAGTGTCTTCAAATCTAATACCCAAATCCATAAAATGTTAAAGCTCAGATTTTGTTGTGAGACTTTTCAGTTTACTCACTTATTACCCATAATTAGACCCTTCCTTCAATGGCCAGATAAAGTGAGACAGATATTTGGGGGCAGACCCCGCTGACACTGCATACTGGGCTAGAAGAACAATGCAGAGCACAGCAGAGAACGGTAATGGCCCTTCAGGCCCACAGTTAACATCATATTATCTGCAAAATATGCATTGACACCTAAAATACACAAATCCTTGTTATGGTGCTGGGGTTGCAGTAATGAGCAAAGTACCCAAGTGCAAAGGATCTGTACCTGGAGGAAGGAGAAGTCCAACAGGCAAGTGGAAATATCAGTATGCAGGAAGGACATAGACAAAGAGAAGCTAAGGTAGAGGTCTAAGGCAGTGGCCACTTGGTAGAAAGTCAGGACCCAAATCTAGAATAGGATTTGAAGGATTAGGCAGAATATTGTAATAGGAACTTGAGTTTGAGCCAAGAAAGTAACACAGGCCTATAAAATGAAGCTATACAGTCCCAATTTCCTACTGGGACTGAAAAACAGAATGCCTTTCATCAAAACCAGGCACAATCCAGAGAAAATGTATCACAAGGTAGTCTAATAAAAATGATAACTCAAACACTAAGACCTCTGGCTTCCAAAATATTATTCAAATAATTGTACTATGAATCCAGCATGCTTAGATTAGGTGCCACGTGGGTGAAAGCTGAGACTATTTATAGAATATCAGATTTGACTGCATGTGCTAGAACCTAGGAAAAAGAGTAGCGATCTAATTCCAGGACACAGGACACATTGTCCTTTGTCAATGAGAGTTTTCGAATTTCTTGTAATTAAAAAAGTACTTGTTCATATTTTCTTTTTTGTATAATTTAAATCTTTCTTGAATTTTGTGAGCTCTATTTTGTATATATGAAGATGGGGGTACTTTTAATGTATGATTTAGTGAATGTTTCAATTCTTAAAACCTAGTGCTGCTTATACACAGACTTTGATAGCAGATTTGACAGCACAGGGGGAGAAAAACAAAGAATTTAAAGGTATAGAAATGTAAACTATTTAAACTAAAAAGCAGAGAGAAATAATGCTGAAAAAAAAAAAAAGTAGAGTGACCTAATGACAGATGAGATAATATTAACCAGTCTAGCATTCATGTACTCGGTAACTGAAAGCATAGACAGAGGAGAAGAAGAAGGAAAGAAAAACATAGTGACTATGCACTAGAATTTATAAACTATGTAGAAATAGAGCGTGTGGTAAAAACAGAAGAAAGATACAGAGGGGTCAAAAGGAAATAAACCTTTATAAATTCATATTTTATAGGATATAAAAATAAATTCATATTTTATAGGATATAAAAATAAATTCATATTTTATAGGATATAAAAATAAATTCATATTTTATAGGATATAAAAATAAATTCATATTTTATAGGATATAAAAATAAATTCATATTTTATAGGAAGTAGGATAATATTATTTGAAGACTGATAATAGATGAATATATTAAACACTAGCACTGAGAACAGCAGAAATTTTCTTTAAAGAGCCCAGATTTTTAAGGCCATATAGTCTCTGTTGCAACTACTCTGCCACATAGAGTAAAAGAAGACTGTATAAATAGGAGGAGCGCAGAGTCTGAAACTCCGCAGCAGCTCAATACCTTGCCGTGCTCTGGTGAGAATCCCAGGAGCAGAGTGAAGTCCGGGGATCCTCGGGCCACACAGGGAGAGGCGGTTCCTCTGCTGGCGGACATTTGGTAGAGACTGTGTGGCCACCCAGTCCCAGCTGACCCCAGACAACAAAGACATTCGCTGGTGCTGGAACAAGGTCATCGAGAGTGAAGCCTGGTGCCAGATGTGTGTTGTGATTTTCCATAATCCGTGAAATGCTGCTGCTGCACAATTGTGTGAACTTTTTCCCGGGCGGGCTGGACCCAGCTGCAGTCTGAACATAGGCAGTAGCACAGTCCTGCAAGTGTTCCTGGGTCTGGCCGGCACCTGGCCATTGCTCGGTGAGACCATCCCCAGAGGGTCTGAGCAGGTCAAAGCTGCAGTCCCTCAGAAACGAGGGGTCGGGAAACACAGCCGCATCGAAGCTAAAACTCAGGAGGGGAGGTGCCGCCTGTCAGTCTGATGACTTGGTCGCGGACAGTGTAAAAGTGGGGAATGGACGGAAGCTGGAGACAAAGGACCGGTACCCGATTGCTGATGGCGAGTAAAGAGTTCCGATTCTAGAGACTAGGGAGCTGGGTGACGCCATTTTCACCCCTCGCACGCATGCGCATCCACACCTACAAGCACCACAATAATCAACCCCAGTAAGCTAAGCAGCTCCATCTAGTGGAGAATGGAGCTGTTACACTAAGCCCTGCCTAACTGGGCCAACTTCAATCTTCAGGAACACCACAAGTCGCTCCACCTGCTTAGTTTACGGACTATAAAGTGCTTCATAGTTTGACTTCTAGGGGAAAATGATGTAATTTCAATCATACTTCAGTCTGTTCGCTGCTCCATTTACTTTCTTTTTTTGTTTTTGTTTTTCTTTTTTTTCTTTTTCTTGAATACAAGAGGAAAAATGTATTTTTATTCTCAATTTTTATTAAAAATATTTTTCTTTAATTTTTTCCTACCATATTTTTACCTTTTTTGTAAATTTTTCAAATTCTATTTTACTTTCATCATTTCATTTTATTCTATTTCATTATATTAATTTTTTCAAATTTTCTTTTTCCTTTCTTTTTTTTTTGTTTTTTTTCCTTTTTTCTCTAATCTATCAAGCTCCTTTCAACAACCAGACTAAAACACATCTAGGATCTAGCATCACTTATTTGATTTTTTTTGTGTGTGCATGTTATTTTTAATTTTATAATTTTATATTTTTTTTACCTTATTAACTCCTTTTCTTCCTTGAAAATGATGAAACAAAGGAATTCACCCGAAAAGAAAGAGCAGGAAGAAACGACAGCCAGGTATTAGAGCAGAAATCAATGCTACTGAAATAAAAAATAACAACAACAACAACAACAACAAAACACAGTAGAACAGATCAATGAAAAGAGAAGCTGGTTGTTTGAAAGAATTAACAAAATTGATAAACCCCTAGCCAGTGTGATCAAAAAGAAAAGAAAAGTACCTAAAAAAATAAAATCAAGAATGAAATAGGAGAGAACACAACCAACACAGCAAAAATAAAAACAATAATAAGAGAATATTATGAGCAATTATATGCCAAGAAAATGGGCAATCTGGAAGAAATGGACAAATTGCTAGAAACGTATAAACTAACAAAACTGAAACAGGAAGAAATAGAAAATTTGAACATACTCATAACCAGTAAAGAAATGAAATTAGTAATCAAAAGTCTAAAAAACAAGAGTCCAAGGCCATATGGCTTTCCAGGGGAATTCTACCTAACATTTAAGGAAGAGTTAACACATATTCTCTTGAAGCTGTTCCAAAAAAAAAAAAAAAAAAATAGAAATGGAAGGAAAACTTCCAAACTCTTTCTATGAAGCCAGCATTACCTTGATTCCAAAACCAGACAAAGACTCCACTAAAAAAGGAGAACAATCGATCAATTTCCCTGATGAACATGGATGCAAAAATCCTCAACAAGATATTAGCCAACCGGATCCAACAATACATTAAAGAAATCATTCACCACAGCCAAGTGGAATTTATTTATTTATTTATTTTTAATTTTATAATAGTTTATTTTCAAATTGGTTTACATATAACACCCAGTGTTCATCCCAACACCAAGTGGAATTTATACCTGGGATGCAGGGTTGGTTCGATATCTGCAAAATAATCAATGTGATTCATCACATCAATAAAAGAAAGGACAAGAACCAGATGATACTCTCAATAGATGCAGAGAAAGCATTTGAAAAAATACAACATCCTTTCTTGATAAAAACCCTCAAGAAAGTATGGATAGAAGGATCATATCTCAAGATCAGAAAAGCCATATATGAGAAACCCAATGCTAATATCGTCCTCAATGGGGAAAAACTGAGAGCTTTCCCCCTAAGGTCAGGAAGAAGACAGGGATGTCCACTCTCTCCACTGTTATTCAACATAGTATCGGAAGTCTTAGCCTCAGCAATCAGACAACACAAAGAAATAAAAGACATCCAAATCAGCCAGGAGGAGGTCAAAATTTCACTCTCTGCAGATGACATGATACTCTATATCGAAAACCCAAAAGATTCCACAAAAAAACTGCTATAACTGATCCATGATTTCAGCAAAGTTGCAGGATATAAAATCAATACACAGAAATTGGTTGCATTCCTATACACCAACAATGAAGCAACAGAAACATAATCGAAGAATTGATCCCATTTACAATTGCACCAAAAACCATAAAATACCTAGGAATAAATCTAACCAAAGAGATGAAAAATCTGTACACTGAAAACTATAGAAAGCTTATGAAAGAAATTGAACAAGACACATACAAAAAAGGAAAAATATTCCATGCTCCTGGATAGGAACAACAAATATTGTTAAAATGTCAATACTACCCAAAGCAATCTACATATTCAATGCAATCCGTATCAAAATAACACCAGCATCCTTCACAGGGATAGAAAAAAAAAATCCTAAAATTTGTATGGAACCCTAAAAGACCCTGAAGAGCCAAATCAATCTTGAAACAGAAAACCAAAGCAGGAGGCATCACAATCCTCAACTTTAAACTGTATTACAAAGTAGTAATCATCAAGACAGTATGGTAATGGCACAAAAACAGACACTCAGATCAATGGAACAGAATAAGAACCAAGAAATGGACCCCCAAACATATGGCCAACTAATCTTTGACAAAACAGGAAAGAATATCTAATGGAATAAAGACAGTCACTTCAGCAAGTAGTGCTGGGAAAACTGGACAGTGACATGCAGAAAAATGAACTACCTTCTTACACCATACACAATGAAAATGAAAAAAATGAAGCTACTTTCTTACACCATACACAAAAATAAACCCAAAATGGATGAAAGACCTAAACATAAGACAGGAAGCCATCAAAATCCTCGAGGAGAAAGCAGGCAAAAAACCTCATTGACCTTGGCTGCAGCAAATTCTTACTCAACGCATCTCTGTAGGCAAGGGAAACAAAAGCAAAAATGAACTATTGAGACCTCATCAAAATAAAAAGTTTCTGCACTGCAAAGGCAACAATCAGCAAAACAAAAAGGCAACTGATGGAATGGGAGAAGATATTTACAAACGACGTATTGAAAAGTCCTGGACCAATTAATCAAGTTCCACCCCTCACCAGACCAGCTTGGACCAATCCTTAGAGCACCCATACCCCCCAAATAGAGACACCTGTTTCCCGACTTGGAAACTAGAGACACCTGTTTCCCGCCTTGGAAATGTGCTTAAAAGGAGCCTGCGTGCTCCTCTCGTGGTCGCCATTTTACGGAGTGGCTGACCCCAGCATGCTGGAATCTCAATAAACGCTCTTGCCTTTGCATACGTGTCTCGTGCTCTTTGGGGGATGATCCGAGGACCCAATAGTATCAGATAAAGGGTTAGTATCCAAAATCTCTAAAGAACTTATCAAACTCAACACCAAAGAAACAAATAATCCAGTGAAGAAATGGACAAACGACCTGAATAGACACTTCTCCAAGGAAGACACCAGATGGCCATCCAACACATGAAAAAATGCTCAACACCACTCATCATCAGGGAAATACAAATCAAAACCACAATGAGATACCACCCCATACCTGTCAGAATGGCTAACATTAACAACTCAGGCAATGACAGATGTTGGTGAGAATGTGGAAAAAGAGGATCTCTTTTGCACTGCTGGTGGGAATGCAAACTGGTGCAGTCACTTTGGAAAACAGTATGGAGATTCCACAAAAAAATTAAAAATAGAACCACCCTATGACCCAGCAATTGCACTACTAGGTAGTTATCCAAGGGATACAGGTATGCTGTTTTGAAGGCACACATGCACCCCAAGGTTTATAACAGCACTATCAACAATAGCCAAAGTATGGAAAGAGCCCAAATGTCCACTGATGGATGAATGGATAAAGAAGATGTGGTGTATATACATACCATGGAGTATTTCTCGGCAAACAAAAATAATGAAATCTTGCCATTTGCAACTATATGAATGGAACTAGAGTGTATTATGCTAAGCGAAATTAATCAGAGAAAGACAAATATCATATGACTTCACTCATATGAGGACTTTAAGATACAAAACAGATGAACATGAGGGAAGGGAAGCAAAAACAATATAAAAACAGGGAGGGACACAAAACATAAGAGACTCTTAAATATGGAGAAAAAACAGAGGGTTACTGGAGGGGTTGTGGGAGGGGGAATGGGCTGAATGGGTAAGGGGCATTAAAGAATCTACTCCTGAAATCATTGTTGCACTATATGCTAACTTGGATGTAAATTAAAAACTAAATAAATAAAAAAAATAAATTAATAAGTTAATAAAGTTTTTTCAAGTATTAAAAAATTAATAAATAAAAATGAAAATACATTGTGTTTTCTCAAGAATATTTTTTCCAAGTTACTCTTGCATTTTTATCATTAAAATGTCATGATGAAAGTCATTATAAATTACATCAGTCCATCCAATAGCGTGGTTTAGGAGGCACCTATCTTGCAAATGACTGTGAACATGGATGGATAGATGTAAGACCCCTACCCCCGGGAGACTAACTGTCTACAGAACACACAGTCAATGTTGGGTTGGATTGCCAGAGCTCCTTCCTTTTAGAGAGAAAATCATTTTCTTCTCCTACCTGCCTGCTTGTCTCCCAATAGGGCCTTTTAGGCACAAGGAAATAGGGATGGAGATGTTCCCTGAGGGCAAAGTCCCTGAGGCTCTGGAGTTATAACTAACCCCAGATACTTCAGGAACTAACCGGAACTCCAGTATCAGTGGAGACAGACCCTTGCTCACATCCTCCGTAAGTGAGTCTGGGTAGAGGGTGCCTGAGAGGCAGCTATACTAGGAGTAGGCAGAACACTTGGTGGGGTGGGGAGACATTTCTCTTTAGTCCAGATTGTGCTCCATTCCATTCCTGGGTCAGTACTGAAAAAGTAGTGTGGAAACAGGGTAGTAGAGACTGCATGCCGTGTCAAGTCAGATGGCACATGTGAGAATCTGTATTCTGGGACCTTGCCTTTTGCTGTTCTCTTGTCTTTTTAGATATTGTGCTAGGTGCTGCCAGAGAGGCAAAGGGGCAAGAATTTACCCATAGGAGATGAATGGGGATGGGGGTAGGGAGCCTGAAGAGTGCATTAGCTGGTGCTTAGTTTAGATGATTTGGAGTTTTCAAGTGTACATACTGAAATGTAGTCGCTTTATGGCAAACAATCTGCCCACAAATGTTTGAATCATGGGGGAGGAATTAAATTTAATCTAAATAACATTAGAGGTTGAAGACAGGGACCACAACTGGGGTCGGTGGCAGTCAGAAAGTAGTTCCTCAGATTAAGCTCAATCTAAAGAATTTCTAAAAGCTATGCTGTAAAGACAGAAAATTATGCCCAGGTGATCACTGAGGTATTTGTCACTAGATGCACGCTATTGCGTCCTAAAAAATGTTTAGGAGTGATGTCTCAAGTTCTCTGGGAGCTACTGGAGTTCAGTGGTTCCTATAATAAATAATGATACTAACAACATAATTAATAATAATAATGATAATAATAATGATAAATAAAAAACAAAAATAAGAGACACAAGATAAAAAGAAACTAAGAAGACAATTATACTCAGAGCAGTGGAAGCAGGAATCAGAGTTGTAAGTGCAAGAGAAAGACATATTCCAGGTTTCAGGAAACCTTTCCAAGAATTTATGTGCATGGGGTTCATGAGAGACAGTCATGTATCTGAGTCCCTACCTGGGCCAGGCTCTGCTACTGAACCTTTGTGTAGACAAACCATATGTTTGTCATATTGTAGTCTATAGGGTCAAAAACAAAAAACAAAAAGGAAGAAATTTACAAGTACAAATTTAGAGACTTACCTGAAAGAAAGTAAGCAAATTCCCCTTTCTTTGTGTTTCTTCAAAGAAATGACAATTCTATTTTTAAAAACCTGAAAAAAATCAAACACTTATAAACAAATCATATTACCTCAGTCTTCTATATTGTTTAGTGATGAGAATTTCTGAGTAGCATGGAACAATTAATAAATAGGTAAATTCACATGGCTCTGATTGACCTGCTGGGAATCACAAGATTCACCTAGGTGAAGCAAATTTTTCTAAATTCATGTGTCTTAAGTCAGTAGCTAATTTTTATCCTAATTTTACAGATCACTAAAAGAAAGCTATAGAAATATATGACAAAATATGACCGCTCATCAAAATGGCACCATCTCCATTGAGGTTTCAGACTTCCTCCTGAATTGTTTTGTCAGGTCCCCTAAGTGGCAGCTCTGGTTGTCCCTGCCACTCAGCCTCCTCTTCCTCCTGGCAATGGGGGCCAATGGTATTCTCTTGATCACCATTCGGCTGGAGGTCTCTCTACATGAGCCCATGTACTACCTGCTTAGCCTCCTCTCTCTACTGGACATCGTACTCTGTGTCACTGTCATTCCCAAGGTCCTGGCCATCTTCTGGTTTGACCTCAAGGCCATCAGCTTCTATGCCTGCTTCCTCCAGATGTACATCATGAATTGCTTCCTTGGCATGGAGTCCTGCACATTCATGGTCATGGCCTATGACCGCTATGTGGCCATCTGCCACCCACTGAGGTACCCATCCATCATCACTGACCAGTTTGTAGCCAAGGCTGCCATTTTTATTTTGGCCAGAAATGCACTTCTTACCATGTTCGTTCCCATCCTCTCTGCCCGACTCCATTATTGTGGAAAAAATATAATTGAGAACTGTATGTGTGCCAATCTCTCTGTGTCCAAGCTCTCCTGTGATAATATTGCCCTTAACAGAATTTACCATTTAATTGTGGCCTGGACTCTTCTGGGCTCTGACCTCATCCTTATCTTCTTCTCCTATACCTTCATCCTACGAGCTATCCTTAGACTCAAGGCAAAAGGGGCAGCTGCTAAGGTTCTGAGCACTTGTGGCTCCACTTTCATTCTCATCCTCTTCTTCAGCACCATCCTGCTGGTTTTTGTTTTTACCCACATTGCCAAGAAAAAAATTTCCCCTGATATCCCTGTCTTACTTAATGTGTTACACCATGTAATTCTTGCAGCTCTCAACCCCATTGTCTATGGGGTACGAACTCAGGAGATTAAAGAGGGGATTAGGAAATTACTGAGGAGGGCAAGAGAGAACAGAAAATAACCATGCTCTTGCTTTGCTTTTCTCAACCAAGAATGCTCAAAACCATAATCATAAAGCAGGGGACAGTGAGATAGAAATATAGTCCTCAACTTCTCATAGGACTTGCCTGATGATAAAATTACATGGTTTCCCCTTTACCCACATCGCACGTCTTACCTTTCATGGTTTTCTGAAGAGACTAAGGATGTGGTACTCCTTTACCTACCTGACATCCTCTGTAAGTCCCTTGGTCAGAACTGCCGTGCTAATAGCTTCTCAAAAACATGAACCACAGTCCTGTCTCTGAAACTTTTGGCTTATTGTTCCTCTGTCCACATAGCTCCTTCCCTCAGGTCCAATGGGTTTCCCTGACCACAGTATTTAAAATAGTACCTAACATTATTCCCACAAAGCACAGAATATGTCCTAACACCTTCTCTGTTTCACTGTTCTGCACAGCATTTGTCACTATCTAATGACCATAAAAGTTAGTCATGTTTAGTTATTTGTTAGTCAGCCGACACTCACTAAAATTTAAGGAGTAGAAGGGCAAGATTTTTTGCCTTATGTGTTCGTTGTTGTATTTCTAGTGCACAGTGTTTGGCTTATGGTGGAGATGCATAAATGTTTGTGAAGTTAATGATTAAATAAATGTTGAATAAATTATTAATTGTATGCTAGTTACTAGGAATATAATTCAGACATGGTGCTTTTTCTCTGAGTTTTTATATTAGACTTCAAGAGTGAGGGAGACCACATTTCATCTACATTCCATGGTCTGAGCACTGTTTGGAACATCACCATAGGACAGACGGGGGCTTAGTCATAAGAGGAGAAGTATATTTTTAGGAACTTTGAATTTGACTACACTTGAGATTTACAAGTAGAAGTGTATAGACTTATAGGTATCATGCTCAGATAAAATTTGCACTTGGAAGAAAAAAATTTACACTTGAGAACTGACTATGTATCCTCATTGAAGCAATGGAAGTAGATGGAATGGCCAATGGAAAGAAAATAAAATAAGAACATAAGAAAGCCCACCAAAAACCCTGAAGTGATCCATAGCACCTTACCTTCTGGTATCAAGAGATTAACATGGATTCACACAAAGCAGTGTTCCATGGATGATAAGAAAAACTAAGAGATTCACAGAAGAAAGCACCTTAAAATAGACTGTAATCAATTAAGAAGTGATACTCAATTTTATTCAAGGTTATCTGTAGAGAGGTATGTGGCTCCTGTCTGTATAAACAACTTAATGTGTAAAATGTAATAGAAAATGTATGGGCCGATGTGGTCCCATTATAAAATGTATATGTTTATCAATGAAAAGTTAGAACAATGGGTAGAGAAAAAATGCTTACGTATGTATTTATTGTCCTGTCAGTGTACACAAAGATATTTTTGTAGTGCCAAGGCACCACCTTAACAAAAGAGAGGACATAAAATATACTGGAAAAAATAATGGCTACAAGTTTCTAAATCTGGCAAAAAATATAAACTCAAAATCCCAAGAAGCTCAATGAAACCCAAGAATAAGAAACATGAATAAAGCTATACTAGGGGTACATATCATAATCAAACTGTTCAGAAGTAATGATTAAAGAAAAATATTATAAAGCCAGATCAAAATAACAAATTTTCTAAATAAAGGGTGAAAGTAGATTTCTTAGCAGAAACAATGCAAGTAAGACAAAAGAGCAATATCTTTAACACTGAAAGAATAAAAACTTTGTTAAGTTAGAATTCTATATCCCACAGTAATACTCTTAAAAACAGATAAATGCTTTAAAATGTTTTAACATTTATTCGTATTTGAGAACAGAGTGTGAGTTAGGGAGGAGCAGAGAGAGAGGGAGATGTAGAATCTGAAGCAGGCTCTAGGCTCTGAGCTGTCAGTACAAAGCCTGATGTGGAACTAGAACTTTCAGACCATGAGATCATGACTTGAGCTGAAGTTGGACCCTTTTCGACTAAAGCCACCCAGGCACCCCAGATAAATACTTTTTTAAACATACAAAAACTGAAATAATTTTTCAATACCAGGCTCACACTACAAACAATGTTTGTAAAGTTTATTTATGAAGAAGGAAAATATTATCAAATATAAATATAGATCTAAACAAAGGAATGAAAAGCATCAGAATTTGTTACTACATGGGTAAATATGTAAGATTTTTAAATTATTTAAATGCCTTTAATTGCCATTTGCAAAAATAATAACAATGCAGCATTTAATTTATAACATACAAAAAAGTAAATTGTATGAAAATAATAGCATAACCCAGGAAGGAAAAAGTGGAATTAGAACACTGTTAAGTTATTACATAATACACACAATAATACATCATCACTTGAAGATGGGCAGTGATCAGTGATGTGTACTATACTCTCTAAAACAAGCCCCCCAAATAGTTAATACCCATAAGAAAAGAAATAATATGGGATGGAATGTTTTAAAGAATAATTAATCCTAAAGAAAGAAAAAGAGAGGAAAGAAACAGAGGACACATGCCAAAATGATATATGTAAATCCAACCACATCCATAAATCAAAATAAGTATAAATAAACTAATTACCCAATTAAAAGGCAGAGCTTGTCAGACTGAAACCAAAAAAAATAAGACTTGTTTAAATGCTTCCCACATAAAATTCACCTCATATAAACACAAATATGTTAAAAGGAAAGGGAAGGGATAATATATCACACTAATAACAACACCAATCAAAAGGAAAAGAGAGAGAGAGAGGGAGAGAGAGAGAGAGAGAGAATCCAAGAAATAGACTCTTAACTACAGAGAACAAATTGATGGTTACCAGAAGGGAGGTGGGGGGGGGCATGGCTGAAATAGGTGATGGGGATAAAGAGTACTCTTATCATGATGAGCATTGACTAATGTGTACAACTGCTGAATCACTATATTGTATTCCTGAAACTAATACAACACTGTATGTTGAATACTAAAATTAAAATTTTTAATTTTAAAAAAGAAAGAAAAATGAGCTAATTATAATAATACCAGAAAAAAATGAGTTTCAAAGCCAAAACCACAACAGAATATACAATATTTCAAATGCACACTGAGAATTTACCAAAATATATCACATTCAGGGCCA
This sequence comes from Paguma larvata, assembly GCA_030068075.1. Lineage (NCBI taxonomy): Eukaryota > Metazoa > Chordata > Mammalia > Carnivora > Viverridae > Paguma > Paguma larvata. Next base: position 60,368,177 of record CM057831.1, read on the forward strand.
TAAAATGAATCCCAATATACTTAAAAGAATTCATGCAAAGTATATTTTTTACTATAGTTGAATGAAATTTTATATCAATATGAAGTGATCTCTAGAATAAGACCAAAACATGTGAAAGATAAAAAGACACTTCTAAACAATCCATAAGACAAAGAAATTGAAAGAGTCAAAACAATTTTGAGCTGAAAAAAAAATATTAAAATACAATGTGTGAAAATTTTTGAAATGCTACTAAAGCGATAATGTTGAAAACTCTAAAGGTTAGAGATGTCCTTCCTCCACACAGTAAAACATTCATGTCGTAGATCTGGACTCCCCAAAAATGTGTCAACTAACAGGCTATTGTTAAGTTGAAGACATGACAATAACATAACCATTCAACTAGCTCATATTTTGTATGGTATGTGTATAACATACTGGTGTTCTTACAATAAACTGAGCTAGAGAAAAGAAAATGCTAAGAAAATTTTAAAAAAAGAAAAAATACATTTTTAGTACTGTATTGTGTTTGTTGAAAAAAATCCCATAAAGGGAAATCCCAACAGTTCAAATTTATGTTGTTCGTGGGTCAACTATACCGGACACATATATGAAGCATTAAATTCTTATATTTGAAATACTAGGTCTCCAATCAATGACCAAATTCAACCATTAAAAACAACAATATAAAGATGAATAAATTAAACCCCCCAAAAAGGAAAAGAAATGAACAATAACAGGATCAAAGACACAGAAAAAAAGAATCTAATAGAAACAGTCATTAAACAAAAATATGCTACTTTGAGAAGAGTGATAAAATGTCCTCAGAGACTTAATAAAAGATATTGGGAATATGACGTTGGACATGCAGTTGCAAAAAAAAGGAACTAACTGTTTTATAAAATAAATAGTTGCTATAAAGCAATCAGCAGATGAGCTGAATAGTAGAATAAATGCAGCTGAGTGGCATGTTAAGGAGCTGGATGAGGCCTAGGGAATTTGTAGTCCTGTTACATAATGGTCAGAAGATACAGAAAAGAGGAGGAAGTGGATGAGAGAGAATATGCAAGGATGTCACAAGTAAATTTGGTCTCATAAGAGTCACATGAGAAATTAAATAAATGGAGTGTACTTGAAATAGAAATGAAGCCTGCTCATTAATATTTAAAAAGCAAGATTACAGTTTGAAAGGTATTGTAGAGAGGCAAATCAGAGAGTAACAAACGAAAGCACCTAGACATAGTGATGTCAGAGGAAAAGGGTCCACTCTAAAGGCTATGTGCACATCACCTACCGCCTTAAGTGGATTTCCAATCAGACTCTGAGATTCTAATGCATGTTGGTGGCATTTTGGAGAGTTGAAGTGGAAAATAAAATGATGTAGATAGAAACAAAAGTAAAATAGTCATAAAGTAATTTTAGTAATGAAAATCATGAAGGAGAAAAATTAACATCACGAATGGAGGATTTATTGATGGCCACACATTCTTTTACACTCGTTGGAGAATGATGTAAAGGCCAGTTTCCATCCTGCTGAATCAGGCCTGGTTCCAATGACTCACTCATAACCAATAGATTACGGCAAAGTGATACTGATTTTATTTATTTTTTTTATTTTTATTTTTTTATGTTTTTTAATTTATTTATGAGAGCAGGAGAGACAAAGCATGAGTCGGGAAGGATCAGAGAGAGGGAGACACAGAATCTGAAGCAGGCTCCAGGCTCTGAGCTGTCAGCACAGAGCCCGACGCGGGGCTGAATTCACAGACCGCGAGATCGTGACCTGAGCCGAAGTCGGACGCCCAACCGACTGAGCCACCCAGGCGCCCCGTGATACTGATTTTAATAATAATAAATATTTTAGAGATGTCAAAGATATTTTAGTGATATGGAGAATGTTCACAATACAATGTTACAAAAAAACAAACTAGAAAACAAAAATGTGCATACACCATAAACCCGGTTTTTCAAATGTTCACATGCATTAGCATTGGTTCAGTTTTCTTTTTGAGCCACTGACGTGTTACAGGCTTGCCTCACTCCAAGAAGCTTGGATGACAGTGCTCTTTAACACATCTGTCTGGAGCTTTTTGTTTTGCTCAGATTTTTAAATTTTTCTTTTTATTTTGTAAGGTGTTTATTTACAATCCAGTTAGTTAACATCCAGTGTAATATTAGTTTCAGGTGTACAATTTAGTGATTCCACACTTACAAACAACACTCGAAGGTCATCACAAGTGCCTTCCTTAGACCTGTCACCTACCTGACCAGTCCGCCCAAACAATCTTCCCTCTTGTACCCACCAGTTTCCTCTCTATTGTTAAGAGTTTATTTCTTGGTATTTCTCTTTTTTCCCCCTTATGTTTGTTTGTTCTGCTTCTTAAATCCACATATGAGTGTATTGCTCTTTCTCTGACTGACATATTTAGTTTAGCATAATACTGGGTACTCCAGCCATATCATTGCAATTGGAAATTTTCATTCTTTTTTATAGCTGAGTAATAATCTACTTTATATATGTGTATATACTACCTCTTTATAGATTCATCATTCAATGGACATTGGGTTCTTTCCATAATTTGGCTATTGTTGATAATGCTTCTATAAACATCATGGTGCAATTTATATGTTTGAATCAGTATTTTCTTTTAATTTAAATTCAAATTAGTTAACAATAGTGTAGTCTTGGCTTTGGGAGAACCCAGTGATTCATCACTTACATATAACACCCAGTGCTCATCCCAAAAAGTACCATCCTTAATGCCCATCACCCATTTAGCCATCCCCCCAACTACCTCCCCTCCAGCAATCCTCAGCTTGATCTCTGTATTTAAAAATCTTTTATGGTTTGCCTCCTTCTCTGTTTTCATCTTATTTTTCCTTCCGGAACTTCCCCTAAGTTCACCTATTATGTTTCTTAAATTCCACATGAGTGAAATCATATGATATCTGTCTTTCTCTGACTGACATATTTCACTTAGCATAATACCCTCTAGTTCTATCCACCTAGTTGCAAATGAAAAGGTTTCATTGTTTCTGATTGCCGAGTAGTATTCCATTGTATATACATACCACCTCTTCTTTATCCATTCATCAGTTGATGGATATTTGAGCTCTTTCCATAACTGGCTATTGTTGATAGACCGGCTATAAACATCAGGATGCATGTGCCCCTTAAGAATCAGCATTTTTGGGGGTGCCTGGGTGGCTCAGTTGGTTAAGCGGCCGACTTCGGTAATCAGGTCATGATCTCACAGTCTGTGAGTTCGAGCCCCGTGTCAGGCTCTGTGCTGTCGGCTCAGAGCCTGGAGCCTGCTTCAGATTCTGTATCCATCTCTCTGCCCTTCCCCTGCTCATACTCTGTCTCTATGTCTCTCAAAAATAAATAAACATTAAAAATTTTAAAAAAAGAAAGAATCAGCATTTTTGTATCCTTGGATAAATACCTAGTAGTACAATTGCCGGGTTGTAGGGTAGTTCTATTTTTAATTTTCTGAGAAACCTCCATACTGCACCAGAGTGCAGTGGCTGCACCAGTTTGCATTCCCACCAACAGTGCAAAAAAGTGTTCCCCTTCTTCTGCATAGTCACCAAAATCTGTTGTTTCCTGATTTCTTAAATCCGCATGGTTAACAGACACATAAAAAGATGCTCAACACACTCATGATTAAGAAATACAAATCAGGGGCGCCTGGGTGGCTCAGTCGGTTAAGCGGCCGACTTCAGCTCAGGTCATGATCTCACGGTCTGTGAATTCAGCCCCGCGTCGGGCTCTGTGCTGCCGGCTCAGAGCCTGGAGCCTGCTTCAGATTCTGTGTCTCCCTCTCTCTGCCCTTCCCCTGCTCACACTGTCTCTATGTCTCTCAAAAACAAATAAACGTTAAAAAAAATAAAAGAAACACAAATCAAATCAGTATTTTTATATCCTTTGGGTAAACATCTAGAGGTACAATTTCTGGATCATAGGATAGTTCTATTTTTAGCTTATTGTGGAACCTCCATATTGTTTTCAGAGTGGCCACAAAGATTGCATTCCCACCAACAGTGTAAGAGGGTTCCCATTTGTAAATAAAAATCTACATAAAACAAATCTAAAATTGTTTGGATACGATTCATATAAAAACTCATGCTGCCATATAATATTATATATTACAAAACAATGTAATAAAAAAAAATGTGGACTTCCTGGAAATAACGTTAAATATACCAATGGGAACAGAACAAACACACAACCATTTGTGCATGAAACTTTGTATATAATAAAGTTGACATCTCAAGTCAATGGAAAAATGAACAATCATGTATCTCTATAAGGAAAAAATAAGATTATTTAACACTATAAACAGAGGAAGTATACAGAAATATTTAATGCCCCAAAAAGCACCTCGACAAACAAAACAAAAAAAGATTCAGACCATGCACTGCAGCCTGGCACTGATGGACCCCACTCTACTGCCAGATGATGGATCATGGGAACATCTAGGAGATACCATAAGAGTGCCCAGCGTAGTTAAGATGCTGGGGTTCAAAGTAGAGGGTATTTATAAAAATGACAAGACACTATTTCAAGACATTATTTTCATAATTGTTGGGACCATAGGTGTGTATACTAAATTAATACCGCTCCTTACTTTTGACAGTAGAAACCACAAATAGATATAAATGTCAGTATGAAACATAATGCACTAAGTTTTTAAAAAAATTAAACAAAAACAAAAACAAAAAACAAAAGCAACTTTGTGATTTTGTGGAACATTTCCCAAATAACACCCCCAGAGAAAATCTTTTCATATAGAAAATAAAAAGTCTGACTTGATCAAATTGAAGAATCTTCATTGAATATTGGACATCATGAACTAAAATTCACAGATATATGACAGACTACCACAGATACTACCAATATCTAGCCAAAAAGGAGCTCTCATATTTTAAACTATGAGATTTGTAAATACACAAGCAAAACAAAAATTAATACAAAAAAAAAAAAAGGCAAGGGTACCTGGGTGGCTCAGTCAATTAAATGTCCTACTCTTAATTTCAGCTCAGGTCATGACCTTACACAGATCATGGGATAGAGCCCTACATCAATTCTCTGCTGACAGCACAGAGTAGGTAGCTCAATGCTTATTGGATGAATTGTCGATTGAAGAAAATGTAGGAACGTTCCATGGAAAGAGAAGAAAGGGTCAGTGAGTAAAAAGAAGAGATAAAATAATCCTCTTAAGTTGTCCTCAGAAATTTTATCCTAGGGCTAGAAATAATTATCCCAAAGTACTTAAGAAGACAAAGAGAACCTATTTCTTCCTTTAACCTTCTTCATGGATACTCATGTCTGAATTACCACATCTCCCATGTGGTTGTACCCTCCAATGGTCATTTCAAGATTTTCCCTACTTCCATGCAAACACTCCTTTCCAAGAAGAGCATCTTGGAGATGGTGAGGTTTGGGGCTGTGACTTCTAAGGATTAAATGTAGCAATTTGGAGAGTAGAACCAGAGGATGTGATGAGGAAAATCTCTAATGGTTTGCCTCCCTCTCTGTTTTTATCTTGTTTTTCCTTCCCTTTCCGAACTATGATCATCTGTTGTATTTCTCCAATTCCATATACGAGTGAAATCATATGGTATCTGTCTTTCTCTGACTGACTTATTTCACTTAGCATAATACCCTCTCGTTCCGTCCACGTTGTTGCAAATGGTTAAGGTTTCATTATTTTTGATTGCCAAATAGTATTCCACTGTGTTTGTATACCACATCTTCTTTATCCATTTATCAGTCAATGGACATTTGGGCAATATTTGCAAATTAATCAATGTGATACACTACATTAATAAAAGAAAGGATAAGAAACATGATCCTTTAATAGATGCAGAAAAAACATTTGACAAAATACATCATCCTTTCTCAGAAATTTTTTTTCAAGTTACTCTAGCATTATTATAATTATAAAGCCATCATACAAGTCATGATGAGTTAACATCAATCCATTCAATAGCATGGTTTGGGAGGTACCTATCTGGCAATAATGTGCTGGAAGCCCATGAGAATTTCCCAGTGAACTTATTGTATGCAAAGAGGACATGGAGCATGCATCTGCAAATGAATGTGAACATGGATGGATGGGTATAATACCCCAACACTTAGTAGACTGATTGCCTACAAAACATCCAGTAAAAGTTGAGCCAAATTACAAAAGCTCCTTGATTTAAAGAGAAAGAAAATCACTTTCTTCTACACCTGCCTGCCGGTCTGTCCAAGAAGGACCTAAAGGCCCAAGGAATTGGGGATGGAAAGTTCCCATAAGAAAAAGTCCCTGAGGCTCTGGAACTATAACTACCCCAGATACTTTAAGAACTAACCAGAATTCCAATTTTCAGGGATCCAGACCCCCTGCTCTCATCCTCTGTAAGTGAGTCTGGGTAGAGGGTACCTGAGAGGCACTTATACCAAGATTAGCCAGAACACAGGACAGGGGTGGGGGGACATTTCTCTTCAGTCAGACCTGTGCTCCATTCCATTCCTGAATCACTACTGCTGAAGCAGTCTGAAAACGGGGTAGTAGAGACTGCATCCTGTCTCAGGTCAGGAGGTACAGGTGAGAACCTGTGCTCTGAGACCTTCCCTTTTGCCCTCCTCTTGTCTTTTCTCATCTTTTGCTAGGTGGTGCCAGAAATGCAAAGAGGGAGGAATTTGTCCATAATAGATGGATGAGCAGGGGGGACTGGGGAAGTGTATCATCTGGAGCTCATATCAGAAAGTTTGGGATTTTAATCTATGAATATGAAAATTTGGAGTTTTAGGTCAAAGAATCTGCCCACAATTGCTTGAATCATGGTATATGAATTAAATTTAATCTATACAATTACAGGATTGAGAACACAAACCACAGTTGGAGGGTCAGTGAGAGTCAGAAGACAGTTGGTCAGATTTCAGCTTAATCTAAAGAGTTTCTAAAAGCTACTGCTGCCGCAAACAGAAAATGATGCACAGGTCATAGAGGTATGTGTCACTGGTTGGTTCAGATCGATGATGTCTGAAATGATACTCAGGAGAGATGTCTCACAATTCTGTCTGAATTTATGGAGTTAGGTGGTCCCTGACAACCCTTCCCTTTCTTCAAACACGGCTTCCATAGTGCTATGCTGAGGGGCTATCCGGTAGTCTAGGGTAAAGTTTATCCTGCAGGGTCTCTGCTTTTGTCATTGCCCTTCAATTTCACTGCCTCTACCTGGAACCAGTAGTCTTTAGCTCTAGGTCCTCAGCCCTAGTGCTGCCATTGGCTAGCTCTGATTGCAATCCAAGATTGAAAAAGGAGAGGAGAAGAACACATATGTTCTCAGATGCTTTACTTCTTGGGCTGAGTGGGTGGGTCAGTGCTTGTTGAATCTACTGTAGACTGAAAAACATGTAGGAACATTCCAGAGAAAAGAGGAAAAAGGAAGAATCAGTGAGTGAAAAGAAGAGATAAAAAATGCTCCTGGGGGCGCCTGGGTGGTTCAGTCGGTTAAGCGGCCGACTTCGGCTCAGGTCATGATCTCACGGTCTGTGAGTTCGAGCCCCGCGTCGGGCTCTGTGCTGATGGCTCGGAGCCTGGAGCCTGCTTCGGATTCTGTGTCTCCCTCTCTCTGCCCTCCTCCTGCTCACGCTCTGTCTCTATGTCTCAAAAATAAATAAATGTTAAAAAAAAAAACAAAAAAACAAAAAAATTTAAAAAAAAAATGCTCCTGGGCTGTCCTCAGAAATTTTATCCTGGTGCTAGATATAATTATCCTCAAGTACTTCAGGAGAAAAAGAACATATTTCTTCCTCTGTACTTCTCCATGGATACTCATGTCTGAATTATCATTTCTTCCATGTGACTGTACTTTCCAAATGTCATTTCATGATTTTCCTTCCATGTATTCAATAAAACCCTAATTCCTTCCAAGAACACCCTAACATCCTTAAAGAAGAAAAGTATCTTGAAGATTATATGATTTGGGGCTCCGATTCGTAAGGGTTAAATGTAATAATTTTTCAAAGAGTAGGATCAGAAGATGCAGTAAGAAAAGATCAAATAACAAAACCTAAATGATGAAAGTGGTGTTTAGGGGAATATTTCAAATTTGGCATCCCAAGATTCTATGCGCTATGGGTCATTGTAGTAAGGACTGGGCTGAGCTGGTGCTATTAGTTATGCCTCAAACTTGCCAGTGAATATATCTAATGAGAGAAATGGATAGAAATTCAGAGTTCAATGAACATAGTGCCCAAGATAGGAGAAGGACTTTTGATCAACAATTCAAGGCTCAATGTTATTTTTCTATGGTTTTTTAATCTTCAGGAACCTCCCGCACTTCCAGTATCTCCCAGGCTTTGTGGACTGCTCCACCAAGGCAAAGTATACAACTTCTAGACAAGGGAAGCTGGATCATTAAAGTGCAAATGTAAAGAAAAATAGAAAATGGATAAAAGAATTTTAAAGGTAAACTTTATCACCCTCACACTATTGCAATCAGAACAATCAACTTTCATCTTGTTCAATGACAGGTATCACTCTCTCACATACCTATGTGTAATTGCCCAGGCTCCATTTAAGACTGTTTCTTCCAGAAGTTAAGAATCCTACAAATATAAAGATGTATAGGGGAGGTAGCAGATATTTAGCAGGATACATACCTACCTAATTAAAATGACATTTTAGGCAAAATTAAAATTAACTAATATTATTTTCAGGGTATCATTTTTAAAAATATAATTAAAGCAAACTCCAGTTGAAAACTCAGAATGGGGATGGCATGGACAACTGGAGACATTTATCTGAGTCCCTATTTGTGCTAGGTTCCACTAATCATCTGCACATGCTGTTATGGTTAAATTACCATATGATAGTCTATGTGATCATTAAAAAACAAAAAGAATGAAATGTATAAAAATAACTTAGAGACTCGCACATCACAAAGGAGTAGTTAAGTAATTTTTTCCTTCTCTTTACTTTCTGCAAAGACATAGCATTTCTATTAACAATAAACCTAGAATCAAATGAGCATCTGTAAGTAAACCATACTAACTCCGTATTCTCGCTATCTTTTCTACTCATAGGATTATCCAAGTAGCATGCTACAAAGGATAAACAGATGAATTCATATTGATCTGAAAGACCAAATAAGACCCACAAGGTTCACCTAAGTTAAGAAAATTGTTCTAAATCCATGTGTCTTGAGTCAGTAGCTAATTTTTATCCTAATTTTACAGATCACTAAAAGAAAGCTGTAGAAATATATGACAAAATATGACAGCACACCAAAATGGCACCACCTCCTCTGAGGTTCCAGACTTCCTCCTGAACTGTTTTGTCAGGTTCCCTAGCTGGAAATTCTGGTTGTTCCTGCCCCTCAGCCTCCTCTTTCTTTTAGCATTGGGGGGCAATAGTATTCTCCTGATCACCATCTGGCTGGAGGCATCTCTACATGAGCCATTGTACTACCTGCTCGGCTTTCTCTCCCTGCTGGACATCCTTGTTTTCCTCACCATCATCCCCAAGGTCCTGGCCATCTTCTGGTTTGATCTCAAAGCCATCAGCTTCTATGCCTGCTTCCTACAAATGTACATCATGAATTGTTTCTTTGGCATGGAGTCCTGCACATTCATGGTCATGGCCTATGACAGCTATGTGGCCATCTGTCACCCACTGAGGTACCCATCCATCATCACTGACCAATTTGTAGCCAAGGTTGCTGTCTTTATGTTGGCCAGGAATGGTGTTTTAACAGTGCCTATCCCCATTCTATCACCATGACTCCATTATTGTGGGACAAATGTCACTGACAACTGCATATGTGCTAGTATGTCTGTCTCCCGGCTCTCTTGTGATGATGTCACCATCAATCGCCTTTACCAGCTTGCTGTAGGATGGACACTGCCAGGATCTGAACTTATCCTCAGCTTCCTCTCCTATACCTTCATACTGCGAACTGTGCTGAGACTCAAGGCAGAGGGTGCTGTGGCCAAGGCCCTGAGCACATGTGGTTTCCACTTCATCCTGATCCTTTTCTTCAGCGCCATCCTTCTGGTCTTCATGCTCACTCTTGTGGTGAAGAGGAAGGTACCTTCTGATGTGCCACTCTTGCTCAATGTCCTCCACCATGTCATCTTTTCAGCACTCAACCTCATTGTGTATAGAGTGCTAACCCAAGAGATCAAGCAAGGAATTCAAAGATTAGTAAAAACAAGGGTGATAATACGGACAACTGGATTCCTACATTCCTCATATAGGATGATTTTTTAATCAACAATGAGTGTGTGGGCTGAAATTCACGTCTCTGAGTTCATTATAACTCAGAGTACCTGAGTTACTCAAAGTAGGTAAATTGAATATTGTGTCTTCTTTAATAAAACGTAAGTTTCATTGTAAGTTTCCCTTTTTCTCACTTCTTTAGGAATATCTTTGACCCCTTTTGCTTTCTCCCATACATGTTATCTAATTTTAACAAAATAATGAGATTCCTTTTAGCAGGTCCTAAAGTGAGTAATTTATGTTCCTGAATATATAGCTGTTAATATGTCATGACTTTGCATTCTTGAATATGCAATTGTGGATATTTTGGGGTATAGTGTGTAATATGTAATGTGTTCTTATTCTTATTTCCACAGAAGGGAGCATCTTGGAAATGAAGACATAGGAGTGACATTTCAGTCCTGAATAATGGAAGGTTATTACTTGCCTCTAATTGGGTCTGAAACTGGGTGATCATTCAAAATAAGCATTGCAAGAGATAAGGGTTTGCATGGATTTTCAATTTGTGTAAAAATTAGCAATGAGTTTAATTAGACTTAAGAGACTCCTAAAACTTCTCCTCCCCAATGAGTTTCTGTTTTGGACATTTATCTTTCAGAAGCGGGGGTCATAGCTTATGGTATGAAAATATATTTCTGCTAATGAGATAAAAATTGCAAGGATTATAATAGATGATCCAATTATAATAATTCAAAACAATATATGAGCATTGCTTTCATATTAATTGGACAGTTTTAACACATTTTGTGTCCTGGGAATTATGTGAGCTATTAAAACACAAAATTAGGATATTGTTGCTGTCGAGAGCTCAAAGTTTGGTTAGGGGGAATATAAATAAGAGTTCCAGGAATATATTCATATCAAGGGAGAGAATGAGAAATCCCATAAGATATCTATAGGCAGTAGAGTATTTGGCACATTAGAAAAGACTGGATAGGGAGTTAAAGTCTGGGGTGCTTGGGTGGCTCAGTCAATTGAGCGTCTGACTCTTGATTTCAGCTCAGGTCACAATCCCAGGGTTGTGGGATCAATCCCCACATCAGGCTGCATGCTGAGTGTGTAGCCTGCTTAAGATTCTCTCCCTCTCTTCCTCTGTCCCTCCCCTACTTGCATTCATGCACTTTCTCTCTCTAAACAGAAAAAAAAAGAGAGAGTAAAAGGTCTGAATTGTAAGCATTATACAACTCCCAAAAACAAAGTGTGGGTGTTGGGAACTAACGAGGTGGTCTCACTGTGTGCATTTTACTAATCAGCTATCCCTGAGAATAGTGAACAATTTGTTTTAGATCTTTTCTAAATATAAGCTTTTGTGCCTCAATAACAACTTATAAGTGTGTTTCCTTGTTTATACTGTGGAAGGAAAATCTCTCAACACTCTAATACCAATAGATTAGATCAATGATTCATCCTTGGCCTACTTGAGTTTTCATTCTGCAAAATGCTGTCCGTTTTGTGTTCTTCTCTATCTCACGGTCCAGAACAATGAATTGGTATCTCATTCCTCTGCTCCTGGATATCACCATGAGCTGCTATTTGAAAAATAAGCGTATACTCACATAATCAAGACACAATAGTTAAAAGCACATAATCAACATTTTAACTAGGAATAATATATTTCTCAAAAGTAAAAAAAAAAGTCAAGATTTAATTAGGTTTATTTCATAGATACCCTTTATCTTGATTACTTGAAAAATGATTCCCAAAAATCTCATTCTCTCACCCACTTCAACATTTAAAAAAATGACTTTATTTATTTTTAAAAAAATTTTTTAATGTTTATTTATTTTTGAGAGACTGAGCGCAAGTGGGGGAGGGGCAGAGAGAAAGGGAGACACAGAATCGGAAGCGGGCTCCAGGCTCTGAGCTGTTAGCACAGAGCCTGACATGGGGCTCAAACCCACGAACTGTGAGATCGGGACCTGAGTTGAAGTTGGACGCTTAACCGACTGAGCCACCCAGGTGCCCCATGACTTTGTTTAAAGTATGCAAAAGTAAGTACCAACAGGAAGGTCTTACAAATATGAAGATATAATATGCTAAAGTAAATTCAAGTTACTATCTCTCAGGAAATATTACAAATCTTCTAGTTTAAACACTATCATATATTAACATCTGCTCAAGGGACCAAAAACTTTCAGGACTAATCTCTACCAGGGTCACATTGTCTAACAAATCCAGATCTCTCCAATTAGCTGTTAGAAAACTTGAATACTGAATGTATAAAAGTGGCTACCTCAGGGATTTAAAGCATATACTATCTGTGACAGAAAATTTGACACAAGTCTTGTCTTCCAAAAGAGACAGAAAAATCTTTATATTTAAAATTTATATTTTTGAAAGCTTTACATTGTGCTTATATACAACTTTTACACATTTATGGCTCACATCAAAGCAGTACTGGCAGATCCATTTGATAAACAAGGTAAATAGATTAATGATGGCTTTATCCCACTAAACAATTGGTACTAATAAAAATGTCCTCTAAAACAGTGCTGTCCAATGTGAGCCACATCCTTAATTTTAAACGTTTTAGTAGCCACCTTAAACTATAAAAAGTAAAAGTAAAATTGATCTTAATTATGTATTTTGTTGAATCCAATATATCTAAAACATTGTAATTTCAATACATAACTATAAAAGACTTTAATACTAACATATTTTACATTCTTTTTGTGTATGCTAGGTCTTTGAAATCCAGTGTGTATGTTATATTTACAGCATATTTCTGTCAGACAATTGCATTTCAGGTGTTCAATGGCAAGATGTGACTAGTAGGTACTATCTGGATCAGTTCAGCCCTAGACATGTGGTTTCAAAACACAAATGAAAAAATGGGTAGAAGAGTAATTGAATGAAGTAAAAATGCTACCTTCTTGGAAAAGAGGGAAAGCTAAATTCTTTCTTCTAGACTATGATTTTTCTCTTTTTTATGCTCTTCCACAGAGAAAAGGAAGCCAGTGTTTTAGAGGATGAGTGGTTACTGCCTAGAGACCAGTGTGAGAAGGGTAAAATAAGAGAAGGCTAATCTATTGGCTTTTTGCAACAGTCCTCAAAACCTGTTGAAACAGATTTGAAATAGATCCATGCTTAAACCTTAGAAGTAACAGAACCTAAGAAAAACAGTCTCAGAATAAGGCAGGAATCTTAGTGCTAGGAGAAGCAATAGATGTTAGTGTCAAAGGTTTATCAAAGATAGATGATAATGACCATACTTTGTAATTCTTTAAACTTTTCTGGGGCGCCTGGGTGGCTCAGTCGGTTAGGTGGCCAACTTTGGCTCAGGTCATGATTTCGCGGTCTGTGAGTTCGAGCCCCGCATCGGGCTCTGTGCTGACAGCTCAGAGCCTGGAGCCTGCTTCACATTCTGTGTCTCCCTCGCTCTCTGCCCCTCCCCCACTCATGCTCTGTCTCTCTCTGCCTCAAAAATAAATAAACATTAAAAAAAAAACTTTTCTTAACAGTACTTACACATACATATGCATGAGTATTTATTTACTTATTTAGAGAAAAAGAGAGAGAGAGACAGAGAGAGAAAGAGGGAGAACAGGAGTGGAGTAGAGGAAGAGAGAGAAGGAGAGAGAGAAACCTAGCGGGGTTTCATGCTGCCAGAGCAGAGGCCAATGCAGGGCTTGATCTCATGAACAGTAAACCAAGCTGAGATCAAGAGTCAGACGCTTAACTGGCTGAGCCACTCCACTGCCCCTGTATGAGTATTTTAAATTACTTATTTGGTGCTCTATTGTTTTAATAAAATATATTTAATAGGAAATGTTTAACAGTGAAAGTGTCATAATTATTCAATAAAACATATGAGCAGGAAACCAGTCTCTTCAAACCTAATACCCCAATCCACAAAATGTTAAAGCTCAGATTTTGTTGGTGAGGCTTTTCACTTTTCTCATACATCACCATAATTAGACCCTTCCTTCAATGGCTAGTGAAAGTGAGACAGATATTTGGGGGCAGACCCCGCTGACACTGCATACTGGGCCAGAAGAACAATGCAGAGCACAGCAGAGAACGGTAATGGCACCTCAGTCCCACAGTTAACATCGTATTATCTGCAAAATATGCATTGACAACTAATATAGACAAATCCTTGTTGCATTGCTGGGGTTGCAGTAATGAGTAAAATAGGCAAGGTCCATGTTTATGGGTGCAAATGGTTTGTGCCTGGAGGAAGAAGTCTAACGAGCAAGGGGAAATATCGGTATGTAGGAAGGACATAGACAAAGAGAAGCTAAGGTAGAGGTCTAAAGCAGTTGGCCACTTGACAGAAAATCAGGACCCAAATCTAGAATAAGATTTGAAGGACTAGGCAGAATATTGCCATAGGAACTTGAGTTTGAGCCAAAGAAGTAACACAATCCTATAAACTGAAGCTATACAGAGAAAACTGTGACTGAAAAATAAAATTCTCTTCATCAGAACCAGGCGCATCCAGAAAAATGTATCTCAGTGTAGAGTAATAGAAATTATAACTCAATACAAAGACTTCTGGGTTCCAAAATATTATTCAAATAATTACATTATAATTCCAGCCTTCCTAGATTAGTGTCGTATGGGTGAAAACTGAGACAATTCATAAAAAACCAGACTTTGCTGCATATGCTAGAACGTAGGAAAAGAGTAGTGACCTAATTCCAGTATGCGAACACACTGTTTTTTCAGTGAGAGTTTTCAAATTTCTTGTAATTAACAAATACTTGTTTATATTTTCTTTCTGCATAATTTAAATCCTGCTTGAATATTGTGTTGGTATATATAAAGATGGGGTTACTCATGATGCTGCATGATTTTAGTGGATGTTTCAATTGTTAAAAAACTGGTAATGCCTGTAAAAAGGCTTTGACAGCAGATTTGATACTGCAAGGGGAAAAATACAAAGAATTTAAAGATATAGAAATATAAACTCTTTAAACTAAAAACAGCAAGCAATAATGCTGAAAAAAAATGTAGAGTGACCTGATGACAGATGAGATAGTATTAACTAGTCTAATAATCATGCACTTGGCAATTGAAGGCATAGACAGAGAGGAGTTAGGGGCTAAAAATATAGTGACAATATACTGTAATTTATAAAATAAGTAGAAATAAAATACATAATGGAAGTAAATAACTTTTATTTAAAAATTCACTAAAAACTTTTATGAATTAGTATTTTATTTGCAAAGTAGAATAATATTTGAAGGTTGACTGTGTTAATACAAAGATGCATGTTTTAAACACTACAACTGACAACAGCAGAAATTTTTTCAAAAACCCCAGATTTTTGGAGCTCAGTTAGTTGAGCATCTGATTTTTTATTTTGTTTCAGGTCATGATCTTACAGTTCAAAGGACTGAGCCCTGCATTAGGCCCCAGGCTGTTGTGGAGCCTACTTGGGATAACTCTCTCCCTGCCCCTCCCCCTCTAATTCTTTTTCCCTCTCTCTTAAAAATAAATCACATTTTGGGGCACTTAGGTGGCTCAGTCAGTTAAGCATCTGACTCTTGATTTAGTCTCAGGTTATGACCTTAAGTTATAAAATTGAGTCCTACATGGGCCATTGCATGCTTAAGATTCTCTCTCCCCCATCTCTCTGTTCCTCCCACTGCTTCTCTCTCTACAATAAAAAAAAAAATAAACAAAAATTTTTAAATAAAAATAAATAAACGTTTAACAAATAAATCAATAAAAAGCCCAGATTTTTAAGGCTATATAATCTCTGTTGCAGCTACCATCCCAAACAAAGTAAAAAGAAGCCTCGAATGGTCATTAATCACATCAATATACCAAAGGTATATGGTTAGATCAATGGTTCAGGAAAAGGTGGGATTCTGGCCTCCAGGATGCATTTTCCATGTCTAGAGACATTTTTGCTTATTACAACCATGGTGGACAGAGGTGTGGAAGGAGATGTGGTGCTGACAACTAGTGAGCAGAGGCCAGGAATGCTGTTGAATATCCCACAACATACAGGACAGATTCACACACACAACGAAGAATTGTCTGTCAAAGATGTCAATGCCACTTGAGAAACCCGGGTCAAAATAATTAAAATAAAACCCAGAAATAGATGTATGGGATTTAGAAGGGAAAAAAAGCAAGTCTCATCTATATTCAGTTAGCAACAAATTCATGTTCAATATAAAAACAAGGCAGTACTTCAACAAACAGTGCCAGAATAACTGGACATCCATCTGCAAAGAGACACATGATAGATAGATAGATAGATAGATAGATAGATAGATAGATAGATGATAGATAGATAATAGATAGATAGATGATAGATAGACAGGCAGACAGACCTTGCACGCTTCACAAAAATTTACTCAAAATGGATCATGGACATCAACATAAAATGCCAAACTATAAAAGTGCTAGAAAGTAACATAGATCAAAAACCTAGAGCCTTGGGTATAGGATGCTTTTTTAGATACAACACCAAAGACACAATCCATGAAAGAAAGAATTGATAAGCTTTAAAATTAAAAGCTTCTGCCCTGAGAAAATCAATGTCCAGATAATGAGAAGACAAGCCACAGACCAAAGTAAATATTTGCCAAGAGCACACGCCTCACCGAAGAAGATACACAGATGGCAAATAAATATATGAAAAGATGTTCCACATCATCTGTCGTCAAAGAATTGCAAATTAATACATCAAGGAAAGACCATTGTGCACTTATTAGAATAGCCCAAATCCAGAACACACAACGACCAATGCTGAAAAGGTGGTGGAGGAACAGGAAACCGCATTCATTGCTGGGGAGAATGCAAAATGCTACAGCCACATTAAGAAGATGAGTTGGTGGTTTCTTACAAAACAAAACACACTGTTATCATTTGATCCAGCAAGTGCACTCCTTGGGTTTTACCCAAAGAAGTTGAAATTTTATGTCTGCATAGAAATCCACACAAGGACATTTATAGCAGCTTTATTCATAATTGCCAAAATGTCCAAGCAACCAAGGTGTTCTTGAGTAGATCGATAAACTGAGGTATAACCAATGGAATATTATTCAGACCTAAAAAGAAATGAGTTATCAAACCATGAAAAGTCATGGAAGAACTTTAAATGCATATTTACTGCATGAAAAAAGCCAGTGTGAAAAGGCTACATACTATATGATTCCATCTATATGATATTCTGGAAAAGGCAACACTATGGAGACAATAAAAAGAACGGTGGTTGTGGGGTGACCACACGGGAAGGGTGGAGAGATGAGCAGGCAGAGCCGTAGTCAGGAAAAAGGGGAGAGAATGAGAGGAGCATACAGCGGAATGCATAAGGAGAATATTTCCCCAAAGCCAACAGCTGGGAAAATGAATGGGTTTGATTTTCATGAATTCCTCCAAATACCAGGACTTAAAGCCTGGAGTTTTAAAGGTTGGCCAGATCGGCTGGGATAGAGCTCAGAAAGCACTGTGCTGATGCTGGAGAGAAGGCAGGCATTTAAACAACTCAGAGGCAGATAGGTTGGAAACAGCAATCTGAAAAACAGCTGGGACAGACAGGGGGGAGATTATTTGATTTTCTCAGAGCAGCATGCATAGACATCCCTCTCCAGGGAAAAAGGAGCTGGCTGGTGCCATTACCCCCAACCCCTGCCCCTCAGCATAAACATAGAGCCAACTGTGGTAAAGAACACAGTGCATACACTGGCTGCCTAACCTGCTTGCACCATGTCCCAAACTCCACGCTCTGGCAGTACTACCTTTCTTGGTCAAGTATGCCTCATTCCCATCACAGCAAGCCCCTTCCCCAGAAGACCAACAGAAACCCTTGCCCATATTACATCTCCCAAACAGAGAGCTCTGAAGGGCTTCAGTTCTAGTGGAAGTAGTAGCAGAACTCATTTAACAAGCAAATCAGAGCATATCTGTCTAAAACTTGTCACATTCTGGCCAAGGACAAAATACTTCCCACAGCGGGCAAGGAGAATATCTATAGATGACTGGCCTCAAGGATAGAGCAGCCAAAAAAAAAAAAAAGGACACAGCAGTCAAAACACAGCAGCAGAGTGTGCATGTAGC
Organism: Paguma larvata; assembly: GCA_030068075.1. Classification (NCBI taxonomy): domain Eukaryota; kingdom Metazoa; phylum Chordata; class Mammalia; order Carnivora; family Viverridae; genus Paguma; species Paguma larvata. The sequence goes on from CM057831.1 coordinate 60,386,452, forward strand.
ACATACCAGACACACACCCTGAAGCACCAGGCCCTGGACACTATGTGATCTCTTCATAAAGCCACTGCGCTCAGGAGCAGAAAATATAACAGACTTTGCTAACACAGGGAAGACAGAGTTGCAGGCAAATAACCAACATGGAGGAATTCATCCCAAATGAAAGAACATAAGGTTACAGTCAGAGATCTAAATAAATCAGATATAAGTAACATATGTGATGGAGAACTTAAACCAATAATCATAAGGATACTCACTGGGCTTGAGAAAAGAATGGAAGACTTAAGGAAGGCCCTTGCCATAGTCTGTTAAGTGTCTGACTTCAGCTCAGGTCATGATCTCACAGTTCGTGGATTCAAGCCCCATGTTTGGCTCTGTGCTGACAGCTCAGAGCATGGAACCTGTGTTGGATTCTGTGTCTCCTTCTCTCTTTGCTCCTCCCCAACTCATGCTTACTTGCACTCTCCTTCCCTCTCTCTCTCTCTCTCTCTCTCAAAAATAAATAAAATAAATAAAAATTTTTACAAAAATATCAATCAGAGGTGAAGAATGCAATAAAAGGGATTGGAAACAGGCTCGATGCAATGAACAGCAGGCTGAAAGAAGTAGAGGCATAAATTAGTGACCTAGAAGACAAAACAATGGAAAATAACGAAGCTGAACAAAATAGAGAAAGAAGAATTATGGAACCCAACCATAGACTTAGGGAACCCAGTGATTCCATTAAATGGAATAACATTCATATTATAGAAGTCCCAGAAAAAAAGAAGAGAGTACAGGGGGCAGAATGTTTATTTGAGGAAATCATAGCTGAAAACTGCCCTGATCTGGGGAAGAAAGCAGACATCTAGATCTATGAGGCACATAGAACTTCCATCAAAATCAACAATGGCACGCCAACACCAACACATACTATAATTATATTTGAAAAAATAGTGATAAATGAAAAATTATAAAAGCAGCAAGACAAAAGTAGTCCTTAACTAACAAAAGAAGACCCATAAGGTTAGCTGCAGATTTCTCAACAGAAACTTAGCAAGCTAGAAGGGAGTGGCATGATATATTCAAAGTGTTAAATGGGAAAAATCTGCAGCCAAGGATACACTATGAAGCAAGGCTATCATTTGGAATAGAAGGAGAAATAGAGTTTCCCAGACAAACACTAATGGAGTTCATGACCACACAACCTGCTCTGCGTAAAATTAAAGAGGACTCACCACATGCAAAGGGGAGACAAAAAGTGACACAGACAAGAAAGAATCGCAGAAAAGCTTCAAGAACGATAAAAAAATAAGGAATAAAATGGCAATAAATACATATTTACCAAAAATTCCTTTCAATATAAATTGACTAAACTCTCCAATGATACCTACAGGGTGCTGTATGGATTAAAAAAAAAAAAAAGACCTACATATGTGCTGCCTACAAGAGACTCACTTTATTTAAGTTTATTTATTTATTTTAAAGAGAGAAAGACAGAGACAGAGAGCAGGGCAGAGAGAGGGAGACTGAGAAGCCAAAGCAGACTTCACGATGTCATCAGGGAGCCCAACGTGGAGCTCAGACTCACAAACCATGAGATCATGACCTGAACCAAAAATCAAGAGTCAGGCACTTAACTTACTGAGTCATTCAGGTACCCAAGAGTCTGATTTTAGAACTAAAGATACCTGCAGATTGAAAGTGAGTGGATGGAGAAATATTTATCATGCAATGAACCTCAAAAGGCACCCAGAGGAGTAATATCTATATTAGAAAAATCAGACTTTAAATTAAAGACTGTAACAAGTATGAAGAAGGGCAATATACCGTTATAAAGGGGACAAACAAGCAAATACATGAAAACAAATGAATTGAAAACACAATGGTCGAAAACCTTTGGATAAAAAAACATGACCCTTTGATATACTACTTAACAAGAAAATCATTTAGATCCAAAGACATCACTAGATTGAAAATGAGGGGGTGGTGAATCATTTATCATGCTAATGGATATCTAAAGAAATCTGGAGTAGTCATACTTATATTAGACAAACTACATTTTAAACCAAAGACTGTAATAAGGGATGAAGAAGGGCATTATAACATAATAAAAGAGTCTATCCAACAAGAATTTCTAATAACGTTACATATTTGTGCCCCCAACTTAAGAACAGCCAAATATAAATCAATTAATTACAAATTTAAAGATTCTCATTGATAATAATACAATAAGAGTGAGTAACTTTAACACCCCACTTATAGCAACAGACAAATCATCTAAGCAAGAAGATCAACGGTAAAAACATGCCTTTGAATAGCACACTGGACAAGATGGACTCAACAGATATATTCAGAGTATTTCATCCTAAAGAAGCAGAACACACATTCTTCTCGAGTGCACATGGAACATTCTCCAGAACAGATCACATACTGGGTCACAAATCAGGCCTCAACCAGCACAAAAAGACTGAGATCATACCATGCATATTTTGGCCCAAAATGCTATGAAACTTGAGGTCAACTACAAGAAAAAATCTGCAAAGACCACAAATACAAGGAGGTTAAAGAATATCTTACTAAAGAATAAATGGGTTACGGTCCCTGGGTGGATCAGTTGCTTAAGTGTCTGACTTCGGCTCAGGTCGTGATCTCACTGCTTGTGAGTTCGAATGCCAAGTGGGGCTCTGTGCTGACAGCTTGGAGCCTGGAGCCTGCTTCAGATTCTGTCTCCATCTCTCTGCCCCTCCTCTGCCCATGCTCTCTCTCTCTCTCTCAAATATAAAATAAAAAAATAAAATAAAAAAGAATAAATTGCTCAACCAGGAAATTAAAGAAGAAATTTTAAAAAATACATGGAAGCAAATGAAAATGAAAACATGACAGACAAAAACATTTGGGATGCAACAAAGGTGGTCATAAAGGGACGTATATATAGTGATACAGGCCATTCTCAAGAAGCAAGAAGAGTCCTAAATACACAGCCTAATCTTACACCCAAAGGAGCCTAAAAAAATAACAGCAAACAAAGCCCAAAACCAGCAAAATAAGCAAAATAATAATGATTAGAGCAACCATATAGAAACAAACATGATATAGAAACAAAAACAAACAAACAAACAAACAAAAAATTAGTAGAACAGATCCAAAAACAAAAACAAAAACAAAAAACCTTAGGAGCTGGTTCTCTGAGTTAGCAAAATTGATAAACACCTAGCCAGATTTATTAAAAAGAAAAGCGAAAAGACCCAAATAAGTTAAATTACGAATGAGAGAGGAGGATCACAAATAACACCTCAGAAATACAATTATAAGAGAATATTATGAAAAATTATATGCCAACAAATTGGGCACTCTGGAAGAAATGGATAAATTCCTAGGAACATATACACTTACAAAACTGAAACAGGAAGAAAGAGAAAATTTTAACAGACCCTTAACCAGAAAAGAAATGGAATCAGTAATCAAAAATCTCCCAACAGACAAGAGTCCAGGGGTCAGATGGCTGGACTTAAATCGTAAAACATAAAAATTTACAATAGGTCTGTAGATCTTACGATGGCCACACATTCTTTTGCACTCCTCTCATAGGAAGTCCAGCCTCCCTCCTACTGAATCTGGGCTGGTTCCAGGGACTCACTCATAACTAACAGAATATGGCAGAAGAGATGCTGAATATAAAACACATACAGAAAATAAAAATCTAAATATTAAAAAATATGTATTAAAAATACTTTTTAAAAGCTATAAATATTTGGATTGATTTCAAATGAAAACTCACCCTGCAATATAACAGTAAACTTACAAGGCAATAGTAATAAAAATAATGTGGGATTGTTGTGAGGAAAGTCAAAGACACGAATGATGAAACAGAAATACAGCTATACCTGCAGGAAACTTGTTATATAATAAAGCTGTCAGCTCATTAATGAAAAAAGGATAAATCCTTTATCTATATATGGCAAAACATAGTTATTCAAAAATACACAGTAACCTCCACCGACAAAACAGAAAAGAGTCAGACCCTACTCTGGAACCAGGCACTAATGGCCCCACTCTGCTGGCAGTAACCCACACTTCATGGATGATGGAGTGCTCCAAGAGACACCATGAGAGTGCCCAGGGTAGTGCAGAAGTGTTAGGGGTCTCAAAGTAGAGGATATTTACAAAAATAGCAACACAGTATTTGATATTCACACTGTTGTGAATATAGCAGGGCATACTAACTTCAAACCACTCTTTACTCTTGACAAAATAAACCATAATCAGATTTAAATACATCAGTATGAAGCAATGCATGTTTTAAAAGTATTAAACAAACAAAAACAAATAAACAAAAGTACCTTTGTGATCTTGTGGAATGTTCCCTTAACAAAATCCACAGAGTAAATCTATTCATAGAAAAGTGGAATTTTGACTTGATCAAACTGAAAAATGTCCATTGAATAATGACCTGCATGCAGACACTAAAATTCAGGGCTTTATAACTGACTAGAGGAGGTACTGGCAATATCTAGCCAAAAGGAGGCTCTAATATTTAAAATAAGCACAGAGATTTTGTCAATATGATGAAAAACAAAAATTAGTAGAAAAAACAGCTAAAGAATATCAAAATATAATAAACAGCATGAAGACCACAAATGGCTAAACATTATATGAACAATGCATACTTAACAGGAAAAAATCAAATTAAAAATAATAAAATACTATTTTACATTTATCTAGTTTTTTTAATGTAACATCAAATGGTGTAAGGAATATGAAAAACAAATAAACTTTGGGAATTTCTAGTGACATAAATAATTTGGAGACAAATTTGGCGTTCTTAATGAAATTAAATATTTTTACATGCTATAACGAAAAAAAAAACACCATACTACCCGTTCACCTATTTTATTTTAGGTCTATAATAGAAGTATACAAGGAATTTGACAGTAATAGTAATTTTGGCTAAGAATTAATTATAGGTCATTTGGGTGTAGATTGCTTTCATAAAAAAAGAAAATGCACATAATGGTAATTAAACAGCAATCAAAAAGAATGAAGCAGATTTACAAGAACAATATAGACAGTTGTTCATGATTTACTGTTGAGTGAAAACAATGAATAACAGATTTATAATCAGATTTATGATCCAATATTACTTATAAGATTCAGTCCAAATCATCCTCCCATAGATGAACATGTAGCCATAGATGCATACTTAAGAATAATTCTAATTATTACATATTTTAATCACATTGTACCTATCACTTTTCTAAAGAGAAGAAATAGGGTGAAGTTGAGATCTGCTGGAGACAGGGAAATAAAAATACAGCAAGAGGACTTTAAAGAAACTGATGCTGATGGCACAGCACAGGGAACATGGTCAATGGTATTGTAATTGTGTTATATGGTGCTTTATGGTGACAGACGGTAGCTACACCTGTGGTGAGCTCTATACAATCGTCAAATCACCATGTTGTATACCTGAAACTAATGCAACATTGGGTGTCAACTGCAATCAAGCTTTTAACTGAAACATAAGAAAGAAAAAACAAACTGATGATGCTTGCTCCCATAATTTGAGGATGTGAATAATTCAAATGGGGCTCAAAATGAGATAGAAACGACATCTGTTTCCTAGTATACAGTTGTATATACATCCCACTTGAAAAATCTTCCATTATGGCAAAAAACATGATACGACTTTCTCTTTTAAAAACACATTGAATTTTTCAGGAATATTGTTTCCAAGTTACTCTTGCATTTTTATTATTAAAATGTCATGATGAAAGTCATTATAAAGTACATCAGTCCATCCGAGAGCATGGTTTGGGAGGCACCTATCTTGCAAATGACTGTGAACATGGATGGATGGATGTAAGACCCCTACCCCCAGGAGACTAACTGCCTACAGAACACACAGACAATGTTGGGTTGGATTGCCAGAGCTCCTTACTTTTAGAGAGAGAGAAAATCATTTTCTTCTCCTACCTGCCTGCTTGTCTCCCAGCAGAGCCTTTTAGGCACAAGGAACTAGGGATGGAGAAGTTCCCTGAGGGCAAAGTCCCTGAGGCTCTGGAGTTATAACTACCCCCAGATACTTCAGGAACTAACCGGAACTCCAGTATCAGTGGAGACAGACCCTTGCTCACAGCCTCTGTAAGTGAGTCTGGGAAGAGGGTGCCTGAGAGGCAGCTATACTAGGAGTAGGCAGAACACTTGGTGGGGTGGGGAGACATTTCTCTTTAGTCCAGATTGTGCTCCATTCCATTCCTGGGTCAGTACTGAAAAAGTAGTGTGGAAACAGGGTAGTAGAGACTGCATGCCGTCTCAGGTCAGAAGGCACATGTGAGAAATAGTACAATGTTTAGGAGAGATGTCTCATGTTCTCTGGGAGTTACCGGAGTTCAGTGGTCCCTACAATCAAATGTAATAATAATAATAATACAAACAATAATAAGAGACTCAACATAAAATAATACTAAGAAGAAGTGGAAGCAGGAGTCAGAGTTATAAGTGCAAGAGAAAGAAATATTTCAGATTTCTGGAAACCTGCCCAAGGATTTTATGTGCATGGGGGTACATGAGAGACAGTCATGTATCTGAGTCCCTACTTGGGCCAGGTTCTGCTAGTTATCAGGGCTAACTGTGTAGTTATATTGTCATATGGTAGTCTATGGGATCAGAAAACAAAAAAAACAAAAAAGAAGAAACTTAGAAGTACAAATTTCGACACTCAGCTAAAACAAAGGAGTTTCTAAGCAATTTTCCCTTTCTTTATGTTTCTGCAAAGAAATGACAATTTTATTTCAAAAAACTTTAAAAATCAAACAAATATAAATAAACCATATTACCACAATCATCTATATTGTTTAGTGCTAGGATTTTCTGAGTAGCATAGCACAAAAGATAAACAGATGATGTCAAATGGATCTGTATGACCTGCTAGGAATCACAAGGTTCACCTAGGTGAAACAAATTGTTCTAAATTCACGTGTCTTAAGTCAGTAGCTAATTTCTATCCTAATTTTACAGATCACTAAAAGAAAGCTGTAGAAATATATGGCAAAATATGACAGCACACCAAAATGGTACCATCTCCTCTGAGGTTTCAGACTTCCTCCTGAATTGTTTTGTCAGGTCCCCCTAAGTGGCAGCTCTGGTTGTCCCTGCCACTCAGCCTCCTCTTCCTCCAGGCCATGGGGGCCAATAGTGTTCTCCTGATTACCATCTGGCTGGAAGCCTCTCTGCATGAGCCCTTGTACTACCTGCTCAGCTTCCTCTCTCTACTGGACATCGTGCTCTGCCTCACCGTCATCCCCAAGGTCCTGGCCATCTTCTGGTTTGACCTCAAGGCCATCAGCTTCTATGCCTGCTTCCTCCAGATGTACATCATGAATTGCTTCCTTGGCATGGAGTCCTGCACATTCATGGTCATGGCCTACGACCGCTATGTAGCCATCTGCCACCCACTGAGGTACTCATCCATCATCACTGACCAGTTTGTAGCCAAGGCTGCCATTTTTATTTTGGCCAGAAATGCACTTCTTACCATGTTCGTTCCCATCCTCTCTGCCCGACTCCATTATTGTGGAAAAAATATAATTGAGAACTGTATCTGTGCTAATCTCTCTGTGTCCAAGCTCTCCTGTGATAATATTGCCCTTAACAGAATTTACCATTTAATTGTGGCCTGGACTCTTCTGGGCTCTGACCTCACCCTCATCTTCTTCTCCTATACCTTCATCCTACGAGCTGTCCTTAGACTCAAGGCAAAAGGGGCAGCTGCCAAAGCTCTGAGCACTTGTGGCTCCACTTTCATTCTCATCCTCTTCTTCAGCACCATCCTGCTGGTTTTTGTTTTTACCCACATTGCCAAGAAAAAAATTTCCCCTGATATCCCTGTCTTACTTAATGTGTTACACCATGTAATTCCTGCAGCTCTCAACCCCATTGTCTATGGGGTACGAACTCAGGAGATTAAAGAGGGGATTAAGAAATTACTGAGGAGGGCAAGGGTGAACAGAAAATAATCATGTTCTTTCTTTGCTTTTCTCAAAACCACAATCAGAAGGTAGGGACTTGGAGATAGAAATATAGTCCTAATCTTCTCATGGGACATTCCTGATGATAAAAACTATACGGTTTCCCTTTACTCACAGTCACATCACACTTCTTACCCTACATGGTTTTCTGAGAGAGACAAAGGTAATGGTCCTCCTTTACCTACCTGACCTCATCTTTATGTCATTTGGTCAGAACTGCCTTTCTAACAGCTTCTCAAAAACATGAACCACAGTTCTGTCTCAGGAACTATTTGCATATTGTTCCACTGTCCACATAGCTCCTTCCCTAAGGTCCAATGGGTCTCTCTGACCACAGTATTCAAAATAGTACCCAACAATATTCCCCTAAAACAAAAAAAAGTCCTAACACCTTCTCTGTTTCCCTGTTCTGCACAGCCTTTATCACCATCTAATGACCGTAAAACTTCTTCAAGAATTTGTTTAGTCAGCCTACATTCACCAAAGTTTAAGAAACCAAAGGGCAAAAATTTTTGTCTGATGCAGTTCCAGCCCAAAGTGTTTAGCATATGGTATAGACTCATAAATATTTGTGAAATTAATGACTGAATAAACGTTGAATAAATAACTGAATGTATGCTAGTTACTAGGAATATAATTCAGATATGATCCTTTTTCTATATGAGTTTTTGTATTAGGTACCATGGGTGAGGGAGACCTTATTTCATGCACGTTTCATGATCTGCCACGTTTCACGTTCATTGTATGGAACATCTCCATAGGGCAAGTGAGGGTTTAGCCATAAGAGGAGAAGTTTATCTTTAGGAACTTTGAGTTTGAATACGCATGAGATATCCAAGTGGAAGTTTATAGTAAACTCTTGGAATTAAAGGTTTCATACTCGAATAAGATGTACTCTTGGAAGAAATAAAGATGTACACTTGGGAATTGATTACAGATCCTCATTGAAGCAATGGGAGAGGATGGAATGGCGAAAGGAAAGAATATAGAATAAGAACATAAAAAAGCCCACCAAAAGGCTCTGAAGAGACTTCATATCATCCTTACCTTCTGGTATGAAGAGATTAACATGCAGATACCACGAAGCTGGGGTCAGTGGATGAGAAGAAAATAGATTCACAGAGGAAAGCACCTCAAATCAGATGGTGATCAATTAAGAAGCTGCAGTCAATTTTATTCAAGGTTACCTGTAGAGGTATGTGGCCCCTGTCTATATAAACAACTTAAGGTGTAAAATGCAGTAAGAAATGTATGGGCTTATGCGATCCCATTATAAAATGTAAGAGTTTATCAATGAAAAGTTAGACAATGGGTAGAGAAATAATTCTTAAATATGTATATTTATACATAGTAATAGCTATGTCAGTGTACGTAAAGATATTTTTGTAGTTTCAAGGCACCATCTTAAGAAAAGAAAGGACATAAAATATAATTGAAAAAATTATGGCTGCAAGTTTCCAAATAAAAATAATAAACTCAGAGTTCTAAGAAGCTCAATGAAACCCAAGAATAAGAAGCATTAATAAAACTATACTAGGGGCATATCATAATCCAACTGTTCAGGAGAAATTATAAAGGAAAAAAAATGTAAAGCCAGATCAAAAGACACATCACATGGGAGCCTGGGTGGCTCAGTTGGTTAAGCTTTTGACTTTGGCTCAGTTCATAATCTTGCCGTTCATGAGTTCAAGTCCTGCATCAGGCTCTCTGCTATCAGCGTGGAGCCTGCTTCAGATCCTCTCTCTCCCTTTCTCTCTGCCTCTGCCCCACTCCCTCTCACGTTCTATATCTCTCTCTCTGTCTGTAGAAAACAGATAAACATTAAAAAAAAAAAAAGACACATCACAAATTGTCTAAATTTAGGATGACAGCAGATATCTTATAAGGAACAATGCAATTGAGAAGACAATTGAGCAATATCTTAAAACCGAAAGAAAAACTTTATTAAACTAGAATTCTCTATCTCAGAGTAATACTCTTGCAAACAGAAAAATGCTTTCTTTAAACATAAAAAACTGGAATAATTTTTCAATAGCAGGCTCACACTACAAACAACATTTGTAAAGTTTCTTTATCTAGAAGGAAAGTATTATCAGATATAAATATAGATCTAAACAAAATAATGAAAAGCATCAGAATTTGTTACTACATGGGTAAATAAGTAAGATTATTTTATTATTTAAATGACTTTTATTGCCTTTTGCAAAAATAAAAACAATGCAGTCTTTAATTTCTAACATACAAAAAAGTAAAATGTATGAAAATAATAGCATAAGCCAGAAGGAAAAAGCGGAATTAGATCATTGTGAAGTTATTACATAATAGACAAAATAATGTTAACACTTGAAGATAGACTGTAATCAGAGATGTGCACTATAATCTCTACAGCAAATCCCCAAAATAGTTAAAATTCATAAGAAAATAAGTAAGATAGAATTAAATATTTTAAAGAATAATAATCCAAAAGAAAGAAAAAGAGGGGAAAAGAAACAGACAAATGCCAAAAAGATGTATTTAAACCCAACCACATCCATGAATCAAAATAAGTATAAATGAACTAATCACCCAATTAAAAGGCAGAGCTTGTCCGACGGAGGGTAAAAAAAATACTAATTTAAGCACTGCTCACATTAAGTGCACCTCATATAAACACAAACATGTTAAGAGTAAAAGGATGGAAAAATATATAGCACTAATAACAACACCATTCAAAAGAAAAAAGAAAGACAAACCAAGAAACAGACTCTGAACTATAGAAAATAAACTGATGGTTACCAGATGGGAGGTGGGGGGATGGGTGAAAGAGGTGATGGGGATTAAGCGTACACTTATCATAGGGTGCCTGGGTGGCTCTGTCAGTTAAGCAGCCCACTCTTGATTTTGACTCAGGTCATCATCTTAGGATTTCTGAGTTTGAACTCCACATTGGGTTCCACAGTGAACATGGGGAGTCTGCTTAGGATTTGCTCTCAGTCCCTCTCTCTCTGCCCTTACCCAACTCATGCACTGGTGTGCATGCATGCTCTCTCTCTCTCCTTCTCAAAATAAATAAAACTTTAAAAACTTAAAAACATAAAATAATTTTTCTACAGAGTGCACTTATCAAGATGAGCACTGAGTAATGTGTAGAACTGCTGAATCACTATGCTGTACACCTGACATTAATACAACACTATATGTTAACAATACTGGAATTAAAATTAAAAATTAAAAAAAAGAAAGAAAAACTGGGAATGACTATAATAATACCAGAAAAAAATGAGTTTCAAAGCCAAAAGGAACAGCAGAATATACAATATTTCAAACACACACTGAACATTTACCAAAATAGGTCATATTCTGGGTCATCAAATGAATCCCAACACACTTAAAAGAATTTATGCAAAGTATATTTTCTGACTATAGTGGAATGAAATTAGATGTCAATATGAAGTGACCTCTGGAAGAAGACCAAACATTTTAAAACTTAACAAGACACTTCTAAACAATCCACGAGACAAAGAAATCAAAATAGGCAAAAGAATTTTGAACTAAAAAAAATTAAAATACAACGTGTGAAAATTTTTGAAATGCCACTAACGCAATAACGTTGACACTTGAAAACTGTGAGGGTTAGAGGTATCCATCCTCCACACTGTAAAACATTCATGTATAAATTCTGACTCTCCAAAAACTTATCAGCTAACAGCCTGCTGTGACTGGAGGAATTGCCAATAACATAACCAGTCAACTAACTCATGTTTCGTATGTTACATATATAATATACTGCATTCTTACAATAAACTGAGCTACAGAAAAGAAAATGTTAACAAAATTTAAAAAAGAGAAAATACATTTACAGTACTGTATTGTGTTTATTGAAAAAAAAAATTCCCAGAAAGGAAGTCCCCACAGTTCAAATCCATGTTGTTCATAGGTCAACTGTACCGGACACACATATGTAGGATGAAATTCTTATTTTTGAAACACTAGGTCTCCAATTCAAATTCAACCACTAAATTCAACACTAAACTGAATTGGTTGAATTGACCAAATTCAGCCACTAAAAAAACAAATAAAGAATAAATTTAACCCAAAACAAGGAAAAGAACAATATAATAACAGGATCAATGATAGAAAAAAGAATATAATAGTAAAAGTCATTGAACCAAAATATCCTACTTTGAGAGGAATGATAAAATGTCTCAGAGACTTAATGAAAGATATTGAAAATATGAAGTTGGATATTCAGTTATAAAAAAGGAACTAATTGTTTTAAAAAATAACATAGTTGCTATAAAGCAGTCATGGGATGAGCTGAATGGTGGAATAAATGCAGCTGAGTAACATGTTAATGAGCTGAATCAGGTAGAGGAAGTTTGTAGTCCTGTTACATAATGGTCAGAAAATATAGAAAGAAGAAAGAGAAAATGGTTAAGAGATAATATGGGAACATGTCACAATGTAATTTGCTCTAATAAGAGTCACACGAGGAGATAAATAAATATAACAGGAACATACTTAAAGAAAATGATGTGAAGAGCAACTCGAAAATTTTTTAAATATAAGACTGAAGTTGAAGGTATTGTAGAGAAACAAATTAGGTGTTTAAAAAAAAAAAAAAAAAAAGGCTGGGGCACCTGGGTGGCTCAGTAGTTGAGCACCGACTTCGGCTCAGGTCATGATCTCACAGTTTGTGGGCTCAAGCCCCGCATCGAGCTCTGTGCTGACAGCTCAGGGCCTGGAGCCTGCTTCAGATTCTGTGTCTCCCTCTTTCTCTTCCCCTCCCCTGCTCACACTCTGTCTCTCTGTCAAAAGTAAATAAACATTACAAAATTAAAAACAAAAAGCCTTCTAGATATATTATGATATCAGAGGAAAACAGTCCATTTTAAAGGCTGAGTGAAGGTCATATACCACCTTTAGTGGCATCCTAAGTGGATTCTGAGATTCTGATGTATGCTGGTGGTATCCTGGGGAGTCAAAGTTGAAAATAAAAAGATGGGATGGGGCTCCTGGGTGGCTCAGTCAGTTAAGCATCCGACTTCAGCTCAGGTCATGATCTCACAGTTTGTGAGTTCGAGCCCCGCATCAGGCTCTGTGCTGACGGCTCAGAGCCTGGAGCCTGCTTTGAATTCTGTGTCTCCCTCTCTCTCTGCCCCGACCCATGCTTGTACTCTGTCTCTGTCTCTCAAAAATAAATAAACATTAGAAACGTTTTTAAAAAAGAAAAGGATTGAGTAGAAACAAAAGTAAATCAGAAATAAAGCAATTTTAGAAACAAACAAGAAAATGATTTAAAAAAGAAGAATTAGCATCACAAATGGAGGTTTTAACGTGGCCACAAATTCTTTAACACTCCTCCCACACAGAAGCCGAGTCCGGTTTCCCTCCTGCTCAATCAGGACTGGCTCCAGTGACTTACTCATAACCAACAGAATAAGACACAAGTGATGCTGATTATAAAACACATGTAGAAAATAATAATCTACAACATTTTTTAAAACCTAAAAGTGTTTGAATAGATTCAAATGGGAGCTCACCCAACCATAGAATAGTACATATAACAAAGCAATAGTAATACAAATAAGGTGGCGTTGCTGTAGTAAGTGAAATCAAACACCATGATGGACCTGATACACAGCCATGTATGCATGAAACATGGTATACGATAAAGCAGACTTCTCAGATTAGTGTGAAAAAGATCAAATATTCATCTTTATACAGTGTTAGAAAGTAAAAAATAAATACAAGATGAAGATAAAGATAAGAAAGCGATAAAAATCAAGTTATTGGTTAACACTGTAAGCAGAACTGGTATTTGAAAACACGCAGTAACTGGTACAGCACCTCCATCAACAAAACAGAGACTGTTCAGACCGTGCACTGTAGCTGCCACTGATGGACCCCACCCTGTTGGCAGTAAGCCACACTTCAGGGAGCATGAGCTGACTAGGAGGCACCAGAAGAGTGCCGGGGTAGTGCTGATGCGCTAGCGGACTCAAAGTAAAAGATATTTATAAAACAGGCAACACAGTATTTCATTATTTTCTCAGTTGTTGTGAATGTAGCAGTTTATACTAACCTAATACCACTCCTACTCTTGACAATATAAACCACAGACTTAAATATATCAGTATGGAACATAATGTACTGATTCTAAAAAAAAAAAATTAAAATAGGGGCGCCTGGGTGGCTCAGTCGGTTAAGTGTCTGACTTCAGCCCAGGTCATGATCTTGCAGTCTGTAAGTTCCATCCCCGCGTTAGGCTCTGTGCTGACAGGTTGGAGCCTGGAGCCTGCTTCAGATTCTGTGTCTCCCTCTCTCTCCGGCCCTCCCATGCTCATGCTCTGTCTCTCAATAATATATAAAAACATTAAAAATTTTTTTAATTAAAATAAAACCAAATGAAGGAAACATCTTTGGGATCTTGTAGAATGTCCCTAAATAAGATCCACGGAGAAACTCTATTCCTAGAAACATAGAGATTTTGCCTTAGTCAAATCAAGAGATGTAAGAGATGTCTGTTGGATAACGGGCTGTAGACACTAAGATTGAAGGCTTTATAACAGACTAGAGGAGGTACTGGCAATATCTACCCAACAAGGGGCTCTAATATTCAAAATATACACAGAGGGGAATCTGGCTGGCTCAGTCCATTGAGCATGTAACTCTTGATATCAGGGTCATGTGTTTGAGCCCACATTGGGCAGAGAGATTACTTAAATAAAAAGAAAGAAAGAAGGGAAGGAATAAAGAAAGAAGAATAATAAATAAAATATGCATGGAGTTTTATAAATATGTAAGCAAAACAAAAACTAATAGAAAAGTGATAAAGGAAGTGGACACATAATTCACTGCATGAAAACCACTAAAGGCTAAACAGTACATGGACAATGCTCACTTATCAGATGAAAATCAAATTAAAAATAATAAGATATGAACTACATCATCTAGTTTTGTTTAATAAAAGATAATAGTATCAATGGTGTGAGGAATATGTAAAATAAAGAAAATTTAGGAATTTCTATTGAGATATTTAAATACTTTGGAGAGAAATTTGGTAATTCCTAGTGAAATTAAATATATTTATGTTTTAACTGAAAAAATCCTCCACATTTGTCTATTTTAGGTCTATAAGAGAAGGTGTACAAGGAAATTGACAGCAACATTATTTTTAGTACAATTACAGGTCACTTGGGTGTTGGCGACTTACATAAAGAGGAAAAATGCACATATTGAGAATAGAACAGCAGTCAAAAAGAATGAAGTGGATGTACACAGAGCAACATGGACAGATGTTTAAGATTTAGTGTTGAGTGTAAACAAAGAATTACATCAGATTTATAACCCAAAGACATTTGTATAAATTCAAGATCGAACCTTTTCTCCCATAAGCATACAAGTAACTAAATAAGCAGACTTAAGATTAATTAGGCATATTTTAAGAATCCTGGAGTTTTCACTTTTCTAAGGGAAAGTGAAATAGGAGCGATACTGAGATATACAGAAGAAAGAGAATAAAAATACAGCAAAAGGGCTTTCAAGAGACAGATGACAATGACACATCATAGGGGATATAATCAATGGTATTGTAATATCTCTGTATGGTGACAGATGGTAGCTACACTTGTGGTGACCATAGCAAAATGGATAGACTTGTTGAAACCCTATGTTACACATCTGAAACTAGTTGAAATTTGCCGCCTACACTCAACTAAAAAAAAATAATTAATGAAAATAAATAAATGTATAATAAAGAAACCAAGCATGTTTGCTCCAATTATGGAAGGGCATGAATAATTCAGATGAAGTTCAAAATGAAAGTAAAATAAAAAAGGAACAACTGTGTTTCCTAATACAGAGTTATATACACATCCCACTTAAAATTTTCTCACTAAAGGAAACATTTCTATTGGCTTTTCTCTCTGAAAAACATATTGCATTTTCTCAGGAGTTTTTTTTTTTTTTAGGTTTCTCTTGCATTTTCATCATTACAATGAAATGATAAAAGTCATGATAAGTTCACATGAATACATTAATTAGGATGGTTTGGGAGATACCTATGTAACAACTGTGTTCTGGAAGCCCATGAGAATTTCTGAGGGAGCCTATTGGACCCATGGAGGGCACGGAGTGTGCATGTGCAAATGACTGTGATGGATGGATGGAAGATCCCTACCCCCAGGAGACTAACTGCCTACGGAATACACAGTTGGGCTGGATTACCAGAGCTCCTTCCTTTTACAGAGAAAGAAAATCATTTTCTTCTCCTTCCTGCCTACGTTCTGTCCCAGGAGGACATTTTAGGCACAAGGAATTAGGGATGGCAAGTTCCCTGAAGGCAAAGTCTTTGAGGCTTTGGAGTTATAACTACCCACAGATACTTCAAGAGCTAACTGAAACTCCAACATCAGTAGAGCCAGACCTCTGCTCCATCCTCTGTAAGTGAGTCTGGGTGGAGGGTGCCTGAGAAGCAGCTACACCAAGATTAGCCAGAACAGGGAGGAGACCTTTCTCTTATGTCAGATCTGTGCTCCATTCCATTCCTGAGACAGTACTGATGAAGCAGTCTGAAAATAGGGCAGTAAACACTGCATCCTGTCTCAGGTCAGGAGATACATGTGATAACGTGTGCTCTGAGACCTTCCCTTTTGCACTCCTCTTCTCTTTTTGGATCTTTTGCTGGATGATGCCAGATATACAGACAAGCAGGAATTTGTTCATAGGAGATTAATGAGTGGAGGGGGTCAGGAAAGTATATCATTTGGAGCTCAGATTAGAAATTTTGGGGTTTTCATTTGTGAGTATGGAAATTTAGGAGTTGTGGGCAAAGAATCTGCCCATAAATGCTTGAATCATGACATAGGATTTAATTTAATCTATACAACTACAAGACTGAGGACACAGACACAGTCGGAGAGTTAGTGAGAGTGAGGAGATAGTTCCTCAGATTTCAGCTCAATCTAAAGAGTTTCTAAAAGCTACTGCTGCCACAAACAGAAAATGATGCACAGATCATAGAGGTATCTGCCACTGGTTGGTTCAGATCAATGATGCCTGAAACAACACTTGGGAGAGAGGTCTCACAATTCTGTCTGGGTTTATGGAGTTAGGTGATCCTTAACAACCCTTCTCCTTCTTCAAAAACGGCTTTCTTGGTGCTATTCTGGGGCCTGTCCTGCAGACTGGGAAAAAGTTTGCCCTGCAGGGTCTCTCCTTTTGTCATTACCCTTCAGCTTCACTGGCTTCTTTATCCTGTCCCTACCCACAACCTGTAGTTATTAGCTCTAGGTCCTCAGCCCTAGTGCTTCATTGGCTAGCTCTGATTGCAATCCAAGATTGAAATAGAGGAAAAGAAAAACATATATGGTCTCAGGATCCTTCACTTCTAGGACTGAGTAGGAAGGTCAATGCTTGTTGAATCAATTGTAGATTGAATAATATGTAGGAACATTCCAGAGAAAAGAGGAGAAAAAAGAATCAGTGAATGGAAAGAACAGATTAAAAAAAAAATCCTTAATGATGAAAGTGGTGTTTAGGGGAGTATTTTAAATTTGGCATGCTGACATTGTACATGCCGTGGTTCACTGTGGCAAGGACTGGGCTGAGCTGGTGCTATTAGATATGCCTTAAACTTAGATGTGAATGAATCCTATGAGAAATTTGACAGAAAGACAGAGTTCAATGAACATAGTGTCCAAGACAGAGAAGGACTTAGGTCAAAACTCAAGGCTCAATGTTTTTTCCTATGGGTTTTTATCTTCAGAAATTTCCTGGATTTCCAGTATCTCCCAGGCTTTGTGGGCCACTCCACCATGGCAAAGAATAGAATGACTAGACAAGAAAACCTGGATCATTGTATTGAAGATGTAAAGAGAAACATAGAGGGGATAAAAGAATTTTAAAGGTAGACTTTATCATCTTCACACTATTGTAATCAGAATAATCAACTTTCATCTCTCGCATACCTATGTGCGATTGCGTAGGCTCCTTTCAAGATTGTTTTTTCAGAAGTTAAGAATCCTACAAATATGGGGGTGTATAGGGGAGGGACCATACCAGCCTAATTACAATGACTTTTCAGACAAAATGATAATTATCCTACTTTATTTTCAGGGTATCATTTTTAAAATATAGTTAAAGCAAACTCTATTTGAAAACTCAGAATGGGGGTGGCATGGACAACTAGGGACATTCACCTGAGTCCCTATTTCTACCAGTTTCTACTACTAACCTGCACATATTGTTATGGTTAAATTATCATATGATAGTCTATGTGGCCATTAAAGAAAATCAAAAATCAAAGGAAAGAAATTTGTAAGAATAAATTTAGAAACTGACTGGTCACAAAGGAGTTCTAAAGTAATTTTGTCCTTCTCTTTATTTTTGGCAAAGTTATACCAATTCTATTAATAATCACCCTTGAAAGAATCAAGCATGTATAAGTAAACCATATTACCTCAGTTCTCTATACTGTTCACTGGTAAAATCATGCAAGTAGCATGACACAAAAGATAAACAGATGAATTCACATGGCTCTGGATGACCTGCTAGGACTCAAGCATTTCACCTAAGTGAAGCAAATTGTTCTAAATCACGGTGTCTTGAGTCAGTAGCTAATTTTTATCCTAATTTTACAGATCACTAAAAGAAAGCTGTAGAAATATATGGCAAAATATGACAGCACACCAAAATGGCACCATCTCCTCTGAGGGTTCAGACTTCCTCCTGAATTGTTTTGTCAGGTCCCCCAGCTGGAAGTTCTGGTTGTCCCTGCCCCTCAGCCTCCTCTTTCTTTTAGCATTGGGGGCCAATAGTATTCTCCTGATCACCATCCGGCTGGAGGCATCTCTGCATGAGCCATTGTACTACCTGCTCAGCCTGCTCTCCCTGTTGGACATCATTGTCTGCCTCACTGTCATCCCCAAGGTCCTGGCTATCTTCTGGTTTGACCTCAAGGCCATCAACTTCTATGCCTGCTTCCTCCAGATGTTCATCATGAATTGCTTCCTTTCCATGGAGTCCTGCACATTCATGGTCATGGCCTATGACCGCTATGTGGCCATCTGTCACCCACTGAGGTACCCATCCATCATCACTGACCAATTTGTAGCCAAGGCTGCTGTCTTTATTTTGGCCAGGAATGGCATTTTAACAGTGCCTATCCCCATTCTATCATCACGACTCCATTACTGTAGGACAAATGTCATTGAGAACTGCATCTGCGCCAATATGTCTGTCTCCAGGCTCTCCTGTGATGATGTCACCACCAATCGCCTCTACCAGTTTGTCGTAGGATGGACACTGCTAGGATCTGACCTCATCCTCATCTTCCTCTCCTATACCTTCATACTGCGAACTGTGCTGAGACTCAAGGCAGAGGGTGCTGTGGCCAAGGCCCTGAGCACATGTGGCTCCCACTTCATCCTGATCCTCTTCTTCAGCACCATCCTTCTGGTCTTCGTGCTCACTCTTGTGGTGAAGAAGAAAGTCCCCCCTGATGTGCCAGTCTTGCTCAACGTCCTCCACCATGTCGTCTTCTCAGCCCTCAACCCCATTGTGTATGGAGTGCGAACCCAGGAGATCAAGCAAGGAATCCAGAAATTGCTGAAAAAAGTGTGGTAATAAGGACAACTGGAGGTAGAATTGTGTAACATGTAATGCATTCTTATTCTAATTTCCACAGAAGGGATCATATTGGAGACAAAGATATAGCAGTGAAATTTCACTCCTGAATGATGGAAGGTTGCTGTTTCTCTCTAACTGGGTCTGCAATTGGGTGTTCATTTGAAATTAGCATTGCAGGAAAACGGTTTTTTCTGCCTGGATTTCTCATTTGTGGAACAATTATCAATGAGGTTGGTTAGAGTTAAGAGACTCTTAAATTCTCCTCCCCAATGGATTTGTGCTTTGCACATTTATCTTTTCAATCCAGGGTGTCATAGTTTAGTTCAATCCATGGTGTGCTAATATAGTTTAACTAATGAGTTAAAGATTTCAAGGACTGTATATATGATCCAGTAATAATTTAAATATAAAAAATATAATATCTGAACATTGTTTTCATATTAACTGGACAATTTCTAAGAACACCTTGTGTCCTGGGAATTCTGTTAGCTATTAAGACTCAAAAATAGATAGAAAACTGTGGCTTTTGGGAGCTCAAAGTTTCCTTAGGAAGAATAAAAATGTGAGTTCCAGGAATATATTCTTCTCAATGGGAGAGAATAGGGAGTGGAGTAATGTACTTACTGACAGTAGGGTACCTGGCAACTTAAGAAAACACTGGATAGAGAGTTAAAGTCTGAATTATAAGCCTTGAACAGCTACCAAAAAAAAGATGGATTCTTGGAAACAAATGAGGTGGTCTCATTGTGCTTCGTGTTACTCATCAGTTACTCTTGAGAATAGTGAACAATTGTCTTAGAAAATCCTTTCTAAATATAAGCTTTAGTGTCTGGATAGCAACCTATGTTTCCTTGTTTAAACCATGGAAGGAAAATCTCTAAGCCATCTAATGCCAAAACTGTCCCCCAAATCTAGGTCTTTCAGCCTTCACAGAAAGCACTTGGCTTCATCCTTGGCCACTTAAGCTTTCATTCGGCACAAGTATGTCCATTTCTTTTGTTTCTCTGTTTCACAGTGATGAATAATAAGTCGGTATTTCATTACTCTGCTTCCGGATATCACTGTGAACTACTATTTGAAAAATAAACATGGGGGTGCATAGGTGGCTCAGTTGGTTAAGCGGCCAACTTCAGCTCAGGTCATGATCTCACGGTCTGTGAGTTTGAGCCCCGCGTCAGGCTCTGTGCTGACAGCTCAGAGCCTGGAGCCTGCTTCAGATTCTGTATCTCCCTCTCTCTCTCTGCCCTTCCCCTGCTCATGCACTATCTCTATGTCTCTCAAAAATAAATAAACGTTAAAAAAAGTTAAAAAAAGAAAAATAAACATGTACTCACATAATTAGAAGCAATGATTAAAAGCATACAACCAACATTTTAACTGGGAATAATATATTTATCAAAGGTAAAAAAAAGACTGTCAAGATCCAATTAGGCTCATACCACAGATAACTTTTTTCTTTGTTACTTGAAAAAGAATTCCCAAATATCTCATTCTCTAGCCCATTTCAACATAAGAAAAATGACTTTGCTGAAAGTGTGCATAACTGTATACCAACAGGAAGGTCTTACAAATGAAAATAAATAATAAGATGAGGTAAATGTACGATCTCTTAGGAAATATTACAAGTCTACTAGTTAAACACTATCATGTATTAACAGCTACTCATTAAGGAACCAAAAACTTTCAGGACTAATCTATATCAGGGTCACATTGCATAACAAACCCAGATCTCTCCTATCAGCTTTCAAAAAATTTTGGAACTGAATGCATAAAAAAGGCTACATCAGAGGATTTGAAGAATATACAACCCAAGACTGAGAAAATTTGGCACAAGTCTTGTCTCCAAATTAGACTGGTAAAATCTTTGTATTTAGAACATATATTTTTGTTGAGTACTAGGTGTTGTATGTAAGTATTGAATCTCT
The DNA here is from genome assembly GCA_030068075.1 of Paguma larvata. NCBI lineage: Eukaryota > Metazoa > Chordata > Mammalia > Carnivora > Viverridae > Paguma > Paguma larvata. The sequence continues at coordinate 60,407,993 of CM057831.1, forward strand.
AATTCTATATGTGAAACTAATATCACACTGTGCATTAACTACCTGGAATTTAAATAAAAATTTAAGAAAAAATATTCTTGAAATATTTTTGAAATGCAGCTTTTGAAATATTCTTGAAATGCAGCTTTTACACATTTATGGCTCACATCAAAGCAGTGTTGACAGATCTATTTGATTAACAAGGTGAACAGATTAACGATAGCTTTATCTCATTAAAGTAATTGATACTAATTAGGATCTCCTCTAGAACAGTGTTGTCCAATGTAAGCCACACACACATACTTAATTTTAAATGTTTTAGAAGCCACTTTAAAATATAAAAAGAAAAAACTAAATGGATTTTATTAATTATTTTGTTGAATCCAATATATCTAAAACACTATCATTTCAAAACATAATAAGTATGAGAATTTAATAATCAAATACGTTACATTTTTTTTTGCATGCTAGGTATTCAAATCAAGTGTGTACTGTACATTTATGGCATATTTCAGTCAGGACTATCACATTTCAGGTAGATAATCAGGACCATAACATTACATGTGCCTAGTAGATACCATATGGATCATTGTAGCAGAAGACATATGGATTAAAACAACAAATGAAAAATGGCTATGAGAGAAATGAATTGTGGAAAAACATATCCTTCCTGAAAAAGAGCTTAGCAAAATTCTTTCTTTTTGGCTGTGTTTTTCTCTTTTTTATGTTTTTCCACATGGAGAAAAGGAAGCCAGTGTTTTAGAAGATGAGTAATGACTTCTTTGTCCTAAAATGTTGCAATATATGAGTGCTTATGGCTTAGAGACCAGTGTGAGAAGGGTAAAATAAGAGAAGGCTAATCTACTGGCTTTATGCAACACATAGTCCTCAAATCCTATAGCAACAGATTTGAAATAGAGCCATGCTTTAACCTGGGAAGTAACAGAACCTAAGGAAAAATGTAAATAAAGACTTTACTCATGATAAGGCAGGTATATACGTGCTAGGGAAGCAATAGATATTAGTGTCAAAAGTTTATCAAAAGATAGATGATAATAATCACACTTTGTAATACTTTAAACTTTTCTTACCAGTTTTTACACGTACATATGTAGGAGGTTTTTGTTTTGTTTTTAGTTTACTTATTTATTTTGAGAGAGAGAGAAAGAAAGAAAGTGAAAGTGGGGTAAGGGGCAGAGAGAAAAGGAGAGAGAGAAACCCAAGCAGGCTCCGCGCTGCCAAAGCAGAATCCAACACATGGCTCCAAATCATGAACAGAGAGATCATGACCTGAGCTGAGATCAAGAGTCAGACGCTTAACTGGCTAAGCCACTCAGACGCCCCTGTATTAATATTTTAATTAATTATTTTTTGCTTTATTATTTTAATAAAATATATTTAATATGAAATGTTTAATAGTGAAAGTGTCATAATTATTCAATAAAACATATGAGCAGGAAACCAGTCTCTTCAAACCTAATACCCCAATTCACAAAATGTTAAAGCTCAGATTTTGTTGGTGAGGCTTTTCACTTTTCTCACACATCACCATAATTAGACCCTTCCTTCAATGGCTAGTGAAAGTGAGACAGATATTTGGGGGCAGACCCCGCTGACACTGGATACTGGGCAAGAACAATGCAGAGCACAACAGAGAATGGTAATGGCCTTTCAGGCCCACAGTTAACATCATATTATCTGCAAAATATGCACTGACAACTAATATAGACAGATCTTTGTTGTGGTGCTGGGGTTGCAGTAATGAGTAAGTTAGGCAAGGTCCATGTTTACGAGTATAAAGGGTCTGTGCCTGGAGGGAGGAGATGGCCAAGAAGGAAGGAGAAATATCAGTATGTAGGAACGACATAGCCAAAGAGAAGCTAAGGTAGAGGGAGGGCTAAGGCAGTGACCACTTGGCAGAAAGTCAGGACCCAAATCTAGAATAGGAGTTGAAGGTATAGGCAGAATATTGTAATAGGAACTTGAGTTTGAGCCAAGGAAGTAACACAATCCCATACAGTGAAGCTATACAGAGGAAACTGGGGCTGAAAAACAGAATGCCCTTCATCAGAACCAGGCACAATCCAGAAAAATGTATCACAGTGTAGTCTAATAGAAGTTATAACTCAATACTAACACTTCTACTTTCCAAATATTTTTACATAATTACATTACAACTCCAGCATTCCTAGATTAGGTGCTACATGGGTGAAAATTGAGACAATTCATAGAAAATCAGACCTGTCTGCATACACTAGAACCTAAGACAAGAGTAGTGATCTAATTCCAGGACACAGGACACATTGTCCTTTGTCAGTGAGAGCTTTCAAATTTCTTGTAATTAACAAATACTTGTTTATATTTTCTTTTTGCATAATTTAAATCTTGCTTGAATGTTGCGAGGTCTATTTGGCATATATGATTTTAGTGAATGTTGCAATTCTTATAAATCTGGTGCTACCTATAAAAGGGGATTTGACAGCAGATTTGACACTGCAGGGAAAAAATACAAACAATTTAAAAGGCATAGAAATGTAAACTACTTAAACTAAAACACAGAAATAAATAATGCTGAAAAAAACGTAGAGTGACCTGATGACAGATGAGATAATATTAAGAAGTCTAGTATTGATGTACCTGGTAATTAAAGGCGAGACTTAACAGAAAACCAGGGAGGAGGGAAAGAGGGGAAGGGAAAAAGCCACAGAGAGGGAGGGAGACAAAACATAAGAGACTCTCAAAGACTAAGAACAAACTGAGGGGAGAGGGGGTGTCGGAGGGGGGAGAGTGGGTGATGGGCACAGAGGAGGGCACTTGTTGGAATGAGCACTGAGTGTTGTATGGAAACAAATTTGACAATAAATTTTTTTTAAAAAAAAGGCATAAACAGAGAGGAATTAGGGGAGAAACACATGATGACAATATAGTAGAGTTTATAAAATCAGTAGAAATAAAATGCATGGTAAAAATAGAAGAAGGATAACGAGGGGTAAAATGGAAGTAAACTTTTATGGATTCATATTTTAAATGTGAAGTAGAATAATATTATTTGAAGGTTGACTGTGTTAATAGAAAGATGCATATTTAAATACTACAAATGCAACAGCAGAAATTTTCCTCAAAAAGTCCAGATTTTGGGGGTGTTGACATGGCTCAGTTGGTTGAGCATCTGACTCTTGATTTTGGCTCCAGTCATGATCTCACAGTTTGCGGGATTGAGCCCTGCCTTAGGTCCCAGGCTGGGCGTGGAGCTGCTTGGGATTATCTCTCTCCCTCTCCCTCTCCTCCTTCCATGCTCATTCTCTCTCTCTCTCTCTCTCTCTCTCTCTCTCTCTCTCTCTGTCTGTCAAAAATCTCCCCATTTTGGGGCTCATGGGAGATCAGTCATTTAAGCATATGGCTCTTGATTTGGCATAGTCTCAAGTCACGAGATCAAGCCTGGCATGGGACTCTGCCTGCATAAGATTCACTCTCTCCCTGTCTCTCTGTTCTTCCCACCGCTTCTCTCTCTCTATAGTAAAAAATTTTTAAAAATTTAAAAATTAAAATAAAGAAACTTTAAAAAAATAACTTAAAGGCCCATATTTTTAAGGCCATATAGTCTCTGTTACAGCTACTATGCTGAATACAGCTTCTTTTAAGAAGCCATGAATCAGGGCACCTGGGTGGCTCAGTCAGTTAAGCTTCAGCTCAGGTCACAATCTCATGGTTTGAGAGTTCAAGCCCCACCTCGGCCTCTGTGATACAGCCGGACCCCAGAGCCTGCTTCAGATTCTGTGTTTCCCTGTCTCTCTGTCACCCCTCCCCCACTTGCACTTTGTCTCTCTCAAAAATAAATAAACATTAAAAAAAAGAAGAAGCCATGAATGGACATTAATCACATCAACATAGCAAATGTATACGGTTAGATCAATGGTTCAGGGAGGGGTGGCAATTTTGACCCCCAGGACACATTTGCCAATGTCTAGACATTTTTGCTTATTACAACCATGGTGGACAGAGGTGTGGAAGGAGATGCGGTGCTGACAACCAGTGAGCAGAGGCCAGGAATGCTGTTGAATATCCCACAACATACAGGACAGATTCACACACACAACAAAGAATTGTCTGACAAAGATGTCAATGCTCTTTGGGAAACCCAGGTCAAAATAATCCAAATAAAAGCCAGAAATAGACATATGGGATTTAGAAGGGAAAAAAAAGCAAGTCTCATCTATATGCAGTTAACAACAATTCACATTCAATATAAAAACACAGGCAATACTTCTACAAACAGTGTTGGAATAACTGGACGTCCATCTGTAAAGAGATGCATAACAGATGATAGATAGATAGATAGATAGATAGATAGATAGATATACGGATAGGTAAATAGAGACACAGACCTTGCACCCTTCACAAAAATTTACTCAAAATGGATCATTGACCTCAATGTAAAATGCCAAACTATAAAAGTCCTAGAAAGTAACGTAGGTCAAAAACCTAGATAATCTTGGGTATGGAGATGCCTTTATAGATACAACACTAAAAACACAATCCATGAAAGAAACAATTGATAAGCTGGACTCATTAAAATTAAAAACTTCTGCTCTGAGAAAATCAATGTCCAGAGAATGAAAAGACAAGCCATAGATCTGGAGAAAATAATTCCAAAGAGAACACATCTCACCAAAGAAGATACACAGATGACAAATAAACATATGAAAAGATGTTACACATCATATTATCAGGGAAATGCAAATTAATACACCAAGGAGATACCATTATACACTTATTAGAATGGCCCAAATCCAGAACACACAGCAAATGTTGGAAAGGCTACGGAGGAACAGGAATCCTCATTCATTGCTGGTGGGAATGTAAAATGCTACAAGCTGTATTAAGTAGATGAGTTAATGGTTTCTTACAAAACAAAACATACTTTTACTATTTGATCCAGCAAGTGCACTCCTTGGGTTTTACCCAAAGAACTTGAACACTTATGTCTATACAAAAATCTCCACAAGAATTTAATAGCAGCTTTGTTCATAATTGCCAAAACTTGAAAGCAACCAAGGTGTCCTTTAATAAGTGAGTCATGGGGCGCCTGGGTGGCTCAGTCGGTTGAGCTTCCGACTTCGGCTCAGGTCATGATCTCACAGTCTGTGAGTTCAAGCCCCGTGTCGGGCTCTCTGCTGACAGCTCGGAGCCTGCTTCGGATTCTGTGTCTCCCTCTCTCTCTGCCCCTCCCCCACTCATGCTCTGTCTCTCTCTGTCTCAAAAATAAATAAACATTAAAAAAAATTTTTTTAAATAAAAAAAAATAAGTGAGTGGTAAATAAACTGTGGTATATCCAATAGAATATTACTCAGGTCTAAAAGGAAATAGAGCTATCAAACCATGAAAAGACATAGAATAATCTTAAACGCATATACTAAGTGAAGGAAGACAGTGTGAAAAGGCTACATAGTATATGATTTCATGTGTATAACATTCTGGAAAAGACAAAACTATGGAGACAATTCAGTGAACATTGGTTGCTGGGTGAGGGAGGGAAAGTGGTGGAAAGATGAATAGGCAGAACACAGAGAATATTTAGGACAGTGAAAAGGCATAATACTGTATGATATTATAATGACGGACATATGTCATTAGTCATCTGTCCAGATCCATAGTATATGCAACACCAAAAGCAGACCCTAAGATAAACTATGGATGATTGTGTTGTGTCAATGTAGATTCACCCTTTGTAAAAATGTATGATGTTAATAATGGGGAAGGTTATGCTTGGGTAGGGAGCAGGGATTATATGGGAAATCTCTGTGCCTCCCTCTTTATTTTGTTATAAACCTAAAACTGCTTTAAAAATATTAAGTTTATAAATGGATGAAGGATCTAAATGTGAGAGAGGAAACCATCAAAATCCTAGAGGAGAAAGCAAGAAAAAGCCTCTTTGACCTAAGACGCACCAATTTCTTACTCAACACATCTCCAAAGACAAGGGAATTAAAAGCAAAAATGAACTACTGGGACCTCATCAAGATAAAAAGCTTCTGTACAGCAAAAGAAACAACCAGCAAAACTAATAGGCAACCAATGGAATGGAAAAAGATTATCGCCAATGACATATCAGATAAAGGACTAGTATCTAAAATCTATAAAGAAATTACCAAACTTCACACCTGAAAAACAAATAATCCAGTGAAGAAATGGGCAGAAGATATGAATAGACACTTCCCCAAAGAAGACATCCAAATGGCCAACAGACACATGAAACAATGCTCAGTGCCACTCATCATCAGGGAAATACAAATCAAAACCACACTGAGATACCACCTCATACCAGTCAGAATGGCTAAAATGAATAAATCAGGAAACTATAGATGCTGGTGAGGATGTGGAGAAACAGGCATCTTCTTGCACTGTAGGTGGGAATGCAAACTGGTGCAGCCACTCTGGAGAACTGTGTGGAAGTTCATCAAAAAAATGAAAATAGAACTACGCTATGACCCAGCAATAGCACTGTTAGGAATCTACCCAAGAGATACAAGACTGCTGATGCACAGGGGCACATGTACCCTGATTTTCATAGCAGCACTTTCGACAATAGCCAAATCATGGAAAGAGACCAAATGTCCATCAACTGATGAATGGATAAAGAAGATGTGGTATATATATACAATGGAATACTATGCAGCAATGAGAAAGAATGAAATCTGGCCATGTGTGGCAACATGGATGGAACTGGAGGATATTATGCTGAGTGAAATAAGTCAGGTAGAAAAAGACAGATGCCATATGTTTCCATGCATAGGTGGGCTTTGTGAGACTTAACCAGGGGGGAGGGGAAGAGGGGAAGGAAAAAAAAGCCACGAAGAGGGAGGAAGACATAACACAAGAGACTCTCAAAGACTAAGAACAAACTGAGGGGAAAGGAGGGTGTGGGCAGGGAGAGTGGGTGATGGGCACAGAGGAGGGCACTTGTGGGATGAGCACTGGGTGTTGTATGGAAACCAATTTGACAATAAATTATTAATACTTATATATATATTAAGTTTAAAAAAGCACATAGTAAAAACTTAAAAAGTGGGAGGGGGATATACACAAAGCAAATAATCATAAGAAAGCTGGAATGGTTATACTAATATCAGAAAAATTTCCATTTTTGGTGTGGTCAGATAAACTCCTAGCAAGCCTGCTAACCTTGCAGGTAACCTCTATATACCTCAGGAGAGAAGGAGTTGAAGGTACTGAAGGGTGAAGGAAAACATGAGGACACCGGATAGAAACTGAGCCTGAAGGAAGAAAATGGTGTGGGCAATTTATCATTTCAGTTGACTTTAGCCTGAATGAATAACAAGGTAAGCACAAAACATGGAGTAGTTAAAACCAGCAGTTTTCTTATCTGTCCTGAAAAACCTAGAGAAAAGTTTGAGGCAACAACATCTACTGGAATAGAAAACAAGAATCAAGGAAAGAGAGAGTCAGAGTGTGGAAAACCTAAATTCTTTATATGAACTCTTCCAAGTCTCTAATTCCTGAAACATGTATGCATACAGCGAATACAAAGCAGGTCAGATAAAGATAAAAGAGCTGAAGTAATATTTGAGCTGTTTTCCAATAGAAGTTTTTATTTCAGGATCAAACCAAGTTAACTGTCTGATTAAACATCTTTGGAAGACTGTAACAGACCCCAAGCTTCCATAACATGATATTCACAATATCCAGCATAACAGAAAGAAGACTGAAAAATCTATGAAATCATCTTTTTACTATTTACTCAACAACAATAGAGAAAAATAAATGAAACCAGATACTGATATTAAGATAAATAAAATTAACATATGACTAAGCAAGGGGCACCTCCGTGGCTCAGACAATCGAGCGTCTGACTTTAGCTCAGGTCATGATCTCACAGTTCGTGAGTTTGAGCCCTGTGTTGGGCTCTGTGCTGACAGCTTGGAGGCTGGAGCTTGCTTCAGATTCTGTGTCTCCCTCTCTCTCTCTGCTCCTCCTCTGTTTGTGCTCTCCCTCTCAAAAATAAACATTTAAACACAGATATATAGAGAGGTGAGTTTGGCATCTTCCTGTGTTGCCATCTTGTACTGGAACTCAAGAAAAAAAGTAAGAGTTCCAGTACAAGTTGGCAACACAGGAAGATGCCAAACTCACCTTCTCCATGGACACACCAAATCAACAGCTATTAATAGAGCAACTCCTCCTAAAGAAGAACTGAGTGCTAACTCAGCTATAATAGCTTATACACAACATAAGACATGGAAAACTCCAAGAGAGATGGAGACAGTAATGAAGAGAACCTCCATCCCCAGTGCTGTGAACTGCAGTTGAGAGGGACAACTACAGTTACTGAGGAATGAGGAGCAGATTCATCTGCCCTGGGGCACAGGAACAAAACAAAACAAAACCTGAGATATAAAATGCAACTAGTTTATAAAAGATTCAGCCCTAGAAAGCCGTCAAATGGCCCAAGAGTTGCTGAAACACTCCAGTGGAAAGGACTGGCAAACGCTATAGTTTACACTCTCCCCTATCTTGAAAGGGCAGACTGGGGCAAGGTCTGGAAGTCATATCCAGCCTGCTATACCTCAGAAACAACTGGGTTTCTAGCCCACACAAACCCCAGACACAGGGACACAGAAAAAAAGCTGCAATTTAAAAGAGCAACTAGCATATCAAGATGCCAGCCCTAAAACTCCATCAAATGGCAGGGGCAACTGCTGGAACTCTCTCCAAAATGAGGTGCTGGCAAGAGCCTCAGTTTACACTCCCTCTCCATATAATGATATCATGAATGGGAGCAGGGTCCAGCCATCCTATCCAACCCCAGTGAGCCCAGGGTCCCTAGCCCATACCACCTCCAGCCATCCCACCAAGATAGCCCCAGGGTGGTGAAAACCAGGGAACCTCTGGTCAGTGCTCACTACAACTCCACCCTTCGTGTCAAGGTGACACATGCTCAAAGTACCCTGGAACACTTTAGGGCCACACTGCTTCAGCTTCAGATGGCTTGCTAGGGCATCCCCATGGCAGAGCACTCCAAGACCTCCTGGCTGACTAGGCTACAGCCACCTTTCCAGGGCACCCTCATGTGGACTGCCCTGGGACATCCCCAGTCCTACAAGCCTTAGCACCAGCCCCCTCACAAGGGCACCCCTCTGCTGAGTACCCCAGGACATCCCAGCTTGCATCTATTTCAGCTTCAACTGTTCTACCAGAGTGACTTCAGTGTTGATAGTCCCAGGACACCCATGTTTGTACCCACTCCACCTTCACCAGTCCTGCCAGGGCACCCTTTGCACAGAAAAGCCAAAGACTACACAAGACCATGCCCATTTCAACTACAGCTGTCCTGCCAGGTCACCTTGTGAATAGAAAACCCAAGGACCCCCAAACCCACACCCTGCCTTGGCTCCAGCAACCCTGTCAGGGTTCCCTCTGAGCAGAAAGTCCTGGAAAACTCCAGTTTACATCCATTTAAGCTTTAGCTATTCTGCCAAGGAGTCCTCTCTGCATAGATCTCCAGGAACTTACCCTCGTCCCCCACATCTCTTACCTCCTTCAGATTCAGCTAACCTGCCAGGGCACCCTCTGCACATGAAGTCCAGGGAACACCCCCTGCCCCTCAGCCTGCATCCACTTCAGATTCATCTGTCCTGTCATGGTACCTTCTGTACAGAGAGCCTCAGGGCTACCCTAACCCATGTCCACTTCATCCCTGTGCATCTGCATCCTACCAGTGCGGCCCCAGCAAAGAATGCCCCCTAAACCTTATCCTACATCAGCAACAGCTCCAGCCAGCCACTGAAAATCACCAAACACACATGGGCTACACAGAAAATGATCATACACAAGACCATTCCTTCATGTTTAGCAGAAGTAGCAATTCCATCTAACTCATATGAACAAACATAGAAAGTCAAACAGAATTGAGAAACAGAAGAAAATGCTCCAAAAGAAAGAACAAGATAAAAATCTCAGAAAAAGAACTGATTGAAACAGAGTTAAGCAATATGCCTAATAAAGAGTATAAAGTAATCATCATAAACATGCTCACTGGCCTGGAGAGAAGAATGGAAGAATTCAGTGAAAACTTCAACAAAGAAACAGAAAATATTAAAAAAAGAGTTGAGGAATACAGAACTGATATGAAATATACATTAGAGGGAATCAACAGTACATCAGAGAGTGCAGAAGGATCAGCAATTGAAAGATGGGGTAATGGAAAGCACCCAAGCTAAATAGCAAAAAGAAAAAAGAAATTTTTAAAAATGTGGATAGGTTAAGGATCTCTTGGACAGTATCAAGTTAACACATATTTGCATTGTAAGGGTCCCATAAGAAGGAAAAGAGAGAAATGGGTAGCAAAGTTATTTGGATAAATAATAACTTAAAACTTCCTTAACCTAGGGAAAACAACAGACATCCAGGTTCAGGAAAAGAGAGTTCCAAACAAGATTAACTCAAGGAGGTCCACATAATAATTAAAATATCAAAGCTTAAAGATAAAGAGAATTTTAAAAGCAGCAAGAGAGAAGCAAGATTACATACATGGGAAATCCCTTAAGACTACTAGCTGATTTTTCAGCAGAAGCTTTGCAGGCCCACAGAAAGTGGCATGATATATTTAACGTGCTGCAAGGTAAAAACCTGTAACCAAGAATAGTCTATTCAGCCAAGTTATCATTCAGAATTGAAGGAAAGACAAATAAAAGTCAAAGGAGTTTATCACCACTAAACCATCCTTACAAAAAAATGATAAAAGAACTTCTTTAAGTGGAAAAGAAATGACCATAATTAGAAGTAATAAAACTATAAATAAGAAGACATAAAATATGACAACATATACATAAACAGTAGAGAAGAGAGTAAGAAAGGTTTTTTTTAGAATGTGTTTGAACTTAAATGATCATCAACTTAATATAGATTTCTATATCCTTAGAATGTTATATATAAACCTCACAGCAACCAAAAACTAAAAACTTACAATAAATACACAAAAATATAAAGAGAAAAAAGCTAAACATAACACTACACAAAATCATCAATAACAAAAAAAGAGAGCAAGACAAGAGAAAAATAAAGAGAGAACTACAAAAACAACCAGAAAACAATTAATAAAATGGCAATTAGTACAAACCTATCAATAATTATTTTAAATGTGAATAGTCTAAATGCTCCAATCAAAAGACAAAAGTTGGAAGAATTAAATTAAAAAACACACACACAAAAAAAAACCCCAAGACCTATCTATATGTCACCTATAAGAGACCCACTTCAGACCTAAAGACACATAGAGACTGAAAGTAAAGGGCTTGAAAAATATTTACTTTACAAATGGAACAAAAAAAATCAGGGTAATAATACTTATATCATACAAAATAGACTTTAAAACAAAGACTGTCAATATATGCAAAAAAAAAAGCATTTGAAAAATACAGCATCTTTTCTTAATAAAAACCCTCATGAAAGTCAGGATAGAAGGAACATACCTTAACATCAAAAACATATATATGAAAGGGCCACAGCTAATATCTTTCTTAATGCAGAAAAACTGAGAGATTTCCCCCTGAGATCAGGAACATGACAAGGATATCCACTCTCACTACTGTTATTTAACATAGTGTTGGAAATCATAACCTCAGCAATCAGACAACAAAATGAAATAAAAGGCATCCGAATTGGCAATAAAGAAGTCAAACTTTCACTTTTCACAGATAACATGTTACTCTACATGGAAAACTAGAAAGACTACACCAAAAAGCTGCTAGAACTGATATATGAATTCAGCAAAGTTGCAGAATGTAAAATCAATGTACAGAAATCAGTTGCATCTCTATACACCAATAATGAAGCAACAGAAAGAGAAATCAAGAAATCGATCCCATTTACAATTGCACCAAGAACCATAAAATACTTAGGAATAAACCTAACCAAAGATGTAAAGGATCTGTATGCTGAAAACTACAGAAAAGTTATGAAAGAAATTGAAGAAGATACAACAAAATGGAAAAACATTCATGTTCATGGATTGGAAGAACAAATACTGTTAAAATGTCAATACTACCCAAAGCAATCTACACATTAGATGTAATCTCAATCGAAATTGCACCAGCATTCTCCTCAGAGATAGAACAAACAATCCTAAAATTTGCATGAAAACTCAAAAGACCCCAAATAGCCAAAGTAATGTTGTAAAGGAACACCAAAACCCGAGGCATCACAATCCCAGACTTTAGCCTCTACTATAAAGCTGTAATCATCAAGACAGTATGGTATTGACATAAAAACAGACCAATGGAATAGAATAGAGAACCCAGAAATGTATGGCCAATTAATCTTTGACAAAGCAGGAAAGAGTATCCATGGAAAAGAAGACAGTTTCTTTAGCAAATAGTGCTGGGACAACTGGACAACATGCAGAATAATTAAACTGGACCACTTTCTTACATCATACACAAAGATAAACTCAAAATGGACGAAAAACCTAAATGTGAGGCAAGAAACCATCAAAACCTTAGAGGAAAAAACAGGCAACCACCTCTTTGACCTCAGCTGCAGCAACTTCATACTAGACACGTCTCTGAAGGCAGAGGAAACAAAAGCGAAAATGAACTATTGGGACCTCATCGAGATAAAAAGCTTCTGCATAGCTAAGGAAACAATCAACAAAATTAAAACGCAACTGACAGAATGGGAGAAGATATTTGCAAATGACATATCTGATAAAGGGTTAGTATCCAAAATCTATAAAGAACTTACCAAAATCAACACCTGAAAAACAATTAATCCAGTGAAGAAATGGGCAGAAGACATGAATAGACACTTTTCCAAAGAAGTCATATAGATGGCCAACAGACACATGAAAAAATACTCAACATCACTCATCATCAGGGAAATACAAATCAAAACCACATGAGATACCACCTCACGCTGGTCAGAGTGGCTAAAATTAACAACTCAGGCAACAACAGATGTTGGTGAGGATGTGGAGAAATGGGAATCCTCTTGTCCTGTGGGTGGGAATGCAAACTGGGGCAGCTACTCTGGCAAACATGTGGAGGTTCCTCAAAAAATTAAAAATAGAATTACTCTGCTACCCAGCAATAGCACTACTATGAATTTACCCAAAGGATACAGGAGTGCTGATTCACAGGAGCACATGTACCCCAATGTTTACAGCAGTGCTATCAACAATAGCCAAATCATGGAAAGAGTCCACATGTCCATCAACTGATGAGTGGATAAAAAAGATGTGTTTTATATATACAATGGAATACAATGAGAAAGAATGAAATCTTGCCATTAGCAATAACATGGATTCAACTGGAGGATATTATGCTAAGTGAAGTAAGTCAGTCAGAGAAAGACAGATATCATATATTTTCACCCATATGTGGAATTTGAGAAACTTAACAGAAGACCATGGGGATAGGGAAGGGGAAAAAACAGTTTCAAACAGAAGGGGAGGCAAACCATAAGAGAAAATGGGTGATGGGCATTGAGGAAGGCACTTGCAGGGATGAGCACTTAATGTTGTATGTAAGCAATGAATCACGGGAATCTACTCCTGACACCAAGAACACACTGTACATACTGTATGTTAGCTAAGTTGACAATAAATTATATTTAGAAAAAAATAAATAAAATAAAAATACATCCTGGTAAAAACCAGAGGAAGAGGCTTAAAATTACAAATATTAGTTTAATTCTTGTCCAGTTCTTTTTAAAAAAATATATTTTTAATGTTTATTTATTTTTGAGAGAAACAGAGACAGCACAAGTAGGGGAGGGGCACAGAGAGGGGAAGACACATCCAAGGCAGGCTCCAGGCTCTCAGCTGTCAGCACAGAGTCTAATGCGGGCTCGAACTCACAAGCCATGAGGTCATGACCTGAGTTGAAGTCAGACGCCCAACCTATGGAGCCACTCAGGTGCCCCAATTCTTGTCCTGTCCTATCTTTCTTATCATTGTTGGTGAACATTGCTCTTTGGATGACCATAATAAAGTTTCCAAGTGCCATAATAATAATAATAATAATAATAATAATAATAATAATATTAAAACAAAGGCTGTAATAATAGACAAAAAAGGGCATTACATAATAATAAAAATAACCACCCAGAAAGATATAACAATTGTAAATATCTACGTACCAAACATTGGAGCACCTAAAAACATAAAGCAAATGTTATCGACATAAAGGGATAAATTGATGGTAATACAATAATAGAATGGAATTTTTTAATGTTTATTTAATTTGAGAGAGAGAGAATGAGAGAGAGAGAGAGAAAGAGAGAGAGAGAGAGAGAGAGCAAGGAGGGACAGAGAGAGAGAAGAGAGAGAATCCTAAGCAGGATTTGCACTGTCAGCACAGAGCCCAACATGAGGTTTGATCTCACAAACCATGAGATCATGACTTGAGTTGAAATCAAGAGTTAGGCCACCCATGCTCCCCACAATAGGAGTTTAACACACCACTTGCATCAACAGATAGATCACTCACACAGAAAATAAGTAAGAAAACAATGTTTTTGAATGATACATCAGATGGATATAACAGATATATACAGAACATTTCATCCAAAAACAACTGAATACACATTCTTCTCAAGCGTACATACATTCTCTAGGATAGAGCACATATTAGGCCACAAAATTCTCAGTAAATTTAAGAAAACTGAAATCATATCATGCATCTTTTCCAACTACAATGGTATGAAACTAGAAATCAATTATAAGGAAAATAATCACACAAACACAAGAAGGGTAAACATGCTACTAAATCAATGGGCTAACAAAAAAATCCAAGTAGAAATAAAAAAATACATAGAGACAGATAAAAATAAAAACACGATGGTCCAAAATCTTTGGAACACAATGAAAGCAATACATTTGTCTTTCCCTAACTGACTTATTTCTCTTAACATTATACTCTCTAACTCCATTCATGTCATTGCAAATGACAGGATTTAATTCCTTTTAATGGCTGAATGGTATTCCATTGTGTATATATATATCCTATCTTCTTTATCCCTTCATCTATTAAAGGACACTTAGGCTGCTTCCACAATATGCCTATTGTAAATAATGCTGCAATAAACATAGTTATACATATTCTTTTGAATTAGTGTTTTTTTTATTTATTTTGGAAGTAAATATCCAGTAGGTGATTACTGGATCATAGGATAGTTCTATTTTTAACTCTTTGATAAACTCCATACTGTTTTCCACAGTGGCTGTACCAGTTTGCATTCACAGCAACAGTGCAAAAGAGTTCCTTTTTCTCCACATCCTTGCCAATGCTTGTTTCTTCTGTTTTTTATTTTAGCCATTCTGACAGGTGTAAGGTGATATCTCATTGTGGTTTTAATTTGCACTTCCTGATCATGAATGATGTTGAACACATTTTCATGTGTCTGTTGGCCATCTGCATGTCTTCTTTGGAGAAATGTCTGTTCATGTCTTCTGCTCATTTTTAATTTGTATTTGGGGGGGGGGGGTCGAGTTGAGAACTATATAAATTTCTTTGTATATTTTGGATACTAACCCTTTACCAGATATGTCACTTGCAAATATCTCCTTCCATTATGAAGCGTGCCTTTTAGTTTTGTTGATTGCTTTCTTTGCTGTGCAAAAGCTTTTTATTTTGATACAGTCCTAATAGTTTTTCTTTGCTTTTGTTTCCCTTGCCTCAGGAGACATATCTGGAAAAATGTTGCTACAGTCAATTTCAGAAAGATTATTGCTTGTGCTTTCTCCTAAGGTTTTTATGGTTTCAGGTCTCACACTTAGATCTTTAATCCATTTTTAAATTTATGTTTGCATATGGTGAAAGACAGTGATCCAGTTTCATTCTTTTGGATGTAGTTGTCCAGTTTTCTCAATACTCTTCATTGAATATTCTTTCCTGCTTTCTCAAAGATTAATTGACCATACAATTATGATTTATTTCTAGTTTTTCTATTCTGTCCCAGAGAACTATTGTCTATTTTTGTGCCAGCACCATACTGTTTTGATTACCACAGCTTTGTAGTATAACTTGAAGTTTGAAATTATGTTACCTACAAGTTTGCTTTTCTGATTTCACTCGTGTGGAAGGTAAAAAACAAAGAAACGAAAAGAGAAAGAGAGAGCAAAGGAAAGAGAGAGAGACAAACCAAAATACAGGCCTTTAACAACAGAAAACAAACTGATGGTTACCAGAAGGGCGGGGGGGATGGGTAAAATAGGCGTTGGGGATTAAGGAGTGGACTTGTCATGATGAGTACTGGGTGCTGTATGGAATTTTTGAACGTGTGCTCTCCTGAAACAAATATAATGCTGTATGTCCGTTATACCAGAATTTAAAATAAAATTTAAAAAATAATAGTTTTTATTATAATTTTAAAATAAATAAATAAATAGGAAATACATAGCAATAGAGACCTACCTCAAGAAACAAGACAGAGCTCAAACAATCTCACCTTACACCTAAAGTAATTGGGAAAAGAACAAAGAAAGCCCAAGGTCAGTTGGAAAAAGGACATAATAAAGAACTAAAGAAATAAATTACAGAGACTAAAATATCAATAGGAAAGATCAATGAAACCAAGAGCTCACTCTTTGAAAAGATAAAATTTAAAAGCCTTTAGCAGACTCATCAAGAAAAAAAAGGACCCAAATATAATCAGAAATGAAAGACAAGTCACACCGATACCACAGAAATACAAGGGATATTTTGCTAAATGAAATAAGTCAGACAGAGAAATACAAAGACCATATGATTTCAATTATATGTGAAATTTAAAAGACAAAACGAACGAATAAACAAACAAAAAGCAGAATCAGACCTATGCAGAAAATAAACTTATGGGGTTGCCATAAAGGAGAGTGGTGGGAAGGTCGGCAAAACCGGTGAAGGAAGTGGGAGATACAAGCTTCCAGTTATGGAAAGAATAAGTCACAGGAATAAAAGGTAGAGCACTGAACGAGCTCTTGTTCACTTCAGGTCCAGGTGTGGGGAGTGTGAGATTAAAAGAAAAACAGAGGACTCAGATATCAGTGTATCTTGAGTACAATGCTTCAGTGAAGGCAGTCTTTTTATTAGCATCACAAACAATATGATCTTTAGATTAATAAATAATAATGATGCTTTCGTGTTACTCATACAATCAGAGGTCTTTAAGCATAGTTCATAAACAGAGCTAGTTTCAAGACTAGTTTTGAGAAAATAATCATTTGCTTTTAACGTTTAACTATGATGATCAAAGCACAGCAGCAGGATAATTATTTTGCGATGTCCATTACTCAAGACTAAACAATTGGAAAAACTGAACATCTACTAACTCAGGACTTTCTGGTTAGACAAACAGGAAGCCTCGGGCCATTCGTACAGAACAGTGTGCTGTTCTGCATGTCCCAACATTCCTGTGTGCAAGATCTGTTAAGGGTCATCTGGCCATCAGCCAACTCCATGTCTCTTTAGGTCCCCTTCAGAGCACAAAGAATATAGTTAATGGTATTATAATAGCATTGTATGGTAATAGATAGTAGCTACACTTGTGAGCATATAGAGTTGTTGAATCACTATGTTGTATAACCCAAAACTAATGTAACATTGCATATCAACCACACTCAAAAAAAAAAAAAAAAGAATAAGAAATATTTGCAAATTATGTTCCTGATAAGGGACTTGTATCTAGAAAATATAAAGAATTTTTCCAACTCAACTGGGTGGCTCAGTCAGTTAGGCATCTGACTTTGGCTGAGGTCGTGATCTCACTACTCATGAGTTCGAGCCCCATGTAGGGCTCTATACTTATAGCGTGGAGCCTGGAGCCTACTTTGGAGTCTGTGTCTCCCTGTCTCACTGCCCCTCTCCCATTCATGCCCTGTCTCTTTCTCTCAAAATTAAATAAACATTAAAAAAATTAAAAATAAACATTTTTAAAAATTTAAAAAAAAAGAACTTATCAAACTCAACCCCCCCCAAAATAATCCAGTTAAGAAATGGGCAGAAGACATGAACAGACATTTTTCCAAAGAAGACATACAGATGGCCAAAAGACACATGAAAAGATGTTCAACATCACTCATCATCAGGGAAATACAAATCAAAACCACGATGAGATACCACCTCACACTTGTCAGAATGGCTAAAATTAACATCACAGGAAACAACAGATGTTGGTGAGGATGTGGAGAAATGGAAACCCCCTTACACTGTTGGTGGGAATGCAAACTGGTGCAACCCACACTGGAAAACAGTTTGGAAGTTCCTCAGAAGGTGACAGATAGAACTACCCTATGACCCAGCAATTGCACTACCAGATATTTACTCAAAGGACACAAAAATACTGATTTGAAGGGGCACATGCACCCTGATGTTTATAGCAGCATTATCAGCAATAGTCAAATTATAGAAAGAGCCCAAATGTCCATCGATTGACAAATGGATAAAGAAGATGGGGTATAGATAGACATATGTAGATAGATAGATATGTAGGTATAGATATAGATATATATTTGGATATAGATATAGGTATATACAATGGAATATTGCTCAGCCATCAAAAAAAGAATGAAACCTTGGGGCACCTCGGTGGCTCAGTTGGTTAAGTGTATGACTCTTGATTTCAGCTCAGGTCATGATCTCATGGTTCATGAGATTGAGTCCCCATGCTGTCAGCATGGAGCCTACTTGGGATTCTATCTCTCCCTCTCTCTTTACCCTTACCCACTATCTTTCTTTCTCTCTCTCAAATAAATAAACATTACAAAAAAGAAGAATGAAGTCTTGCCATTTGCAATGCCATGGATGGAGTTAGAAAATAAGTCAGTCAGAGAAAGACAAATACCATATGATTTTGCTCATGTGTGGAATTTAAGAAACAAAATAGAGGAACATAAAGGAAGGAAAAAAAAGAGAAAGAGAAGGATGCAAACCATAAGAGACTCTTAACTATACAGAACAAACTGAGGGTTGATGGACAAAGGTGGATAGGAGATGGATGATGGATATTAAGGAGGGTATTTATTGTGATAAGCCCTGGGTGTTATATGTAAGTGATGAATCACTAAATTCTACACCTAAAATCAATTTTACCATATATATTAACTAACTAGAATTTAAATAAAAATTGAAATTAAAAAAGACATCATGTTCAAAAAGAAACAAATGTGTGATGTGTGACAGATTAGGAAAGGATATTAGCAATGTCTAAAACTAGAATTAAGTGTTCTAAAACTTAAAATTTTTAATAAAAATTCTGTAGGTCATCAAGGAAAAAAAGAGAAAATAAGTAAAAAGTGTAAGTAAATGATTCAGAGAAAGGAAAACCAAAATGACTAAAAATTTTATTTAAAAAAACACTTAGTGGGGACCCTGGGTGGCTCAGTTAGTTAATCATCCGACACTCGATTTCAGCTCAGGTTATGACCTCACAGCTCATGAGTTCGAGACCTGCATCGATAATAAATAAGATTTAATTATTAATATTAATAAATAAAAGCATTAGCATAAAGCTATATGAAGGGCATGATATTAGTATACAATAATGTGAAGAGTGTGGATATCTCAATTCAGGGCATCAAGTCCCCAAAGGAAAATAAAGCAAGACTTCATGTTTCATAACAATTATTAAGTAAAAATCGAATTACATTTTGTAGGTTTTCATTGTAACAAAAATACTGTCACAGGGTATCCTCTCTGGAAAATGCATTTCATTTCTCACTAGGTAAAATTGTTGTTTCATTTCACTTTTATCATTATAATGTCATAGCTAAAGTCATCATAAATGATTATCTATCCATTCAACAACATGGACAGGCAATACCAGTCCTTCACTGAACATGTGCCTGAAGTCCACAAGAATGTGTAGATAAACTTAGTGCATCCTTGGAGGGAGATGATAGCATGCATGTACACAAATGAATGCACAGGTGTATATGTAAGTCTTTGACATGCAGAGAAATAACCCACTTTGGGCATATAGACAATATAGAGCCTCATAGGACCGGGTTCCCAAAGGCTCTTTTTCTCAGGCAGAGATAACCATCCTCTTCCTTAACTATATGCCTATCTGTTCTAGAAGGGCCTCAGGAGATTGGTTCTCTTGATTCCCAACTCCCTCTCAAGGGAACAGGGATGGACAAGTCCTCCCAAGGCAGCATCCCTAAGGCCACTGAGGTTATAAGAGTCTCAGCTTTATCGTTCAGAGTTCCAACATCAGTGGAGCCAGAACCCATGCTGTGGTGTCCTCTGAAAGTGAGCCTGTGAAGGAAAACCCAGAGAGGGACATGTGCGTCAAAGTACCAAGATTTGCCAGAAGGCAGAAGTCCTATTTCTTCAGTCCAGATGTGTATCCCTGCCGTTTCCTGAGTCAAGGGTGTTTGAGCGGCTTAAACAGAGGTAGTAGAGACTGTGTCCTGTGTGACAAAAGGATCCTTCTTAATTGCCTTGACCACATCTGGGGGTTTCATGTACCAGGGATATAGTTAAGCTGAAGCTTGTCTATGGAAAATTAACCAATGTCTTGGGATAGCTGTAAAATGAATTGACGTTTTTAGTCTGAAGTCTGGAAATCTAGAGGCCATACAAGAGAAAATCTGTGTATACATACTTGATTCATCATGGGGAGAAATAAACTCACTCTTTGTCAAGACAAAGATCAGAAAACAAAGATGTGTATAAGAGTGAAGAGAGGGAGAATAACTTAATTCAGTATATTCTAACAGCTGAAATACTAATACTAGAAAAACTTCCAGGGCGGGGGGAGTACTTTTCTTTCTGTCTCTGGATCCAGTCTATTTTGGAGGATAGACTGGTGGGAATATTTCACAAATTTATCCACATACCATGAGGTTAGGCAATCCTTTTCATCCCCTCCAAATTTCCAAGTCTGTGTTTCCAGGGAGTCAAAACATAGTTGCATCCTGGAGCCTAGGGAAAGAACCTGAGTTAATTCCCTGCACTGGTCTCCAGCTTCAGCTGGCTTCCTCAGCCTGTCCCTCATGGAAGCAAGAAGTCACTAGGTTTGGTGTTTCAGTCTTACTGTTGCCACAGAGAGTCTCTAATTGCAGAGGAAGATTGAAAAAGGAAAAGAAAATATATGTGTATATCCAAGTGCTTTAGCCTTAGAGTTGAGTAGATACTCATTGCTTGTTGAATAAATTATTGGTTGAAGAAAAAAGAGAAAGGAGAAAAATAGGGAAAAAAAAGAAACAAAGACTTAAAAATAAAATGGAAAATTATTCCTTCGTGCTCTCCAGAAATTCTATCCTAGTGCTGGAAATAATCTTTCCAAGACTGCTCAGAAAAATTAAAAAAAAAAACAAAACTGCTTCTTCTAGGTTTCCTTATGGCTCCTCTTTTCCTGCAGCAGAGGTGCTTCCATGTGGCTGGGTCCTCTAGAAATCAAGCAGGGATCCTTCATCCGGCTTAACTACAGTGAGATTTGAGGCTGAGTTGAGAATAATAGTGCTATACTGTTACTACATAAGGTGTGAGCAGAGGAGAAGCTGGAATAAAAAATTAGATGCAAAAGACAAATTCTGACAGCAGTGTCAGAATTTGACACTGAAATTTACATATGCTGTGATAAAATTAGCTGGTATAACAGCAAGTCTACCTTGTACACGTGCCTCACTGGCACAAATGAGACAACTTTCAAACCACTCTGAAATTTACCAAGGCATTGTTAACATATGCTGTCCTTAATAACAGGAAAAGGAGTGGGAGCTAAGGTAAACTCTTCATGTGTCTTGAAATTACTTTTGCTTCCAGAGACAGACACACAGTTCCTATAGACACTAATAGGACAGCACTCCTTTGGTTTTGAAGCAAAACATCAAAAGGAATGTAGAGGGGAGTTAGGGAAGGAAAGGGTAACTCCTACTACCTTTCTCTGACCCAGCAATTCCCAGGGCCATTGGTAAGAAGGGCTGAGGTCTAAAAAAAAACGAAGTGATCAGGCCAGGAAGTGTGGGAGCAAGGACATACATAGATGAAAACGAATGTGTCATTTTAACAGCTACGTCCAATAGATTCTGATGATTGAAAACCATTTTCAGTTCATGGTTCATACTTCTATTAAAAATCCTTTCTTATCTACTCAGCTCCTATTCCAAAAATACCTCTCTACTATGGTAATCAACTTTCAAAAATTGTTGTTACCCTAGGGGGATAGATTTCTTCCTTTTACAGAGATTGAAGAACCAAACGCAGTATCATGGCATTACAGGGCTTGAGAATTCTGAGAGATGATCCAACCAATGTCCTTTGCTGATTAGATGTAGTACAGAATAGGTGACTAAAAGTTGAATTTAAAATGAAATAGAATTTTGCATCTAGGTTAAGTTTTACTGTAAGTGATCTTGGAATTTTCTCAACCTTTCTTTACCTCATTTCCCTCATTTGTAAAGTCCTGTAAGACATACCTCACATAGTTTTAAAAGTCGAGTGAGATAATGCTTCTAATATATTTTAACAGTGCCTGGTAAGTATTGAAAATCCATTCAATACACTGAAGACATTTTTATTTTCTTGCTAGCTAAACAAATGCAAAATGGTGAAATTTAAATACTGAGGAAGCAGAGTAAAATCCACACATGGGATGACATCTGAACAGAACACCAGTACCAGGTGGACAAATCTAGGGACACTACAGAGCACGATTTTAAAGACTCCAGATATGCTGATCTGAAACATGTTGCGGGCATCTCTCACTGCAACAGCTAACTCTTTTTCACAGCCTTCTTTGGACTTACTTTTAAAAGTCAGCAGGAGGGGAGTCCTGGGAACACTTTACTTTCATGTGAATGAAGTTAATCTTCACCTACCCTCTCAAAATATTCTACATACTGCTCTGTCATTATTCTTATCCTTATCTTTATATTTATCTATCCTTATCACCCCAGTGGATTGTCACTTCCTTGAGAACAAAGATAATCTGTGTGTCTCCTGTATATAAAGGGTAAAGAAAAGGCGTGACAACACTGAACAGTACCTGCTGTGGAAACTGGGGACATTATCAGGGCAACTGGGTAAAGGGATTCACAGAAGAATTACTGAAGACCAGTCTCACCACCTTCACATTGCTGAAATCAGGGGGCCTGTTTTATCACAATGTTCAAAATAAACATGCTACTTATAGCTAACTGAAATTACTAATTCGATTTTATAAGATTGTTTCATTAAGAAATTAGAAATATCCCAGAAATGAGAAACAAAATTTGCTAAAGATTGAAAGGGATTTCCTTTTCTGTATATAACATGAAAATCCCCAGTTAAGGCAAAATAACCTGCTGGAGCCATAAGTTGCACCCAATGAAGCCGAATTTTTTCTTCCATTTTAAAGACAGTCAGAGGTTAATTTCGATCCTAACTTTTTATATCATCAAAGAAAAACTATAGAAACAGAATCCTCAAGATGACAACTCATGAAAATGGCTCCACTAGAGTTTCAGACTTCCTCCTGAATTGTTTTGTCAGGTCACCCAGCTGGCAGCTCTGGCTATCCCTGCCCCTTGGCCTCCTCTTCCTCCTGGCAATGGGGGCTAACACGATTCTCCTAATCACCATCCGGCTGGAGGTCTCTCTACACCAGCCCATGTACTATCTACTCAGCCTTCTCTCCCTACTGGACATGGTGCTCTGTCTCACTGTCATCCCCAAGGTCTTGGCCATCTTCTGGTTTGACCTCAAGTCCATCAGCTTCTTTGCCTGCTTCCTCCAGATGTACATCATGAATTGCTTCCTTGCCATGGAGTCCTGCACATTCATGGTCATGGCCTATGACCGCTACGTAGCCATATGCCACCCACTGAGGTACCCGTCCGTCATCACTGACCAATTTGTTGTCAAGGCTGCTGTATTTATTTTGACCAGGAATGCACTTCTTACTGTGTCCGTTCCCATCCTCTCTGCCCGGCTCCATTACTGCGGGAGAAATGTCATTGAGAACTGCATCTGCGCCAATATGTCTGTCTCTAGGCTCTCCTGTGATGATGTCACCATCAATCGTCTCCTCCAGTTTGCTGGAGGCTGGACACTGCTAGGATCCGACCTCATCCTCATCTTCCTCTCCTACACCCTCATACTGCGAGCTGTGCTGAGACTCAAGGCAGAGGGTGCTGTGGCCAAGGCCCTGAGCACATGTGGCTCCCACTTCATCCTGATCCTCTTCTTCAGCACCATCCTTCTGGTCTTCGTGCTCACTCATGTGGCGAAGAAGAAAGTCTCACCTGATGTGCCAGTCTTGCTCAATGTCCTCCACCATGTCATCCCCGCAGCCCTCAACCCCATAGTTTATGGAGTGCGAACCCAGGAGATCAAGCAAGGAATCCAGAGATTACTGAAGAAAGGGTGGTAATAAGGACACATGATCTCTGCATTCCTAAAATAGGACGTATTATAGACCAGTTAATGGAAAATTAGGTTGAAACTCATAGCTCAACATAAATTGAGATGTAAGTTCAAGGAAAGAAGTAAATTTAAATCCAAAACAATTTCCTGACTCTATCCTTCTGCTTTAAACCTTAATGCTCTCCTAGGAAAAACCTGGCATTTCTGTGACTTTTTAAAAATTTTTCCCAATCTTCATAGTTCTATTTTGTCTAAAATGTGAGAACTCAGGAGGATGAATTCTATAGTTAATAAATCCCAGTTAATGCTGTATTTACTATTTCTATACAGGTAATTTTTTAAATATATAACTGTGGATATTAATGCCTTTGCTTGTAACATTATTATTAATTTATTATTGTTTTTAACCTAGTTGCATAACGCAGTTGAAAAAGACCACAGTATTTAAATGTCATCTCTGAATGATGAATAATAGCTAGAGTTCATAAGTAAACCTCTTTCCATTACCTCCAACCAAGCCAATAATTTTCTTCTCTTCCTATCTTTAACCAAGCAAAGACTGAGCATTTTCTGGTGCAACGCTCAAAAGGGTAGAGCTCTTGCAAGAATTACTCACAGGTGGAGAAATGAGATTTACTGGGTTTCACAGAAGTTATCACACAAAACCCCTTCTTTGGTGTCTTCACACCATTGTCTATGCTTGAAGCTTCATCTTCAGAATTCAAAGAGTCACTTTGTGATGTGTGTATAGGGTTCTGTTTTGGTGTATTAACATGTCACAGAATCAGAAGCTGTCCCAGTAATGAAACTTTAATATATTAAGGCCTACTCTTATTTGAACAAAGATTTTCTAGGCAACTCCTCTGGTGTAGGAACTTTGTTAGATTTTGAGGGCACGAAGATGCACAGAACAAATATGCAATCATTGAGAGACGCATATACTATTTAGAGAGAATATAAAGCAAACTAGACCCTATAAAATTGAAGAAATACTTTCTTCTACATAGAAGGAGGTGGAAAGAAATGAAGTATGAATAAGTACAGTAAGCAACTTAAAAAAGAGAAAATTCCTGAGATAGAGAGTTAGAAGCTCTGAACTCTAATGCTTGCACAACCATGTACAAGACTGTGACTGGAAACAAGTTAAGAGCCTCACTGAGTTTCAGCATCTTCATTTGTTACATGAAGACAGTGAACTAGTTATTTTAAAACATATTGCTTGTTCTAAGAGTCAATGAAACCATGTTTTGCCTTTAGATAGGCATCACTCATGTTGTTGAGCCTTCTTTCCATATTTCTTCCCTTTAAGCATGGGCTTGAACACTTTTATCATTCCCTCATGACAGTTGAAACTACATGAGAAATTCAAACATTGTACCAGGGATAACTTCCAAATACTATAATTTATGAATTTGTTCACAGGTGAAATTCAAGCCTTCCTGAAAGATCGTTTTTATATGCACATCATTTACAGGTCCCAGCTGGCACTCACATGCCCAGAGGAAGCCTATGGTACCTCCTAATGGGAGGGCTCCATGTGTGTTTACTTCTTGGTCCAATAGCTATAAGGCCTCTCATAGAAAAAGCATTTCCCTCTGAAAAAGCTGTCGTGTTATTTGAGTCTTCATTTTGTCTTTAGGATTTCCATGTCCCAGGATTACTGACGGGGCAAATAACAATTCAGGGAAGTTCTACTAGACCCAAAATTATGGGTTCCTGCCTTCTGACCCTAAAATGAAAATGCCTCAAAGTCCACTATGAGTGCAGTTCCCAAAGTCTAGGCCAGTTATCTTGAGATAAACTACTTGATAAATCACTGATCTATTTAAGGTTTGGTCTTCCACATGTTGTCAGATTCTTTAATCCTCCATTCAGTAATGAAAATAAATTAATCTTTCTTCAAATGGTCTTTGGTTTCATTACTGCCGGACTCTTATTAGCATCTGCTTGAAAATGAAAATACATGTACATCATCCTAATAATAAACAATAATTTCAGGTAATATTAGATCTAAATTACATTCACACAATACATGTTTTTTTATATAGACCAGTAAAGCCAACTAAAATTTCACTGTTGAAATATTATTTCAGAGGAAGGCCTTCAACATATTTATAACTAAATACCAGGGGGAGGGGAAGAGGGGAAAGAAAAAAAAGACACAGAGAGGGAGGGAGATAAAACATAAGAGACTCTCAAAGACTAAGAACAAACTGAGGGTAAGGGGGGTAAGGAAGAGGGGAGAGGGGGTGACGGGCATTAAAAAGGGCACATGTTGGGATGAACACTGGGTGTTACATGTAAACCAATTTGAAAAAAAAAAAAGAAAATTACTGAACAATTACCAACCTAACTTAATGACAGACTGTATAGAGAATCAGAATTTCAGCATTATTAAAATAAATTAACTACTATAAAAAAAGAATATTCATATTCATATTCATAAGATTAAGATCAACTATATGTAAATACGTAAATGTACATTTCTAATAATGTTGATGAAGAATTCATCTACTTCTATTATATTAAATATTTTTTTAAATAATGGAAAAAAATAAATAAATACCAATGAGAAGGATTTTCAAAATAAAATAGGATTTACTTCTTTTTTTAAGCTTTTTAAAAAAAGTTTATTTACTTATTTTGAGAGAGAAAGAGTGGGGAAGAGGCAGAGAGGAAGAGAGAGAGAGAAAATCCCAAGCAGGCTCCGCACTGACACAGGGCTCAAACTCACGAACTGTGAGATCATGACCTGAGCTGAAGTCAAGAGTTAGATGCTCAAATTGACTGAGACACCCAAGCGCCTCTAACAGGATTTACTTCTAAAGCAATTTTAATCAACTATTATCATGAAATAATGTTTGCAACCTGTAAATGATATTT
Organism: Paguma larvata; assembly: GCA_030068075.1. Classification (NCBI taxonomy): domain Eukaryota; kingdom Metazoa; phylum Chordata; class Mammalia; order Carnivora; family Viverridae; genus Paguma; species Paguma larvata. The sequence continues at coordinate 60,435,200 of CM057831.1, forward strand.
TCCAACATATGTGCATCAATCGTCTAAAAATCATGAGTTCTAATAGTGAATCACATCAACTTACCTTAAAGCAAACACAGATTTTCAATACAATATCAGAATAAAACAGATTAAATGATTCCCTGGAACTGAGGAATTTATCACAAGCTATTGCTATTGAAACATATCTTTGAAATTTTTATATTATTAAAAACTCTATATTTTTGTCTACTGATAATTTTTTAAATGGCTTGCTTAAAAATTTTTTTGCACAGGGAGCCTGAGTGGCTCAGTCTTTACGCATCTGACTCTTGATTTTGGCTGAATCATGAAATCATGGTTTGTGAGTTTGAGCCTGCATCAGGCTCTGCACTGACAGTGTGAAGTCTGCTTGGGATTCTCTCTCTCCACCCGCTTTCTCTTTGCCCCTTCCCCACTCATGCTATCCCTCTCTTTCAAAATAAATAAATTAATTAAAAAAAACAGTTTTTGGACACACTCTATGTGAAAAAACAGACATAGAAAACAACAGTGGCTGTATCCTATTCAAGGTATATGATATGAACTAAGATTTTCTCCAGTCACTGTTGTAAAATTCAAGAAAATGGATAGATAAAGCCTGAATTGGACAAAAAAAATACTCTAAAAAATGGCCATAGTAATAAATGAAATGTCTCTCATTCATTTCTGCTTTACCACAAAGAGAAAAGGAGGCCAGAGAATTAGAGTAAATGATAATGATGACTTCTTTGTACTAAAATAATGAGAGAGAATGTATCAGAAAATATCAGAATGCAGAGTAAAAGACTGAAACAGTGGAAGGCTAATTTATTAGCTTTATGCATCTCAAACACTCCTGCAATCAAAGGGTAAAGGCCGAAGATGAGGCATAAGTAAATCCAGGAAAATGTTATTCTTAATTCGTTTTTATTAGTGAAAAATAAGGAATTTTAACATTAGAATAAGCAATGGTTGCTCATGTTAAGAGTTTATCAGAATGTAAATAATTACATCATATTTTTTATCTAAGCTTAAATCTGGCCTTGAACAGATTTTCACAATTTTATACAATCAGTATTTGAAATGGACTAGTTTTAATTTTTAAAACATTTTTGGAGAAGACATAAGATATAGAAAGCTTTATAATCTAACATTCAAAATGAAACACAAATGATAGAGGACCCAGAAATAGGCCCACAACTATAATGGCAACTCATCTTCAACAAAGCAGAAAAGAATATCCAATGGAAAAAAGACAGTCTCTTCAACAAATGATGCTGGGAAAGCTGGACAGTGACATACAGAAGAATGAAACTGGACCCCTTTTTTACCATACACAAAAATAAATTCAAAATGGGTGAAAGACCTAAATATGGGACAGGAAACCATCAATATCCTATAGGAAAACACAGGCAGCAACTTCTTTGACCTCAGCTGTAACAACTGCTTACTAGACACATCTCTCGAGGCAAGGGAAGCAAAAGTATAAATGAACTATTAGGACTTCATCAAGATAAAAACCTTCTGCACAGTGAAAGAAACAATCAACAAAACTGAACGGCACCTATGGAATGGGAGAAGGTATTTGCAAACAACATATCTGACAAAGGGTTAGTATCCAAAATCTATTAAGAACTTATCAGATTCAACACCCAAAAAATAATTAATCCAGTCAAGAAATGGGCAGAAGACATGAACAGACATTTTTCCAAAGAGGATATACAGATGGCTAAAAAGACACACAAAAAAAAATGCTCAACATCACTCATCATCAGGGAAATACAAGTCAAAAAACCACAATGAGATACCACCCCACACCTGTCACAATGGCTAAAATGAACAACTAAGGAAACAACAATGGCTAGCATGCGGAGAGAGGGGAACCTCTTTCACTGTTGGTGGGAATGCAAACTGGTGCAGCCACTCTGGAAAGCAGTATGAGGTTCCTCGGAAAGTTAAAGATAGAACTACCCTACAATCAAACAATTTTACTATTAGGCATTTACCCAAAGGATACAATAATACTGATTGGAAGGGGCACATGCACCCCAATGTTTATAGCAGTGCTATCAACAATAGCCAAATTATGGAAAGAGCTCAAATGTCCATCAACAGATAAGTGGATAAAGAAGATGTGATATATAGATATATAGATATATATAGATATATATAGATATGCAATGGACTATTGTGCTCGGCCTTAAAAAAAGAAGGAAATTTTGCCATCTGCAACAATGTGGATAGAATTAGAGTGCGTTATGCTAAGCAAAATAAGTCAGTCAGAGAAAGAAAAATACCATATGATTTCACTTACATGTGGAATTTAGAACACAAAACAAATGAACATAGTGGAAGGATGGAAAAACAAAATGAGATAAAAACAGAGAGGGAGGCAAACCATAAGAAACTCTTAACTATAAAGAACCAACTGAGGGTTGCTGTTGGGGAGGTGGGTAGAGGGATGGGCTAAATGGGTGGTGGGTACTAAGGAGGGCACTTGTGATGAGCACTGGGTGTTGTACGTAATGATGAATCACTGAATTCCACTCCTGAAACCAATAGTACGCAGTATGTTAACTAAGTAACTTGAATTTAAAGAAAATGTTGGAAGAAAATCAAAAGAAACACAAATGGGAAATCTAGCCCTCTGAACCATGGAGCAACTATCCAGATAATAATAAATTAAGGATTTGATGGTAACTTCAACTATCCAGATAATAATAAATTAAGGATTTGATGGTACTTCAACAGACTGTTCCCCTGTCACTGGTAGGTGCATCAGACAAATATCTTAGAGGACATTCTAATAGACACTGGAGATTGATCTAAGAATATATTTCAGAATGTCCACAGGATATGACTGTGGCCCTTCATTACAAATTTGTAAATGAGTTAGTCCTTTGCCTAATATATGTTCAACACGTGATAAATGCCAGACATATCAGGATCTAGGATTCTAAATAAATAAATCATTTCAGAAAGCAATAAGTGCTACAAAGAAAAAAATATGGCATGATGTGTTAGAGTGACCCGAAGCAGGAGAAGGAGGCCACTTTGAATGTAATTATTAAGAAGGTACTCTCTGTGTAGGTCAGTTTTGAAATGAGATTATGAATGTTGATAAACTAATCATTTGAATGTATAATATTGTTCCAATCTGATGGAACAGTAAGTAAAGAGGCCTAAGCTGAGAACAATAGAAGTCCAAGAGGTAGTGGATATCTTAACAGGTGGAGTCTTCATGGAATTTAAACCCTCTCGTCTCTCTTTCTCCCTTTTTTGTTCAGTCCCTGTGGCTGTTTCCACTTTTCCACTTTCTCTCCAGCTGCTTTTTTTTTGGGGGGAAGGAGGTGCTTTTCCCATACTCTGCCCACACCCATCCCCACTGCCCCACCCATCCCTGTTCTCTCTCCACAAGCAAAAACAGCCCCCTGCCCTCCGCAGCTTCTCTCTCCCCCCGTTTGCCTCTCTGCGCCACGTACCTACCAAGTTCTGTGATTCAGGTTGTGCAGATTGTGGTGTTAATCCTCAAATCAGTTTTCTAGACGTGCAAGATGGTTTAGTGTTGATATAACTGCATTTCAGAGATGAGAGACGCAAAAAAACTTCCATGCTGTTCCACCATCTTGGGCCCTCCCATAACAGGTAGGTAGAATACAGCCATAGGGTGGCTAGGGTAGAAGTCCAGGGCAGTGGCCACTGGGGTAATCTGCAAGTAGCAGGGCCTGTGACAAAGAAAAAATGGCTATTAGAAGGTGACTATCGGGATGCCTGAGTGGCTCAGTCGGTTAAGCATTTGACCTCGGCTCAGGTCAGGATCTCATGGTTCATGGGTTCAAGCCCTGCATTGGGACTCTGCACTGACGGTGCTTCTCTCCCTGTCCCTCCCCCACCCCCTCCCTCTCTCAAAATAATAAATAAATAACCTTTAAAAAGTTAAAAATAAAATTAAAAACAAAAAACATGTGACTATCAGTCAAGACCTGGCAAAGGACTAGAGATCAGTGTAGAACTAGTTAATGGGAACTCACATCAGAATCACAGCAGGGACTCAATCCTACAAACCAGAGACATACAGGAGAAGAGGCTGGAGTTCCAAGGCTAGACCCTTATTATCATGGTACTATAGATGAATGCTACAGCACAGAGAACATTATATCTTGGGCAAGTTTAATAGGAATAGTGCTCAACATTAAGCATCTTCTTGAAATATTGACTGATTGCATAATTTCATCTTCATTACTCCTAGACTGGATGCCACTGGAGGCAGATATGAGCTGAATAGAACATTATTAAATCTGGCTAGAGTAGCTGTAAATAAAGGAGACCTAAAACACCTTTTCCCATACACCTTACCAGGGATTCCAGGATCTCAGATGGGGCGGCAGGGGCAGGAGTACATTCGGCCTGGTCAATGAGAGGTTTCAAGTTTTCTTTCTATTGACTACATATTTAATAACATTTTGCTGTATTAATGCCTTTATTTAATTTGTGTTTTTAGTGAGGTACAATTTACATAACATTAATTTCAGGTGTACAATATAATGATTTGATATTTGTATGTATTGTGAAATGATCACTATGGTAGGTCTACCTAGCATCTGTCAACATACACAGTTACAAATTTTTTTATGATGAGAACTTTTAAGATCTTCACTCATAGCAACTTTCAAATATGCAATACAGTTTTATTAAACATACATGCCCACGACTTACTTGCTTTCTAACTGAAAGTTTGTACATTTTGATCCCTTTCACCCATTTCACCCATTCCCCACACCTCTGGCAACTATTAATCTGTTCTCTGTTTCTATAAGCTCAGGGAGGGGAAGAGTTGTTTGCTGTTTGTTTAGATTTCACAGGTAAGTAAGATCATATAGTATTTATCTTTCCCTATCTGACATACCTCACTTAGCATAATACCCTCAAGGCCCATCCATGTTGTCACAGGTAGCAAGATTTCATTTTTTTGGCTGAATAATATTCCATTTTGTGTGTATGTGTGCGTGTCACATTTTCTTTATCCATTTACCTGCCAATGGACACCTAGATTGTTTCTATATCTTGACTGTTATAAATAATGCTGCAATGAACATGGCAGTACATATATTATTTTTGAGTCAGTGTTTTTATTTTCCTCAGATACCATATGTTTCCACGAATAGGTGGACTTGGTGAGACTAAGCAAAAACCAGGGGGAGGGGAAGAGGGGAAAGAAAAAAAAGACACAGAGAGGGAGGGAGATAAAAACATAAGAGACTCAAAGACTAAGAACAAACTGAGGGTGAGGGAGATGGGGGGGGAGAGGGGGTGATGGGCATTAAAAAAGGGCACATGTTGGGATGAACACTGGGTGTTTTATGTAAACCAATTTGAAAATAAACTATTTTAAATTAAAAAAAATAAATAAAGAAAGAAAAAAAGAAATTAAAAAAAAAAATGCCCAGCAGTGGAATCGATGGATCATTGTGTGGTTCTATTTTCTTTACGTTTGTTTATTTTGGAGTGGAGAGGCAGGAGAGAGGGAGAGAGAGAATCCCAAGTAGGCTCCACACTGCCAGTGCAGAACCCAGCCGGGGGCTTGAACTCACGAACTGTGAGATCATGACCTGAACCAAAATCGAGAGTCAATCCTTAACCAACTAACCCATTCAAGTGCCCGATGGGTAGTTCTATTTTTAAGTTTTTGAGGAAACTCCATATTGTTTTCCACAGTGGCTGCACCAGTTTGCATTCCCACCAACAGTACATAAGGGTTCCTTTTCTCCACATCCTTGCTAATGCTTGTTATTTTTATCTTTTTTTTATTTTAAATTTATTTATTTAAAATCAAATTAGTTAACATATAGTGTAGCATTGGATTCAGGAGTGGAATCCAGTGGATTCCTCACTTACATGTCTTATCTTTGGACAATATGTATTCCAACAGGTGTGAGGTGGTATCTCATTGTGGTTATGATTTCCATTTCCCTGATAATTAGTGATGAGCACCTTTTCATGTATCATCTGTATGTCTTCTTTGGGAAAATGTCTATCAGATCCTCTGTCCATTATTTAATCAGATTTTTTTTTTTTTTGCTTTTGAGTTGTATGAGTTTGTTATATATTTTGAATATTAATCCCTTACCAGATATATGATTTGCAAATATTTTCTCCTATTTAATAGGTGGTCTTTTCATTTTGTTTGATTTCCTTTCTGTGAAGAAGTTTTTTAGCTTGATGTAGTCCTAATAGTTTATTTTTGCTTTTGTTGCCTTTGCTTTTGGTATTAGATCCAAAAAATCATTACCAAGACTGATGTCAAGGAACTTACTGCTTATGTTTTTGCAACTCTTTAAATGTTAATTTAGAGTTGTATCCTCTGGGGTGCCTGGGTGGCTCAGTCAGTTAAGTGACTCTTGATTTCATCTCACGTTATGATCTCACGGTTCATGAGCTTGAGCTCTCATCAGGCTCCACACTATAAGCACGGAGACTACTTGGGATTCTCTCTCCATCTCTGCCCCTCTCCACTGCTCACGCTCTCTCTCTCTCTCTCAAAATAAATAAACATTTATCTACTATTTTTCATTTGAAAATATTTTAATGCTTATTTATATTTGTTTAATATAATTTATTGTCAAATTGCCTTACATACAACACCCAGTGGTCATTCCAACAAGTGCCCTCTCAATGCCCATCATCCATTTTCCCCTCTTCCCCACCCCCCATCCAACTTCAGTTTGTTCTCTGTATTTAAGAGTCTCTTGTGGTTTGCCTCCCTCCCTCTCTGTTTATAAATATTTTCTCCTTCCAACTTCCCCCATGGTGTTCTGTTAAGTTTCTCAAGATCCACATATGAGTGAAAACATAAGATATCTGTCCTTCTCTGACTGAGTATTTCACTCAGCATAGTATCTTCCAGTTCCATCCATGTTGCTGCAAATGGCATGATTTCATTCTTTCTCACTGCCAAGTAGTATTCCATTGTATATATAAACCACATCTTCTTTATTCATTGATCAGTTGATGGACATTTAGGCTCTTTTCATAATTTGGCTATTGTTGATAATGCTACTATAAACATTGGGGTACATGTGCCCCTATGAATCAGCACTCTTGTATCACTTGGGTAAATTCCTAGTAGTGCTATTGCTGGGTCATAGGGTAGATCTATTTTTTATTTTTTGAGGAAATTCCATTGTTTTCCAGAGCACTGTATCAGTTTGCACCAACAGTGCAAGAGGGTTTTCATCAAAATAAATAATTATTTCAAAAAATAAAATATAAAGTTGTATCCTCTATTTTGAATATAAGAAGTCCATGACTCTACTAAATTATGTTAATGAATGCTTTTATTCTACTAAAAATGATATAACTTTTTTAAGGTTTGCTGAAACCAGCAAATGAAATTTCATCAACAAATAGTACTATTTGGGGGGTGGGGTTGGTGCTTTTTTTGTTTTGTTTTGTTTTGTTTTTTATTTTAGAGAGAGAGAGAGAGAGAGCGTGCCTGAGTGGGGGAAGGGGGAGAGGGGGGAGAGAAAGAGAGAGACAGAGAGAGAGAGAGAGAGAGGGAGAGAGAGAGAGAGAGAATCCTAAGCAGGCTGTGTGATGAGCATGGGCTTGACCCCACAACCCTGGGATCATGACCTGAGCCAAAATCAGAAGTCAGATGTTCAACTGACTGAGGCACCCAAAATAGTACTATTTACAGATCAAGACTCCATAATCCAGATGCCACATAGTGTGACCAAAAGTTTTGAGTCGAAATTATTCATTGAAAAAGCACCTACTATATGCCAGACACAAAGAAGACCCAGTGCCAGATACCAAGAAGAATTAAACAGTTTCTGACTTTAATGAGATTGTAGTCTTCTGAGAGTGGCAAACAAGTACAGATCCAGAATACCCAACATTTGAATAAGTTTCTTGAAGAAAAGGATAGAAATAAGTGGATAATTCATCAGCATAATTCATATCACTCATCTAAATAGGATCTAAATACCACCTATATATTCTGATGACTCAAACTTCTGTCTCTAGTTTAGATCTGGTCCCTGAACAATGCCATATGTTCAGTTGCTTACTTTTACTTCTCCATTTGGATATTTAACAGTCATTTTATTTTTTTTTAATTTAAAATAGTTTATTTTCAAATTGGTTTACATAAAACACCCAGTGTTCATCCCCACATGTGCCCTTTTTTAATGCCCATCACCCCCTCTCCCCCCCCCATCTCCCTCACCCTCAGTTTGTTCTTAGTCTTTGAGAGTCTCTTATGTTTTATCTCCCTCCCTCTCTGTGTCTTTTTTTTCTTTCCCCTCTTCCCCTCCCCCTGGTTTTTGCTTAGTCTCACCAAGTCCACCTATTCGTGGAAACATATGGTATCTGTCTTTTTCTGACTGACTTATTTCACTTAACATAATACCCTCCAGTTCCATCCATGTTGCTACGCATGGCCAGATTTCATTTTTTCTCATTGCCACATAGTAGTCCATTGTATATATGTACCACATCTTCTTTATCCACTCGTCAGTTGATGGGCACTTAGTTTCTTTCCATGTTTTGGCTATTGTCGAAAGTGCTGCTATGAACATTGGGGTACACGTGCTCCTATGCATCAGCAATCCTTAACAGTCATTTTAAAAGTACAGTCATTTGGAGGAGTTTGGTATGGAAATAGAGTTAGGTGTCCAAAGCCAAACTTCTGATATCACATATAAAACTGGCCCTCAGTTAATGGCAATTCTGCCTTTTCAACTGTTCTTGCAAACAGCCTTAAAGAAACACACTCTTAACGACAGAGAACAAATTGATGGTTACCAGAGGAGAGGTGGGAGGGGCAATGGGTGAAATAGGTGATGGGAATTAAGGCGTGCACTTGTTGTGATGATCACTGGGGTGTTGCTGTATGAAAGTGTTGAATCACTATATCTTATACCTGAAACTAATATTATACTGTATGTTAGCTACTTGGAATTTAAATAAAATCTTAAGAAAAAAAGGCTTGGAGTCATCCCTTACTCCTCTCCATCTTTTATATCCTAAATATGGACTCTCAGCAAATCTTGTGACCTGCAACTTGAATTTTTACTCACCACCTTAATCCAAGCCATTATTACATTTCATCTGGATTATTTAAATTAGGTCTTGGAGTGCCTGGGTGGCTCAGTCAGTTGAGTGTCTGGGGGGCCTGAGTGACTCAGTCAGCTGAGCGTCTGGCTTTGATTCAGGTCATGATCTTTTTTTTTTTTTCCTTAAATGTTTATTTATTTCTGAGAGAAAGGCAGCATGTGAGCAGGGGAGGGGCAGAGAGAGAGGGAGACACAGAATCCAAAGTAGCTCGGGGCTCTGAGCTGTCAGCACAGAGCCCGACACAGGGCCCGAACTCATGAACCATGAGATCATGACCTGAGCTGAAGTCAGACGCTTAACCGACTGAGCCACCCAGGCACCCCATGATCTTATGGGTTCATGGGTTCATGAGTTCAAACCCCACATCAGGCCCACTGCTTTCAGTGCAGAGCCCACTTCAGATCTTCTGTCTGTCTCTCTCTCTGCCCCTTCCCTGTTCACATGCACTCCCTCAAAAATAAATAAAACATTTGAAAAAATATTGTCTTCACTGGTTCCCCTGATCCTACTCATATCTCTCATGTTCTATTTAAAGTGCTGTCTCATCCTTGCTCTAGGAATTAAATGTGATAGACACTCAGAATGTAAAGACTGAGAAGTATGTGGAAAGTATTAAATAATTATTTAATTAATTAGTATTGAAGGATCACGATGGCAAGGGGATAGAATGAAAAGGTAATGGTGCTTAAATGTGTGTTCAGTGAGGATTCGAGGAGATGGTAGTGAGGGTAAATATTATGATAGTTTCTGAGAAGGTTTAAGTTCAAGATGAGGGTAGCAGCAAAGATGTCATATGTGTTCCTTGTGGCATTCTGATGAATCTAACACTAAAACAGACTTTCATAATCCCTAGTCTTTGACTCATATTTCTCAAAACTGATACTTGAGTAGTTTGATAATCCCTTGCTTGATTTCCTGGGTTCGTACTCCATAAACAATGGGGTTCAGGGCTGGTGGAATGAGATGGTGCAAGACATTGAGAAGAATGGGTACCTCTGAGGGCACCTTCTTTTCTGCCTTGTTTGTGAAGATGAAGACAAGCAGCAATGTATAGAAGAAAAGTATAAGAATGAGATGGGAACCACAAGTACTCAAGGCTTTGGTTGCTGCACCTCCTGATTGCAAACGCTTAACAGCCCTCAAGATGAAGCAGTAGGATAGTAATATGAGCACGAGGTCAGAACCCAGTAGACACCAAACACTCACAAACTGGTAGAGCTTATTTAGGTGAATATCCCCACAGGAGAGCTTTGCTACGGAAATGTTGGCACAGATACAGTTCTCCACCACATTGCTGGCACAGTAGTTGAGCCTGGAAGCCAGAACTGGCGTGGGTAGTGTGGCCAGAAAATTGCGGAAGACAATGAAGATGGCTGCATAAATGACAAATTTTTCAGTGATGATGGACGGGTATCGCAGAGGATGGCAAATGGCCACATAGCGGTCATAGGCCATGACCAGGAAGGTGGACGACTCCATGGGAAGGAATGTATTCATGATGAACATCTGCAGAAAGCAGCCTGAAAGGCTGATGGTCTTCATGTTGAACCAGAAGATGAACAGGACCTGCCAGAATCATTATTCTCAAAAAATGCATTCATTCCCACCCTAGGGTACCTAACCTTGGGGGAAATTTCCAATGGCTTCAACCATCTGTATCCCAAACCACAGCCCTATCATCCCAGCTGGGACAGTATCCTAATTTCAAATATCTTCTATGTGCATCCCAAGTAGAGCCTGACTTATACCCTTTTCTCTCCATCTATAGACCATGCCCCTTGTTTAATGTTTATTTCTAGCCTGACTTCTTTTGATTCCCAGAGTTCTTACCCAAACTCCAGTTGAATACATCTGCCCACCTAAATGTACCTCAAGAACATCAAACTCAGTAAGTTCAGTACTTATAATCGGACACCCTCCAACTTCTATAGACATATAAGAAATCTCTTCCAATTCTGCTTCCTATCTCAGTATAGGACATAAACATACATCCAGTTACATCTTAGAAAGTAAATTATAGAGCTCTTAGATGTAAAGGTGGGATCATTCTGAGTCAAGGAAAATCTCCTTAGAAGTAAAAAGAAGGTCATATCTTGGAATATCATTAACTCAGACATTGAGACAGGGCCTGTCAGTTGGGAAAGAATTAAATCTTTAAAAAAACGGTCACTGAGAATGAGAGGGGACATAGCTGGGAGCCGTGACAGACCCTGTGTGATGGTATGGACAACTCATTGAGTATTGTCCTTCAGGGGTAGTAGGATTTATAGCAGCAAAACAAAGTACTATTTAAAGAAAAATGACTGAGTGCCTGGAAGTCAATCCAGAGAGGGTCTGACCTTGGGGATGACAGTGAGGCAGAGGATGATATCCAGCATGGAGAGGATGGCAAGCAGGTAGTACATGGGTTCATGCAGAGATGTCTCCTGCTGGATGGTGAGTAATAACACAAAGTTGGCCCCAACGGCCAAAACCAGGAGGGGAGCAAGGACTACAGATAGCCAGTGCTGTGAGTCCTGCATTCCTGGGAAGCAAATCATCAGGAATTCAGTCACCTGGGTGCCTGTGTTGTTGAGAAATAGTACCATGACTGGCAGGTGGGTCTGAAACTGGATGAAAGAAAACACATGAATTCAGGATTTGACTGTTTCATTAATAACCTCCTAACCAATGTATCTGTCCCTGTTCTAGGCTGTCAGATTTCTCCACAATTCTGTTGACATGAAATATGTCTACAATTTAAATTGTACAAGTGACTCTTTGTTAAAACAATGTTTTTAGCATTCATAACTTTATGAATAAAAAATAACTCCCTTCACAAATACATTCCAACTCCACACATAAATCCAGCCACTGACAGAACATGTTTTGCACTTTGTCTCACCTCTGTGTTTTTACATGTCATATCCTTCTCATAGAATCAACTCTCTTACCCTCAAATAACTAACTTCTGCTCATTGCATTCTATCTGGACCAAGACTTACAGCTCTTAGAAATGTTTTTTCTTGTTACTCTTTCTGCATCCATGGTTATATGCCTCCCCTTTCCATTATTTCCCTATGATCCTTTAATTTCCTATTAAAGCATTAACAAATTCTGCTATACAAATGATATGTCCTATTTGTCTTCCAAAAGTCTGCACTCCATTTGTCAGCAATGAAATCTTATCTTTTTATAATAGCACAGAGACAAGCGGCATGCACCTGCTGACATAACAGGCACTCAATAAGTGCAAGTTAGAGATATGAAACTAACAGATCGTTGAAAGCATCATAATACCCTTGACTCTTTTCATTTAGTATTTCCATATCTTGCTGTACTATGAACCACTGGCCGTCCCGCTTAACAGTCACAAAAAAGGCAGAATGAAGCAGAATGGGAAAAAAACAATTAGTGGTGAAACCTAGAGGAGAAAACAATAAATACAGAAGTTGCCTGTGCAGTGTCTTATTTGCATCTGTATTTGGTAAGTAGCTGCTTAAAAATAATAAAATAAAATCCTCTGTATATCCTGGGTAAAGAAAAGAAAAAGGAAATGAGGCTGCTAGAACAAGAGAAGAACTGAAAGAATACTTAAACACGCCCAAGGACAGGATGCTGCATAAACTGGAGCTTCAGTTCTCTTCAAGGATCTTCTAAAGCAGCCTGAACCCTGATGGGAAGAAGTTTCTAGGTTCTGCTGTTGTTTTCCTCTGAGGCAGAGAAAAATACATCTCTTATAGCTGGATTTTGGGGCATGTGGTTTGGGTGCCCCTGAATACACACACACACACACACACGCACACACACACGCACACACACATCTCCCAGTCCATGTTTAGAGCTCTCTATTTTTTTCTTGAATATACAGTGTGGGCTTCTCATCAGGATTTTCTTTTATCTAGACCAGTGGTTCTCAAATGTGAGCGTGTAAGAAAATCACGTGGAGAGCTAGTTGAACACAGATTGCTGATACCAGTCTCCAGAGTTACCTATTTTGTAGTTTTTGGAGAAAAGCCAAGAATTTACCTTTCTACAAGTCCCAGGTAATGCCTATGCTGCTTTTCCAGGGACAATACTTTGAGAATGACAAAGCTACACCTAACTGTCATAACAGGCCTAACCACTGATATAGGCTAACCCTAATCCAAGACTGCCACCTCAGTTCAGGCAGCCCTAGCCTCAGCTCTGCTCAGCTTCAGACATCACATAGGCTGCCCCTCTCATTATCTTTACTTAAATTTGAGCACAATCCCAGCCAATCTCTGATCTCCCAATCTGAAAGTTATCTTCCTCCCAGAGACACCCTGGGAATTCTATAGGTTCCTGTTTCTTGGTTTTATCTCTCTGCCTGGATCTATAGTTCTTAGCCACCTTTCATAGAAGAACCAAAGCTCATTAAAGTCAAGAACAAGGTACGCATCATTCTTCTTTGTGGCAATTGGCACAAATCCAGACACTTAAAATATGCTTCGAATAGTCAAATCCAAGACAAAGCTGAACTGACCTTCTCTGAGCTCGGCTGACCCACAACCTAATGTGCTCATGCTTTTCTGACATACTAACATTTGAGGATACAATAACATTCTTCTAAATAAACAGTGAATTAAATTGAAGTGCAAATCAAAGTTTCACTTATGCTTGGCTTTCCAATGTACTGTTCCCAAAAATACCTACAGAGAAATTCTGCCCCAAGCGACAGTTTGACCATCCAGCTGCTGTCAGGTAAAATGTGACTTCTCAACCTCTCACTAGCCCTCTGCATATGACTTTGGTAAAACAGGAGAGATTTATGTGATCTGAAGAGAGAGCAAAGTGTTGTGACTTTGGCCCCTGGGCGACTTTATAAAGATGCTGTCTCTATAACAGCCACTCTCCTGTGGCTGGAACCATGAAGAGTTGGTTTGGGGATCCTGCTCCCATGGGTTCCTGCCTCCGTGCAGATGCACACACACATTTCAAATGTAAAAAGAGAGATTTCTGAATTTATACTCGGATGAAGTGAAAGAGCAGTGATTAGCTCATAGTTTCTTTTGAGGTGTCTGAAAGTTCATGAACTGAGATGTATACTTGTAGTAGAAAGAAATATCAATCAGGGACTCAGAGGATGTAACTAAATGATACTTGAGAAAGACAAATGTCATCAGACTTATGAAATGACTTCATCTTACACATTAGCTGAATTCTAGAAAAAAAAACTTTTAATATGAGTATTTTATGATTTATTTTGTTATTAATTTATATTAAGTTTTAGAAATACCTTCACACAGGGAAAATATGTCACTGAAAGGAAAACTATGTAGAATCCTGAATACTCCAAACAGCATATTTCAATAGACTGTAGTAAGTCAAGAATATCAGCTTTTATGCTGGGATCATCACCAAAATAATACTAAAAAAGATTGCATAAAATTACATTAATCCAAAATAAGACAAAAAAGTACAAGGAAATTAATATATGTGATGTTATATACAAATAATAAGATGGTAGCTATAAAGCAACCAGCAATTGTATTTGTGTAGACAGAGCACATATTCTAAGTAAAAGACTAAGAGTATCAGATTAAATATATTCACAATACTTACAAAGGATACATTTTATTTTTTCAATGTGTATTTAATTATTTTCGAGAGAGACAGAGAAAGCGCGATGGGGTAGGGGCAGAGAGAGAGAGAGAGAGAGAGAGAGAGAGGGGGAATCCCAAGTAGACTCCATGCTGTCAGTACAGAGCCTGATGCAGGGTTTGACCCCAGAAACCATGAGATCATGATCTGAGCCAATATCCAGAGTCAGATGCTTAAATATTTAAATATTTAAAAGACACATTTTAAATATAAACACCAGAATCATTGAAAACAAAAGAATGGAAAACATATATAAGGAAAACACTAACCAGGAGAATGTCAGTAGCTATACTAATCTGATTAATGCAAACATTAAGGCAGGAAGCATAGTCAGAGATAACGAAGGACATTTTATAATAATGAAGTGATTATAATGGTGAATTGGAAAGTGTAATAATATCATAATTTCTATTAAAATAATGCAAAAACATTAACACAAAGAGAGAAATAAATCAACAATCACAGTGAGATTTCAACGTGACTCTCCTAAAAGGAGATAGAATAGCTGATAAAAAGAAGATCCATACAGATATGAAACATTAGAAGAATGTAATTAGCAAACTTTACCCAAATGAAATGTACAGAAGGTTGTATTCAATAATAACAGTATTAATATTTTTAAAGCATATATAAAACATTATCAAAACCAACCAAATGCTGAGGCATAAAAAAAAAATCAACAAATTTCAAACTATTGAAATTACTCAGAATACGTTCTCTGACCACAGTAGAATTAAGTTATAAAGCAATAATAATGTATCTAGAAATTCCATATTTTATACAAATTAAATAATACATATCTAAACAACCTATGAGTAACAGAAAAAATCAAAGTGGAAAGTGGAAAATATTTTGGACTGATGATAATGAATATAAAATGTAAAAGAATACATAAAAAGAAAACTATAGTCAAATATATATATACACATATATATACTACATATTGCATTTAACATATTTTATTGTATTCCATATGATAAAATGGAATATGTTATGTATGAATGAAAATAAGAAAGAATAAAAATCAATGATTAAATATGCCACCTGAAAAAAAACTAATAAAAAAAGTTGAAGGAAAGCAATAATTAAGATGTCAGAAAGATTTCCCAAACACAACCTGAAGAAAACTATGCCAAGGCATATCATGATCAAATTGCTTAAAATCAATGATAAAGAGAAAATCATAAAAGTAAACATAGGAAAAAAGACATATTACATACAAAAGGGAAAAGTTAAGGATAACAGCAGATTTCTTGTTTGAAGCCATTCAAGTGAGAATATGATGAAGCAACATCTTTAAAGTACCAAAAAAGTTCTGTCAATTTAGAATTCTGTACTTAGTGAAAATATCTTTCAAAAATTAAAGAGAAAAAAATCCTTTTTCAGACAAACAAAAGCTGAAATCATTCACCATCGGGAGCCCTGAACTGCAAAATAGTATTAGAGGAATTCTTTTGGGCAGAAAGAAAATGATACCAGATGAAAATCTGGATGTGCAGAAAGAAATAAACAATGATATTTACAGAAATGATAATTACATAGGTAAATAAATAAGCAAACTATTATAAGATTTTTGTACTATATATAAAGCAGTATATCACTTAAAGGCACTCTGTGATAACTTAATGGTGGATACTATAAACCCTAAAGCAACAACTAAATTAAAAAAAAAAAACAAAAAGTTATAACTAATAAACCAAAAGAGAAAAAGAAACAAAGTGAAAAGAAATACTCAATCCAATATAAAGCATAAAAACAAGAAAACATGGAACAAATAACAGGTGTGATGTATAGAAAACAAATAGCAAGGTGGTAGATTTAAATCTCACCATATCAATGATAAAACTAAATGTAAATAAATTAAACAACCCAGTTAAAAGGCAAAAAATATGAGTTTGAATAAAAAAGCAAGGCCCAATTACATGTTGCCTATGAAAATACCACTTCAAATATACAAACACAAATAGATTAAACATAAAGGAGTGAAGGGGAAAATATCATTACAAGAAAAGAAAATAGGGGCACCTGACTGGCTCAGTTAGAGGAGCATTCAACAGTTGATCTTCAGGTGGTGAGTTCAAGACCCATGCTGGGTGTAGAGATTCCAAATCTCACACACACACACACACACACACACACACACACACACACACTTTTAAAAAAATGAAGATGTAAAAATAAAACCTTTAAAAAAAAGAAAAGGAAATAAATCAATCTCTCTCATGAACATGTATATAAAAAGTTCTTAAATCATTGGCAAATCAAATGCAATGATATTTGAAAATGGTAAGTGACCACAAACAAGTGTAATATGATATTTGAAAACTAATGTGACCTGCTCCATTTACAAAATAACAAATGAAACCATGTGAACATCTCAAGAGAAGCAGAAAAAGCACTTGACCAAAGTAAATACACATTTTAAAATCTTAGCAAATCAAAATAGGAGGGAATTTCTTTGATCTGATAAAGCATGTTTCCAAAATACCTACAGAAGACATGGCAATCAATGGTTAAACACTAAAGACTTTTCCTTTAATAAGAAACAAAATAAAAGACAAAAAGGTCCTCTATCACCACTTCTTTTCAACATGGCACTGGAGGGTCAAGTCAGTACAGTAAATCTGTAAAAAACAAGTAGCAAGCAGCAAGATTGCAAAGAAAGGAATAAAACTGTCATTTCACAAAGCATATAATTATGTACTTCAAAAACCCAAAAGTAGAATACTAAAATTAATACACAATTAGCGTTATCAACCAAAACATGGTCAAAATACAACTTAGCTGTGTATGACAATAAACACAAAACAAATAAAGAGAACACATTCACAATGCACTAGAAAACTTAATATCTAGGAATAAGTCTAAACAAATATTATGTAATATTTATCCTGAAAGATACAAAATTGGAACCTAAATAACATACAGAAATGTTGTTATGGATTGGAAAACTTAATACAGTATGGAAGTCAACCCTCCCCCAAAGTTAACCTCTGGATTCAATGCAATCCCAGTCAAATTCCCAGCAGTTCCTCCCCCTCCTTTTTTTTAAGACCTCACTTGTAAAACTTCATATGGGAATTGAACAAGTTAGTCTTAAAGATGAACAAAACTGGATGACTCAGAGATTTCAAAACATATTACAGAGCTATAGGAATTAAGATGGTGTGCTATTGGCACAAGGGTAGACAAACCAGCCAGCTAAAGAGATAGAGAGCCCAGAAATAGGCCCAGATACATATGGCTACCTGATTGATGAATAAGGCAAACTAAATGGGCCCTGGGGGGAAATAGTCATTTTAACAAATGTTAAATGAATCAACTGGATATATACTATATACAAATATTGCAGATGGACTTCCTTTCTAAATGTTAAAGATAAAAGTTAGTGCCTTCGAGAAGGGTCTAAAGAGTGTTTAATTTGGGGGCATCAGAAATATCCATAAGGGAGATAATGGTGAGCACCTAGTTTATGGGCTCCTGAAGCACAAAATTAGGAGTGAGGTCATGAGTATAGATTGACAGTGCTGTGTGTCCTATATCCCTGGTAAGTAACTCCAGATCTTGGTCACCTGGGTCCCTGTGTTTTTAGAAAATAGCATTATCACCAGTGGGGATAAGGAAGGGCTAGGTCTAGCTGAAATACCAGAGACGTGATTTCATTCTTTGGTGTATGATTCCTTTGATAGTCTAGAATGATCCATCTGCCGCTAGTCTAACCCCTCAAATACTTCTGCAATGCTTCTTTCAGAATAACCTGAATAAAATGTAATTTATATCATGCTATTTCCCCTTCAAACATCCATGTGTGGTTCCCATGAGTTTATGGCTAAAAAAATAAACAAAAGAAAATAACTTTCTTAAGCTCAAATTTTGCCGTTTCCACAAATACATTAATTCCGCTACACCAGTACATAATTTTATGCTTTGCCTCACCACTGTGACTTTATACATGTTCTTCCCTCATTGAAAATCTTCCCTATTTCATTTTCCTAAACTTTTTTGTCTCATTTTTCCTAAGTTACATATTCCCTGATTTCATAGTCTTAGACAAAGTCAGATTCCTGTCCTTGTCTGTTGCTCCTCTGTACCCATTAAAACTTTGCGCACAAACTATTAAATCCATTATTTCTCTCATCAGTCTTCTAATGTTCACCAGTTTCAAGCCTCTGCTCCACCTCTCACCTCAGGCCTTTCTGAAAATTCTGTCTCAGATGGAAAGCTAAATCTTATAGTCAGTACAGAGAAATAGAATAAAACTGAGTGGTACTGAGGCCAAATCCAAACTCACTCCTGTTTATATTCAACCTCTCACTCTGTTCATTTGGGAGATGCTATCCTAAATGCTTGGCCCTTTCAGGGCAGAACATGCAGAGTAAGAGAATAAACTTTCTGAGACAGGGGCAGACATGGCCAGTTGTCCATAAAAGGATGCTTGGTGTGTGAGAATAAAGGGAAATCTCACGAAAATAGAGTGTAGAGGCCAGAAGAGGGAGCCATACTATTCAATATCAATAGAGGAAGAAATGTCAACATCCCAAAAGGGAAAGACCTACATTGCATCTCATTGGAGAAACTGACTACCCCTGCAACTCAGCCAATGAGAAATTGTCATCACTCTGAACTCTTGCCTTTCTCCAATGGACTTTTGTCCAAAACAACTTCTCCCAACTTCCTCCTTCATCTCCATAAAATAATGTTCCTCTCTTTTGTTGGGTTTGCCCATGGTTTTGCCGTAGCATGTCCTGCATTGCAATTCTTTGTTATTCCTTATAGACTCATTTTGCTGGTAAAATAACTTGCAGTTTTATATTTTAGGTTAACAAGTGAAATGTTGAAGAGCCCAGATAAACTCAAATTGCTTTAGTTCTCTTTGGATGATTCCTGGACCATCCATCATCCTAAGTTACTAATTCTGCCACGTTTCCCCCAAAAGCACAGGCCAACTGTTACCTCTTAGCGGGGGAGGAGTTTCTACACAGCTCCATTCCACCACAGTTGTGGGGAGAAAAGCAGAGTCTTAAATTAAGACCAATTTTCTCATCAGGAAAGTAAATTCCCCCTTTCCTCAAATCTCTGCATGCAGGCTCTGATTTCAGGTTAACCTAACTCTACTCCTTAGTTCACTCAGCTCTAGACACAACTTTACTCAGTGTTAGACATCAGATTGGCCACTGTTCTTAAGACGTGAGCACTAGCATCCTCTGTCCCTATCCCCTCGAGTTGGACAACCTCTTCTTCCAATCAGTGTTGGAAGCTCTACGGCTATCCCTTTCTCAATTTCATCTCTCTACTTGGAGCTATAGTTCTTAGTGTAACTGACAACTTCCTTGGTAATATCAAAGCTCATGAGGAAAA
The DNA here is from genome assembly GCA_030068075.1 of Paguma larvata. Classification (NCBI taxonomy): domain Eukaryota; kingdom Metazoa; phylum Chordata; class Mammalia; order Carnivora; family Viverridae; genus Paguma; species Paguma larvata. Next base: position 60,455,258 of record CM057831.1, read on the forward strand.
ATGTCAAAGCCTTAGACATTTTTGAACACTTATCACCTTGCGCAGAGTGATGATACTTCTATCTCAAAGTTGGATAATGATTTTGCTCTCTCAGTTTCTCCATTCAGCATCCCTTCTAGATGCACACCTGAGCTACACTTTACATGTTATGGGCTAACCCACAGACTTTCCACCAAAATTATGCTTAGTGGAATAATGTACATGTTAGAATAACATAGAGTCTGGTGGGTGCTGATCTCTGTACCTTTGGGTTCTCAAACACCAATATCTAAGGTGTACATTCTCATTCTCTTATACACAGGATGGAATGAAAACTCTAAGATAAAGTATTACTTCTCCTAAGACTGTTTTCATATTGTAAAATTATATTTTTATATTGATAAACTTAAGGTGTACAGAAAGTATTACTTTGCTACACTTGTATATTGTAATATGATCGCTATTGTAGCAACATTTATCATGTTACCTAATTATAGTATAATATTATTGTCTATATTCATTATACTGTGCTAGATCTCTATGGCCTATTTACTACTCATTCGAAGTTTGTACCCTTAAGCACTTTCAGTCTTATCCCTCCACCCTCCATTCCCTGGTAGCTACCATTCTACTTTCTGTTTTTTACAGGTTTGATATTTTTTAGATTCCACATACAAGTGATACATACAGTACTTGTCTTTCTCTGACTGACTTATCTTGGGCTAAGCCTTTAAATGGATATTTTGAAGGTACTATGTAAAGGTTCCTCTAAGAGGAGGTCTTATTCATTTAGTAGTCAGCTGTCAGTATGTGACTTCAACTTGTCGCCTTATGCTCTTTACTGGGCTCCCTGAAATTGCTCTTGCAAGTCAAAAGATAACAATGTTGCTTTGAGTTTCCTGTCGTCTTCCTTCCTTGAAGTATTACATCCTATATATACAAACATACCTACCTGCCTAAGCCTACACACTATCTTACATAAATCTACATACTTCCAAAGGTGAAGGAAAGATGTTATGTATTTAAATACAAAAAGAAAGAGAAAATAGAGGTTTTGTAGCACTTTGCCCAGAAAATCCCATGCACAGAGTGTTTGACTGTAATAGAGATACCAGTCATTTAGGGCAACATTCAAGGAGCAGGGCACGGGTTGGGATGAGCACTGGGTGTTGTATGGAAACCAATTTGACAATAAAGATAATAAAAAATAAAATAAATAAATAAATATAAAATTACTTCCTACATTCTTTTTTGTTATATACTTCATTTCACATATCATTTCATTCTCTCATTTTACTGCATTTCACATTTTATTAATCTATCTCCTATGCATTTGCTAAACATCTTTTATGTGTTTGTTATTCTGCTTGACTCAGTAGGAAATGCAAAAGTGAGCAACAAACAGTAACCTAATAGAACTTATAAAGCAGAAAGCACAGTATAGAGAAATGAGAAATTATTTGGAAAGGGAGTGAGTAATATACCTGTTTTAGAACTTTCAGGCCTACAGTCTCCTAAATGGAATATTGTTAAAATGACTGAAGCTACTACTAGAACTTTAATTCACCAGAGAGCTTCCATATGCAGCCACCTGCAGGCAAGTGAGAGGATCTCTTTTTAAAATCTCAAACAGAAATCGAGGCTTTCTGTCCCACGTGGTAGAAGATAGTTTTTTGTCAGTGAGGAAATTAAGCAAATCTTGAATTCTTATTTATCAAATAGTCTTCACTGGAAATTCCAAGAGGGCTCTAGATTTGATGACTTTAAAAATCCCTATAGATATGAAATTCTAGGTATGCAGAAATTAAACAAAAAAAAGTGGACCATCTACCAAATGGATGGTCAATATGGACCATCTACCAAATATTTTTGTGTGCTTCAAGAGGTAAATTATAGAAAATGTAAAACTTTCTAAGTTAAAAAAAATGAAATAATAACATAATGAAATAATAACATAAAAAATTGTAGAAATACATGTAGTGACTGTGAACACACTTTCCTCACTGGGTAACTTGAGATCTTTTTTGTTTTTCTCCTGTTCTCTGTTCATGTAGAGTCTTTCACTGTGAAGAGAGGTTCTTTGGTCTGGATCCATTCCAACCAGACTATTAGGCAACTGCCAATATCTAAAATGTGGTACAAGACCAAGATTTTAAAAGATGAGTTAGAACAAGGAACGACTGAGGGTGCCATGGCACAACATCGTGAGCTTTAAATAAGGAAAGGGTTTTATAAGACAGTGACACACAATAATCAAGAAATTGCACTGGGGGCCGGGAATGACACAGGGAAAGGCAGAGCATCTCTGAAATGCATCGTGGTGTATAAAATAATGAAGAGCATCTTCTTCTGAAGGCATTAGAGAAATTGATGTTCACAGGAAAATAATGAGTTGCCATCTACAAGTTATTAGCATGTCTAAGTCTCTGGTTAAAAAGCTTTCCATAGATTAAGTCATATAATAATCTAATAAATCACATAATAAAAGCTCAGTTATCACTGTCCTTACATGAGAAAAACAAGAGCTCAGATCAGTGAGTAACAAGTTACACATCTAGTCAGTGGCCAGACTGGTATACCTGGGATTCAAATAAATAAAGATACCTTCTTATCTTATTCCATGAGAAACAGTCTTAGGTTCTTTGTATATAAAATCACACTGAACTGTGAGTTATATAGAGTTTTTTGTAAGGTGTTTTGAAAAATACATTATATCAACAACTTGATCTTCCCCTAAGAAGTTTTCAGAGGAAATAAGAAACAAGGTGTGGTTTATGAATTATTCACCTTAGTTCAACAAAACAACAAATACGTAAATAATTGTGTTACCAGCTCTAAGTATATGGAGCTAAGAAGACAAATAAAACTCCTCAACAAACTCAGAGGAATTAATAATCTAGTATTAGAGGGAGAGAGAGACACACATGGCTCAAAATAGATTAATTCTGCTGGAGTGAATAAAAGGAAAGATTGTAAAGTGAGTGGAGTTTCAACTGAAACTTAGTTTGTCAAATGAAGACACTGGTGTTGGTTTTCTATGTGGTTAAGATTCTTGAACATAGACTAAGAAAAAAAATATCAGTGGGCATAATCTGAAATAATGAGCTAGGAGCAACTAAAATGATGGGTGAAGAGAACAGTGCTGGAGAAGTTTATACTTTGGTTGGGATCAGTTTTTGGATGTTTGGAACAGAGAAGAGAGAGTGGATCAAAGCTATTACTTTGATAAAAGACAATAGTATAGGAATGATAAATTATTTTATAAATCCCCCCAAAATAACTACCTTCATCATAGACCAGCCAGCTATGTTAGAAGACATTCTCAAATGGCCCTTATTTATGAGGCTCTCGGTACCCAAAAGGGGGATCTGTTGTCAATGTAAATTAATCCCAGGAAATATTGGCCAATATCTGAGTTCCCATCATTTTCAGGGCATAAGCAGGAAGGGAATTGCAAAGAATTAAAACACACCTATCCTTGTTCAAATAACCCATTAATATGGATGACTGGATCCCAGAGAACACTATTTTGGCACCAGCACAGGATATGAGGATTGGCACGATAGAGCTGAAATTAAAATGAATAAGTCAATTCACCTATATAACTAAGATAAACAGAAAAAAGTGGGGATGCAGACAGTGCCTGAAGGCTGATGGAAAAGTCATATGTGAGAGGATGAAGACCTAAATTAGTGAAGCACATCTGAAAACAGGACACACACTTTAACTTCAAATAAAGCACACACACAAAAATGAGTCATCTTAAAATGTTTTAATTCATTAAAAATTAAAGGAAAGAATTACAGGAAATTCATACTCCAGGGAAGTGGTGTTATCTGGCAGGGCTTAGAGGAAGCAGTGGGTGACACATGTCATTCCCTTGCTGTCAGAATCAAAGTTCTGGAGACAACTTTTATATCTTCACAGGAGACCTATTCATAACACAAAACTAGCTTGAACTGTGACAGGTAGAACCAAGAGATCTAATACATATCTAAGTATTAAGCAATTAAGGAAACTGAGAGGCACTGAAAATGACTGGAATACCATTTTTTGTTTATTTGAAAAACAGTATCACTCTAACCTAGTTCCTATAATTATGGTTTGACATGTCCCACTCACACAGGTGAGGCCAAGGGAAACTTCCAAATAACTCCATAATGCAAAATAAGGCCCCAGTCAGTACAGAGAAAACAGAAGCCACGATATGAATATCTCCATAAATTAAGTGAAAAGTTGGAGAATGTGAAATCCAAACTTATTCCTGCAGTAACTATTTAAATTTCCTGTGCATCATGAAAACAATTTCTATTCCTCAGGTTAGTTCTTACCCATTTTACCTCTTACAACCTCCTCAGTAGCTTCTCGATTCCCTGCTTGATCTCCTTGGTCCTCACACCATAAACAATGGGGTTCAGAGCTGGGGGGATGAGGTGGTGCAGGATGTTGAGCAGGATGGGGACATCCGGGGGAATTCTCTTCCTGGCCAGGTTAGTGATGACCAGAACTAGCAGCACAGTGCTGAAGAAGAGGATGAGGATGAAGTGGGAACCACAAGTGCCTAGAGCTTTGGCCATAGCTCCCTCAGCCTTGATCCTTAGCACAGCTTTCAGGATGAAGGAGTAGGAGAGAACAATCAGGATGAGGTCAGAGCCCAGTAGGGTCCAGCCTGCCACAAACTGGTAGAGCTGATTGAAGGTGATGTCATCACAGGACAGTTTAGACACAGACATATTAGTGCAGATGCAGTTCTTGATGATGTTCTCTGCACAATATCTGAGTCGGGAAGAAAGTATGGGGATAGGCATAGTAAGAAGGCCATTCCGGGCCACAACAAAGATTGCAGCCCTAGCAACAAATTGGTCAGTAATGATAGATGGATATCGTAATGGGTGGCAGATGGCCACGTATCGGTCATACGCCATGATCATGAATGTGCAGGATTCCATGGTCAGGAAACTATTCATGATGAACATCTGGAGAAAGCAAGCTGAGAAACTAATAGATTTATTGTCAAACCAGAAGATGGCCAGGACCTTGGGGATGACAGTCAGGCAGAGCACCATGTCCAGCAGGGAGAGCAGGCTGAGCAGGTAGTACATGGGCTCGTGCAGAGAGGCCTCCAGCCAGATGGTGATCAGCAGGGTGGTGTTGGCCCCCATGGCCAGGAGAAAGAGAAGGCTGAGGGGCAGGGACAGCCAGTGCTGCCAACTCTGGTAGTTAGGGAAGCAGATGAGGAGGAATTCGGAGACTGAAGCAGCGGAGTAGTTGCTGGGTGAGGCCATGTAAAGTGTCTTGATCTCTACTGACACTTCAGAAAACCTTGAAGGGTGAGATAAGAATAAATCCATCCAGACAATATGAATAATCATGGGGAAGTAACTTATTTTTCAAAGAACCACTTAAAGTAATCATAGTTACGTGTCTGGTACTATTCTAAGTGCTTTATAAATATAAATCAATCCATTCTGTTAAAAATCCTATAAGTAGGATGATAGTAGGATGACCATATTTCCTGTTTGCCTGGAATAATTCTTATTTATGTCCTTGTCACTCTTAATGGTTTCCCAACTTGACTGGTAAATTACATGATCATCCTCCTTATAATAAAATACCACTGTTAGCCCAGTTTTAACAGATGGGGAAACAAGGGCAAAGGTAAGTAAATTCATTTTATTAAAATCATACTAATGAAGCCATGATCTGAAATTATAAAGTCTGAATCTGCAGCTGAAACTCTTAGCCACTACCTACATGTGTCTCTATAAACAAAAATACCTATGTGGGCTCTGCTGTTAAAGCAGATCAACCATAGGCCCTACGCAAATGCGTGCCCCTGTCCCTCTTCCAAGAAGGGACACCACAGGCAAAGGAGAAATCAAGACTACATGCATCACCATGAAATACCTAAAGACGTCAATAGAATTATGACTATCATTTGTACAGGAAATAGCATCTTAGAGAAGTCTAGAAAAGACTAGACTTTGGGGTACCTGGGTGGCTCAGTCAGTTAAGTGTCTGACTCTTGATTTTGACTCAGGTTACAATCTCACGTTTATGAGATAGAGCCTCATGTTGGGCTCCATGCTGACAGTGTGGAGATTGCTTGGGATTCTCTCTCTCTCTCCCTTTCTCTCTGCCCCTGCCACTTGCTCTCTTTCCTCTCTCTCTCTCTCAAAATAAACAAATAAACTTAAAAAAAATAAAGAATATACTTCGAGATCAGAAGGTATGAAAAAGTTTCCTAATGTCTTGAGCAAGCAGTTGGAATAAGAACAAGAAATTGAAGGAGTCAGCAATTTGGGTCCAATGCCACTGCCCAAAGGTGAGGGTGGGGGCAGCAGCAACTTCTGTCTTCACCTGGCTCCATGTGGATTCTCTGTTAGTCACAAAACTAGACAGAGCGGGTTCGCATGGATTCATGGCCTGGTACACCCTAACCAGTTATGAGCATTTAAGACACTTCTGAGATAACCTTTTATATGGCTGCCATGCTAAGGCTTATCTCTGAACATTAAGTGACATGCTCAGTGACACTTTGAGATTGCCCAAAATAAGCCAATTTTTATCAGTAATGGCAGTGGTCCCAATAAGTGTCAGAGTCTCCTAGATTCAGCCTCCCTATATTTTCTGAGAGGTAAGAAGGTAAGGTAAGTATACATATTTGAAGACAGATTTTGAAATTGGAAGAAATAAATTCGCTTCTCTACTTTGCCTAATATATTATCGGTGTCCAGATAATCTATGGCAGTGATTCCAATAGAAATACATTGTTTGCCACATACATGATTTTACATTTCTAGTAGACATCTTAAAAATTTCAAAAGAAACACCACATGAAATTAATTTTAATAATATATGTTATTTTACTCGATATATCCAAAATATTATCACTTTGACATGCATCAGTGTAAAAAAAATTAAAGAGCTATTTTGCATTCTTTGTTTTTGTTTTTGCATTAAGTCTTCAAAATTAGGTACATTTTACACGTGCAGCACATCTTAATTCTGACTAGCCACATTTCAAGTGCTCAATAACTACATGTGAACTGGATGTGGGCTGTATTAAACAGCACAGGTCTAGAGTTCTAGAAAACCAAACATCTCTCTTGTATTTTGCCTAACATGAGTTCACTCTGTGTGTTGGAAAAATGGTATCTATTACTTGGGTTATATATAGAAATTCCATTCATTTGGCTCCATTTCTAGGGCAGCTCAAAATAATAATACTTCTCATCAAATTTCCTTTAGAGATTCTTCAGTAAATTGATCTTTCAAACTTCAAGATGGGAATTGTTAAGAACAGAGATAATCAACATGTCCAGAGCCCCCAGTTTAGGTACCACAGATGCTTCTTCCAGAGATTAGGACTTTCCCGCAATCCTGACCTCCTTGACTTGGATTAGATGTCACACTTTCCCTACTTTAAATCAGTGTGGTTTAATTGTTCTGGAATCAATGTCACCCTTTAACAAAGAGTGCCAGAATGTCCAGATATCTCCACATGTGGTCATAGGAAGACCATTCTTCCACATAAGATACATTTGGGGCCTGGAACTAGGTTTTGTTAACAAAGGTGACAAAAAAGTGGAAGTTCAGAGGGTGGAATCAGAATTAGGTAATAGCTATAACTTCAGGCATAAATCTAGAAAAAAACTATTCATCCTGTTAGTCCAACCATAGAAACTTACTTGCGGCCAGATTCCATTTACCTTAAAGAAATAAATCATTCCTATAAACTCATCAACTTTGTTTCCAGTTGGTTATGATGTTCTTTTTCTTGAATCAGTGGACCAAAAGTAAAGAACTGACACCATACCTAGTTCTGGGGGCTCCTGGACAGCATAGCAACTTAAGGAAAGGAAAATATTCTGTCCCAGCCAGAGAAGCAGGAAAGAACACTGGGAGACAAGGCAGGATGAGAGGGGAAGGCCAAGAGGGAGTAATCAAGGCAACTGGGATTACTGGTCCTATCCCATCTGGTGTTTCTAGGGCAATCTTCTGTAGGGCATCTGAGTTGCAGTTGAGAATATAAACCTCTGGTCTCTAATTGCCATAAGCAATAATGAAGGTATAAATTTAACTCAAGAACACTTACCCTTATCTCAGCTTTTCTAATTAGGAATGGCATAGCTTATACTAGAAAACTTTTGCTCCTTCGTAAAAGCAATGATGCACCAGGTTTGGAGAAACTGGTAGAATCTGAATCTGTAGCACCAGACCTGCTATAGTCCTACCAGGAGAATTCCTTCTCCTTGGTTATACTGAATATTGAATACCTAGAGGCCTACATGCTTCATCATTCCCATCTTCTTGATTTTCCTACCTCTAAACCAGACCTATCAGCTTGAGGAGGCTGCACTGAACTGCTGCTAGTTATGACTGCTTACTGCACCACCTACCCCAGCCCCTCAGAAACTCCAGAGGCTATTTTCATGGCCCTAAGCTCCATCCCCACAGACCACAGAGGCTAAGGCTATTTTAGCCATCTGAACCTAGGTGCATATTCTCAGGCGGGGGTGGGGTGAGAAAGCAGAGAAAACACAGGAGACAAAATCTAAAATCTAACATGGGAGGTGAAGTGAACAAGGAGACAGCTGAAGAAAACTTTCAGGAGGAGGGTGCTTCTAAATGAAGAGCATATATGTTTGAAAAACAAATATTTCTAAACTTAGAACAGAGATCAATTTACTTCAGACCTTAAGTGTACTCTTGAAAAAGTGATGATTGAATGAGGATTTAATATTATCCTTAAACTGGGACCATGTCATTATGGCCAGTGTACAGAAATGGGCCACCTGGCATAGCATGTTATGGATATATCATTTCCTCTATTATCCACAGGGCAGTGACTTAAATGGAAATAGGAGTGGACACTTGAAACATTTGTTATTATTAATGATAGTGCATGATAAGAACATGAAAATCTAACTCACTCACTGGGTGAGTAAATGCTTCATCTGAGTATGTACAGCAGTAGAGGGGAAATGTCACGTAAAGTTTCCAGGTACCAGAAATAGCAGTGAGGGAATTGGAGCACGCTCTCCCTGAGCTCAGATGTGCTAAATGGGAAGGGTATAGCTTATTCTAGAAAAACACAGAGACGCATTCCTCTGTCTTTCCCCCCCTCACAATGTCTGAGTCCCAGAATTGGGCCTGCAATCATGTTTCAGATGATGGGACATACCTGGGCAAGACACTATCTCTTTTGCTTTGAACTTGTCTCTGTGTCTTCCAAAGGGAATTTTGGGTTGCATATCAGCCTCACCTCACCTGGCCATGTTAGTACTGCCCCTAAGTAATGCCTAAGATTGAGGTGATCCTGCTCTACTTTATTCTTCTAACCCTGCCACCTCTTCCTGAACAGAAGGGAACATCCCAGGGAGGCTCCTGCCACTGCCTGGTCTACGCATCATCCGTATGCCTGAACCAGAAGCCCTCGCTCAGGAAGAGTCTAAATTAGAAAGATGAAATTGTGATGTAAAAGAGAAAGACAAACAGAGGTAATGACACCAAAGAAAGACACCATCTCTCTTTTCTACCCAGAACTGAGAATGCTTCTGAAGAGAGAATAATAGCCTTGTGGCCTTTTCTCAGATGAAGTGCCAAGTCACAGCTGGTTCTGACAGAAACTTCAGAAGCTCTTCTACCCTAAAAAAATAAAAATTCAACTGAACTATGGACTCCATGGGATGTGGAGAAAATATGTGATATAGCAGCACTGTATGCTCTCTTTATTTCTTTGGTTATTTTATAGGTAAACTGAGAGTGATATTCCTTTCCACTGCCCGAGGCAGAGGCTGCAAGGCAATCACGCATCTCAGACACTGTGTGGCCACAAATCAGTCAATAATTGACTACAGCAGCTTTCTGGGTGTGGTAAGAACAGACTGTTTCATGACCTGTGTGTCAGAGCCTGTCTTGATCCCTCGACTCTCCCAGATGGGGACGTGGAGGCAACTTTGGGGGACAGGTGACACTGGAAACCAGATAGATTCAAATGATGTGAGCACTGGATGGTATAATAGCCACTTATCACCCGTGGCTCCCCTTTGCAGTTCCAGAAGTTATGCTTGTAGGTAGCATCATGGCATATCCAGACTGAAATAGATAGGAATAGAATATGCTCAATTAACAGTTTTATGGGGTGCCCAATAGTTGCGGGTTTCAAAATGATAACCCTCACATACGTAAAAGATTTCTCAAGAAAACGTACTAGTAATAAAATATCTGCAGGGCCAGAGGAGGACAAAATGAGATGGACACCTTTAACCCCAAGGTAAATGAGATGTGAGATGATGATCTAACTCATATTCCAGAGGGCAGCAAAGAGAAGCAGTGTGCTTAGGAAAATGATGATAATGATGATGATAATTCATTTAATGTCTATGTAATTAAGGTATGCAACTTTCAAGGTACTAAACAAAAATTTTCATACTTAGTTTATTTACTCTTCAAAACAGTGATAGAAATAAGGATTACTGGGGCGCCTGGGTGGCTCAGTCGGTTGAGCATCCGACTTCGGCTCAGGTTATGATCTCGCGGTCCGTGAGTTCAAGCCCCGCGTCGGGCTCTGTGCAGACAGCTCAGAGCCTGGAGCCTGCTTCAGATTCTGTGTCTCCCTCTCTCTCTGTCCCTCCCCCACTCATGCTGTCTCTCTCTGTCTCAAAAATAAATAAACATTAAAAAAAAAAGAAATAAGGATTATTATCATCATTTCAAGGTAAGGAGACAAGTTTAGTCAAAGTTCATAAAACCTGAGCTAGCAAATTTAGTTGAATTGGTTTATCTGAGCATCAAATTCCAATTACTCTGATTATTCCAACCCTAGGGGACTTCACTATAGAAATTTCGTTTAGTTCTGGCTAACAATAGTCTCTGTGTTAGGTACTATAAGAACACATATTAGTATAAGATTTGATCATTGTTCCCAAGTAGTTTTCAAAGGGAGGGAGGGATAAGACATGCACTGATGAAATGTTCCATCTTATTCAGCTGTATCTTTATTCTAAATTCTCCTGTATAAGGAAGTGTAAAAGTAACCACGCAAAATTAAAAAGATGAATGAAATACTCTCTCAACCTCATGACACCATCAGAGAAAAGAAGCTCATGACACCATCAGAGAAAGACATACAGCTACTCAAGATGCTAGAAGAGAGATTCCAGTTGAGGGTCATGAAAGGAAGACCTCCTGTGCAAAGTGGTGTTTGGCTTCAGCTTCAAGTGAAATATGGGGTTCAGCAGTGATGATACTAGTGAATGAAGGTTGGTGTAGAAAGGGTTAAACGATTAAAGATGGACAGCAAACACAAAAAGGAAAAGTTCAAGGAAAAGTGAGCTGTTTGTTTTAGCTATAGTAGGGGAAACAAAGAAAGTTTGAGATAAGTCTGAAAGTCTGTTAGAGCCAAAACACAGAGGTATCTAAGAGAAGAAATGAGGATCACTATTGCAAAACGTATAACTTTTAAATTTAATGTATAGTAACCTTAAATTTAAATATAAGTCATCTGTCAAAGACAAGTTTTAATACAAAAGAAAATAGGATAGTCCAATTTGGAACATTCTCCAAATGATGTTTGGGAAAAACATCAATAAATTTTTATCCACAAGAGACAGGTGGCTAGTATAAAATATTCCCTGGAAACATTGAACTAACATGTGAATCATTAAGGAGGGGACTGCAAAAGAGAATGCACTTATCTGTGAAAATCAAACCGTAGAGCTTCCATGATATTATGGAAAAACTGTTGACAGTTACATCAGCCACAGTCCAGAAGGGAGGTTAAAGCAAACAGCGCAATAGAGGGAATGAATGGGACAGGTGAGTTGTGCCTAGGATGAGCAGGTCAGAGTCGGGAACGGATGGTGCTTAAAAGCGATGGAAAGTTCTAAGTTCCTTATTGGAGGTACATGGGATAAAGTGAGGATTACAGAGTCATGAAGATAATGAGGTAAAAAACATATAACATTTCAAACAATACAACTCCTCCATCAAAAAAGGCCCTAAAATTTTTTCTATATCCTTTACAAATAAAAGTGTGAAGAAAGAATCTGGAAAGAAAAGAAAAGAAAAGAAAGAAGAGAAGAGAAGAGAAGAGAAGAGAAGAGAGAGAGAGAGGAGAGGAGAGGAGAGAAGGGAAAGAAGGAAGGAAGGAAAGAAGGAAGGAAGGAAGGAAGGAAGGAAGGAAGGAAGGAAGGAAGGAAGGAAGGAAGGAAGGAAGGAAGTAGGGGGAGGGAGGGAAGAAGGAAAGAAGCAAGGATTTTATTTTTTTTTGTTATAATAGTTTATTTTCAAATTGGTTTACATATAACACCCAGTGTTCATCCCAACATGTGCCCTTTTTAATGCCCATCACCCCCTCTCCCCCCTCCCTCATCCCCCTTACCCTCAGTTTTTTCTTAGTCTTTGAGAGTCTCTTATGTTTTATCTCCCTCCCTCTCTGTGTCTTTTTTTTTCTTTCCCCTCTTCAAGGAAGGAAGGAAGGAAGGAAGTAGGGGGAGGGAGGGAGGGAGGGAGGGAAGGAAGAAGAAGATGTTCCCAGAGAAGTCACACAAATGGAAAATTTTAACAGTGTCTGAAAGGATCTGAGGCGCCAAAAGAGGAAAAATATGCCACAGGTGCCAAAAAAGAGAGTCAGGAATGTTCAGAGTAAAGCACTCAACCCTCAAAACCAAAGTTCTGGGGTTAATGGCTATACTTCATCCCAATCAACACCTCACAACACAAAAGTCATATCTGAAACAGGAGTTATGAATGTCATCTATATTCTTTGCAAATCAGGGGACAGGCAGATCTCTTTAAGTACAAAGTATGTTTCTTTTTTATTTAATGTTTCTTTATTTTTGAAAGACAGAGAGAGACAGAGTGCAGTGGAGGAGGAGCAGAGAGAGAGAGAGAGAGAGACAGAGACAGAGATAGAGACAGAGACAGAGACAGAATCTGAAGCAGGCTCCAGGCTCTGAGCTGTCAGCACAGAGCCCTATGTGGAGCTTGAACTCATGAGCAGTGAGATCATGACCTGAGCCCAAGTTGGTCACTTAACCGATTGAGCCACCTAGGTGCCCTTAAAGTTTGTTTCTTTAATTGCCAAACACTCCCACTCTAATCCAGCTCCACTTGGCTAAGGCTTGGCAAGACCCTCAGGTAAGAAGTAGTCAGGGCAAATTCCCAAGTGACCACAGAATCCAGGCAAGGAAGATTTCCTTTGAAGCAACAAGAAAAAGGGTTCACAGAAGAAAGTTTTTATTGTTGTCTGAGATACCAAGAAAAAAGAGAATCAGAACTCATTCCAGGATTGAAAAATAAAATTTCCCTTCCAACATGAAAATAATTGCTGACTTTTATTAATAATTCCAAGGATGGATCTAATCCTTTTTACTTCTTATAACCTCCTCAGTAGCTTCTGGATTCCCTGCTTGATCTCCTTGGTCCTCACACCATAAACAATGGGGTTCAGAGCTGGGGGGATGAGGTGGTGCAGGATGTTGAGCAGGATGGGGACATCTGGGGGAATTCTCTTTCTGGCCAGGTTAGTGATGACCAGAACCAGCAGCACAGTGCTGAAGAAGAGGATGAGGATGAAGTGGGAACCGCACGTGCTCAGGGCCTTGGCCGCAGCTCCCTCAGCCTTGATCCTTAGCACAGCTTTCAGGATGAAGGAGTAGGAGAGAACAATCAGGATGAGGTCAGAGCCCAGTAGGGTCCAGCCTGCCACAAACTGGTAGAGCCGGTTGAAAGTGATGTCATCACAGGAGAGTTTGGACACAGACAGGTTAGTGCAGATGCAGTTCTTGATGATGTTCTCTGCACAATATCTGAGTCGGGAAGAAAGGACTGGAACAGGAAGGAAAAAGAGGGCATTCCGGGCCACAACAAACATGGTAGCTCTAACAACAAATTGGCCGGTAATGATAGATGGATATCGCAGTGGGTGGCATATGGCCACATAGCGGTCATAGGCCATGACCATGAATGTGCAGGATTCCATGGCAAGAAAGCAATTCATGATGAACATCTGGAGGAAGCAGGCAGAGAAGCTGATGGACCTGAGGTCAAACCAGAAGATGGCCAGGACCTTGGGGATGACAGTCAGGCAGAGCACCATGTCCAGCAGGGAGAGCAGGCTGAGCAGGTAGTACATGGGCTCGTGCAGAGAGGCCTCCAGCCAGATGGTGATCAGCAGGGTGGTGTTGGCCCCCACGGCCAGGAGAAAGAGAAGGCTGAGGGGCAGGGACAGCCAGTGCTGCCAACTCTGGTAGTTAGGGAAGCAGATGAGGAGGAATTCGGAGACTGGAGCAGCGGAGTAGTTGCTGGGTGAGGCCATGTAAAGGATTCTGTACAAGCTAAAAATCCAGACTCCCTTAAAATGTAGGACAAAATACATTAACACAGAAAATATGTGTTCTATGTGTAGTAAAATTCAAGTTTCCATTGGGTCTCTTAACCTGTCTCAGTGAAGTTTCTGAATAATCAATATCATCATCATCATATCAATATTTCCTGACATTTAACTGAACAGTTATCATACCCTACACATTACGCTAAATGTTTGTATTCATTAGCACATCTCATCTTTAAAAAAACACTTAAGAGTAAAATAATATTGTTATCCTAATTTTCCAGATAATTAAAAGGAACAGGCAAAGAGGAGCCAACTTCTTTGATAAAAATTATACAGCCAGTAAGTAGTGAAGCCAAGAATGGGACAAAAGAGCCTGACTGTAAAGTCTCTGCTTTCAGCCACTATACATTATTTAGCCTCAACAAGCACAGTTACTTACTAAGCCCTGCCTTCCTTCCTTCAGAGTTTAGAAGGAATAGCTTATGGAGAGCTCTGTTCAGCAGAATACATGGATGTCCCAGAAAAGCCCAGCCCTCTACTCCATAGGCTTGGACAGAGCCTGACTTCAGGGTTTCTAATTTCACTCAAGAAACATTGGATTGAAGGTAGAGCATCCCTTGACTCCACCCAAGAAGAGTAATATCTTCTAATACCAAACAGGATTTCACTTTTTTTTAAGTTATTTATTTTATTTATTTTTAGAGAGAGTGAGACAGAGTGCACATGAGTGGGTAAAGAGCAGAGAGAGAGAGAGAGAGAGAATCCGATGTAGGCTTCAAACCTAGCATGGAGCCTGATGCAGGGCTCGAACCCACAAATCATGTGATCATGACCTGAGCCAAAACCAAGAGTCTGACACTCAATAGACTAACCCACCCAGGTGCCCCAGGGTTTCACTTTTAAAAGCATAGTGTTTATCACTCTTACTGGGTTATTTGCTCTCTTTTCTCTTTGTGAGGTTCAAGAGTGTTTCCTCTGGTTTTCTTAAGAAAATCCTATGAGTTTCAGAGGTGCCTGGGTGGCTCAGTCAGTTAAGCGTCCAATTTGAGCTCAGGTCATGATCTCACCATTTGTGATTTTGAGCCCCGTGTTGGGCTCTGTCCTAACAGCTCGGAGCCTGGAGCCTGCTTTGGATTCTGTGTCTCCCTCTCTCTCTGCCCCTGCCTCTCTCAAGCTCTGTCTCTCTCTGTCTCTCAAAAATAAATAAATGTTTCAAATTTTTTTAAGAATGAAAAGCCTATGAATTTCATATTTTGGTGACAGAGACAATCAATACTGAGGATACACCAAAGATATATAAGGAGCTAGCTAGTAAGTATGGATCCTTACTAGCTATATAAACCTTTAGAGGATCCATTTATCTGGTAAGCAACATTATCTGTGATTCCTTATGGCCAAAATCCAATTATCCCATCCATATGGAATCTGTGATCTGTATGCTCACCTACTTTGATTTAGTAGTTTTTTTTTGTTGGCTACCATCTTATTTACTGCACTACTAAACAAAGAACAGAGTGGCCAAGTACTAAGAAGACTGACAGTAAGGACTGTCACAACCAAAGAAGCAGAAGAGAGCCAGGGATTCAGGACAGACTACAAGAGAGAACCCCGGCAGCAAAAATTTAACATAGGTAGGACTATTGCCTCTGCTCATCTGTCCTATATGACAAATCTCTTCAGATGAATAAATTGTATGAGAGAAGCTGTTAGACTAGCTGCCAGAGAAGATAAGATCCAGGCCTTTCACTCCAAAAATACCAGACTTTCCAAAAGCAGATTATATAACACACACACACACACACACACACACACACACACTCTCTCTCTCTCTCTCTCTCTCTCACTCACTCACTCGCTCACTCACACATACACTTTCTACTGATTATAGGGCTTGAAAACAAACCAAAGATTCGGGGCTAAACTAGAGTAGGAACAATTATGTATCATCTCTGTCCTGTATTTTCATATGTGATTAGGAAAATGACCCTCAATGCAAATTAGAGATTTAAGAAGGATAGAAAACATAGCTACCTTTTCAGAAAATGCTTGTCCTTTCCATAAACCTCAAATTCTGTATCCTCAGAGTGACCTGATCTACTTAAATAAGCAAGAAATACTCAGTGCGTTTCCTGTACCTGGTCTTAATGTTAGGCATACAAATGCATACCATGGATTAAGCAAACACTGGCATCCTAATTAGAGGAAAATTGGCTTACAAACCCTTATAAGACCATATAGTTGTGGCTCTAATAAAGTTGATGTTACAAACGGTAGGAAAGAGAGAAAAACACAGATGAACGAAGCAAAGTGATATGGCTGAAAAGTTGGCCTCCAAGAAGTGAATTTCAAGTCTGGCTCTTATACTCACTGTATGATCCTGTGAGATATTTAAATTCTTTGATAGGGGAGCCTGGCTGGCTCAGTGAGTTAAGTGTCAGACTTCAGCTCAGGTCATGAACTTACGGTTCATGACTTTGACCCTGTAGCAGGCTCTGTGCTGACAGCTCAGAGCCTGGAGCCAGCTTCAGATTCTGTGGCTCCCCCTCTCACTCTCTGCCCCTCCCCCACTCATGCTCTGTCTCTCTCTTTTTCTCTCTCTCTCAAGAATAAACATTAAAAAAAAATTTAACTCCATAACACATACACTCCTCTTTTATGAAATAGATAAATGATATTTAACTTCAGGTGTTGTGGGGAGAAAAAGGGACTATGATCTCCTGAGGTCTTTTTAGGTCCAGAGACACAGTGAGTTGAGAGCATCAGAGAAGGATATAAAAATGAGGCAAATTCACCTGGGAGAGAAGAAGAACTCACTGTGTAGGCAACGGTAAGAGAAGAAACATCTATGTGATGATCAGTATGATTGGTGATAGGTGCTAGGGAGTGACAGATCCCGAGTTCTTTGGGGGAAGCAGGCAGGAGAGCAGAGGGTCAGGAGGCATGGTTAAGGTGTGCAGGGGGAGCCGTGTGAGGTCTGCCTGAGAGCAGGCATTATCACGTACACTGTAAGGAAGCACAGAGAATTTGAAACAGGGAAGTTACATGCTGTAGATGGGACACAGGGAATCACACAGCAGGGAGGAAGGCTTTCGGAGAGTCCTGAACAGTACAAAGGAAAAGTGATGAAAATCTGAATGAACGTCATGCAGGCAAAAGAGGATGTATTTGAGGCATGGGGAGAATACAGGATTTAGGGTAAGAAAGGATGAGCCAGCAGAGAGACTGGAGTCCAGAACATCACCAAGGACCTTTTAGTGATACAGGAAAGACGTGTCTTTTCAGACCTCCTATAACACTGGTATTTTCTGCCAGGTAGCAATATACTTTCAGCTCTGTTTTAGCAAATGCCTTAAGAGCCGGGACCATTTTTCCTCTCTTTCTATATTCCCCCGGGTAAAACTGAGGCCTCCTAATCTAAGCAATGAGGACATGTTGGGCAGCTGAGGCATTGGTCTGATATTCAATATCCAGTTCCAGTGCTGGTGGACTGACATTTGCAAAGGGGTGATCATTGTGCTAAGTGCTATTGACCAAACATGGTTTCTGACAGTGGTATATTGACAGTCTGGAAAGGTCAGTCACGTCTTGAATAAACAAAATTACAACAGAAGACTCAAGCCAAGACTGGAAAACGGAGTGAACATCTTGACTCATAGATGAATTTAGACTAGGGCAGAAAGGAAGATTCTCACCCGGCCAGGCACAAGGGGCTTGGTTACCCAGCCATGGTATGGGAGGGGGCTTTTGGGTCTACAGAAGTTTGCAAACCCTGTACAGACAAAATAATTCAATCTCTTCCCTGAATGAAATAACAGCAAGCGGCCAGTCCCTGCCACTCAGCCTTACACCAGATCTAAGCAGGGTCAGCCTGTACACCAGGACTGAAAGAGTTCTTTTTGCTTTATGTACTAGGCTCCTGGATTCCTCTCTCCTCTCATGATCTGCCTCCTCACATTGTCCTGCTTGGTCCAGCTTGAGACTCACCAGCTTCAGAAAGCTGCACTGCTGCTGTTTCTGGCTGCCGGAGAAAGCACTAAACTGGCCCCTCCATAAGCTCTGGAGGTTGGTTTTATGAACTCTGGCTCCACTGTGCCCCCTCTCTTTCCATTGCTCACCAGAGTTGGTGTCCTTGTTAAACACTTGGGCCCTGAGGCCCTATGGTCTATTTCCCAAGAGAACATATTGTGAAAAGCTTAATTCAGCATTGTCAATAAAGCTCTTGGGGAATCTAAATAAAGAAGCCCTGGGAAAAGAAGGATAAGGAAACTGCATGATGAGAATCTCCTCAGGGAAAATTTATACGGATGCACCTGAGGGGAAGAACTGATTAAACTCTCCTCAGCCCTATAACTCCATGGAGAAGGCGAGAGAGGAACACCCCCAGCAATCAAAGGAGCATAGACCTTGGAGGAGCATGGACCATGGGCAATCAGGCACCAGGGAGCATTTTCCCTGGTGAGCCCCTCTTCTCCAGGGGGAGCGCCAGTGGTCTGGACACAAGCAAATCCCTGAGAGGCACCCTGTTTACACACATGTGGTCTCATGGCCAAGATTTTACCTTCATGGCTGTACTTGGTTTAAACTCCGTTACATTAGTATGGCTGCAGAAAGTTCAACTGTTAACAATCTTCCCCTTCCACAGGGCAACACTTGGCGTTGTTTCCTTGGGGAACAAGTAGAACTGCCAACAGTGCAGCCACCACTCTGCATTAATGCACGGTAGGCCTTGGAAAATAGCCTCTCCTGTGAATCTTCCCAGATGCATCTTAGGATAGGGACTGCTGGCTAAATGTAGAATCTTTTGGGTTTGGGGCAAAGGAACCTTGGAGAGAAGAGAGCAAGTGGAGTCTGGTTCTAGGTCTCACACTTTCCTACCCACAACTGCTGAAGAAGACATCAGAGCTGGAATATACTTGGAATATAATCTTGTTCCCTGCATGCTCTGACTACTCTCCTGGCCCCGTCTCTGTCTTGCTATTTGGAAGTCCTGGGCAAATGCCAAGCATCTTGTCAGCATCAAATAGAGTTGATAGATATGCTAAATGAAAAAAACTCTTTCATGAGTGAATTATGGTTCAATGAAAGAATCTTGCTAGAGCATACTATTTCCTCTAGGCAAAACACCCTGGTCCCTGAGTTTCTTATAAATGAATAGTCCCTCTTTACTGTCAGATTATAGAGATATTGGGAGAGATAATTGGAGGCTTACGTTTGAACCCCTGTTCTACTATTTTCTGGTTACTTTTCCTTGAAGAAGTTTCATTAGCTCTCAGACCACAATTTCCTCATCTGAAATATAGGCATACCAAACTTTCCCGAACAGATTTGTTGCAAGGATAAAAATTATTTTTACTTTTTCATTGAACAAATCCTTTTACCCTACTTTGACAAAGTACTACATATTTGAAAGATGTACATCAAGGAATGGTTTCCTCCACTTTAGAGAGGGAAACCAAGACTTTACATAAAGTCACACCAAGATAACATTCATAATAATAATAACTAATCTTCAGAGTCTGTAATGTGTCATACTACTCTGAATGTTACCTGATTTTCATTTAATCCTTATAACAACTATAGTTATCAATCCCCAATGAGGAATAAACAAAATACATGTTTTGGATTTTAATGTGTCCCCCAAAATGATATATTGAAGTCCTAACCCCCAGGTACTTGTGAGTGTGACCTTATATAGGAATAAGGTCTTTGTAGATGTAATCAAATTAAGAGCTACTGGTTAACACAAAGACTGATGAACTTTCGTTCAACAACCCACTAAGAACACATCCCAAGGTCCAGTTTAGAATGTGTGTATGGATGGAGTTATCAGACCCTATTTTTAGTGGGCCTCAGGCCTTGAGTTTTGTCTCCTCAAACCAGAAAATTACTAAATTTTGCTCCATTTCACAATGGTTTCTTCAGAAGTCCTCAGAGCAGAAGTAGCTTTAAATCCTGGCTTTATATCTCCATTTTTATCTTCTCCTAGATTTTGACCTTTCCTTAACTTCTCAGTACTTTCAAAATTATTTCTCTATTTTTTAATTCAAGCAGGGTTTTTTTTAGTGACAATTTAACTAAGTAAAAACTTGAATATTAACAAGCATTATATATATATATATATATATATATATATATATACAAATTGAATAACATATGTTATATATGTTATATCTATGATGTATATATATTTCCACAGCTTTCCGGTATCTATTGTTTCTGTTGATAAGTATATGACCACTCAATCGGTATTGCTTTGTAAGTAATGAATCATCTCTTTTGATCTATTCAGAAGACTTCATTTTAGGGTTTTAGAATGTTAGCAAATGTGTGTAGATTTAAAAACAAAATAGATTTGAGAGCACAGAAATAAATTCATGTTTATATGGTTAATCTACAACAAAAGAAGTAAAAATATACAATGGGGAAAGACAGCATCTTCAATAAATAGGACAACTATAGCAAAAAAAAAAAAAAAAGGGAGGACCACTTTCTTATACCATACACAAAACAATAATCAAAATGGTTTAAAGACCTAAATGTAAGACCTAAAAGCATTAAAATTATTACCAAAGAACATAAGCATTAATCTCTTGCACATTAACCTCAGCAATATTTTTCTGGATATATCTGCCCATGCCAGGAAAACAGTGCAAAAATAAACAATTGGGACTACAAATCTTTTGCACATTGAAGGAAATCATCAACAAAACAAGAAGGGAACATACTGAATGGGAGAAGATAGTTGTAAATGATATATCCATAAAGGGTTAATATCCAAAATACATAAGTAACTATGCAACTCAGCATGGATAAAACAATCTGATTTAAAAATGGGCAGAGATATGCATAGACGCTTTTTCAAAAAAGTCATACAGATAGTGAACAGACACAAAAAAAGATGCTTAACATCACTAATCATCAAGAAAATACAAATACAAACCATAGTGAGATATCACCTCGCACCAATCAGAATGGCTAATATCAAAAAGACAAGAAATAACAAGTGTCCAGAAGGATAAGGAAAAAAGGAATCCTCATGTTGGTGGTAATGTAATTGGCACAGCCACTGTACAAAACAGTATGGAAGGTTTTCAAAAAAACTTAAAATAAAAGTACCATGTAATTCAATAATTCAACTTCTGGAAATTTACCCAAGGAAAACAAAAACACTAATTCAAAAAGATTATGGCACCCCTATATTTATTGCAGCATTATTTACAACAGCCAAGACATGAAACCAACCTAAATGTCTATTGATAGACAAATGGAGAAGGGAGATGTGATATATATATTATATATACAATGGAATATTACTTGGCCATAAAAAAGAATGAAATCTTGCAATTTGTGACAACATGGATGGACTTAGAAAGTATTATACTAAGTGAAATGAATCATACAGAGAAAGATAAAGTATATGATTTCATATATATGTGGAATCTAGGAAACAAATGAATGAGCAAACAAACAACAACAACAAAAGAGAAACAGACTCATAAATATGGAGAAAAAACTAGTGGCTGTAGGATGGAGGGGGGGTATACGTGAAATATGTAATTCCTTTGGCTGAGAAAAAAAGATACTGGTACAGAAGGAAAGTGAAGGTGATGATACTAACGAAGGCAGTATTTGTCCCACATTAGAAAAAAGACACGCCGAGAAGTGTAATCTTACAGTCTCAGAAAATAGTGGTTGGCTGGATAAACATAGTGTACAAACTTCCTCAGATTCCTGCAAAGCCAGTAGCGTACCTGGAAGTCAAGGAAACTGCTCTCACTCAGCTCTGCGGAAGCACAGCACATGGACACATAAACAGACCTCTTCTGGCTCCATCTACAGGCAAGTCACTATTTACTTTTTTAGGAGCAAGCACAGGTCTAAGGAAACTCGCAGCCTCTTTCTCAAACAGGACACAGTTCTTAATTCTATTATAAACATCCAAGTAAAGGCAATAAATTCAGTGACTTTGTGGCGGAAATCCACCAAAGTCTATCTTTCCCTGGAATATTAACTCATCAGATCTCCCTCTCCCTGTGTCCTAACAGATGACAAGAACTCTGCATAAACTCAAGGACTGAGCAGAAAATGCACTGTCATTTGAATCCCATGTCAGGCTCTTGATATCATCCTAGCAAATCTCAAGGCAGTTTTCAGGAATTTGTTTGGACAGTCCAGTCCTAGGGACTAGGTCTGGAGGAGAAGATATTCAAATCCTTGGACTCATCCACTGAGATCCAGCATATCAAGGTCCCTTTCTTCATTCATACCACTGATATGGGCATGACTGGAAAACACGCAAGGGACCTCAAAGGGCCTCTGTGCTTCTTTTTATGAGCCTAAAATAAAACCTGATGATCTACCAATGAGGCTTCTGGGGGGAGGCAAACAAACGCAGACGAAGCTCTAGGGCTGACAATGTCTCAGAGAGACCAGAAGAGCTACAAAATCTCCAGAGGTCTCATACCACTTCTCACCTTTCCCACTACATAACTTGGAGTTCAGCTGACAATCAATGTGTATAAATGACAGAGACAAGGCTAAATTTACCAAACAGAGTTCTTCCTCCTCCCAGATGCACAGATAAATTTACATTTTCCAGGCGCAACTATAGTTATATGGGGCTATAAGACTGGCCAAAAAAGATAGCATGTACCTCTTCTAGGTACAACCTTTGTAGCCTCCTTGGTGTGCCCCACCTCTGGCCAGTTGCACTTAATCCATAAAGATATGAAGCCCTAGAAATAATGGAATCACACAATGGAGGAAGCTAGGTCCCTAAAAAACAGCATGGAAGAGAGCCTCCCTCCACATGCGTTGGATGGATGTTGTCAAAAAAGTAAAGTCATGGGTGTTAAACCACTTACACATTGGAATTGTTCATTTTAACAGCTGACAAGTGATCCTGAGTAATGCTACAGACAGTAAGAAAACTGACAACCAACACTAGAAAGATTATATAACAAGGAAAGCTGACATGGCTACTAAATGGTAATCCTAGGGGAAAGGCTGGAACAATTAAAAATAATTGTATGTGCATGCAATTGTTGATTCCATTGACAAGTTATTATGATAAGTAGATGAGCTTAGCAGAAAGTTCACTAGCCTTCAAGCAGATATAAATGATGATAGAGACAGTCCATAAATATGCAGTTTTGAAGAACTGTCCTACTGCTTGGGAGGTCGAAGTTTCAGAGAAAGTTTTAGATTATCTTTGAAAAACAAAGACTCATAGAAACCAGCACTGAGAAGAGAGTAGATTACGTGTATAGTTGTGTTACTCAAGTCCAATGGCCTTAGATGGACACCATTACCTACAAAGGAGTGGCAGGGTGAACTGAAAAAGACAATAAAGAAACAAAGGAAAAAATTTTAATTATGCTTAAGAAAATATGTGGGTGTGATTACTAGTCCATGGAACTGCCCTGATACAACTAGATGAGACACCTGTTTGTTTTTTGATGGTATTTATTGCCAAAGATACCTGAGCTTGACTTTTAAAGAAGTTTTTGAGTAAGAATTAAAACAATTATTGATCTTAATATTTTATGACTGGAAGCAGGCTCCAAATGTGGTAATGCAAAAGAAGTCACATGTTCAATGCCTGCATGACATAATGCCATGGGGAACAATGAAGAAGACACAACCCCCTAAAGACAGAACTAGGGATCATAGAAACAATGGCAAGTTTCTCCGGGAGAACATAACCAGTGTCTAGTCAGGGAACTTCCACCACTTCAGTGGGTAAAAATGTTGCAGTGTCGGCCCCCCAAATATTCCAGCATTACCATGGACAAGTTTCTGCTAAATGAACTCCATGCCTCGCTTCCTGCTGGGAATCTTAATAACCAGTTCCAGTGTCTGCTCCACCATTACATATATGGTAGGAGGAGGAAAATGACTGGCCCACGAGGAATCATATCAGGACCCAATGGAGAAGACACTGCTTAATATCTTAGACTTTGTGTGGCATGCAGTGACTGCATGTGAGCTTGGGTGGTCTCCCTTGGGAAGAGGATAAGTATATTTTACATGCAAGAGTCTCTCCTGTATCATTTCTCTTAATAAGTGAATATTCAGTGACAAAGCCTCTCCTGTAGGCAGCTGGATTTAGGTGAAGAATGTGGTAAATGGATGATAGAAAAAATGATGTAAATCTCTCACAGATTGAGCCCCTAAAACCTCCTATAATATCTTGAACATTCTCTCCCTTTGCTTGTATGTCAGCCAGATTCAGAAGTCCCTGCTGCAGATCCCTAAGAGGTTAGTACATGGAGAATCCGCATATGGAAGAAGCTACGATTCCTAAATTTTGATACAAATCAAAGCCCCCATATTGGAATGGGTTTAGATAAGAAGTTAGTTTTTTGTTAAATTAGTATCATAGCTTTGTTGTAGTAACTAACTTTACTAGCTTTGACTAATTTTATATATAGTGGGTTTTGACGTACACTGTCTTTGCTATCTGTAATCTAGAGCGCAAAAACTTCAGAAAACTACACAGCCATCCAGGAGAAGTTTAAAAATGTATCTCAATCCCTAGACAATGTGACAGGAAAAATGGATTTAGTTAGCAAACATGCCTGATTTCTCTCTTGATACTGTCTGTTAGCTAATAACCATTAGTATTTTACCTTTCTGCTCAATTGCCTAATCTGAAAAATTGGGAATAATGATAATCCATGGGCTATTTTGACCATAATTTCTTTAAAATAGTTTACCTCTTGGTAACTATCTATGCTAATCTATGGTAACGACATACAAAGCACTCAACTAATTTTTGGTTGAGTAGATGAAGAAATGAATGTTATTATTATATATAGCCCTTAGCCAATAATGCTAATGTAACTTCTTATTAAATGCTGAGATACATTCTACACTTATGAATACCTGATTCATGTCATTGATTTGATTTTTATTTTGGATGTCACTAAAGAAAGAAAATCAGAGTATAAATTGTTATATCCCTTTTATTTTTTTAATTAATCATTTAAATCCCCCATCCCTGATAAGCAGGATGTACAATCTCTTTTTCTTGAAGCCACTCCCTATTTCTTTCCTAAGTGTTGGAGATCCCAGGAATGTTCACAACACAGAGATGTCAGTCCCCTTTCAAACAAGCAGAGGTTAAGAACTGAAATCACCCTACTGTTGCTATTCCCACTAGTAGCCACAAGAGAGCAGTGTTGACTTGCAAGCTATGAAGCATTTATTTACTCCTGGCAATAAGTGCTGGCTTTATAGACTCCGTGGCTGCACAACTTTAATGTCCCACACTGGGCCTCTGAGGTCACAACTCTCATTATTAACACTTAGAAAATATCTGAAGAACAACAGTGTATCAGGATAACTACGTACTAAGAGGTTCCCAAACTCCACTTTATTATATGCAGAAAATGTAATTTTGTTCTTTCAACAATATTTAGGTCTTTGTTTTGAGCATTGGTCACCAGCATAAACTCCCTTTTTCCTCCAGATAATTTAATTGTGGGAGATATGCTGCTCTTTCTTGCTATTGGCTCTGGTTTAAATCTGCTCTGGTCCTGAAAAGCAGTGTTCGTTGGCTTCAGATAGTCTTTTCCAAAAGGCTCTGTGTTCTTCTTGCAAATGTGACTAACCTGCAAACCAGGGAGTGAGGTTAGTGGCTATTGGTTGGCTTCTCCCTGCTCCCTTCTCATTAATACACCCCCTTCTAGTAAAACTGGACCATAGTGAGTCCGTGTTAGCAAAGTTACTCCACAGATTTTTCAGTTAAATTTACAAAAGATCTTATTTTTTTTCTTCCAGTTTATTGAGATATAATTGACATTACGCACTATATAACTCTAAGGTATACAGCATAATGGCTTAACTTACATATATGGTGAAATGGTTACCACAAGTTTAGGTAATATCTAGTGTCTCACATAGATTCAAAAAAAGAGAAGAAAAACATGTTTTTTTCCATGTGATGAGAACTTTTAGGATCTACTTTCTTAGCAATCTTCAAATATACCATACAGCAGTGTTAACTATAATCATCATGTTGTACATTATATCCCCAGTACTTATCTATCTTAAAACTGAAAGTTTGTACCTTTAAAATACCTATTTATTTAAGGTATTTAAAATACCTTAAGTTTCTGTTACTTCAGTCTCTCCATTCAAGACATGTTCGAAGACTTTTTTTTTTTTTTTTTTTTTTTTTGCTAAGGGAGCCTCATGGCAAAGTTGCATCTGCCCTTCAATATCTGGCTCTTTGGGGAACCCTATTCCTCCATCCCCTTTATCTATGAGGACTCAGCCCAAATCTCTCTTAGAGCCATTGGGCTTGAAAATTCTGTGAGAAATTGTAGTCCTCTTAACCTGTCTCTCAAGGACCAGAATGGAGAGCCAACCTCAAGTATATGTCTTGTCCATTCTTATATTTAGGAAATCTACTACTTGGAAGTAAAGATGTATTATAGACACTATTGGTTTACTCTTCTCTTAGCCACTTCAATAGCACTAGCAAAGGGATGTTTGCTAAGTTGCTTGATGTATCAGAAGATGTGCTTGTCACTGTGATGAATGACAACAGGTGTGCTGGCCCCTATATCCTTACAAACCCTTAACACAAGCTGTAGTGTCTGTAAATGTGTACACCCAGTTTGAGTCAAGCTTCTCATAATTATGTTGGCCATATTCATTGATATACAGAAGCCTAGTGCAGGAATTAAGATCTGAATATGACCCACCAACAATGATTCCTCTCTGAGTCCCTTCTGGGTTTGCACCTGGGAGAAGCATAGCAGAGGCAGAGAAAGCGCTCGTAGAGAGACCAACAGAGTGGACCAAATGCTGGACGATATCACATGACAATCTGTATCCTTTTCCTATGACTTATATCCTTTCTGTTAGATTTTTTAAATGAATTTTTATAATTATCCACAGAAGAATCATGCACAGATACTGATATATGGCAAGTGCTCAAAACATTTCAGCTTTTATTTTCATTGTCATGACTATCACTATTATCGGTATATAAAAACATTGGGATTATTAGTATCATTTTAGGCCACACTGTTTGAAGTTGGCCCTTCAGTCCTCTGAGGGACAGTAGGAAGGTGGTGGTGGATAAAACTCTTCCAGCAGCCATGAGATGGAGGGAGCCCTAGGAGAGAATTCTCTTGTGGAAAATGACAAATGCTGAGTCACACTTTAGCTGGGGCTTGAGGAAATGAGAGCCAAGCCTGAGGGTATTAAGAGCCCCTTCTTGTAGGCAAATGGATGTCATTTTCCTTTCCTGCTGTTACTGAGTGTAGAAGAGTCTGCCCTGGAGTCCACAGCACTGAGTTGCAGTTACTCTGTGGAATCCCCACAATGTGATGCAATCACTCTCTATTCCTGCTGATAGTAACTCCAAATTCTTCACAGTTATGAAAGCTTATGCCATTATATTATAATGTCATGTCTCTTCGTGTACCTGAGCAGGAGAACTTGATTCGGTGTCCAGACCCTGGGAGCCAGTGTGCACTGCAAGTCACAAGCCCTCAGACTCAGAACCAACAGGAGCTGTGCAGTCATTAACTCTTGTCTCTCAGCCTCAAATCTACTCATCTATATCTGCTTTGGGATGCTGGCACTTGGACTCTGGGACTCTTCTTTGTTAGCTGGCTACCTGTTAGTTTCCACCCATAGAGAACAACAGGAAAAGACTGGAAGGCTGAAGCAGGGCAAGGTATACTTGCTTCTTCCTGTCTATTCCTATCTTGTCAGTATCCCTGAGCATTGACTCTTCACCTAGCAGTGGAGTTGATTCTAGTCTCCAGGGTTGGTTAGGTTGGTTATTTGGGTATTGACTTTGAGTTTGATTTGGGTTTGAGTTTGGTTTGGATTTCATTTGGAACTCCCAGGATCAAAATAGCCCCACTGAACTCCCTCAGAGGTACCAGCAGCAGCAGGACAGGGTTCCACCCTCAGAGATCTAAGTCCCAGCTCTGAAGGCACCTCTTCTGAGCTCCTGTGACACTAGTACCATTTCAAGGCAGCACGCTCCTCACAGTTGTAAGACCCAGCCCCATGGGCACACTTACAACCTTCTAGGGTCCAATGACCAAACTCTTCCCAAGTGTAAGTTTCTTCCCTCAGGTGCTACCGCTCTATTACTTCAGTATCCCCTGTTTTAGTTTCTAGGTTTCCAACATCCATTTAAACATTTTTTTACATTAAATAATCTAAAAATAACCAGTATGATTTATTTTCTCTTGTCCTGACTGGACCCACTATTACCCAGAAACCTGACACTTTGTGATGTCTTCTCACTTTCAACAGAGCTCTTGAACAGAGTCAACAAATCAAATAAGACTTGATTTTCAATTCACTGGTTGTGTAGCTTAAACATTTAGAGGAAGTGGCCAACCCATCATTCTGGTCAGTTTCCCCATTCTCTGGGAAATGGCTTCCTTTTCCCAATCTCTCTCTCAACTTATCCTCATTTCTAAGACTCTCTGAAGATAGTGAGACTGTGTAAGATAGAACAGGACGTTGACATTGCTATATGTTATTATGAACGTTCTTCTCCTGTAGGGTTGCAGATGCTTTGTTGGGCAGGATTCTGCCATCTCTGAGAGCTCACTCGTTCTCAACAAAGTAGATATAGGCAGGAAATAGATACCCAGAGTATAAACCACAAACAAAGGAGAGTAGGGTAGAGGTCTGGTATCCAGCGTCAATTGCACTTAAGGGGAATTTCTGTAGAAGGAGCCTAGGCTTTGGAGTGTGGATTTTGATCTCTGCCATTTTCCAGATAATGTGGTCTTTAGCAGTTTCCACTCTTAAAAAACATCATTTTTTCTACTATGTAAAAAGGAAGTAATGACACCTGTAGAAATGTTGTGAAGATTAAACTTAGTTAAATAAAATTGCTGCGATCAACACAGTTAAGGAATATCAGTGTCTTCTTGTTGCCTACCTTCACCAAAACCAAGCGAAGAGAGTAAGGGAAGAAATCTGGGCCAGTTATGAAGTGAGCCTCAGAGTGTATAATAAATACTCACCAAGCTTTTCTCCAATACACTGTTTAGGCAAAATCACTGAGAAGAAGGAAGAAAAGGAATTAGAAATCTGTTTCATATATTCACATCCCTGTCCCCATCAATTTCCTAATTCCTTGTTTTATCTCTTTGGTCCGAACCCCATATACAATAGGGTTCAAGGCAGGGGGTATGAGGTGATGAAGGACATTGAGCAGGATGAGGATGTCCATGGGGACCCTCTTTCTGGCCACGTTTGTCAACACCACGACCAGCAGAATGGTGCTGAAGAACAGGATGAGGATGAAATGAGAGCCACATGTGCTCAGGGCTTTCACGGCAGCCCCCTCAGCCTTGAACCTAAGCACAGCTCTTAAGATGAAGGTGTAGGAGAAGAAGATGAGGATGAAATCTGAGCCTAGTAAAGTCCAACCAGCCACAAACTGGTAGATTCTGTTAAGGGTGAAATTGTCACAGGAGAGCCTGGACACAGACAAGTTGGCACAAATGCAGTTCTCAATGACATTTTTCCCATGGTAATGGAGTTGGGAAGAGAGAATAGGAATAGGTGCAGTGAGTAGGGCATTTCGTGCGATGATGAAGACAATAGTCTTGGCCACAAATTGGTCAGTGATTATGGATGGGTATCGTAGTGGGTGGCAGATGGCCACATAGCGATCATAAGCCATGACCATGAATGTGCAGGATTCCATGGGGAGGAAACTATTCATGATGAACATCTGGAGGAAGCAGGCAGAAAAGCTGATGGACCTGAGGTCAAACCAGAAGATGGCCAGGACCTTGGGGATGACAGTCAGGCAGAGCACCATGTCCAGCAGGGAGAGCAGGCTGAGCAGGTAGTACATGGGCTCGTGCAGAGAGGCCTCCAGCCGGATGGTGATCAGCAGGGTGGCGTTGGCCCCCATGGCCAGGAGAAAGAGAAGGCTGAGGGGCAGGGACAGCCAGTGCTGCCAACTCTGATAGTTAGGGAAGCAGATGAGGAGGAATTCGGAGACTGGAGCAGTGGAGTAGTTGCTGCATGATGCCATGGAATGAATCCTGAGCTGAGGTTTTCTGGATTATTTGTATGGGCAGATACAAGAAGCAATTTTTTTAGTCCACTTCGAAAGTGTGCGTCTCACTCTTTAGCAAGCTACTGATACACAGAAGACTCTTCCTGAATAGGTAAACCCCAAACAAAATCATGAAGATAGACTGGTGAAACAGATAATGCTATGGTCTATGAAGGAAAAGCAATCAGTGAATAAACTAAGATTTGAAAGGTGAATAATGTTAGGGAATAACCTTACAACATTAAAAATGTGTCAGTATGGCACCAGTGTAGAAAAATAAAATGTTAATAGTATAAAAAAGATAGGCCAAAAACACACCTAGTTTTTACAATTATCTAGTATATGTTGACAGAGGCATAAAACCTATGGTTGAAAAGAAGGTTCTTCAATAAGTGTTTTTGAGATAATTATTGGCATTGATGTAGGATGGAAAACCTTTAATTATCTGCTCACCTACTACCGCATCCAATATGATTTTGGATGGATAATTTTGTTGTATCCCCTCCCCAAACTCATGGTATACTAGAAGAAAACAGAATGTAAAATTGATGAAGCCAGTCCTTTGCTAAAACCCCAATCTTATTTGAATAGAACCATTCACTTTTCAGGAGCTGTACCTGTTCATCCCAAGTGCTCTTAGAATAAGCCTAAAATAACAGAAATGGCTGCTTTTACTATATAGTTACCAACTTTACAATGAGTCCTCAGTGCTTCCTGTCCATTCTACAAAACTTGCCTGATCAACTTTCCTTTCTTCCAAATCCTTTTTCAAAACTTCTTCATTATTTTCAAACCTCAAACTCTACTTATTCTCTTTAAAAATGACATCAACCACTACCTTGCAGAGAAAAAAAATGTGCAGTGAGATTTTCTTCAACCTCCCAAGATAAAACTTATCAACTTACTTGCACATTCTTCCATCCTTTCCTTGTTTCTACCCACTGATATAGAATCTGCCCATCCTCAAAGCGTCAAACCTCCCATTTCCTACACTGAATCATAGCACTTCTAGCTTTGCAGTTACACTACCAATTGTTCATTCTGGTTCCCAAATTTGGGGTCATATTTCCTTCCTCGGTGGATCTGCCTTGTCTTTCAAACATTCACTAGTACCTTTCACTTTTAAATATAAAAATAAAAAGGTTCTTTCTTTCCTTTTAGCTACTTTTCCATCTCCCTCCCTTTACAACCAAACTTCTCCCAAGCACTGCCACACTCACTGTCTCCAGTCCTCACCTCACATCCGTTCTACAACTCACATCAGCATGGCCTCCTTCTCCATTGGTTCCACAAAATGCCCCTCAAAAAGATCACCTGTGAGGGTGACTGGGTAGCTCGGTTGATTAAGTTCCCAACTCTTGATTTCAGCTCAGATCATGGTCTCATGGCCCTTGAGAGGACATCCCCTGTCGGGGTTCTGTGAATACCTGCTTGGTATTCTCCCTGTCCCTCTCTCCCTGCCCCTCCCCCACACTCTCTCTTTCTCTCTCTCAATAAATAAATAAACTTTAAAAAAATCACCTGTCGATTCTGACTCTTGGTAAAGCAATGGATCAGATCCTTTTCCTGACATACTCTATTTTGTTTTGTTTGCCTCACAATCTCCTGGTTTATCTCACACCTCTTTGTGTTTTCATTTTTTCTTAGATGTTGTTTTTTTATTCACCACCTTGACATCAGTTTCACAGTTCAGTCCTGAATTCTCTTTGCTTTTCTTCTCTCCTCTGTGCTAATCTCTTCTACTCTGTCTTCCATTTCTTTTTTCCATATGCTCAATTACCATCTCCATGTTGATAATTACTAAATTATATTTCTTGCCTAAACCTCCTAAATGCCTACTCTAAAATTAACTTACCATTTTTCTTCCAAGCGTGGTTTTCTAGCATCTCTTATCTCAGTGAGTGGCATGTGTATATGGACTATCCCACAAGTCAAAGCCTAGAAACCATCTTGAACATAGCCTCCACCTATAGTGCCCATTACAAACCCACCATTAAAACCTGTCAAATTACCCTTTTAATTAGCTCTTGGATCCACTTCTCCATCACCACTGTCACCATCCAAAACCACAGTATCATTGCCTCTTGAGTGAAATGTACTGAAATTGCCTCTTAATGCATTCTAGGTTTCATTATAAAACCATTCTGTACATTGAAATCAGAGAAATACATTAAAATATAAATATGATCTTGCCACTCATCAGTTTAAAATACGCTATTGGCTTCTCATTATTAATAGGCATAAAAACAAAATCCTTAACTTTAATTTTATTAGATCACAAGTTCATAAGAAGAAACCATGTCTGTTAGTGTTTTTCATCACTATATGTATAGTGTATAGGTAGATTCCTTTATAGGTGCTCATAGTTAATTGAATAAATTATTTAATAAATAAGTGAATGAATGAATGAATGAATGGATATACCATTTGCCTCCTTTCCCATTTTCCAGTCTAATCCAATACCTCTCTCTCTCTTGCTTCCACAGCCCCAGCCACACTGTTCTTTTTTCAGATCTTCAAATAAAACATGCACTTTCTTCTCCCACTTCTTTTGGAAGACTGTGCATCCCATGTTTCCACACATACATCTCCTTACTTTTTTTCATCCTTTTTATCTCAGTTCAAATAGTCCCTTCTCTGGGAGGTTTTCTCTAACCGTCTCCAGACAAAATCAAGGCCTCCTAGTTTATGTTCTCATAGTACTTTGTACCCCACCAACACAGTTTCTATGTGTGTAATAATTTGGTTAAATACTCCTTCCCCCAAGTACAGTTAGACATTTCATGCCATGAGAGTAGAGACCATGCTCATCAGTTGGCACAGTGCTTGGCATGCAGTGGTGCCCAATAATATTTGTAGAATAAATTGGTAGTCTCATGAGCAAAGCGATAGAGGGGCACAAAATAAAATTTCTTAAATCAGCCTGAGAAGAAAAGTTTGAAAGTCTTCCCAAAGTTACTAACACTTTAGTTGAGCTTTGATGGATGTGGAAAACTTAGATGTGCACAAAAACTATGGTCAGTGTATTTCAGGTGTATGAAATGGGTTGTGTAAAAGCCTGGAAATAAGCTGAAGAACTTCAGGGAGAAACCCTATGAAATATTTAATTTGACTGGAGCCAAGAGGAAGTGGGAAGAGGGTGGGAAGTTGAAACAAAGAGCAGAAAATGATGTTGAAAAAAAAATAAAGAAAGAAAACCAGATCATGAAGGACCTTTTCTATGCTAAGGATTTTAGAGTTAATCTTATATATAAAGAGAAGGCAAAGAAATATGTTCATTAGTGGAGAGAGGTGACTGCGTATGGACTATAGGAAAATCACTTTGGACACAATGCTATGGATGATTTGAGTAAGGAGAGAAAGTAGCAGCAAAAAGAATGGAAGCCACAATATCCCTGATGAGAAGTGTTGTATGAACAAAGTCGGAGCACTGAGGATGGAAAGAAGAAGTGGCATATTCCTGTGGTAGTATAGACAGTTATGAAAGAGACAGTAGGTGAGAAGCCTAGAATTTTATGGCTTGAATAAACAGAATCACCAAGATGTGAAATACAGAAGAATTAGTAGTTTAATGTGTATGAGTATATATCAAGGCTGAGGTACTTACAATTCTATATAAAGATTTATCTTAGACTATTGGAAATGAGCAGTTTGAACAAGTTAGAAGGATCTTAGTCTAGGATATAAATTCAAAAATACTGTCACATAGCTGAAGTAGTCAGAATAGCATAGGGCTGAGATCGAAACCTTGGAAAACAGTGAAAGAAATGGTGAAAAAAGAAAAAAGATACATAAAAGGAAAATATGGAAAAGTATGAAGAAAATTAGAACAATATGGTGATCTTGGAAATACTGGGGAGAAAATTTCAAGGAATATATGCCAACTCGTCAGTTAAGCATAAGTTCAATAACATGAAAACATGAATAACCATTAAATCTTATGGTGATCTGGACAAGAGTAGTTCACTAGACTGGTGACAACGGAACCCAGAATGAAGGGCAATGAAGTTAGTAAGTGAGGAAGTGTAAGTAGGGAGAGTTGACTAGGCAGCTAAAGAGCCTCATTTCAAGTTTGTAAGTGAAGAAAAAAGCAAGACAGGAATGAAACACACTGCAGCATGCTTATTTGTTTAGAGAAAGGTTAAAATTCATAAGGAAAGTAAGATAACTGAAGTAGTTAGTTTATTGAGAAAGCAATTTTTATTACCATTATTATAATTTTCTCTGTAACACTTAACACATAGATTTTGTACTTCTTAACTCCCTCCACCTCCCTGTGAATTAACTGAGGACAGACAAGGTACACTTTTGTATTTATACACATCAACATCCTCTAACACCCCACAGACTCTTAATAAAAATCTACTGAAAAGATTTTTGAATTACTGGGCCTTGGTGTTCTATATCAATGGAAAATTCCAAGGAAGGAAAGTGAAAGGGGAGAGTTAGGAGAGTTTCAGTGTGCTAAAGAGGACATTGAGGAATGGAAGGGAGAACTCCTGATCAATACTACAAATGGTGATCACTGAGGGGGCAGGGCAAGGCACAAAATGCGTGTTGGAATTCCGGGGCTTCTTCATGCCACTGTTTACAGGTACGCCTCAAGAGCCTGCTCCTTGGTTAATGGTAAAACCCTGGGATAAAACCTTAAGTCAGGTCTCTGACTTAAGAAATCTTTTGCCTTTGCCCTAATTAATATAAACACAAAACAATACTATTGCTCCTAACACATTAGTAAGAATTTTCTTGAATTTCTTCCGGTCTGATCATTACCAACTTATCCATACAAAATCTCTCTCCCTCTACCAGTCTTTCATCCCCTCCTTGATGCTTATCCTCTCTATACCCTATTTCCTTATCCCTGTTGAATGCCCTTCTTGACGCTTTGTCCTTTTCTAGCATTGTTTGACCTAATCTTAATACTTCTTCTCAAAGGCCACTTACTGATCAATTCTCCTATGTATCTGCTTCTGTTCATCACATATCAGTCATTTACTTGTGGAAAGGCCAAATGTTAATTGCCCAAAACCTGCCTCCAGTCACCCAGTGTTACCACTTAAGCTCAAAGACTATCAAACTCCTTTTCTTCACTGCTTAACATTGGAGAATAGGACAGGGGGAGGGAGTGAGAAATCTGGAAGAGGAGAGAAGGAAAAGGGAACAAATTCCTAGATGTTTTGAAAGGTGGAAGTACATACATGAACATAAGCCAGGGATGTAGTATAGAGAGTAAAAATTGATTTAGGACCCTCAAACAGAATTGACAATATTAACTGATATATATGAAGTGTCTAGTATGTAAAAGACATTCTTTTAAATGTTGTATATAAATTAATTTATTTCATAAACATACAATCTCAAGAGCAAAGTAGTCAAGAATCTTTCTCATCCCTGTTTTGGTTACTTCACTTGGAGTATCCTATCCAATTCAATACACTATGTATTAAGTCATGTGAGTTATAAAGCTGATAAAGGGAGGGGTCATCATTACAAATTATAGGTATATGACCTACAAAAAACCAAGAACATTAGTGGTAACTTCAAAATATATGACTGGCTATCTTGGGGGAAAGGGCAAAACTAGGACCATCATAGAGAGAAATCATAGAGAAATGAAGCCTGGTTGAATATAAGTGAGAGATTTCTATCAGTCTAAAGACAGTTCTCTCTCTCCAGTTTAAACTACTCTACTAAGACAAAGTGGAGGGGATTGGGAAGCTTCCCCATCAATATTGTTTTCTGAATCTCTGTGCCAGGCATCTAGTGACATACTAAACTCGGTATCCCTACTCTATTCCATTGTAATATTTATAGATCTCCTTTTTTTCCTGGCAAGGCAAGATAAGTCCAATTCTCTGTGTGCACTAAGTCTCCTAACCAAGCAAGGAAATGGGATCCTCTTTTAGAAAGGCAGAGGGAAGAGAGAAAAACTAGGATGCTCCTTACAGAGGTGCTTAGGGTTTCTGGATGCCAATGCATCTGGAGCCACCACATCTCCCACCTCTTCATTGGCTTTTCTACCTGCTAATTGGAGGTTGTCTATTAGAAAAGATCCCCACCTGCCGGGTCACTCTTCCTATCTAGATCCAATTCAGTCTGTACTCCCCCCTCTTGGCCCTGGAACTTACAGAAGTTGTAAAAGGATGAGTCCTTTATGATGTATCAGCTGTATTGGTAACCATGCTGGGACTTGGCTGAA
This sequence comes from Paguma larvata, assembly GCA_030068075.1. Lineage (NCBI taxonomy): Eukaryota > Metazoa > Chordata > Mammalia > Carnivora > Viverridae > Paguma > Paguma larvata. Next base: position 60,491,843 of record CM057831.1, read on the forward strand.
TAAATCTGAAAAGTTTTATGCATTCCTATTCCACTCCTACCCTCCCTTTTTTGGACCCAGATGGGAAAAGATGGCTTGGGAAGCAGAGACTTAGGGGATGAAGAGCTGAGTCCTCTGGGACCTGTCTCATGGTGCTCTTGCAGGTAGGGAGCTGGGATGTGAAGAATGGAGTGGTTTGAAACTAAGGAGAGAGCTTTCCCAGAAGCCAGTGATCTGGTACACAAACATGACATGCAAACATGGTTAAAAACTGTAGGAAAAGAGACTATAGAACAACCTCTTTTATTATAAGAATAATTCTAAAGTTTTGAATGACATTTATGAGTGACCTAAACTAAGTTTTTTAAAATTTTTTAATGTTTATTTATATTTGAGAGAGAGAGGGAAGGAGAGGCAGAGAGATACAGAGACAGAATCCGAAGCAGGCTTCAGGCTCTGAGCTATCAGCACAGAGCCCAACGTGGAGCTTAAGCTCGCGAGCCATGAGATCATGATCTGAGCCAACATCAGGCATTCAACCCACTGAGCCACCCAGGCAGCCCATAAACTATTAGAGTTCTTTTATATTTTTTCTCATTTAATCATATCCCTTAGATATGAATTAGCAACTCTCTGAAGTAGGAACTATCATCCCCATTGGGTAGGGGATACATAGAAAGATGAGCCTTGCCCAAACTCACTGCAGTTAGCCTATATTCATAACCACATCAGTCTGATTCCACTGCCTGTTCTAAATGACTCTTATCTATTGCCTCCACTATACTAATGAATGTGACCATAGGTATAGATACCCTAAACAAAATCCTAGCAAGTTGAGTTTAGCAAACTGTTAACATTTTTTTAACTGACAAATATATTTGTCTTTTGAAGAACGCAAAGAGGTCAATATAAGGAAATCTGTTGACCTAACACATCAAGGTTGTGGATAAGATCATGGTAATAAAACCATTCAAGATTTGAATCCTACCTCTGGCATTTGCTATTTGTGTGACCCATCCATTAAACAAATACTAACTGGGGCGCCTGGGTGGCTCAGTCAGTTGAGCACCAACTTCAGCTCAGGTCAATATCTCACGGTTTGTAAGTTCGAGCCCCGTGTCAGGCTCTGTGCTGACAGCTCGGGGCCTGGAGCTGCTTCAGATTCTGTGTCTCCCTCTTTCACTGCCCCTCTCCTGCTCACACTCTGTCTCTCTGTCAAAAAAAGTAAACTAAACATTAAAACAAAAACAAAAACAAATACTAACTACCACCTGTGCCCCACAAATTGTATTAGGTACTGTATACAATGGTGAATAAGGCAAACATGGATCTTGTCCTCACCAAGAGTATATCCTAATTATGTGGTTGTTAAAAGAAAACAGGCGACTATAAATGTTCTTATTTGAATAATTTCTAAGATATATTGTTTATTAAGGAAGCAAGAGGCAAAGATAGTGCAAAGAATGCTACATAAAACGTTTCTAATGCTATACAAAGAATAGATATAAATAAATGTATAATAATATACATACTTTATTATATGTATTCTTATATATAATCAAATTACCTCTGGAAGGATACACAAGAAACTTGTAAGAACAGTTGCTTCTGGAAAAGAAAATTGTGTGCTTGGCAGACAGGAATAGAATGGTATCTTAGAGATGGCTGGTTATTTACCCAATGCCCCCATTCTTCCTTAGTATCAAAAACATAACTTTACTTGGGTACCCATCTATACTGTTAAAATACTCTACCTCTCAGATTCTGAATGTTAGTAGAGGTCCTCTGGTGGGGTTTCCAAAAAGACTCTTTAATGGGAACTCAGTTGAGAAACGAAGGTCATTAGCCCTCATTCCTTTCTCATGGAACAGACACAGGATTGACACCTGAATTTCCAACTTAAACCTATCAGCAACTTTTTTTTAATGTTTATTTATTTTTGAGAGAGAGAGAGAGAGAGAGAGAGAGAGAGAGAGAGAGAGAGAAGCAGGGGAGGGGCAGAGAGAGAGGGAGACACAGAATCTGAAGCAGGCTCCAGGCTCCGAGCTGTCAGCGCAGAGCCTGACGCAGGGCTCGAACTCACAAACCACGAGATCATGGCCTGAGCTGAAGTCAGACACTTAACGGACGGAGCCACCCAGGTGCCCCAAACCATCAGCAACTTTGAGGATGAAAGTCAGATTCTAAGTATGATAAAGACGTAAGAGAGAAACTGGTGAAACTCTGGTTTTGGCCTTGGATGATTACCTCTGGAACTCTTCTATTGAAAGAAAAAAAAGTTCTAATTTGGTGGTCACTATTATTTGGACCTTCTATTATATGCAGCCATAAATATGCTAACTAAAACAGAGAATGAATTTCTTTTACTGAATATTCTTTTTAAAGTTTAAAGTTTTAAACCATATACATACATTATTTTTTAAATATTTTTAAAAATCTATTTTTTGACCATACAGATAAAAGTATAAAATAAAGAAATTCCAAACGTTTTGGTAAATATACAAAATAAAATATACAAAATCCTATCATGTACCATCATAGAGCATTACCATGGGAGCATTAGTTTAAGTAAGGCAAATTAAAAAGTCTTAGCAAAGAGAGGTATGAATAAGAAGGAAAACAGGGTAGAAGCAGAAAAGGCAGGCAGAAGACTATTATCTGATCCAGGCAAGACATGGTGGTGGCATGGACCATACTGGTAGCAGAGGAAATTACTTTGAATAAACAAATTTTAGAAGAATAGTCAAGTCAATATACTTATGATGAATTAGAAATGTAGAAATCAAATATGAATCTTAGGATTCTATCTTGGATAACTTGGTGGATATGGGCTCATTTATGGTAATGATACCTCACATTAAGAAATCTGGGTATTGGAATTACATCTTAAGTTTCTAATAATAAATTTAATGTGAAATCTGTAAGTTTATTTAAGGGGTTTCTTTTCCTAGCAAATTTCAGCCTTTTGCAGAGGAAACAGATATTTATATTTAAACAGAGTTTGGGTTTTTTTAAACAAATACAATGGAAAAAGAGAAGAAAGGAGGTTATATTATTTCAAAAAGTGTAATTAAATGATGGCTATAGAATCTAAACTAGACAAAAAATAAAGTCAGGACAAGAAAGAGATGAACAATAGCATGAAGGGAATTCGATCAATGGCTTGTGACTCTTGATGTCCAACAATTGTGACTGTTCTAAGGATAGTCGAAAATTTGAGCCTGAAGGTAGAAGGTAATAGTCAGAAGGCAGATGTTTCAAATCTGTATTTTAGAGGTGGATCAACCACAAAAATGAGATGTCAAAATTGGAGGTTTAAACGAAAAAAGGGTTAAGTTTTGAGTATAGGCTGAATTAAGTACTCAAATATTTCATTTTCCCAGCAATGAAAATCCACTGAAAAATAAATATATATAAAGTAATTAATAATTATAGGAGGAGATATACACAGTATAGTTACTTAAATTAAGGATACATCTGAGAGGAGGTTAGGAAAGACTTAGACTTCAAGCAAAGAATATGCTCAAGAGAGAAATAATTTGAGACGTGAATTTTTAGCCCACAGGATCTCCCACTGAGTTTAGACAAACAATTTAGTTAGGTAATAAATATTTAATTTCCCTGTTGTCTCATCTGATCCACCTATAAATATAATTCACCTGGAAGCTACCTTACATTGGAAAATGGGCAGAAACTTATTCTCCTGGTGCCCTTTATAAATTTGTTTGGGATTGGTGTAATTGTAGCAGTCTGGAGCTTCCTGTGGCTTTATACTGCACAGGAGGATTGGGTCCATCTGAAATGGATACAATGAGGAGAACAAAGAGCTAACCACTCAGCTGGCAAGCAGGGCGTGAGCTGTTTCTGCTGGGAATCCAATAACATGGCTCTATTCACTTGTGCTGGGAAGTATGCACCTGGAACACAATGAGGGCCATGCAAAGATAGCACCGGAACGGACTGATGGCCAAAACTGAAATTCAAAAGAGATGCTACGATCAAGCCAATCAAAAGTGAAAGAGCTGCTTTGTAGCTCCCACTCCTCTCACCCTTATGTTTTACTGGTTCTCCACAAGTTCCTAATTGGTGACCTTTAAATGTGTCCCTGAATTCACTGATTTCTTACATTTCTTTTCTACTGACATAAACTGATAGTTTTCTCCCCAATCTGATACTCATACTTTGAATTCTCACTCTGTACAATATAGCCCACCAATAGCAGTTATTAATTTTTCCTCTGATTATGAAATAATACGCTGATATTATAACATTCAAATCATGTAATATTGTCTATCATTTAAAGTCCAGCAAAATGTCACCCATTAGAAATAACTGGTATAAACAATCTGTTGTGTATATTTCATCTGTGTTTTTCTATGTGTATATTAAGATCATATACATGTAAATGATATTATCCCATATCAATTTAACTTGCACACATGAGCCTGTTATAAGCTCTGTATTATATCCCATGCCTTGGCACTAGGCACAATCATTTGATATACAATGAGTTTGTAGCCTGGATTATTATCTGGTAAGGTGTGACAAATCTTTTTAAAAACTCTTCCATTTGGTGAAATTTTAACTTACATGTATATTTTACATTTTAGAATAACTGTACCAAACGTCCTCTGAAAATCTTTGCTAGAATTTTCTTGAAATTGCATTGACTCTTCAAGTTAATTTGAAAACAGGCATCTTTTGGTTTTGTTTGTTTTTGTTTGTTTTTAATAATTTATTGTCAAATTGGTTTCCATACAACACCCAGTGCTCATCCCAACAAGTGTCCTCCTCTGTGCCTGTTACCCACTCTCCCCCCTCTCACACCCCCCTCTCCCCTCAGTTTGTTCTTAGTCTTTGAGTTCTCCCTCTCTGTGGCTTTTTTCCTTCACCTCTTCCCCTCCCCTCTGGTCTTCTGTTAAGTCTCACAAAGCCCACCTATGCATGGAAACATGGCATCTGTCTTTCTCTGACTGACTTATTTCACTCAGCATAATACCCTCCAGTTCCATCCATGTTGCCACACATGGCCAGATTTCATGGACATTTCTTCAAATGAAGGACATTTCTCATTGCTGCGTAGTATTCCATTGTATATTTATACTACATCTTCTTTAACCATTCATCAGTTGATGAACACTTAGTCTCTTTCCATGAGTTGGCTATTGTTGAAAGTGCTGCTATGAACATCGGGGTACAAGTGCCCTTATGCATCAGCAGTCCTGTATCTCTTGGTAGATTCCTAACAGTGCTATTGCTGGGTCATAGGGTAGTTCTATTTTCATTTCTTTTGATGAAATTCCATCTTTTGTTTTTAAGTTTATTTATTTTGAGAAAGAGAGCATGAGCAAGCAGGGGAGGAGCAGAGAGAGAGGGAGAGAAAGAATCTCAAGCAGGCTCTGCACTGTCAGTGAGGAGACTAATGCGGAGCTCGAACACACAAACCATGAAATCATGACCTGAGACGAAAACAAAAGTTGGACACTTAACTGACTGAGCTGCTCAGACACCCCTGAAAACAGGTATCTTTAAAATGTTCATGTGTCCCTTCCCTTACATGGTTTATCTCAACATTTAATCAGGTCTTCGTTTTTTTTACAGTTCATTGTATCTGAACATCTTATTGAACATATAACTACTTCTAACACTATTTATTAAGTTTACTGATTATATCACATAAAAATAATGATAGTTGAACCATTTTTACCCTGATCCTTAAAACTCTTCTTTCTATCGTAACTTACTGTCTTGGTCAGGATGTCCTCTTTCACACTGAACAGTAACAATGATGAGGGCAAGGAATTCCCTCATCATTTCATGTGTTCTTCTAGGGGCATTGCCTTTGGTAATCATGTGTTCTTCTAGGGGCATTGCCTTTGGCAAATGGGAGTTGTCTTCTCCAAGGTTTTTCTCTCTCACTGGGGAAATCCCCATCCAAAGATGAGTTGATGAGAGAAGAAAAGGGTCTGGCACACAAGTGTCAACTTAGACAACTCTTAAAAGCTATCCAGAGATCCCTATGTAATTATGTGAGTCTTGTTTTTGGTTTTTGTTTCCTTAAGCATTTTTGGATAGTTTCCACACATGCATGGAATTCTCTTTCTATGCAGTTCTTTCTGCACTAATACTCTACCCTGTGAACTCTAGCTACTTTTGCCTTCCCTGATTCCCAGGTCCTTCTTCTCAATACGGAAAGACAACCAGACTACACCCAAGTTCACCCTACCTTCAACATGGCTTGGAATCTCTCTCCAATAAGCTGTAACGATCTTTGTCCAATAAATAGGACTCAATTCATTTGTTTTCTATCTCTCGGGGATCATTGTCCTCCATTGTCTCAGGTCCAGTGTCTTTAGAACCATTATTTCATATATTTTGTCCAATGTTTTGTTGTTTCTTTGTTGAGAGGATAAATCTACTCCCTGTTCCTCATCTCGACAAGCTAAAGTTCCTCTCAAGTAGGTGAAATTATGCTGGCCAAGCAGATGAAAGCAGCAACTAACTTCTGATTCTTCCTTGGGTTCAGGGTTGAATGTATGACTACATAAGCCCCCCACCCTTCCCACAAATCAGAAGAGATCTCTTTTACAGCTGAAGCCTTAGTATCTTAGAAGTACTATGCACACAATAAAAGGGAATGCACCTCTGGGGAAACCTAAGGTCATAGTCATTTGGGAACTTCAAAATTTACCTAACGAATTTGGAGAAAATGGATTTTAGGACTGAAGGAAGGACAGTAGTATACACATGATATGTGGGAAATCATATAATATGTGACTAATTCAGGATCTGGAAGTTTAAGAATGACACTTAGATTAATTTTTAAGGGAGGAGTCTAGGAAAACGTTCTTCCTCGTGTATGGAGACAATAGGATGTATACTCAGAATTAACGAGAGCATCTCCGGAAAGACTGTGTAACTAGGAATCTTATTTTCCACAGGGTTAAGCAAGGACACCTGCATGACCAGGCCACCAAATTAATTATGTTAATTACTCAAAAGAAGAGAACCTTATGCCAATATTCCTTGAATAAGCAAAAAACTGGAGATAACAAAAACCACACAATTATCAGCATGCATATGTAGTCATCTTTCCTTCCTTTCACACATCCAACTAATAATCAAGTTCTGCTCATTCTTTAAAGAAATCCCCTTAAAATATTTTAAAGCATTTTTCATACCCTTTATACTTAAAGGAATCAAGTAGCTTTCCAACTTTCCACCTGCCCTATAGTATATTCCTTTATATCCAATATTTGCAATTTACCAGTCAATAGATATTGCAAAAATAAAGAAGATAATAGTTGTTGAAAACAAGAAATTAGTACTGTCTACATTTCAAATGACTTTAAGAATTTTTGAATCTATTCACCAGAATCAGTGTTTAAGGATCTCTTAACAGAGTGGCTTTTGCTTTTACCCTATGGAATTTTGAAAATAAAAATTATGTCTGACGTTTGAGTGATGTTATTGGATGAACCCGAATCTAAATTTCCTACTGCCCATGTAGGTAATGACATCACTCCCTACCAACCACAGTAATATACTATGTCTGTTTCCTCATCCATTTTAACCAGATTCTTACTTCCAGAAATTTAATGATCTGCCATACTTATATTCCCCTCACTTACGGCTCTTGGATGCAGCTCTAGAAGACATGGGACATGTCTTTGAGTAAGCAGGCTATCCCCTCTACTCCCACATTCTAGTCTTCTCATTCCCACTTCTACCTCCTCTTCGGTCCTCAGAGTCCTGGCCTCTCCATAAAGGGTTTGAAGGTGTGTGAGTATCCTGCTGGACATACACTGGTACTATGATGAATATTATGCTTTTATAACAGAATCTTGAACAGTCATGATCAGAAAAACATGGTGACCTCTCTGAGTTAGGTGCCTCTGCTTAGTTCTTCCTGACTCTGATGGGGGAGGGTTAGAAAGAAGATGCCTACAACAGCAGGCTCAGAACATGAGATCATGGCCTGAACGGCAGAACTAAAGCTTCAACTGTGCCTGCCAAGGAGTACTGTGTCATGAAAAGTCTCTGGAATCAGATAACTTGTACTTGAATTGATGTTCCACTACTCATCAAGTGTGACCTTTGTCAATATTTCTCCAGAAATTTTTATTTTCTAATGTATAACATGAAGACGTAATCCCTGTCCTGTAGAACTGTTATGAAGATTAGATGATTTAAAAATATAAATGTCTAGTTAAGCTAGTCAGTTAAGTGTTCAACTTCGGTTCAGGTTATGATCTCATGGTTCATGAGTTCGAGACCCCCCTCAGGCTCTGTGCAGACAGCTCAGAGAGTGGAGTCTGCTTCAGATTCTGTGTCTCCCTTTCTCACTGTCCCTCCCCTGCTTGTACTCTCTCTCTCTCAAATAAATAAATAAAACATATATATATATATATATATATGTATATATGTATATATATATGTATATATGTATATATATATATGTATATATGTATATATATATACACATACACACACACATATACACACACACACACATATATATGAGTGTATATATATGTGTGTGTGTGTATATATATATATATACACACACACATACATACATACATACATACATACATACACAAAGTTAGGTCCCTCTTAAGGTTAGTTTCCTGAATAGGCAAATAAACTTCGGTCAGGTACTAAGAGATCCACAGTAATTCTTGATACTAGAGGGACAGTGGGTAGGAAATATTCACTATCCAAGCATTATTTTACTGTCTGGAATAACAAATCCAGGAACAGAAACAAAGGAAAGAGTAATAGATATTCTTATAGAGGTGCCCTTGTATACATTTAAAGCCCCCTTAGCAATAACTTCTGACACCCCCGCTTTAACTCTTTAGTTCGAAACCCATATACGATAGGGTTCAAGGCAGGGGGTATGAGGTGATGAAGGACATTGAGCAGGATGAGGATGTCCATGGGGACCCTCTTTCTGGCCACGTTTGTCAACACCACGACCAGCAGAATGGTGCTGAAGAACAGGATGAGGATGAAATGAGAGCCACATGTGCTCAGGGCTTTCACGGCAGCCCCCTCAGCCTTGAACCTAAGCACAGCTCTAAAGATGAACGTGTAGGAGAAGAAGATGAGGATGAAATCTGAGCCTAGTAAAGTCCAACCAGCCACAAACTGGTAGATTCTGTTAAGGGTGAAATTGTCACAGGAGAGCCTGGACACAGACAAGTTGGCACAAATGCAGTTCTCAATGACATTTTTCCCACAGTAATGGAGTCGAGAAGAGAGAATGGGGACAGGTGAAAGCAGCAAAGCATTCCGAGCCACAATGAAAGCACTAGCTTTGGCCACAAATTGGTTAGTGATAATGGATGGATAACGTAGTGGGTGGCAGATGGCCACATAGCGGTCATAGGCCATGACCATGAATGTGCAGGATTCCATGGGGAGGAAACTATTCATGATGAACATCTGGAGGAAGCAGGCAGAGAAGCTGATGGACCTGAGGTCAAACCAGAAGATGGCCAGGACCTTGGGGATGACAGTCAGGCAGAGCACCATGTCCAGCAGGGAGAGCAGGCTGAGCAGGTAGTACATGGGCTCGTGCAGAGAGGCCTCCAGCCGGATGGTGATCAGCAGGGTGGCATTGGCCCCCATGGCCAGGAGGAAAGAGGAGGCTGAGGGGCAGGGACAGCCAGTGCTGCCAACTCTGGTAGTTAGGGAAGCAGATGAGGAGGAATTCGGAGACTGGAGCAGTGGAGTAGTTGCTATGTGAGGTCATGAGATAAATCCTAAACTGAGGAGATTTCACCTGGGTTTGTATATGGCAAGACAGGAATTAGGTCAATAGAAAACAAACTGTCAAAATGTTTGCTAACACTTACTCATCCAGAAAACTGTTGAGTATAGAACAATTCCAAATGAAGGCAAAGTTCAGTGAAGATATATGTAAATAGGGAGGGGGCTTAGCAAATTATTTCTTAAGTTAATTCAGAAAAACAAGTAAGACAGACTACACACAAAGTGTAGAAGGAAAATGAGAAGAATTATCACATTAAAACATACTGTAAAGCTACAAAAACTTTTCCAAATGATACTTACATGTAACACTGATAAAGAAAATTGACTAATTATAGATCCCACAGGCCGGAAATGTTCGCTAGTTTTCAGAGTAATCTAGAATTAATAAAAATATCATAAGGTTATATTTTACTGTGGGTCTTTTGATTAAGTATTGCTGACATAATTTGTTAGACAATGGAAAAATGAGTTTTTCCTCAGTTTTTATTAGCATACAACAAGATCAATTTGGAAAAAAAATCCATTATATACTCCCAACCTTATGATAAAGTAGAAAAAAATTAAACATTGATTAAATATAAAGAAGGTCCCATAAAATTCCCTATCATTCTGACCTATTGTACCTCAAGCACAACCCATCCTGAACATGCTTAATTCAAGTCTGCACAAATACAGTTCAGTATTCCTATGGAAACTTATGCTCAAATACAGGCTATTTTCATTACTATTTATGACTGCCAACCTCAAATGACACTTAATAAGACAGTCCGCTATAATAACCTCTGATTAATTTGCTCCCTCACTACTTGAAAGCAATTTTTAAATTTTCTAAATTCTTTCTCTCTCAGAAGATGACCTCTCCAACAGCTTCACAAAGACAGCAGAGGCTACCAGATGCAAGTTTCTCAATATCCCATGACAGGGTCAAACAGCAATGCCTTTCCTTGCTCTCCTCTTTGCATCTAGCTGACTACACAATCTATCCCTCCTCCTAATTACAATCCTTCCCCCTCTGACATGGTGTCTATCCATCCTGATCTTCTTAGGAACTTTGACTTTTTAATTATCCATTCCATTTCCCATGTAGTCAATCCCTTCATAGATCTTCCCATAGATACTCAAAATGCTCAAGTCTCTCACATCTTAATAAATTTCTATATGTATCCCACATTCTCATTTGTTGTAAAAACTATGATTTCAGTTTTGGACAAAAATACCAAATCTCTCTTATTCCTCTTTCTTTTACACACAAATTTAAGAAACCAGAAGAGGCAAAGGACATCTGAAAAGACGCGACTGTCAGCTTCAATAGTTCAGTTGAGTAGTAATCACTGTGTAAATAAATGGTTCTGGAATGACTCAATGTAGAAAAGGAGCATATTTTAGAGGTAAAAATATAAGGGCATAAACAGATTAGAGTGAGGAGTTCTAGAAGTTCTAGAAGAGGAGAGGCTAGGAATTATTAAATTCTCCCATCTCTTCTGAATTAAATGACTAACTTCACAAGACAGACTTTGGAAATGTTTGGTGTATGTTGTAGAGGCAGAGATGATGGATCCAATTTTCATATGTTCAGTTTATAGAGTCTGTAAACTATCAAAATTTCACAACTCTGACTTCTACAGAAAATGCTTTGAATTAACTTGAAAGCTTGGAGTTAAGGGAAGAGGAGGGGAAACCACCAGCGCATAAAGTATAGTTCGAACCACTGTTTAAACTACTCATTCTCTTTTTCTGCCTATTCTTCCATCCCTGAAAGATCCCCTCCTTGGTTCTTTGTTCTTTTTTTATCCCTTATGTGTAGCCCCTGTGCATGAACATGTTTCGCAAATCCCAGTCTCTTATCCATCCATCTCTGCGTCTTCATTTCTTTCTCACAATGTAGAGAACTGTTCTAACAGTTCAGCCTTCTGCTGCCTGGATTTCACTAAGAAGAGTGCACTTAATATAAAGAGTAAGAAAGGAGGGGAGACAAAAGAATACGTGCACAGCAGAAGGATCAGATGCCTCAATGTATTGCCAAATACATTTGGGCATGAACAGGAGTCGAAGTTTTGATATATTCAGTTAATAACTGAATTCAAAACTGATTCTCTAGGAAGTAACAGTGATCAGAGGGAAGGTGATTATTATTCTACTCTGCTTTGCTCTGTTCATGTTTAGAATACAGTGTCTGATTCAGTGCACCTTGGTTTCAGGAACATTTATCAAACTTTACCACCTAGAAGAAACGAAGAAAGTGTCCACAATAAAAAGGTCCTTAAGAACTCATAATGAGAAATAATTTAGGAAAGTGAAGATATTTTACCTAAGCGATGCCTTCCAAATATATGACTGATTCTCAAAAGGAAGAGAGAAAAACTAGGAGCACTAGGAGAAAATCATAGACAGATCTGTTTCTGTTGAATATGAATCCTGTATAATAATCAGAGGACACTTTCTTTCTTGTTAACACTACTCCGCATGAACATGCAGTGGGAAGGCAATAACCAAATTTCTTCACCAGCTTTCTCCCTGACCATCATGGATCTGGGTACCCAGTGTCATTTTAAAACGCCAAACACTGTCACTGTTCCAGAACCTGCGTCCACTCTCCAGAATCCCTAAACTACTTTTCTGGGCATGCCAGATGGATTCCAATCATATATTTGCATGAAGTTCCCAGCCACATAAAACATGTGATCCCTTGTATTCAATGATACAGAATTGCTGGGATTCTAGAAGATCATTCTCTTCTGAATGTTCACGCATTCAGTACCTCCACCATCCATGGCCTTCTCCTCATATCATGGGAGCCATTTAAGAATGAGGAGAAAGTCTTCTGTTCTGAGCCTTCTGGCAACTCAGCCTCTGTGGGCCCAGCATAGCATGGCTTTCCTCCCTTAACCCTAAAACTTACCAATGACACAACAGATTGAGTCCTGCTTAAGGAGTCAAACTGCCTGTATCCAGTAACCAGAACCAGAGCTGCTTCCTTGGTTCTCAGATGAAAAAATCTAGAGGGTTTTATGATCTGCAGTCAGTTCCTCACTCTGTCCCACCTCCTTTAACAAACCATCTGGGAATAGTCTTAGTTTGGGTTACTGGGACCATGGGGGCGATGAGCTGGATCTCATGGGAATCTTCATCTCACTTTATCTTATGGTGCTCCTGGGTGCCAGTGGTTGTGATGTGAGGGACAGGATTTGAACCTGACTTGAAATTCAAATCTATATCAATCTTTTCAACTTCATAGACCATCCTCTTAAATATTACATCATTTTAAATATCCTGAAATGTTATATTGAACTTTTCCAGAATTTCTTAATGAAATTATACTACTTCCTGTTTTTTACAGTACCCTGAATTCAACTCTGCTATTTGATGTCTCCATGATTTGGGCAACTAATTTGCCCTATTAAACTTTGGTCATTCACTAAATATTTACTTATTATAAACCATACAGCCGGCACTAAGATAGCCACAGGGATAAAAAGGTGAACAAAGTAGTTAAGGTCATTGTCCTTATCAACATTCCTTTACAGTAATCACATTACATTATAATATCAGTGGCTTCCTATTGTTCATAAAATGAAACTAGCTTTCTTAATATGGACTACTCAACACTACACATGAACTGGGTAGATAGATCCATGTCAGTCTTCTTCCCGATTAATGTGGTGTCTCATACAGTGTTTAGAATGTAGTAGAATTAACACATTTTTACCTAATTAGTGAAATCAAGGTCATACATAATCTGACCCCTTCCTACCTCTCCAGTGTATTCAGAACCACTTTTCTGAGTGGGTGATTATTCCAGTCACAAACATTACTGAATATCTTTTCAGAGTTTATGATAATTAAATTAAGGTAAAACCTCTCAGATTCATTGTGTGATTTTTTTTTCTCCTTTACCAAACAAAGATAAAGAAAGGAAAGTAAACATTTCTGTTTAGTTTTTTTAAAACATTTCTGTTTCTTTTCTAATATTCTCATTTTGTTTATGAACTGTTGATCTAATTGTGTTTGGTTGTATGTCTATGTGTTCTTGTAGTTCACTAAACTTTTTTAAAAGGATTGTTCTGAATACTTTGTCAGATGGTTCACACTGTGAGATCACTATTTTCTTAGGGTCAGTTATTGGAGCTTTATTAGATTCCTTTGGGATCCTCTTATCCTTGCATTGCTATCCATGTACTAGAGTAAGCAGTGTCCTTTCCATACTCTACAGTTTGCTTCAGAAGGGTAAGACCTATACCAGTCAGCTTAGCCTGGGGTACAGGACAGATGAGCTGGTAGCAACAGTAGCCAGGAAAGGCTTACTATTGTGGTCGGTGGATCCACTGTCCAGACTTCCTGGTTAGGTAGCCCACAGACTATGCTCTTCAATTGGGCAGGGTTCCTGGCTGGGCTCCCTGTTTGGGCAAGGTCACAGGATATGTTCAATAACAGGCAGGGTCATAGACTAGGGGAGATACAGACTAGGATCCAAGGCTAGACTAGGCCCTAGGTCACTGTTAGGTTATGCAGGCCAGAGGCTATACTCAACAGTTTTACTAGCTTTCTATTTGCTTAAGATTTCTTTAATCATTTTTTAAATCTTTTAATTCTTTTTAAAATCATTTTTTTAAATCAAGACTTCCTGGTTGTACACAACTGGAACCTGTACTCACCAGTGAATGGGACTGTGAATTTGCTTCCCTGCCTAGATGGGGTCATAGAATAGACTCTAAGGCTGACAATGCCTATTGGTTGGGGACTTAAGTCAGGAAGAACTGCCAACTGAAATCATTGGCCAGATGGAGCCAAGCCATGAACTCAGCTCTGCAGGTGGGCTGAACTGCTGGCTGAGATCTCTACTCAAGTTCCATTAGAGCAGGACGGCTGTCCTCCTGCATCTGAGCACTGATTGCCAGAAAACCCTATCCTCTTTTCCATCTCTGTCTGATGCCCAGGGGTCAAGCCATGGTGATTAATTCATGATTCCTATGAGGCAAGACCTGAGTGGGCCTCCCAGAAAGCATCCTGCAATGTTGGTGGAGCTGGATGTCCACACTGGGCTCTCCTTTCCCACTAGAGGAACTGGATAGGCCCTCTTGGAGTAATGCTATGCTGCCCTGGGAGAGGGGCAAAACAGGCAAAGTGAAACCTCTACTGTTACCCTTCTAATGCAGTCTTTCTGGGTCTCTGTGGTCCAGAAGGATGCCTCTCAAGTTATGGGATTAATAGTGTCTTATCTACGCTAGTTGCTAGTTGGTCTTCTTGTGAACAGGATTAAAGTCGAGCAATTTCTGTTGCCATGTTGAAGATATCATCTCCCTTTCTGTTTTTCTTTGATAAATGTTATTAGGACTTTATTGATTTGATTGCTCTTTCCAAATAATGGACTTGAAGATTTCTTGATTTTCTTTATTACTGTTTTCTATTTTATTGATCCAACTTTTATTTTTTATATTTTTTAATTTTTTGTTTATTTATTTCGAGAAAGAATGTGTGTACACACACATGCATGCGAGTGGAGGAGGGGCAGAGAGAGAAAGGTAGAGAGAGAATCCCAAGCAGGTTCCGTACTGTCAGTGCTGAGACCGATGGGGCACTGGATCCCAGGAACCACAAGATCATGACCCAACCTGGATGCTCAACCGACTGAGCCATCCAGGCACTCTGATCCTATTTTAATCTTAACTAATTTCTTACCCTTTTTTTTTTTTTGACCTTAGGCTTAATTTATTTTCCTTTTTCTAAATTCTTGTCAACTTAGATAATTGATACTAAACCTTATTTTCTAATATAAGTATTTAAAAGTACAATTTTCTTCTATATTCTCTTTACCTGCATTCCCACAACTTTTACTATATGTCATTATCAATTAGTTTGAAATATTTCTAACATTCTCTATAATTTCTTTTTTGAGCCATGAATTATTCAGATGTATGTTATTTAATATCCAAGTGTTTGGGGCTTTTCATGACATCTTATTGTTATTGTTTTCTAATATAATTATGTGTTGGTAAGAGAATATACTCTGTAAGTTTTTTATTCTTTCAAAATTCATTCAGACATAATTAAGTCCCAGTACCATGAAAGTGTCCTCCACCTCCTCACATTTTCCATCCCCCATGTAACATTTTCAACTTCACCCAAAGAACATGAAAGGGGTCATCTGCTGCCTATTGGGGAAGAACCTTATTTCCCCCACTCCACTTCCAGAGGAAGGTTTTTCTTTCTCCCATCACAAGGGAGAAGTAATAGTAGTGAAACTTCTGCCCTATCTTTCCCCCTCTCCCCTCCCTTGTTTTCTTTTCTATATGGGAAGAAGGATCACTAATACAACTAGATGGAAATGGTTGGGAGCAGTGAGTGGAGTTCATTCATCTCAAACATAGGAAATATGTTCCATCTATTTCACTGCCAGCCTGGAGAGTCTGTAAGTGCAGCAGTGGACTTTCTTTTGTTTTGTTTCCAAGTATGACATATTCACCTGGATAGAGCCTATGATCTCTTTCATGGACAGAATTCTAAAAGCAACCACTCTTTTCACATTTTACATTCTGCTATGGCTTCATCCATTTATGGAGAGCCTACAATCCTTCTTGCAAATTACTGGGTATTTGTATTGGAACCAAATTTTCAAATAAAATTTCACCATATCTGGGCAGAGGGAGGGAGTAGTTAGGGTTTTAAGACTTACAATAAAGGGAATGGCCTCCTTTTTGTCCTCAGATCCCACCTCTATTTTCCAATCATGACTTACCAGAGACCCGAGCATATGAAATTTATTAGGTCCTAACTATTCTCACTTTAGTCCCTCTTTAATTCCTTGTGGGCATTCTCTACTGCTAGGAATGCAAAGGGGATAAACAGTGAGGACTCTGCATTTTCTGTCTCCAACAGCACTCCTGAGCTTTCTACTCTCAGGGAAGCATTCTGTTTCTCTTAGTTGAGGAGCAGCTAATTCTTGGATGGAAAATCTGTCCCACTAGTCCTAAACATAAAATCACACTAAAAATTAATAAAAGGGAAAAGCACTCACTGTATCAAGTTTGTGCATTAGTTGAACCTAGTATCACAAATAATTATGAGGATGTTTGTTATACTGAGGAGTAAGTCAGATACTTGGAATTGAGAAGTAAATGAAACATGTAAGACTCCTACCTTCCTGGAGTCTAGTCTAACATGTGATATATACAACACAAGTTATATTACAAAATTACACTACAATTGTAATAGTTCTTATTCGAGATATTGGACTAACAACATTACTGACTCCCCCCACCTCCAAAGTTACTGTATTTGTTTTTTACATCATCAGAAGTTATTTATTTTTTTTAAACATTTATTTAGTTTTGAGAGACAGAGAGAGACACAGCATGAGTGGGGAGAGACAGAGGGAGACACAGAATCCGAAGCTGGCTCCAGGCTCTGAGCTGTCAGCACAGAGCCCGACGCAGGGCTCGAACTCACAAACTGCAGATCACGACCTGAGCCGAAGTCGGTCGCCCAACGGACTAAGCCACCCAGGCACCCCAGAAGTCATTTATTTTATAACTGGAAATTTGTACCATTGACCAGCTTCACCCATTTCCCCCATCCACCCCCAAACCCTACCTGGAAACCCTCAATCTGTTTCCATGAGTTTTGGTTTTTTTAAGATTTTACATACAGTATTTATCTTTCTCTGATATATTTCATTTACCATAATGCCCTCAAGTTCCATCCATGTTGTTGGAAATGACTGATTTCCTTCTTTTTTATGGCTGAATAAAACACTATTGTGTGGGTATATATACAACTATGTATATATACCACATTTTTGTTATTCATTAACAATATATACATACACTGCCATATATATATATACATATATATGTAGATATACCACAATATATATACTACAATAATATACCACACCACACACACACACCACTATATATTTTTGTTATTTATTCATCTGTTGAGGATCACTTAGGCTATTTCCATGTCTTGGCTATTATAAATTACGCTGCATATGTAACCTAAGGATGCACATATCTCTTTGAGATAGTGATTTTATTTCCTTTGAATATATATCTAGAAAGTGGGATTGCTGAATCATATAACAGTTCTACTTTTATTGTTTCGAGGAACCTCCATGTTGCTTTCCACAGTAGCTGCACCAATTTATATTCCCACTAACAGTCCACAAAAGTTTCTTTTCTCTACGTCCTCACCAACACTTGTTATCTCTTGTCTTCTTGATGATAGACATTTTAATAGATATGAGGTGATACCTCATCATGGTTTTGCTTTGCATTTCCCTGATGATCAGCGATGTTGAGCACCTTTTCATGTACCTGTTAGACATTTGCACATCTTTTTGGGAAAAGTGTCTATTTAGCTCCTCTGCTCACTTTTAATTAGAATGTTTGGTTTTTTGCTGTTAAGTCATATAAGATCTTCATATAATTTGTATATTAACCCATTATCAGATACCTGATTTGCAAATATTTTCTACAGTTCCATAGATTGCCCTTTCATTTTGTTGATTGCTTCCTTGCTATACAGAAGCTTTTTAGTTTCATGTTCTACCACTTGTTTATTTTGGCCTTGGATGTGTTTTCTTATGGTGTCAAATCCAAAAATTTATTATGAAGACTGATGTCAAAAAGTTTACCCCCTATGTCTCCTTCTAGGAGTTTTATGATTTCAGGTCTTACATTCAGACCTGAATGGTCTTTAGTCCATTTTGAGTTGACTACTGTGTCTGGTATAAAATAGGGATCCAATTTCATTTTTCTGCATGTGGATATCCAGTTCTCCAACATTATATATTGAAGAGATTATCCTTCTACCATTGCATATCTGTAGCTGCTTTATTATAACTAAATTCTACAAATATGTATGAGTTTAGTTCTAGGAACTCTGATCTGTGCCACTGATCTATGTGTCAGTTTTTATGCCAATACCATATTGGTTTGATTACTATAGCTCTGCAATGTAGTTTGAAATCCAATGACTAAAGAGATATAAAAATAAGAATAGTACAGTAAAATTACTAGAATTTGGGAAATTGTTCTAGGATTGGATCGTACACTTTCAAAAATTTCTGGAATTGATAAGTCAGATTGCACTGGCTTTATAGAAAAACCAGAATGAAAAATCTAAAACCCAATGTAGGTATGTATGTTTGGAGAGTCGACTTGTGAGCTAGGAAAAGGAATGGGAAAGGCTACAGCTTGATACAGACATGAGAATTGTTCTAATTAAGAGATTCAAGAAATAACCCAAACTTAGAATCAATAGAACTGATAACAGAAAATGAAAGCAATCTTTTAGTGAAGTGATGAGAGAATTGTTTTTTGTATTGCTAGGGAAACTGGGTCAGTATAGTCTTCTCTGCACAATATGTGACTGTTGGGAGCCGTTTTGGGCTCACAGGTTGAGACCCCTCCATGGGTGGGAAAGGTCAAAGCAAAAGCTCCCGCCAGCCAAACTGGTGCCTAGTTTTACCTCTTTCTAAATAATCTTTCAGGCCTGGATTTCTTGAATTGCTCACATTGGCCTAAGGGACATAATGCTCTTTGGTTTTATGGCACATGGAAAAGGGGACCTGGTCTTGATGGATAAAATCTGTGTGAGAGTAACCTGGCCGGAAGCAACCTCAAGGTTGCCTCTTGGGGATAGGTTACACAAATTGAGGCGTAGGCCCCAAGACTCCTTGAACCGAATTAGATTTTCCCTGCAGGTATCGCTCCCCTCAGCCCCACCATAAAACCTCAAGGCACATCTCCGTAAAGCTTCTCTCAGAATTAACACACTGATGGGAAAGATTGTAAAGAGACTTAGGACCTTCCCCAAGGTTAGCCTCGCCCAAAAGTCAGAAGCACTGTTTATCAGCAGCAAATATTGAGCACCTCCCTGAGGTTAACATTTCGCAAATCATTTTGTAATTCTCATCCCCATGCTCCCTTAGACCATAAACTTATAGATGACTACAAAGGTCTTGTGACAACAATGTATGTTGTAAAGAATGCCTTGTCACTGATGTAATGTCACTCGCTACCTTTAAAAATAAAGACACTGAGACCAGCAAAGCAGAGATGCCAGAATTGCCAGGGCTGCCTGCTTGGTCATCAGATTCCATCTCACTCATGGCTCTCTCACTTCATTTCGCCTGACCGTCTGTCCTTCGTGGACCCCTAGATTCGCCGGGACAAGGAATGACCCCGGCATGTGACAAGAAAGCTAAATCCAAAAAGCCAGGGCTAACATTAAGCTGAATAGCTACAAGTTTCAACATGTAAATATTTTCATAATATTGATAAATGATTGGCACAGGTGAGCAAGGAAACAGGGAAGGCAAAAAATAAGCACTGCTAGGGATAAAATAGGGGATATACTATAGCCACAGTAGAAAATAAAATGAGAAAATGATATGAAAATTTTCTGATAGTAAATTTCAATGAGGTAAAACAAAAAGATATTTAGACCAAAAAAAAAGGTTTAAAACCCTTTCAAAAGGAAAATCTAAAAGACATACTTCAAGCAGAATACATATCCCACTTAAATGATCTGAGATGAAAAACGTCTACTTTTTAGGCTATAGGTTAGTCAATTGCAAAAAGATTCTCCAAAATATGGTGGGGTTTAGCCCAGATACAAGTTTCTGTCTTGGGTTTAAGTCAGGGTTGGTGGCCCAGACAGCTTCGGGAGCACAGGCTCTTCTACAGTGTGGCTCTGCCATCTTCAGCACATGGTTCCACCTGGTGATCCAAACTCTTCAGATCCCACCATCATACCCACATCCCAAGCATCCACAAGTAGTGTAAATGGGAGGAGAGAATACAAACTGCTATCTTGACTAATCTTCCTAAACTAAGTACCTCTAGAGCCAACATGGTTGCTTTCCAGTGGATGGGATACAACATACACCACAGCCTGGGCTTCCTCAGGATAACTCACTAGAGTTCAATCCTGGGCCTACAACTAATGTGATGAGAACGTGTGATCGTTCCTACAATAAGAACTCATACGACTCCTCTCTAATTCACCCATGTGTGTCCACCAAACTGAAGACTTCATGCTCTGTACCTGGAAACTATTTATTAGGAGTGAAATTTACCAATAAAGGGGAAACTGGAACACTAACTCATCCATTCCCCCCTTTTGACCAATGGACACTATGGAGTCCATTGACACCACAGCATCCTACCTCAAGGCGGCAGTGACTTGCTTCTTCTAGGACTGAACAAAATGTGCTACTTTTTAGGAACACAAAAGAGTTAACACAAAAGAGTTTTAGGGCAACATCCAACAAACAACATGCAATACACCAATTGTGACAATCTTCTTGTAAGCTTTACCCAGTTATTGTTACCAGAAAGGTGGGGGTGGGGGTCTAATCGACATCATTCCATATCCACATTTCAGAAAGAGAAAGTCTTCTTTCAAGTGTCAAAACTACTTCTATATGAATAATAGAGCTATGTTTACCAGTATCAGACTTTAGCATATTTTTAGTTATTACATAATAATAATAATAATATATGGATGTTTAGCTTTGTTAAATTAAGACTTACAAAACATGCATACATTCAATACTAGTCTTATTCCTTCTTTACCCTACTCAAAAATATGAATATATTAAAAATACAGACCTTTTTAGAAAGAAATCCACTCTACAACATACATTTCTTCCTACAATCTACAAACTAGTGTTTGTATTCTATTTTTCTGAGAACCTATTACCATATCTCCCTACTTAAATATGTGAGTAATAGTCATATTGTAATAAAAAGGTGTTTTCTGACATACTGGTAGTATCAAATGCTTATAGGGAGTCTCTTATTGCAACATGGACGCTGAGTGACCGAGAGCTCGTAGCACTAACATTGAGAGTGTGAGGACACTCTAAATCTAAACCAAAGCAGAGGTTGGGACTTCCCACTCCCTTACTAGATGATGTTCCACAATCATTGGATAAAGGCAAAAAAAAATAGCGTGTCCAAAGATATATTTTTTCTCCAGTTCTCAAGTCCTCTTGATAGAGAAATAGATAAATGTTAGGATCAGAAGCAAAAGAAAGGATAGGAAAATAATAAAAAATCCAGCTATCCAGATAATCCGATCAGTGATGGAGCCAAGTGCCCAGGGGTGTTCTTTGCCATCAAATAGTAGGACTGGAAGGACCCCTCACTGTGCAATGGTCTCTATCCACATAGCCTAGACCAGCCATGGACTCCTGGCAGTACCTTTGACAGGAGCCTCAAATAGATAGATAGATAGGTAGGTAACTGGGATGTGTTCAGATCCATCCTTTTAGGAAAAATACCCTGAGGACTCGATGGCGGATCTGCCGAGTCTTCACCCCATAGACAAGGGGATTGAGCGCAGGGGGCACAAGGAGGTAGAGTGTGGCCAAAAGAACATGGACATGATGGGGTACATGGTGGCCAAAGCGGTGAGTGAGGAAGGAGAACATTCCAGGAACATAGAAGATCAGGATGACACAAATGTGAGACCCACATGTGCTAAAGGCCTTAAGTCGGGCCTCACCCCCTGGTACTTTCAGCACTGTCTGGAGGATGAGGGCATAGGAAATACCAATGGCCACCACATCTAGCCCAACAACAAGCAGGGCCACTGCCAACCCATAAGCTCGGTTCACTGTGGTTTCTGAGCAGGCAAGTTTCACCACAGCCATATGCTCACAATAGGCATGGCCTATGACGGTGGCCTGGCAGAAGATGAGTCTCCGCAACAGGATAGGGAAGGGGAGGAGGAGGAGTAACCCCCGTACCAGTACTGCCACTCCAATGCGCCCTATGATCCCTGGGTGCAAGATGGTGGAATGGTGCAGAGGGTGACAAATGGCTACATAGCGATCCAGAGCCATGGCCACAAGCACACCTGACTCCATGGAAGAGAACGCATGGATGAAGAACATTTGGGTCAGGCAGACGGTGTACCCAATCTCATGGGCATGAACCAGGAGCACCGCAAGGGTTTTGGGTGCAGTGGACGATGCCAGCACCAGGTCGATGCCAGATAGCATGGCCAGAAAGAGATACATAGGCTGGTGCAAGGATGGGTCAGTCCAGATGATGAAGATGATGGTGACATTGCCCATTACGGCAAGGAGGTAAAGGACACACAGTGGCAATGCTATCCAGTGCTGGCTTTCTTCTAAACCGGGGATGCCCATCAGGAAAAAAGAAGGCTGCAGCAGCCTCCAGCTGGAATTACTAAGGGCCATCATCAATGGCTTAGAGAAAGAAGAGAGAAAAGAAGCAAAAATTATGATTTCTACATTGCTGGGCGGGGGAAGGGGGGGTTGGTTATCACAGTGTCTACCTCTGGCCTTCATGAGAAGAAAGAACCTGAAAGTGAAACACAGAAGAATAAAATGAGATACAAAGAAGAGAATCTTCTGCTCCTGAGATAATGTCTTTAAAGTGAGACATCCACATTCCTGAATTAAGATAGGTCTAGTTTCATTTACAGATAAGAGTAATCATGCTGCTTTTAGAGAGATGTTTAAACTGCCATTCAATTCCTTCTAAGTTGGAATGTCCACTTGAATGGATCCTCCATATCACCTCTTGCCATTACTAAACATGACAAATCAATCTGTTAGTTTTTAAACTATTTTCCCTCAGTTTCCATGACACAGCACTCTACTGTGTTCCTCCTATGTCCTCTATCCCTCCACCTTCTCCATCTATCTGTCTATTATATGTTGTTGATTCCAGGACTTCATCCCCTCCTCACTTCCGAGTTCTGCACATTTTCTCTGATTGAGTTTATCCTTTTACAAGATTTTAACCATTTATATACTTTATTTTATTCCAAATCTAGGCTTTAAGTCAAATACCTTTCTGAAATGCAAATTCACTTTCCATTTGCTTCCTAAATATTTGTACCACACATGCAACATATTCAAGACTGGATTAACTCAACCTCTCTTGCCAAATCTGCTCTACTTCCTTTTTATTCATATTTTTTTAGTTAAATCACTAAATCTATCTATCCAACACAAAGCAGAAACCTGAAATCATCCTTATTCATTCTTATCTCTTATCCCTTTTACCTTTTACAGTTCCTGCTAACTATAATTTTAACTCCTTAATATTCACTCATTCTCTCAACACCCAGTGTCATTGCCTAGTGCACACTCTTAACTTCTATCACCTGGTTTATTTCTTTAGATCTCTTTGGCCTTGATTTCACACCCTTCAAACCAGTCTCCACTCTGTAGTCAGCGGGATTTCCTAACATGCAGATGTCATCCTGTCAGTTCTGAGGTAAAACCCTTAATCCATTTAATCCATGAAATAAAATCATACATTTAAAACTAGTGTACAAAGTTTTCAAAGGTTAACTCACATACACTATCTTAAATCAATTATAGTTAGCATTATTATTAAAATTTATAAAAAATATTCCTGAATACGAGATCAGTGGCCTCTTTCCCTTTTACTTGTCCACACAAATCTGTTTCTCTATATCAAATTTTTGTTATATCTATCTCTGACCACAAAGTCATACAGTGTTTTTGAAACCCCCGTATTAACAAGTAGTACCACTTAAATAAGTGTTCTGTTCCCAATGTTATTTACTTCTTGGGCATTAAAATTAAAAACTTGATACTGGATGTTTTTGCATCTATATATTTGTATGAAAAGACAGACACAGTCTTAAATAATTGTATTTTTCTACCAAAGGGAAAGGTTCACATGTATATGTATATATAAAAAGAGTTTGAAAGACTTAGCTCCTGCAGATCATACATCTATAGATCACTCTGAGTGTCTTTCTTATGAATCAGTGATGACTACAATTGTTCTAAATCTTTATACACAGCAGCTACAAAATCTGAAATGTCAGATGGGCACATACTCCCAGTCTTTGTTTTCCTTTAAGATTCAAGTCCACTTATAAATTCAAGTAACAGTAACATATTTTTATTCAGACTTCCAGAAGAGGTGAGTTACAAAAATTCACATTTCAGTGCTTAACATTCTACATAGTAAGAAATTTAAGTCTCTGTCTTAACTATACCCTTTCCACTGCAGGTTTCAGCCCATGTCCCATTTTTCACCTGAGGAGTCAAGAGAAAAACTGTGCACTTGTGGAAGCCACCCATTGCTTTGATAAGAGCAGTGTCAGCAGACCAGTGGAGGATAAAGCCAAATACTGTGGGGAAGGGAAAGAAGCAGACCCACAGCTGCCTGAGTACAACCTGCCTTTTGTGATTTGTCAATAGAGAGGGAAAGCCCAGGGCTGTTTTTTTAAAAATTAATTGCTAAAATCAACAAGAGGTCCCCCAGTGATTCCTAGAGGAAAAGCAGACTTAACTTTATTCCCAAGAACCTAAGTGAAGATATATTTAGCTTCTCTGACCAGGAAGCAGAGGACAATTAGCAAAGAAAATGAAACTGTACATTCCTGCTTATTCATATAAATTCAGCCCAAGCAGTCTATCATCCATGAAGGCATACTCAAATTCTGTAAGGCAGCATGGCATATCTCTTTTTCTTTCCTACAATATCATTTCACCAGCTGTGTCATGGCATTGACTCCCTTACACTGGAAAACCCATAAGTGTGTCAGTCCTTGAGGAGCAGACACTATGCCTTGCTTAGGACAGCAGTCCCAGGGCAAGTACTCAGTAATGTTTGCTTAATAAATATCTCCATGATTACATTACAAATAAATAGATGAGTATGTAAAACAACCAGGAATCCCAGGAACTTGACAAAACAAACAAAAACTGGAGGGATAGTGGTGATTGGAAGACAGTAGGTATCTATGAGGGATGAACTGATTGGGCCTCAAGTCTCCTCACCTTAAGTGATATCCTGGGTGCTTTATAGCAGAAGTAACCCAGTTGAATCTCTCTGCCAGAAGGGGATATAACAGAATCCCCACTACGTGTCAGAATTAAGGGACTTCTGTGGTCACTTCTGGTCACTTCTGCCACTGTCTCTGTCACTGCAGGCAGGGAGGGCAGGCATCCCTCTGTGGACTGTGGCTT
The DNA here is from genome assembly GCA_030068075.1 of Paguma larvata. NCBI lineage: Eukaryota > Metazoa > Chordata > Mammalia > Carnivora > Viverridae > Paguma > Paguma larvata. The sequence goes on from CM057831.1 coordinate 60,517,596, forward strand.
GTCCCTGTTTCCTTAATCTCCTTACAGTGGCATGGACTTTATGATAGTGGTAAAAGGGAGATGCAGGGACACAGAGATTATGGGAGGGCACAGAAACAGTGGGTTCACAATGATGACCTAGTAGGAGAGGGATAAAGAGTAATCACACCCTCAGAGGCAGAGTTCAGGTGTCAAGCCCAAGATGCATAAACAATCAGTAAAATATGCCTGGCACAGGGATGCTGTTCTCCCAGTCTCTGGGCTATCTTTGAGGATGCATAATTCAAAATCTTGATTCAGGGTTGGGAGAAACTCGGCAACTTGGAGAGAACTTAAAAAAGGAGAAAATTGCCAGACTCAAAAGTTCCATTACGGTCCTCTCTAGTCAAAAGTTCCATTATGGTCCTCTCTGGTCATCTGAAAAAATACCCTGAATCCCCAGTTTAGTCTCCAGGATGACTCTCTGCCCTAGCACAGGAGTAACAGTGATAAAGGGAATTTTGTATTCAGAAGGGATATGTTGCAATCTCTGGATACCAAAGAGGAAACCAAACATATCAGTCAGTTCAGGAAGATAAAGATTTCCAGGATGACTCCTTCTAGCTGGGGAAAGTAGGTAAATTAGCAATGTCTACACGTACCATATATGATGATAAGGATGTCAAGCCAGGATGCTAAAGTACTCTGTGCATGACCATGAAGATTTAACTGTAGCATTAGTAAGTATGGGCAAACTCAAAGGCTACCTTATAGCAATGTGTGGTCTGAAGGACAGAAGCTAAGGGAGATGGAACAAAGAGGGTTAGTTTTGAGAAGTCAGACCTGGGGAGAACAGCTACTCTGAGGCAAAAGGAAATAAACTTAAGAGGCACTTGGGTAGCTTGGTCAGTTAAGTGACGCTTGATTTTGGCTCAGGTCATGATCCCGTGGTTTGTGAGTTCAAGCCCCATGTTTGGCTCTGCACTGATGGCGCGGAGCCTGCTTGGGATGGACTCTCTCTCTCCCCTTCTCTGTCCCTCCTCCATACTTTCTCTCTCTCTCAAAATAAATAAATAAACTTTAAAAAAAGGAAATAAACTTGAGAAAACTAAGAGGCATCAAACCAGATGTAGTAAAAGACTCAGTCATAGTAGCCAACCAAGAAAGAGCTCCTATCACAAGGGGTATGAGAAAGGCAGAAGTCAGCTGTAAATAGTCTTCCTCAACACTGTAAATCCCAAATGTGACCTCATTTTCCACACCTGAAATCCAAAACACTAAAATCCTGAAACGTAATCATAGTACTATAGAACAGTTCTTTTCTTGAATCCCTGACGCACAGAATCTGTAATGTTATTTTACGCCACTATGCATATGATTGTTTGTTTAAAAAAACAGATAACAAGAACACTGGGTTATGCTGAAATAATTTGGGCTTTTACTTCTGATTCATTATTGATGATTTTTGAAAGCATATCACTTTTATTTAAATATATTTTTGAATTTTTAATATAGTTTACAACTCAGTTGGCAAAATTCATTTCTATTTGACTGTGAATCTTTACTAAATCATTTGTTCACATCAATTTCTAGTATGTTTTATTCCTCCAATATATATTAATCTGGTTATAATCAGAGGAAACAAATCACACGATAATTTAAACAGGGAAAGTTTAATATAAATAATTTTCAACTATAACAAGGTACTGGATTATCAAGGGACTGGCTAGTAATGAGAGAGAACTCCAAAGAATATAATAATAGCAGATGTAAGGAACAGCCCCCACCACTAGAGATAAGAAACATTGCCCATGAAGACCCACCTTAAGCTGAGAATCAGGCCCTGTTGGAGAGGGCACAAGATGATACACCAAACATAAAAGAGGTTTCTGTGATGGTATGTCAGTTGAAATTGCTGGAAATCCACATTCTAGGGTGCTGAGGACAGTTGTTCACAAGAAGGTACCTCACTAGATGCTCTGCCATAAACCCACCCCAGGGAGATGGTGCAGTAAGCACCTGGCCACTAGGTACTGCTGGCTGCCAAGCACCACAGAGACTGGGTGCTTGGGAAGATGTGTGCACTGTAGGGCCTGGGCACTAAATAAGCTGTGCGTGCTGGAGCAAAGCCTGCCAGACAACCATGTAACAACCAGAAAGTAAAACTCTTTCTGCTGACCTCAGTGAAATAGACTAAGGAACTATAGGGGCCTATGCCCCAACAAAAACAGAAAATAAACTATCACAAACTGTTAGAATCAACTTTATCAGAACCCTGGAAACTAGTCAAAGATTTGCATAAACCAGATGACACTTAATCAAGAAAAAGTTGACTGAATCTCAGCAGGAGAACTCTGTGACATTTTAACTCACTCTGGCCTTATTCTCCCCCTTTATTTCAGCAGTAGTCTTGAAAATGGCAGCCCATGTTCCCCATGGAGGGGTCCATGGTGCTGGAAGAAGCAGAGCAGACAAAGAATTATAGTTGTTTGTTTTGACCTGTCTTGTGGTTTCCTGAAGGACAGGTGCTTTCATTTCACATAACTCAGAACTCTCCCAGGATAGGGTGGTGGTTACTTATGAGCATTTGTCAAAATCATTTAAAGACAAATGGATTAGCCTCTGCCACCTGAGAGAAGAAATGATAGTTAAGGAAACCACAGATTCACCAAAAACATTAGAGGGAAGGCTGGGGAGTGAGATATCTCACTGGAATAGGGGCTTACTTTGAGAAGCTTCCATATATTCCTGGGACATGTCAAACATGTTCATGGTTGTGTGCATGTTCAGAAAAGATCTTATAAGGCCCTTAACTCTTATCTCTGCTGACCTTCAGTCTCTGTGCAGCAGAAAACCAATATTAAGATACATTATAAAGTGCCTAGTTGACTGTTGAAGGCATACTACACACAGACTCCATCTGCAAAGAATGAAGTATTTTCATTCCAGGCAATTAAAGAAAATTCCATTAAATCACTAGTTGACCACTAAACTAATCAAAAGAGACTTCAGTAACCACAAACATCAAAAAAATACAGATTTATAAATTTTATCTGGAATCACTAAAGAGCAACAGTCCAACCACAAGGAGTCACTGCTTAGTATCCTTTCATTTTGTCCTGAAGGATTCATTTCATCCTAATGACCCCACAAACCCCAAGGAGGGGGAGAACTGAATTCCATAGTTGCTTCATTATAATACTCAAAAGACAGCCTCTTTAACAAATGGTGCTGGGAGAACGGGACAGCAACATGCAGAAGAATGAAACTAGACCACTTCCTTACACCACACACAAAAATAAACTCTAAATGGATGAGGGCTCTGAACGTGAGACAGGAAACCATCAAAATCCTAGAGGAGAAAGCAGGAAAAAGCCTCTTTGACCTAAGACGCACCAATTTCTTACTGTGATGATCACTGAGTAATGTATAGAATTGTTGAATCACTGTATTGTACACATGAAATTAATATAACATTATGTATATGTGTATGTTAACTACACTGGACTTAATTTTTTCAATTTTATAAAAAGAAAATTACATATTTATTAGTAATACTTACGCGACACATCTCCAAAGGCAAGGGAATTAAAAGTAAAATTGAACTACTGGGACCTCATCAAGATAAAAACTTCTGCACTCCAACGGAAACAACCAACAAAACTAATAGGCAACCAATGGAATGGGAAAAGATAATTGCAAATGACATATTGGATAAAGGACTAATATCTAAAATCTATAAAGAACTTACCAAACTCCACACCCGAAAAACAAATAATCCAGTGAAGAAATGGGCGGAAGATATGAATAGACACTTCTCCAAAGAAGACATCCAGATGGCCAACAAACACATGAAATGATGCTCAATGTCACTCATCATCAGGGAAATACAAATCAAAACCACACTGAGATACCACCTCACACCAGTCAGAGTGGCTAAAATGAACAAATTAGGAAACTATAGATGCTGGCGAGGATGTGGAGAAACAGGCACCCTCTTGAACTGTTGGTAGGAATGCAAACTGGTGCAGCCACCCTGGAGAACTATGTGAAAGTTCATCAAAAAAATGAAAATAGAACTACCCTATGACCCAGCAATACACTGTTAGGAATCTACCCAAGAGATACAGGAGTGTTGATGCATTAGGGCACGTGTACCCCGATGTTAACAGCAGCACTTTCGACAACAGTCAAAGCGGTGGAAAGAAACTGAGTGTCCATCAGCTGATGGATGGATAAAGAAGATGTGATATATGTATACAATGGAATACTACGCGGCAATGAGAAAGAATGAAATCTGGCCATGTGTAGCAACATGGATGGAATTGGAGGATATTATGCTGAGTGAAATAAGTCAGTCAGAGAAAGATAGATACCATATGTTTCCACGCATAGATGGACTTTGCGAGACTTAACAGAAAACCAGGGGGGAGGGGAAGAGGGGAATGAAAAAAGACACAGAGAGGAAGGGAGACAAAACATAAGAGACTCTTAAATACTAAGAATAAACCGTGTTGAGGGGGGTATGGAAGAGGGGAGAGTGGGTGACGGGCACTGAGCAGAGCACGGGTTGGAATGAGCACTGGGTGTTGTATGGAAACCAATTTGATAATAAAATTTTTAAAATTTTTTTAAAAAAAGAAAAAAGAAATACTTCCATTTACAATACCACCAATAATTATAAAATACTTAGGAATAAATTTAACCAAGAAGGTGCAAGACTTGCTCAATGAAAACTACAAAGCATTTTTAACAGAAATTAAAGTAGAACTAAATGAACAGGAAGACATCTGTGGTCATTACTTCAAGACATAACATGGTTCACATGACAATACTCCCCAAATTATCTACAGATTCAACACAACCCCTAGCAAAATATAAATTTCTTTTTTTCCTTGAAGAATTGGACAAGCTGATCATAAAATTCCTGTGGAATTTCAAGAGACCTTGAAACACAACAATCATGGGGAAAAAAAATCAAAGTTGGAAGATTCACACTTCCCAATTTCAAAATCGACCTCAAAGAAAAGTAATCAAAACAAAGTGGTATTGACATAAAGGCAGACAAATAGTTGAATGCAATACAATTGAGAATCCAGAAATAAACTCATATGTTTATGGTCAACTGATTTTTCAATAAGGGTTGTGAAATTATTCAATGAAAATATAGTAGTCTTTTCAACAATGGTGCTGGTACCACTGAATATCCATGTGCAAAGAAAGAAGTTGGACCCTTCTTCACACCATATACAAAAATTAACTTAAGAGGAGTCACAGACCTATATATCAAAACTAAAACTACCAAGCTCTTAGAAGAAAATGTACCAGTAAATCTTCACGATCTTTGTTTAGGCAAAGACTTCCTAGCTAAGATACCAAAAGCACAGGACAAGGGGAGAAACAGACAAATTGGACTTCAACAGAATTATAAATTTTTGTGCTTCAAAGGATATCATCAAAAAAGTAAGACAACCCAAAGAATAAGGGAATAATTTCACAAATCAAAATGACAAAGAAATAAGTCCATAATTTGGCATGTTGTGATAAGTGTCCCATAAATAAAGGAGAGAATGATAGAATTGGGACTGACATTTTAGACAGACTTATCAACTAATACATTTCTCATTAAGGAGGATTTGATCTGAATACAAGTTGAATATCACTCTTTTATTTCAGTTTAATTAACACTTAAAAGTACCACGTCATGAAAGACGAGAGAGGCAAGTGGTCCTAGAAGGAACTGATCAACACAGACAAATACTAGAGAAGGTTAGGGTAACAATACATTCTAAAAAAAAGAAATCCATTTTTGGCAATTTGAGAGTATTAATAAGAGCAATTTCTGTGCGATATTGAAACAATAATTAAATTGTAGTGAAATAAATATTAAGGAGATGATGAAGTGTAAACAAAATAAAGAGGTTACTCACAAATTTTGTGAAGGAGAAAAAAAAGAGAGGCAATCTTGGGAAGAGATATGAAGTAAACTTATATTTGAAGGGGGATACTTCAGAACTGTCCTACGATTCGACGGGTATTATTCATCAGTTAAGCTCTGGGGAGTCTGGAGTGGAAAGCTGTCCATTTGGTAGGCTGTCTTAAGATTATTGTTGAATGTGTCTACTCCCTGAAATTACTTAGCTAACCCCCAAGGACACTAGAGGACTTATTTTGATTAAAAAAAAAAAAAAGCATTACACCCTGGAGGATGCTTAGAAAAAAGTGGGGAGGGCTTATAGAGGAGCACACCAAACCAGGGCATCCCCAGGATCTAATTTATTCTAAAACCCCACACTCCAGAAATGACAAACAAAGTTACAGACCTGCTGTGAAAAACAAAAGGCTGAACACGGGCAGCTGAAGCCAGGAGAGCAGAAGCAGCTACCGAAAGCACTGTCAGTATGAAAGCCTCTTCAAAGATTGTCCTGAAGTAGTAAGGAAACCAACCAATGATCTACATCCTGAGAGGTGAGGGGATCAATGTGTCCTACATTCCAGTAATTGTCTTGACTCTGAATTTGATTAGTATATGCCTTCCACTTCCATGGCTGGCTTTCCTTATTTGATCTTCATCTCTACTACCTCCCTTCTCACAACCTCTTCACATTTGTAGAGTCCAAGGTCTATGATCTGAAAACAGGAGAAAAATGAGGCGGAGCTCTAAGATGATGGGACAACCTCAAAAGGATGGGACTTCCCAGTCAGAAGACCATGAAAACATTTTTTACCTTACCTCTCAAGGGAGAAACTAAGAATTGGATGGATTCCTCCTGCATGTACCATGCTGCATAAAGGAGAGGATGAGGCAAGAGTGAGAAAATGCCATGAAAACTCCCGCAATTTTGAGTGTGGCATTTCTTTGGTTGGGCATTCATTCACTTGGTTCCTATAGATCTTTACTTAGTTTCTCAGTTTCTAGAACTCCCAAAAAGCTATTTTGATCAGTCTGTTGCTTGATTAGTGATCTGTGGTAGAACAAGGACCTAGACCTTCCTAGCCCACCATTTTGCTGACATCAGTGTCTCAGGTACACTCTTGATACAATTACTTGAAAAGCTCTCCAAAAATTAAAGAATTAACAAAATCGAGAATATAAAAATGAAGAGGACCAAGAGTGAAAGTAAGCTACGAAATTATTTAAACAAAGAAAAAAAAAGTCTAAATGTACATGCTATGTTTGCAAGTTGTACCATACAGAAATATAGAAGCTGTTAAAAGTTTGTTGCCATGGGGCACCTGGTTGGCTCAGTCGGTTAAGCATCTGACTTCAGTTCAGGTCATGATCTCAGAGTTCATGAGTTTGAGCCCTGCATTGAGCTCTGTGCCAACAGCTCAGAGCCTGAGACTCCTTCAGATTCTGTGTGTGTGTGTCTCTATCTGCCCCTCTCCTGTTCTCTGTCTCTCTCTCTCTCAAAAATAAATAAACATTAAAAAAAATTTAAATTTGTTTCCACTTGTCTCTCCTTCTACTTTTGTTAATAACATAGGGGATTTAAAAATACAGCTTGTAGGTATGTCTTTAACATTCCTTTCATAATCAGAAAAGGAAACAAATGCTATTCCACAGGGTACTTAACATACTGGCAAAGATTTTATGGAAGGAGTGCTGGATTTAAACTTTGATTTTTTCCTTTATTCCATGATTGTTTTGATTCAAGGCCCCTTGAAATTCCACAGGAATTTTATAATCAGCTTGTCTAATTCTTCAAGGAAAGAAAGCAATTTGTATTTTGCTAGGGATTGTGTTGAATCTATAGATGAATTTGGGGAGTATTGTCATGTGAACCATATTAAGTCTTCCAGTAATGACCACAGATGTCTTCCTATTCATTTAGTTCTACGTTAATTTCTGATATTAAAATTATGCTATAGCTTTGACACTTATTAGTGATTTAGATACATGAGCCTCATCTAGGAAACATCAATCTGTTTCCTCAACTGTATGATAAAGATTAAATAAAGTGCTTTATGTCTGAAATTATTCTCCAACAATAAGGCACTCAAAAAGCCTGGTCAGAGTTCTAATTGCAGCCACCATTCTCTTCCTGCAATCCCCAAGAATGGAGACATCCCTAACTTTACTTACTTGTTATGGATCAGTTGTATGCTTCAGTTCAGGTATTGAAATCCTTATCTCTAGTACCTCAGAATTAACAGTTTTGCAAAAAAAGTCTCTAAAAAAATAATTAAGTCAAAATTAAATCTTGACCATGGGCCTAATCCAAAGTGACAAGTGTCCTTAAGAAGAAGAAATCTGGACACAGACATGTGCATTTACAAATAATAAACAATGTGAAGACATCAGAAGAAGGTAGCCATCTACAAGTCAATGAGAGAGGACTTAGAAGAAACCAGGACCCCCGACACCTTGATTTTGGACTTCTAGCCCATAAAACTGTGAGAAAACAAATTTCCCTTGGTTAAGTCACCCAATCTGTGATATTTTGTTTGGCAACCACTGAAAGCTAGAACAGTCCTGATATGTCTGTTTCTTTATAATGTATCTGTCTCCCACAATTATGTCCACGTCACCAGCATATAAAAATATATGCAGGACTTCAGGCATATGTATTCAGTAAATCTTTACTTGTATTATATTAAATCTTTATCTTATTCTCTACACTGGACCTTCTTTTATTCTCAGGTAAGCTTTTCCCCCAGAGGCTCAAGGGGATAAAGGATGCATTATATTTAACAGAACTGAATTAATGTGGTGAATTTTATACCTGTACAGAAATTTTAACCTTCAGCTAAGCTAACCACAGACTATCCTTGCTTCTATTAATCTGTAGGCAGATGCTGAGAAGACATCCCATGATATGGATACCGCCCTGAGTATAACCAATAGCTCAAGGTTGCAAGTGTCTGAGTTCATCCTATTGGGGCTCCCAGGCATTCATGAGTGGCAGCACTGGCTCTCCCTGCCCCTGGCTCTGCTTTACATCTTAGCGCTTGGTGCCAACATCCTCATCTTGATCACCATCCAACATGAGCCTTCCCTGCATCAGCCCATGTATCAGCTCCTTGGCATCTTGGCTATCGTGGACATTGGCCTGGCTACCACCATCGTGCCCAAGATCCTGGACATTCTCTGGTTTGATGCCAAGGCCATCAGCCTCCCTGAGTGCTTTGCTCAGATCTATGCCATCCATACTTTCATAGGCATGGAGTCAGGCATCTTCCTCTGCATGGCTGTGGATAGATATGTAGCCATTTGCCACCCCCTTCAGTATCCCTCCATAGTCAATGAGGCATTTGTGATCAAAGTCACCCTGTCCATGGTGCTCAGGAATGGCCTGTTGGCTATCCCAGTACCCGTACTGGCTGCCCAGAGACACTACTGCTTCAGAAATGAAATTGATCACTGTCTGTGCTCTAATTTGGGGGTCACTAGTCTGGCCTGTGATGACATCACTATTAACAGATTTTACCAGTTGGCCTTGGCATGGGTTATACTTGGGGGTGACATGGGTCTGGTCTTTGCTTCCTATGCTTTGATTGTTCGCTCAGTGCTGAGGCTGAACTCTGCAGAAGCAACATCGAAGGCCCTGAGTACCTGCAGCTCCCATCTCATCCTCATTGTCTTTTTCTACACAGCTGTTATTGTGGTATCTGTCACCCACCTAGCAGGAAGAAAGGTCCCCTTCATCCCTGTTCTCTTCAATGTGCTGCATAATGTTATGCCCCCAGCCTTTAACCCCATGGTGTATGCCCTCCGGACTCAGGAGCTGAGAGTGGGCTTCCAGAGGGTACTTGGTTTGGGTGAGACTGTGTCCAGGAAGTGAGCCAACTTTCGATGGCAGAATTTTACAATTGGTATTACAGAAAAGCACAGGCTTTGGAGCACAACAGCCCTGGATTAAAATTCCATGTCTCCCAATTGTTAAGAACATTGATTCAAGTTAATTCACCTGTTTTGTACAGCATATATTATGTGCCAGGCACTGTTCTAAGCCTTTCTCAAATATTAACACATATAATTGCATAACAACCCTATGAAACATGTACAATTGTCATTTACACATTCTGCAAGTGAGGCAAGAAAGTTGAGAAACTTGGCCGAGATCAAATGGGAAGGAAGTTGGAGAGTGAGGTTAGAACCCAAGCAGTCAGGCTCCGAAGTCTCTGTTCTTAACCCTTACCCTTTTCTCTCTATTCAACTTTGCTACTAACTTTTAAAAACATAAATTAAGATGACAATAAAAATGAATGATATTCAAGTGAAATTATAAATCTCTTGCCTTGTAATAAAATAATATTCCATTTAAAAGTTGGCAGCAATTTTTCTGTCCAGTAGTAAACACAGTACATTTTAAATCCTCTATAGTCACTTTAAAGGATATCTGTTAGTTATAAGAATGTAGGTCAAGAATATGACAGTAATTATTTTGTTACTTTACAAAGTTTTTACCAACTGTTGAGTTTATTTGCATTAGAGCCTAAAGAGGAATATTCCAACCACATTTTGTTAACATTCAACATTACTTGAATTTCTCTAATGAATTCATAAAATCCCAATGATGTCCAATGGTGAACTGAGAGTATAAAGGATGCCAAAGTATCTAAAGAAGATTTTTTCCTCTAAAAGAAATGCCATATGTTCGGGGACAAAAAGAAGGGAAATGTGGTGCATTGTTTTTTTTATTTCAGTGCCAGAGTATAGATCAATAAGGGTGGAAAGTTGGTTCCAAGATAACATGCGGATATAACATGCCTGACCCAATCACATGGCATTACAGCAGACTTTGCAATGAGGAGACTAACTTGTGCCAGTAAACTTGGAAGCTCAAATGTGACAGCATTTGGCCATTAATCCTCAAGGAACTGAATCATCTTTCTGTTGACAGAGTGAGTTAAATAGAGTTTTATTATATCTAATGTCAAGGCAGAATTGGACCATGTGCTTTCACCTGTTTTTAATTGTGATTCCATACACCAAAAACGAAAGCACTGACAAATGATAAACAGTAGTGTATTAAAAGGATGGGCCTGTTACTCTTTCTACATGATGTTTGGACCAAGTCCCTGAGATCCTTTGACATTTCAGGGAGAAAAAAACCAAGTCCCCCCAAAAAAGATACTAGAATCTCCTCTAATCTGGCGATCCAAGAGATTGGATACACTTCTATTAATGGCTGAGAGGATAATACAAGCAAAGTCTCCCACTGAGAACAAGTAGAAATCATGGACAGACATCTTTAAATAGGTGTAGACATTGGAAAACTAACAAATTAGTAAAAATTATGAGAGACTGAGAGAACAGGGACCCACATGGCTATAAACAATCATGCCCCATGAGGCCTGGGGCATAAGCTCAGGCATAAATCAAGCTACTAGGACATGCTACAGTTCTCAGACAACATGATACATCAACCAAATACAACAGTATCCTGATATTGATGACTAGAAGAAGAAAAAAAATATTCAATGACCAAGATGGCTAAACCTTGGAAAGTTTTTCCGGACTACGGGTCCCTGGCCTTCAATTTCTTAAAATACTTGTTTGAGCAAATGTGTAATTATAAATTCTTTCTCCACCCCTCTGCAGTGTGTATAAATCTTTTCTTAACCCCTGGCCAGTTTTACAACCTTGGAAATGTCTTTCTCAAGGACCTGGGAACTATCTCCTGAAATGTAAACACTGAAAGAGATAACACTCCATCTCCCAGTCCCTGTAGAGGGCACCAGCCTAAGCTCTAAGGGCACTAATTAGCAAACACAGATGGCCTAATCACAGACAATCTCATTGGCAATCTTCAGGAATAACTCAATGTGCTTGACACATCCCATTGATTAACTTCCCACTGAAATCTTCCAATACTTTTCCACTTGCTCACCCCAGGGCATGAACCTATTCCACCTAACACACCTTGCCCCAGTTCAACCCTATCTTTTGTGTTAGTTCAACTGAGTATCCAGACTTAATCTGTGCTCTCTTTTCCCTTGCTGGCAAAGACGTAAGAATAAAATCAACTTCCGCTTGCTCATCCTGTCCAGTACAATTTTATTTAACACCGAAAACAACTAGATATTTGAACAAAATCAACAGAAGAGAGTGGCATTAAAGTTCACAAACATGTGGTGCCTAGGTCCCTCAGTCAGTTGAGCAGCCAACTCTTGATTTTGGTTCAGGTCGTGATCTCATGGTCATGAGATCAAGCTCCACATTAGGGGCCATGCTGAGCATGGACCCTGCTTGGGATTCTCTCTCTCTCCCTCTCTCTTCCCCTCCCCCACTCATGTTCTCTCTAAATAAGTAAATAAATAAATAAACAAACAAACTTTTTTTTAAAGTTCACAAACATAATTCATGACTAAAGAGATAGAATAAATTCAACATAATAAAAAAAGGTCCTTTCAAGGTAACCTTCTCTATGGCTACTCCCTACTTCAAAACTCTAGTGACTCATATCTGCACATCTAAAGCTGGTGACAAGTGCTGTTACTAACCCATCATAATTGCACTATCACTTAGGATCTTTACTGGTGACTTTTTACAAATAGTCCCTTTGTACATAAATATTTCTCTATTATTTTTTTTATTTCTTATTTGACAGAGAGAGAGAGAGAGCTCGCACAAGCAGGGCAGAGGGAGAGAGAGAGAAAATCCCAAGCAGACTCCATGTCTAGCACAGGGCTCCATCTCAGGACTCTGGGATCATGACCTGAGCCAAAGACAAGAGTTGGACACTCAATCAACTAAGCCACCCAGGCCCCACTAATTATTCTAATTTGACTGGGCCATCCGTCCCTGTTGGGATTTTCTCTAATTCAATATTCATTCAATTAAGCAATATGGAAGTCATTAACAAAAGTAGTTTCAATTCAGCCATAGCACAGATTTTTATATGGTTGCAGATTAAAAAGGTGAGGAAGTGAGGGCAATATACAAAGATGACTTTTACAAGAGGCTGAGTCAGTGAAAGACAGATTATGAGGATACAGGGGTGACTGGGAAGTGCCATGGAAAGACCCAAGCAAATGTGTGTGCAATAGAGATATTTTTTTGAAGTTCTCAGTCCTTGGAATCTTCAAACATTGAGGTGGAAGAGTCCGGAGAGTGAAAGACTGTTGACACAGGAAAAGGGGGATACAGTCAACTCTGCAATGTCACTTAGTTTGAATGTACAAACACGTGCCAACACCAGTGATACATTATGAAACAATTTGAGGATAACTCAGTTTCACACTTGCCTTTGTACAATCCAAACACAGAAACTACATCAAGCTGAGAGTGAGTATCACAGGATATACAACACGCACACACACTACTAACACCCATCAGCCACCTTCCCTCACTTTACAACTTTCTCTCTGATTTCAAACAAAGCTCCTTTTGTCACTTCACCATGACTCTCACAAGCTGCAGGCTGAGAGAGTATTATTCTGTAATACCAATTGTAAAATTCTGCCATCAAAAATTGGCTCACTTCCTGGACACAGTCTCACCCAAACCAAGTACCCTCTGGAAGCCCACTCTCAGCTCCTGGGTCCGGAGGGCATACACCATGGGGTTAAAGGCTGGGGGCATAACATTATGCAGCACATTGAAGAGAACAGGGATGAAGGGGACCTTTCTTCCTGCTAGGTGGGTGACAGATACCACACGTCCACAAGCAAAATTCATGTCCTTCTCAAAGTAAAGTGTTGTGTTCATTGTACCATTTGTATTTCTCTTTTTTTTTTTTTTCATTTGTATTTCTCTTAACCTCTTAACATGTGTCAGACTCTGCTATGGTTTATCCTAGTTTTCTATATTTTTTATGTGTCACTGACATTTTTGAATACTATGCTAACTCCATAAATCTTGTGGTTTCTCATGTGTGGTTTTGCATAGCATGGTGATTTTTCAGAACTCCTGTGTCCTGTTACAACAGAACTGATTACTTGCTTGAGTGAGTGGAGAGGAAACCAAGCCTATACAAGAAGAACAACCATTTTCTCTTCTAATGATTCAATAGGGCAGAGCTATCCACATGTGGGGTCCATGTCCTAGGACTAGGTTTGTTCCCAGAGTGGCCAAGACAGGCCTCCAAAGTCACTGGGCGTCCTTCCTCCTGGAGTGAGACAACCTGCCCTGGGGGCAGTTGGGTGACACTAAAGACTGCCATGGGGTGGGCCTGGTGGGGGTGAGATCAAGACCAGGTGATCTCACAACTGTGATTTATATCCCAAACCCCAGGAGTGGTAGGAGAGGGACAGATATGCTCTGAGCAACAAAAGGCCCAGCACAGGCAGCAGCAGCCAGGAGAGGGGAAGCACCCAGAAGGAACGACCAGCCTGGGGGCATCTTCATGGCCCCTCCTGCAGTAGTAAGTAAACCAGCCACTGTCATGGACACTGGAAGGGCGTCAGTGGAGGCAGTCCACCTCCCCAGGCTTCTGTCCCAGTCTGTGAATCTGGCTCACTGTCCTTGGATTTCTCAACTTGCCTTTCTTTACCTTCCATCAGTCTCTCCACCTAGGAAAGGGTTAAGAGCTCTATCTGGGGATGAGGGCAAAGAATTGGGGCTGAACTCTGACATGATCCAGTTGCAGTCAAGGGAATATTCAAAACAAACAAACAAACAAACCCAACCTGGCTGTCACAGTGTCAGGTATGCTGGAGGCTCTGTCAAAGTTTTATCAGTTTCGTGATCTAGGGTAACACCTCACATTGTACCACCCCCTTCTCCAAGCCATTTGGGAATAGTCCTAGTTTGGGAGTCTGGGATCCTGGGGCCGATGAGCTGGATCTCTTGGGAAACTATATCTCACCTATGGTATAGTGCTACTGGGTGCCTAGAGTTGCAAGGTGAAGGACAGGATTTGAAACTGACTTGAAATTCAAATCTATACCTGTCTGCTCAACTCCTAAACATTATACCACTTTCAACATCCTTAAATATTATATTGAACCTTTCCAGAATTTCTTAACAAAACTATACTTTTTTCTACTTTTCACATTATTCTGTATTGAACTCTGCTGTTTGGTATCTTCATGAATTCATGCAGCTAATTAACACTAGATAAAATTAGTCATTGGATAAGTATTTTTTATTCAAGTGTAGTTGACACATAATGTCACAGGTGTAATATACATATCTACTTTTTATTATCAACTATATATACAGTGTTAGACTAGTCACAGGGATGAAGGTGAGTAAAGTAGTTAAGGTCCCTGCCCTCATCAAGATTCCTTTATACCAATTACATTACATTATAGTATCAGTAGCTTTCCATTGTTCATAAAATAAAACTTTCTTAATATGGACTATTCAACACTACACATGAACTGGACAGTTAGCTTCATGACCACTGGATCCATGTCAATTTTGTTCCCCATTAATGTGGTGTTACACACAGTGTTTAGAATGTAGTAGGTGCAAAACATGTTTACCTAATTAGTGAAATCAAGGTCATACATAATCTGACTCCTTCCTACCTCTTGTATTTAGAACCACATTTCTGAGTGGGTAACCATTCTAGTTGCAGACACTGTTGAATATCTCTTGTGGATTTGTTGAATATCTCTTGTGGATTTTGTGATAAAGAAGTTAAAGTAAAATCAGTCAGATTCATTGTATGATCTTTTTCTCCTTGACCTCCTGAGTCCAGTCACAGAAAAGGCAAACAGTTTGGTCAACCTAGTGTGCTATTTATTCTCTACGTGTCCACAAATCCAGTTCCTCTTTCTTTTCTCTGTTCTGTGCTCATGGAGGCTAGTCTCTATGTCCTGTTCAGCTCTGTTCCTCAACCTGACTCTTGGATTTCCAGTTAAGACAACAATAGTCACCTTCAGGATATCAAATATGGAAGGAGAGAGAGGGTGGGGTACTTATTCCTACCCATAACTTTTGGTTTGATACAGTTCTAACCATGGTTGGGTTTCTCCATAGCCAAAGATCCTAGTAAGAAGCCCTTCATCCACAGCTCCCCAACCCCCAAGGTTGGAATAATATTGCTCCCTCCCCTTACCTCTGGGCGGCAGTGGCTAGCTCCTAGGTTATTCTTATTGATACCCTGACTCTTGAAACTCCTCTATAAATATTCCCTTTTTAAACTCCTTTCAGTTAAACCCTTTTCTAGTAATTTCCTGCATATACCCAGCATGATACAGTAATTGGTACCAGAAGGGGACCAAAGAACAGACCCTCAGAATAAGATTCTAGAATTGGGTTACTCACATATTTGATGAGTCTGTGGAAACTCTTATCAAAAAATGGAACATCAGTAAAATGTAGCATGGAGTGATATCTCAATAATGCAAATTACCACCAATGTGGTATAGAATGGAGGGCACGGTGCTATGATATAAAAAGGCTGTAGGATGGGGCTACCTGGGTTAATATCCCAGCACAGGGAGGAGCCAAGATGGCAGAACAGCATGGAAGTCTTTTTTCCGTCTCGTATCCATGAAATACAGCCAGATCAACACTAAACCATCCTGCACCCATAGAAAACTGATTTGAGGAATAACACAACAATCTGCACAACCTGAACCACAGAACTCAGCAGGTATGTGGTGTGGAGAGGTGAACTGGGAAAGAGAAGCCCCGGAGGGCAGGGAGCTGTTTTTGCTTATGGAGAGAGGATGGAGACAGGGGGAGAGTACAGTAAAAAGCAACCCCCCAAAAGCAGCTGGAGAGAAAGCGGAAAAGTGGAAACAGCCACAGGGACTGAACTAAAACGGGAGAAAGGAGAAAGGAGAAAGGAGAGGGTTAAAATCCATTAAGACTCTATAAACAGGGGAAGCGCAGAGTCTGAAACCCCACAGTTCCATACCTGGTGGTGCTCTGGTGAGAAGGGCGACTCCCCATGGGCAGAGTGAAGTCCAGAGGGTCCTCAGTACACAGGGGGAGAGGCAGTTCCCCTGCTGGGAGGGCATTGGGTAGAGGCTGTGTGGCCACCCCACAACCAAAGGTCCCAGCAGACCCCAGAGAACAATCCCATTCGCTGGTGCTGGAACAAGGTCCTTAAGGCTGAAGCTTGGTATCAGATGTGTGTTGTGATTTTCCATAATCCCTGAAACACTGCTGCTAAACAATCACGTGAACTTTTTCTGTAGCGAATTGGCACACAACCAGTCTCTGGGCATCAGCGGCAGCATTGTCCCGCGAATGTTCCTGGGTGCGTCGGCTGCACCCGGCCATTGCTCAGTGAGACCCTCCCGCAGAGGGTCAGAACGGATCAAAGCCGGTGTTCCTCAGAAGTGAGGGGTCAGGAAACACAGCTGCATCTGAGATAAAACTCAGGAGAGAGGTGCCTCCTGGCAACCTCGCGGCTTGGTCACGGACAGTGTGAACTGAAAGAGGGGAGTGGACAGAAGTCAGTGACAAAGGACGGGTGCACGATTGCTGATCAGAGAAAACAGAGTTTCGATACTAGAGACTGGGTAGCTGGGTGCCTCCATTTTCACCTCCCCCAAGCTTGCGCATACACACCTACAAGCGCCACAACAATCCACCCTGGTAAGCTAAGCAGCGCCTTCTAGTGGAGAACGGAGTCATTACTCTACTCCCTGCCCAACTGAGCCAACCTTGCTCTTCAGGAATACCGTAAGTCTCTGCCTGCTTTGTTTATGGACTATAAAGTGCTTCGTAGTTTCACTTCTAAGGGAAAATGGTGTAATTTCAATCGTATTACAATCTTTTCGCTGGTCCATCTATTCAATTTTCTCTTTCTTTCTTTTTTTCTTCGTTTCTCTTATTCTTGAATACAGAAAGAGGAAAAATTTATTATTTTCGATTTTTATTAACAATATTTTTCTTTAATTTTTTCTACTATATTTTTTACATTTTTGTAAATTTTTCAATTCTATTTTTTTCCTTCACTTCATTTTATTCAATTTCAGTGTATTCATTTTTTCAAAACTTCAAACGTTTTCTTTTTTCTTTTTTTTCTCTTTTTACCTTTTTTCTCTAATCTATCAAGCTCTTTTCAACACCCTGACCAAAACACACCCAGGATGTAGCATCATTTCTGTGATTTTGTATGTGTGTGTTGTTTTCAGTTTTTTAATTTTAATTTTTTTACCCTATTAATTCCGTTTCTTGCTTCAAAATGCCTCAACGAAGAAATTCATCCCAAAATAAAGAGCAGGAAGAAACGACAGCCAGGGACTTAATCAACACATATACAAGGAAGATATCTGAACCAGAATTTGGAATCATGATAATAAGAATACTAGCTGGGGTTCAAAAGAGATTAGAATCCCTTTCTGTGTAGATAAAAGCTAGTCAGGATGAAATAAAAAATGCTATAAATGAGCTACAATCTCAAATGGATGCCAGAGCAGCAACCAGGAAGGATGCAGCAGAGCAGTAATCTGTCACATAAAGGACAAACTTATGGAGAACAATGAAGCAGAAAAAAAGAGGGAGACTAGATAAAACAGCACGATTTAAGAATTAGAGAAATCAGTGACTCATTAAAAAGGAACAACATCAGAATCATAGGGGTCCCAGAAGATGAAGAGAGAGAAAAAGGGAAGAAGGGTTATGTGAGTAAATCATAGCAGAAAACTTTCCTAACCTGGGGAAAGACAAAGATATCAAAATCCAGGAAGCACTGACGACTCCCATTAGATTCAACAAAAAGCGACCATCAACAAGGCATATCAGAGTCAAGTTCACAAAATACTCAGACAAGGAAAGAATCATGAAGGCAGCAGGAGAAAAAGTCCTTAACTTACAAGGGAAGATAGATCAGGTTTGCAGCAGATCTATCCACAGAAACTTGGCAGGCAAGAAAGGAGTGGTAGGATATATTTAATGTGCTAAATTAGAAAAATATGCAACCAAGAATTCTTTATCCAGCAAGACTATCATTCAAATAGAAGGAGAGATAAAAAGTTTCCCACACAAACAAAAATTAAAAGAGTTTGTGACCACTAAACCAGCCCTGCAAAAATTTTAAGGGTGACTCTCTGAGAGGAGAGAAAGAAAAGAAAGAAAGGAAAGAAAGGAAAAAAAGAAAGAAAGAAAGACCAAAATCAATTGAAGACTAGAAAAGACCAAGAGAACAACACCAGAAACTCCAACTCTACAAGAAACAAAGTGGCAATAAATTCATATTTTTCAATACTCTCTCTAAACGTCAATGGACTAAATGCTCTAATCAAAAGACATAGGGTAACAGAATGGATAAGAAAACAAGATCTGTCTACATGCTGTTTACAAGAGACCCACTTTAGACCTAAAGACACCTTCAGATTGAAAGTAAGGGGATGGAGAACTATCTATCATGCTAATGGTTGACAAAAGAAAGCTGGAGTAGCCATAGTTATATCAGACAATCTGCACTTTAAAGTAAGGACTGTAACAAGAGATGAAGAAAAGCATTATATCACTCATAATTAAAGGGTCTATCCACCAAGAAGACTTAACAGTTGGAAACATTTATGCTCCAAATGTGGAGCACCCAAATATATAAATCGGTTAAGCACAACCATAAAGAAACTCATCGATAATAATACCATAAGAGTAGGGGACTTGGACACCACACTTAAAAGCAACGCACAGATCATCTAAATAGAAAATCAACAAAGAAACAATGACATTGAATGACACACTGACCAGATGGACTTAACAGATGTATTCAGAATGTTTTCTCGTAAAGCAGTGGAATACACATTCTTCTCCAGTGCACATAAAATGTTCTCTAGAATAGATCGCATGTTGGGACACAAATCAGCCCTCAACAAGTACAAAAATATCGAGATCATACTGTGCATATTTTCAGACCACAATGCTATGAAACTCGAAATCAACCACAAGAAAAAATTTGGAGAGGTAACAAATACTTGGAGACTAAAGACCATCCTACTAAAGACTGAATGGGCTAACCAAGAAGTTAAAGAGGAAATTAAAAAGTACATGGAAGCCAATGAAAATGATAACACCACAGCCCAAAACCTCTGGAACGCAGCAAAGGCAGTCATAAAAGGAAAGTATATAGCAATTTGGGATTTTCTAAAGAGGGAAGAAAGGTCTTAGATACACAACTTAAACTTACATCTTCAAAAGATGGAAAAAGAACAGCAAATAAAACCCAAAACCAGCAGAAGACAGGAAATAATAAAGATTAGAGCAGAGAGCAATGCTATCGAAATAAAAAAAACAAAAACAAAACAAAAAACAAAAAAGACAGTAGAACAGATCAATGAAACCAGAAGCTGGTTTTTTGAAAGAATTAACAAAATTGACAAATGCCTAGCCAGTTCAATCAAAAAGAAAAAGGAAAGGACACAAATAAATAAAATCAAGAATGAAGGAGGAGAGATCACAACCAACACAGAAGAAATAAAAACACTAAAAAGAGAATATTAGGAGCAATTATATGCCAATAAAGTGGGCAATCTGGAAGCAATGGACAAATTTCTAGAAACATAAACTACCAAAACTGAAACAGGAAGAAATAGAAAATTTGAACAGACCCATAGCCAATAAAAAAAATCGAATTAGTAACAAAAACTCCCCAAAGAGTCCAGGGCCAGATGGCTTTCCAGGGGAATTCTACCAAACATTTATGGAAGAGTTAACACCTATTCTCTTGGAGCTGTTCCAAAAAATAGGAATGGAAGGAAACTTCCAAACTCTTTCTATGAAGCTGAAGGAGGTTAAAAGCTTTCAGTTTCTGTGATATAGGTTAAAAGCTTTCAGTTTACGTTTCCTGTACCTCCTGGAGTTTCTGTGATATATGTTAAAAGCTTTCAGTTTCTGTGATATAGGTTAAAAGCTTTCAGTTTACATTTCCGTACCTCCTGGAGTTTCTGTGATATATGTTAAAAGCTTTCAGTTTCTGTGATATAGGTTAAAAGCTTTCAGTTTACGTTTCCTGTACCTCCTGGAGTTTCTGTTTCTCAGGGAGAGCCAGTTTGACCCGCCTCATGAGACTAACAAAGGAAGCCCCCCGAACTGAAAGGCCCCGAATTTAAACGAGCCAATCAGAAGAAAGACACGGCCAACTGGACTCAAAAGAACAAAGAGAAGGGGCAGAGACAGCTCACGTAACCCTACAAATGTTATAAAAAGAGAACTGAATCCCGAGAGCGAGGTCCTTACCCTAAAAGAGGCCACTGCGCTGGTGCTCTGGGTTTTGGATCCTAGCTCGAGCTAGCTAATAAATCTCCTATGCTTTTGCAGCCTCGGCATCTGGAACTTTCTGTTCTTGGGTATTTGGGGTCTCGACCCTTACATATGGGGGCTCGTCCGGGATATCCAGAGACCCCAGGAGCAGAACTTTGAGCCGAGGAGGAGTGAATTCTGGAAATCCGTACGGTACAGGCTACTGGGCCCAAAAGGAACCAGCAAAGGACCTAGGCGGACGCGCTGGAAGGTCGCTGGTCGAGGGTGTAGGGAGACGTCTCTCACTCTCGTCGGGAGGTTTCCGCCAAGGGCCTGAAGGGGCTGCTTGCGAGGGAAGCCGTGGGGAGGTTTCCGCCAAGGGACCGAAGGGGCTGCTTGGGAGGGAAGCCGTCGGGAAGTTTCCGCCAAGGGCCTGAAGGGGCTGCTTGTGAGGGAAACCATCAGGATTGTTTCTAGGGGCCCTCTGTTTGTCTGTTTTTGTGTTTTTTTGTGTGTGTGTGTCATTTGTGGACTTACTGGATGTACATTATGGGACAGACTCAAACTACTCTTTTATTGTTTCTAGGGACATTACTTGGCAGAACCTTGTAGAGGACCCACCCTCTTGGCTTAAACCCTTTCTGCCCCTGCGCCGCCTGGAAATTAAATCCATTTTTGCTTTGCAGTGGACGGAGAGAAAAAAGGACGAAAAAAATTCCTATCAAGCCTTCACCACCCCCCTACCCTGTCCTGCAAGGGGGGACTGAAGAAAAAAAATTAACCTTTCCTCCTCCGTACCTGCCCTCCAGGGTGCCAGAGGAACACCAGCCTCCCCCTCTGGGGGAGGCGGGCGCTGTTCCGAGAATGGGAAGCAGGAATGCTCCCGTGGGAAGCCCGCCCTTTACCAGACAAAGGGCTCAGAGGGAGCAGTCCGCCCCCGCCGCCCACTCCACTATTCTGTCTCTGCGAGCCACCGGTCCCCCAGACGCAGAGGGGAATCAGCCCCATCACTATTGGCCCTTCGCCACTAGTGACCTCTACAATTGGAAAACTCAGAATCCTAAGTTTTCAGAAAAACCGGCAGAGCTTATTGATTTATTAGATTCTGTTCTCTTTACCCCTCAGCCCACTGTCAGCAGCTTTTGCAGGTTTTGTTCACGACCGAGGAGAGAGAGAGAATCCCCAATGAGGCCCGAAGACTGGTTCCGGGTGTAGATGGGAATCCCACCACCAACCAGGCTCAGATAGATACCTCTTTCCCCTTAACTCGGCCCGAATGAGATTTTAATACGGCAAAAGGTAAGGAGAGGCTCCGGGTCTACCGCCAGACTCTAATGGGGGGTCTCCGAATGGCTGCTAGGAAGCCAACCAATCTGGCCAAGGTAGGGAACGTACAACAAGGAAAGGATGAGTCCCCGGCAGCCTTTTTAGAACGAATCATGGAGGCATTCCGTACCTATACCCCTATGGATCCAGAGGCTCCGGAAAGTAAGGCAGCTGTTATCATGGCCTTTGTAAATCAATTGGCTGCAGACATCAGAAGGAAATTACAGAAAATAGATAGACTGGGAGAAAAAAAGTCTTCAGGATTTGCTGGTAATAGCCGAAAAGGTATACAACAACTGAGAGCCTCCTGAGGATAGGCAGGCTTGCGCCATGGCGGCTGCCAGCAGCAAACAGACTCGAGACCTGGCCAGAATACTACTAGCTTCCACTGCCGACTCCCCCAAGGAACAAAAGCGCCATCTCCGGCGACTGGCTGATGACTCAGAAGTAAGTAAAGGAACCACCAGAGGCGGGAGGAAGCAGAGGCTGCAGAAAGATCAGTGTGCATGCTGCAAGGAGATAGGGCATTGGGCCCGAGAATGTCCGAAAAAGGCCGCTGGGAAGAAAGCAAGGCTAATCGAGTAAAAGTCTTAGAGCTAGGTAAACTGAGTGACTAGGGGAGTCGGGGTTCGGACCCTCTCCCCGAGCCCAGGGTAACTCTTAAAGTGGAGGGGACCCCTGTTGACTTCTTGTCGACAGCGGAGCACAACATTCAGTCCTCCGCACCCCACGAGGAAAGTCAGCCAGCGAGAAGTCCTGGGTACTTTCAGACAAGGGGGGCCTCAGGTCACCAATGGCACCCATCCAGGTCCTAACTATGAAACTAGAGGACGGACTTTAGGACCATGTAAAGCTCTTTTCTCTGCCCTGTGTGCTTCAGTCTGCCTTCAGGCTGCTTTAATCTGCCTTCAAGCCTCTAGGCCTCTGTGCCCATCCTGTCCTCCCTTCCCCCTCCTTCCGTTTCTGCCACCGCCTGGGGGTGGCCTGGGGTGGGGCCTAGGTCTCTGGCTCTTCAATGCCTCAGGTAGCATTCCGCTCCCCACCCCCACACTGTCGAAAGGAAAAAAAAAAAAACAAACCGCATCTTTAAATTTTAAATTTCCTCATTGGTTCCACGGGGAGAAACCTAACAATGGTAAACTTTTAGGGGGACATGGATAAAATATTGTTAAGATAGATACTAAGTAAGGTTGAGATGAATGGGATTTCAAAAGTACACTGGTATAGAGTTGGAGTTCTGCTTTTTTTCTCCATTTAAAACAAAGTTTTCTGGGACTACTCTGCTCTTGATAAGATCATGTGAATAAAGGGTTTTTTTCTCTTTTCTACGGGAAAACCAAAGCTTTAGGTTTCATCTTTATCAGGTCTTTAATTGCTCAGTAAAAACATCTCAATGTTAAAGGAGCTAGGTTTTGCTAACAGCTATATGATGCTATACTTTGGCCTTTAGGATTTTTTATTGCCGCCTTGGTCAAATAGAGTTTTAAGATTTGTAATGATCTGTGATCCTATTTAGGATGTGCTTTATAATGACTTCCTAAGGTTTTAACAAACTCCCCAGAAATGAAATCGTAAATGAAACATATTTGGTAAATGTGTTTGATGGATCTGTCTTTAAAGTTATCAGCATTAAACATAAAAGTTTATTTTACTAAGGTTTACTGAAGGTCAAACAAACTTATGTTATCTCTGTTCCCATTTGTTAGCATAAGGAAGCCTGAAAGCGATGGTTAACTTGATCTGCCTCATAGTTTTGTGGGTAAATGTTAAGATAGCTTTCAAAGTCCTTGGTAACCTAAAGTGTTAAGAGTTTGGCTTGCATGAGAACTTGAAATTGAAATCATTGGCTATCTAACGAGATAAGAAGCTGAAGCACTAATTACTAAATGTAGGTTTGTGCTTTGGACCTGTTGCAAAAACTAAGGATATTTGGAACTGTTGAAAAACATGCTTTGTGCTTAATCAATTTATAAGTTTGCCATCTAGCAAATTCTGATATAACAGAGTTCACGACTGGTTGTTACTTAGTTTTCACTGAAGACTAAGGTTTCTAGCAGTTAAAATTCTGGGAAGTGTATTTAAGACTGATAAAAATAAGGAAAACAACTCTGTATGTAAGAAAGTAGGAAATATAAAAAAAATATTAAAAAAATAGAAATATGCTTTTACTGAAGGTAAAAGAAAGTAATATTGTCCTAAATCTGACTGGTTATTTGGAGAAAAATGGCTTTGGACAAAATCTAAATGCCAAAGACAAATTGTAGAAGGTTCATGAAGGAAAAAAAAAACCTTTAAAAAAGGAGTATTATGTGTGGTCAGGACAGACTAAGGTTAAAAGACATGGATTTTAAAAGTACACAGGATTGTACTTTTATCAAGTGGTAAAAATTCCTCCTCCTTTGATCCAAAGGCTGGAAAAAAAAATGGTGGCAATATCATTATTCCCCTAGATCGGGAAGGTCGCCCTAGATTTGCCTTTAGCCTGCCTTCTGAGAACCTTAGGTGGCCTTTTCAGAGGTATCATGCCTCAGGGCATGAAAAATAGCCCCACCCTATGTCAAAAGGTTTGTGGATCAAGCTTTAAAACCAGTTTGGTTTTGTGGGCTTTTAATGAGGCTTAACGCGAGGCACCTTTAAATGGTTACATCTGCCCTCCACACCCAGAAAGATAGTTACATCTTATCTGGCACTGCTGGCTACTTTACTAACAAAGGGGGGCAAACCTAGTAATTGCCTATAGCAAAGGTCAATTGGAACCCTAGAGGCCTGAGTCCTAATGATCTTTGGCAGATGGATGTTACTCATGTTCTATCTTTTGGTAAACTTTCCTATGTGCATGTGTGTGGATACCTTTCTCATGTTATTGCCTTGGCACATACAGGAGAGGCCTTTAAGGATGTGATCCAGCACCTTTGTCTATGCTTTTCCTACTTGGGAATTCCCAGGGCAATCAAAACGGACAATGCCCCTGCTTATACACCAGCCGCCTTCAAAAGATCTAATAGGATGTAGTGTTAACCTGGGGGCGAGGGTATGCTTGTGCATTTCCACAGGACGTGGACTCCCCTCTGTCGATTCCTGATAGATTGGTACAGCCTATGTCCAGCCTCCCCAAGCCACTGCCATCTCCTCCGGTTCTTCAAAGGATGACCCAAAGGGAGATGCAGAGACGCTCTTTGAAACTTCACTCCAACGCCTCCACTGCCTTCTACCTACCAGAGATGGAGAATAATGCTCTCCAGGGCCCTGAGCAAGCTCTCTTTGCAGAACAATCCGCCTTGTTGTTGAGAGTCAAGGGACTCCCTTGACCCCTGCGACGTTTTCTCTATGTTTTTCAGCCTGTGTCCAGGCCTCATATGTTCTTTTGTACTTTAGTCTTCTGGGAAATTTAGGGTAGAAATGAACGAGGTTATATTTCTTATTTCGATTGTGTTTTATCTAATTGCATTAGTACAAGTCATCCAGGAGATCAGTGATGCTCTCATGTGACCTGAAAGTGGGTTTGTTACTCCTTTGTGTTTTAATAAGACTGAACATTCCTGGGATAAAGTATAGAAACACATACTGGGGGTCTGGATAATAATGTTTCTAACTTTGTTCATCACTTTTTTTGTTTCCATGATGATCAATATCAGAGTTTCTATTCTAATTTTGTTATCTTTAGAATTTTAAGGGGCAGCATAAAAATCTGTTTCAACAGGAAAAGGGGAGATGTTGGAGACCAGAAGATACTGGCCCTGGTAACCTGTACCTAAGGAAAAGACTCAGGCCCATAAGGCAGTGCCCTAGACTGGGACCCTCATCGGTGGATAGGGATGCCTTGAAGCAAATGCCAGGTTGTAATACGACGAGAACATAATGGCTGGTCTGACTCTGAAGGAGGGCCGGTTAGCCAATGACGGGTAAGACTCCTCACAGCGGGGGGCAACCTAAGACAGGCAACGGTCAGGTAAGAGTCGCCAGGACACCTGGCTATAGGGTCACTGGGCCTCTGTGTTGATTTGAGATTTATCTTAATATTCTGAAGAAGACGGGCCATAAAAAAAAAAATAATAATAAGAGTGGCTCCAGAGCTTCTTCCCCTATTAAACCAGCATATGCTGCCATACTTGAGGATCATGGAAATAAAATCTCTGAAGAGTTTAAAATGTATTTTGATCTATTTAGACTGATGCCAGACCCTCAGGAATGTGATTATTGCTGTGGGTTTCAAGTCAGGACTGTGGTAGGAAATTGAGGCTAGACGACTTCGTGTTGGCTTAATATAAGAAACTCTCTCTTTGTCTATCACTATTTCTCCTTCTATAATCTGGTTACTCTAGCTATATGTGAGGACTTCTCATTCATTCCCTGGATTAATAACTGTGATGATTGGAGCTAATTGACTCTGGCTAGCCTACCTCGGGAGAGAGATTTTAAGAAATATTCCCAAGCAGCTGTCGTGTCTGCCAGGTTACAAGACCAGGGAAGGTCCGGGGGCGCCCACACAGGCACCAGGGAACGGGGGAGGCAACCCGGACGTTATTGGGAAATAGATTTTACAGAGATTAAGCCAGGAAAATATGGTCACGGTGGGCGGATCTATATTTCAGTTAAAAAAAAAAAAAAAGTTAGCCCATTAGAAAAAATGGAGGAAGGTAAATGGAGACAATATCGAAGGAGGGTGTCAATAAATAGAAATGGACTTTATGCATGTCCGGGATATAGGACGGGGGCAATGAGGTGCACATGTGGAGGGGATTGAAAACCTCTACTGTGCAGCCTGGAGCTGTGTCACCACCAATGATGGGGAACGGAAATAGAAAGTAAAACCCCAATTGATTGAAATGTCCTATGTCTGACCATGTACCCGGACCTGGTATTATGATGACTGTAACCTTATCTGTGTAAGGTTTACAGAGGAAGGAAAAAAAAGGACAGGCGATGGGTCTCAGGACTCACTTGGGGACTCTACTTATATCAACATCCCCTCTTTGGGACTGCCATTCAAATAAAATTGAAAGTCTCCCCTCTTATGCAACCGGTAGGGCCAAATCAGGTATTAGAGGGAAAAAGAGGAAAGCCTATACCCAGGCAGATCTCCACCACTCCCTCCAGCAAGACCCCCGTCCTTACCCAAGGGGCAAGGACACAAGCTGTCCAAGAAAATCAGGCCCTAGAAGACATAGACCCCCTATGGAAATTGCTAACAGCAGCGTATGAGGCCTTAAACCGTTCGGACCCTGAGGCGACAAAGGCATGCTGGTTATGTTATGATATAAAACCCCCCTTCTACGAAGCTGTAGGTCTAGCTGCCCCTTTTTCGCAATCAGGAGAAGCGTCGCCAGCAGCCTGCAGGTGGGATCGAAAGGGCCCCGGCCTCACACTGCAAACAGTCGCTGGCAATGGCACTTGTATAGGAAAAGTCCCCTCTAGCCATATCCAGCTCTG
This sequence comes from Paguma larvata, assembly GCA_030068075.1. Taxonomy (NCBI): domain Eukaryota; kingdom Metazoa; phylum Chordata; class Mammalia; order Carnivora; family Viverridae; genus Paguma; species Paguma larvata. The sequence continues at coordinate 60,545,356 of CM057831.1, forward strand.
TGCCCTGACTAATTACTCTATAAATGAATCTAAGTGGATAATTCCAGCCCTTAATGGGTGGTGGGTTTGTTCTAAGACAGGGCTCACACCGTGTGTCAACAGGGATGTTTTTAATCCATCAATAGAATATTGTATCATGGTATTGGTGTTTCCAAAGGTTATTTACCACCGAGAATATGTTTTGTATGATCTATGGACAGAAGGGACAGAGGTGAGAGAGCCAATAAGAACAAAAAGAGAGCCCTTCACAGCCATAACCTTGGCCACCTTATTTGGCCTTGGTGCCATAGGGGCAGGAACAGGGATCTCATCACTAGCTGTGCAGCAAGCACCGGGGATTCAACAGCCTAAGGGCAGCCATTGATGAAGATATAGCCAGAATTGAAGAATCAGTCTCGCACCTAGAAAAATCTCTGACCTCTCTTTCTGAAGTAGTCCTACAGAACCGAAGGGGGCTAGATCTAGTCTTCCTCCAACAAGGGGGTTTATGTGCAGCTTTGGGAGAAGAATGTTGTTTTTATGCTGACCACACTAGAGTGGTCCGAGAATCAATGGCCAAAGTTCGAGAAGGACTGGCCCGGCATAAACGAGAACGAGAACAGAGGGAAGGCTGGTTTGAGTCTTGGTTTAACGCATCCCCTTGGTTAACTACCCTGGTTTCAACCCTGCTCGGACCACTGCTTATACTTATCCTTATCCTTACCTTTGGTCCCTGCATCTTAAATAGACTTATAGCTTTTATTAAGGAACGGGTTAGCACGGTTCAGCTGATGGTCATGAGACAGCAATATCACCAGCTAAACCCTATGTACGAGCAAGAATGCTCGTAAATAAAAAGAAAAGGGGGAAATGAAGGAGGTTAAAAGCTTTCAGTTTCTGTGATATAGGTTAAAAGCTTTCAGTTTACGTTTCCTGTACCTCCTGGAGTTTCTGTTTCTCAGGGAGAGCCAGTTTGACCCGCCTCATGAGACTAACAAAGGAAGCCCCCCGAACTGAAAGGCCCCGAATTTAAACGAGCCAATCAGAAGAAAGACACGGCCAACTGGACTCAAAAGAACAAAGAGAAGGGGCAGAGACAGCTCACGTAACCCTACAAATGTTATAAAAAGAGAACTGAATCCCGAGAGCGAGGTCCTTACCCTAAAAGAGGCCACTGCGCTGGTGCTCTGGGTTTTGGGTCCTAGCTCGAGCTAGCTAATAAATCTCCTATGCTTTTGCAGCCTCGGCGTCTGGAACTTTCTGTTCTTGGGTATTTGGGGTCTCGACCCTTACAAAGCCAGCATTACCTTATTCTGAAACCAGACAAAGACCCCACTAAAAAGGAGAACTATAGACCAATTTCCCTGATGAACATGGATGAAAAAATCCTCAACAAGTTATTAGCCAACTGGATCCAACAATACATTAAAAAAATTATTCACCACAACCAAGTGAGATTTATACCTGGGATGCAGGGCTGGTTCAATATCCACAAAACAATCAATGTGATTCATCACTTCAATAAAAGAAAGGACAAGAACCACATGATCGTCTCAATAGATGCAGAGAAAGCATTTGACAAAATACAGAATCCTTTCTTGATAAAAACCCTCAAGAAACTATGGATAGAAGGATCATACCTCAAGATCATAAAAGCCATATATGAAATACCCAATGCTAATGTCATTCTTAATGGGGAAAAACTGAGAGCTTTCCCACTAAGGTCAGGAAGAAGACAGGGATGTCCACTCTCGCCACTGTTATTCAACATAGTATTGGAAGTCTTAGCCTCAGCAATCGGACAACAAAAAGAAATAAAAGGCATCCAAACTGGCCAGGAGGAGGTCAAACTTTCACTCTTTGCAGATGACTCTATATGGAAAACCCAAAAGACTCCACTAAAAAACCATGAGAACTGATCCATGAATTCAGCAAAGTGGTGGGACATAAAATCAATGCACAGAAATCGGTTGCATTCCTATACACCAACAATGAAGCAACAGAAAGTGAAATCAAGGAATCAATCCCATTTACAGTTGCACCAAAAACCATAAAATATTTAGGAATAAATCTAACGAAAGAGGTGAAAAATATATACACTGAAAATTATAGAAAGCTTATGAAAGAAATTGAAGAAGACACACAAAAAAATGGAAAAATATTCCATGCTCCTGGATAGGAACAACAAACATTGTTAAAATGTGAATACTACCCAAAGTAATCTATATATTCAATACAATCTCTATCAAAATAATACCAGCATTCTTCACAGGGCTAGAACAAACAACCCTAAAATTTGTATGGAATCAGAAAAGACCCCAAATAACCAAAGCAATCTTGAAAAAGAAAACCAAGCTGGAGGCATCACAATCGTGGACTTCAAGCTGTGTTACAAAGCTGTAATCATCAACACAGTATGGTACTGGCAAAAAAAACCAGACACACTCCAATCAATGGAATAGAATAGAGACCCCAGAAATAGACCCACAAATGTACGGCCAACTAATCTTTGACAAAACAGGAAAGAATATCCCGATGGAACAAAGACAGTCTCTTCAGCAAGTGGTACTGGGAAAACTGGACAGCGACATGCAGAAAAATGAACCTTGTTGGGAGCCTTTTGGGCTCACAGGTTGAGACCCCTCCCTGTGTGGAAAAGGTTGAAGCAAAAGCTCGCCAGCCAAACTGGCGCCTAGTCTTACAACTACTCTCCTTGGCCTAAGGAATGTAATGCTCTTTTGTTTTACTGCATTTAGATAAAAGGAAGGACCTGGAGCAGGATGCTTTGATGTATTGCATCTGAATGAGAGTAGCCTGACCACCTTAAAGTTGCATCTTGGGGATGGGTTGCATAGATTGATAGCAGTTATGAGCTGGCTGAATATTGGTGTGATTTGTGTAAATGTTAGGCTCCTATTATGTAAATTCACTCATTCACGGGCAAAGGACAAGCATTGGGAATTCTGTCCTTGCCAGACGGGTTGGACCTCCCCCATTGTAGTTGGAAGAATAGGCAATGACTCCTGGCCTGTTTATAGATAATTAACATAGGCAGGCCTAGGTAACTTCCTGTCCTCTCCTCCAGCCTTAAATTTAGATGCTAACTAACTTGAAAACAACTTGCAAGATTGAGGAAATCGGCCGCTTTACCGATATAACACATTATTATTTAAACTATGCTTACTGATGGGCTGTCACTCATTGTTGTAATGTAACTCGCTACCTTTAAATAAAGACACTGAGGCCGGCAGGGCAGAGACGCCAGAGATGCCAGAATTCCCAGGCTGCCTGCTTGGTCATCAGACTCCATCTTTCTCGTGGCTCTCTCACCTCATTTTGCCTAACCGTTCGTCCTTCGTGGACCCCTACATTCGCCGGAACAAGGACAGAACCCGGCAGAACCTGGACCACTTTCTTACACCATAGACAAAAATAAACTCAAAATGAATGAAAGAGCTAAATGTAAGACAGGAAGCTATCAAAATCCTCAAGGAGAAAGCAGACAAAAACCTCTTTGACCTTGGCTGCAGTAACTTCTTATTTAACACGTCTCTAGAGGAAAGGGAAACAAAAGCAAAAATGAACTATTGGGAACTCATCAAAATAAAAAGCTTCTGCACAGCCAAGGAAACAATCAGCAAAACTAACAGGCAACTGATGGAATGGGAGAAGATATTTGCAAACAACATATCAGATAAAGGGTTGGTATCCAAAATCTATAAAGAACTTATCAAACTCAACACCCAAAAAACAAATAATCCAGTGAAGAAATGGGCCAAAGACATGAATAGACACTTATCCAAAGAAGACATCCAGATAGCCAACTAACACATGAAAAAATGCTCAACACCACTCATCGTCAGGGAAATACAAATCAAAACCACAATAAGACACCACCTCACACCTGTCAGAATGGCTAACTAACAACTCAGGCAACGACAAATGTTGGTGAGGATGCAGGGAAAGAGGATCTCTCTTGCACTGCTGGTGAGAATGCAAACTGGTGCAATCACTCTGGAAAACAATATAGAGGTTCCTCAAAAAATTAAAAATAGAACTACCCTATGACTCAGCAATTGCACTACTAGGTACTTATCCAAAGGATATAGGTATGCTGTTTTGAAGAGGCACATGCACCCTAATATTTATAGCAACACTATCAACAATAATCAAAGTATGAAAAGAGCCCAAATGTCCATCAATGGATGAATGGATAAAGAAGACGTGGTATACATATAGGAGGACTTTACAAGGTTTAACAGAAAACTACAGGGGAGGAGAAGAGAGGAATGAAAAAAGACACAGAGAGGGAGGGAGACAAAACATAAGAGACTCTTAAATACTAAGAACAAACCAAGGGTTGAGGGGGTATGGAAGAAGGGAGAGTGGGTGATGGGCACTGAGCAGGGCACAGGTTGGGATGAGCACTGGGTGTTTTATGGAAACCAATTGACAATAAAAAATTTTAAAAAAAGAAGATGTGGTATATATACATACAACGGAGTATTACTCGGCAATCAAAAATGAAATCTTGCCATTTATAACTACGTGGATAGAACTAGAGGGTATTATGCTAAGCAAAATTTGTCAGTCAGAGAAAGACAAATATCATATGACTTCACTCATATAAGGACTTTAAGATATAAAACAGATGAACATAAGGGAATGGAAGCAAAAATAATATAAAAACAAGGAGGGGGAAAAACCTAAGAGACTCTTAAATATAGAGAAAAAACAGAGGGTTACTGGAGGGGTTGTGGGAGTGGGCATGGGCTAAATGGGTAAGGGACATTAAGGAACCTCCTCCTGAAATCACTGTTGCACTGTATGCTAACTAACTTGGATGTAAATTTAAAAAATAAATTTTAAAAAATCCCAGAACAGTCACTTATTAGCTGTGTTACTTTAAAAAGAAATCACTTTTCGTATCTGAGTCTGTTTCCTTTTTTAACATGAAAATAGTAATAGTACCCCTATATTGTAGGGCTCTTATGAAGATTAAAAGAATCAATATATAAATACCACTTAGAATAGTGCTGGGCTCATATTTTATACATAAATTAATTCTTTATGCTCTCGTAATCTCTTTCTGATAGAGGCATTCACACAGTATTCGGACTTTTCTTCAAGTTGGAATCAACTAAAAATGTAAATCTTGACAGCTAATGCCTTCTTGTTCCACTTAAATTTTTTTTCTCATTTTACTGTCATCAGCATAAAGAGCGAGTCCGGGTCCAGTTTTACATTTATAGATCACATTTGTTGGAGAAAAACCACAAAGCCTGGGAGGGGAAGGAAGGAGTCTGTTGGGAGTTCATATATCTGATGGTGAGTTTTATGTGTAAACTTATCTGGGCTAAGGAATGCCCATATAGCTGGCAAAACATTACATCTGGGTGTAACTGTGAGGGTGTTTCTGGAATTGATTAGCATTTGGTTCAGTAGATTGAGTAAAGAGACCCACTCTCCCCAATGTGGGCTGGCATGAACTAATTTACTGAAAGTGTTAATAGAACACAAGAAAGACAAAGGAAGGGGGAATTCCCTCTCATCTTGAGCTGAGATGTCCATTTCTTCCCTGCCTTTGAACATCAGAGCACCTGGATCCAGGCCTTCAGATTCCCACACTTATTCTACTAGCCGCTGGCCTCAGACTGGGATTTACACCAGTGCTCTCCTGCTTCTCAGGCCTTGGGACTCAGAATGAATTATACCACCGACGTTCCTGGTTCTCTTGCTTGCAGACAGATTGTGGCACTTCTCAGCCTCCATAACCATATGAGCCAGTTCCTGTAACAAATATCCTCTTATATCTATCTATATCCCATTACAGTAAAACCTTGGTTTGTGTGAGTAATTTGTTCTGGAAACATGCGTGTAACCCAAAGCACTGGTATATCAAAGCAAATTTTAAGACTCATTGGCTCAGTTGTGATCATGTGACATTCTGCATCACATACTACTCCCATTGCAAGACATTGCTTGTTTATCAGGTTTAAAATTCATTAAAAATATCTGTTCCATCTTGCAGAACACTCGCAGAACAAGTTACTCTAAATACAAAATTTTACTGTAGTTCCATTTCTCTGGAGAACTCTATTACAATACAGTCTCCTTTAAGGGGACAACTTGAGAAGGAGACATTCTTAGTTGATAATTAAGGGAAAAATCATAGAAAAGAAAAAAAGGAGGAAGGAAGGTGAGATGGAGAAAAAGGAGGGAGATAGCAAGAGAGGGAGGGGAAAAAGAAGGAGGGAGGAAGAAGAGGGAGAGGAAGAGGAGGAAAGAAGGAGGAAAGGAATGGAAGACAAGGGAAAAAATATTTTCTTTGAGAAAGGAAACACTATCCCTTGAGAATTCCTAATGACAAGCCTACACTTAGGATGTATGGGGGCTAGAATTCACATAATGTGTGCCCTAAAATCTAAGAGGTAAATTTGTTGGGTTTTTGGATTGAAAATTGTAGCAAACCTTTATTATCCTTTTAATATTTTGTATTGTCTATGTGATAACTTCTTCAATCACCATATTAATCTTCTGTGTTTCTCTCTTTTTCTTTTATAAGTCTTATCAGGGCTTTATTAATTTTTTTGAATAATTTATTATCAATTTGGTTTCCATACAACACCCCGTGATAATCCCAACAAGTGCTCTCCTCTGTGCCCATCACCCACTCTCCCCCCTCCCACACTCCCCTCTCCCCTCAGTTTGTTCTTAGTCTTTGAGAGTCTCCCATGTTATGTCTTCCTTCCTCTCTGTGGCTTTTTTTTTTTCCCTTCCTTCCCCTCTTCCCCTCCCCCCTGGTTTTCTGTTAGGTCTCCCAAAGCCTTTATTAATTTTATTAATCTTTCTAAAGAATCAACTTTGTTCTTTTGTTAATTTGATTTCTTCTATTATTTTTCTTTCCAATTTTATTGCTCTATTGTTATCTTTATTAATTCCTTACTCATGGTTACCTGGGCTTAATTTATTCTTCTTTCTCTAAATTCTGAAGTCTCCAACTTAAACAATTGGTTTTAAATATTCATTCTTCCTATTATAAGCAGTAAAAATTATAAATTTATCTAAAATTTCTTTTTGGCTGTCCCACAACTTCTGTTATACGTTATCAATGATCAGTTTGAAATATTTTCTAACTTCTTCTGTGATTCTTTTTTAAACCATGGACTATTTAGATGTGTGCTGTTTAATTTCCAAGTGCTTAGGGCTTTTCATGGCATCTTATTGTTATTGTTTTCCAACTTAATTCTGTATTTGTTAAGAGAATATATTCTGTTCTCTTGAAATTTATTGCGACATAATTTATGATGTAGCACACACACAAAATATCCTGCCCCCATCCCTATACCCTTTTTCCAACCCCCACCCCCACCCCCCATAAGACATTATCAACTTCATTCAGAACGTGAAAGGAGCCATCTGCTGCCTACTGGGGAAGAATTTTATTCTTTCACTCAATTCCAGGTAAGGCTTTTCTTCCTCTCACCACAAGGGGGAAATAATAGGAATGAATTTTCTGCTCTATCTTTCCCCCCTCCTCTCTCTTGCTTGGTTTACCATATAGAAAAAAGGATCATTAATCTAATTGGGCAGTGTATGGAGTTAACGCACCTCAGACGTAGGAAATATGTTCTGTCTGTTTCACTGCCTGCCTGGAGGATCTGTAAGTATAGTAGTGGACTCTTGTACATTGTATGCAAATATCACATACACACGTGCATAAGAACCCCAAGATCTGTTTCCCTGAGAGAGAGCCCTAGAAACCAATGATTCTTTTTACATTTTACATTCTTCCATGGCTCTGTTTATGGGGGTCCTGCAATCCTCCTTGCAAATGGCTGGGTAATTGTACTAGTAGCCCAAATTTCACATTAAATCTACCCATGTCAAGGTGGGAGGAAGAAGTAGGAATGGATCTCAAGATCTAGAAATAAGAGAATGAAATTGAGGGCCTCCCCTTTGTCCTCCTGTCCCATCTATATTTTGGAGTCATGACTTACTGTAAAAGAAAGTTACTAGGTTCTAACTATTATTACTTTGATCACCCTTTAATTCCTTGTAAGCAATCTCAACTACTAAGAACAGAGGAGATAAAGAGTGAGAAATCTGCCCTTTCAATTGCTCACAGAATTCCTGAGCTTCTTTCTTTTTTAAAAAATGTTTTCTAAACGTTTATTTACTTTAGAAAGAGAAAGAGGGAGACACAGAACAGAAGTGGGGAAGTGGCAGAGAGAGAGGGAGATAGTATCTGAAGCAGGCTCCAGGTTCCGAGCTGTCAGCACTGACCTTAACATGGGGCTTGAACCCACAATCCATGAGATCATGATCTGAGCCACAATTGGACACTTAACCGACTGACCCATCCAGGTGCCCCCCTAGCTTCTTTGTATCAAGAGTCACCCAGACTCCCTCAGATAAGGAGCATCTAATTCTAAGATGGGAGATCTGTCCTCCTAAACAGAAAAGCACACTAAAACTTACCAAAAAAAGATAGAAAGAAAGCATTCACACCAGAGGTATCAAGTTTGTGGACTCATCCTGTATCACAAATAATTATTAATATGTTTGTCATGTTGGGGAGTAAGTCAGGCACTTGGTATTGAGAAGTAAACAACACATAAAAGACTCCTGTCTTCCTGGTGTCTACTAGAGCATATAAAATGTATGCAACACAAGTAATATCACAAGATTAAATTAAAAGTGTAACAATTTTGATTCAAGATGTTGGACTGAAAACATGATTTACTTCTCGTATCTGCCAATGTTTTCTTTTAAATGGCTAAAGAAATGTGGAAATGAGATAATTCAATACCAGGACTAGATATGGGGGGGTGTACAATGATTGGTTCAAATACTTTGAGAAATTTCTAGTATTCATAAGCCACATTGGACTGATTTACAAGAAAACCAGAATGAAGAGGCTGCGAACCAATGTAGGTATTTGTTTAGAGAATTATGAGTTAGGGAAGAAGAAATTGGACAAGTTAAAGCTTGATGCAGAGATGTGAAATGTACTCACTAAGAGATCCAGAGAATACTCCAAGTTTTGATCAGTGGAAATGATGACAGAAATTGAAAGCAATCCTTTGGGAATTCATGAGGTCATTATTCTTACATTCCCTGGACAACTTGATCAGAGTAGTCTTCTGTGCGCACAACATGACTAGGACATCAGCTCCCGATGTAAAAAAAAAAGATTTTCCTGACCTCCAAACCCTGTCACTGCAGTGCAGCCAGATAGAATCAAAGTCAATTACAAGGTAGGGTACCAGCTAGAAACGCACAAAAAGTATGGAGAAGTAGCTTCATATATCAGCATAGTATACTGCACCATCTCTGGTTCCAGATATAAAAACTTTTCTATTTCGGCAGAAAAAAAGGGAACTTGGTACACCCTGCATTTTCCTCTTAACAATCAGAGGGGAATTCTACCTGTTAGCACACCGCAGCACAATGACCTACAGAGTCTTACAACCAGGAAACAGGAGCTGTGACCTTCACAGCCTCTGAGGAAACTGCCACCACCTATCTAAACCAGTAAGTCTCATCAATGAATAGACAGATAAAAGAATCTACAGACAGTTGAAGAATACTGGCCTCATGAAAAGGAAGGATGATGCTAAACAAACAATAGCTAATCCATTACAGATAAGAGTGAAAGTAGAAAAAAATCTATAAAATATGTAATAATATTTTTGAATGTCCTTTTTCAAAATGTTTATTTATTTAGAGAGACACAGACAATGTGAGTGGGGGAGAGGCTGCGCTGACAGCACAGAGCCTACTGGGATTTGGGGGCACCTAGGTGGCTTAGTTGGTTAGCATCCAACTTGAGCTGAGGTCATGATCTCATGGCTCATGAGTTTGAGCCCCAACTGGGGCTCTGTGCTTACAGCTTGGAGCCTGAAGCCTACTTCAGATTCTGTGTCTTCCTTTCTCTCTGCTCCTCCCTCACTCACACTCTGTCTCTCTCTCTCTCCCTCAAAAATAAATAAACATTAAAAAAAAAAGATTCTCAAAAATATAGTAGGGGGCTTAATCTACTAAATAAGTTTCTGTCTAGAGTTTAAGTCAGGGTTGGTGGCCCAGACAGCTTCGGGAGCACAGGCTCTTCTACAGTGTGGCTCTGCCGTCTTCAGCACATGGTTCCACCTGGTGATCCAAACTCTTCAGATCCCACCATCATACCCACATCCCAAGCATCCACAAGTAGTGTAAATGGGAGGAGAGAATACAAACTGCTATCTTGACTAATCTTCCTAAACTAAGTACCTCTAGAGCCAACATGGTTGTTTTCCAGTGGATGGGATACAACATACACCACAGCCTGGGCTTCCTCAGGATAACTCACTAGAGTTCAATCCTGGGCCTACAACTAATGTGATGAGAACGTGTAATTGTTTCTACAATAAAACTCATACAACTCTTTAATTCACCCATGTGTGTCCACCAAACTGAAGACTTCATACTCAGTTTCTGTACCTGGAAACTATTTATTAGAAGTGAAATTTACCAAGAAAGGGGAAACTGAAACACTAAATCATCCATTCCCCCCTTTTGACCACTATGGAATCCATTGACACCAGAGCATCCTACCTCAAGGTGGCAGTGACTTGCTTCTTCTAGGACTGAACAAAATGTGCTACTTTTTAGGAACACAAAAGAGTTAACACAAAAGAGTTTTAGGGCAACATCCAACAAACAACATGCAATACACCAATTGTGACAATCTTCTTGTAAGCTTTACCCAGTTATTGTTACCAGAAAGGGGGGTGGGGGTCTAATTGACATCATTCCTATCCACATTTCAGAAAGAGAAATTCTTCTTTCAAGTGGCATAACTAGTTCTATATTTATTAATGAATGTATTAATAATCTATAATTATAATAAAAATTTACCCATACCAGCCTCTAGCACATGTTATAGTTATTAGATAATAATAATTACATGGTTACTTTTGCTCTGTTAAATTAATACTCATAAAACATACATATATTTAAAACTTGGTCTTATTCCCTCTTCATGTAAAAAATATAAATGAATTAAAAGGGCACATGTTGGGATGAACACTGGGTGTTATATGTAAACCAATTTGAAAATAAACTATTATAATAAAAAAATATATATATATAAACCTTAAAAAAAAAAAAAAAGAACTGAAGAATCCACTATATTTTTACATGTCTGTTGATTAAAGAAATTTTATACAAAGTAAAAAAAAAAAAAAAAAAAAAAAAGAAGATATAATAAATAAAAAATATAAATAGAACTTTTTAAAAAAAGAAATCCATTATATACACATATGTTTATATTTTAAAAATAGGGATTGGGGCGCCTGGGAGACTTAGTCAGTTAAGTGCCAACTTCAAATCAGGTCATATCTCGTGTTTTGTGTGTTTCAGCCCCCACATCTGGCTCTGTGCTGACAGCCTGGATCCTCCTTCGGTTTCTGTTTCCCTCTCTCTCTGTCCATCCCCCACTTGTACTCTCTCTCTCTCTTTCACAATTAAATAAACAGTTAAATTTTTTTTAATAAAATAAAAAATTAAAAGAGGGATCATAACACTATTTATTGAGTCTATTACCACTTAAGTCTTAGGTTTTAAATGAATAAGTTACATATTGTAAAAAAGGTGTTTTCTCACATAGTGGACATCTCAAATGCTCTGAGAGACATTCTCTTATTACAAAGGAAACCCTAGCTCTAGTGCCCTAGAGCTCCAGCTTTTTGAAAGTTTGATGAAACTAAAACCAGACAAAGGTTCGTACTTCCCATTCCCTTACTAGATCATGTTCCACAATCACTGGGTGAAGGCAGAAAAAATGGCATGTCCAGAGCTATTATCTATTGTCCTTATCTCCAAGTCCCTCACCACAAGGGGTAGACAAATACTGGGATCAAGAGTAAAAAAAGGATGCGGAAAATAATCACAAATCCAGCTATCCAAGTAACCCAGTCAGTGATGGAGTCAAGTGCCCAGGGGTGTTCTTTGCCATCAAATAGCAGGACTGGAAGGACCCCTCACTGTGCAATGGTCTCTATCCACATAGCCTAGACCAGCCATGGACTCCTGGCAGTACCTTTGATAGGAGCCTCAGAAAGTAATAACTGCAATGTGTTCATATCCATCCTTTTAGGGAAAATACCCTGAGGACTCGCTGGCGGATCTGCCGAGTCTTCACCCCATAGACAAGGGGATTGAGCGCAGGTGGCACAAGGAGGTAGAGTGTGGCCAAAAGAACATGGACATGATGGGGTACATGGTGGCCAAAGCGGTGAGTGAGGAAGGAAAATATTCCAGGAACATAGAAGATCAGGATGACACAAATGTGAGACCCACATGTGCTAAAGGCCTTAAGTCGGGCCTCACCCCCTGGTACTTTCAGCACTGTCTGGAGGATGAGGGCATAGGAAATACCAATGGCCACCACATCTAGCCCAACAACAAGCAGGGCCACTGCCAACCCATAAGCTCGGTTCACTGTGGTTTCTGAGCAGGCAAGTTTCACCACAGCCATATGCTCACAATAGGCATGGCCTATGACGGTGGCCTGGCAGAAGATGAGTCTCCGCAACAGGATAGGGAAGGGGAGGAGGAGGAGTAACCCCCGTACCAGTACTGCCACTCCAATGCGCCCTATGATCCCTGGGTGCAAAATGGTGGAATGGTGCAGAGGGTGACAAATGGCTACATAGCGATCCAGAGCCATGGCCACAAGCACACCTGACTCCATGGAAGAGAACGCATGGATGAAGAACATTTGGGTCAGGCAGACGGTGTACCCAATCTCATGGGCATGAACCAGGAGCACCGCAAGGGTTTTGGGTGCAGTGGACGATGCCAGCACCAGGTCGATGCCAGATAGCATGGCCAGAAAGAGATACATAGGCTGGTGCAAGGATGGGTCAGTCCAGATGATGAAGATGATGGTGACATTGCCCATTACGGCAAGGAGGTAAAGGACACACAGTGGCAATGCTATCCAGTGCTGGCTTTCTTCTAAACCGGGGATGCCCATCAGGAAAAAAGAAGGCTGCAGCAGCCTCCAGCTGGAATTACTAAGGGCCATCGTCAATGGCTTAGAGAAGAAGAGAGAAAAGAAGCAAAAATTATGATTTCTTCATTGCTGGGTGGGGGAAGGGGGAGTTGGTTATCACAGTGTCTACCTCTGGCTATCACCTTCATGAGAAGAAAGAACCTGAAAGTGAAACACAGAAGAATAAAGTGAGATACAAAGAAGAGAATTTCTGCTCCTGAGATAATGTCTTTAAGGTGAGACATCCACATGCCTGAATTAAGTAAGATAGGTCTAGTTTCATTTACAGATAAGATTAATCATGCTGCTTTTAGAGAGATGTTTAAACTGCCATTCAATTCCTTCTAAGTTGGAATGTCCACTTGAATGGATCCTCCATATCACCTCTTGTCATTACTAAACATGACAAATCAATCTGTTAGTTTTTAAACTATTTTCCCTCAGTTTCCATGACACAGCACTCTACTGTGTTCCTCCTATGTCCTCTATCCCTCCACCTTCTCCATCTATCTGTCTATTATATGTTGTTGATTCCACGGCTTCATCCCCTCCGCCCTTCCCAGTTCTGTACATTTTCTCTGATGACTTCATCCATTTACAGTACTTTAAACCACTTTTATAGTCTAATTTCTTTCAAATCTAGGTTTCTAATTCAATACCTTTCTAAAATACAAATCCATTTTCCATTTATCTATACCTAAATGTCTATAGCATACGTTCAATATAGTCAAGACTGAATTAACTTGTTTATTTTCCCTAAGTATGCTCTACCTCCTTTATCTTCTCTCTATATAATCACTATATCTAACTATCTAACCCAATGTAGAAACTTGAAATGATTATTTAGTTTTATATCTTCTTTCAGTTTGTCACCATTCCTGTTGATTGCATTTTAACCTCTTTTGATCCACTCATTCTTCTCAACCCTTAGGATCACTGCCTAGTACATACTCCTAACTTTTATCACCTGGATTATTTCCTTAGATCCTCTGGCCTTGCCATTAACCCTTTCTTCCACACTGCATTCTTAAGGCAGAGGATTATAAAATATATCTGAAATTCAAAAATCATCATAGTCCTTCTGAGATTCAAATCCTTTGGTACATTTAATCCATGGAATAAAATCATAACCAAATGGTAAGCAACGTTTTCAAAGGTTATCTTTTGTATTACTTTGACTTATACTTAGCACATTTCCACATATATGTTTTGCTTGAACTATTCCAATGTTGGAAGTATATATGAGTACACCAATTTATTTTACATGTACCTTTTATGTATTCTTTCTTACTCTTTTATCTGAATTGACCTTTCTCATCCTTCAAAATTCAGAGTCCATTGGCTTCTGTCTTTTAGGACTCATTATCTGCATTAGGAACACACTAATCATGTCAGGAGAACTTTATTTTGTGATCTTCTTACTTTCATCCACATTTTTCTGTTTTACCTAATTACAGAAATCTTTTCAGTGTCTTAATGGTTTGCCTCAAACCATTAAGAATTTCTCATTAAACTTCATAATTAAAAGCTAGCTGGCAGAGGCTTAACAGTAGAGTGGGAGAAACACAAGCTTAGTAGGCAGACAGCTAGGCGTAAATTCTGCCGCTTTCATATTCTACAAATGAAACCATGACAGGATACTTAAACACTCTGAATACAGATTGCCTCATCTGATGGTAAAGCAAATAACATAAATCTTACTGGTTTATTATAAATATTAAGTGATATGTATAAAGTTCTGGTATATAGGTTATTCTGTAAATAATGCACAAATTTTACCTAATTCTGTAATCTTACCATGAAAGACACATCCATTCTTGATACTTCCCCAAGGTAGGGCCAGTGACTGTGAATAAGGCATTGAGCAGGCAAGATATCATTACCAATTGATAGGTCCCAGAAGACATAGAGACACTTCTAGACAGAGCCAAAGTTAGCATCCAGATTGGCTGGGGACACACAGAGCTAATTCGATTACCCTAGGGATAGCTGGTTGGGCAGAGAGGCAGAGCAAGGAGTGATACATGCACCTGATCAGGTGGCCCATATGTCCAGTGTTGGTCATCACCCCTAAGCCTGTCCACCTCGATGTCTGCCATAGGCAGCTTCATTCTCCATGAGCTAGGAAAGCCCACATTTACTATAAGCTCAGGTTTCTCATTCTCACAAGTCAAACTCAGAGCACTAAATTCTTTGATGGCTAAGCACATTCATTCCTCCCATCTGCTAAGAGTGCTGGCTGCTAAAAGCTCACAACTGCATCACTTTCCCTTTGACAAAGAGCTGACTCATTCAAGATTACTTTTCCTTTCTGAATGCAGCTCTCACCCCATGAATGACCAGTCTAAGTACATATTCAAAGACCTGAACCTCTCTCTTTTGAAACAATATTGAAGGACCATCTCAGACCAAGAGCAGCCCCATGGAATCAGCTCAGGCAACTGGGGTAATGGGATCATAATTTAACTTTCTATTTTCTGTCCTGTTTCCCTCACTCCCTGACAGATGTCACCCCCAAGTATACTTCACAAGTTTCCTACATGCAAATCTCTGCCTCAGTGTCTGTTTCTAGAGGATCCAACCTAAGTTAAATGCCACCTGTCTCAGATGAATTAAGCATTCTGCCTCTCTTCTGAGAGACTGTGACAGATCTATGAACATCAACTCCAATACCATGGCAAGTATGGGAAAAATATTGATTCTCAACGTTCCTAATCAGATGGCTAAGACCTCCTTTATCACATCTCCCCACTATCAAGCAGACTCTTCCCTTGGTCCACCTCTGATAAAGCAGTTATGGCCCACCTCAGTGGCTACATTCTCCTTTGGAATAATGTTTCAATTGCACAGTCTTTCCATTCATCTAGTAAACAAGTATTTAATTCATATCTGGTGCAAAGCCTCATTTATTCATTCAGTCATCCAGTAGGTATTAGATATCTACCAAATCCACATACTCTACTAGATGTTAAACAAAACAGTTAATATGATAAACAACTCTTGTCATCATGGTTCATGGCAGAGTATACATTATATATGTGATCACGGAAACCTAATAACATTTATAAGGGTTATAAATTAAAACTACAGTATGACAATCATATAATACTTATTATATGAACTTCCATTCTATGGAGTGCAGAAAAGCCCCCCTAATTCAAGTCAGGGACCATCAGAATGGGTTAAAAGTGAAGGGAGGTGTGGGAGTATGCTAAGGATACAGAATTTCTGAGGCAAGAGGGAAGGGAGCTTGGCTTTGCCAAAGACTTGAAAGAATCATGAAATGTGGGATGTAGTACGCAGGAACTGAGCCTGGTGCATAAGCATGAACCATAGTAGCATGTTTTATGTCATGTTAAAGAACAGTGGAAAATGGAGATCATGAAGATTTCAAGCACAAAACTGAAACATGATCAGAATCTCAATATCATGCTAGGAGTATGTATAGGAAGAGGTAAAGCACAGATGCTGGGGGATGTGTTGGAGACACAGTGATCTCCAGAGAGGTTCAAGGATATGTTGTGAAAATGGGTAAATGAGGTAGGGATCTTTGGGAGAAAGAAATCAAGAATATGAAAATGTAGAGTGTTCAATGGGTCATTCACACAATCCTGAAGTCTCACACCAGGGTAATGGGAGGCCAAAAAATAGGAAAGACATTGACTTAGTCATCATTTAATGAAGAAGAGCAACAAGGATAGATACCAGTAAATGAGAGTGGTAAAGAATGATCTGCATGAATGACATGAACAGCAAAATCACCAGGCCATGCTTGTTTATTTGCTAGTCTGTTTTTCCAGGGTAAGAAAATCCTAAAAAATTGTTTTGGGGAACAAGAACAGTGAACATGTTAAACAAAACAAAACAGTTAATATGATAAACAACTCTTGTCATCATGGTTCACGGCAAAACCTGTTCTGTTCAATACCAAACCAGAGTATAAGAAGTGTGAGAAAATATATGCTCCTCACTTAGTAGGATGTATAAAATTTTTGTCAGAAAAAAAAATGGATATAATGAGAGCACCAGCTTCATATGTACTTTGTAAACATTAAATGAGAGACTTTATGTGCAAAGGTTTATTCTCAGTGGTTCAAGGTACCATGGAGTAAAAGCTAAACAACAGGACCTGCTCATATCATCAAGATTTTATACAAATACGACATATTCATACAAAGATTGTTTAAAATGAGTTTAGTCAAAGCACACAGAGACCTCTACACCCATTGGTAATAAATGTCACTCATCCTCCCACTAAGAAATCTTCCTCTTCAATCCTATAGCTACTGTGCATCTCTTTCTTCCAGCAGCCCTTTCTTCCACTCCTGCCTATGAAACAGAGATAAGAGAAGAGGGAGGTCTCCATTTTTTGCCTTTTCTTTGACGAGCTCTCTTCTTGAGATTAGTGGGGGTTTTGTCATTTTTTTATTATGGTAAAATATATTTAACATAATATTTATCATTTTAACCATTTTTTAGTTACAAATTCAGTAGCTAGGTACATTCATAACATTGTATAGCCATCACCAACATCTATTTCCAGAATTTTCCCATCATCCCAAACAGAAGCTCTGTACCTGTTAAACGATTTCCATCCCTCTCTCCTCTAAGCTCCTGGCAACCTCTATGCTACTTAGGTCTCTATGAATTTGTCTATTCTAGGTAAATATAAGAGGAATCATACAATATTTGTTATTTTGTGTTTGCCTTATTTCACCTAGCATAATGTTTAAGATTCATCCATGTTGTAAGCATGTGTGAGAATTTCATTCCTTTTAAGGCTGAACACGGATACATGTATACTACATTTTTGTTAATCCGTTCATTTGCCAATAAACACATGCGTTGTTTTCACCTTTAAGCTACTGTGAATAATGCTTCTGTGCTATCTTCTTACTCATAATATTAAAAATTAATATTTGACTGAGGAAACATGGGCTATTGAGCGTGGCATAGAGCAGAAGCCACTTAGGATGAAGACTGAAGCAAACTCCCTTTAGAGACTATAAGTTTAGCCCTAACCCTCCATCTACCCACTTGAAAACTCAGGCCCATACTCTTCTAAACTCTGGTCATTCATAGCGTCTCTAATCTGACCTAACCTACGTCCCTTTCTTGCCCCTCACTTACCACTGAGAATTAATCTGTGACTTGGAACCAACATCTACCACAGCACTGTCACATTTTATCATAGTTTCCATATTTACAAGCTTATTTCATCATCACACCAAGAGCCTGGTAAATACTCAGCATGAGGAAGGTAATAATTAAGAAAAGAAGAGCAAATGAAGATAAGGAGGAAAACAAATTCTATTTTTCTGCTTGTTCTCTGTTTATACACAGCAGTGAGGTTGCCTTATTAAGAGTAATTACATTCTCCAGTGCATCTGCACAGTGTTCAAAATATCACAAGTTGAAATTTTTAAAAAATGAAATGACATTTCAAAGTTAAGGTAGTGTTCATCACAGTGATAGCAGTAAAGACATTAGTGTTAATAGTGATTATGACTGCAAAAAAAATAACAATTATGATTGCAATGCTAATTTTGTGACACTGTATTTCATGTCTTCAGTAAAAAGTTACTGAGTGCCTACCATGTCATATTTTGAGATTTATGTATTCATTTAATCCAAAATATGCATATGTCAATATGACTGATGAAGTAACATGCTAGTAATGATACAATCCATTAAAATAATAAAATTAATTTATTGAGAAAGCATTTTTTGAGTGCCTACTATATTAAGTACTGAGTGCCAGTACTATGTTAAGGATACAATGCAATTCACCATTTAGTAGCAATGGGGGACAGAGATCATCTAACCAAACACTATATATATATATTTTTAATTATGATGTATAATGAAAGAAGTATACATGGAGCTCTGAGTTCATAAAGTGAACTATTCTATTTCATTAAATATTCTGTTCTATTTTATAAAACCTTCTTCAAAGAGATGAGGTTTGGACTGAAGTTCAAGATGAGTAGGAATAGCAAGGATAATGACAGGGAGGTGCATTCCCATTAGGAAGAGCCCAGACTACCCATAGCTGGAGGAAGCATGGACACTTAGGGAACTAAAGAAGGAGACTTGTGTATATTACATAACATACAACCAACACTACATATATTGCAAGGATACATAAATACTTAGGAACATACAACAAACATATAAAGTTAGTGCCAATAGTAGGAACTAGTAGAGAATGGCCCAAAGAATTAAGAATCAAGACAGAAAATAAAGAATTAGAACAATAATAATTACTGTGTAATAAACTTTAACTCAAGGCTCTGCACCTAAGACTAGAAATGAAGAAATGAAAGAACAATTATCATTATTCTCCGAGCTTAAAAATACGTAATACTATAGGAGCCATACAGGGTTGTCTATCTCAAAAACAGAATGAAAGCACATGGACTAAAGCACTTCTAGAATAGGATGGAACATGAATATTTTAAATAGTTTCTCTCATGAACCTGAAACTCCAAAGAATCTCCATATTTTGCCACCCTTATTTCTGTGATGCCAAAATTTTACTGAAGGCCTATCCACTCCCACAGACTGCCTGGGTCAGTGTCATGGTGGGAAGTGACCCATGTTCTCATATGTACAAATAGGCACCCAGTTCATCTCTCCCTGATCTCCTAAGTCACTTGTTCCAGGTCCATAGATATCTCAATTATTTCTTAATTCCCTGATTTATTTATCTTGTCAACACAAGTAAATCACAAACTCTTAGAATAAAGACATATTAAAAAAATTACTTTCTTGAGATACCCCCTGTCTTCCATCCCAATATCTAAACACTATGTAGACCTCAGAAGAGATTTCTCAACTTCCAAACACTTGACTGTCCCCACCAGGTAAATGACCTAGGCTGTGGGGCTCCCACGCCATAGGGGAAGACCACCCTTGCCCTCATGAGAACTGCACTCAGGTGGGATCAATCTGCTTGGGCCTCAGCATTTTAAGTAGCTGCTCCCGGATCTGCTTGGTCTTGACCCCGTAGACAAAAGGGTCCAGTGCAGGGGGAAAGAGCAAGTAGAGATTGGCAAGGATGACCTTAACAGCAGAGGCTGTGGATGGGCCAAAGCGCTGCATGACTACAGAAAGAAAGCCTGGTCCATAGAAGAAGAGGATGACACAGACATGAGCCGTACATGTGCTGCCAGCTTTAGCGCGTGCCTCAGGTGAAGGAAAATGAAGCACGGTCCTCACAATCTGTCCATAGGAGTAGGCGATAAAGGCCACATCCCCCACACCAAGAAAGACTGCCACAGCAAAGGCATAGAGGTTATCCACAGTGGTGGCCCCACAGGCCAGCTTCACTACAGCCATATGCTCACAGTAGGTATAGGCAATTGTGTGAGAACCACAGTAGGACAGCCGACGGGCCAAGCTTGGAAAAGAGATGGTCAATCCCACACCTCGCAGCACTACCAGGCCTCCAATCTTGGCAACAACAATCGGGGTAAGAATGGTTGCATAATGTAATGGGTTACAGATGGCCACAAAGCGGTCCACGGCCATGGCCACCAGCACTCCTGACTCCATAGCAGAGAATGCATGAATGAAGAACATCTGGGAAAGACAAGAGTGGGAGCTGATAGCTGTAGCACCAAACCAGAAGATGGTCAGCATCTTGGGCAGAGTAGAGAGGGAAAGAACCAGGTCAACAAAGGAGAGCATGGCAAGAAAGAAAAACATGGGCTGGTGAAGGCTGCGCTCTGTCCGGATCAGAAAAAGCAGGATGCCATTCCCAGTCACTGCCAGGAAGAACATGAAGCAAAAGGGAAGTGAGATCCAAATGTGGGCAGCAGTCAGTCCTGGGATGCCAGCCAAAAAGAAAGTATTTGGGAAGTGATGAGAGTAATTGGAAAGAATTGTGGTGACCATCTCACTTAGAAGCATGAAGGGCTACTACAAAGAAAGGGAGCAGGTTAAAGTCAGTGATGTGGAGATTGGGAGCTCAAGATCTATGGTCTCACTAACAACATCATCACCATCATTCTTCCTCCATAGGTCTCAGTAAACGGTCAAACATGATTTTCAGTTTAGCTAATATTTCTACAAGAACCTCAAACACAAAGGAGGCAAATCAGCTTGGTCCAGTGGGAAGTGCATTGGACAAGAAGTTAAGAAACCAGTTTCCAGAATTTGATACCCTAATATATCAATGACAAATGACATAACCAGGTTTAAGTAGATGCCCAGGAATTAATGTTAAATAAAAATGCTTCCCATCATGCTCACATTCCCAAGTTCTGCAGGTTGGCACTGGATTTAATCAGGGCTGACCTTATACAGTCCTTAAGTCTCATACCACTAACCTTCATCTGAAACTGCCCAAAATCCTAACACCTGGAAATTCCCTTAATTTGGAGATATCCCACTTCTCCAAACTTCACTTGACTCGCAGGTTACAGAATAAATGGTCCCTGAAGACTCCAATATTGATTAGGTTCTTCCTTGGATTATTCCCCAATCATTTCACAAATGCATATTTTGTTTCTCTCCCCAGTATTTCATCTTGTAGCTCCCTCTCCTTTAAGGTGGTAGTGTACAGAGGTAGACACAAAGTTCAGAGTTGTAGTGACCTGGAAAAAACAGAAGCTCTTGGAAATAACTGTCATGTGAAACCCAAACAATTCTAAATTGTGCCAAATTATTGAGAACAGAAGAAAAAATAGGCAAACATTCCCTCCAGTTCTATTTATCACATAATTACAAAAAGGGTACAAAATTATCCAGGTCTGCAATATACCCTGTGCCAAATACTATTGTTTTGGAGGTTACAAAACTGCGGTCTAGAAAGAAGCAAATGACCAAGGGTCACAGATCTATTTAGTGACAGAATCAGACAAGGCCTCGCATCCACCAATCCCTGGTCCCTTAGCTAGGGGGTCATCATCCTGTCTCTGTGTTAGCAGTGACTGCTCCAGGGCCAAGGAAGAACATCCAGGTGTGGGTGGCCACAGGTGAGCAGTAGAGGAATTAAATAGCAGGGCAGATAAGGAATTATTTAGTGAGAATGTGTCTCTCTAACATCCCTTAATACTTCCAGTGCCACAATTGTCTCATGTGAAAGAAAAACACAAGGACACACAGAGGCCTAGGTCTGAGATCCGAGAGGGCTTTGGAGCATAAGGTAAGTGATGCACATTCCAGGCAGAAAAGATGCAGCTGGGTTGATTCCACAGTTCATTGACAGCAACAAGTGGTCTATAAGCTGAGGGAAAGGAGCAGAAGGCAGCACAGGAGCATAATCCAAGAAAGAAGAAAGAGCATAGATAAAAATGGCCAAGGACATTTTGCTTTTTTCTCCAAGGGAAACCACATGATTATTGCCTATACCTTTACCACAGCCACTAAGGAGACTATGTAACCTCAGGAGAAGGCATGAGGGCTGGGAAGATGGGAGATTAGAGTATACCTTTAGTTCTAGTGTTATGGAATAAACTCTGGACCAGAAGTCAAGGTCGTGATTTGAGGTACTATTTATGCCATATGTCAGCTCTGTGATCTCAAGCAAAGCTAACCATTTTCAAGCCTTAGTTTCCTCACATGTGAAATGAATAAATTAAAACCTACCTCACAGGATCATTGTGAGAATCCAAAGAGATATAATATGTGAAAATGAAAATCCTTTGTCAAAAGCTGAAATAGTAATATTATTTTCACTGAATTATAAGAAATAAATAATTCATTTGAAGGAATCTGGTTAAGAGCGACAGGGGCGCCTGGGTGGCTCAGTCGGTTGAGGTTAGAAAACTGCGGTCTAGACTTCAGCTCAGGTCATGATCTCGCTCATGGGTTCCAGCCCCATGTCGGGCTCTGTGCTGACAGCTCAGAGCCTGGAGCCTGCTTCAGATTCTGTGTGTGTCTCTCTCTCTGCCCTTCCCCTGCTTATACTCTCTCGTTCTCTCGCTCTCTCTCTCTCTCTCTCTCTCTCTCTCTTAAAATAAATAAATGCCAAAAAAATTTTTAAAAAAAGAGTGACAGAAATGTCAGCGATTCAGAGATAATGCATTTGATTTGACAAAGAATGATATGTTTATCCCATGGGTGGATGTTGTGTAGTAGTTAGCCAGAGGCACACAGTCAAAAATACCATATCCTCCCGAACACTGCTCCTTTCTTCCCTCCTAACTACAGGCTATTCCCCTCAGCACCCCCAGGGAATGGTGCTGTGTGTGTTGGTGGTGGGCAAGGAGGAATTGGATGGTGTCAAGAAATGTGGTTCTGACCTCCTGAGCATCTGCTTGAAATAATCCTCAAAGCTGCCCATCCTTAAGCCTCAGCCCACCTTATGGAACATAACAGTATCTTCAGAACAGTTTAAGAAATAATTACCTCTGATCTCCCAACTGTCTCCTGAGGACCCAGAAAATGTCCCTCATTATAACCTTCTGCCTCAAGGAAAAGTCTGACCCAGTAAGTTCAGCTCCTTTACTTCCATCAGGGAAGAGGGTTAATGAAGGTAAGGGGTCCTTGAACCAGAAGAATCCAGGACACATACTGAGGTGCCTCCATAATGTTTCCTTATGAGTCACTCAAAGAGGAATATATTTATAAATAGCTTATTATTGAGCCAGGATTGGAAAGATGTTTGCCTACTTGGGAGAAAATAATTCTAACATACCTGATCCCTCTCTTGCTTATATCCATATAACACAAAAAGTCCAGATAGACTTCTGGTGATGTACACATCATCGATATTGGTGATATTTCCAATTTTCACCAGTGATAACAAGACTTTGCATTTCCACCCTAGACAGACTATCAGATTATACAGATCTGGAAATGTTGGGGGAAAGCTAATCTGTGGATGAAGTCTATAGATCTCTTCCTTGGGCCTACCCTTGGCCATTACTCACCAAGAGCTGCACTGTTTAACCTACAGAAGGATGAGAAAGAAGTTAAGCTACTAGTCAA
Source organism: Paguma larvata (assembly GCA_030068075.1). NCBI lineage: Eukaryota > Metazoa > Chordata > Mammalia > Carnivora > Viverridae > Paguma > Paguma larvata. Next base: position 60,569,312 of record CM057831.1, read on the forward strand.
ATTCCAAGAACAGGGTATTTAATGGGCACCTTTTCAGGCATTGCCTGTAGGGATCCAAAATGAAGCTCCCACCAATTAGTACTTCTGCCTCTTCTTCAAACAAAGATTTAACAAGGTCTCTTCTTCTTATTGGGACCCCAGGGAACAGGCCTAGCAGGGAATATTTTGAACCGCATACTCCAGGGTGCCATGTCAAGAGAGGACCAAGGCCCTGCAGCCAGAAGCAAGGTGTCGCTTCCTTCCATAGGGAATGGGACCACCTGATTTGATGAACAAGCAAGATATGATATGGAGAGAGTGAAGAAGAAGGCAGGGAGATTGGGAGAGCGGGGGGCAGTGGGCAATACCAGGACCAACATACGATATTACCTAGATGACCTCTCCATGACATAGGTGGAACCATGAGAGAAAGAATGGATTAATAGGCATAAACTTTTATGAGAAAAGAGAACCTGGCCTGGGAATAAGAGTGAAGAAAATGTCAAGTGCTTGAACTCAAAACGGTAGGTACAAGGGTAGCCAAGTCTTGTAGGTGTTGCCATCTATATGTTATGTCACCTTAAGTGAAATTAGCTACAATTCTGTCCCTTTTAACCAATCTCTCTACATTTAACTCTCATCTCAGCCACCAAAATCGCTCCTGAAAATGGTGCCAGATTAATCTATGGAGGATGTTCAAGAGTATGAAGATCTGGACATCACCTCGGATTGAGAAAGTTTTGAAAAATTGAGTGTGTACAGCTCATACAAGAGAACACTTGTGGTGGCATGCATGATTTTTGATGGGTTTTTCGAGTCCAGGAAGAAACTCCCTGTGAGGGAAAAATTATTTGTTTTATAAAGCCAAAGGTAAGAACAAGAACAAACACATGCAAATTTATGGTTCAGAACTCATCAAGACCTTTGTGTCTTCAGAATGATAAACCCTTATCAGAAAGACAGAGGAATTTTTTTTAATTTTTTTATTGTCAAATTGGTTTCCATACAACACCCAGTGCTCATCTCAACCCGTGCTCTGCTCAGTGCCCATCACCCACTTTCCCTGCTCCCATACCCCCCTCAACCCTCGGTTTGTTCTTAGTATTTAAGAGTCTTTTATGTTTTGTCTCCCTCCCTCTCTGTCTTTTTTCCTTCCCCTCTTCCCCTCCCCCCTGGTTTATGTTAAGTCTTGCAAAGTCCACCTATGCATGGAAACATATGGTATCTGTCTTTCTCTGATTACTTATTTCACTCAGCATATTACCCTCTAGTTCCATCCATGTTGCTACACATGGCCAGATTTCATTCTTTCTCATTGCCACATAGTATTCCATTGTATATCTATACCACATCTTCTTTATCCATTCGTCAGTTGATGGGCACTTAGTCTCTTTCCATGATTTGGCTATTGTCGAAACTGTTGCTATAAACATTGGGGTACACGTTCCCCTATGCATCAGCACTCCTGTATCTCTTGGGTAGATTCCCAGCAGTGCTATTGCTGGATCACAGGGTAGTTCTATTTTCATTTTTGTGAGGAACCTCCACACCGTTTTCCAGAGTGGCTGCACAAGTTTGCATTCCCACCAACAGTTCAAGAGGGTGCCTGTTTCTCCACATCCTCGCCAGCATCTATAGTTTCCTGATTTGTTCATTTTAGCCACTCTGACTGGTATTAGGTGGTATCTCAGTGTGGTGTTGATTTGTATTTCCCTGATGATGAGTGACATTGAGCATCGTTTCATGTGTCCGTTGGCCATCTGGATGTCTTCTTTGGAGAAGTATCTATTCATATCTTCCGCCCATTTCTTCACTGGATTATTTGTTTTTCGGGTGTGGAGTTTGGTAAGTTCTTTATAGATTTTAGATATTAGTCCTTTATCCAATATGTCATTTGCAATTATCTTTTCCCATTCCATTGGTTGCCTATTCGTTTTGTTGGTTGTTTCCTTTGCCGTGCAGAAGCTTTTTATCTTGATGAGGTCCCAGTAGTTCATCTTTGCTTTTAATTCCCTTGCCTCTGGAGATGTGTCGAGTAAGAAATTGGTGTGTCTTAGGTCAAAGAGTTTTCTTCCTGCTTTTTCCTCCAGGATTTTGATGGCTTCCTCTCTCACATTCAAGTCCTTCATCCATTTAGAATTTACTTTTGTGAGTGGTGTAAGGAAGTGGTCTAGTTTCATTCTTCTGCATGTTGCTGAAAAAGACAGAGGTATACACAGGGTATATTGGAAAGGAACAGCACAAGGTTTATTGGGAAGGGTCAGTACCTAAAATCAGGTCATCCATTTCTGACCATCATGCTCTAAGGATACTATCCAGTTCCAGGGGGGAAAAGAAGACATAGCAGGTGTTGTTTCGGGTACAGCCAAGATTATGAACCCTAATATGAAGCATTCAGTTTTCTAACAGAGAAAATCAAGCTGGGTAACAGTGAGCTTAGAGCAGATGATGCTATGATGTATCTGAAACTGTAGAGAGATGCATTATGAAGCAGAAAATATCAGTACAGAACCCTACTGGAGGAAGAATGAGTAGGCAAGACAAGTAGCAAGAGCAATACAAAGTTCAGTCTAAGAGCCACTGGTAACAAACACAGGAACTTCAGCCCAGAAAATAAAGAAAAGTCTGAGAACCAGAACTCTAGATTAGTGTGAATATGGACTGCCTGACTGAAACTCTGAACCCTCACTTTGTGCAAAACATCAAGAGACTGGAATTGGTCAAAGATCGAAAAATAGTCAAGGGACTGGAATCAATAATTTGGATCAAAAATTATATTTCCTGAGATCCTCTTAAACTCTAAACCCGTTTTAAACAGGGTCAGGCAGAAGATACATATCAAACTAAGGCAAAGCATGACCAAAGGCAAAGCAGAGGTACATACAAGGATCTGTGACCACACCATGGAGAGATGGGAACACCATGGAGAGGGAGCGTCTGATAATTATACCTGTGGGGATCACAGAAGGCTTCACAAATGAGGCAACATTAGAGAGGAAAGGTGAAGAGTGGAATAGAATATTCCAGAATGACTCAGTAGCATTAAAAGGAACTCCAAACTCTTAAAGTATGGAATTCTTGATGGATAACTAAGAAAAAATCAATATTGAGGAAGCAGAGCAGAGGGATGAGATTTGAGAGGAAGGTTGGCCCCCGACTGTGGTGGGTGCTCTTCCAGACGGCACTACATGTTAATAAGAGGTCAAGGAACCTGTTTAAGCACAGCAGCGACACAGATAGATTAGTGCTTTAATAGATTTCTTTCATAGTGTTCTGGGCATAGGAAGATGATGTGATATTAGAGTGAAGTAAGAATTGATGAAAACCTGCAAGAGAGCAGTGGCAATGGCAGATGAAGGAGATTGGATCAAGTCTTTACTGGCAAATCCTATCAAATATTTAAGAAAGAAACAATGAAAATCCTTACAATAGAAATAACAATCCAAACTTTTAGAAAACAGGGGAAGAAGGAACACTTCCCAATCCATCTTATGAGGTTAGTATTAATCTGATGATGAAATCATATAGACAGTACAAGATAGGAAAATCCAAACCAAAGTCCTTCATGAACAGAGACATAAAAATCTTTAACAAATGATTAGCAAATACTATCCAAAAATATGTAAAAAGAATATTATATCATGAGTAGGTAGAGCTTCCCCAAGAATGCACAGTAGTTTATCATTCAAAACTAAATTAACTGTCATCATATTAACAAAATAAAGAATGAAAAGCAGAGGGGGGGCCAACATGGCGGAGGAGTAGGGCGCTCCACTATTTTGCTTGCCCTTTAAACCGGGACGACTGAAACCAAAGTCTCTCTCAATTCCAAGAATCGGGGAGAAAAGGTGCTGCAGTTTACAAAGAATGAAGGCAAAAACAGACACGACCCAGCTAAACCGTGAGTTTAATCTGGGATGGATAAAACGAACTCAGGAAGTTGAGCTGAGGGGAGGGTGAGCGTCTTGGAGATAGCTGGGAAAGTGCCGATAGAACAACATCTGAAGGAGAGGGCCAGAGCAGGTGAGACCGCTACCATCCAGCCCCTAAATGCAGGGCTTTTGAAGAGAAGTTCGGTAGCAAACAGCAGCCCTCGCCTCACACTGCCAGGACCGCGACACCCTTGTTCCACGCGGGGACGCCCGCGCCGCCGGGACTGGCAGCAGGGACCCAGTCAGCCCCAGACGGCACCGCCTGTGGAGCACCTCTAACCCCGGCACAATTACAGCTAAATCGGGGGTAGCAGACGGCCGCGTCACCGCGCCACCTTCCTCCTGTGCTGCCCGGACGCACGCTGTCAGGACTGGCAGCGGGGACCCAGTCAGCCCGAGGCGGCACCACCTGCAGAGCACCTCTAACCCCAGCACAATTAGAGCGAAATTGGGGGTAGCAGACGGCCGCATCACCGTCCAGTGAACCGCACTAGGCCGGCGTCCCTGGTGGAGAGAGAACAGAAATAAAGGGGTGAATAAAGACTCCAGAACTGGTGGCAAGCGACTGGAGAGACACCATTGTTGTCTCACAAGCCGGCAAGTCACGCCAAAAGCCATCCCAGCAGCAGTGGAGGCGGGACCCGCCTACACCAAACCACGCCCCTCCCAACATATCAGCAGGAGCGACTGATGCCAAGTGGAGACTGCTGCCTGGAAAACTCCAGATCATTTTTTCTTTTTTAAATTTATCCCTCCCTTTCTCATTCCTACCGATCCCCACCCCTGAGCTGGTTATCCAGGATACTGATTGGCTTAAACATTTTTTTTTTAACCCATTCTCTCAAGGCATGTTCTGCACCTGCTTCTGTACTTCCCTATCCCTCTTTCTGGAATAACCAGGCCGCACAAGTTCATCTAGACAACATTAATCTTTATTCCTTCTTCCTTGCACCCATCCTTATTCTGATTTCTCTCAGTCTGGATTAAGCCCTTTAGTCACTCTACCTGGGCAAAGTCCATTTCTTTCTTACTCCTGCACCTGTCATTATTCTTTCTATACATGCTCTGCCACCAGCACACTATATACCCCGTCCTTAACGTGCTGGTACTTCAGGACATTGCCCTCAGAGAGTCATTTGTTATTCTTTTTTCTGTTATGAACTGCTTGTCTGTATCATTTGTCAGTACGTTTGAGTATTTCTGTTTTCTGTTTGTCTGTCAGTCTGTTTTCCTTTCCAGGGCAACTTCAAGAAACAATCCAAAACACATCTAGCCAAAATGACGAAACGGAAGAATTCTCCTCAAAAGAATCTACAAGAAGCAGTGACAGCTCAAGAATTAATGAAAACAGATATAAGCAACATAACAGAACATGAATATAGAATGATAATCCTAAAACTAATCGCTGGGCTTGAAAAAAATATAGATGAATGCAAGGGGTCCCGCGCGGCAGAGTTCAAGGACCTTAAAAATGGTCAGGAAGAATTAAAAAAGACTTTGAAAGAAATCCAAGGCAAACTGGAAGCAGCCACAGCACGGATTGAAGAGGCAGAGGAAAGAGTTAGTGCATTAGAAGATAAAATCATTGAAAAAGGGGAAGCAGATAAAAAGAGAGAGAAGCTGATCCAGGAACAGGAAAGAAGAATTCGTGCGCTGAGCAATGCACTCAAAAGAAACAATATCTGTATCATAGGAGTTCCAGAAGAAGAAGAGAGAGAGAAAGGAGTCGAAGGGGTTCTTGAACAAATCATTGCTGAGAACTTCCCCAACACGAGGAAGGAAACGGGCATGGAAATCCAAGAAGAATAGAGAACTCCCCTCAGACGTAACTTGAATAGACCTTCTGCATGGCACATCATAGTGAAGCTGGCAAAATACAAAGATATGGAGAGAATCCTGAAAGCAGCTAGGGACAAAAGGACCTTAACCTACGAAGGCAGACACATAAGGGTTGTAGCAGACTTATCTACAGAAACTTGGCAAGCCAGAAAGGAATGGCAGGATATCTTCAATGTGATGAGCAAGGAAGGACATGCAACCAAGAATTCTGTATCTGGCTAGCCTGTCATTCAGAATAGAAGGAGAGATCAAGGTTTTTCCCAACAAACAAAAACTGAAAGAATTCATCACAAATAACCCAGCACTACAAGAGATCCTGAGGGACACGCTATGAAGGAAAGGTTGCAAAGAACACAAACTACCAGAGACAGCCTTACAATCATGAAACCTACAGATAATATAGTGACTGTAAGCCCATATTTTTCAATATTAACACTGAATGTAAATGGACTAAATGCGCCAATCAAAAGACACAGGGTAACAGAATGGATTAAAAAACAAGACCCATCTATTTGCTGTCTTCAAGAAACTCAACTTAAACCTGAGGACACCTTCAGATTGAAAGTGAGGGGATGGAGAACTATCTACCATGCTACTAGAAGTCAGAAGAAAGCCGGAGTAGCCACACTTATATCAGACAAATTAGACTTTAAAATGAACGATGTAATAAGAGATGAAGAAGGACATTATATAATAGTCTCAGGGACCATCCAGCAGGAAGAGCTAACAATTATAAATATCTACGCGCCGAATTCGGGGGCACCCAAATTTGTAAAACAACTAATTACAAACATTAGCAACCTCATCGATAAAAATATCCTAATAGTAGGGGACCTTAACACTCCACTCTCAGCATTGGATAGATCCACAATACAGAAAATCACCACAGAAACAATGGCCCTGAACGACACACTAGAACAGATGGGCCTCACAGACATCTTCAGGGTCCTTCACCCAGAAGCAAAGGAATTTACATTCTTCTCAACTGCACATGGTACATTTTCCAAGAAAGACCACATTCTGGGGCACAGGGAAGCTCTGAATAAATATAAAAGAATTGAGATCATACCGTGCACACTTTCAGACAATGCTTTGAAACTTGAAATCAACCACAGGAGAAAGCCTGGAGAATATCCAAAAACATAGAGGCTAAGAAATAACCTACTAAAAGATGACTGGGTCAACCAAGCAATCAGAAAAGAAATTAAAAAATACATGGAAACAAATGAAAATGAAAATACAACAATCTAAACGCTCTGGGATGCGGCAAAGGTAGTCCTGAGAGGGAAATATATTGCAATCCAGGCCCATCTCAAGAAACAAGAAAAATCAATAACACAAATTCTAACAGCATGCCTAAAAGAACTAGAAGCAGAACAACTAAAACAACCCAATCCCAGCAGAAAGAGAGAAATAACAAAGATCAGGGCACAAATTAATCATATGGAAACAGAAAAGGGAGTGGAACAGATCAATGAAACCAAAAGCTGGTTCTTTGAAAAAATAAACAAAATAGACAAACCTCTGGCCGGACTTCTCAAAAAAAAAGAGAGAGAACTCAAATAGATAAAATCGTGAATGAAAAGGTAGTAATTACAACCAATCCCTCAGAAATACAAGCAATCATCAGAGAATACTATGAAAAATTATATGCCACCAAACTCGGCAACCTGGAAGAAATGGACAGCTTCCTAAATAGCCACACACTACCAAAACTCAAACGGGAAGAAAGAAAATTTGAACAGACCCATAACTAGTGAAGAAATAGAATCAGTTATTAAAAACCTCCCAGCAAATAAAAGCCCTGTACCAGATGGCTTTCCTGCGGAATTTTACCAGACATTTACAACAGAGTTCATTCCTATCCTCCTCAAGCTGTTCAAAAAAACTGAAATGAAAGGAAAACTCCCGGACTCATTCTATGAAGCCAGCATCACTTGATTCCCAAACCAGATAGAGACCCAGCAAAGAAAGAGAATTACAAGCCAATATCCCTGATGAACACGGATGCAAAAATTTTCAATAAGGTATTAGCAAATCGAATCCAACAGCATATAAAGAGAATTATCCACCATGATCAAGTAGGATTCATCCCTGGGTTGCAGGGCTGGTTCAATATTTGCAAATCAATCAACATGATAAATCACATTAATAAAAGAAAAGATAAGAACCATATGATCTTGTCAATAGATGCAGAAAAAGCTTTTGACAAAATACAGCATCCTTTCTTAATAAAAACTCTCGAGAAAGTCGGGATAGAAGGAACATACTTAAACATCATAAAAACCATATATGAAAAGCCCACAGCTAATATCATCCTCAATGGGGAAAAACTGAGAGCCTTCCCCCTGAGATCAGGAACACCACAAGGGTGTCCACTCTCGCCACTGCTATTTAACATGGTGTTGGAGGTCTTAGCATCAGCAATCAGACAACAAAACAAAATAAAAGGCATCGAGATTGGCAAGGAGGAGGTCAAACTTTCACTTTTTGCAGATGACATGATACTTTACATGGAAAACCCGAAAGAATCCACCAAAAGCCTACTAGAACTGATTCATGATTTCAGCAAAGTTGCGGGGTACAAAATCAATGTACAGAAAACGGTGGCATTTCTATACACCAACAATGAAGCAGCAGAAAGAGAAATAAAGAAGCTAATCCCTTTCACAATTGCACCAAAAACCATAAAATACTTAGGAATAAACCTAACCAAAGATGTGAAAGACCTCTACACTGAAAACTATAAAAAATTCATGAAGGAAATTGAGGAAGACACAAGGAAATGGAAAAACATCCCATGCTCATGGATTGGAAGAATAAATATCGTTAAAATGGCAATACTACCCAAAGCAATCTACACATTAAATGCAATCCCAATCAAAATTGCACCAGCATTCTTCTCAAAGCTAGAGCAAACAATCCTAAAATTTGTATGGAACCACAAAAGACCTCGAATAGCCAAAGTAATACTGAAGAATAAAACCAAGGCGGGAGGCATCACGATTCCAGACTTTAACCTCTACTACAAAGCAGTAGTCATCAAGACTGTATGGTATTGGCACAAAAACAGACACATAGACCAATGGAATAGAATAGAAAACTCAGAAATTGACCTGCAAGTATATGGCCAACTAATCTTTGACAAAGCGGGAAAATGTATCCAATGGAAAAAAGACAGCCTCTTTAATAAATGGTGCTGGGAGAACTGGACAGCAACATGCAAAAGAATGAAACTAGACCACTTTCTTACACCACTCACAGAAATAAATTCTAAATGGATAAAAGATTTGAACGTGAGACAGGAAACCGTCAAAATCCTAGAGGAGAAAGCAGGAAAAAGCCTCTTTGACCTAAGACGCACCAATTTCTTACTCGACACGTCTCCAAAGGCAAGGGAATTAAAAGCAAAGATGAACTACTGGGACCTCATCAAGATAAAAAGCTTCTGCACGGCAAAAGAAACAACCAACAAAACAGATAGGCAACCAACGGAATGGAAAAAGATCATCGCAAATGACATATTGGATAAAGGACTAATATCTAAAATCTATAAAGAACTTACCAAACTCCACACCCGAAAAACAAATAATCCAGTGAAGAAATGGGCGGAAGATATGAATAGACACTTCTCCAAAGAGGACATTCAGATGGCCAACAGACACATGAAACGATGCTCAAAGTCACTCATCATCAGGGAAACACAAATCAAAACCATACTGAGATACCACCTTACACCGGTTCGAGTGGCTAAAATGAATAAATCGGGAAACTACAGATGCTGGCGGGGATGTGGAGAAGCAGGCACCCTCCTACACTGTTGGTGGGAATGCAAACTGATACAGCCACTCTGGAAAACGGTGTGGAGGTTCCTCACAAAAATGAAAATAGAGCTACCCTATGACCCAGCAATAGCATTGCTAGGAATCTACCCAAGAGACACAGGAATGCTGATGCATAGGGCCAAGTGTACCCCAATGTTCATAGCAGCACTTTCGACAATAGCCAAATCATGGAAAGAGACCAAGTGCCCATCAACTGACGAATGGATAAAGAAGTTGTGGCACATATATTCAATGGACTACTACGTGGCAATGAGAAAAAATGAAATCTGGCCATGTGTAGCAACATGGATGGAACTGGAGGGTATTATGTTAAGTGAAATAAGTCAGTCAGAAAAAGACAGATACCATATGTTTCCATGAATAGGTGCACTTTGTGGGGGACTAAGCAAAAACCAAGGGGAGGGGAAGAGGGAAAAAGAAAAAAAGACACAGAGAGGGAGGGAGATAAAACATAAGAGACTCTCAAAGACTAAAAACAAACTGAGGGTGAGGGGAGTGAGGGAGGGGGAGAGGGGGCGACGGGCGTTAAAGAGGGCACATGTTGGGATAAACACTGGGTGTTATAATATGTAAACCAATTTGAAAAGAAACTATTACAAAATAAAAACTATATATATAAAAGAACTAGATAAAAATCAACTCAAAATATATTTTTATATTTAAGCTATGATATTTTCTCTAATACGTTTTATTTCCTTAATTTTCCTTTGCAATAACTACAACTTTTACCTAACGTAATATCAATTCCTATTCTGTGCAAATATCTGTGCACAGATATTATTTAGTAAATGTTTTTGAAATCCCTTGGAATTCATTAGTGCCCTTCTTAAATTTTAGAATCAGCAAATAAATGCAAAATTAAATATTTCCAAAAAAATGAAAAGCATACATATCATCATCTTAATAGATACAAAAATAAAATCATGTGAAAAAAACATTCACTCATAATAATAATAATAGAAAAAATGCTCAGCATATGGGAAATAATAAGGAACTTCCCAAACAAAAAAAAAGGGCATCAATATAAACCTTTAATATCATACATAATAGTAAAAAGTTGAGGACTTTCTCCCTAAAATCCGGATTATCAATGGATATTCACGATTGCACTACAGGTGTTAACCACTGAAATAAGACAAAAAATAAAATCTTAGGGATTGGAAGTTAAGTAAAATGGTTATCATTTGCAAACAACACGGATATATGTAGGAAAGCCTAAGAATTCTACTTATAAGTGAATTTAGCAGGGTAGCATGATACAAAGTCAATACAAAATTGATTTTCTGCAATTCTACATACTAGCTATGGAAAAACTGGAAAACTAAATTTATAGTTATTACAATCGCATCAAAATATATCAAATAACCAGGGATAAATTTAATAAAATATTTGGTTCCTAAAACACTACTAAAAGAAAGTAAAGATTTAGCTTAATGAAGAGAAATACTATATTCATGTATTTGTATCCTTGAAATTGCTCTGATTCTGAGAAGGGCAGGCAGAATATAAGGGTGGGCAGAAAGATAGAGTAGCAATATTTATATTGGACAAAATAGATTTTAAAACAAAGACTGTAACAAGAGACAAAGAAGGGCACTATATAACAAAAGAAGACAATCCAACAAGATGTAACAACTGTAAATATTTATGCACCCAACACGGGAGTACCCAAACACATAAAATAGTTAAAACAAATATAAAAGAACTAATCAATAAAAATATAATAATAGTAGGGGAGGAGGTTCAAGATGGCGGAAAAGAAGTAATACCCGCTGCTGGTCTCTGGCGACTCAATCTGAGAGGGACTGAGACCGAGAAACTCTCAGTCGCAGGGATCTGCAGGAAGAGGAGTTGGAACCTACAGGAAAGATAACGCCAAAACCAGAGCATCTGGGGACACTGAGTGAGTGAAATCTGGGAGAAAGAAAGAGAGCCGCGGAGGTGCGGACTGCGGGGAGTGGGCCCGGGGCCCTGGGCCCCTTCCTCCGAAAGACAAGGGGAAGAGAAAGAGCAGCGGGGAAAGTACCTCGAACCCGGGCGGAGAGGGAGCTTATCATCCAGTCCCTATCCGCAAGGCTTTTTTGAGAGAGGGTCATTGCTCACGGTGGAGCTGGCGGAGCTTTCCTCACTCCGGAGCCAGTGACGCTGTCCCAGTCCCTGACACGGAGAGGCGTGCGCGCCATTGCTGGATCGGTGCTGAGTCAGAGGCATAATTCGGGTGGGGAAGGCTGAGCGTGCAGGGTCTCGCGACCACCCAGCGGGTCGTGCTGCCCCTGCACCCTGACCAAGTCGAGGACGGACACAGAGGAGGGTTCGGAGACTCTAGCTCCGTGAAAAGAGGCTACGAGGACGCCACTGTGGTCACAGCGGTGCTGAGTCAGAGACTCAATTTACATAAGGCGTGGCGGTCAGAGGGAGTTAAAGGAACTCAGATGAGCTTGGGCGGCGCGACCACCCAGCAATTTGAACTGTGTTGGTAATCTGGATGGAGTTGAGGACGGAAACTGAGGAGTGATCTGAGACTGAGGGTCCATGAGGAGTGACCTGAGACCGTCGGGCCGGGAGGGCGCCATTGTGGTCGCGCATTCCCATAAAGCCAAAACCTAGGACTCCACCCCCAGCGGTGGAAGTGGGACCCGCCTACACCAGGCAATGCCCCTCCTCATATGGGAGACACCCTTCTCCCAGAGTGGTAGCCGCGGAGACACAACTACTGCAGCATTGCCTGGATTAACTCTAGGTCAATTCTTCGGTTTTAGATATATTCTTCCTCTCTCTCCCCACCTCTAAACCTGTCACCAGGGGGTTTTGGTTTGCTTAAACAGACATTTTACCCACCCTCTCAATGCATGTTATACACCTCCCTCTTTAACTTCCTATCTCTCTCTATGGAACAGTCAGACCACATAGTGCACCTGGACAACATCTAACTTCATTTCTCTTTCCTCACATCCTTCCTTATTCTGATTTCTCTCCTGCTGGATCAAGTCTTCTAATCTCTCTATCTGGTCAAAGTTCAATTTTTTCTTCTGCCCACACCTGTCACTACTCTATGTATGCTCTGCCATCAGCAGAGTGCACATCCCATCATTATCGTGTAGCTGGTACATCAGGTTGCATGCCTCCAGACTGTCATTTGTTAATCTTTTTTATGTTGTGATTTGTTTGTCCGTCTCATTGGTCAGTAAGGTTGTGAGTCTGTGCTTCCTGTTTGTCGGTCTGACCCTTTTCCTTTCCAGGGAGAAATAGGAAATAAACCAATACACACATTGCCAAAATGACCAAACGGAAGAACTCCCCTCAGAAGACTGTACAGGAAATAGTGACAGCACAAGAAATGATGAAAGCAGACATAAGCAACTTAACAGAACAAGAATACAGAACGATAAATATAAAAATACTCGCAGGGCTTGAAAAAAACATAGAAGAAATCAGGGGGTCCCTAGAGGCAGAGATCAAGGTCCTAAAAAAAAGATGTACAGGAATTAAAAAAGGATTTAAATGAGGGGCAAAACAAATTGGAGGCGGCCATAGCGCGGATTGCAGAGGCAGAAGATAGAATAGGGGAATTAGAAGACAAAATTACAGAAAAGGATGAAGCAGAGAAAAAGAGAGAGAAATTGATTCAAGAACAGGAAAGGAGAATTCGAGAGCTGAGCGATGCAATCAAACGGAATAACATCCGTATTATAGGAATTCCAGAGGAAGAGGAGAGAGAGAAAGGAATCGAAGGGGTATTTGAACAAATCATCAATGAGAACTTCCCCAACATGAAAGAAATGGGCATTGAAGTCCAAGAGGCACAGAGAACTCCCCTCAGACGTAACCCAAATAGGCCTTCAGCAAGACACATCATAGTGAAGCTGGGAAAATACAAAGATAAAGAGAGAATCCTAAAAGCAGCTAGGGATAAACGGGCCTTGACTTACAAAGGCAGACACATTAGGGTAGTAGCGGACTTATCCACAGAAACTTGGCAAGCCAGAAAGGAATGGCAGGAAATCTTCAATGTGATGAACAGGAAGGACATGCAGCCAAGAATCCTTTATCCAGCCAGCCTGTCATTCAAAATGGATGGAGAAATAAAGGTCTTCCCAAACAAACAAAAACTGAAGGAATACATCACAAATAAACCAATCTTACAAGAGATCCTGAGGGGGACTCTATGAAGGAAAGGTTGCAAGGAACACAGAGCACCAGAGACATCCTTACAAACATGAAACCTACAGACAACACCTTGACTCTAAACCCACATTTTTCAATATTAACACTGAATGTAAATGGACTAAACGCTCCAATTAAAAGACACAGGGTAATGGAATGGATTAGAAAACAAGACCCATCTATCTGCTATCTTCAAGAGACACATTTTAAACCTGAGGACACCTTCAGACTGAAAGTGAGGGGATGGAGAACTATCTACCATGCTACAGGAACTCAGAAGAAAGCTGGAGTAGCCACACTTATATCAGATAAACTGGACTTTAAAGTAAAAGATGTAATAAGAGATGAAGAAGGGCATTATATAATAATCACAGGAACTATCCAGCAGGAAGAGCTAACAATTATAAATATCTACGCGCCAAATTCTGGGGCACCCAAATTTGTCAAGCAACTAATTACAAACGTAAGCCATCTTATTGATAAAAATGTGCTAGTGGCAGGAGACCTTAATACCCCACTCACAGCGCTGGATAGATCCACTAAACAGAGAATCAGCATGGAAACAATGGACCTGAACGACACGTTGGAACAGATGGGCCTGACAGATATCTTCAGGGACCTTCATCCAGAAGCAAAGGAATTTACATTCTTCTCAAATGCACATGGTACATTTTCCAAGATAGACCACATTTTGGGGCACAAGGAAGCGCTGAATAAGTATAAAAAAATTGAGATCATACCATGCACAATTTCAGACCACAATGCTTTGAAACTTGAAATCAACCACAGGAAAAAGTCTGGGAAGCCCCCAAAAACATGGAGGCTAAAGAACAACCTACTAAAAGACGAATGGGTCAACCAAGCAATCAGAGAAGAAATTAAAAAATACATGGAAACAAATGAAATTGAAAATACGACAATCCAAACACTTTGGGATGCAGCAAAGGCAGTCCTGAGAGGGAAATATATTGCAATCCAGGCCCATCTCAAGAAACAAGAAAAATTCCTAACACAAATTCTAACAGCACGCCTAAAGGAACTAGAAGCAGAACAGCTAAGACAGCCCAAACCTAGCAGAAAGAGAGAAATAACAAAGATTAGGGCACAAATTAATCATATGGAAACAGAAAAAGTAGTGGAACAGATCAATGAAACCAAGAGTTGGTTCTTTGAAAAAATAAACAAAATTGATAAACCTCTAGCCAGGCTCCTCAAAAAGAAAGAGAAACCAAATCAATAAAATCATGAACGAAAATGGAGTGATTACAACCAATCCCTCAGAAATACAAGCAATCATCAGAGAATATTATGAAAAACTCTATGCCGTCAAATTGAGCAACCTGGAAGAAATGGACAAATTCCTAAACAGCCACATGCTACCAAAACTCAAACGGGAAGAAATAGAAAACTTGAACAGACCCATAACTAGTGAAGAAATTGAATCAGTTATCAAAAATCTCCCAGCAAATAAAAGTCCAGGGCCAGATGGCTTCCCTGCGGAATTTTACCAGACATTTAAAACAGAGTTAATACCTATCCTCCTCAAGCTGTTCCAAAAAATTGAGATGGAAAGAAAACTCCCAGACTCATTCTATGAAGCCAGCATCACTTTGATTCCCAAACCAGATAGAGACCCAGCAAAAAAAGAGAACTACAGGCCGATATCCTTGATGAACATGGATGCAAAAATTCTTAACAAGATATTAGCAAATAGAATCCAACAGCATATAAAAAGAATTATCCACCACGATCAAGTAGGATTCATCCCTGGGTTGCAGGGATGGTTCAATATTCGCAAATCAATCAACGTGATACATCACATTAACAAAAGAAAAGATAAGAACCATATGATCCTGTCGATTGATGCAGAAAAAGCATTTGACAAAATACAGCATCCTTTCTTAATAAAAACTCTTGAGAAAGTCGGGATAGAAGGAACATACTTAGACATAATAAAAGCCATTTATGAAAAGCCCACAGCTCATATCATCCTCAATGGGGAAAAACTGAGAGCCTTCCCCCTGAGATCAGGAACACCACAAGGGTGTCCACTCTCACCACTGCTATTTAACATAGTGTTGGAGGTCCTAGCATCAGCAATCAGACAAGAAAGCAAAATAAAAGGCATCAGGATAGGCAAGGACGAAGTCAAACTTTCACTTTTTGCAGACGACATGATACTTTACATGGAAAACCCAAAAGAATCCACCGAAAGCCTACTAGAACTGATCCATGAATTTGGCAAAGTTGCAGGATACAAAATCAACGTACAGAAATCGGTTGCTTTCCTTTACACCAATAATGAAGCAATAGAAAGAGAAATAAAGAAGCGAATCCCATTCACAATTGCACCAAAAACCATCAAATACCTAGGAATAAACCTAACCAAAGATGTAAAAGACCTCTACGTGGAAAACTATAAAAAACTTATGAAGGAAAGTGAGGAAGACACAAGGAAATGGAAAAACATCCCATGCTCATGGATCGGAAGAATAAATATCGTTAAAATGGCAATACTACCTAAAGCAATCTACACATTCAATGCAATCCCAATCAAAATTGCACCAGCATACTTCTCAAAGCTAGAGCAAACAATCCTAAAATTTGTATGGAACCACAAAAGACCCCGAATAGCCAAAGTAATTCTGAAGAATAAAACCATAGTGGGAGGCATCACAATCCCAGACTTTAACCTCTACTACAAAGCGGTAGTCATCAAGACAGCATGGTATTGGCACAAGAACAGACACATAGACCAATGGAATAGAATAGAGAACCCAGAGATGGACCCACAAGCATATGGCCATCTAATCTTTGACCAAGCAGGAAAGAGTATCCAATGGAAAAAAGACAGCCTCTTTAACAAATGGTGCTGGGAGAACTGGACAGCAACATGCAAAAGAATGAAACTAGACCACTTCCTTACACCACTCACAAAAATAAACTCTAAATGGATGAAGGATCTGAATGTGAGACAGGAAACCATCAAAATCCTAGAGGAGAAAGCAGGAAAAAACCTCTTTGACCTGAGCCGCAGCAATTTTCTATGTGACACATCTCCAGAGGCGAGGGAATTGAAAGCAAAAATGAACTATTGGGACCTCATCAAGATAAAAAGCTTCTGCACGGCAAAGGAAACAACCAACAAAACTAATAGACAACCGACGGAATGGGAAAGGATAATCGCAAATGACATATCAGATAAAGGACTAGTATCTAAAATCTATAAAGAACTCACCAAACTCCACACCCGAAAAACAAATAATCCAGTGAAAAAGTGGGCAGAAGATATGAATAGACACTTCTCCAAAGAGGACATTCAGATGGCCAACAGACACATGAAACGATGCTCAAAGTCACTCATCATCAGGGAAACACAAATCAAAACCACACTGAGATACCACCTTACACCGGTTCAAGTGGCTAAAATGAATAAATGAGGAAACTATAGATGCTGGCGGGGATGTGGAGAAGCAGGCACCCTCCTACACTGTTGGTGGGAATGCAAACTGGTACAGCCGCTCTGGAAAACGGTGTGGAGGTTCCTCAAAAAAATGAAAATAGAGCTACCGTATGACCCAGCAATAGCACTGCTAGGAATCTACCCAAGAGACACAGGAATGCTGATGCATAGGGCCAAGTGTACCCCAATGTTCATAGCAGCACTTTCGACAATAGCCAAATTGTGGAAGCAAACCAAGTGCCCATCAACTGACGAATGGATAAAGAAGTTGTGGCACATATATACAATGGACTACTACATGGCAATGAGAAAAAATGAAATCTGGCCATGTGTAGCAACATGGATGGAACTGGAGGGTATTATGTTAAGTGAAATAAGTCAGTCAGAAAAAGACAGATACCATATGTTTCCACGAATAGGTGGACTTTGTGAGACTAAGCAAAAACCAGGGGGAGGGGAAGAGGGGAAAGGAAAAAAAGACACAGAGAGGGAGGGAGATAAAACATAAGAGACTCTCAAGGACTAAGAACAATCTGAGGGTGAGGGAGGTGAGGGAGGTGAGGGAGGGGGGAGAGGGGGTGACGGATATTAAAGAGGGCACGTGTTGGGATGAACACTGGGTGTTATATGTAAACCAATTTGAAAATAAACTATTATAATGAAAAAAAAAAATAGTAGGGGACTTTAATGCCCTACTTAAATCAACAGACAGATCTTCTAAACAGAAAATCAATAAGGAAACAATGGCTTTGAATGACACACTGGAACAGATGGGTTTAACAGATATATTCAGAATATGCCATCCTAAAACAACAGAATACAATTTATTCTCAAGTGCATACAGAACATTCCACAGAACAGATCACATATTGGCCAACAAAACAAGCCTCAACAAATACAAGAAGATCTAACTCTTACCATGCATATTTGCTGAGCACAATGCTATGAAACTATAAATCGACAACAAGAAAAAATCCGGAAAGACCATAAATACATGGAGGCTAAATAACATGCTACTAAACAATGAATGGGTCAACCAGGAAATCAAAGAAGAAATTAAAAGTACATGAAAACAAATGAAAATGAAAACACAATGGTCTAAAACCTCAGATGCAGCAAAAGCAGTTCTAAGAGGAAAGTTTATAGCAAACAGTCTTATATCAAGAAGCAAGAAAAATCTCAAATAAACAACCTAACATTGCACCAAAACGAGCTAGAAAAACAACAATAAACAAAATCTAAAACCAGCTGAAGAAAGAAAATAATAAGGGTTAGAGCAGAAATAAATGATATACAAGCTAAAAAACAACAATAGAACAGATCCATGAACCACGAGATAATTCTTAGAAAAAAACATCAATACAATTGATAAACCATTAGCCAGACTTACCAAGAAAAAAAGGGAAAGGACTCAAATATATAAAATCACAAATGAAAAAGGAAAAATAACAACCGATGCCAGAGAAATACAAACAATTGCAAGAAAATATTATGAAAAACTATATGCCAACAAATTGGACAACTTAAAAGAAATGGATAAATTTTTAAGAAACATATAAATTACCAAAACTGAAGCAGAAAAAAAATAGAAAATTTGAACAAACCAATAACCAGGAAAGAAACTGAGTAAGTAATAAAAAAAACTCCCAATAAACAAAAGTTCAGAACCAGATGTCTTCACAGGGGAATTCTACCAAACATTTAAAGAGTTAATACCTATTCTTCTCAACTATTCCAAAAAATAGAAATCAAGGAAAACTTCCAAATTCATTCTGAGGCCAGTATTACCCTGATACCAAAACCAGATAAAGACTCCACTACAAAAGAGAACTATAGGGACACCTGGGTGGCTCAGTCAGCAGGGCATCTAACTCTTGGTTTCAGCTCAGGTCATAATCTCACAGTTCATGGGATTGAGCCCCACATGGGGCTCTGTGCCAGCAGCAGTTCATGGATTGAGCCCCACATGGGGCTCTGTGCCAGCAGTGTGGAGCCTGCTCAGGATTCTCTCTCCCCCTCTCCCTCAGCCCCTCTCCTGTTCTCTCTCTCTCTCAAAATAAATAAATTAAAAAAATAGAACTACAAGCCAATATCCTTGCTGATCATAGATGCAAAAATCTGTCAACAAAATACTAACAAACCAAATTCAACAATACATTTTAAAAAATCATTCACCATGATCATGTGGGATTTATTCCTGGGTTGCAAGGGTGATTCAATACTCACAAATCAATCATTGTGATACATCATATCAATAAAATAAAGTATAAAAACCATATGACTATTTCACTAGATGCAGAAAAAGCATTTCACAAAGTACAACATCTATTCATGATAAAAACCCTCAACAAAAAAAGGGAACTTACCTCAACATTATGAAGACCAAATACAAAAAAATCCACAGCTAACATCATTCTTAGTGGGGAAAAACTGAGAGTTTTTCCTTTAAGGTCAGGAACAAAACAAGGATGTCCACTCTTACCACTTTTATTCACCAAAGTACTAGAGTAAGTCCTAGCATCAGCAATCAGACAACAATAACAAATAAATAAAAAGCATCCAAACTGGTAAAGAAATAGTAAAACTTATACTATTTGCAGGTAACATTATACCATACATAGGAAACCCAAAAGACTCCACCAAAAAACTGCTAGAGCTGATAAACAAATTCAGTAAAGTCGCAGGGTACAAAATCAATGTACAGAAATCAGTTACATTTCCATATACCAATAATGAAGCAGCAGAAAGAGAAATTAAGAAAAAAATACCATTTACAACTACACCCAAAATAATATATCCAGGGAAAAAAGACCTAACCAAAGAGGTGAAAGACCTATACTCTAAAAACTACATAACACCGATGAAAGAAACTGAAGAGGACACAAAATAAATGGAAAGATATTCCATACTCATGAATTGGGAGAACGAATATTAAAATGTCCATACTACCCAAAGCAGTCTGCACACTTAGTGCAATCCATATTGAAATGCAAGCATCATTTTTTACAGAACTAGAACAATCCTAAAATTTGTATGAAACCACAGAAGATCCTGAATAGCCAAAGTAACCTTAAAAAAGACGCAATGCTGGAGGCATCACAATTCTGGACTTCAAGCTATTTTACAAAGCCGTAGTGATCAAGACAAATGGTAATAATACAGAAATAGACACATAAATCAATAGAACAGAATGAAAAATACAGAAATAAACTCACAATTATTGGTTGATTAATCTTCAACTAAGCAGGAAAGAATATCCAATGAATGAATTGGATGAAGACAGTCTCTTCAACAAATAGTGTTGGGAAAACTGGACCGCCAAATGCAAAAGAATGAAACTAGACCACTTTCATATACCATCTACAAAAATAATTCAAAATGGATTTCCAAATGACATATTTGATAAAGAGTTAGTATCCAAAATATATAAAGAACTTACAAAACTCAACATCCAGAAAACAAATAATCCAATTTAAAAATAGGCAGAAGACAGGAACAGACATTTAACCAAAGAAACATACAGTTGGCCAACAGACACATGAAAAGATGTTCAGCGTCAGTAATCATCAGTAAAATGCAAATCAAAACTACAATGAGATATCACCCCTCTCATGTGTCAGAATGGCTAAAATCAACAAAACAATGAAACGAGTGATGGTGAGGATGCAGAGAAAAAGGAATGCTAGTGCACTTTTGGTGGGAATGCAAACTGGTGCAGCCACTGTGGAAAATAGTATGGAGGTTCCTCACAATTTAAAAATAGAACTACTATATAACCCACCAATCACACTACTGGGTATTTACCCAAAGAATACGAAAATACTAATTCAAGGAGATACATGCACCCTTATGTTTATAGCAGCATTATTTACGATAATGAAAATATTGAAGTAGCCCAAATGTCCTTTGATTAATGAATGGATAAAGATGTGGTATGTACGTGTGTGTGTGTGTGTGTAGTGGCATATTATTCAGCCATAAAAAGGATGAAATCTTGCCATTTGGAACAGTGTGGGTGGAGCTAGAGAGTATTATGCTAAGCAAAATAAGTCAGTCAGAGAAAGAAAAATATCATATGATTTCACTCATATGTGGAATTTAAGAAACAAAGAGACAAACAAAAGGGAAAAAATAAGAGAGAGACACACACAAATCAAGAAACAGACTCTTAATTATAGAGAAAAAACTGATGGCTACTAGCGGGGAAGTGCAGAGAGTGAGGGGATGGGTTCAATAGATGATGGGGATTAAGGAGTACAATTGTCATGATGAGCACAGAGTGATGTATGGAAATGTTGAATTACTATATTTTACACCTGAAATTAATATATAACACTATGTTAACTGGAATTAAAATAAAAACTTAAAATTAAATTTATAAAAAAAGAAAAAGTAAATGGTTAACCTAAAAAGACAGTGACCAACTACTGGTGCTTTCCATGGAACTGGGGGCTGAGTACTTCTATTCCCTAAGCCAAGTTTGATATACTTCTAAGATCATTGGGGGTCATTGGGGGCTATGGCAAAAGACACCAAGCCTTGATACACATAGGAGAAAAAAAAGATTAAAAAGAGCCTCATGGAGGACCTGGGAGTAGCCAGGGAGATCTAGGGCAATTCTGGGCTCCAGTCTGTGCTACAGCTCAGGCCCCAGGGGAGAGAAGTTGTACTCTCAGCAACAAAGGCATAAAAGACAGGTGTAGCCAAGAGAATAGAAGCAGTTACAGAAGGCAGTTCCATTTGGAGAGGATCTCTCCAGAACCTCCTAGCAGGGAGTAACCGGGGGCCAAGGGGAAGGGAGGGCAGAGGGCTGTTTTCTTGCTTTGTATTCCTAGGTCTGGGTTCCAGTTGCTCTGCCTCTTTCTCTAGCTCCTTGGTTTTCTCACTTTGCTTCCTTCATTTAATCCTTCTGACTTTGGCCTTCTTTTTCCTAAAATCTTCCCTATAGAGACAAAAGCCCGAGATCTGGAAAACAAGTGAGACAAAGGAGACCGAGGTCTCCTCTGGACATGTTAGAGGGAGCAGAAACCCCTGCCTTACAAAAGAGCAAACAAACTGCCTCACAGAGCTTGACGCAGAGGAGGTATGCTGTGAAAGCTGAAAGAACTGTCCCAGCAGGAGATCCTCCCATTTAAATTATGGATCCAAGATCCTGAAAAGAGATAGAGATTGAATTTACCCATTTCCGATTTTTTAAAAACCAAGAACTAGAAACAGACATCGAATCATCAAAATAATAGAAACCATTCATCAGAAAAGCATTAGCCAGCAGTACACTGAAGGGAAAGTTCTAAAGACTTTCTACTTGTCCAGACCTAGACACAGATGTCGACTATCACTGTTTCCTTACATTGTTTAGAAACTTATATTTTAATTTAAGATGCAAAATAAAAACT
Organism: Paguma larvata; assembly: GCA_030068075.1. Classification (NCBI taxonomy): domain Eukaryota; kingdom Metazoa; phylum Chordata; class Mammalia; order Carnivora; family Viverridae; genus Paguma; species Paguma larvata. The sequence continues at coordinate 60,591,930 of CM057831.1, forward strand.
TACAATAGTCAATCTCTTCTAACAGTAGGAAATATATTCTTCTACCAAAAAAATGTGGAAAAAATTACTAAAAAACAATTTGCTTTAGAAAGAAGAGCTGTGTATTTTGGGAAATGCCTCAAAAAACAATAGTTGTCAAGTTTCTTAGGTAACAGAAGCCAATTAGGAAATACAAAGAGAGACAAAAGTAATAATAATAGAAAATATCTCAAAAATGTCTATAACAAAAAGGAAAAACATAGATTTTTGAATGGAAAGAATCAGTTGGTAAAGATATCAGTTCTCCCATAATTAATTTGTATTTTTAAATATAATACTCCAGGGACACCTGGGTGGCTCAGTCGGTTAAGCATCTGACTTCATCTCAGGCCGTGATCTCATGGTTTGTGAGTTCCAGCCCCGCTGACTGTGCAGTCACTGCTTGGGATTCTCTCTCTCCCTCTCTCTGCCCCTCCCCTGCTCTCTCTCTCTCTCTGTCTCTCTCTCTCTCAAAATGAATAAACTTTAGAAATATATATATATATATAATATTCCAAGAAAATAACATTTAAATTAATTAGCATTAATTTAAAACAGTTTTTGAAGTTATTGCTAAGAATCTCCCCTACCATGTGGTAAATACATGATTCAATTGGTAGTGACACTAAAAACAGAAAAGATTGTCCTGGGAGGCAGTGAGCTTTGAATGTATGTTCGAACTTAATATATGACTAAAAAAGGGCATTCAGGATAATGGGGAAAAAAGGCTTATTTACTGAATGATGCTAGAACAATGGTTAAACTATTAGTGGGGTGAAATTAATGTAGATACTTTTTCACTCCATGTGAAATTTCAAATTCATTTAAAAATTAAATTTAAAATAATTTTTTGTCAAGAATATGTTAGTAAATATTTATTAAAATACTATATTTTAAATTATTAAAAGTTTAGAAGTCATAAAATAATATTAAAAAGTATAACTGTTATGACCATGTAAAAGTTTGTGTATGCATGTGTGTAAATCATTTTTTAGAAAAGATAGATAGAATTTATGGAAAATGAATTGGAGGAAATATTTCCAGAAAATTCAACAGAGGTAATACCCTTAAGATATAATGAAAGATTTTTTTTAAAATACAATGAAATCCATACAAATTAATAAGGCTGTACTCCATCTTGAGCACTTGCAATACATTATTGCATTTAATCCTATGAGGTAATCTGCACATACAAAAGATGAAATTAATGAGGAAGCCCATAAATGTTGAGCTCACTCAATAGTGAAGTGAAAACTGAACCAAAATTGAAATATCAATTTTTACTCACTCTATTAATAAAGACTTTTAGTTTAATTTCCTAATTTGGAGTGTGATGAAATGGATGGATGTGATGAACGAACTCTGGGTGGGTGAAGCACTACAATGTCTCTATGAAGCAACATTTCAGTATATACCAAGATTATTTAAAATATCCATATTCTCATATAGGGGCAGAATAACTTCTTGAAAGACAATTTGGCAATATCAACCAAAATCTTTATTTTTCCATTTCACCTTGCAATTCATTCTTAGAAATTATCCCATAAATAAACTTATACATATGCATAAAGATATTGAACAAGTACATTTAGTACATTGTTTTTTCAGTAGCAAAATACTAGAAACAAATTGAATGTCAGAAGTTCTTATTAAATTAGAAAATCATTCACTTAGCAATATGACATAACTAGTTTGTGATAGGGAGCAGTCTCCAAGATAATCAAGTTAAGAAAGAAAAGGAAAGGAAACAAAGGAAAAGGGTATGATTAGTATGCTAACATTTGCTTTTGTCTTTTATGAGAAAACATATATATATATTCTTGCTCATGCAAAAACTATCTCTGGAAGGATTTCTAAGAAACTGGGTTACTGGCTGCCTCTGGTAAAAAAGAAATTTGGGAGTCCCAAGCACAGAAGTCTAAGTATCCATTGTTTATATTTTTTATTTTATTTGAATTTTAACCACGTACACGTATGACAGTTAAAATCAAAATATTACTAAAAGAAATTTTAAGATGTTCTTTGTATATATCACTTTTGTATCATTTTAAAAATCCTACTCAAAGGAAATAATCTGAAAAGTAAGATAATGGTGAATAAATTATGGAACAGCCAAAACTGGAAATATAAAGCCGACATCAAGATTAAGATTCCACATTGCTTTCAATGATCTGGAAAGTTGTGGTTTATTTATTCATCCATGTCATACATTTTTACTGGGCTCCTATTTTATGTCCTAGAACACACTACTGAAATACAAAGGCAAGATACAACATTATCTCTATATATTAATGAAAACTGGAAATATAAATATAATTATAAAATGGAAATAATGGAAAGAAATCAAATTTTAATATTTGTTATCTGCTAGTAATAAGATTATTCTTGATACATATGTATTTGAACATACTTACTAGAAACACGAGTGGTAATGATACATGGCTATTCCAACCTTTATGTTTAGAATAAATTTTGACTTGTTTTATTGCTTGTACTTATTGACTTGTTTTATTGAATATTTCCAGGAGCCAAAAAAAGTTGAGGGTTATGCATACATAAAAGAAACTGGGTCATTTGGTGGGAGTCTCTATTATCAGGACCCTGAGCTAAACTTTCCAATGCAATTTTCTTGCCATTTCAGTTTTAAGGACAGAAACTGCGAACAGGGCACCTGTGCCATGGATACTCCTATCAGTGTTACCAACGGTTCCAGCCTCCAGATTTCCCACTTCATCCTGATGGGGCTCCCAGGCATTCATGGATGGCAGCACTGGCTCTCCCTGCCCCTGGCTCTACTCTACTTCTTAGCTCTTTGTGCTAATCTCCTCATCATGATCACCATCCAACATGAGGCCATGCTGCATGTGCCTATGTACCATTTTCTGGGTGTATTGGCAGTTGTGGACATGGGCCTGGCCACCACCATCATGCCTAAGATCCTGGCCATCTTCTGGTTTGATGCCAAGGCCATCAGTCTCCCCGAGTGTTTTGCTCAGATCTATGCCATCCACTGCTTCTTGTGCATGGAATCGGGTATCTTCCTCTGCATGGCAGTGGACAGATATATAGCCATCTGTCACCCACTTCGATACCCCTCTATAGTCACTGACATTTCTGTGGTCAAAGCCACAGGATTCATGGTGCTCAGGAATGGCCTGTTTACTATCCCAGTTCCAATACTGGCTGCCCAGAGACAGTATTGCTCCAAGAATGAAATTGACCACTGCCTGTGTTCTAATTTGGGGGTCACCAGTCTAGCCTGTGATGACATCACTGTGAACAAATTTTACCAACTGATCTTAGCATGGATCCTGATTGGGAGTGATATGGCTCTGGTTTTTTCTTCCTATGTGTTAATCCTTCGCTCTGTGCTGAGGTTGAACTCACCAGAAGCAATGTCGAAGGCTCTGGGGACCTGTAGCTCCCACCTCATCCTCATCCTCTTCTTCTACACAGGTATCATTGTGCTGTCTGTCACACATCTCGCAGAGAAAAAGATTCCCCTAATCCCTGTGCTCCTTAATGTGCTGCACAATGTCATCCCCCCAACACTCAATCCCATGGTCTATGCACTCAGGATGCAAGAGCTCAGACTGGGCTTCCAGAGACTGCTTGGGCTTAGTGAAAATATGTCCACTAAGTAAGTGAAGATATTTCCACTAAGTAACTCCAGCTTTAGAACGCCATTAAGGTGTGAGGGAAGGATAGAGGTTTTAGCTGTCGACAGACCTGGGTTGTAATTTGCCTTTATCTCTCACTAGGAAAAAAAATAGCCAATAAAATCATGAAAACTGTCAGTCTAACTGATCAAAATATGCATATGAAAATCACAATGAAATTCCACTTCCTGTAAAATAAGTAAGAATAGAAAAGTTAAATGTTGCTGACCACTGATGCAATTCTGAGATTGATACTCATACACAGCTGGTAGGATTGTAAATTGGTCCAAATGTACCAAAAAGGAATTTGACAAAATTTACTGGAATGTTGGTAAATGTTCATGTTCTTTCATCCAGTAGTTCTATTTTTAGAAAAATATCCAAAATAAATAATCTAAATGTGGACACCTGGGTGGCTGAGTCAGCCGAGCATCCAATTCTTCATTTCAGCTCAGGTCATGATCCCAGAGTCATGGGATCGAGCCCCATGTCAGGCTCTGCACTGAGCATGAAGCCTGCTGGAGATTCTTTCTGTCTCTCCCTCTATCCCTCTCCCCATCTCATGCTCTCTCACTCTCTTTCTCTTTCTAATTAAAAAATAAATAATCTAAATGTAAGCAAAAATTTATTCATAAAAAAGTTCAGTTAATAGTAGAAAATGAAGTCTTTAAAACTGTTACATGAATTGACTCTAACTTGTACATATTTGTTTTTCATGTCATTTTCATAATAAGAAAAAGAAAATAAATGTTTATTCTAAAAATACTGAGAAAAGTTTCATTTTTGTACCAGAAAATCTCAATAATAATAATAATAATCATTTAATTAATGGTTAACAAGTTCTAAGTACCTCTCATAGGCTAGAAAACACACAAACAATCTGATTTAATACTCACAATAACCCTGTAAGGCGCATACAGCATTATTCCTAATGTATAGCTAAGGGACCTAGGGCCCTGTGGGTTACATATCATGCCCCAGCAGCACAATTTTCAAGTGGGGGAGCTGGGATTCTACCCCTTGCAAGTGTGATTGCACAACCTTTGCACTCTTCTCCCTTTTACTCTTGCTCTGTTCATGAATTTCTATATGATCTTGAGCAACTTAGGATATCTCCACCTGCTTCAATTCTTCAAGTTAAAAGTAGTGATAATCATAGCATTTTGCTGAACTAAGTCACAGAATACCATGCCAAGCAAAACAGATAATAAAGAAAACAGGCTTTGAGATATGATATGCACATGCAAAAACTGATCTAATTATGTGGTAAAGCTTTGTTCCTAGGAAAGGAAGAAAATGCTCCTAGAAAATGCCTTAGAAAATAGCTCCGAATAACCTATTAATTAAATCCAAATGAAATTTTTCCATTTGCACATCTAACAAAGATGCGCACTTTTGAGTACAAGAATGCTGATCCATGTTCACTTTGTACCTTCTCTGAGCCTAGTACAGAACTTTGCACACCATGTACACTTAATACTGGATTCATGATGTGGTTGATCAGAAGTATAACATGGTCTGTCAATCTATGTATCAGTATACCGGACCATGGTATGAAGAATGACCTCGGAGAGACTGCATGAGTCCACCTTGGAGAACAACCTCTTAGAAGACATGCCGGGACTGAAGCAACACCATGAGCTCATATCACCAGGGAAGTGAGTGCTAGGCAGCAGAGCAGACCTGCAGAAAATTAATCTATAATGTGGGACCATCCTAAGAATAATGCTTAGGAACTTATCCAAGAATAGGGACTATAAACTTTCTCCAAAGGAGCTATTCACCCTTGACCGACAATGGCCACTGATTCAGACTGAAGCAACCCTCCAATAAGAAAAGGTACGGGAGAGACACTTATAGAAAAGGGCTTGAACTTAATCCAACCTCCGCTGTTTCTAGCCTAAAGGAGCAGGATAGTAACAACATCTAACCTTCAAGAGTTCTTTACAGTTTGCAGAACACTTTCTCACAGTGTTCAACTAATTTCATGTAGTCTTCATAGCAGCCTTCTTAGTTAAGAAGCATTACTGTTAATACTTCTTTTTTTTTTCTGTTAATACTTCTTCACAAAGAAATAGGCACTCAGGTTTAATGATTATACAAGTTCACCAACTGGTAAATATTAATATTGAGCCATCCTAAAAGCTGCCTCTAAACTTTCATTCACACATATTTTTTCATTTATTCATTCATTCGAAAACACACAGCATGAGTTTATGTGTAGGAGCCCAAAGTGTAGGCCACTCTCAACAACTCTGTGGGGATGTTTTTCTTAGTACTTTTGAAAATATGTAAACATCTAACAACCTACCTGGAGTTTCAGCAAAAACTCTGACACAACAGAAAGATAAGAGCAGTTAATTATTCTCTTCACTCCATGTGCCATGAGTTTAAAAAGGGATATGCAATCTGTTTTATCTTTATAAATTCTTCCTTTTTGCCATGTGCTTTATTATATACCCATTTGTTTTGCCTTATGATTTTAATCCTGTCACACTATTTTATTTTTAATTGCCTATTGTCTTTTCTAGCACATTTATTTTCATATCCAGTTGATAATTTAATTTGGACCTGCCTTTTCAAAACAGCATTAGCTGTATCTTCATTACTATACAAATCAAAACCACAGTAAGATATCACTTCACACCCACTAGGATGATTATAATTAAAAAATACAGATAGTAAGTGTCGGTGAAATTACGGAGAAAATAAAACACTGCTGGTGGGGATATAAACTGGTGCAGCCATTTTAGAAAATATTCTGACAGCTCTTTGAGTGATTAAACAAGAGTTACAACATGACCCAGTATTCCACTCTCAGGTAAATACCCAACAGAACTGAAAACATGTATGTCTGCACAAAAATTTCTACCTGAGCGCTTACAGCAATATTATTCATAATAACCAAAAAATAAAAAAACATAAATGTGCATGAACTGATTAATACCGTTAAAAAAATGTGGTGTACCCATACGAGGGAAAATTATCCAGCCAGAAAAAGAAAAGAAGTACTGATACATGCTACAACATGGGTGAAACTTGAAAACATTAGACTAAATAAAAGTTGGACAGAAAAAGACACACATTGTATGGTTCCATTTATACGAAATATCTAAAATAGGCAAATCAATAAGGATAGAAAGCAGATAAGTGATTACCATGGACTAAAGGAACGGGAAAATGGGAAACAACTGTTTACAAAAGGGTTTCTTTTGAGGATGGTGAAAATTTCTGTAATTAGGAGTAATAGTTGTAATATAATACTATTGCGAATGTACTCGAATCCACGGCATTATATACTTTAAAATGGTTTAAATGCTGAATCTTATTTGAATTTTACTTCACCTAAAGACAAACAAAAAACCTTTCTTCTTACGCTGTCTCTCCAGTGCCCTCTACTGCCAAAGTCTGGCATCATTACAGTGAACAAAGGCATATTATTTAAAGAATCCTGATCATTTTCACAGAGCTGGCCAAGAGCTGGTTTGTAACTTAGTCACAATAAACTGATTAACAGCATAGTTCACACCTTTGACTACTCATCTTCCACATGTACAATTTTACACATCTTTGAACTCCCATACAACAAGAAAACAACTCAATACTTCTATTTTAAAAGATACAACTATTCTGCACATAAAGAAGTTCTCACCTTTTCCCCAAAATAACAAGGTGCACAATCCCAAGAGTCATTGTATACATTGCTGGATATAATCCCCTATTCTTCGAATTCAGTCAGAGTCCAATCAAATATTCTGTTACCTAAAGACTAAACTGTAAAGTTGACTTCCAATAACTTGTACATAAAATAAAAATGGAAAGGAAAGAAAAGGGTTCACATATAAAAATAAAAGTTCGCATATGAAAAGCAAATAAAAAATATTCAAAGCTACTACAGTTCTAATTTCTATGACTTTTCATGGGGTCATAATTGATATTTACCACGTTTACCCCAACTGTCAAAACTTGGCAGAATAACCAAAACCTTCATTCCTAAAGGGTCTGAATTCTCAGTCATCTTGCCCTTTTTTGATTGGTGTATTTTTCCATTAACCCTTACTAGTAGACATGGGAACTACTAAGAGGTACCTCAGGTGATATCCTGGTTCCCAGCATAGTCTACCTGTCCCTGCTGCATAGAAGTAACCTAATTTCCCCTTGGTAAGTAGGGTTAATCACTCCAGATAACGGAGTATTCTTTTTCCCCTCTGGTTCTATGGTATAAGGCAGTAAGATGAGTTCCTCTTTTTATAGTTTTTTTTTAAATTCTAGTTAATTAACATACAGTGCAATTTTAATTATTAGTTTCAGGTGTACAACATAGTGATTCAACACTTCCATATAGCACCCTGGGCACTCCTTAATCTCCATCACCTATTTCATCCCTCCCCCCATCTATCTTCCCTCTGATAACCACCAATTTGTTCTCTATAGTTAACAGTCTGTTTCTTGGTTTCCCTCGCTCTTTTTTCCCCTATGATCATTTGTTTTGTTTCTTAAATTCCACATATGAGTGAAATCATATGGTATTTGTATTTCTCTGACTGACTTATTTCACTTAGCATATACTCTCCAGCTCCATTCATGTTATTGCATATGACAAAGTTTCATTCTTTTGATGACTAATATTCCATTTTATATATAATATGTATTATATTATATATGGGGGGAGGGAAAGAGAGAGGGAATTTACCTCTACTTTATCCATTCATCAGTCGATGGACATTTGGGCTCTTTCCATAATTTGGCTATTGTTAATAAAGCTGCGATAAACATCAGGGTGCATATGTCCCTTCAAATCACTATTTTTATATTCTTTTGGCAAATACCTAGCAGTACAATTGCTGGATCCTAGGGTAGTTCTGTTTTTAACTTTTTAAGGAAATTGCATACTATTTTCCAGAGTGGCTACACCAGTTTGCATTCCCACCAACAGTGTAAGTAAAAGGGGAACCCTTTACCTGCATCCTAATCAACACATGTTATTTCCTGTTTTGTTAATTTTAGCCATTCTGACAGGTGTGAGGTCATATCTCATTGCATTTTTGATTTGTATTTCCCTGATGATGAGTGATGTTGAGCATCTTTTCATGTGTCTGTTGGAAGCTGGATCCCTTGATAGGAAGATACATAAACAGAGGGTCCAAATTAAAATAGTTTCTTTTATAATCTTCTGATGATACTTGAAGCATTTATTTCCATGACCAGATATGCAAACTGAAATCCAGAATATGTGCCTATCCCACTCAGGAGTCATCAATACCATCTACTTGTTAGCTATATGTCAGTCTGGATAGCAGCCCACAGTGGTCTTGAGTCTCTGGTTGTCCCTGTTGACAAACAGAACAATTTTGAGCTTCAGAAGGAGTCAATGGACTTCTTTCTTTCTTTATTGATTGACTGGCCATTATAGCATCACTAGAATAATCTCATGATCACTCATCTCACCTGAGAAGGAATCTTCTCACCCAAGAATATTCCTCCAGAAAGTGTAATTAAAATACACACTTGTTGGGACACTTGGGTGGCTCAGTCAGTTGAGCATCCGATTCTTGACTTTGGCTTAAGTCATGATCCCAGGGTCGTGGGATCGAGCCCCATATGGAGCCTGCTTAAGATTCTCTCTCACTCTCTGCCCCTCTCCCCTACTTGCTCGCTCTCGCGCTCTCTCTCTCTCTCTCCTCTAGCTTTATAAAATAAAAAAATAAATAAAAATTAAAAAAGCACTGACTTGTTGATGCTGGGCCACTTCTAAGTTCACAGAAAGGTTTTGCTAATGAGTCTTAATATGCCCCCTTTGCATTCTCTTTTTCCAAGTTCATAGTGTTCCATAATTTTGGATGCCATACTAAGATTCCTATTATTGTTCTGCCATCAAAGATCTGGTTCAGACCACATTGCCAATTCACTGTCTATGATCAAAAATAAGCATAATTCCATCCTATTATATTGTCATTATTATTTAGTTTCTCTCTGATACTGTGAAGAAACTCAACAAGCAGATTTACTTTTCCTTTGGGCAAGTTCATTGGTGAAAATTATCAGTCAAAATCTTTCCCAGAGCAACTGATATTCTATTAGAGAAGGTCATTTTAGATATTTGTAGATTTTCTGAAATACCTTGTGATTTCAGTATAGAGATTTAAGGCTATAAAATGCTTATCAATGTTCTTCCTTTGAAAATCTATACAATTTCTCTCCACAGCATTTTCCACACGGTTCTGAACAACACATTGTTATTCTCAAATCCTTCTTGGTTGTGACTTCAAATTTTTTAACAATATATAAGTTTATTGTTACCAAAATTAAGATTTGTTACCAAAATAAATAATTGCCATCCCACAAGAGCTGTTACTTCTCTTACTTTTTTATAGTCAAGAAGCAAAGAAGCAAATTTCCCTAATGTTCTGATAAATGTGTGACTTTCTTTGGCTACAGCTTGACAATAATAGCTTATGACTTAGTATATCTTAATTATAGCAAGCTACACCTAATTTTGCAACATATTACAAAATCCAACCATAGTAATATTTTACTAAACAAAATTGCAGAAATATTGGGTATCTTTGGTTGTAGCAAAAAAAAAAAAAATGAATTTCACACATTGATCAAAATATTGATTCCATTCCAAAACTGGGCAGCAACATGCAAAAGAATGAATCTAGACCACCTTTTTACACCATACACAAGAGTAAATTCAAAACAGATTAAAAACCTAAATGAGAGACCTGAAACCATAAAAATCCTAGAAAAGAACACAGGCAGTAACTTCTTTGACATAGGCCATAGTAACTTCTTTCTAGATGTATCTCCTGAGGCAAGGGAAAGAAACAAAAGCAAAAATAAACTATTGGGACTACCCAAAAGAAGCTTTTTGCACAACAAAGGAAACTATCAACAAAACTAAAAGGCAACCAACAGAATGGAAGAAGATATTTGCAAATGAAATATTCAATAAATAATTAGTACTCAAAATATATAAAGAACTTCTAAAACTCAAAACCCAAAAAAGAAATAAACCAATTAAAAAATGGGCAGATGACATGAACAGACATTTCTCCAGAGAAGACATACAGATGGCCAACAGACACATGAAAAGATGTTCAACATCACTCATCATCAGGGAAATACAAATCAAAAGTACAATGAGATATCACCTCACTTCAGTCAGAATGGCTTAAAACCAAAACACAAGAAACAACAGGTGTTGTTGAGGATGCAGAAACAGGGGAACCCTCTTCCACTGTTCGTGGGAGTGAAATCTGGTGCAGCCACTCTGGAAAATAATATGGAGGTCCCTCAAAAAGTTAAAAATAGAACTACCATACAATCCAGCAATTTCACTACTAGCTATTTATCCAAAGAATACAAGAACGCTAATTCAAAGGGATACATGCTATGCTTATAGCAGCATTACTGATAATAGCCAAATTATGGAAAGAACCCAAATGTCCATTATTATATATATATATATATGTATATATAGAGAGAGAGAGATAGATTATGGAATATCATTTGGCCATAAAAAATGAAATCTTGCCATTTGCAATGACATGGATGGAGCTAGAAAGTATAATGTTAACTAAACAAAGTAAGTCAGCTGAAAAAGATAAATACCATAGAATTTCACTCATATATGGAATTTAAGAAACAAAAGAAACAACAAAGGGGAAAAATAAGAGAGAGAGAGAGAGAGAGAGAGAGAAATCAAGAAACAGACTCTTAGTTATTGAGAATAAACTGATAATTACCGGAGGGGAGGGGAGCTGGGGATGGGTTAAATAGGTAATGGAGATTAAGGAGTGTACCTATCTTGATGAGCACAGAGCAATGTATGGAAGTGTTGAATTACTATATTGTACACCTGAAATTAATATAATACTGTATGTTAACTAACCGGAATTAAAATAAAAATCTAAAAAATATACACTGATTCCATTCCATCTTAACATTACTGCGTTTCTAGTAAGCTTTGACTATTAGAATCTGACAGCAGTCTTTAAGCAACAAAGAGGTAAATAGGTGTTTTTAAAGCAAATTTGAGAAAATTAAGATAAAAATTAAAATTTTAATGATAGTATACATAGATAGAATACAGAAAAGAGTAAAATGTCACTGCACATGAACAAGAGCATCACATTTTGAAATTCCTCTAGACTGCTTCTTTATTCATTCTTCTCAATATTCATTCATCTATTTGAAAAGTATTCATAAAATGCCTACTATGTGCCAGGAACTGGTCTAGGTGCTGGGGATAGCACAAAAATTACAAAAAGCATGCTTTTGGGAAGTTTACACTTTAATATGAAAAAGATAAGAAAAACAAATGACTTAAAATATATGACATGTTGTAATATGGGCCATACAGATCGATAAAATAGAGAATTACAGGGTCAGGGACTGCTAGTCTAGATAAGATGATCGGAGAATGCATCTCTCATTTAGGAACATTTGATCTGAATACAAATTCCATACCATTCTTTTATTCCAATTTAATTAACACTGAAATTATGATATTATGAGAGACAAGAGAGGCAAGTGGTTCTAGGAAAAGGAACTGATCAACACAGACAAATACCAGGGAGGGTTCAGGTAAGATTACATCCTTTTATAAATGTATATTTTTTAAGTTTATGTATTTTTGAAGGAGAAAGAGAGAGAGGGCATAAGCAAAGGAGGGACGGCGGGGGTAGGGGGGTGGGGAGAGAATCCCAAGCAGCCTCCACACTTCAGTGCAGAGCCTGACACGGGGTTCGATCCCATAAACCATGAGATCAGGACCTGAGCCAAAATCAAGAGTCAGATGCTTAACCAACTTAGCCACCCAGGCACCCCCAGGTAAGATTACTTTCTAAAAAACATACAATATTTTTGGCAACTGAGGTCATTAAAAAGAGCAATGTCTATGTGATGTGGAAACAAAGGTTAAATTGCAGTGAGACTAGAAATCTATAAGAGGCAAGAATGAGAAAGCAACATAAAGAGGTTATTTCCAATATTTGTGATGCAGGAAATAGAGGCAATCTCTGGAAAGGGTATGGAGTAAAGTTATATTTTGAGACAGGGAGACTTCAAAACCTTTCTACAATGAGAGGCGATATTCATCAGACAAGAGTGAATTAAGCCTTGAGGATCCTGGAGTGAAAAGCTGTCCATCTGATGGGCTACCCTGGGACTAGAGTTGAATGGGCCCAAACATTATGTGACTAATCACTAAGAGCACTTGGGTTGTATTCCCATTGCAATGCAAAGAAAAGAAAAAAAAAAAAAAAAAAAGACCTGGAGTATGCTTGTTATAAGGGAGGGAGGACCTAGAGAATACCATACCAGGATCAGGCAACTCACTGATCTAATTTATATAAAAACCCCAGACTCCAGGAGTGGCAAGCAAGGACATGAATCTGTTCTGAACAACAAAAGACTGAACACAGGCAGCTGAAGCTAGGAGAGCAGAAGCAGCTACAGAAGGCATTGCAGCCTGAGAGCCTCTTGAAAGACCTTCCTGGAGTAGTAAGTAAACCAGTCAATGACCTGCATCCTGAGAGATGAAGGGATGATTATTTCCCACCTTCCTGCAATTCTATCCTGCTCTCTGAATCTGATTAATATATGCCTTATCCTTGCCTTCTATGGCTTTCTTATTTGATTCTTCACCTCTACTACCTCCCTTCTCTCAGGCTCTTCACTTCTGTAGAGATCAAGCTATGTGATTAGGAAACAGGAGATAAATGAGGCTAAGTTCCAAGATTGTTAGTAAGTCAATGATAAGCCAAGGGGTCTAGAATAATAAATTCTGTATCTAAGATTCCGAAAACAAAAAGCAACTTTAAACAAAACTCTATAACACTCAATAAAAATACATATGACTTTTTTTTTAATTTTTTTTAACGTTTATTTATTTTTGAGAGACATAGAGACATAGCGTGAGCAGGGGAAGGGCTGAGAGAGAGGGAGATACAGAATCTGAAGCAGGCTCCAGGCTCTGAGCTGTCAGCACAGAGCCCGACACGGGGCTCGAACTCACAGACCGTGAGATCGTGACCTGAGCTGAAGTCGGCCGCTCAACCGACTGAGCCACCCAGATGCCCCACATATGACTATTTTTAAAACACATCATATTTAATATAAATTGAAGCTGAGTTCCCATTAAATCAACCAAAAAAATTGAAGATGTTTGCCATCGTACCTATATTACATTGATCACGAATGTGCAAACATTTCATTGAGATAGGAAACAAAGATTAATATATATTAATATTTGTAAGAAGGGAAAATAGAATTGTTTGCAAGCAATTTTTTAAGTTATTTGTTGCACTTCTTTTCCCTTAAGATTTTTTTAAAGGTTATTTATTCTGAGAGAGAGACACACACAGTATGAGCAGAGAGGGGCAGAGAGAGAGAAAGAAAATCCCAAGCAGGCTCAGCACTATCAATACAGAGACCAGTATGGGGCTCAAATTCACGAACCATGAAATCATGACCTGAGCTGAAATCAAAAGTTGGATGCTTAACTGACTGAGCCACCCAGGCGCCCCTTTAAGATTTCATGTTTAAGTAATCTCCACACTTAACATATGGCTTGAATTTACAAACCTAATATCAAGAGTTGCATGCTTTACCAACAAAGCGAGCCAACTTTTTGTTTTACTTAGAAAATCAGAAAGAGAGGGGTGCCCAAGTGGCTCAGTTGGTTAAGCCTCTGACTTCGGCTCAGGTCATGATCTCACGGTTCATGAGTTGGAGTCCCACACTGGGCTCTGTGCTGACAGCTCAGAGCCTGGAGCTTGCTTCAGATTCAGTCTCTCTCTCTCTCTCTCTCTCTCTCTCTCTGCCCCTCTCCCACTCATGTTCTGTCTCTCTCTCTCTCTCTCAAGAATAAATAAAATTTAAAAAATTAAAAAAAAAGAAAATCAGAAAAAGAGAATCAGTGGTAAAATTTAAAAATTTTAAGTTTAGCAAAATGATGATACACAATACAGAAATAACAAAACAATAAAATTGCAACTTAGAAAATAATAAACCCAAAATGTTTAGTTTACCAGCAACAATTAATTGGTTGAGGCAATAGAAAAAAAAAACTCACAAAATGTTTAAAAGTAGTACAAGTTTAGCAAAGTGAATGAATGCAAAAGGAAATAACAAAAACCAATATAATAACACTAAGAAAGATAAATATGATGGATTTCCATATGTCATAAATAGACATTGGGTCATGACCTGAGCCAAAATCAAGAGTTGAGGAGCACATAGGTGGCTCAGTCTGTCGAGTATCTGACCCTGAAATCTTGACTTTGGTTCAGGTCGTGATCCCAGGGTCATGGGGTCCAGTCCTGCATTGGGCTCTGTGCTGAGCATGCAGCCTGCTCTTCCCCTCTCCCCTACTCATGCTCTCTCTCTCTTTAAAATAAATTTTTAAAAAATTTCTAATTTTTTTTCAACAAAGAAAAATGCCAAAATTAAATACTCTAAAATGTTAAAAACTATTACCTTTGCATGTTGGGATTTTGATTTACAGTTATTTTTCTTAACTCTTTTTTGTTTTCTAAATGTTTCCTTTTTTCTTTATTAATTTCATGTGTACTATGTTTACTATAATTATTAAATGTCATAGTCATTCATTCTTCACACAGGTGGTAAGGGATGCATCCTTAATCTTACAGTCAGTACCATCAAACAAAGCAAAGACAGAGATTTGGAAAGGAAATATTGATACCTAAATATTTGACAAGGCAAGGTATTGTTCACAAAGCCAAAAAAAAAAGAATTCCCAGGTATTGAAAGTTTCTGAAACCAGAATGCCTGTACACTTTTTGATACAAACTCTTAGCAATAGTCCACAACAATTCAAGAGTGAATAAAACTGAAAACGGAAGAATGAGGAGGACTGACTATTAAAGGGACAAAAAATGAGCTGTGAAATTACTTAAATCAAACAGTCTAAAGTGTGCTGTATGTGCCTGCTGCTTTAAACCTATACCACACAAAAATCTGGAAGTGGTGGGAAGTCTGGTGGTAATTATTTCTCCTTAGATCTTCTATTAATAAAATCAATGATTTTTTTTAATGTTTATTTATTTTTGAGACATAGAGACAGAGCGTGAGCAGTAGGAGGGCAGAGAGAGAGGGAGACACAGAATCCGAAGCAGGCTCCAGGCTCTGAGCTGTCAGCACAGAGCCCGACGCGGGGCTTGAACTCACAGACCTCGAGATCATGACTTGAGCCGAAGTCGGCCACTTAACCGACTGAGCCACCCAGGTGCCCCATTTCAATGATTTTAAAATAAAGCTTTATATATGTCTTTAACATTACTTTCATAATCAGAGGAGGAAACAAGTGATATTCCTACATAGTACTGACATTTCAGCTATGATTTCATTCCAGAGATTAAAATTTGGCTGAAGATTTCTCACTTATCTTATCTAAAGGAATCATTAAACCTCTATATGCCTATACATAAACAACAACCTCTGTTTGGGGAAGATTAAATGACATAATTTTCCCAGGTATCATTTGTCAACCAGAGGCACTGTTTAAAATAAAAACATGGTCGGCATTCTCCCTGCAGTGGCATGGTTTCCTCCTAAAGATCCCCAGCAATGGAGAAAACACCTCTGCCCTCCAACTTTGGGTTCTTTATAATGTACAAGTTTTCTGCTTTGTGCCTGTATTCCCCACACATGAAAAAAATTTACCCAGAATTTCCAGAAAACAAAGCCATAAATCTTCATTTTTATTCTGTTAAAATTGTTATCTTAGAATCTATTTTGGCTCTTCTGTTGCTCTTATCTGAACTTTTTCCAAGGGTCCAAGTGGGCTGAGGATATATTATGTTAAAAAGGACTTATTGAGTTATTATGGACAGATCTTCTAATACACAAATTTTGAGCTTCAGCTGAGCTTACCATGGCCTATTCTTATTTTCCCTTAATCCATAGGCAGATGCTGAGAAGAAGACATCTCATGATATGGATACCGCCCTGAGTATAACCAATAGCTCAAGGTTGCAAGTGTCTGAGTTCATCCTATTGGGGCTCCCAGGCATTCATGAGTGGCAGCACTGGCTCTCCCTGCCCCTGGCTCTGCTCTACATCTTAGCGCTTGGTGCCAACATCCTCATCTTGATCACCATCCAACATGAACCTTCCCTGCATCAGCCCATGTATCAGCTCCTTGGCATCTTGGCTATCGTGGACATTGGCCTGGCTACCACCATCGTGCCCAAGATCCTGGACATTCTCTGGTTTGATGCCAAGGCCATCAGCCTCCCTGAGTGCTTTGCTCAGATCTATGCCATCCATACTTTCATGGGCATGGAGTCAGGCATCTTCCTCTGCATGGCTGTGGATAGATATGTAGCCATTTGCCACCCCCTTCAGTATCCCTCCATAGTCAATGAGGCATTTGTGATCAAAGCCACCCTGTCCATGGTGCTCAGGAATGGCCTGTTGGCCATCCCAGTACCCGTACTGGCTGCCCAGAGACACTACTGCTTCAGAAAAGAAATTGACCACTGTCTGTGCTCTAATTTGGGGGTCACTAGTCTGGCCTGTGATGACATCACTATTAACAGATTTTACCAGTTGGCCTTGGCATGGGTTATGTTTGGGGCTGACATGGGTCTGGTCTTTGCTTCCTATGCTTTGATTGTTCGCTCAGTGCTGAGGCTGAACTCTGCAGAAGCAACATCGAAGGCCCTGAGTACCTGCAGCTCCCATCTCATCCTCATTGTCTTTTTCTACACAGCTGTTATTGTGGTATCTGTCACCCACCTAGCAGGAAGAAAAGTCCCCTTCATCCCTGTTCTCTTCAATGTTCTGCACAGTGTCATGCCCCCAGCCTTTAACCCCATGGTGTATGCCCTCCGGACCCAGGAGCTGAGAGTGGGCTTTCAGAGGGTATTTGGTTTAGGTGAGACTGTGTTCACGAAGTGAGACAACTTTCGATGGCAGAATTTTACAATTCATATTACAGAAAGAGCACAGGCTTTGGAGCACAACAGCCCTGGGTTGAAATTCCATGTCTCCCAATTGCTAGGAACATCGATTCAAATTAAACCACCTGTTTTGTGCAGCATATGTTGTGTGTCAGACACTGTTCTAAGCATTTCACAAATATTTACTCATATAATTGCATAATACATCTCTGAAATAAGTACAACTATTATTTACACATTCTGCAGGTGAGGCAAAAAACTTGAGAAACTTGGCCAAGGTCAAATGGGGAGGAAGTTGCAGAGTGAGCTTAGAACCCAAGCAGTCAGGCTCCAAAGTCTCTGTTCTTAACCCTTTTCTCTCTATTCAACCTTGCTACTAACTTTTAAAAATATAAAGAAGGTTTAAAAAAAGCAATGATGTCTAACTAAATAAAATTATATATCACTTCTCCATTAATAAAAGAAAATTCAATTTAGAAGTTGGCAGCAGGGGCGCCTGGATGGTTCAGTCAGTTAAGCATCCAACTTTAGCTCAGATCATGATCTCGTGGTCTGTGAGTTCAAGCCCTGCATCATGCTCTGTGCTGACAGCTCAGAGCCTGGAGCCTGTTTCAGATTCTGTGTCTCCCTATATGCCCCTCTCCTGCTCACACTCTATCTCTCTCTCTCTTTCTCTGTCTCTCAAAAGTAAATAAACATTTTAAAAAAATTTAAAGTTGGCAGCAATTTTCCTATCTAATGGAAAATACAGCACATTTTAAATGCTCAAGAAAGAGTCACACTAGAAAGTGTTACTCTAGAGGACTCTGTTAGTTATCAAAGTCAAGAATTTGCCAGAATTATTTTGTTACCTTACAAACTCTTTGACAACTCTTTTTTTTTAATTTTTTAAGTTTATTTACTTATTTTTAGAGAGAATGCAAGCAGGAGAGAGGCAGAGAGAGAGGGAGAGGGAGAATCCCAAGCAGGCTCTGTGCTCTCAGCATGGTTAGACATTGGGCAAGAACCCAGGAACCATAAGATCATGACCTGAGCTGAAATCAAGAGTCAGATGCTTAACCAAGTGTGCCACCCAGGCATCCCATTCTTTAACAACACTTGGGTTAATTTGCATTAAAAACTAAGAAGAA
This sequence comes from Paguma larvata, assembly GCA_030068075.1. Lineage (NCBI taxonomy): Eukaryota > Metazoa > Chordata > Mammalia > Carnivora > Viverridae > Paguma > Paguma larvata. The sequence continues at coordinate 60,610,671 of CM057831.1, forward strand.
TATCCCAACAGCTTTTTTTTTTTTTAACATTCAACATTACTTGAACTTCTCTAATGAATTAAGAAAATCCCAGTGCGGTGCTGCAGTTCATTGGCTTATACAAGTCAGCAAAGTTTTCTAAAGTGGAACTGTCCCTATAAGAGAAATGATAAGTTTATGGACAGAGAGAAGAGAAAGTTGGCAAAATTATTTTTTATTTATTTTAAAACCAGAATATAGAACAGCAAAAGTGAAATTTTGGCTCCAAAATGACATGAATAAGTTTGGGAAAGTCCCCTGACCTAATCATATAGCATCGTGGCAGGCTTCGGAAAGAAAAGCCTAACTTGTGCCAATAAACTTAGAAGCCTCTTCTAGAGTTCCCAGACCCAATTCCAACATAGAGCTGGAAGGGAGGCGTTTCGGTGCGCGCATGCACGCACACCCCACCTAGCAACACCCAGTAGTGTATCTGAGAACTCAACTCAATTCTAATACTATCTATTGGGAAATAGCACCAGAATACCCCCCATACCCTGCTTCAGATCCCCAGTTGCAAGTCCTGACCAACCAAATACAGATTGGAGTTTCCAATGACCCCTACTTGAGTTTCAGACACAGTCACACGTTCAAGTAATTCTCTGTACTTATGACAGACTGGCTCTACATTGGAGGTTTCCAGCACCTCTTTCCTGGGTTCCATTAATTTGCTAGAGCTGTTCACAGAACTCGGAGAAACATTTTACTTAGTAGATCACCACTTTATTATAAAAAGATAGAAGTCAGAAATAGCCAGAGTTACAGAGGGCAAGATATGTGTTAAGGGCACAGAGGTTCCATGCCCTCTCCAGGTGTCTCCATGTGTTCACCAGCTAGAAAGATATCTGAACCCAGTCTTTTTTTATGGGGATCACACAGTTCCTCCCTCCTCTCCAGAGTTTGGGAAACAGGGGTGAGACTGAACATTCCAACCCTTTAATCACAGGGTTGTTTCTCCAGGAAAACAGCGCCCATCCTTAGATTACTTAAGGGCTTTCCAAAAGTAACCTCATTATATTAACATTAATATTAACGTTAAAGACCTCTTTATCTCCCTTATCACTGGAAATTCCAAGGATTTTAGGAGCTGTGAGTCAGGAACCATGGATAAAACCAAATATAAAGGAAGAATACATTTTGGTCATCTGAATGACCAAATACATATTCCTTACAAATCACAAAATCACAAAGGCCAAGACTTAAAACTCAAGGAAATGAATCATCTTTTAACAGAGTGCATTAGATAGCAAGCCCTTTATTATATCTATAGACAAGGCAGAATTGGACCATGTGCTTTTACCTGATTTTAACAGTCATCTTGATGAGGGATAGAAGCATCAAAATGTTCACCTGTAGCATGGAAGGCTGACCTTAAGTCATAGTTCCGATAGAGATTAAATATATGCTAGTTGCTACATCCTTAAGAGGTCTCATAAGTGCCTATATATCTCACCGATAGTTAATATCAAACTGAATGATGTGATGTGGGAAACAAAGACAAATGAAAATTTAAATTTCTGTACTGCCTACAGCCCATTGACAAATCCTTGAAACAGGCAGACATTCTTCTAGGAGCACAGCTGCCTCGATGTTGACACTTTGCTAAGGGCAAAAGGCAATCTTAGCCCAACCCCCCAAGGATCCTGTTAAATCACTCTAACATATAAAATTCCTTTAGAAGCTTCCTTTATCTCTGCCCCCCACCCCAAGGTATATGTTGACAATCATACTCCAAACATATGGCCCACTGGTATATATCTGAAGGGTCTCATGACTGAGTTTTTACTAAACAATAATAAATAACATTTTCCTAACACTAGCTAGCCCCCATAAGGTCTTGCAAACCTTACTTCCAAACTTCCTTAGAGACTCAGGCTATCCCTAACCCCCTGCCACTTGAAAGTGTATAATCGGTCACCAGTCACAACCCCAGTGCAGCTCTTTCTGCCCACAGGTCTTGTCCCCATGCTTTAATAAAACCACTTCTTTGAACCGAAGACATCTCAAGAATTGTTTCTTGGCCATCAGCCCTGAACTCTTACATTTTCCACATCAATAAGCACTGGAGATATCTTGTGGAAGCAGTTTTTACAAGTAGAAATTTGAGGAAGACATTTATGACCTAATATTTCCTGCACATCCCTCTCCCTTGAGCACTAAACATACAACCATCAGCCTCACACAGCAAAAAGTGCAGCTCTTTCTGCCCACAGGTCCTGTCCCCGTGCTACTCAAATAAACTTACTAAGTTGCATCATACAAAGTCTCAAGAATTCTCTCTTGAACCTCAACAACCCCACAACAATCCCCTACACCAAGAACAGAAGCAGTGACTGCACTAAATTCATAGTGCACTAATGGATGGGTCAAATTGCCTGTTACTCTTTCCACACAGTGTTTGGATGAAGTCCCTGAGATCCTTTTGACATTTCAGGAAGAAACAAAAAGTCTCAAAAGAAAGATACTAGAATTTCTTCTATTCTGGCCATCCAAGAGATTTGATTTCCACTTCCACTAATGGCTGATAAGATAATTCAGACAAAGCCTCCCAGTGAGAACAAGTAGAAATGATAGACAAACATCTTTCAATTGTTATAGAGAGATTGGAAAACTAACAAATTAATAAAAAATTTGTGAGACTCAGAAAGACTTTCTTTTTCTTTTAGCTCTAACTTGCAGAGAAAGTTTAGAAGTGTCACTCCCACCCTTACATTAAAGTTGGAAAACCAACCACTTTTCTTCGGCCCAACAGAAAACTGAGGTTGACAGAGTTAACTGACTTCCTGGAATCAGAGAAATACCCTTCCTCTAGGTGGGAAATGGCTCTGATGAAGTTTTGGGGTAATGGTGGGGGGTCCAGAGCCAACAGCCAAGAAAGAATTCTTGAGGACATCTTTGGTGCAAAAAGGTGATTTTATTAAAGCATGGGGACAGGACCCGTGGGCAGGAAGAGCTGCACCAGGGTTGTGACAAGTAATTCATTACATACTGTCATGTTGGGAGGGGGTCAGGGATAGAGTAGGTCTCTAAGGAATTTTGGAAGCAAGGTTTCCAAGACCTTGAGGGGCGAGCTGTTGCTAGGAAATGCCATTTATTACTGTTTAGTAAAACCTCAGTCATGAGACCCTTCAGATGTATATCGGGGGGCCAAAAGCTTGGATTATGATTACCAGCATATATCTTGGGGCAGTTGAGATAAAGGAAGTAGATTTACAGCATCTTCAAGGTTGGGATAATATTAAGCTAAGGTTCTCTTTTGCCCCAGCAAAGTGTCATCATGGAGGCTGCTGAGCTCCGAGAAGGAGGTCACTCTGCCGGTTTCAAGGACTTGTCAGTGGGGTGTAGGTATTAAGGGAATTTAATTTTTCATTTGCCTTAGTTTCCCACATTACCATGGCAAGCGTTTAAACCCCTTTCCTTTGTTCTTGGCTATCCAGGAGTGTCTGAGGAATATCACACATATTCCACTTGGCGAAAGCCGGGGGGTGGGGGGTGGAGGGAGGTTGACAGCCTGTATTTTGCCATCAGCTTGCCCCATGCTCCCCCATCAGCTCCAGTAATGTTTCTTCCCCTGGAGATGAGGCCTTTACCATGGAGAATGCTCTGGGTTTATTTCACAATGTTAACTTCCAGGGGATCCCCCTTGGACCCATATTGTGAGAATCTGCTGGGATTGCTGGATATAAGGTGTGGAGACTCCCTAAGACTGCAGCCTCCAAATACTTCCATCTGATGCTAAACTACACTTGTACTCCAGGATTTGTCAAAATGACCTCTGAAGTACCTACCAGTCTATACTCTAGCACCTCTGCTCCAACTGGCCAGATTCTCTGTATTCACCTGTCTCCAGATTTGGGGATGGCAGTTGCCATGCAATGTCACTTCTTTAATGGGTCTATGAAAAGTCATCGAATTTCCTTTTTTGCAGCTTTTTTTGGTGTAAGGACAGGAGTGATACTTCAAAGCTCTTCACATGTCAGAAGTTCTCATCTAGTTTATAACTAAAATATAAAATAAGTATCCATGAGCCCATGCTCATATAAATAAGTGATGCAATAAATAAGTACATAGGGGAGAATAAACAAACCTCTCAAGCAGAAAATTTACAAATAATTTATGTAACTATACCACCCTCAAGTAGATGAAGCATAATTCTTCATTTCTTAAAGTGCATAGTGACTTTGCAAAAGCCTGCATTGGCTATAAGTAGGAAAAGGGGAAAAAAAAATTAACGACTAAAACATGTATTTTTGATGCCCAAGTTATAGACTTTTATATCCTCTTCCTCAGTATGCTCTGACAATGAACTAAATGTTAACAATTTCTTGGTAAACCTTTTCTTTTCTTTTTCACATTAACTGCTCAGATTAAGACACTCCCCTACTCCAGAGAGCGAGTAAAAAGCAAATAGAAACCAGGAGTTATGACAATGGACTGTCCAGCACAATGGCACAAAACATCAAAAAGGGAAAACATATGCTTCCTTACTGTTAGTAAAAAGCTGTCAATTAGGATTGTGTTCAGCTGTATATAAGAGACAAGAGAATATAGTGGTTAGCCAAATTGGGTGTTTATTATCTCATGACATACACAAGCATACATGAACATGCACACACGTGCACATGCATGCAGAATCAGGCAGTTCAGAGATATTAAGGCAGCTCTACAGTGCCGTTAAGTGACCAGGCTCTTTCTACTTTCCGCTCTGCCATTCTAAACTATGCTACTGTACTCCACATATAACTCCATATTCCAGAGAGGAAGAAATTTAAAAGGAAAACTCAACAGACTTTTACTCGCATCTGATTGGTCAAAGATGACTCTGCTGCTCACCTCAAGTTGTAAGAAAGACTCAAAAGACAAAACTTTTGGATTCTCAGCCTCTATGATAGTGGAAAGTTATGCAAAGGTGGGTTTGAATGGGTGCTAAATAAACTAACTCCGAGTAAGAACATAATACACATCATATTCTTTTCATGCAATATTTTCAAAAATTGAGGGGCGCCTGGGTGGCTCAGTCGGTTAAGCGGCCGACTTCAGCTCAGGTCATGATCTCATGGTCTGTGAGTTCGAGCCCCGCATCAGGCTCTGTGCTGACAGCTCAGAGCCTGGAGCCTGCTTCGGATTCTGTGTCTCCCTCTCTCTCTGACCTTCTCCTGCTCACGCTCTGTCTCTATGTCTCTCAAAAATAAAATAAAAATGTAAAAAAAAAAATTGATAAAATATTAGGCCATGAAGAAAGTCTCAAAAATCTCAAAAAGTAAATAAGTTCCATGGATTTCTGGATCAATATGACAATCTCAACACTTACTACAGCTTCCTACTCCCACTCCAAAACCTAGCAGTCACTAAGAACATATGCAATAATAAATCAATTAATAACATCAACAAATAACATAGAACAAATGAAGAACCACTGATGAAACACAAAAAAATATGGGAAAACTCCAAAGATGAAAGGCAATTGTGATGGAATTATGGAAAAATGAAAGCCCAAAAGGTGCATGGTAATAGATTCAGACAGAAATGTCTGACTAAGAGAAACAGAGAGACAAAAGCAAACCAGCCTAGTGATGAATGGGTAGCACAGTAAGAGTTGCCAGGCAGATCTCCTGCTACATATACACTCCTGAACCAAGAAAATGGCCCAAAGTCAAGAAACAGCGGTGAGGGTTCCTGAACATTGGAGATTGGGTCATAAAACATGACAATGACACACAAGGCTATAAGGAACCATGCCCCATGAAGCATGGGAAATAAGCTGAAGCATAAATCAAGCTATTAGTATACCTCATATTTCTCTTAAAATAGGTTCCACCAAACAAATACAGCAACATGCCAAGATTGTCTACTAGAAAAAACAACCAATCAAAGATGGAAATGGCTTGGTCTCAGCTTTACACAGGTTTCTTCCTGACTATAAGCCCCTGGTCTCCCTTTACTTCAGGCATTTGCTTCAGAAATCTAGTCATTGTAGTGGTGCCTGGGTGACTCAGTTGGTTAAGCATGTGATTCTTGGTTTCAGGCCAGGTCATGATCTTATGGTTTGTGGGTTCGAACCCCTCATTAGGGTTCACACTCACTGAAAGTGCACAGCCTGCTTGGGATTCTCTCTCTCCATCTCTCTCTGGTTTTCCCTTGCTCATGCTCTTTATCTCTCTCAAAGTTAATAAATAAAACTTTTAAAAAAAAAAGAAAATTTGTCATTGGGAACTCTTTCTTTGCCCCTTTGCAGTAAGGGGCAATGTAAGTCTTCTCCTAATCTCTTGCCAGTTCTGCAACCTTGGAAATGTCTTTCTCAATGACCTGGGAACTATCTCCTGAAATGTAAACATTGAAATAGATAGCACTCCATCTCCCAGTCCCTGCAGAGGATACCAGCCTAACTTCTAAGAGTGCCAATTAGCAAACACAGATGGCCTAATCACAGACAATCTCATTGGCAATCTTCAGGAATAATTCAATGTGCTTGACACATCCCATTGATTAACTTCCCACTGAAATCCTCCAATACTTTTCCACTTGCTCACCCCAGGGCTTAAACCTATTCCACTGGACACTTTACCCCAGTTCAACCTTGCCTTTTGTGTTAGTGGAACTGGGTATCCAGACTTAATCTGTGCTCCCTTCCCCACTGGGGAAGGATAGGATAGGATAAATTCAACATCATCAACCAAAAAAGCTACTCTCAAGGTAAACTCTGTGTCAACTCTCTACTTCAGGATTCCAGGGATCCATGCCTTCACATGGTGACAAGTGCTGTCACTAGCCCTAGGTAACTACACTATCACCTAGGATATTACCAATGGCATCCTTATGATAGTCCCTTTGTAAGTAAAGCCTTCTCAAATTATTCTAATTCAATTAATTGGAATTTTTCTATTTAAATTATTCTAATTTGAGAAATAACTACTGTTGGCAAGAATGTGAAGAAAAGAGAACACTTGTGCATTGGTGGTGGGAACATAAATTGGTACAACCACTATGTAAAACAGTATGGAGTTTCCTCAAAAAAAAAAAAGAACTACTATATACTTTATCAATTTCATTTCTTGGTATTTACCAAAAAAAAATGAAAACACTAATTCAAAAACATACACACCACTATGTTCATTTCAGCATTATTTGCAGTAGCCAAGATATGGAAACAACTTAAATGTCCATCAGTGGATGAATGAATAAAGTAATGAGATACACACACACACACACACACACACACACACACACACACACTGAAATACCATTCATCCATAAAAAATGAAGTCCTGCAATTTACAACATGATGGACTCTAAGGGCATCTGCTGAGTGGGATTAAGTCAGACAGAGAAAGACGAATACTGTATGATCTCACTTATATGTAGAATTTAAAAACAAAAAAAAAGCTCACTGATACAGGGAACAGATTCGTGGTTGCAAAGGCAGGGGTGGCATGGCAAAATGGAGAAGGGAGTCAAAAGTTACAAACTTCCAGTCATAAAATAAATAAGTCACGGGAATGCGATGTACAGTATGGTGACTGTAGTTAATAATATGGTAGTGCATATTTGAAAGTTTGTAAGAGAGTAATTCTTGAAAGTCCTCATTACAAGAAAAAAAAATTGCAATTATTTATGGATGGATGATGGTAACTAGATTTGTTTTGGTGATCATTTCCCCAATATACAAATGCTGAATCATTATGCTGTACACCTGAAGCTAATATAATGTTTCTTGTCAATCATATCTCAATTAAAAAGTTTTTTTAATTCTAATTTGAGTGTGCCATCTGTTCTCTATTAGTACTCTACTACATGATCATTCAGTTAGGCAATATGGAAGTCATTAGCAAAAGTAGTTTCAATGCAGCCATAGGACAGATTTTAATATAGTTATAGATTAAAAAGGTGAGGAAGTGAGGGCAATATACAAAGATGACTCTTACAAGAGGCTGAGTCAGTGAAAGACAGATTCTGAGGATACAGAGGTGTGACTGGGAAGTGCCATGGAAAGACCCAAGCAGATGCGTGTGCAATAGAGATGTTTTGTTTTTGAAGTTCTCAGTCCTTGAAATCTTCAAATATTGAGGTGGAAGATTCCAGAGAGTGGAAGACTGTTGACACAAGAAAAGGGGGATACAGTCAATTCTGCTATGTCATTTGGTTTGAATGTACAAAGGTGCCAACACCGGTGACACATTATTAAAAAAATCTGAGGATAATTGAATTTCACATTTGCCCTTGTGCAGTCCAAACACAGAAACTGCATCAAGCTGAGAGTGAGCATCACAGGACACACAGACACACACACACACACACACACACACACACATACACACACACACTGCTAACACACATCAGCTACCTTCCCTCACTTTACAACTTTCTGCCGGATTTCAGACAAAGCTCCTTTTGTCACTTCACCATGACTCACAAGCTGCAGCCCTTCTGTCCCTGTCCACAAGCAAACTTCATGTCCTTCTCAAAGTAAAGTGTCATGTTCATTGTAGCATTTGTATCTCTCGTAACCTCTTAACATGTGTCAAACTCTGCTATAGTTTACCTGGTTTTCTATCTTTTAATGTGTCACTAACAACATTTTTGAGTACTATGCTCCTAACTCCATTTTCCATAAATCCTGTGGTTTCTCGTGTGGGGTTTCGCATAGCACAGTGATATTTCAGAACTTCTGTGTCTGGTTACAACAGAACTGACTACTTGCTAGAGTGAGTGCAGAGGAAAGCAAGGCTAGACAAGTAGGACAAATACCTTTTCTTCTAACAATTCAACCTGGTGGAGCTGTCCACCTGCAAGGCCTAGAACTAGGTTTGCTCCCAGAGTGGCCAAGACAGGCCTCCAAAGTCACTGCAGGCCCCTCCTGTTGGAGTGAGACGACCTGCCCTGGGGGCAGCTGGGTGACACTGAGGAATGCCATGGGTTGGGCCCAGGGGGATCAGACCAAGACCAGGTGATTTCACAGCTCTGATTTATATCCCAAACCCCAGGAGTGGTAGGAGAGGGACAGATCTGCTCTGAGCAACAAAAGGCCCAGCACAGGCAGCAACAGCCAGGAGAGGGGAAGCACCCAGAAGGAACAACCAGCCTGGGGGCATCTTCATGTCCCCTCCTGTAGTAGTAAGTAAACCAACCACTGTCATGGACACTGGAAGGGCGTCAGTGGAGGCAGTCCACCTCCCCAGGCTTCTGTCCCAGTCTATGGATCTGGCTCACTGTCCTTGGATTTCTCAACTTCCCTTTCTTTACCTTCCATCAGTCTCTCCACCTAGGAAAGGGTTAAGAGCTGTATCTGGGAATGAGAGCAAAAAGTTGGGGCTGAGCTCTGACATGGCCATGTTGCAGACAGTGGGGCTCTCCAGCCAGGGGGAATGTGCAAAGAAAACCCCCTGCCTGTCACACTGTCAGGCATGCACGAGGCTCTCATTAAAAATTTGGTGAGTAAATGACCAAGCTAAGTGATTCTTGAATAATAATTTATAACACACGGATTCCCAAAGTAAGAGGATTTGACGAATCATGAGTCTCAATTCCTCATGATTTTGAACTTTTGCAGTATATAAAATACATTATTTTTTTTTAAGTTTCTTTATTTATTTTGAGAGGAAGCATGCAGGTGTGTGAGCAGAGGAGGGGCAGAGAGGAGGAAGAGAGAGAATCCCAAGCAAGCCCCTCACTGTCAGCGCAGAGCTCAACGTGGGGCTCAGTCTCACAAACCATGAGATAATGACCTGAGCCAAAACCAAATCGGACACTTAACCAACTGAGGCACCCTAAGACACATTCTTAACCGGTTTTATTTGTAAAACACAAAAGCCAACACCATTCTTGATATAAAATATATCAACTGTTATTAAATCAACCAATGGGGGAAAATGAGATTGGCTGCTACTATTGTTAAAAGTTGTTCTAATTAAAGCAGAAAACCATAAAACCATAAATGAGAGGTATATTTGGAAAAGAGAGCCCAAATTATCATTTATATTACACTAATGATGTCTTACTGGAAAATCAAAAAGAAAAAAGTGAACTGAAAAGTATTTATAGTGGACAATAAAATAGTGAAGTTAATCCAAAGCAAAATAAGAGAATTCAGCAAGTTTCCTATGTACTAACAACAATTAAGTAGAAAATAAACTCTAGGGGCGCCTGGGTGGCTCAGTCGGTTGGGCGGCCAACTTCGGCTCAGGTCATGATCTCACAGTCTGTGAGTTCAAGACCCGCATTGGGCTCTGTGCTGACAGCTTGGAGCCTGGAGCCTGGAGCCTGCCTCGGATTCTGTGTCTCCCTCTCTCTCCACCCTTCTCCTGCTCACGCTCTGTCTCTGTGTCTCAAAAATAAATAAACATTAAAAAAATTTAAAAAAGAAAATAAACTCTAGAAAAATATTCCATTACGGCTCAGAGCCTGGAGCCTGCTTCAGATTCTGTATCTCCCTCTCTCTCTACCCTTCCCCTGTTCATGCTCTGTCTCTATGTCTCTCAAAATTAAATAAACATTTAAAAAAAAAAAAAAAGAAAAATATTCCATTAAAAAAACTTCAAGTATAGGTGTTTTTCTTTTAATGTGAAATGTCAAGACATATAAATTAATGTCCTTTATCAACAGATGTAAAATAACATTTAAGTAAAGTAAGAGACAAATCAAATTGCTAAATAAAAAGGAAAAAAATTTTTAATTAAAAATAGAACCACTGGGGCGCCTGGGTGGCTCAGTCGGTTAAATGTCTGACTCAGGTCATAATCTCACAGTTCTTGGGTTTGAGCCCCCAGCTGGCAGTGTGGAGCCTGCTTGGGATTCTCTCTTTCCACTTCTCTTTGCCCTTTCCCTGCTCTCTCTCTCTCTCAAAATAAATAAATAAACTTGAAAAAAATAGAACTACCACACAATCCACCAAATCCACATTGGGTATTTATCCAAGAAAATGAAAACACTAATTCGAAACATAGACATATCCTCATGTTTATTCAGCATTATTTACAGTAGTCAAGACATGGACTGTGTTAATTTTTATAAATTAATTTTCATATCTCATAGAATCCCAATTAAATTTGGATATTTTGGAAATCAAAAGAATTTAGGTGTTGCTGGCAGTCTAAACATAAGAGTTTAAAATTTTTAAATGTAAAATATTAGTGGAAAAGAGAGCTGTTATATGTCAAATCTCTTATAAATCTAAAGAAGTTTTGCTCACTATGGTAATCTCATCACAATGCACAGATAGAAAAAAATAGAACAGAATAAATAGACCCACCGCACATAAGAACTTGCTGCACATAAAAGGAGGCATCAGTTGTCAATGGGAAAAGAAATTAAAACCATTGTTTTACTATTTGGAGAAAAATAAAACAAATATATTCCTCCCACTTCAGACCAAAATCTATTCAAGATAAATGAGGTGTTTTTTTAATGAACCACTAAAAAAAGATAAAAAGAAAAAAATAGTAATGAGAATAGCAATCAAAATTCTGAATTAAATTAAAGATGATTTTCTAATTCATTCAAGGTATACTGCGTATTGTCCCTTCCTAACAAAATAATTTGAAAATGTTCTATAATGCAAGATTTGAATAAAAAGAAAGACTCCACAAATGGGGAGGTACTGTTATGAAAAGACATATGGTGAACACTGATTTCACTTAAGTATAAATATCTAAATATTTAAATGTCAACTATCTATAACAATTAAGGTAATTAACTTTAGTACATGTTAAAATTCATTTAAGGAAATATATTACTTATTTTTAAAATAATGTTCGTGGTCACTAAAGTCTATTCCTGAAATTATTATTATACTATATGTTAATTAACTTGGATTTAAATTTTGGCAAATCTTCATTATTTTTCTCATTTAACATTCCTATGGCATTCATCAGTTTCGTCAGTTAAAATCTAAATATCTACATGGAAAATTAATCCTATTTAATAAAAATCTTTAGTAAAGGTTTAAAATTAAATAAATAAATAAATAAAATTAAATAAAATAGTGCTTTTGGAAAATCCTACTAAAATCTGGGAGTGGTAGGAAATTACTGCTAATTTAATCATCTTACAAAATTCAGAATTTAAAAAATCAACAAATTGAAAAATATAGGTTTTAATATGTTTTCAATTTAACTTTTGCAATCAAAAAGGGAAAGAAGGTTATACCTGAAAGAACTGTTTTTATTAAGCTATCAACAATATTTTAACAAAACATGCATAACAACTAAATACCGAATACTAAGATTTTAGTTCCAGCTCATTTATCATTTAAAACTCTCTGACCTCAAATAAATCATTTATCGTCTGTGAACCTCAATTTCCTCAAATTTGAAAAAGGTCTTTCAAAGGTGTTTTTGTGAAAACATATGAACGATATCCAAAAGAAAACCATTACGACAATTCTTGTTTTGATTTCTTGTTCTTCCTTGAAAGACCTCCGAGAAGGGTTGTATCTATTCTGTCCTCAGTGTTTACCTCCTGAAAAATCAGAATACTCGTGTTTAGATCTCCCACTTTGTCCACATCCTCTTGCTCCATGTAAAAAAAAAAACAACTGACATGAAGCCATGAACTGATTCCCCTCTGACTTTCTTTGCTTCTTCTGTACTCTTCCTTTTGGGGGTTATTTTGGCTATCTCAGTTGCTCTTTTCCGAACATTTTCCAGAAACAAGAGACATAGTGTAAATAGCATGATGAAAAAGAATATGAGTGAATCTTAGATCTTTAAATCCGAGACACCCACTTCAAGGGCAACGGCAACAGCAAGGAGGACAAGGATGGGGCCGGCCATGCAGAGCTGTGGGAGCCTTTTGAGCAGTGCAGTACCAGGAAACCTTGGAACAGCTCCTCGAGAATCAAGAACTCAAAAGAAGGGGTGCCTGGCTTAGGGAACAACTTCAGCTCAGGTCATAATCTCACAGTTCATAAGTTTGAGCCCCATGTCTGACTCTGCTGAAAGCTCAAAGCCTGGAGCCTGCTTCAAATTCTATGTCTCCCTCTCTCTGCCCCTTCCCTGCTCATGCTCTGTCTCTCTCTGTCTCTTTCTGTCTCTCAAAAAAATGAATAAATGTTAAAAAAAATGTTTTTAATTAAAAAAAGAACTTAAAAGAAAATTGAATGTTCTGACTCGACCAAGTGGAATATTGGTGAACACTACTAAGTTAGATGGACCTTTATTACAGATTCTATTTATGAACAATGTTATTTGAAAACAATATCATCAAGAAATAGAGAAATTTGTATCAAATTTAGTAAAATGATTTAAGGAAGAGCAGAAAAATTATGTGGAAAAGGCTTCCTTTCGTCTTTTGCCCCAGGCATCTGGAGTTATGCTAGAAAAGAACCATAAGTAGAAGAATCTTATGCCATTAAATACAACAAGGAAGTTTTTATGTTGTAGGAAACGTCCTATATTTAAGTAATTTTGCCTTGATAAACCAGGGCAACCGCTACTAAAATGAAAACCATCAGCTTACCAAAGAATGGGAAATACCCAAGTATTCTACACAATGAATAAATATCTTTTATTCATCTTGCCATTAAGCTCACCTTTAAAAAAAATTTATCCAATTTTGCAGACTACGATAACTATTCCTTAATAAAATTCACCAAAGTTACCAGCAAGTCGTCAGCCACATTGTTTCTTTAGAAGGGCTAGAAATACAAGTGAAAACAAAAAGATCAAAGCCTCACTGTTTGCATTGTGATTCTGAAGAACATCAGATGAAAGATTGCCCAACGTCTCAGAATGCTGCTCAAATTTGTAAAAAAAAAGAAAACAAGATATGGATGCCTGTGGTGAGGTGAACAGTCATATTTTTCAGCAGTGATGCCATGCAAAAGAGGTGGAACAAAGATTTGGAAGAGTCAAGCCAGAGTCTTTAGTGAGGAACTTTAGGATGCACAGGGTCTGACGGATAAGAGCCTTCCGCCTTTTATATAAAGAATGTGTCAGCTAGGATACCCACCAGGGTGGCTCAAAGAGATTGAATCGGAGATTCCAGGACTTGGGCTCTATGAAGGAAAGGGGGTGTTGCTGGGGAAACGAGCTGGAGAAGCACCACAGAATAAAAGCATCACTTAGGATCTCTCAAAAATGGTAAACTATCCAGGTTTTACTATATCTACTTGCAGGAAGTCCAGATGAACGGAGGATGTTGGGTCCATACCAATGTAGGCATGTCAGCCAAAGGACGTGTTTGCCAATTACCTTACTTCTAACTTCCAAACCCTGAGCATGAGGTTTGGCAGCCCAGTTGGCCCTAGCAATCCAAAGAAGCAGAAGAAGGAAAGCAGCTCAGCAGCCTCACCATGGACATGGACATGGGGCTCGACTCAGATGCACTGGTCCTGGATGGCTCTCCAAGCAGTGAAGCTTTTCAGTTTCAGCCACCATTGCCCACTGGGCACTGCTCCCCTGCCTCCACTGGGAACTCCCCTGCCCATCTTCACCTCTCCGCACCCCGTAACTGACTCCCAGCAACTCACACCAGACCAGAACAGCATCTGAAGATATGGATGAGGACCCACTGACTCTGGAAGAACTTGAACAACAGCAGAGGAGGGTATGTGCAGCCCTGGTGCAGGCCCAGAGTGTGAACAGTGATTCCGATATTCCCACTGACACACCTTTAACTGGAGGTGCCTCTCCACCTTGTCCAAAAGAGCTAGGCCTCCATGTTCCAGAGGGGAAAAAACCTCTGAAAAGTAGATGCCTGATGATACCAGACACTTGTACAAAGAAATCAGAAGTTGAACATTCTCTGAGCCCAGATCTTGAGCCTACATTGCTTTGTCAGAAGGAAAAGGAAGAATCTGCTCAGGTAGACTCTAAAGATGCTCTTCTTGAGAACACGGCAACATTGTGTCAAACTGACATCAGTAACAGAGGCAGTCAGAAGCTCTTTCATGTGGACATCAGTTCTTCAACAGCCACTAAATTCATAGACCTACACCTGACATGAGAAAGTTTACAACTGGAATAATGCCATTTGAATTTGAGAATATGGAAGACTCTATTGGAGTGTACCTCAGGATAAGAAACTTGTTAAAGAACTCCACCTGAAACCAACAGAAAAACAAAAAGGCTTCTGAATAACTGCTTGACATAGCACCAAGAGCTATCTAACTATCTATAACTTTGTGTTCTGTTAATTAGTATCAAGTAGAGATAACATTGTTTTCCAGTTTGTCCTTTCCATGTTTAAAATCTATCCAAGGCTTAATGTGGCCTAAAGTCAGGCCTATTTTAAAGAATAGAAAGACAGGGCTTGGTGGTTTAATATATTTTACTATTATTGATAAAACAGGCGGGGGGAGGACAGTGGGGAATGTAAGTATGACCTGATTTAGAGATAGTTTGTTAAGGTTTATACTACCTCTGGATTGTGAGTGTCAAGGGTGATGGTTTTTATCTGTTTTTTTGTATGTTGTTTTTCCTTTCTACATTTTGCTAGTTATCCTGTACATAAGTTTAACATATTACTCTTTATAAGAAAATTAATTAATTAATTAAATCTGAATCTCAGCTGAACACTTACCCAAGCTTCCTTCTTGTTTCCTTTTATCTACAGACCGACACTACAGGTTCAGATGCCCCAAGATATGGATATCTCCCAGAATGCAACCCATAGCTCAAGATTTCAAGTGTCTAAGTTCATCTTGATGGGGCTCCCAGGCATTCACGAATGGCAGCACTGGCTCTCCCTGCCCCTGGCCCTGATATATGTCTTAGCTCTTGGTGCCAACATCCTCATTGTGATCACTGTTCACCATGAGCATAACCTGCACCAGCCCATGTTTCAATTTCTCGGTATCCTGGCTATAGTGGACATTGGCCTGGCTACTACCATCATGCCCAAGATTCTGGCCATCTTCTGGTTTGATGCCAAGGCCATTAGCCTCCCTGAGTGCTTTACTCAAATTTATGCTGTTCACTGTTTTATTAGCATGGAGTCAGGGATCTTCCTCTGCATGGCTGTGGATAGATATGTAGCCATCTGCCACCCACTGCAATACTCCTCCATAGTTACTGAAGCTTTTGTGGTAAAAGCCACAGTGTTCATGATGCTTAGGAATATACTGTTGACCATCCCAGTGCCTGTACTGGCTTCCCAGAGACACTACTGCTCCAAGAATGAAATTGACCACTGCATGTGCTCCAACCCAGGGGTCACTGGCTTGGCTTGTGATGACATAACCATTAATAGGTTTTATCAGTTAGCTTTGGCATGGGTCCTTGGTGGAAGTGACATGATTCTAGTCTTTGTTTCCTATGTTTTGATCTTTCGCTCTGTGCTGAGGCTGAACTCTGCTGAGGCAATAGTCAAGGCTCTGAGCACCTGCAGTTCCCATCTCATCCTCATCTTCTTCTTCTACACAACCATTGTGGTAGTGTCGATAGCCCATCTGGCAGGAAAAGCAGTTCCCATCTTCCCTGTTCTTCTAAATGTGCTCAACATTGTCATCCCCCCAGCCCTCAACCCCATGGTATATGCTCTGAGGGCCCAGGAGCTCAGAGTAGGCTTCCAGAGGGTGTTTGGGTTAGATAAGAATATGTCTCAGAAATGACACAAACTTAAAGAATGTGGCATGTCCATTGTATATATAAACCACATCTTCTTTATCCATTCATCAGTTGATGGGCATTTGGGCTCTTTCCATGATTTGGCTATTGTTGAAAATGCTGCTATAAATATTGGGGTATGAGAAGATGTGGTTTATATATACAATGGAATACTACTTGGCAATGCAAAAGAATGAAATCCTGCCATTTGCAACAATGTGAATGGAACTGGAGGGTATTATGCTAAGTAACTCAGAGAAAGACAAATATCATATGTTTTCACTCCGTGGAACTTGAGAAAGTTAACAGAAGACCATGCGGGAAGGGACGGGGAAAAAATAGTTTCAAACAGAGAGGGAGGCAAACCCATAAGACACGCTTAAATACAGAGAACAAACAGAGGGTTGATGGGGGGTGCGGGAGAGGGGAAAATTGGTGATGGGCACTGAGAAGGGCAATTGTTGGGAAGAGTACTGGGTGTTGTATATAAGCGATGAATCATAGGAATCTAGCCCCAAAACCAAGAGTACACTGTATACAATGTATGTTAGCTAACTTGACAATAAATTATACTAAAAACAAAAAAAGAACGTGGCATATCACACTACAAAAGAGCACAGGTTTTGAAACTCAACAAACCCAGGTTGGAGTTAGATTTCCCTTTTCAACTAGGAAATATAATTTATTAGCTAACACATGGACAAAAATCACACTATCTAGAAATAAAAATATTGTAAATGAAATAAATACGAGAGGTAGTTCCTGCCTATGTGGAACTATATACATCATTTTTAATAGGAGCAATTTACATTTAAACACTGCAAACATGGAAATAACTCAAACATGCATCAGCTGATGAATAGATGAACAAAATGAAATATATCCATATTTTGGGATATTACCCAACGATTAAAAGGAATGAAGTACTCACACGTGTCACAATATGGATGAACCTTTAAAACATTATGTTAATTGAAAGAAGCCAGACATAACAGGTCATATATTGTATAATTTTATTTATGTAAAATGTGTGTAATAAGCAAATCCATAAAGATAAGAATAGACTAGTGTTTGTCAGGGACTGGGAATGTTGGGTGTGGGAAAATGGTGATGATTGCTAATGGATAGCATTTCTTTTTGTGGTCGAGAAAATGTTCTGGAATTATATATTGGTGATAGTTGTACAATTCTGTAAATATACTAAGAACCACTGAATGGTATACTTCAAAAGGGTAAAATGGTAGTATGTACAGTAAGTTTCTATTTTTTTAAATGTTGCCAGATGCTCATCTAACATTGAAGGCAGCAGATTTTCTTCCTTCTAGATATTGGTATAGTCACTAATTAGGGGGAAAGTATGGATATGGAAGAAGACATAGAATCATAGAGCATTAGCTTATTTCATCATTTTAACATCTGAATATTTGTATGCTATATCATATTCTGTATTACCAGAGTGGACCCCCATAACTAGTTCTTCATTCATGTATCCAGTTCAGACAACTAGCTTTCTGAGGGCAATACCTGTGTCTGTATCACTCAATCCATGTCCTGCATGAGTTGAGAAATTTCTTTAATATAATAAATTATGATAATTCCTTACATATAAAAGGTAATCAATGTCAACATTAGTCCTTTTCAACCATTTAATTTTTTAAGCACTCTTATATCTCTTACCTAAATTGATTAATACAGCAAACTTGTGGTTATAATAGCAATAATGTTGGAGATGATGATGGCTACCATACAGTCTTGGAAGGTAAGCAGAAGGCAGAGAAGCCTCAAGAAATATTGGAAATTCTCCTATACATCACATCTAAAACATCTTCCTCAGGTAACAAACTTCAAGTTAGAATTACAGCAAACATTGAGAGTCCATTAAGGACTGAGCAACGTGCCAAGTTAGTTTACAAACTTTAATCCTTACAAGACCTTTACAGAATAGTTACAACTGGTTCTATTTCATATGTTAGGTCTAAATTTCCAAAAGGTGGAAACCTAACCATGGTCAAAACTCATGAAGTAAGATAGCTAGAATTTGAATCCAGATACATTTCGAAAGCCTGTTTACCTTCTACTGCAGTACACTAAAGTATCTAAACTTGGGGACTTGGTAGGTTAGCTCTTTTTATTCCCACTGGTAATAGAAAACTGTGAAAGAAATATAAGCTCAAGACTTCCCCACAACAGATAACATGTGAGCCATACTGTCCCTGATTTGCTTGGTTTTTACTCCGTATATGATGGGATTAAGCATGGGGGGAATTAACACATAGAGATTTGCCAGAAGTATGTGGACATGGTGGGGAATATTCTTGCCAAATCGATGCGTCAAGAAAGTAAAAAAGGATGGGATAAAAAAAAGGAGAATGACTCCAATGTGGGAACCACAGGTATTAAGAGCCTTGTGCCGGGCATCCTGGGAAGGAAGTCTAAACACAGCTTGGAGAATCAAAGTGTAGGAAATACCAATGAGCGCGACATCTACCAAAACTGATGCCATTGGCACTGAGAAGCCATACCAGATATTGACAGTGATGTCAGCACAGGCCAATCTGGCCACCCCAATGTGTTCACAATATGAGTGGGGGATGATATTGGTTCGACAGTATGGCAGCCTCTTCAGCAGGAATATAATAGGGAAAATGGTCCCAATGCTTCGTCCCCAGATTGCCAGTGTTATTTTTCCAATTGCCATAGGAGTTAAGATGGCTGTGTATCTCAAGGGAGTACAAATGGCCACATAGCGATCAAATGCCATGGCCAACAGGATACCTGACTCAGCCACAAAGGCAACATGGATGAAAAACATCTGAGTGATGCAGGCATCAAAGGCAATCTCGCTAGCCTGAAACCAAAAGATAGCCAGGGCTTTGGGAACGGTGGTGGTGGATAGCAGAATATCAGTGCCAGCCAGCATGGATAGGAAGACATACATGGGTTCATGGAGGGTGCGTTCACTGAGGACAACAAGGATGAGGGCTCCATTTCCCAAGACTGCAGTGATGTACATGAAACAGAAAGGGAGAGAAAGCCAGGTGTGGTAGTTCTCCAGTCCTGGGATGCCAAGTAGAATGAACACAGTGGGGTGGAAGGTGGTGAAGTTAGCACCAAACATGCCTTCTTTTGGAGTCTCTCTATGAAGACTATAGAAAATGAGAGTCAGTGGGCAGAACCAATAAGTTTCACCAAAAGTTGAACATTAGATAATTAAATCAATCATTAATGCCTGGACTTAGAGTGTATAATGTTATTCTTTTACCTCCTACATTATCATTGCTAATATAAATATAAATAAAGATTCCTGGTCACATCTCAGCAATGTCTAGAATCCATACATACTTCCGCATTCTCACAGGTTTATACTCTGGCTTTGAGTACCCTTCACTTGTTCTGGTGCAATGGCATTCTAACTAACTGGGCTCCCCATCTCCCAGCTTCCCATCCTCAACCCTTCCACATCCATCGGCTATGTTGTAGCCTGGGTGATATGTACAAAACAAACAAAAAGCTTACTGGGTTTTCTCTTACAACTTTATATAATGATTTATTGACTACCAGATAAAGCCCAAACTTCTCAATCATGCAAAGCCTTCTACAATACCACTGTTACTCTCCTCTCTAGCTTTAGTCTCCTTTAGGCATCCTGACACATCTAAATTAGACCATGACCTATTCACATAAAACCTGAGTTTGCCAAACTTCATAACTTTTCTGAAGCTTTTCTGTTAATCTGGAAGATACTTTTCTACCTTTGATGCTTGTTAAATCTACAGGGCTTCCAAGTCACAGTTTAAATATTTATCATCTGAGAAGCCTTCCCCAGGTTCAAATTCTGGGCTTTCAACTTTCTGATTATTGACAAAAGGCAAGTTTTCACATTTCAGAAAATTAGCCTAATCTGTGAAAATGAACTATCTATAATTATCTTGCAAGGATTAAATTGAATACTTTTTTAAAATTGCCTAGTATAATGTCTAGCATAAAAATACTAAATAAATGCCAGTTACTGTTAGTCAGCAGATCAATACAACTACATAGAGAGCACAGAAACTAATATATTCGGGAATTTAACTGTGATAAAATACCATTTCAGTTTAGTGGGGAAAGGAAGGCCTAGTCACTTAATGGCACTGGGATATTGAACAATGATATTTTTGTAAAAGAATAAAATTAGTTCCCACCTCACTCACTAGACAAATAGAAACTCTAGATAAATTAAAGATATATAGTTTAATTTTTTTAAGTGTATTTGTTTACTTTGAGAGAGACAGAGACAGCACAAGTGGGGCGGGGCAGAGAGGGAGACAGAGAATCCCAAGCAGGCTCCACACTGTCAGCACAAAACCCAGTGTGAGGTATGAACTCACAAAATTAAAACTGTGAGATCATGACCTGAGCTGAAACCAAGAGTCAGACACTCAACCGACTGATTCACCTAGGCACCCCAAAGATGTATATTTTTAAAAATAAAATGAAAAACTATTAAAAATTAAAGGGAAGTTCTTAGGAGAAAACATAGGAAAATATTTTTAATTTTGGAAAGATCTTTCGAAGGTAAGAAAATGATATTTCATGGACAGCAATAATTAAATGAAGTAACGATGCAAAATGTAGACAAGAATAAATTCTAAAAGAATAGATAATTCTAGGAGTAAAAAATTATAAAACATAAAACAGACAACAAGTTAATATTTTTAAATATTAAAAGTTAGTGTAAATGAATGCGGAACAAAAAGAAAATGTGCAAAGAATCAAAATAGGCAATTCACACTCCAAGAGAAATGGCCAATATACACACGAATAGATGTTGAAAATGTAAAAACAATAAAAATATGTCATATTGAAATATCATAGTTTTCCTGTCAGACTGGAAAACAGAAGAAAAACAATTAGCCCCAGTGCTGGTGGCACAGCATGAGAACATAAAGATAAATCTATAAGGATATTCATTGCTACATTGTTGCTGTAATAAAAGAAGTCATTATAGTTTCCATATCTATCAATTGGGCAATAAATAAATTACAGCATATACATTACAGTAGAATTTTTTGTTTCCATTTTTAATTAAAAAAGGTATCAGCTATGATATATAGTTAAGTGAAAAAGCAAACTGAAAATTAAAATGAGTAATTCTTTTCTTCTCTCTTGTATCCATGATAACACTTTACATTGTAAGTAACAGAAAATCCCACCTCATTTTGGCTTGAACACAAAAGGAAATGCCTTTGCTACTGAAACTGAAATGGAGGTTCATAACTATCAGGTTTATAAAGACTGAAGCAGGACCGCATTTCTTTGTGTCTCTGCTCTGCCCTCCAGGTGTTTAGTCTCCTAAGGTCAGGACAAAGGTGAAATGAGTGAGAACTTACCTCAGCACAAAATGTAAGCAGATATCAAAAAATCAGTAAACAGGATAAATAATATTTTAATACAATTTTAAAATCAAAATTATCCATGATGAACAATATATCAAAATTTAAAAATAAAGATAGGCTTGACCATGCTGTACTGAACCATTATCAGAGCCCAAGGCAAAAGGGAAAATGGAAGCACTTGTATATATATATATACACACATATGTTTTTATGTGCTTTTTAATGGTTCATTTCTTTCCTAATTTTATTTTGGAAGCATTATCTATGATTTTCTCCCACTGAAGCCAGGAAAAATATAATAAACTCTAATTTTTATATAAATAGTATATTTAAACTTAATGTTTTGAGTTTTAATATACTTACTTTTTAGTGTTGTTATATGGATAATTATGGATTGTTATATGGATAATAGTTATGTGGATAATATTTTGAGTCCTGTCAGAATTAAAGCATTGTCCCACTTGTAATTCTGGGGAAAAAAATATTTTTAAAAAACCACTTGTAATTCTGGGGAAAAAAATTAGCCATACTCCCAGCTCTGCGGAGTCAAAATTTCTGCAGCAGTTTAAGAGGTCAAGTGTGTACTTACATATACAACAATATCCAGAGGACTCCAGAAGATCTCATCTGAATCAATAGTTTATTAAGTTTATTTCAGGAAAATCTAAAATGATTGGGAACCAAATATTTATCCTCTTTCCAAAAACTTACCCCAATTCAAGAGAAAGTTCTTCCCCAAAATGTGAAAGAAGTGGACAGATGCAGACTCTGTAGTGAAATAGGACAGTATTTGAACTTCATCCAGAGGAATCCCTTGGGCAAGGAGAGAGCCTCTACTGTGCTAGGTCTTTAGGGAGCATCTGGTTCAATTAGACAGAAGCAGACCCCAGGAGGACCAATCTTCAGAAATCACTCACTCAGGAACCAGAGAGGGTGAGCAATCTATGTCCTACCTGCACCAGTCTGTACACACTGCACCTGTTAACGACTCCATGTCTCTGGCTAAGATTTGAGTTGCTGGATTTGAGTTGCTCCTAGTCAATTCATGTACACTGAAACCCTGCCTATACCCAATAGACCTGAATGAATATAGAAACCTGTGGAGATGTAGAAGAAATAATAGATAAGAAGGAATTAAGTGGAGTGTGTGTGTGTGTGCGCCGCGCGCGCGTGTGTGTGTGTGTGTGTCCGGCCAAATGATTTTCAGTCATAAAATTAGATAATATTTAACAGTGAAGGGTCCATAGGTCAAACACCTCACCAACATTTCAAATTAGTCAATCTATAAATATACATAGGGAACCCTATGCAAGACGCTGAAACTATAATGATGAGTAAGACATATTCTCTACTCTCACAGAACCAAAGTTATGATGATTTCATAGAGTAATTAATATTCAGTTGAAACCATTAACGTCATTGCTGTGGCGACCCAGAGGACAAAGTGATCACCTCTGACTTGGGGGGTATTGGCAAAGACTTCAAAAAGGAATTGATGTCAATATTCTACCATTTGCCAACTGAATGGGCTTCATTATTCATCCTTTCTGAACCTTGGGTGCCCCGTGTATAAAACAGAGATAGCAAAGGTATTATCTCATAAGGCTGTATAAGGATTAAATAAGTTAACACAGCAGAGCACTTAGCATGGTTCCTAGCATAGATTAATCTCTTAATAAACATTAGCTATTGTTTTAACTATTATTATTAATATCTATGTATTACTATATGGTGGTGTGTCTTGAGATAGTAATGGAAAAGTCACTTACGACTAGATTATGAAGTTAATGCTTAGCTTAGAAATTACCCTGTAGTCCTATGATTTCTAACCTGTGGCTGATGGAACACTAGGTTATTTTAGAGATATAAATTGATATGCTCTGAGAAAAATTACATGGATGTGGACACAAATATCTATGGGCACTTTAGTGTGGGGATATACTGCAAACTCCAGCCTTCCCTTGGACAGCCATGTGCATGACCCACTGAGTGTTAGCATTTTCCAGGTATTTGACCATAGAACTTTTTTATTAAACATCCATTATATCTACTATCTCTGTAGAATATTTTATGGAAAACAGTTCTATAAGTAATGAAGATTACTTGAAAGTATTTGACAGAAAGCAGTATGATTAGTCCTGCCTTTTAGACTGTTTAACTTCGAGTCAATCGATACTTAGGTTACAGTGTAAAAGATTGAAAACAAAACAAAGCAAAACAAAGATTGAAAACAATGAAATCGATTAAAAACCTAATGTAGTGTCTGAGGTGAAAGATGGTAACAGACATAACTAATTGGTAGAGGCAATGTTACAAAGAAAACTAACAATACTCAGAACTTAGTATTAATGAAATATTTCTCAGATACTTCCTATGAGACAAGGATTGTGTTAATTACTACATATATGGTTCATTTCATTTAATCCTCTCAACGACCCTATGAGATATTATTGCATCTCCATTTTACAGATGTAAAAAATGAGAACTAAAATCATTAAACACATTCCACACATTCACACGGCTAGAAAACAATAGGGACAATGCTTTAATTCTGACAGGACTCAAAATATTATCCACATAACTATTATCCATATAACAATCCATAATTATCCATATAACAATCATTAACTTCTTAAGGAACAGGACAGAGAGGAAGGTGAGAAATTCCCCAGGGTTTCCAGTTCAGTGTAGCTGATGGAATCATCATAATCTGGTTCCTAAGAAAAGGAATGGAACAGGAAGAAAAGCTAGCCTGAATGATATAGTTCTACATCCTGGAGGAGATATCCAGTTGATATGTAGATTTATGCATCTAATACCCAAAAAAGAGTTCTAGGATGAAGAAAGAGATGCTGGACTCATTTGTGTCAGTGATGGTTGAGGAAATGAGTGTATATGACCTTTTCTGTAAAAGCATGAAAGAAGGAGAGTCAAGACTGTGAACTCCAAGAGGCTACTCTGATTTGCTAACCTGTTCAGGAACAATGTGCTCTAATTCCTAATAAGAAGGGTCAGAAGCCAGGTTAAAAGAGAAAATCAAGGGTGCCCTATTTCCTCCTACTCTAGTTTATTCCATGATCTCTGCATTACAGCAAAGGTATGAGAAGTAAGAAGCTCTGCAATCTGCAGCTTGTTTACCTCCCTGACGCCAAACTGCCTTTGTGAGGAACTAGTTTACTCATCCCTGGTGTGTGGTCTAATTTAGCTGATCATTTGAGTGCATAAGAGAAATGCATGTTCTAACATCAGGAGGTAACGGGTAATTGTTCTCTCATTCATTTTTCAAACATTTATTATGTCCCAGGCATTTTATAATGCACTGAGAGTACAAATATGAAAGACATGTAGTCTTCTGATTTCAAGGAATTTACAATCAATTAGGGGTACAAATAAATAAACAACCCATTACAATTCACTACATACACTTTGAGATCTGTACATGATGCAACAAATGTACAAAGATAGGAGCCTTGGATTGCCTGGAAAGGTCAGGAAAGAGTTTTCAGGGAAAGTAGTTCTTCATCTGAAATTTGAAGAATGAACCATTTCCCAGATGGCTGAAGGGCATGTATGACTGTTTTTCAAAAACAGCTGACATTGTAAAAGTGCGTGAAGAGCTACTTGAGTCTGTACAAAGAATCGATGCACATTTGGAGATTAAAAAAAAACAAACCTGGAATCCCTTCAGATGTTAAATATAAAATTATTTTTAACCATGTGTTCATAATTCACTTCATGTTATGTTCAGTTCTCTGTTTCTGGTGTACGTCTGGTCCACTGAAGATACCAAATGTTCATATCAGAGGCATGTGCGCTTAGTTATTATTCCTGGGTTGTGGAGGAGGGGTGCGAGAAGAGAAGAAGATAAAGAATACAAAGAAACAGGAGAAGGCAAAGATGAAGAACTAGAAGAGGGAAAAAGAAAAGCTGGAGAAGGACCACGAAGAAGGAAGAAAAAGAGGAAGAAAAGTAAAGGCCCTCTTAGTCCAGGAAATCTCTGTATTTCACACTTAGTTTCCTTGATGAAGCTTGCAATGCAGATACCTAGGGAGCCATTAGCCCAGAGGGGAAGCACAGCACCAAGTCTTGATGTCAAAGAACCGGTGGACTACACCCTCCCGGATCTGTTTAGTCTTCACACCATAGACAATGGGGTTGAGCATCGGTGGCACCACCACATAAAGATTGGCCAGCAGGATATGGACATGTCGAGGAATGTTACGTCCAAAGCGGTGGGTCAATAATGTAAAGAAGGATGGAACATAAAACATGAGGATGACACAGAGGTGGGAGCCACAAGTGCTGAGGGCCTTGTGCCGGGCATCCTGGGAGGGCAAACGAAACACGGCTCGGAGGATCAGTGAGTAAGACACAGCAATTAGGATCACATCCGTGATGACCATGACAATGGGCACTGAGAAGCCATACCAGATGTTAATGGTGATGTCAGCACAGGCCAAGCGGGCCACTCCAATATGCTCACAGTAGGAATGGGGGATGATGTTGGTCCGGCAGAAGGGCAGCCGCTTCAATAAGAAGATCACTGGGAAGATGATGCAGAAACTTCGAGTGACAATGGCCAGACCAATCCTTCCCACAACACGCCATGTTAGCACAGCTGTATAATGCAGGGGGGCACAGATGGCCACAAAGCGGTCAAAGGCCATGGCTAATAGGATGGCTGACTCCCCCACAAACATCACATGGACAAAGAAAACTTGGGTGACACAGGCATCAAAGGCAATGTCATGGGCATGGAGCCAAAAGATGGCTAGAGCCTTGGGTACAGTAGTGGTGGACAGCAAGATGTCTGTGATGGCCAGCATGGAAAGGAAGAAGTACATGGGCTCATGAAGATTACGTTCTGTGACGATGACCACTATCAAGATGCTGTTCCCCAGGATGGCAGTGATATACATGAGGCAGAGGGGTATTGACAGCCAAATGTGGTAAGCTTCCCATCCGGGGATGCCCAGTAGGACAAAAACTGCAGGGTGGAATATGGTAAAGTTGGTGTGAGTCATGATGCACGTTAGAGTCCTCTCTATAATGACTCAGAAGCTGATGAGTCTGCTGAAAGTGACAGGAACAGAAAGGATCTCTGAGTGTGTACAGAGATCATATAAGATAGCATCAAGTTATAAACCATGGGACTCTCCAGAGTCATGTTCTCTCACAGAATGCGCACTTGAGTATAGGCCTCATTAGCATGTAGACCTTCTATGTCAATTATGCTTCTGGAACCAAAAGAGGCAGGGGTGCCTGGGTGGCTCAGTCGATTAAACGTTTGACTCTTGTTTTCAGCTCAGGTCATGATCTCACGGTTCATAAGTTCAAGCTCTGTGTTGGAATCTGCACTGACAGTGTGGAGCCTACTTGGGATTCTTGGCCTTGCTATCTCTCTGCCTCTCTCTCTCTCTCTCAAAAATAAATAAATAAACATTAAAAAAAAAAAAGGAACCAATAAAGGCTTCACCCTGACTCCATCACCCTACTCCCAAAGTTTGGCCCCATCCTACCTTTTGAACTCATTCTACCATTTCCATAGAAGTGGCATTTGTGCCCTTAACTGCATTACACTTTTCCCTGTTCCCAAGATTTTGTTCCTTCTCTGCTTACCTGAATTTCCCTCCCCTTCCACTTCTACTTTCTCAGATTTTAACCTTAAAATATTTCCTTAAATAGGCCACATTGTAATGGCCTATGTTCATAACAATGTATCTCCTTCCTGAAGACCTATTAGCTAAGCTATATTCTAATTCGATTATATTTAATCACATTAAATTTATCTGGCTATTACTTAGGGCATTTCACATGAGACTAGCCTAATATCTTGGTACTTGTGGCTTCCTGTGCATGAAAATGGAGCACCAAATGGATATCCAGAAGAAGCCTGAGGTATGTATTTCTCCACACTGACTCAAATTCAAATCTTCCCTAAAGGCAGCAAGGAATGGAGAAACCAAGGAAATTGAGCGGGGCCATATTCATCACCTGCTCCTTGTGACTTCTCTTGCTGCTCCCCAAATGGTTCCATAAAGGTGTCTCTAGGCTAGATTTCCTTACCCTTAAGAGCCTCCTAGGAAAACTACTCTGAGTACAGTGAACAAATACACCCCCCTGTGGCTCCATTAAGATAGCCTTCCTTTGCTTTTTTTCCTTTCTGTGCCGATAGCCTTCTCGCAGCCATGGTGAACATTCCTAAAACCCACCGGACATTCTGCAAGAAGTGTGGCAAGCACCAACCCCACAAAGTGACACAGTACAAGAAAGGCAAAGATTCTCTTTATGCCCAGGGAAAGTGGCGTTATGACAGGAAGCAGAGTGGCTATGGTGGGTAAACTAAGCCAATTTTCCGGAAAAAGGCTAAAAGGCTAAAACTACAAAGAAGATTGTGCTGAGGTTTGAATGTGTTGAGCCCAACTGCAGATCTAAGAGAATGCTGGCTATTAAGAGATGCAAGCATTTTGAACTGGGAGGAGATAAGAAGAGAAAGGGCCAAGCGATCCAGTTTTAAGCTTCATATTTTGTTACATTATGAAGACAATAAAATCTTGAGGTTATGTTCACTTCAAAAAAAAAAAAGATAGCCTTCCTCCTACTCTCCTTGTTTTTACCCTCGAAAAGATCCAGGTTTCCCTTCTATAAGAAGGAGTAAGCATAAAGTCTTTCTTGCCTTAGCTTTTCCCAGCACTCAGGTAAGATTTGTTTCCTTCTGAAGTTCTAGACCACCTGTCAGCTATTAGGACCAGAGAAGGATGATTAAAACTCTGGAAGGGAACATGGAGAAAAGGGACTATAAGAGAGAATAAGGAGAGAGTAAGAAGTATAAAGTTACCAAATAAATACTAGATGGATCTTCTGAATGGTTTAGAGGGACCCAAGGAGGAAGGCATCGAAAGGAATGAAAGCCCCAATTTATAAGGCTATCACCCTGCCCTTATGCAGATGCACTTTGGAGCATGATGTGCTGTGGGGAGGAATCAGTGGGACTATATAGGTTGGGACAGAAATGGGAACAGGGCCAGACTCAGGGAAGTGTGGTCCCCAGGTGAGCTAATAACATGACATCTTCCAAGCCAGTATATTTTAAATATTCACTCAACTTCTATTTAGATGAGAAGTTGAGCTTTGCTGGAATAAGCACAGAGAAGAAGAGTCGGTGGTAGCATTGCTCTGCCTCTATTCTAAAGTATTGGCCCCAAATTTATATAAACAAAAGCCCCACCAGAAAACAAATTCATTTTCTTTAGAAGAAAATTCACTGAAATTTTTCCTCACTTCTCCAAATCCCATTAGTTATTAATGCATCCCCTCTCAATAAAAGATACCTGATATAAGTCCTTATAAAAACAACTCCAGCTCTCTGCTATGACTCTAATGATGCTTTAAAACCCCAATAGTGAGCCAGCAAAGGCAGGGCGGGGAGAAAGGCAGCAAGGCCTGGATGGATGTTATTGAGGTTCCAGAAAGAAGGTTATTGTCTGTGTGATGAAGAACTTTCATTTCATTCAATGGCTTCTGAGGTCCCCATCTCAACCCTGCTGAGAATTCTCAGCAGAAAGGTTCTAGGCTCATTTAGGAAGAGGGATAAGAAGAGAGGAAAGTCACAGGCACAAAGAAGGACATCCAAAGTCTCACAGAAAGTACCTCCCAGGACCCTCTGAGAAAATATAGATGAGAGAGAAGATTCAGAATGGTGGAGAAGGCACAGGGAGCCATACTAAGTGGGAGGGAACAGGTGAATTAGGTGAGAGCACTGAGCTCTGGAGTCAGACTTCCTGGGTTATTTTCCCAGTTCTTCCTTGACTAGCTGCAAGACCTTGGGCAAGTTGCTTTACTTCTGCACATCTCCATTTTTTCATTTGTAACATGTGGGTAACAATAAACTGCATGAGGTAATTAGGAGGATTAAATCAGTTAATTCAGATAAAGTGCTTGAAAGACTAGGTTATTATTCTTATTATTATTATTTATAAGCCTCTCTGGCCATTGTCCCATTGTTTTTCTCAAGAGGCAAAACACCTTAATGAATATTAAGCAACATTAAAGTCTTATTCTTCATCCAAATATGACCAAAGGAAATTTCTTTCCTAAGATAAGGAAGAGTACAAAGGGATGAGAAAAGTGCCCAAGGAGAGAAAAACAATCTGAGAATAGATCTCTCAGATGGACCTGGTGTCTCAGAACCAAGACCTGAGAGCTGAGTGATGCACCAGGCAGGGCCACCACTGATGAACTTAGCTTGGGTCACAGCTACCTGGCAGGCTTCTCTGGAAGGCTTTGAGAAACACCCTTCTATCTCAGCAGAAACAGAGACTGTCTCCATCATTTATAGAATCCCAGGGTGGAATGATGGGAGTCAAGGCATCAGCTCTAGAATCAAGGAGAGCCAGGAATGAGCATCAAGGGGAAGATTCAGTCCAGGCTAAGGAGAAAGGAGCCACTTCTTCCCCACAGCCCCCTGGGCAGACTTCACTGTCTCTTTTTCCTCCTAGTGTCTTCTTTTCTTCCTGAAAGTCCCAACCAACTCTATTTTTTTGGTTGTCCCCATTCTGTCTTTAGGGAGTTATGTAAAAAATGTTTACGTCTTCATGCAATCTTAACATTGGAAGACTCTCCCAACATCAGAACAACATATTAAAATGCACTTACAAACCACATCAGGTATAATTGCTAGATAACCATATAGGAGTGAGTCACTTTTTGGCCTAGTTGTATTATGTAGATATTTATTTAAACAAGTAGTAATTTTATTTTGCCATTTTCTTTGTGCTTCAGATTTCAAGTGGTTTTCACCACGTTCTTTTATTGTTCTTTTTAAGTTTATTTATTTATTTTGGGAGACAGAGAGAGAAAGAGAGAGAAAGCGTATACAAGCAGGAAAGGAGCAGAGAGAGGGAGAGAGAGAGAATCCGAAACAGGCTCCACACTGTCAATACAGAGCCCAATGTAGGGCTCAAACTCACAAACCATGAGATTGTGACCTGAGCCAAAATCAGGAGGTCAGATGTTTAACCGACTGAGCCACCCGGGTGCCCCATACGACTCTTAGGTTCTTTAAAAAGTACAGGCTCTACACCCCGAAGCCATTTCCTGAATGGATAAAACAGCCTGCCCCTCACCCCAGCTTATAAGGGTGGCTTCTGTTTGCAGCACAATATATTAGAAACATTAGTTATGACATGTATCACAAGAGATTCCTTTCATATATAAGGTAAAAAAACTTGTGAATGGTTTATCCTTTTAATAAATTGGAGCAAATACAGATTTATGTCTCTAATAACGTCATTCTTGCTCATATGCACTTAAAGCCAACATGTAAAATGTTTTCATAATCTCAAGTCAGTATTATCTACACTGCAGAGGTACTGATATACCCATAATCCAAAGACATAGTGACTCACATTTTTTAATAAATAAGTATCTAAAGAAAAATTTCCACCTATCCATTTGTTTCACTCCCTGTAAGCATTTTTAAGATTCTGTAAAAATCTGTAAGCATATGGTCATGTATCATGTGTAAATATCATCATCCATATTCTTATGTTGTGTTGGCAAAAACGTGGAGAACCCAGCTCCAAGGCACTCTCCCTTGTCCCAGTCTCTATACTTGTTCTGCAAAGTACAGGATGGAAGATAGAATGAGGAGAACTTTTCTGGCTTAGACACACCCTGACACCCTGATTACCAAGGAAAGTTTCCTCAAGGGTGCCCCTTATGCTGGAACTGGGAGTTCACAGCACTAAGCACGGAGTCTGGCATATCATAGGTACTTAGGAAATATACGACCATGGATTAGTAAGTTAATCTTTCACCAGTAGTTTTGCCTGTTTCACCAAGGTGGTGATCAAAATCTGAGCCTTTTTCATGAATAGCCCCCACTGATAAACCCTGTCTTGGTACAGTCTGATTCTGACTGTTCTATGAATTGCCCTCAAACATTTATCGGGGTGCCTGACTGGCTCCGTCAGTAAAGCATGTGACTCTTGATCTCAGGGTTGTGAGTTCAAGTCCCACGTTGGGTGCAAAGGCTACTTAAAAAAATTTTTTTAATCAAGAAGAGTCTTTTCCCCCACATTCTCCTAGTGTTTTGCCCCATTCTGCATTCCCATTCCTAACCAGGGCCACCTCCTAGTCCCACTGACATTTCCCCCAGTGCCCACCCTCCCCACCCTGTGCTCTGCCACGCTGCAAGCTGTCTGTCATCCTTTGTCTCATTCTCACATCTCTACTTCTCTCTCCCAGCTCTAGTCTCTGCCCTTCACAGACACTCCTAAACACACACACTCGCACTCCTGCCAGTCCCTCCTCCTGCCACCCTCGATGCTCTTGAACTCACCTACTATATCACAGTATCAGCTGCAGAACTGAGAAAGTGATAGAACAGAGCTGACAATGTTACTTGTTCTGAGAAAGGAGGAATGAGAAGGAAAGAGGAAGCTGGAGCCTGATCGTCTTGGCATGAGGGGGTGTCACTATTCCTGCTTGGTTCAGGGGGCTTATATTTAGACTGAGAAGACACATGCTTCCTTATTCTGGAGGCAGGTGTCAAGAGTCACCCCTGGGATCATTAAGCATGGGATCAATGAACCAAAGGAGAAAAGAAAACTCTTTCCCTGATGCCAACAGGGAACACTAACTCTAGGGATAATTAGTAACTCCTGAAGAAAAAAATCCACAGAAAGTATTTGAGGACACAGCAGAAGAACAAACAGAAATCCCAGCAATAAGATAATAACACAATAACAGCTAACATTTGATGAGCCTTCATTATATCCCTGCCACTGTGTTAGGCCTTAACATAAATTATCTCATTTAATTCTTATGCCGACCCAAAGAGATAAGGACTATTATTATATCCATTTAGCAGATAAAAATATAGAGGTTTACAGAGACCAAGTAGCTGATAAGAAGAAAAGACAAAAGTCCCCAAGTGAACATGTCAGACTGTTCACATTCAGTCCAGAAATACTGATTAAGGGAGCTTAGAGGGATAATTCTGAAACAACCAGCCCTATAGGATCAATCTCTCAAGGTAAGTACAAGAAAGAAACAGAATAAACTAAAGATGGATTAAAATGTTTACACCATTGGGGCACCTGGGTGGCTCAGTAGGTTAAGCCTCTGACTCTTGATGTCAGCTCAAGTTGTGATTTCCAGGTTGTGAGATCCAGCCTCACATTGGGCTCCATGCTGAGCATGGAGCCTGCTTGGGATTCTCTCTCTCTCTCCTGCTCTCTCTGCCCCTCCCCCACTCATTTTCTCTCTCTCTCTCTCTCTCTCTCTCTCTCTCTTAAGATAAATAAATAAACTTAAAAAAATGTTTACACCATTAAAAGCAAAATTTACTTTGTGTGGTCACTTGATTAGAGTATTAAAGTACTGTAATATTATTGAGAGGAGAGTAATTCTCCCCAATTCATCTTGTAACCTTCTGGGCAAAAAGTTGCTAGGAACCCCATAAGGGAAAAAGGAAATGATATCAACTCAATCAACAATCCCCCTTTTAGGGATTCACCCAGGAGAAGTAAATCGTAAGTCCACAAAAGTACACTAGTATTCATAGCAGCTTTAATCATAGTAACCAAAAACTAGAAACAACCCAAATGCCCATCAATAGAAGAATAGATAAACAAATTGTGATTTATTTATACAATGGGATCCTGTTCAGCAATTAAAATGAGCAAACTACTAAAACATGCATTAATACAAATAAAACTCAAGATCATTATGTTGAGTGAAAGAAGACAGATACAAAGGCTACACACTTTATGTTTCCATTTATAGGAAGTTCTAAAACAGACAACAACTAGTCTGTGGTAACATAAATCAGAATGATTGCCTTTGGAGTGGGAGGAAGCAGAGTTTCTTTGATGAAAATATTCTACATATGGAGAAGTGTGAGTTTTATGTGTATCTGGATTTGTCAAAAGAAGGATTTCGGGGAGCATCAGGAACAAAGAGCAATGAAAGGAGAAATATGCATAAGTTCTTCTTCTCATGAGGTTTTTATTTCACATGCAATGGTTAAAATAAAAACTATAATACCACCTGATACTTAAGATAATGATATTTAAAAGTAGAAAGAGCAAAGGGACATCTAAATGGAACTATGGTTTTCACACTTTACTAAAAGCAGTAAAAAGTTGATATCAGTGTACTATAAGTCACATGTATACATTTGAACAGAATGACCACAAAGAAAACTGGCCAAAACCATACCTACAAATATATCAAGAAAGAATCCTAAAAATTTTCAAATAACCCACAGAAAGGAAATAAACAGAAACAGAGGAATGAGACACAGAAGAAACAAAGAGAAACAAATAATAAGATAGCCGACTTAAGCCCTAACAAATTAACAATTACCTAAACTGTAAATGTTACCTTAACTGTAAAAAAAAAGCACTGTATTTAAAAAAAACAAAAACAAACAAAAAACTCAACTACATGCTGTTTACAAAAAATTCACTTCAAATTCAATGATGTAGGTAGGTTGAAAATAAAAGAGTAGGAAAAATATATATCATGCAAACATTCATCAAAAAAAATCAGGAGTAGCTATATTAACATCTATAGATAAAGTAGACTTCGAAGCAAGAAAATTACTAGTAACAAAGAGACACATTACATAATGATAAAAGGACCAATTTACCAGGAAGATACAATGATCCTAAGTATGCATGCACCAAACAACAGAGCCTCAAAAGACAGGAAGCAAAAGCAGAAAGAACTGAAAGGAGAAATAGACAACACTCAATTACAATTTGCGACTTCAATAGCTCCCTCAGTGCTGAAGTTCAATCTGGGCCACTGGTAGACCTACTAGAAGGAATATCAACAAGGATATAGGAAACTGACCAACACAATCAGTCAACATGATCTGGTTGAAATATATACAACACTCCACCCAACAACAATAGAACATACATACATTTTTTTTTCAAGCAGCCTTGGACATTTACCAAGAGAGACTTTATCCTCAGCCATAAGACAAACCTCAGCAAAATTTTTCATGTCAGATAGCTAGTATATACCATTTCAGATATGTATACAATCATATATATATAGTTGGGACAAATGCTTGAAAAAAAACAAAGTGTATAGTTTGGTCTTTTTTTTTTAATATAGCTGGCATATACTAGAAACATGGGAACATGTACACCAAAATATTAACAATGAGTAAGTTCTTTAAAAGGTGATATAAGGAGTGTTGTTTATTTTTCTTTTTTGCTTATTCCTACGTTCTACTTTTTCTAGTAGAGTACAAGAGTTGTATTACAAAAATTTTGAAGTTTATGTTTTGGGAACATATGTATATTCAACTTAACTTTATTGTTAATGCAGGCTATTCTTTTTAAAGTTCTCTTTAGGGGTGCCTGGGTGGCTCAGTCAGTTAAGCGTTCAACTTTGGCTCAGGTCACAATCTCATGATTCGTGGATTCGAGTCCTACATTGAGTTCTATGCTGACAGCTCAGAGCCTGGAGCCTGCTTCAGATTTTGTGCCCCTTCGCCTGCTCATGCTCTTTCTCTCTCAAAACTGAATAAGTATCAAAAAAACAATTTTTTTTTAAGTTCTCTTTAATGTGTGTGGTGAGGCATTTGTTAAGTCAAGGAATGTGTGATAACAGCCTAGTAATATTGACTACTGTCTGTTCTCATTATTTGAGTTGCTTCCATTTATAAAACAATGCTATCGAAGTGGGTGCTTTTCCTACTTAATGTTGGGAGCCGTTTTGGGCTCGCAGGTTGAGACCCCCTCTCGGTGTGGAAAAGGTTGAAGCAAAGCTCCCGCCAGCCAAACTGGCGCCTAATCTTACCTCCTTCTAAATAATCTTTCAGGCCTGGATTTCTTGAGCTGCTTTCATTGGCCTAAAGGATATAATGCTCTTTGGGTTTATGGCATATGGAAAAGGGGACCTGGTCTTGATGGATAAAATCTGAATGAGAGTAACCTGGTCAGAAGTAACCTCAAAGTTGCTTCTTGGGGATAGGTTTCACAAATTGATCATATAGAATAGCAGTTATGAGTTGGCTAGAAATTAGCAGATGTTAGGCCACAAGACTCCGTGAGCCAAACTAGATTTTCCCTGCAGGTATAGCATTGTGTTAATCATTCCCTCAGCCCCACCATAAAACCTCAAGGCACATCTCTGAAGCTTCTCTCAGTATTTGGTTAACAGACTGATAGGAGAGATTGTAAAGAGACTTGGGACCTTCTCCGGAGGTTGGCTTAGCCCAGAAGTTGGGAGCACTGTTTACAGATAAGGTACAAACAATAGCCCAATAAAAGTAGCTACACATATCTTCACTGATCAACAACAAACATTGAGTACCTTCCTGAGGTTAACATTTCACGAATCCTTTTTTTTTTTTAATTTTATAATAGTTTATTTTCAAATTGGTTTACATATAACACCCAGTGTTCATCCCAACATGTGCCCTTTTTAATGCCCATCACCCCCTCTCCCCCCTCCGTCATCCCCCTCACCCTCAGTTTTTTCTTAGTCTTTGAGAGTCTCTTATGTTTTATCTCCCTCCCTCTCTGTGTCTTTTTTTCCTTTCCCCTCTTTCCCTCCCCCTGGTTTTTGCTTAGTCTCACAAAGTCCACCTATTCATGGAAACATATGGTATCTGTCTTTTTCTGACTGACTTATTTCACTTAACATAATACCCTCCAGTTCCATCCATGTTGCTACACATGGCCAGATTTCATTTTTTCTCATTGCCATGTAGTAGTCCATTGTATATATGGACCATAACTTCTTTATCCACTCATCAGTTGATGGGCACTTGGTCTCTTTCCATGATTTGGCTATTGTCGAAAGCGCTGCTATGAACATTGGGGTACACATGCTCCTATGCATCAGCATTCCTGTGTCTCTTGGGTAGATTCCTAGCAGTGCTATTGCTGGATCATAGGGTTAAAATGGCAATACTACCCAAAGCAATCTACACATTCAATGAAATCCCAATCAAAATTGCACCAGCATTCTTCTCAAAGCTAGAGCAAACAATCTTAAAATTTGTATGGAACCACAAAAGACCTCGAATAGCCAAAATAATACTGAAGAATAAAACCAAGGCGGGAGGCATCACAATCCCAGACTTTAACCTCTACTACAAAGCGGTAGTCATCAAGACTGTATGGTATTGGCACAAAAACAGACACATAGACCAATGGAATAGAATAGAAAA
The DNA here is from genome assembly GCA_030068075.1 of Paguma larvata. Lineage (NCBI taxonomy): Eukaryota > Metazoa > Chordata > Mammalia > Carnivora > Viverridae > Paguma > Paguma larvata. The sequence continues at coordinate 60,647,810 of CM057831.1, forward strand.
CTCAGAAATGGACCCGCAGGTATATGGCCAACTAATCTTTGACAAAGCGGGAAAATGTATCCAATGGAAAAAAGACAGCCTCTTTAACAAATGGTGCTGGGAGAATTGGACAGCAACATGCAAAAGAATGAAACTAGACCACTTGCTTACACCACTCACAAGAATAAATTCTAAATGGATAAAAGATCTGAATGTGAGACAGGAAACCATCAAAATCCTAGAGGAGAAAGCAGGAAAAAGCCTCTTTGACCTAAGACGCACCAATTTCTTACTCGACACGTCTCCAAAGGCAAGGGAATTAAAAGCAAAGATGAACTATTGGGACCTCATCAAGATAAAAAGCTTCTGCACAGCAAAAGAAACAACCAACAAAACGAATAGGCAACCAACGGAATGGGAAAAGATCATCACAAATGACATATCGGATAAAGGACTAATATCTAAAATCTATAAAGAACTTACCAAACTCCACACCTGAAAAACAAACAACCCAGTGAAGAAATGGGCGGAAGATATGAATAGACACTTCTCCAAAGAGGACATTCAGATGGCCAACAGACACATGAAACGATGCTCAATGTCTCTCATCATCAGGGAAATACAAATCAAAACCACACTGCGATACCACCTCACACCAGTCAGAGTGGCTAAAATGAACAAATCAGGAAACTATAGATGCTGGCGAGGATGTGGAGAAGTAGGCACCCTCCTACACTGTTGGTGGGAATGCAAACTGGTGCAACCACTCTGGAAAACGGTGTGGAGGTTCCTCACAAATCCTTTTGCTATTCCCATCCCCACACTCCTTTATAATAAAAAGGCAATAACAAAATACTTTTACAGAAACTGCTGCTTGTATAAAGAACAGATAAACATGAGCCCTTATGATATAGGCTCACTCACTCATAAAGGAAAAGAACTTAGACCAGTATTAGAGATCTTGTCTCTACCAAGCAAATAATACCTCCTCCATCATAGTTAAAGATTATGCATAGAATGTCTCCTAAACTATTATAGATGATTAACATAGGTCTTAAGGCAACAATGTATGCGCCCTCTGTTTAACCAAGGGCTACGACAATCCTGCTCTCTTCCTAAAAACTTTATCTTGTTATTTCCTCTGCTCTGCCTAAAAAACAATGTGTAACTTTGGAACAAAGTCATAAAAACAGTTACTGCCTAATCTAAGTCTGAGGGATTTGCAAATATGTCAACCTAAGAAAAATTGTAAATGATGCCTTGTCACGGATGTATTGTCACTCGCTACCTTTCAAAATAAAGAATTGCCAGGGCTGCCTGCTTGGTCATCAGATTCCATCTCACTCGTGGCTCTCTCACCTCATTTCGCCTGACCGTCCGTCCTTCGTGGACCCCTAGATTTGCCAGAACAAGGACTCTGCAACTTAATATTCTTATTACTTGTAGAAACTAGAAAATGTTCCCTGGGTCACAAACATGAAAAATATTAAGGATAAAAGTTTAAAAATATACTAAATTTTGGAAAACTTGATTTTATTTTTTAAGGAAGATAGAACTTGAAGTGCCATTAATATTTTCTTTTAATTAAACACCACATAACAGCAACATTAGCATATTTAAATGCCAAAAAGAAGCATTCTTACATCATTGGAATTTATTGGTTTACATAAGAAAAAGTGGCGGAGCTAAAATACTTTAAATTAGTAATGACTGTTTGTTCTTTTGTTAAGATTATAGTGGTTCTATTTTCACCTTATTAAATTTTTCTAATTTCTAAGCATTCCCTAAAAACTGAAAATACACAGTTCTAAAATAATGTGGAAAATTATTTTAATTGTTAACAATTAAAATTATTTAATTGTTTTAAATTAAACAGTGTGATATCAAATTTTATATGTCAGTGCAACTTGCCTAAGGGATACCCAGATAGCTGGTAAAACATTATTTCTGGTGTGTCTGTGAAGGTAAGCCTGGAAGACATTAAAATTTGAATCAACAGGCGAAATAAAAGACACTGCCCTCAGCAATGCATGTGGGCATCATCCAATCCAGATAAAAGTCCAAGTAGAAAAAAAAGGCAGAGGAAGAGTGAATTCACTCTCTCCACTTGAGCTGACACATTAGTCTTCTCCTGCCCTCAGACATCAGTGCTCCAGGTTCACAGGCTCCTGGACTCAGGTCAGGCCTTACACCATCAGCCACCCAATTCTCAGGCTTTTGGACTCAGATTAAATTATACCACTGGCTTTCCTGATTCTTCAGTTTGCAAAGGGCAAATCATAGAACTTCTCAGCATCCATTACCATGTGAGTCTATTCCAATAATAAATCTTCTCTTATAGATAGATTATGATTACGATAGGTAGATAGAAAAATAGGTGACGGATGGATGGATGGATGGATGGATGGATGGATGGACAGATAATAGATAGAAAGAGAAACAGAGAAAGAGATATATCCTATTTTTTCTTTTTAATATATGATTCAGTTTTTTACTCATTCAATCAAACAATTAACATACACACACATGCACACTTGAACTGCTAGCATGGATGAGTATGGGGGTTGACTACAGAATTTGGATAATATGTAATCCTTGTTCTGGGATATCTTACAATATTAGAAGTCTATAATTCACAAGCAAAAATGACAGAATCTGGTAAATCTTTAAAGAAGATGTACACAAAACTCTATGGTAAAACAGGGCAGGAGACACCCATTACTTCCCATGGAGTTAGAGAATAATATATCACGAGAAGAGATATTTGAACTGAGTAGCCAAGTGTTTGAAAGCAAAATAGGAGTTCAAGATAAATATAAGACAAAGGAAGAAAAATATGTAAAAGAGTCATTACAGAATATGACATATTCCCTGAATAAGGAGCTATACATCATGACCAGGGAATATTGTAAGCTTGAGTAGAGGCAGAAAAAACAAAGTCAAATTAAATTGGACAAATTGGGGCTAACCATCAGTCAAACTAAAACAATTTAAATCACACAGATCATATTCTCTGACCATAATGGGATCAAACTGAAAGGCAGTAACAGAGAGAAGAGAAAAATCTCTAAGTACCTGAAATTAAACAACACACTTCTAAGTAAACTATGGGTTGAACAGGAAGTCATCAAAGAAATTATTTAAAAACATAGCCGCGTCGGGCTCTGTGCTGACAGCTCAGAGCCTGGAGCCTGCTTCGGATTCTGTGTCTCCCTCTCTCTCTGCCCCTCCCCCACTTATGCTCTGTCTCTCTCTGTCTCAAAAATAAATAAAAACATTAAAAAAATTTTAAAAACATAGAACTGAATGGAAATGAAAATATAAAATATCAAAATGTGTGGAATATTACTAAGGCAGTGTTGAGAGGGGATTTTTTTTTGCATTTTTATTCAGATATAATTGACACATGTCTAATATCTTACCCCCAAGACATTTATTTTAGAACTGGAAGTTTTTACCTTTTAATCACCTTCACCCATTTCACCTTTCCCCTATTCCCCACCTCTGGCAGCTACCAATCTGTTCTCTGTACCTATGAGTTTAGTTTTATTTTTTCAGATTCCACATACCAGTGAGATCATAAGGTATTGGTCTGTCTCTATCTGACTTATTTCACTTAGTATAATGCCCTCAAGGTCCCTCCATGTTGTCACAAATGGCAAGATTTCCTTCTTTCTTACATTGAATATTATTCCATTGTATGTGTGTATATCACATTTTAAATCCATTCTTCCATCAATGGATGAGAGGGACTTATATAGCATCAAATGCCTACATTAAAGAAAAACAAAAAGAAGGATCTCAAATGAAATCTAGTTTCTGGGGCGCCTGGGTGGCTCAGTCGGCTGAGTATCTGACTTCGGCTCAGGTCATGATCTCGCTCATGGGTTCGGGCCCCGTGTCAGGCTCTGTGCTGACAGCTCAGAGCCTGGAGCCTGCTTCCAATTCTGTGTCTCCCTCTCTCTCTGCCGTTCCCCTGCTCATGCTTTGTCTCTCTCTCTCTCTCTCTCTCAAAATAAATAAATGTCAAAAAAAAAAAAAAAAAAGAATCTAGTTTCTATCTCAAGAAATAAAAGAAGAAAAGGAAAATAAACCCAAAGCAAACAGAATGAAGGAAATAACAAAGTTTAGACCAGAAATTAATTAATTGAAAACTGGGAAAAAACCAATGAAATCAAAAGCTGCTTCCTTAAAAACAAAAGAATTAACAAACCTCTAGCAAAATTGGCAAAGATAAAACTGAAGATAAAAATCACCAGTATCAGGAATGAAATGGAGACTATATCACTATAAATTCTATTATTACTACAAATACTAAGGAAATATTTTGAGTATATTTACACTCACAAATTTGACAATTTAGAAGAAACTAACCAATTCCTCTCTACCTCTTTTTAAAATAGAATTTTTAATTAAAAATATTTTGAAAAAATTTCCAGGCCCAGATGGTTTCACTGCAAAATTCTACCAACTTTAAATAAGAATTAACACCAATGTTTATACAATCCTTTCCAGAAAATAAATAAAGGATACTTCCCAACTCATTTCATAAAGCAAGCTTTACCCTGAATCAAAAACAGATGAAGATAGTAGAAAAAAAGAAAACTGCAAATCAGTATCTCTTAAAATTCCTCAACAAAATATTAGCAAATCAAAACCAATAATATATTTTAAAAATTACATACCACAATCAATTGACCTTTTTACGCCGCCAGTGTACAAGGCTGGTTCAATATTCAACAATTATTCAGTGTAATTCACCAAGTCAACAGGCTAAAGAAGAAAAATCGAATAATCAGGATCAGGTGAAACAAGAAAAAGCATGTTATAAAATTCAATACCATTCACAATAAAAACTCTTAGCAACTCAGGAATACAGGAGAACAACCTCAACTTGATAAAGAATATGTACAAAAAATTGACAACTAACACCATATCAATGCTAAAAGACTGAATGTTTTCCCTGTAGTTCAGGAATGTGGCAAAGATATACACTCTCACCAATTTTATTCACGTGATACTTGAAATGCCAGTCAGTGTAATAAGACCGAAATAAATAATAATAATAATAATAATAATAATAATAACAACAACAATAGCAGCAACAATAAAACTGTCCTTATTTGCAGATGGCATTATTATATGCATACAAAATACCAAGGAATCTACATTCCTTGGAATGAAAAAGTGAATTCAACAAAGTTTTAAAACACAAAATCGACACATAAAAATCAACCACAGTTCTATATGCTAACAAAAAAAAAAGTGAAAACCAAAAGTCAAAGATATAATATCATTATTGGGACCTCATCTAGATAAAAAGCTTCTGTACAGTGAAGGAAACAATCAGCAAAACTAAAAGGCAACTAACAGAATGGGAGAAGATATTTGCAAACAACGTATCAGATAAAGGGTTAGTATCCAAAATCTATAAAAAACTTATCAATCCCAGAACCCAAAAAACAAATAATCCAGTGAAGAAATGGGCAAAATACAAGAATAGACACTTTTCCAAAGAAGACATCCAAATGGCTAACAGACACATGAAAAAATGGTCAACATCACTCATCATCAGGGAAAAACAAATCAAAACCACAATGATATACCACCTCACGCCTGTCAGAATGGCTAACATTAACAACTCAGGCAACAACAGATGTTTGTGAGGTTGCAGAGAAAGAGGAACCCTTTTGCACTGCTGGTGGGAATGCAAATGGTGCAGCCACTCTGGAAAACAGTATGGAGGATCCTCAAAAAATTAAAAATAGAACCGACCAATGACCCAGCAATTGCCCTACTAGGTATTTGTCCACAGGATACAGGAGTGCTGTCTCGAAGAGGCACATGCACCCCAATGTTTATAGCAGTGCTATTAACAATAGCCAAAGTATGGAAAGAACCCAAAAGTCCATTGATGAATGAATGGATAAAGAAGATGTGGTATATATATATATATATACACATGTATATACACACATATGTATATATATGCATGCAATGGAGTATTACTCAACAATCACAAAGAATGAAATCTTGCCATTTGCAACAATGTGGATGGAACTAGAGGGTATTATGCTAAGCAAAATTAGTCAGAGAAAGACAAATATCATATGACTTCACTCATATGTGGAATTTAAGATACAAAACAGATGAATATAAGGGAAGGGAAGCAAAAATAATATAAAAACATGAAGGGGGACAAAATTTAAGAGACTCTTAAAGACAGAGAACAAACTGAGGGTTACCGGAGGGGATATGGGTGGGGGATGGGCTAAATGAGTAAGGGATATTAAGGAGGACACTTGTTGGGATGAGCACTGGGTGTTATATGTGGCTGATGAATCACTGGACTCTACTCCTGAAATCATTACTGCACTATATGCTAACTAACTTGGATGTAAATTTTAAAAAATAATAATTTCTTTAAAAAGTTACAATACCATTGAGTGATGACAACAAGATGGTGGAATAATAGATTTTAACCCTCAAACCCCCACAGAAACACCAATTTTAACAGCCACCCATAGGCAAAAAAAAAAAAATACCTTTGTGGGAGCCCAGGAATCCAACTGAAAGTTTCCAGCACACTGTTGGAAAAAAAAGAAAGAAAGATTGCTTCTCAGCCTTTTGACTAAGATCAAGTGTAAAAAAAGAAAGAAAGAAAGAAAGAAAAAGAAAAGAAAAAGAATAAAGACATTAAAGAGGATAAGAATATGTTCGCTTTAACTACATTACTCCTTCCCCAAAACAGTACAGCTCGGTGCCAAGACAGACCCGGTCAGTTCACAATCTCTCCCACAAGAATAGAAAGAGTGAAGTCAACACCCAGTTTCCCCACCCTTGTAGGACACTGCCCAAGAGGCCCACTCTTTCTCCCCCTACCCCAGAACACTAAGAGGATCAGCTTGGATGAACAGTCTGGGGACAGCTATGAGCAGGGAAAAGGAAAAGGGCTCTTGACCACCATCACAAGGATCTCAGGCAACATTCCTCCTAACTGACTTGCAGTCTCCACCAAGAACCCATCCACAAACCCTGAAGGACAATTCACCTGTGGACATCCCCAAGTAGCCAGTGTGTGCTCCATCATTTCATGAGTTCCCACCCCCCCAGAGCCAGCACCCTGCACTCCTCTGCAGATGGTGTGTGTGAGTGTCCACAGACAGCACATAGATACCAGCAGTCAACTAGACTCTCCTGGTATGGGTGAAGATGCACGACACTTCAGGATACCACCCTAATTAAAATAAATGGGAGGCTCTCAGCACCTGCCTGGCTTGGCAGGATCAAGAAAAGACACACAAGAATTTCTAAGAATTTCTCTTCAAGAGGGAACAAGAAAAATGGAGTAGATTCCTTAGAAAAGGTCTTAGAGACCTTTAGAATCTCTGACCAGGATGACTGGTGAAGATCTTTCTCTCCTGAAGCCAGTCAGCAAAGACTGAAGGAGGTGACTCCTTCAAATGAGAAGATAGCAGGGCGCCTGTGTGACTCAGCTGGTTAAGCATCCCACTTCGGCTCAGGTCATGATCTCATCATTTATGGGTTCGAGCCCCATGTCAGACTCTGTGCTAACGACTCAGAGCCTGTAGCCTGCTTCAGATTCTGTATCTCCCTCTCTCTCCACCCCTCCCCTATTTGTACTCTGTCTCTCTGTCTCTCTGTCTCTGTCTCTCTCTCTCTTAAAAATAAACATTAAAAAAATTTTTTTAATGTGAAGATACGAACTCAAGGCTTAGGACAAATTAAATAAAAACGCAACATAGCAAAACTTATAGGATGCAACGAAAACAATTCTAAGAGGAAATTTTACAGCAATAAATACTTACATCAAGAAAAAAAAAAACTCAACCTGAATTTACACCTCAAAGAACTAGAAAAACAACTAAGGCCAAAGTTAGCAGAAATAATAAAGGTTAGAGCAGAAATTAATGAAATAAACACCAGAAAAACTACAGAAAAGATCAACAAAACTAAGAGTTTATTTTTTGAAAAGATAAACAAAACTGACAAACCTTAAGGTACATTAAGAAAAAGAGAAGAATCAACAATAAAATCAGAAATGAAAGAGGACTCTACAAAATAAGAAAAAAACTCACAGAATCTATTACAACTGATATCACAGAAATACAAAGGATGATGAATAATTATAAGCCAACAAATCAGATAACCTACAAGAAATGGATAGATTCCTAGAAACATGCAACCTACCAAGACTGAGTCATGAAGAAATAGAAAATTTGAACAGACCAAGAATGAGTAAGGAGGTTGAATCAGTAATCAAAAACTTCCAACAAAGAAAAGGCCAGGATCAGATAGTTTCACTGGTGAGTTCTACCAAACATGTATAGAATTAATTCCAATCCTTCTCAAACTCTTCCAAAAAAACTGAAGAGAAGGGAACTTCCAAACTCATTTACAAGCCCAGCATTACCCTGATAGCAAAAATCACACAATGACATTACAAGAAAAAAGAAGTACAGGCCAATATCCCTGATATAGATACCAAAATTGCTCAACAAAAATACTAGCAAACCAAATTCAACAGCACATTAAAAGAATCATACACCATAACGAAGTGGTCATCAATTTCTGGGATGCAAGGATGCTTCAACATATCAAATCAAAAAGATGATACACCACATGAACAGAATGAAGGATAAAAATCATTATCATTTCTATAGATGCAAAAAAAGCATTTGACAAAATTCAACACCCATTTATGATTTTAAAAAAGAACTCTCAATAAATTACATATAGAAGGAATGTACCTTAGGGTACCTGGGTGGATCAGTTGGTTAATGTCCAACTTCAACTCAGGTCATTATCTTGCAGTTCATGAGTTCAAGCTCCATATTGGGCTCCATGCTAATGGCTCAGAGTCTGGAGCCTGCTTTGGATTCTGTGTCTCCCTCTCTCTCTCTCTACCACTTGCCTGCTCACATTGTCTCTCTCTCTCTCTCAAAAATATATAAACATTAAAAAAAATTAAAGAAGGAATGTATCTCAACATAATAAAGGCCATATATGTTAGGCACAGCTAACGTCATACTCAAGAGTGAAAAGCTGAAAACTTTTCCTCTAAGATCAGGAAAAAGACAAGGTGCCTACTCTGACCACTTCTAATCAACATAGTACTGGAAATCCTCACTAGAGCAATCAAGCAAGAAAAAGAAATAAAAGGCATCTGAATCAGAAAGGAAAAAGTAAAATGGTCTCTGTTTGCAGATGACATGATATTATAGATAGAAAATTCTAAAGACCCACAAAAAAAAAAAACAATAAAAATAATAATTCAGTAAAGTTTCAGGAGACAGAATCAACATACAAAACTCAGTTGCATTTCTGTATGATAACAGTGAACTACTCAGAAAATAAATTAGGAAAAAAATCCTATTTATTGTTACATTAAAAAGAATTAACTACTTAATAATAAATTTAAGGAAGTAAAAATTCTATACACTAAAAACCATTAAACATTGATAAAATATTAAAGAGGACACAAATAAATGGAAAGATATCCCATCTTCATGGATTGGAATTAATATTTTAAAATATCCATACTGCCCAAAGCAATCTACAGAGTGAATGCCATCCCAAAGAAAATTCCAATGGCATTTTTTTCACAGAAATAGAAAAAACAATTCTAAATTCATATGAAACCGAAGACTGCCAAAGCAATCTTGAAAAAGAACAATGCTACAGCTACAGTAATCAAATAGTAGGTTACTGACATAAAAACAGACACATATTCCAATGGAACAGAATAGAGATCCTAGAAATAAACCCATACATATCAGTCGACTAATCTTCAAGATGCCAAGAAGCCAAATTGAGAAGAGAACTTCAATAATTGGTATTGGGAAAACTAGATATCCAGATGCAAAAGAATAAACTTGGACCCTTATCTTACATAATACACAAAATCAACTCGATGTGGATTAAAGATTTAAATGTAAGACTTGAAACCACAAGCTCATAGGAGAAAACATAGGGACAAATCTCCTTGATATTGGTCCTAGCAATAATTTTTTGGATAACACCAAAAACACAGTCAACATATGCAAAAGTTAGCAAATTGGATTACATAAAACTAAACAGCCTCTACAGCAAAGGAAACAATCAACACAATGAAAAAGCAACCTATGGAATGGGAGACAATATTTGCAAACTATATATCTGATGAAAGCTTAGTATTCAAAATATATAAGGAACTTGTTCAGCTTAATAGCAAGAAAAGAATGAACTTAAATTAAAAATGTCAAAGGACTTGAATAGACATGTGTCTAAAGAAGACACACGCACACAAAAAAAGACACATAAACAGCCAACAGGTATGTGAAAAGGTGTTTGACATCACTACTCATAAGAGAAATGCAAATAAAAACCACAATGAAGGGTTCCTGTGTTGTTCAGTCAGTTAAGCATCCAATTCTTGATTTCAGCTCAGGTCATGATCTCATGAGATTGAGCTCTGCATGGGGCTCCACCCTGTTATCTGTTAGCTGTTAGTGCAGAGTCTGCTTGGGATTCTCTCTTTCCCTCTCTCTCTGCCCCTTACTCTCTCTCTCTCTCTCTCTCTCTCTCTCTCTCTCTCCCTCTCAAAATAAATAAACTTAAAAAAAAAGACAAAACCGCAATGATATATCACTTTACACCTGTTAAGATGGATAGTATTTTAAAAACAATAGATAACAAATGTTGGCAATGAGTGAAGAGAACTGTGGTACACTGTTGCTCAGAAAGTAAATTGGGATAGCCATTATGAAAACAGTACACAGGGTCTTCATAAAATAAAATATAGAACTATCTTGTGATCCACTAATCCCACGTCTGGATACTTATCCAAAGAAATTAAAACCAGGATCTTGAAGAGAGCTATAGTCCCGTATTTGTTGCAACATTATTCACAATAGCCAAGATGTGGAAATAGCCTAAGTGTTCATCAATGGAGATACAGATGAAGCAAATATGGTATAATATACAATGGAATATTATTGAGCCTTAAAAAGAAAGGAAATCCTGCCACTTGCAACAACACAATATGAATAAACATTATGTTATGTGCAGTAAGCCAGATACAGAAAGACATGAGTGGTATGATCTCACTTATATGTGGAATCTAAAATAGTGAAACTCATAGTATTTTTTTTAATTTTTTAATGTTTATTTATTTTTGACAGAGAGAGAGAGACACAGAGTGTGACTGGGGGAGGGTCAGAGAGAGCGAAGGAGACACAGAATCTGAAACAAGCTCCAGGCTCTGAGCTGTCAGCACAGCCGAAGTCAGATGCTTAACTGAATGAGCCACCCAGGAGCCCTGAAACTCACAGAATATGAGTATAGAACATATACAACATGTCAACATGTGGTTGACAATGGCTGAGGTAAGGGGAAATGGGGAGGTGATGGTCAAAGGATGCAAACTTTCAGTCATGCAGATAAATAATCTCTATATATTTATCATTCAGCTTAGTGTCTATAGCTAACAATCCTGTCTTACATACTTAAAATTTGCTAAGAGTGTAGATCTTATGTTAAGTGTTCTTACCACACACACACACACACACACACACACAAATAATAATAATAATAATAAAATGGACAAGAGAAAACTATGGGAGAAGATTGATATGTCTATGACCTTGATGGTGGTGATGGTTTCATGGGTGTATTCTTATACCTAAAATCATCAAGTTGTATACATTAAATATATACCATTTTTTATATGATAACCATGCCTAAAAAAAAACTGGTTTAAAAAATACAATACAATTACAAACACTCCAAAGAAAATGAAATACTTAGGTAAATTTAAATCATGAATAAGATCTATATTACGGAATATTACAAAATGCTTGTTATAAAAAGAGACCTAAATAAATGGAGAGACATACTGTATTCCTGGATTGGAAGACAGGACACATTAAAAATAACAATTCTCCCCAAATTGGCCTATAAATTTAATGAAATTCTGTCAAAATTTCATCCAGGATTTCTTTGTAGCCATAGACAAAGTATTCTAAAATTTACATGGAAAGATATAGACTCTAGAATAGCTAAGACAGTCTGACAAAAAGGAAAAATAAAATAGGAAGAATTACTCTAGCTGTTATTAAGTCTTACTGTACAAACAGGATGATATTGGCAGAGGACAAGATCAAAAGACCAGAATAGTGAACCCAGAAACAGACCTGCACAAATATGCCCAACCAAGTTTTCACAAAGGTGCAAAAGCAATTCAGTGGAATACCCCTTTCAACAAATGGTGCTGAAGCAATTGGACATCCATACACACACACACACACACACACACACACACACACACACACACAGAGACACAGGTCACGCAACCTAAATTTCAGCCTATGCAAAATTTAATTCAAAATGGATCACAGGCAAGTAAAACTATAAGGACTTTAAGGAAAAACATGGGAGAAAATCTTAGGGATCTAGGTCTAGGCAAAGAGTTCTTAGAGTTGAGATCAAAAGTTCAGTCCATAAAAGAGGAAAAAATAAGTTGGACTATATTAAAAATTTTAAATTTGTTCTGCAAAAGACCCTGTGAAAAAAGAAGAAAAGAGAAGCTACGGACTGAGAGAAAAATATTTGCAACCACGTGTTTAACAAAAGACTGCTATCTAGAATATATACAGAACTCTCAAAACTCAACAGCAAAAATAACAATCCAATTCAAAATTGGCAAAAGACAGGAAGAGATATTTCACTGAAAAGGATATACAGATGGCATATAAGCACAAAAAAGATGTGTAACATCAGTAGCCATGAAGGAAATACAAATTAAGACCATGATAAGATATTCAATACCCACCTCTTAGAACAGCTAAAAATACAAAATAGTGACAACACCAAATGCTGACAAAAATGAGAGAAACTGGATCACTCATACACTGTTGGTAGGAATGCAAATGACACATTCTCTCTGGAAAACTGTTTGGCAGTTTCTTATAGAAATAGACATGCAGAGTGGGTGATGGGCAAGGAGGAGGGCACTTGTTGGGATTATCACGGGGTGTTGTATGGAAACCAAATTGACAATAAATTATTCAAAAAAAGAAAAAAAAAAGAAATAGACATGCAACTACCATATGACCCAGTAGTTGAACAGTTGGGCACTTATCCCAGAGAAATGAAAGCTTATACTCCCACAAAAACTCATACATGATTGTTTGTAGAAATTTATCAGTAAGAGTCAAACACTGGAAACATCCCAGATGTCCTTCAACAATGAATGCTTCAACAAACTGTGGTATATCCATACCATAAAATATCACTCAGCAATAAACAGGAATGAACTACTGATTCATACAACAATCTCAAGGGAATTATGCTGAGTCAAAAAAAAAATCCCAAAAGGTTATATACTATAAAATTCCATTTATATAACATTGAATAGATGACAAAGCTTAAAAATGGAGAAGAGGTCATCAGTTGCTAGAAGTTATGGAAAGGGGTGGAGGAGGGAGGGAAGGAAGTGGTGTGCCCATAAAAGGGCAAGAGAAGGGATCTTAGTGGTAATGCAATTGTTATGTATCTTGACAGTATTAATGTCAACTTCCTTGTTGTGGTATTACACTATAGTTTTGCAATTTATTACTACCAAGAGAAACTGAATACATATTACACAGAATTCTCAGCATTGTTTCTTACACCTGCCTATGAATACATAATTATCTCAAAATCAAAAATGTGTGCTGTGCGTGTTTGTGTATGTGCATATACAGCTATTTAAAAAGAATACATTGACCTGAAAAATATACATTACTGTTAAGCACCTAAGTGTAGTACTTGATAAAAGTAAATACTGCAATAAATACTTGTCAAATGAACAAAAGAAAATTATGTAAAATATACTATTTGCTCCCAAAAATATAAAAACTAAAAACTAAAAATCTAAGTCTTTATATAATTACATATGAGCATGGAGAAAAGTGTAAAAGAATGCAGGATGTCAAGAAAAATTACTTCAGAGTAGAGCAAGGGTTGGAAAGAGGACAAGATAAAGAGAGATTATTAATTTTTTCTTTGTAATCTTTATAATTCTAGTTACAGTAGACACCTGTGAAATTTGGAGATTTAGGGAAGACACGATTAAGAAAAGATGTTTTTTAAATATTTTCAGATTATTTTGGAAAAAGTAAACAATCCAAAACAATGAAAGTCAAACAATATGAATGTATGAATATGACTGTTGGATGCTATCAGCACACTGATATTCAAATGATACAAAGTTTGCAAAATGAGGGAAATGCAGCTCTTATCTGCAGGGAAGTTGAGGTGAGACCCCAAAGTGAGAAGAAAGCTGAGACTACATGATTACAGACTAAGCAGAAGAAGCAATTAGAAGAACAAGGAACATAATTGTGTGACAATAAATTCACCAGACTCAAGAGACAGTCCATACCCAGGCTCCCTAGACTATCAGACAACTCTATGGCATTGCTCCCTCCACATAAAAACGGAAAAAGATGGGTTGGGAACACATACACAAAAGTGACTATCAAAATACAGAAAGTGGCACTGACACTGTGCACACTGCAGAGAAGACAGATTTGAGTGACATGAAAACTGAGACAAAACTGACATTTCCAATGAATCCTAAGCCCAGGTCAGTGACACACTTACAGTGTAGCAACTTCTACGGATGTTTTACATTGCTCTCAGTGCACAAGGGAAGGAAGAGAAGAAGGGGTGCTTGCCAGGGAATTATGAAACATTGTGTCTTTAGGGAAGCTAAAGCGCACAGCTGCAGGCCTTTGAGGAAGGAGTCGTGTGACATAAAATTTGCAATGCAACCAAAGAGGAAAGGCAGATAAGTCCTAAATGCATTATGTACAGAAGCTATGATGAAAAGAAAGAAGACATTGATTTGAGTGGATGCAAGAATATTCAAGTAAATTTAGAGGTTAGGAGAAAAGCTATCTTATTTACCTACAGATTTTAGACAAAGCAAGTTTGCTGGTCCTTCAACCTGAATTGGTACTTTGGTCTAGGGAAGGAAGGCGAGAGGCAGGCTAAGGAGAAATTAAATTACACATGATAAAAAGATGGAATCCAACTTGATTTAGTTTTATGAAGCCAATGTAACCTTGATACTATATAGTCATTAAAAGGATCCATTTTGGACTCACACTGACCTGGATTCAAATCCAGACTCATTTGAAGTTTTGTTATCAGAAGTCAGCTATCTACATGTCAGTTATTTTATTTGTAAAATGGAAATAATGGCAGTACTTCCCTCATAAGGACATTACATCGAATGAGGTGATACATGTAATGCTTAGTCCAGTGCCTGATCACAGTAAGTGTTGGCAAGGGTGTGAAACAACAAGAAATGTTACACAATGTTGTTGGGAATGAAAAATGATATAACTACTTTGGAAAAGCATTTCTTATAAACATACACTTAGACATGATACACTGACACCATTCCTAGGTATTTACCCAAGAGAAATGAAAATATTTCTACACAAAGATTCGTATGACAATATTTACTACAGCTTTATTAATGATAGTTAAAAGATGAAGACAACCTAAATGTCAATTAAAAGAATAATGGATAAAAAATTGTGGAATATTCATAGAATGGAATACTATTCACCTATAAAAAGGAATGAACTAAGGATACCTGTAAGAAAATGGATGACTCTCAAAAACATGTTGAGTGAAAGAAGTCTTATACAAAATAGTACATGATCCCATTTATAGAAAATTCTAGAAAAAGTAAAAGTAAATTAAAAATACAGAAAGTATACTACTAGCAGCTTGAGGCTGGGGCTGGGGTCAGTGTTACAGGGAATTAACCACAAAAAAAAACAAGGAACATTTGGGGATGATAAAATGTTTTATTTCTTTATTGGGATGGTGCTTATATGAATATATACATTTGTATCTAAAATCAAATTATATACTTAATATGGGTGCACTTACGCCAATAAATTGATTTTTAACTGTAAGAAACCTAGAATAAATTTTCAAAAGATGTGCATTGTCATCATGGAGAAATCATTAAATTTTATTGAATAAAATAAAAGGAGACTTGAATAGACTTTGAAAAAATGGTAAAATATAACAGGTTATGAATGGAAAGATTCCATATTAGGATAGGAATGCTCCTCAATTAATCTATAAGCTAAATTTATTCCCAACTAAGATCCCATAAGGTTTTCATGGAAGTTAGCATATTAGGAGGATAGGAATGCTCCTCAATTAATCTATAAGCTAAATTTATTCCCAACTAACATCCCATAAGGTTTTCATGGAAGTTAGCAAAGTGATTATAATAATCATGTAACAGAATAACGGTGCAAAAAAAAGCCAAGATGTTTCTGGAAATACACACACAGAGAAGAATAAGAAAGGGTGACTTGCTTGTCAGATATAAAGATATTTACAGTAATACTGGTGAAGAATTAGCATATAACATTAATATAATAGAGAACATAGCCTAGATCAAATCTATTATATATAGGAATTATTTTGTAATAATTGTATATTATTGTAGAAAAGTACTAGAAAAACCAAGTTTCCTTTTAAGAAAAATAAAGAAATAAAACTATACCCTGGTCTCATATCATACACACAAAAATAAATTTCAGATTGACTAAAAGAATTAAATGTAAAAAAAATGTCTAAACACCATAAAATGTATAACCTTTACAATCTCAGGGTAGGAAAGGAATTATTAAATAATACACAAAAGTACATGGCCAAGATGTGCTTTTTATTAAAATTCAAATTTTCTGTAAGACAAGTGATACCATAAACAAAATTAAAAGATCATTAACAGACTGGAAGGTTGTATTTCCAACATAAAACAAAGGACTAGTGTCTAGAATATACAGAAAAGGTGTACAAAAAAATATAGAGGGGAGGGTAAGACAACTCACCAGAAAAATAGGCAAAAGAAATGATCAATTTATAGAAGAGGAAATATAAATTTATAGACCAATAAATATATTTGAAATATAAATTAAAATAATGAGCTCATGTTACTACTTAATCAGATTCACAAAATCGTAAGAGTCTGATAATATAAAGTGTTGTCAAAGATGTTGAAACACAGGATCTCTAATAAACTGCTAGTGGGAATACAAACTGCAAAAACTATTTTGCAGAACAATTTAATAATATCTGCTACAGATATAAATGTGCATATCTAATGACCCAGCAATTCCACTTCTAGATGTTTGGTCTAGAGAAACTATTATCCATGTGAAAAAAGAGGCATGTATAAAAATATTAAATTGCAGTATACACAGCAAAATCTCCAGAAACAATAAGTCCACCGATAAAGAAATTTTGGCAAAATCATATGCTATAAAACTATGTATACATGTAAAGGGGTGATAAAGCTCTGTATACCTGCATAAACACAACTCAAAACATAATTTCCTGTATACAGTAGGAAATAATTTATGTAAATATCTAAAAGCACCAACTACCAAAGCATTATAAAAACTGAATTCGAAAGATACACAAAATTCATGATAATTATTGTCTCTAAGGTGAGAAGGAAACACTATAGAAGATAAAAGAGACTTTATCTGTAACTTTTATTACCTTTATTAAAAAGGAACTGAAAACAGGTGGAACAAAATAGTAGTAACTATCAATTTTGAATGTCTTGATAATGTGTGCGTTTGTTATTCTTTGTACTTTTATATATATTAGCCACTTCTCAAATAAAAGTATGACTAAAAAAATGAAGAATATTAAAAACGAGTTATGAGGCTGCTGCAATATTCTAAGGTTGGGGGGTGTACAATGGGACATACTCCAGTAGAGATGAAAGGAGACAGATACGCAAGCTATTACGGAAGTGGGCCTTGGTGGCTGTGTGAATGTAATGTTGAGAGGCTGTTTCCCCATTTATAATACTATGCTTGGCATATAATGAGTTCTTAATGTTTGCTGGATTTCTGTGGATGACATTAGTACTTTCTGGTTGTAGGAGTTTCAGCCATGCAATATGAGCTTAGAGGAAGGGAGTTAATGGTGGAAATGATAAAGGTGCTACCTGTTACCTCAGAAAAGAATTTCAGGGAATTAATTTCTCAAAAGATTGCCCCAATAAACATACTTCAGAAATTCCCTTCTAAATGCTAGAGAACCTTTAGAGAGAACTACTCATCTTCTGTAAAGAAAGTCTTTGGAAGACCAACCCAGCATTGGTCACCTTAGCCAATTACTGGTCAGAGAGACTTAGTCAGAAAAAGCCTCTCCCCTGCCTCACATTGAAAGGAAAGAATGATTGGACAAGTTGAGAGGGAGGTTTCAGCACCATAACCCAACTTTTCTGTCTTGCAGTGTTGCCTGGGAAACAAGGACAGGAACTGTGACCTCAGCATGCAAGAGAATACTAGAGTCAGTGCTATACGTAGTCAAAGGAGGAGTCAATCCAAAGGATTGACCCTGCTGCAGAGGAAGGGAAAATGGATAAGGACAGCAGACAATTTTACAGGAGAATTGATCAAACTACACCTGACCTATTCCATACCAGAAACTGACTTCTACTAGATCCTATTATAATAGGGAGAATAATTCCTCTCACAAATTTATAATATTGGTGCTGGAAGATACACTACCCTAGGTATTGGGGACCCCCAGTACCCCTGGAACTTTATGGAATATTAAAGATGTTCTTGTGGAAGGACTGGGGAGCCTCAGATGGAGGAGGGAAGTGAAGCTAGAAGACCTAGAAAACAGAGTGGTGTGGTGGTTCCAGGTCATCCACATCTCCATAGGTATGGAGTGCCCCTTGATCTTACCTTGGGCTTATAAAGTCTCTCTACCCCACCAGAAATTGAGGGAAAGTGAAACGCCTGGGCTATTGTGGTGCTACTAGTCACAGAGGGGTCTCATACTCACCTGGGAAGTGAGACTTGACCAATTAAGAGGTTGCCCTAAGAGGTTTCTAGAAGAGGATTCAGTGTTGAGTGGTACCACTAGGACCCAAGGTTTTCTGATCTGTAATCTACTGTATAAATGGATAAACTACTGTTATATGTTGTCGTTCACTGGCCATTGTAAGCAGAAAATCAGAGCAGAGCCATACGACACAAGCTGATCTCAGGAAACCCTATTCTATAGCAGATGGTGGTGGTAGCTGCATTAGTCAAAGAAATGAGAAATTCAGGGTCAATTCCCCAACAGAGCCCTCTGATTCCTATTTCCCATGCCAGTCAAGGAGCAACAGAGAGGTCCAATGAGCCCCTTCTTCCTCCCTCTCTAACTTCACCCCCTCTATAGGGCTGGCATCCACCCCCGGAGAGCAGACTCTGGCATACAGCCCCAAAAGGTCTCAGGTGTACTGTCAGATTCCCTCTTCCAATGGCCAATGTCAGAGGGAAAGACCAGTTAGGTGACCCCCCCCAATCTATTCAGAGAGTTTCTATAATGTTGGACTGGGGCCTGGGAGACCAAAAAAGGAACTCTTCTAGAGATAAAGTCAGTGATATCCCCCAATACAGCCTGGATTAATAGACAGTGGGCAACATAGAATACAGCAGATTTGCAGGAACTTAATGATTTCAATTTTGTTGGGTTTAAAAGATCTGTGATTTATCTTATGAACAATCTTTTGTACAGTTACGCCTGTACAGGACAGGCATATGTCAGCCAAAAGTCCAATTAGTGTTCTCTTGAAGCCATTGGATATAATGGCATTCCAGGCCTTTTTTCTCCCAGTCGTCTCCTTTCTGGCTCTCCACCCATGTCCCTAGCTCCCAAGTGCTCCTCCCCTACCTCAGCAATCCTAGGATAACCTGAACTTCTCCTTCCAGGAACAGATCCTTTTGCCCCAAATATCCTAGAAAACTCTTAGTCATGTGCTAAATCTCAGCAGAAATGTTTAAAGCAGTGGCTAAGAGCAAGAATGCTAAGACCAGACCCAGTTAGTACCTAACTGCTATTTACTAACTGTTCGCTCCTGGATAAGTTACTTATTTTTGTGCCTTACTTATCTTTGTGCCTCAGTTCTTTATCTGTAAAATGGGGAAAATCATTGTACCTATTGCAAATACATGTTGTGGGAATGAGGCTTAGAGCACTGCCTGGATACAGGAAACTGTAGCCATTATTATAATTCAGAGAAGAGGGAAAGGCTCCTTCCCCTGTGCTCCCACCATATCTGGTACTAATCTCAATGAATGCTTCTAAAGTAGACCTCTAACAACTGTTTGCATCACTGTGTCCACTAGACAGTGAGCTCCTTGAGGGCTGCAGTGTCTTGTTATTGCCAATGTATCCTCAACATATGGTACAGGGCCAGGCACAAAAGAGATTCAATCAGATCTGCTATAAAGCTGGTTTTGAAAAGCAAATTTGTTCCAACCAATTGCTACATTAGGGAACTGAGTAAAATAGAACTGAGTGAATTTCATGTTTTATTATTGTGTGATTCCCTCTGCCAGAAACTAGGTGAATGCACAAAACTGCATTCGAAACGGCTGAACATAGCAGCAAAGGAAAATCCAACATCCACACACCTGAAACACCTCACCACTTAGGTTATGAACCACACTTATCTACATCTGGTGTTACAACATTCCACCCAATTTAGGATTCAGTAGTCCCCTACTATCTGCAGGTTATACGTTCCAAGACCCCCAGTAGATGTCTGAAACTACAGATAGTACCAAACTCTATACACAGGCATACCTCAGAGATACTGCGGATTCAGTTCCAGACCACCGCAGTTAATGCAAATATAGCAATAAAGTGACTCAAATGAATTTTTGTTTTCCAGTGCATATAAAAGTTATGTTTATACACTACTGTAGCCTAGTAAGTGTACAATAGCATTATGTCTTTTAAAAAATGTGATTACATTAATTTAAAAACTTTATTGCTAAAATATGCTAACCATCGTCCGAGCTTTTCAGTGAGTTGTAATCACTGACTACAGATCAACATAACAAATATAATAATAACGAGAAAGTTTGTGGGATGCCTGGATGGCTCAGTTGGTTGGCTGACCAACTTTGGCTCAGGTCATAATCTTGCAGTTCATGAATTCGAACCCACATTGAACTCTATGCTGATAGCAAGGAGCCTGGAACCTGCTCTGGATTCTGTGTCTCCCTCTCTCTCTGCCCCCCTCTCCTCTCTCTCTCTCAAAAACAAAAAATAAACATTAAAAAAAGTTTTTTAAATAATGGAAAAGTCTCAAATGTTGAGAAATTTACCAAAATGTGACACAGACACAAAGTGATCAAGTGCCGTTGGAAAAATGGCGGTAGACTTGCTACAAGCGGGGTTGCCACAGATCTTCAATTTGTAAAAAAACACATTCTCTGTGAAGCACAATCAAGCGGAACGCAGTAAAACGAGGTATGTCTGTACCGTGTTTTCCTATACATACATACCTATGACAAAGTGTAATTTATAAATTAGGCATGGCAAGAGACTAACCATATAACTGATAATAAGAATAATTATAACATACTGTAATAAAAGTTATGTGAACGTAGTCTCTCTCTCAACATACTGTAATAAAGGTTATGTGAACGTAGTCTCTCTCTCTCAAAATATCTTACTGTGTTGTACTCACCTTTCTCCCTGTGATGACGTGTGAGAGGATAAAATGTCCACGTGAGGACACAGAGTGAGGGGAATGACGCAGCATTGTGACGTAGAGTTAGGCTACAGTCGACCTTCTGACGATTCGTCAGAAAGAGGATCATCTGCTTCCGGAATGGGCAGCGGGCAATTGAAACTGCGGCAGCGAAACCACAGATAAGGGGACTACCGTTGTCGTCCCTTCTACAGTTTCTCAGTTATTCACCAGCTGCTTCTAACGTTTCCACAAGGAAAACTCCAGGTCTTTTTCAAGGTAAAATGTCATATTTATTGGTGTGTTTATATACTTTCTAACCAGTTAACATGTGTACAATGGTGCCACCATTTTTATTAGGGTCTTATCCTTTTTTTTAAGTGTCACCGACGAAGTTTTAGAATGTTGTGCCCTACTGCCACTTTTCCCGCAAGCCCTGTTTTTTACTGCATTATTTTGTATAGTGTGCTGATTTTTAGACTATGTTTCAGAGCAGAATCAGACCCAGTGGACTCGGGGTTGATTGGTGAATAAGTCTTTCTTTCTCATCTCCATGGATACCTAAGGCTCCTGAAACTGTCGGAGCCCGTGTTAGTCAGCAAACGCTGTTTGGACCAGCAGTACTGTCACACAAATTAAAGTAATGAATATTTATTCATGGACAACGACATGCCAGGTAGTGTGATGAGCAGTGACGCTAACTGGCTAATAAAAAGCATTGCGTGTAACTCTTTCAGCCTAGTGGGAGAGAGACAAGTAATTAAAACAGAGGGGACTCATGCTATTCAAGAATACAGCAAGGTCTTCTCTCCAGACTTTAGGGAGTCAACAAAGACCTCCCAGAGGAAGTGTTCCTCTTTCCCAGATCTTTCCACTCCCATAGGTCCGTCTCTTTCCTCGTTGCCCCCATCTCTGCCTCCTTGCTCTACTTCTTAAAGTTACCTATCACACAGAGCAAGGAGGAAGCGCAGGGAAGAGTTAATTTGGCACAGGTGGGCAGGGTAAGGGCCCTGAGGGACGCTTGTGGAAGAGCTTCATAAAGGGCCCCATAGGCGCTGGTCAAAGTGAAGACAAGCTGCTAACACCCGGTGTACAGGATCTTTCTCCAGTCGGTCTTCTGCTGGTGCTTTTCTCTTCATTCCTTTATCCGTTCAATGTTTATTAATCTTCAGCCGCGAGCTAGAGTCTGGGTGGAATCGGTTCTACTCACCCTGCCGCCTCCAACATCAGAGATGCTTCTTCCACGTATGGCTGCTACCCCAGATTGAATGCCATTTCCTCCCCTTCTGTCACCTCCACTCCCTCTGGCACCCCAGGAATAAGATTTTAGCGGGACCCTCTTCTGGATTGTGAGAAAGGTAGGAAGACAAAGAATTTCCTTTTTTTTTCTGCCATCTCTCTTTCTCTGTTCCTTCCTAGGTCCAACTTCAAATCTCCAGCTGGTGTTCAAGTTCCCTGCATCAAGTTAAAAATAATGGAAGTACCCCCAAAACCTACCAGATTCTCTCTGGTCACATCGGGCTTCCATTTCCACTCTGGTCCCATCTTCCTCCTCCTCCTATTTCTCCTCTTCTCTTTACTTTCTTCTCCAGGGCTCATGCCCAGAATGTTAAAGCTGGACAACACTGCAACCATTGTGCCCACCCCCATTTTACAGCTGAGGAAACTGAGGCCCGGGAGTTCTGCCTAAGGGTATACACAGTCAAGGACAGTGCAGCCTGGGGCCTGATACCCAACCAGCTCTGGCTTTCTCCCCATCATACAGAGACTGAGATGGACTCTACTTTGGATCCTAAGGAAGAAAATCCTCATGTCAGTCACAGCTCTCAGGTGACCTCCAACTGTACCAGCCACTGCAACAGTGACACCCTCCTTTCTCAATAGCAGTATCTCCCCTGTTCTCCCCCTACGACACTCATGGGCTTCCAGACACAAAGGATTCTCCCATCCAAGCTAGTGTAGTGACCTTGATTATCCATCAAAAACCCCAACCAAAGGTTATAACCCTGTGATCCCCCAACCATGCACTATCCCTACACATACCCCATGGATGGCTCTCTGCCATTGTGACACCCTCCAAAATCTCTGCCTTTGTCCTTCCTCTTTCAGGAGTCATGCCCCCATGAACCCTAAAGCTTTCCTCCCCACAGGATGGTAGAAAGTCCACATTCCAACTCCACCTTCCCACGACCAACCTTCTTCATACTGACTGGCATTCCAGGGCTAGGGGCTGCCCAGGCCTGGCTGACACTGGTCTTTGGGCCCATGTATCTGCTGGCCCTGCTGGGCAATGGAACACTGCTGACATTGGTGCAGATAGATTCCACACTACAGCAGCCCATGTTTCTACTCCTGGCCGCACTGGCAGCCACAGACCTGGGCTTAGCTACATCTATAGCTCCGGGGTTGCTTGCTGTGCTTTGGTTTGGGCCCCGGCCTATGCCGTATGGTGCCTGCCTGGTCCAAATGTTCTTTGTTCACGCACTGACTGCTGTGGAATCTGGTGTACTCTTGGCCATGGCCTGTGATCGAGCCGTGGCAGTAGGGCGTCCACTGCATTACCCTCTCCTAGTCACCAAAGCCCGTGTAGGCTATGCAGCCCTGGCACTGGCACTGAAAGCTGTGGCTATTGTTGTGCCTTTCCCTCTGCTGGTGGCGCGATTTGAGCACTTCCGAGCCAAGACCATAGACCATGCTTACTGTGCACACATGGCGGTGGTAGAGCTGGTGATAGGCAACACACGGGCCAACAATTTGTATGGGCTGGCACTTTCACTGGCCGTGTCTGGTATAGATATCCTGGGCATCGCTGGCTCTTATGGGCTCATTGCTCATGCTGTGCTGCGGCTGTCTACCCAGGAGGCCCGTGCCAAGGCCTTTGGCACATGTAGTTCCCACATCTGTGTCATTCTGGCATTCTATGTACCTGGTCTCTTCTCCTACCTCACACACTGCTTTGGTCGTCACACTGTCCCAAAGCCCGTGCACATCCTTCTCTCTAATATCTATTTGCTGCTGCCACCTGCCCTCAACCCACTCATCTATGGAGTCCGCACCAAGCAAATCAGAGACCGACTCCTGGAAACCTTCACATTCAGAAAAAGCCAGTTCTAATGGGCAAAAAAAACAATGGAGTCTAGTGGTGGAGGTGAGGGAATATTCCGAAGAGAGCCTAGGACCCAGAGGTGTGGATTATTTCTTCATCCCACTGTCTACATATGACTATGATAATCACTCAACAAATTATTTGCTGTGAAGCCTCTACTATGTGTATTGCTACCATCTGCAGACTTTGGTCCATCCACGTATCTTGCCTGGGAGGCAGGAGTCAAGGGGTTGCATGTTACCACGCAGGAAAATAAGATTAGGAATTACCATGGTTCATAGTACACAAGATTTAATTTAAAAAAAACTTCCTTTCCTACCCCTTCCATTATTTTAATCAAAGTCTGCCCATGTCTCCACACAAAAGCTCCTCTACTGATTCTAGACCTGGGGACCTGGGAAGAGTGACGCTGCCTCTGAAGAGAAGTGCGTGGGTACTTGTCCGGGATCACAGCCCTCTTCATTCCTGGAGCCAGATTATCATTAGGGAAGGAGTTACAGGCTTATTCCCCACATTCTCACAATCTGGATAACGTGCCCAGAAAAGGGTCCCAAAATTGGCCAGCAGACTGATCTTTGCCATGCCTAGTTCAGAGAATCCTCTTGGTCTCACAGGGTAGGGTCTATTTCCCCTACCCCCACTCTCCTGTCAATATCTCAAGAATTAATGGCTAGAACTCTCCCTGGGCTTATAGCCTTAGGAGTCAGAGGTCCAACTTAAAGAAATTTTGAGGGGCACCTGGGTGGCTCAGTCGGTTAAGCATCCAACTTTGGTCCAGGTATTAATCTCATGGCTCGTGGTTTGAGCCCCACATCGGGTTCTGTGCCTCCCTCTATCTCTGTACCCCATCCCCCACTCAGACTCTGTCTCTCTCTCGAAAATAAACATTTAAAATTTTTTTTAAAAAAAGAAATTCTGATATCCCAGGAAATCACTGTAACCACTTTACCTGCTTGTCTGAGGTCTAGTCACTGTGGTCTCTTATCAATTTGCTCTTCTCTACGTCTTCAGCCAAGAATGCTGAGTTCCCAAATAAAATCTACATCAGCACCCCCATTTGGATTGGCCAACATCACTAGAAGCACATGATGTTGGTGTAGGAGTAGCTCACACTGCTGTGGCTACCAGAGAATAGAGATATTACACAGGAAGTGTCATGGTGTTGCCCAACAGGGGACTGACCTTCAGCTAAGATTACAATGGAAGCGACATTGCGCAAAAGATCTTTCACACCAGCGTGGAGCCCATAATGAATATAATCTCAGACAAAAAGCAGGGATTCACTGTTAGAAGGTCAGAGAAAGGTGGAGGCTGCACAGGCAGACCCAAGCTCTTTGAGAAAACTGTCATAACTGCGGGTATCAGAGTCAGCCATGAGGACCTGAAGCCAAGTGCAATGCTAAGCACTCAGCACAGAGAGCTGGACCAACTACCATGGAAAAGCACACAGAACAGGAGGCTGCAAATCTGAAAAGGCAGGTAACATCCTCTCAGGGCCACATGGGATCTCACCAGGTCCTCACTAACAAGGAGCTGACGAGAAAGCCGAGAAGCTCTGCATGATTTTCAGAGGTGTCACATTGAGAAGATCAACAGTTTTCCTCAAGTGTGGGCACATTTTCAAGACTAATCTTTTTCATGAAGTTCTGAGTTGAAAAAACTCTTCAGGCAATGATTTTGTGGATAATTGTGACAAAATTCTAATCCTAATTGGTTGTGAGTCATTAAGATGTCCATACCCTTCTCTTAGGGATTCCTCTTCAATAAATCTATCCTGACAAAATAATTAGAGATGTGAACCAAGATGTATGCAGTAAGATATTTATTACAACTTTATTATAAAGAAATGTATGTGTGACAAGACTGTCACACGTACACACGCACACATTTTTTGCCTCTCCCCTCTGGTACATGAAAAAAGGAAATCCTATGCAGCCAACATTCACAAGCAATGAATTCTGTCACCTTCCCACCACAGGAAACCTCTTCTCTAAGGCACCTTCATTCCCTGGTTGTGCACAGCTCCCCAGCGCAGCTGATTCCAAAGTTGTGCATCGTTCATTGCAAGAACCTTCTTCAAGCCAAAAATCCACACCCTTGGACATTAGTATTTTGTCTGGATTGAGATCACACACATACCTACCATGTGATGTGTTCAGAAGACTACCGGCACTCCCTTACTCCTTACAACAACCTGAGAGTAATTCTAAGCACATAATCCCTTATCCAAGGGATAAAAATAAAAAAAATCTCTGAAGAAACAATGTTTTTTTCATAACTTTGGCCCCAAACCTGACCTGAAACATCACGATGGTATTTATAGTATTTATGTATCTCACTTGTTGTGAATATTCATACATTTAACTGCAGAAATATTGATGTGTTTGATTATAGGGCACTGTCCTAAACCTCACTGGGGTACTCCTTTATATATGATAAAGGCACTATATTCCCTTTCTAAAATCCGAAAAATTCTGAAGTCCAAAACACATGTGTCCCTGAAGGTTTCAAATAAGGGATTTGGGACTTGTACGGTTATCCCTGTAGCCTGAGAGAAGTCAGGGCTCTTTATCCCTCCAAAGTCTTTACTATCAACACAATTCTATACTGCCCTGGAAGTTCTTGCAGAGAACCTCATGTTCCCTAAATAACCAGCTCCTGCCTGTTTGATCCTCTCATGCTGTCCAGTCCAGTTGGCACTCAGATACGTTGCAGATGATCTGTGTCCAGAGAAACCCCAGAATATGCCACACTGGAGGCAACCCCATGAGCAGGCTATGGCCCAAACAGCCCAGCCGTGAGGCTCATCGACTCTGTCCAGAGCTCAGTTGTCATGTTTTCCTTCAGTAACTTTCAATCTCAGACTCTATGAGCCGAAGGGAAATACGGTCTCACTTAATGTCAGGGTAGGGCAGTGTGGAATGCATGGAGCCTGAAGAATCATGATCATCAGCAAAAGAGAAGGAGATATGGGCTTCTGGCCAAGGAGTTCATCTCTACCTAATTTCCCCTCTGAGCCCCTCGATGAGAATTTGAAAGCAATCCTCATCACATTTCACCAACAGCCCATCATCCCTGTCCCTACCCTATCCACCCCCTTTCTCATCCTGAAACCCCATCAGGATCTGGATACTCATGTTTATTAGTAACTCCCATCTCTGGACCTCTGCATCTCTGCCTCCTTGCACTGTCTGTTTTGCCCTACATCTGTGTGCCTTGCCCTGGTGTATGTCTCTCTCCCCACTGCTGTCTACCTCTCAGGATTCCTTTCTGGAGGGAAGAGAGGTGCCAACCATGCTATATCAGATGACCCCTCCTGGCGCAGGGCTAAGAGGGCACTAGAGGAAGAGATTTGATTGCGCCTGTCCTGACAAGGAGCCTGGGGTTTCTGGTTTGGTCTCTGAAGCATCTCTCACTTTGCCCACTTCCTTTTCACTACACGTATTTGAACATTCACTGAGCAGATGCCCTCCCGCCACACACTCAGGAGAGCAGAAGGAACATGGTAGTTTCTCCCCTCACCGAAAAGGCACTACCATTTAAATTTTAATTTAAAAGCTGGAATCAGGCCGACTTAAGTCTGAATCCCAGATCCTCCATTAACTCAGTGTATTCCTTGCACTAATTTACTTAACCTCTCTGAGCCTTTTAATTCACTTGTAAAATGAGGAAATAACAGTACTTCAAGAGGTTACTAAAAGGATTAACCAAGATAACAGATTCGGAGTGTTTGGCATAGCCTCTAACATACAAGACTTCAACAAATATTTGATATTAATTCTTCTCCTGAAGTGCAGTCCCATGCCCACAGCCAAACCTTTGTCTAAAGACCTAGCACCCATATATACCCTTAGCTCTAACTAACTGAGGCCAGTTACATCATGTAGGATCATTCCCTGTGTCTCATACTCATACCACCTCAGCCAGCTCAGACGATGGCTGACTTTATGGGACTGCTCTACATGCTGGGCCAGGATAGAAAAGGATGCTCCCCATACAGAAGTGGTCTTCCTGGGCATGCAGGAGAGACTCTCAAAAGGGACTCAAGAGAAGACTCTTTAAGACAGATAAGAGGCAGAGTCAGGGAGTAGCTACTAGAAAGGCTCTCCAGAGTGGCTCTTCTCTGAGGAAAAAACACTCTTCTCCAGCGAACACCAGGTTGAGATCTCTGGACAGGGACACCAAGGGGAAGTCACACACAGATTAGGGCTGCAGGAGGAAAGTGCCAAATAGACACAGATCTCCCTAGGACAGGGAGTGGCGCATGAAGAAAAATTTCCTCAAATTTACCTGGGTAATTCTGGCTTCCTGAAAGTCCTCTCCAGTTACTAAGGCAACATTATCCCAATTAGATTCTTATCCTCCACATTGTCACCACTCAGCATGGCACCCTCCTACACATACACCTGGTATTCATTGCAATTGTAACCCACTCATTAGTAATGGATTTCAACCTAGGCTGTACATCAGAACTGCCTGAGGAGCTTTTAGAAATCCTGATGCCTAGGCACACTCCAGACCAATTAAATCAGAATCTCAGGGGGTAGGATCCAGGCATCTATAATTTTTAAAGCTCGCAGGTAATTCCCAAGGTTAAGGATTAAGGTTAAGAACTACTGCTTGGTTCTCAGTCTAAGTCCTGATCTATACTTCTAGCGTGTCCTTCAGACCCCTATCCAACCTCGTGAAGAAGTCACCTGCAGTCGATAAAGTAGCATAGCAAATTGTTTCAAGAAGGCTGCTGAAGGGGGAAGCCTGATTCTGCTTCCTTAAAGAACTCAGACCAAGAACTACACACACACACACACACACACACACAGAGAGAGACATACACATACACCCAAGCACCCCTGCATTTTCTTCCCCGAAGGAGGAGAAGGGATAAGGGACTCAAGTTTATGGACTCATGCTGTGCATATAGTGAGGCTAGGAAAGAGACTGTCCTCTCCCCACCCAAAGCCCCATTATCTAGCAGGACCTCTATGACCTCATGCTATAGTAGGTCAAAGCCTCAGGCCTGGGGCCTCACCTCTCTGGGCAGTTTGGGGTTCCTGCAGCAGCCACTGCCCTGCCTAACCTCTCCCATACCCCATCATGTTGGTTGGTACCCCCCATCTGCTGACATTGGATGAAGCTGATGCCACCTGGACCCTCATCAAGGATAAAGTAAGAGAGCTAAAGAGAAAGTAACAAAGTGTGACCTAGATGGGTTTGAGCAACTTATGAGTAGGAAGGGGTGGGAAGCTTGAAGATAATATTTACTCAGTGTTTGCTTACACACTGGACACTGTACTAAGTGCTTTGTATACACTGTCCAATTTAATCACAATTGCAAAAAACAGCTAGAAGTTCCTTGAAAGGCAGTAAGAATTGATGAGAACACAGACAAGTGCTAAATCAGGGTAGGACTTAGGAGGTCAGGAAGGCTTCCTGGAAAGAGTGACATTCTAACTAGGCAAGTGGGAATTATTCTTACAATAAGGAAGAGGAATGCTTAATAAACACCTAAAGGAGTTAATGAGCAGGTGGGTGGGTGGGTTAGCGAATGAACAGTGTATAATTAAAAGTACAGCATATATGAAAGCCAGGAGAGGATTTTAAAAAATGCATATTCACGAACTGCAAATAGTCCTCTAGAGCAGAGTTCACGTGAGTAGTGGCGAAAATGAGGTCAAAGAGTTACAGAGGCTGATCATGAAGGGCCTTGTAAGCTTTCTAAAGAAGTTTGGACCTCTTCAGATACCCCCTCCACTTTAACATCCACAAAATGGGAAATTTGGGTTTTGAGCCAAATATGTAGATTTTCAGGAGCAGGCAGATGTCAGCTCTATCTGAGCTGCAAGTACCCAACATATCCTGCCAAATCTAGATGGCCACAATTTCTGAATTTGTAGAATTTGGGGATCAGGTTCCGGTTATATAATCCGAAGGCTAGTGAATTTATAGCACTCATAGAAAGCGGCTCATCAAGTTTAAAACGACCATCTTAAAGTAGTACCTACCAGACTCGAACAGCCTTAATAGATGTAGCTCCATTAGAAATGGAGTTCACCACAAAGGTCAGCTTCCCAGGGAAGCAGAAACAGGAGAGCCAAGGCCCTCGAAAGTATTAGAGCACCTGGCTTCAGCAGGTTGGTCCTGGACAAGATCAAGCATTTCATTAGGATGAAAGTAAATGGGGTCATCAACCAGTAGAAAGCTACACCATCTCTGAGCATCAGAAAAATTCCCTATTCAAATGGAAAATTGTCAGGAAAGGCAAAGTAGAGATACAAAATAAATCACTGGTGAAAGTGGCAAATTCAATGAGCAGGACACCTATGAGTGACCTGGTTTTCTCTCTCCAGAACTGATAGTTTGCTGGGCATTTGTCGAACATACAGCTAACCAGAATGTGGCTTGAGGGCTCCTCATTCAGAATTCATACCAGCTGAGGTACATCCAAGAAGACAGTCTTCTACCCTCACTCCCGGGCTGCCCCTGGGAGATCTAAATTTGTAGGCCTCTATGTTCCACAGAACTTCCACCCAGAAGTAAAAGTGCAGTGAGAACAGGCAGTGGTCTCACATGGTGACTCTACCAAGAACAGTCCCCCTAGCATAGAACTGAGTGCCCTATTTTCCCTATTTTAGGATAACCACTAGGGGCCTCAAAGGAAAGAGAGGGCCTAATAAACCTCCCCACCATGGCAAATTCATCTTTATCTGGGAAAGAGCCTCCAGCTAAATCAAGGATTCACCTGATCAGAAACTTGGACCATAAAAACCAAGTATTTTAAATGTCAGAATCCCACTAGAGAGGTACCTCCTGGAGACACTCCTATTTGTCTTATTTGTATAGGATCCTAGGGACCAAAGGAGCAGCTAAGGTAGGATTCTGAAGTTATACTTGGTTACTATGCTTTCTTTGTCATGGGGCAGAACATTCTAAACAAAAATGCCAACTCACCAAAGCCCTGCTCTCACCCTTGGGAACCCAACTGGCCCTTCTCAGAGCTCCTCAGAGAACCTACCTGACGCCCCTACCAAAACCAAAGTATTTCCATGTCGAAGTGAAACAAATGAGAGGAATTATGGGAAATTCTCCCATGCAGATTAAGAAAAAGCACCATGACAAACACTAATATTTCAAATGGAAAAAAAAAAAAAGAAACAAAGAAAGAAAAAAGGAAAGAAAAAGAAAAAGCACCATGTATTTCCCTGGCTAGGCAACAAAAGACAGTAGTCTTCGAGCTACCTCAGCTCACCCATAGTGCAGACACAACTCCATCAGTTAGCTACCCTAACTTTTGGAAGGCAGCACTTCCAAAACAGTTCTATGTAGCAAAAAACAGTTTGACCTTTAAGGGATCACTGATGAATTCTACCAGAGGGCCAACAAGGTGGGCAAGGCCATCAGTACAGGGACAGACATGTGGCAATTGGGAGATGAGGAAGGGGAGTAGAACACAGCAAATATGCCATTCTGAAAACAGAACGGGCTCAAACAGGAAAAGGATTCAAACAAGAAATTTTAAGTACTGGCTAGCAGAACACAGAGCCAGAAGTCATAGCTAGCAATCTTTGATGAGTCGAGACCATGCCTAAGTACAAACACTAGAGAGGATATTACAAGATTTCCCAGTTGGTCAGGAAGTTAAACTTTCTAGAATTGGGTTAACCAAACCAAAAAAGGTCAAGACAAGAAGGACAAAACCTAAAGGAACTAGAATCCCTGAAAGCATACTAGAACCAGCATTAAAAGATGAGGCCTCAAATCCCTAAAGGCACTCTCCCCTGCAGCTAGGGCAGAAAATGTTTTATTCCAATCTATTTCTGTGTACCCATTTGTGGTGAATGACCTCACACACCCAATCAATCATCTAAGAACTAATCCTTCAGGATTCCTTTTCCCACACCCCTTAAGTGATCAAATTCTACTAATTCTATAACCTAAATATCTTCCCCCATTATTTTAGTTGAAGGCCTCACCATGTTTTGCTTGCAGTCTTACAATACTCTTAACTGATTTTTCTCTCTCCTTATTTTGTCTTCCTACTCAAAATTAACTTTCTAAAGCACCTTTCTGATCTTGCCCCTCTTGCCCAGAGCCCTGCAAGAGGTTTTCCATTGCCCTCAGGACCAAATTCCTGTCACTTAGCATACACACAAGATCTTTCATAGTCTAGTTCCTGTGTGTCTGACCCTCTTCATACCCTATGTTTAAGTACAGTGAAATTATGTGTTCCTGAATGTGCCCCTCCTAGTTTATAAATTCATGTTTTTAAACTGGCCATATCCTCTCCCTAGATTGACCATCCTCCTACTTAGCTGATTCCTTCAAAGCTCATGTATTACCACCGAGAAACCTTCTCTGATCCTTTTCTATCAAAGAAGAAAGCTGTTAAATCACTGCTGGTGTCCTCCACACCCCTGCTCTCTATTCTCTTACTTAGCTGACTACTGTGAACAGATTTGTCTCCTCCATTAGACTGGGCTCTAGTAGGATAAGGTCGAAGTCTCATGCTTTTATGTATTCCCAGTATCTAGCAGGGTCTGGCACATAGTACATTCAAGGTTTTGCTACAGGAGAGAACTAGGAAATAAGCAGGAACCCTAATAGTCTGAGGATATTGTAGAGATGTAATTGCACAGGGAACAGCAGGAGGGTCAGTCTAGAGTAGGCTACCAGGTAACTCCTGACCCTAACTCAATCCCTGACCTATAAACTGGCCATCTGCAGGTTATCGAGGAGCGCTTTGGGCCCAACGTAGTGGCAGTACCTTTCCTGTCGGATGCAGCCTGCTATGACCTACTGGGTGTGCTAGTGAAGCAGTCCCGACCAGCCCACACCCGCCTGGCTTTACCAGGTCGGCAGGGTCGGCGGGCACTACAACCAGTGGGGCCACTACCAAACCTCCTGGAACAGGCAGGATCTGAGGACGCCTTTGCCCACTGCACTCGGGAATACTCACCAAACGGCCGGGCAGAGATAGCCTATGAAGAAATACGACTGTTGGATGGGCAGCCCTGCCGGATCCGCCTGCACATGGGTGGCCTGCGCAAGAAGGTGGCCTTCCTGTTGCTGCCACCAGGGCAGGTGAGCCTACAGCAAAATCTTTCCTGGCTCCGAAGCACCCACAGCATCTATGTCATCTACCAGGTCTTCTCCTGTTCCTGGCTGCAGCTGGGGCTGTTGCCTATAGCCCAAGAGCCCCAGCTGCTCCGGTTACAACGGTCTCTGCCTGTTGCCTTCTCCTGCCTCAAGTTTTCACTGCAGCCTAAAGGAGTCCTGGGACCGCAAAAGCCTCTGACCAAAGATCCACTGCCCCATGGGGCCAACTGGGTCAGACCCAACCTTGGCATCATGCCACCTCTGGCCCCCATGTCAGCCCCTGCCGATACCCCTGAAGCTGCTGATGTGCCCCCACCTGTCCCAGCCCCACCTACACCACCTCCCCAGGAAGGGCCAGAGAGCAGAACCACCAGATTCTCCTACAAGGGCCGAAACCCCTTCCGCAGGGGGCCCCAGATGTTGTCAGGTACTGCTAGGGGATATGAAGCTGAGAGGGATGGGATCTGGTGGAGGGAAAGGGTGTGAGGTATATAGGAATGTGTGCCCCAGGAATGTGGGGGGGCACCCCTAACTTTGCACTGGATCCTGGTGAAGGGGATGGAGTGAGGGAGCCAGGAGTGGTGAGATGGAAGCATGGTTCTGGTGAGGGGGGTGGGCACAGCGCAGAGGGCCAGAGGGAGGGACCAGGGAGGCAGAAAGACCAGGGCATGAGTCAAGTTGTGACTATCCCCAACCCTGGCAGAGAACTGGCTCTTCAGCCCCCGCAGCCCCCCACCAGGAATCCAGGGTGGGGGCCCCGGGGACCCCGACCGGCACTCCATGTCCCTGCCCCTGCTGCAGGGTCTGTCCTCAGAATTCGACAGCGACGAATGAAGCTGAGGCGAGAGATGCAGGGGGCAAGGCCCCCAAGATCTGGCATAGGGATACTGGTCCCCAATAAACATCAGCTGCTGCTCCCCCAAACCATCCCAGGCCCATGCTGCTTCTTCCGTCTTGGGGCTGGAGAAGAGTATCTACTTTTTTCCCCTAGGCTCCATGACCCCCTCACCCTTTAAGGGCATAAGAAGCACCTTAAAATCTCGGCACCAGGGTCCTCGAGAGAGAGAAAATACCCTTGACCTCCCATTTATGTTCAACCTTCCTGGGGCCCCAGCCCCAGAGAAAAAGGGTGGGAAAGAAGAATGAGCAGAGAACAGAGATTTCCCTTTTATACATATTGCAACAAGTTCTCCATAAAACATTCATCAGAAATAAATTAAAAAGTCCTCTTGCCACTGCCTCCAAACATAAAAAGGAGCCTATACCCCGGCCCCAGCCCGGGCCACTGGAGGCCCTGATTGTCCATGGAAGAAAGTTAAGGATTGAGGGGCCCGAAGCCTGAGACAGGAGGAACAGATCCCTCCTCTGAAGTATCCAACAAGAAAGGCGAGGTGACAGCATGGGCCTGGGAAATGGCAGCCAACTCCTTGAGAAACTCAGGGAAAATGACTGCACAGTAGACAGCATTCTTGACTCGCAGAGCCTCACCTTGGCGCTCAGGGGCCCCACCCCGAGGGGGTAGAACCGGAGTTGAAGCCCCAGGGGAGCCCCCACCTAGGCCAAGTCCTGCGCCGTCTCTCCCAGGCTGAAGAACCAACTGTGCCGCCTGCCGGGCCCTGGTTGGACTGTGTGCATGCCGCAGGAGCAACTCCCCCAAGGATGGCCTCCGGCTCTTCACTGGGAATAAATGGGTATCGGGGATTGTGAAGGTGCTGAGGTAAGGCATGCTCTCTCGGTCTGAGAGAGATGCCCCCCTCCCTGGGTTCATGGATGTCTGGACTAGGACTCTAAAACCAAAATGCTGCATGCCCAGCTGTTTTCCCCTCCATCCAGCCTCCCCACCAAGCCAACCATCACCCTTAGTCTTCTCAGTCAGTCAACATTTCAACTGCTTTATTCCCAACCAAGACCCCTTTTCCATGCCCTCTCACCCTAAGGGACTCTCTAACTGCTCCTCCCTTTCTAGTCACTATTCTACCATCGCTAAGCTATTTCTCCTCAGTCCATAACAAAACATTAACATACCCTTACCATATGCTCCTGAACTAGAGCCAACCACTTCCACCTTCCCTCTGCCTATCTCTAACACAGGACCCACAGCCTCTGTTCCTTCACCTCCTACGGGGTGTATATGCAATCACGGCCCAGGGCCTTTACCACTTCCATCATACTCCACTACCTCTCCACAATCTGCTCTCTTGTGCCACCACTTTACCTACTACCAGTCCCTGTGCCACCACTTTACCTACTACCAGTCCCTACTACCAAAGCCTACTCCTACTTCACGTCAGTTTAGACAACTTCACATGGCCAGACAAACTTCACCTCAGCTTAGACTCAAATGAACCATTTAAAATACTGCCGTCTCTCTAATTTTCTACCTAGATTCCTGTCTCTGGATCTCTGTCCCATCTCTAGGGCCTAGACTCTAGCCATCTGGTCTCTAGATCATGTTAAAGTTCCCACTCTATATCTCTAGTATTGGCTACAGAGATGCGCTGCACAGGCCTACTATACATGGCATTCAGAACCCTTCACAACCAGGCTCACATGCCCCCTCCAATCCCTTCCCCAAACTCCTTATACCCTCCCCTGCTTTTGCACCCACATATATCTGCTCTTCCTGAAACCCTCCAGGCTCCTTTCATACTTCTGTAGCCCTCTAGGCCTTAATTTTGCTCTCCCCACTGTTTTCATCATCCTTGGCCTAATCTTACTATCCCCACTCCTCTGAGAAACCTCTCATTTGCCCTCCACTGACTTCCCATTTCAACACCTTTATCACACTGTACTGTCTTCTATCTCATATAGTAATCTGTGAGTTCAAGGGCTTAGTCTCTTATTTGCTGCTACAGTGAACCCAGTACTAGCACTATGGAAATAAGACATATTCACAGTGCTGTACCATGAGGAAACCACGCTAAGGAACTTCAACTGGGTACTCACAGCTGTATAATAACCATTCTGGTACTGTCTTCCCAACCACATCTCTCATACCTCCATCTCACCCCTGCTCTCTTGCTCTTAGCATATTGTTTTGCTTCCTACTTTGATTAGCAAATAAAGGACTTCAATTTCCTGACCTTTCCCTCCACACCTTACAACTCCATGGGTACATATCACTTCCTCCTTTGAACTATCTTCATTTGCCTCAAAAGGGGAAAAAAGTCTTCTCTTGTCCAAAGTTAATCCTTTCCTGGTACACTGGGTCCCACTACTTCCACCACCTTTGGGACCTTGCTTTCCCAGTTATTACATTTCTCTAGTCACTCTCCAGGCTGTCAGTCAGCTCTTTAAAAGCAGAGGTCTCATCTTATCCCTGAGTAGCCTGTACCAAAGACAATGGGTAAGACATATGGCAAATGCTCAGATATTTGCAGATGGAAGATCTAGATTTAAAACTGCATGGTTACATTTAATTCTTCCTTCTTCCTTGTACCCCACAACCATTCGCCAAACTCTGCCAAGACTTCCTTTTCATTTCCACGTTATCGAATTCTTCCTTTCTGTTTCCACTACTCTAATTCAAGCCTTGCAGGTCACATCTGCATTTCAGTAGAAGCCTCCTGACTCTGTTTTCTCCTGGCTCCAGTTCACTTAGCACATGAACTAATATGCTTATCTCTCCACTCTCATATCCAAGAACCTCCAATGGGTTCTCACTGCCCAAAAGATCACAACTTATACCCAGCCCAACTCCTAATCTGAGAACCTAATCTGAGCTCTGGCCAAATCTTTCCAGCCTTACGGCCGACTATTCTACCACCTTCCAAATCCCTTGTTCCAACAAAATAGTTCGTGCTGTCCACTGGACAAAAGAATAAAGCCATCCCACTCCTTTGGCTACCAAAGTCCTATCTATCTCTCAAGGACCAGGTCAAATGCCATGCCTGTTCCCAAGCTGTAACAATACCTCAACCCAGAGACCACTCTGTCCCCTTGCCTGTCTTACTACTTCAGCAGTTTTTGCTGGTGCTGCTGATCTGGCTCTTAATGGACACAACTGTATTTTATCCTCTGAGTAGAAGCCAGAGGACAAACATCAAGACTCAATTTTCTACAACTCCTCAGTACATGGCACAAGGTTGCACCCTTAATAAGAGCTCAACTAAACCTGGGCTAATTAGCTATCTAGGGAAGGGAGGAAGAGGACTGGAGTGGTGGGGTAGCCTCACCTAAGGGATCAGAGCGCCGGGGGGCAGGTCCTGCTGCAGGGCCCTCGGCCCAGTCCAACTTGCCACGGGCAATGAGGTACTTCTTGGCTTTGGATAGCAGTGCTGGGAAGTCCTCCTGGGAGGCCGCAAAGCTCTCAATTTTATTCTTCACAGAACCCAGCACCTATGAAGCACAACTTCATGACATTTCTGTGTGGCTCTAGACTGATGGTCCTTTCTAATCCCACTGGGCCTGTTCCCAGCCCCCCCAGGGTCACTCCAGCTGCGGGCCTGGCCCACCATGGAGCCTGGACGCACCCATGCATGCATGCATCGCACACCTGCAGCAGGGACTTGACACTGGGCTGGAAGACCATGTTGGTGTTGAGCAGGAAAGAGCGGAGCAGGGGCTGGGGGTGACAGGCCAGCTGGGCCACCAGCCCCGTCAGCAGGAAGTTGACATAGACGGAGTTCTGCAGCATGTTCTCGAGTTTGGCAAAGAGCACAGCCATGAAGGGGCCTGGGGAGGGTGGGCACAAGGATACAAGGCCTGAACACAATGCACATCGCACGCATTCCTCCCAAAACCAAGAGACCCCCCGCCACTAGATGAAAATCATTTGTACATTGGTGTCTGGGTATGTTTAAGTACTCTGTGATCACCTACTCTGGAGGAGATGAAATGGCAGACACCACATGGACCCAAGAGTCCACATGCCAGCTTTACACTCAAGATGAAGAGCCAGATCATAGGCTCTGGAGTCAGACAGACCTGGTTTCAAATCCCGGCTTTAGCCTTTACTAGTAAAGTTGCTGTAGGAATCAAAATTCTCTAAGCATAGTGTCTACTTCACAAATTAAAATATGCCAACCTCACCAGGTTATTAAAAGGATCAAAGAAATATTCTTATAAAGCAGTTAGCCCAAGATGTAGCAAATTATAAGTTTTCAGAAAGTAATGACTATACGCTACATAACGTCTCTTAGTGTTTTAAAAAGTTTCACCCAAGAGACATAACAGAAGAACAAGCAAGAAAGTGATTAGGACCAAAAGAACAATCAGGTTACACAAAAGACAGAGGATAATACTACACCTGGATCAGAAAGAAAGCAAGAATGTACTGTAACAAAGACAAAGGTAACTATGCAGGCCAACTTAAAGATAGGGGAGAAATCTAGAAAGCAAGAATGTACGGTAACAAAGACAAAGGTAACTACACAGGCCAACTTAAAGATAGGGGAGGAATCTAGAAAGCAAGAATGTACTGTAACAAAGACAAAGGTAACTACACAGTCCAACTTAAAGATAGGGGAGGAATCTAGAAAGCAAGAATGTACTGTACCAAAGACAAAGGTAACTAACTACACAGGCCAACTTAAAGATAGGGGAGAAATCTCTGGAAGCCCCAAAAAAGAAATCAGCTTTGTTCAGGAACTGGGAACCAAGAAGGCAGAAGAGAATTTATACAAAAAAGTTTAGTTCAGAGCCAGAGAAAACTGATTCGGAGCAGACTCTTTGCTGAGTGAGAGGATAACAGAAAGGATTAGAGTGATCTACTGGGAGAACTGGCCTCAACTGAGCCAGATCACCAGCACGAGGACTCTAGAACCATCAGTCTGTCTGACCAGTGATCTGTAAGGGAAAGGGATTCACCTAAGAACTGCACCATGACCTGAGACAGGAAAATGATGAAGGGAAAGAGGCAGTGGATCCTATAACATTCTCCATTCCAAATGTGCATGACTGGCCTTAGCTCCATACGACTGTAGCTTAACAAGGTCCTAAGATACCCCATAACTCTGTCCTTTTGTTTCTCTCATTTCCTGGGACTTTCTTGCATGAGAAAATTCAAAAAGCTCAGAGTTTACAAAGAAGAAAAGGGACACAGTTTCAATTCATGTTTCAAGAAGAAGGTGGTAAAGCCTGCATACCACCTTCTAGTGGTACTGAGCAGGAAGAAGCAAAGCCTAAATAAATGGAAAGACATTCTCTGTGGCCTGCAAGAGGGAGTTGTCATGACTCTAGAGCAGAAGCCTCGATGCTGTGCAAGCAGGATGGCAGCATATCCCAGGCCCAGTTAGGACATGTACTGATCAAGGCACGATAACTTGACTATAAACAACCAGAAGATGGGTGGATACCTTGGTCAACTTATAGCTGCCATGCACCCAAAAGATGATAAGCCTAGTAAGTAAAAAGCTACCACATCCTGAGTTCTCCCAAGGTACCAGCATCAAAGTAAGTGGTTTACACATGTCAATGACATGGAGGGACACTAACTCAAGATGTGTCTAGACACTGCTTCTCAGAGTTGGTGTATTTTGTTTGTTTTTCCCCCTAGATTGAGGTAGCGAGTAAGGATAAGAACCAGATAAGAGCTGGGATGGTAAAAGCTGGCTCTCAAATAAAAACAAAGAGGAGCTGGCCCAGTCACTCAGGTCAGGTCTACCTCCAGAGTCTTTAGAAAGGTCAAAAGAACTCAGTTGGGGAGATGAGGGCTACATTTGTCATTTGCCCTCAAAGAGGTATTTCACTCTCTCTGCTTCAGTCCTTACTACTAACTGTAAGTCTTTAAAAAAAGTCTTACTGGGTAGTCATAGCAACCAGCAAGGTACAGAACAGAGAACAGGAAAAACCTGAAATGGAGTCCTTCTCTAAAAAGACTGGGAGAAGAAAGGAGGCCAGGGCAAAATAGGGAAAGAATGCCAGAAGAGATGATCCTGGGCCACAGAAAAGTTGACAGGAGACCCAACACCCAGACAAATATACTGACGGGAACAGCATGGAACAGCATGGCTTACAGGTGCCTCACATACAGGACACCACATATGTCCTCCATATATACTATTCAGATATACTGCTGTGATTCACCAGGAAACACCAAACACATCCTGATGGCAATCCCAGGAAATGGCCAGACTGGGGAAGAGGAGGAACATGCACATAGAACATACAAGGCTCAGACATAAATTAATACTCAAACTAGCACAAGCATGGAAGACGCATAGACAGACACAGAGATGCAAGTATGACATGTATCTGGAAAGGATCCAAGCAAAATGGATGAGGAGCTAGGCAAGTACACAAAAATGACATGGACAAGAAGTCTCAGAAATCAGCACAAACACGTCGAATACATGCAGAGAGTACGCAAAGGGGAAGGCCTAGGCTAAGTAGCTTACCAGTGAAGGGCTGGCTTGGCAGCTGGTTGAGCGTCCGCAAAGGGCTGCTGAGGAAGGGGCCAGGGGGCTCAGGGGGACAGGTGAAGCTCTCAT
Organism: Paguma larvata; assembly: GCA_030068075.1. Taxonomy (NCBI): domain Eukaryota; kingdom Metazoa; phylum Chordata; class Mammalia; order Carnivora; family Viverridae; genus Paguma; species Paguma larvata. Next base: position 60,688,995 of record CM057831.1, read on the forward strand.
AGGCCTCCTCCTCCTCAAGAGGTAGTGGAGGCTCTAGTGGGAGTTCTGAGCCAGCCCCCCCATTGCTCAGAGCCACCTCCAGTTCCTGGAGCTCCTGCCCAAAGCCCTCTAGTCCTGCCATGCCCTCAGAGGTGCTCTCTGGCAGTTCCCCAGCCCCCTCCTGAGGCACCCGACGAACCTTCTTTGCCCCCTCAGGCCACGGTCCTGGCACTCCATTGAGCTGGGGAGGGGGCAGGTGGCCAGAGCCCTCCCCTGTACCCCCAGCAAGCCCTCCACTCCCCAGCTCTTCCTCCTCTCCTTCCCCCACATTGTCCCTGTCCTCCTCAGGCAGTAGGCTGCGTTTCTTAGTCCGGGAGCCAACAGGACTAGGCTCAGGAGGGGGCCGCTCGCCATCATAGGGGGCAGACCAGGTACGGCAGGCTCGGACACACCGGTCCACACCACGGCGTGCCTCACGCAGATACTCCAGGTAATTGTCTTCCAGCTCACCAGGCTCCTCCACAGGGCTGGGCCGTCGGCCAGGGCTGGAAGCTGGGGATGCAGCAAGCCCTGGTGAGCGAGGGGTTGGAGCTGGGGATTCCGAGCCACCCAGACTCTGCTGTCGCAGGAAGAGGGCCAGACGAGATGGTGTGGAGGGCCGGGGCACTGTCACCACAGAAGAAGAGTCAACACTTGGGCTTCCAGGGCCTACGGAGGGAAAAAAAACGTAAGAGGAATCAAAGAGACAGAGGACCAGGAGGAGGGATAAGGCACCTAGAGAGACTAAGAGAAGGCAGTGAAGCAGCAAAGCCACGTGACCGATTTAGGCAGCTGATTCTCCATCCTCCAAATTAAGCTTTTCTGCATCTACCACCCCCTCTCACCACCCCCAACACCAAAGAAACAATGGAAAATAGAAACAATACATGACTGAAATGAAGAAGTGGAGTAACTTTGCTCAGAAGCTGAATTTCTTTGGTAGAGTTAAGGCATCGACCTCCCCAAAGATGGAAATTCCACTCATGGCCATCTCCCTTCCCCCCCCAACCCCAACTTCTTGCTAGGCTCCCCGGAACACAGGCCATACCCGTGGTGTCCTCCCTTCTCCCTGCCTCTCTGCTAGGCCCACCTCGTGCCCATGAGGCATGCTCTGGACGGGGTGGGCTAGGGGCACGATGCCGACAACAGCGTGGGATTAGGGAGAGAAACTTGTCCGCAGCTCGTCCATATAGGTCCACATCACGCACAGCTGGCTTCTGGCTCAGCATCACATGGTTACATGGGACAAGATACCTGGGAAAGCAGAAATAGGAGCACAGGATAGATCAGAAAGGAAGGACAGGGCCTGGGAGAATATCAAGCCAATGCAACTACATGGCTAAGCCATGCTCCACATGAGCAGCCCCAATACAACCCATCACCCAGCAATGCACAAGGCCTTGAGAGTTCAGGATCAGCCATCCCTCAGCCCTGCCCCCACAGGTACCTGAGAACCAGCTGCAGCAGGACATCCTCACAGCTGAGGTTCAGTAGGGTCCTGAAGAGACTCAGAGAGACCATGCAGAGCTGGGGGGGTGGGGGAGGAGGGAGGGAGTCACCATAAGAGCTCTCTACCCATGAAGATGTTTACCAAATGGGAATCCCCCCAGCCCCAGGCCCAACCAACCACTCCTAGAGTAGCATGTGCACAGGGGCTGGCACATAATAATCACTCAAGTAGTAAATAAATGGTCACGTGATCTTTGTAGGCGAGACCTCACAATTCACAGATAGGAATGAACCATGTGTCAGATTCTGTATTTCCACAGACCATACACATGTCAGCAGACTCTCTGGCTACATACCGCTGTCAGCACAGATTCCAACAGTACTTAATGGAACAAATACCCATGAAGAAAGATCCTAAGAAATACTGGGACTGAGTGAATGACTAACAGAATGACAACCACAATATGATAACTAAGTGAATGCCTGCCAGCAGAGACTGTGGCTGCACAGTAACTAAATGCCTACCAACAAGAAACCAGAGGGAACCTGGAAGAATCCCAGCTGGGAAGTGGGTGGGGCTGTGAACATGAGTCTGAGTCACCTCTCCAACACTGATGTATCTCTCCAAAGGTAGAAGAAAGAAAAGCTCAAGCACAGCTGACAGGAAAAGGAAAAAATAGGTGGGTCCAGAATAGAGGAAACCATTTGTTTTAGAAAATAAGAAGGGTGGTTCTTCTCTGGCTAGGCGAAGGGAGTGGAAGAGAATAGACGCAAGTAAGCACTCCCTCACTCCTCTAAATCCCCACAGCACTTCCTCTCTACTTCCCTTATGGCAGGTATACCTGGGGCTCCTGAAAACAACTACTGGGTCTTAGGCCAGGGCACAGTCTAGGTACTCATCATTTACTAAATAACTGTGGGAGGATTAAAAGCCAACTGCAGTGGGAAAGAGATGAGATAGCAGTTCACATATTTGGATATTTGCATGGATGTTCCGATTTACCCTAAATAACCATTTAAACTAGCAATGAAAACATTCACACTCACTGAAAGGTTGTGTGGTAGATAGAAAAATGATCCCCCAAAGATGTCCAGGTCCTAATCTCCAGAACTGTAAGAATTTTATCTTACATGACAAAAGGTACTTTGCAGATATGATTATGGTTATGAAATTTGAGGTGAGGAGAGTAGCGTGGATTATCCAGGAAGGCACAATCAAATCACTTGAGTCCTTAAAAGCAGAAGACCTTTTCCAGCTGGGTCAAAAAGAAATCTGAAGCTTGAGAGGGACTTGATCCACCATTGACAGCTTTGAAGATGAAAGAAGGGGGCTATAAACCAAGGAATTTGGTTGGCCTCTAGAATCTGGGAATGGTTCTCAGTTGACAGTCAGCAAGAAAACGGAAATCTCAGTCCTAAAACTGCAATGAAATAAATTCTACCAGCAACCATACTGAGCAAGGAAATAGATCCACTCCTAGAGCCTCCAGAAAGGAACACAGCCCTGACAAACATTTTGATTTTAGCCTAATGAGATCCATGTCAGACGTATGACCTACAGAACTGTAAGATAATAAATGTGTGTGTTTTGAGCCACTATGTTTGTGGTGATTTGTTACAAAGCAATTGGGAAACTAAAACAAGATAGTCGGGCATACAGACTGACTAGCCAGCATGATTCACTTTAAGCCACAAAAGACAAGCTTAAAGAAGTTCAGAGTCAGGGCAACAGAATCAAGACTAAAAAGGCCAAACAGTGGAAAGGAAAGCCACTGCATGTTTAACACAGGCATCCTGAAATCAGAAGCAATCTGGTCCTCCCAAGAAGCAGGAACCAAGAAGAAATACCTCAAGAACATGAAGGCTCCTGAGACCAGAGGACCAAATGCAAGACTAATAAAATTAAATGCTAAAGACTAAACACAATGAGAGAGAATCAAAGAAGTGAGGATAAGATTAAGACAAAAGCAACATGGATACAGCCCAACATAGGAAAAAAAAAAAATCAACCTCAAGAGGGAAATTAACTGTCTCAAAACACAAACAGGACATTCCATCAGGCCAAATAGATATAGGACAATGGTCTAACTTTAGCATAATGAGAAAACGGTATCTTTGTAAAATTAAAGTTTTGACATCAATTCCCTTTTGATTTTTGCCAATAATTCTTAATTAACCCAGGCATGTGTCATAAGAACTTTTTGGAATACTGTAAAAATACACATGCCCTGCATATTATAATCCAAGGGATTTAAGGCAGAGAGCCTAGAAACTGTTGCAGCTGTTGCCATTTTCAAATTCTGAAGTATGCACGGGATTCAGAAACACTGGTCTAATCAAAGTCAGTGTAGAATACTTCGTCCATACCCTCAGTTATTCAGAAACCTATCACCTACACACAACCACTATCCCAAAACCTCACCTACCAAAAGCCCTGCTACCAAGTATCTCAAGGTATCTCAATGATCTTCAACAGCTTTCCAGAACTGTAGCAATCCCAGAACTTCTATCTTAAATACAAGAACCTAAGGAACTTCAATTATTTGTTATAAGAAGGAAACAAAAATGGTTCCAGAGCTAAATAAATGGCATAAAGTTCATGACTAAACGAATGCTTTATTCCCCTAGAAAGACTCTGGGTCTTTATTACTTGGAAACTACTTTCTCCTATTTCATACATATTTCTACTGGTTAAAATCCAAACTGCTTACCACGGTCTACAGACCAAGCATGACTTTATCTCACCTACCTTATATTTTCACCTCATTCCCTTCTCCCACCTGCTCACTACACCTCCAGCCTTACTGGTCTTTCATTTCCTCAAATATATTCAGCTCATCCTCATCTCATGTACTTTGCATGCTGCACCCTCTGCCCAGACTCTTCTTCCACTTGTCTTCAATAGGTGAACTCCCTCATGACCTTTAGGTCTTAGCTCAATGCCACCTCCTCAGAGAGGTTTCTGACCACCCTATTATTTTCTAAGCACCCTGTTTGGTTTTTTTTCATAACAGTGACCACAATTTTCAATTATTTTATTAATGGGTTTGTGTGTCTAACTCCTCTATAAAGGAAGCTCATGAAGCCAGCAACTTCGTCTACCTTGTTTACCACTTATTCTTAGTAGAAGGAAACAGTAAGGCACATAGTGAACATTCAGTAAAAATGATCAGGGGAAGGAATGTTTAAGTAGGTATGTGGTGAGATGGGAGCCCCAAGTTACAGCAGTTCAAATGCGGCAAATCCAAAGGGGAAAAAACGCTAAGCATACCAGTAGCAGCTGGATCACCTATCAAAGCAAATGCAAAGAGAAGTGATCTTGAGTCACCCACAGCAGGCCACAGTACAACAAACAGCTGAAGAGAACCCCAGGCCAAGGCTACATCGCAAGTATAGCACAATGGCAAAACCCCTAGTCATGACGAGCAGCCAGTTATCCAGAAAAAGGAACTATGTTCTAGGTTCGTATTCATTCTAGAACTGTGTTCTAGATTCATTACAAAAGCAAAGGATCTACTCCCAAAGTGGTCAAAAGTTTAATACTGGAAAGTAAACGCCACCTAACTTTGAAGTGATTGCTGGAGACAAAGGCCAAAGAAGGGCAGGCACACCCTCCCAGAACAAAGGTCAGAGAGAGAAGATGGCTCACCCAGGTAAGCCAGGACAGAGGTAGGGGCCATACCCGGGAGTTGCTGCCAATACGGGCAACAAGGGTGTCAAGGATGGTGTGGGTGTCATGCCGGTGTAACAGCAGGAATCGCAGGAAGGTACGGAGCAAAGCAGGCTCTGAGATACTCCGTAGGAAAAGCTCCAGATAGGCGGTACTGGCGATCATCTCCTCCACAGAGGTCTGGAAGAAGGGGAGGGAAAGTTTGGAAATTTAGGGCTTCCCTGCACATGTACTGAGTTATTTTCCCCGAGCTCTAAGGAGGAAACGGGAGCAGACAGGGAAAAGGGGAGGAGTACCCAGCCCACTGCCTCCCACATTGGTCCTGGCATTGGGGTTACTACCCCTCAGCCTTCCTTGCCCCCCATAACTCTCACCTTATGCAAGGCAGGGCCCATGACAGGCACCAAGAATCCATTATGGATATAATCAACTAGCTGCTTCTGCACCAAAGGATGAGCCACCTGTTGGGGTGCAAGAGAAAAGGAGGAGGAATGTGAGGTAGCCACTGTCTGGAAGGGAATAGAATGGTACACGCAGGCACCCCACCCCCAAGATGGCAGAATAGCAGAACTCCAGGGAATGTGCCCCTTTCCCACCCTATCTCCCCAGAGTGACCAAGGACCAGACCTCCTGGGAAGCGCAATCCCACCTGAATGACTGCATTGCAGAATTCTAGGGAACTCATGAAGAGCGCAAGGGCTGGCACCCCCAGCCAGTCCTCCCGTCGCAGGCAGTGCCAATCATCCCCTGGAACCTCAATCTTGCGGGGCAGTGAGGAGTACAGGGCACTCAGCCCTGTGGCCAGCACCTGGGGGCCATCCCCAAGGACAGGTTACCAAAAGCTCAGACAATATACAAAAGGGAACCAGGAGAGCTACTAACCCAGAGTTTTGATGAGAGTACGGGAAAGAGCTATTCCCCAAGCAGATATTTAGTTACCCAATACGCCAGGACATCACCTGGGAACACTGGCCCATGAAGAGCCTTAGTACCTATGCTGTCCACCGAAGCCCATGTTTCATCCCCATCCCAACTCCAGGTACTGCTTTCAAATCCAGGGGGACTACCACCTAAAAGCACCTAGTACATAGCCCCTCCACATCTTCTGGATATCAAGGTGCTGTCCAGTGTCTATACACCATACCCCACCCCCCCATCCCAGGAGGTGCTGACCGGGCAGAAGTAAGAGTGATCTGCAATGTAGCGGCCCACAGTGGGACTCCCGGCCGACAGAGCCATGAGCAGGAGTAGAGCGTCACGGGCCTGCTGGCCCAGTGTGCCCTCTCGATGGACGAAGGGAACAAGGCGAGAAAAGAGGAGAAGGCGGGGGGCAGCTCCAGGCTCAGGAGGTGGCTGCAGGAAGAACTCGAGCAATGAAGGTTCCCGGGCCAGACACACACACAGCTGGCTGAGAAGTAGCACCAGGCCTTCATCCAGTGCTGGGCTACTGGGCACAGGGCGGCCACAGGCATCCAGCAAGGTCAGCAGAGCCTCACGAACCGGACCGTGTCGCAAGAGTGGCTGGCGAGCTTCACTCACTAGCATCTCAAACAGCTTCAGTTGCTCGGCCCGCCGTTCCTCAACCCCGTCCCCAAGCTCATCCCATTGAAGCTGCCAAACCAACACACGGGTTAGCAGGTCCTCACGCAAAGCGAACTCCAGCAAGGGCCCGGGGGCCGTGGGGGCTGAGGGAACCGCGCGATCTTCTACCAGCAGTGTCAACATTTGGTAAGTGTGGTTGCGCACAGCACTGAGATCATCTGCACCCCCAGGAGCTGCCCGAGGGCCTTGCCGCTCCAGGATTCGCACTACCTGGAGAAACAGAAGACAGAAGATGATGTGATGACTAAATGGAATAGTGAGAGAGAACAGAAGGTTAGGAGAACTCAGGCAGCCAGTGGATTAGGCCATCTGGCATAGAATCTCCTACCTGGGACCAGTGATTCTTGAAGACCATGAGGCAGGTCTCAGGGTCAGCCATGACAGGGGTCTGCAGACTGGACCCCTGAGGTACACGGTGCCCAGGGCCCCGGGAGGCCAACCTGCTCAGCCAGTTCATCCTCTCCATGAGGCAGGCTGGGCAGGGCCAGGGGCCAGAGGGCCACACTCTGAGAATTTGCCAGCTGGCAGCTTCTTCCACTTGTGTCTCTAGTCTGCTTCATCCGGTCTGCAGGAGCCAGTAGCTGGCCATGGAGCCAGAAGATACACCAGGCTAGAGTAGTGAGCCCAGAGGTCACGGCCCAGTCCAGACCCGCAAATCTAATTCAGAGAGAGAAAGGAAGAGATCAACAGGAGTTTGCCTCTCCCCAACAGGAAGAACTCAGAGCTACCAATCCACTGAAAATTACACACACATATGCACACACATAGCATCTTAAATGTAATGTGTTTAAAACAGAACTCTTTCCTACCACCAAACCTGTCACTCCTCCAGTCTTCTCCATCTCAAGAATTGATACCAACATTCACCTACATGCTCAGGGCAAAAACTTGAGCATCATCCTTATTTCTTTTCGTTAATTCCGATGTCCAGTTTATCAGCAAACCCTATCACCTATACCCTCAAAGCAGGACTTACTATTGCAATAGCTTCCAGTGTGGTCTCCATGCTTCCAGTCTTGCTTCCCTCTCCCCTGACAGTCTATTCTACACCAAGTAATCAGAGTGATATTTTTAAAACCTAACTTACATTATATCTCTCCTCTCCTGAATACTCTCCAATGATTTCCCATCACACTATTAGTAATAATCGAAATCCCTTATCTTGACCTCTGGGTACTCTACAAACTAATCTGTATTAACTTCCTACCATCCTCCTCCTCACTCATGCTTTACTAATTCACGCCTTCTAGAATACTCTCTATTCTCTTGGCCTGGAATGCTCTTTCCCTGATCTTCGCATTGTTCATATCACTCCATTTTTTTCCGAATGCTGTCTCCTCAGAGAGGTCTTACTTAATTCTTTTTTTTATTGTTTTAATGTTTATTTATTTTTGAGAGAGAGAGAGACAGCATGAGTGGGGAACAGAGAGAGGGAGACACAGAATCGGAAGCAGGCTCCAGGCTCTGAGCTGTCAGCACAGAGCCTGACAGAGGGCTCGAACTCACAAACTGTGAGATCATGACCTGAGCTGAAGTCAGACACTTAACCGACTGAGCCACCCAAGTGCCCCTACTTAATTCTATCTAAATAGTACATCTTCCCACCTTCGCTCTCTAGCTTCCTCATCTTTCTTCCTTCTTAGCAGTTTTTAGTATCTAAAAATATTTACTTGCTTATTTATTTGTCTTACATTCTTCCCCTGAATGTAAGCTCACTGAAGGAAAGGTTTGTCTATTTTGTTTACTGTTGTATCCCCAGTACCTTAGAGCAATACCTTGGGACTCATTAAATATTTGCTGAATGTATGAATGCTTAAATGAATGAATGAATAAACAAACAAATGAATGAACAAGAAACCCAGTCACTGGGTTTCTACTGGCTAGCTCAGTCAGTAGAGTATGCAACTCTTGGTTTCAGGATTGTGAGTTCAAGCCCCACATTGGGCATAAACATTACTTAAAAAATAAAATCAGAAAGGAAGGAAGGAAGGAACCCAATCTTGATCTGACTCCAACCCTCTGACACTACTGAGAATAAATTTTTTTCTACCTATCAGAGCCCCTCCCCAGAAACCCACCTAGTAGGAAATAACCCAAGAGACCCTTAACTAGCTGAAGACTCTTAAGGGGTGGAGATCCAGAGCCAACCAAAAGAGCAGAATAATTTTCATTCCAGCGAAGAACAAAGAGACACATAGCCATATACACACATATAACTCACTCCTGCCAGATAAAGCAAACACTCACTCCTGGGGACATGACATGACACCCTCACTAGGGATAGGGAAAAAGTACCAAAATAGCTGTTGGCCTAGACCATGGCTCACAGCTCCTTCTCCATCACACCCTTCACCCCCTCAGCAGTATTATCTCTTACAAGTACAAAAACTTCAGAGGAAAGGCGTGGTTCAGTTGTCCTTCCTCTTTAAGCTCAACAAGGGTTGAAGGAACCCAGAGACCTGGCAACAGCTGCACACTTAGCCCTTGGGTTATGTTACCACCATCCCTTTCCACTCAGATACTCTCTCTTACCATTACCACAAGTCAAAACCAAAGGAAGGTAGCAACTATACTTAAGGAAACCTTCTGTAGAATAGGAGATAGTCTTATAAAGGGAAGGGCCAGTCCTATACAGCAGGGAGGGCTCACTCACTGTACATTCATTCTGATAATGTACTAAGCACTCTGCTAAATAATCAATGCAAATACGATGACAGATAAAAACAGTTGGAGGGAAGCATAAACAAAACCTCCAATGAATATTATAAACAGAGGTATTTACAAAAGTGTCACAGGGATATGAAAGAAAGCAAGTAATTCTGCCTGAAAGACTATAACAGGATTCCAAAAAAGAGATGACTTCTGATTTTAACAACTGAGATACTAGCAACAAAGAGAGCAAAGGAAAAGGCCTTCATACTAAAAACAGTATGTACACAGGCAAATGGGTGGCTCAGTCGGTTAAGGTTCTGACTTTGGCTCAGATCATGATCTCATGGTTCATAGGTTCAAGCCCCACGTCAGGAGGCTGTGCTGACAGCTCGGAGCCTAGAGCCTGCTTCTGTGTCTCCCTCTTTCTCTGCCCCTCTGTCACTCGTACTCAGTCTCTCTCAAAAATAAACAAACATTAATAAAAATTCTTTCAATTAAAAAAACCAGTATGTACAAAAAATGGCACTATGAAAGAACATGACAAATCTGGAAACCAGTTCCAAGTTTGGGATGGCATAATCACAGACTACTTAGAGAAGACAGAAACAATATGGTGTTGAATGGTAAATATGGGTGAAGGTTACAATCAGCACTGAATAGCTGGCTAATGAGTTTGGGTTTTATCTATTGACACCCTGGAAACAGAAAAGGTTTTTTAGACAAGAAAATGACAAGATCAAATTTGCCTTTAAATATATGTCAGATAGCAGTATAATAAGGTGGAGCAGAGAGAGGCAGATGGCAGATGAAGTAAGGTGGTAATAGCAGGATTAGAAAAGATAAATCTAAGATTCGCTTTTATCTTAACATGTCCCATGTGACAATGAAATTATTTACGCCTGTAATATCTCTGCCAATAATACCAACCTCCTTCAAAAGTGACCATTATCATTCATTCTTTGCAATTACAGTGCCAACACAGTGCCTGGCATTCAAAAATACTTGTGGAACTGAACACTAAATTAAAACTAATTACAGCTAACATACATTGAGCACTTATTATGTGCCAGGCTTTATTCTAAGTACTATATATAGTAAAACTCTAGATGTACTGTTATCTCCATTTTACACATAAGAAAATCAAAGCCCAGAAAGGTTAAATATACCGTAAAGTTAGCCAGCTAATAAGTAGCAAGACTGGAATGCAAATGCAGATAATCTGCCTCCACATTTAACTTAGCCATGAAGTAGAAGCAACAAAACCTGACAAATGAATGGAGGATAAGAGACGAGTCAGATATAAAGTATAAGAAATTTGGTAAAAGATGATGCTTAACAAGCAAGGAACACATGACAAAGGGAGCAGAGTTTTAGAAAAAAGGATGAATACAGTTTTGGATATATTAAGCTTTGAGACACCTATAGGATATCCATGATGTCCGGAAAGCAAATAGAAATATTATACTTAAGCTCAAGAGTGAAATCAAGACTAGGGATATACATCCAGGAATCAACAACTAATTGGTGGTAGATGAAGCTATGGACAGGGATGGAATCATCCAAAGACATCAGCAGATTGTGAAAGGGGCCAAGGGTGACATTCTGGGGAAAATGAGTAATTAGGAAAATAGAAGAGGAGGTGTCTTTGAAGACTGTGAATGTAGCCAGAAATGGAAGGAAAAATACAAGAAATAATGATAATCTAGAAATCAAGGACAGGAAGTTTCAAGAAACTAGAGATTGCCACAATGTATAGTCTACAGAGAGACTAAGTAGAATGAAAATTGAAAATAGTCAGTTTTAGCAATAAAGTTTTAGATAAACTTAGGAAAGTAATTAGTTAAAGAATGACTAAGAGCCAAAGAAATGTAAAATGCAATTATCAGAAAAGTCAGTGGCATAGAAGGATGCTAATAGGGCAACAGCTTAAAGAAACTAGGAGGAGTTAGAGGTGGGAAGTCAAGAAAAAGAGTTTTTATTGTTTAGTTTTGTTTTATTTTAGGATGAGGAGCCTCTAGGTTGTTTGTCAAGTGAGGAAAAGAAGTATGAAGAAAGTAACAGGTTGTGGATAAGTAGGATGGGGATAATAGGCAGAAAAAATCAGGTATAGGACTAGTCTGAGAAAAAGAGGTATAACCACTTTCTCTAAGGAGGAAAATTGTAATAAAGGATGGGTGCCAGTTCAAGTAAATCTGAAATCTGAAACAGAGAAGCTAATATCTACCACCACCCCACCACCCACCTAATCTTCTCTCACTCACTCAGCCAAAAGAGTGGAGGTGGGGAAGAAGATAAAGGGGTGAGAAGGTGGTAGAGCATAGAACGGATGCTCGGTCTTTCACACACGGTTTCCTATAAACCATCAAACAGTCATACAGACTGATAACTACCAGAGGCAGGCATGTGCTGAAAAGGTACTTATCTGTCTGCCCAAGTACTTAAGGCACTAAGTAAGCATGGGCTGGGGAAGGCAAAGCCAATAGTTAAGAATACTAATAGAAATGTCCCCTTTTACTAGCTCTCTCACTGTAATTAGCCCGGGAATACTGCATTATCTGTTGTTGGTTTCCTTAAGCTCTGCCTATGCCCTCAAATATAATCCCTTTATTAAATTCTTCCCAAACCAAATGTGTTCGATCTGCCCCCACGAGGACCCTCACTGATAGAAGAGTATTTATTACTGCTTACAGAATGCTTTCTCGACCATATCTCATTCGAGGACTGAAAATAAATAGAGGCCCTAAGGTCAATTAAGAGTAACACAAAGCAGTAGGTAAAGCAGGAGCTCCGGTGTCCCTCAAAGAAAGGTTTGAATCTCAGTCCGTCATTTTCCAGTTGTGTGGCCTTAAAAAAAATCACTTTAAACATCAGAGCCTCAGTTTCCTTATCTATAAATTCCTGATGAAATAATTGTTACTGTTTTAAAAATTAAATAAGATAACCTATATAGCACACCAGGTATAAAAAGCAGGTGCTCTGTAAATGGCATTTCCTTTCCCCCTTCCCTCTCCTGATCCAATCTGACCAAGGTATCCTCACCTCTGACTGAGAGGAGAGATCTAATGTGCTCTGACCTGTCCATCCTCACCACGTCACACTCATACCCTGGTGAGCAGAAGACAAGCCAAGCATCCAGTCTCAGCAAAGAAAAGCTTTATCATGCCCAAAACTAAACTGCCTTTAGCTCCTAGGACTCATTTCCAAAGATTAACAACCAATTCCTACCTTGCAATATAACTGGGGTGTCTATTTCTGCTTTATTACTTGAACAAAGGGCACTGCTCACAAACTCATGAGGGATTAGCCTCCAGGACCTTTCTTCATCCCTCCCCATCCCCAACTCTTCTCAAAGACCTCAAAAAGAAGAGCCATGGGGCACCTGGGTGGCTCAGTCGGTTAAGCAGCGACTTCGGCTCAGGTCATGATCTCGTGGTCTGTGAGTTTGAGCCCTGCGTTGGGCTCTGTGCTGAAAGCTCAGAGCCTGGAGCCTGCTTTGGATTCTGCGTCTCCCTCTCTCTCTGCCCTTCTCCTGCTCACGCTCTGTCTCTATGTCTCAAAAATAAATAAACGCTAAAAATTAAAAAAAAAAAAAAAAAAAAGAAGAAGAAGAGCCATACTGAAAGCAGTGTCACAGAACCCAAAAACTAACACTTAACCTGGGCCCCCTTCACAAACTGCAAAAATACAAAAAAAGACAATAGCTTGGTGTTCCTGTCACCTACTTAAGACTCTCTCATTCCCTGTTAACCGTGCAGAGTTCAAAAGCAAGACAAAGAAAATGGAATCACCACCCTATTACTGTGGCCTTTCCTGCCACTGCAAAGTCTATATAAAAGTATACCCCTCTTCCCAGATTTACCTTCAGGCCTAGCCACAGGAGAAAAGGGGGAAGAAAGCTGATCTTTCAGACCCACAAGCAGCCAAGTTCAGTCACTCATCTTAGGGCACAAAATAAAGCCTTACAGGTACATTCAGCAAGAGTGTCTACCAACCTCAGAATAGCAGGCACGGGGTAGGAGGTGGTTCAGTTTTACTGAGGAACCTTTGCCCTGGGAGAGGCAAGAGAGGGAGGGAGTTGGGGGCAGGGATACACCTGCCACACCTACAGCAGACAGGGAGAAATCGAAATGACCTTTCAAGAACAGGTCAGTAAAGTCCTGAGCTTTGGCTCCCTACAGTGGATCTTCCCAGGCAAGAAGACTGATTACTGACATAAAAGGTATGAATGAGCTATTACCGTAAATATTGGAAGTGGAAGATCTGGTTAAAACCTCATAGAAATACATAAGGAGGGGGGGACCTCACAGGAGCCTACTAATCTAGAGCTCAGCTTCCATATATCCTCCCTGCTTGTCCAACCTTCAGCCTACATATATAAGACAAATGGGTTATCAATATGTGGTCCCAACTCACTCCCTTCCTTCTCCGCAGCTCCACCTCTGCTTCTTACAGGGAATCTCACCTGACTTACACAACGTGAACCTCAGTCATGGTGACTCTCCTTTATAGCAGTGAATCCCTATGTCACACACGGTTCCCTCTCCACCCCTCTTAGGTGATGATAAAGAAGGTGTCAAAAAGAGGAGACACTGAACTAGATCCTAAAGAACAAGGAAAGTTCAGTGGGCAGAGAAGAAAAAGTGTTCCTAGTTAGCGAAAAAGCTATTACAAAGATCTCAAGGCTCAAAAAAGTAACATGTTAGGGAATTATGAACACTTTATTCAAGCTAGAACACAAAGTAGGGAGTGGCAGGAGATGAGCCTGGAGAGGTGAGCTGAGGCCAAATGATGCCACATTAAGCAATTTGGATGTTGTCCTACAGAACACAAAGAGCCAAAAGTTTTTAAGTGAGGAGCTCCATGATTACATTTGTATTTTTAGAAAGATCATTCTAGGGACAGACTAGACAAAAGCAAAACTGAAGGCAGGAGACTGCTGCGGGGGGCAGGGGAGGAAGGGGATGGAAATCCAGATCAGAGATGAGGAGGAAGTAAACTAAAGCTTTAACAGTGAAGATGTAGCCACAGAGATGAAGAGGAGATCATTTAAAGGGAAACATTAAGATTTTAGTGACTGACTAAATACAGGGCATAAAGAAGCAGAAAGAATGAAGATGACACTGAAGTCCTTGGCTGGACTGAGAATACAGCATATGGTACAACTGCATGCTCTCAGAGCAAAGACAGTGAGTTCTGTTTTAGACATATTAATTTTATGATACCTATGGAGATATATGGTAGATCACTGAATATATATAATTGGAACACAGGGAGAGACTGAGACTAGATAACGGCCCCATCATGATATACTTTTGTACTTCATTCTCTCTCTCAAAATTGAAATTGTCTTTTCATAGATCTATCTCTCTTAACCTGACTTAAAATTCCTTGAGACCAGAGAGGACCATGTCTTCTCTATCTTGTTATCTCATAAAATTTACATTTTATTTAAATTTTATGTCACAAGGACAGACTACATACTGAAAAAGTATTTGCTGAACGAAGAAATGAATTAATATATGAATGAATGAATTTGTTCTCCCAGTACTTAGTAGAGTGCCTGATAAATAGCAGATGCGGAATAAATGAGTACATACGGCACCCCAAACATGTTTCTATCTAGGTATCATCACCTTCACTTACGTTACTTCTCGGATTTACCCACCTGTATGTCTAAATCAAAATCCATTATACTTACTACACTACTATTTCAACAGAGTTCAGCACAGCTTACCAAACTCAGTACTTTCTCTGGAACACTCAAGAATTTGTACAGTCCCCTAAGAACCTTCTGATGACATGACTTATCTTGTCACTATCACAATGTGAACCAGGTATTATGTACCCCTGTTCCCATGTCATTGCCACAATATTAAACAAAACCCCCATCTCTCTGTCACCCTCAAAGTGTCTTTAATCTCTTCTGGAACCACATTAATTACAAAAGATAAAAAATGCTTTTTGCCAGTAAAATGCCTTCATGCCATCACAACTTTCCCTATATTTAACATGCCTTTTTAGTCCACATCACTTTCACTCTGTTACAAACCTTCTTTCCCCAAGTCACTCTCAGGAGACCAAATTTTGGATTCAGCCTTGCCCTTTATATCAGGTGAGCTCTGGTTTATGAATATGATTCCTCATCTAGAACATAAGAATTCCTGTCCTTGCCTACTTCACAAAGTATATAAACCCAGTGAAATGTGAAATTGGATGAATGCTGTTCAAATGTCAGAAGTTATACAGGATTACTGTATAAACACACGTTCCTCAACATAGTAAAACAGTCACACCATCATCACTCTAAATTTCTGGATTTCAGGAACCAAGACAATTAATTTCTAAAAAATTTTATGAAGATGGTTGTTACTTTTTATTTTGGCAAATAAGACCATTTTTTTAAACCCACCATCTACCATCACCATTATTTCATCAGTCAGAAAGCACTTTCACTAAAAGAATAGAATAATCTCAGAATAAACTTATCTTTATGAAAAACTCATGTTTCAAAAAAAAAGAAAAAGAAAAACTCATGTTTCATATGTTATCTTTCTCTCCTTCCACCTTGGATGAAAACTTTTATCGTGGACTAGCACTGTCCTTGGCCCAGAGTTTAGGAATCACTGCTCTAAACCCTGTTATGATACATGTAGGTTCTATGGTGTCCTGCCCATCAGGGTAGGTGGTCAAGGGTTGCACTAGCATAAAAATGTTTGGCCTCCAGAGAGAAGCAATGAAAACATACCATGGGTCAGAACAGTTGGTTCTGAGGCTGAAACTCTGGAATGGAATAGGAACTTGGGCTGGGGTTGTCCTTAAT
Organism: Paguma larvata; assembly: GCA_030068075.1. Classification (NCBI taxonomy): domain Eukaryota; kingdom Metazoa; phylum Chordata; class Mammalia; order Carnivora; family Viverridae; genus Paguma; species Paguma larvata. The sequence continues at coordinate 60,705,206 of CM057831.1, forward strand.
TCTTGAGAGAATTGTCTGGACAAGAAAGGCCTAAATCTCGCTGAGGTTGGGGAAGGTTATCTGGGCTCTGTGGCCAATTGTGACTAGAGACGAAAATATAGTGGTAGGAAAGCAAACTGTCCATTAAAACTGAGTGCCAACTCAGTTTTCTAGAACTTCTGTTTATTTATTTTTTTATTTTGAGAGAGAGAAAGAGATAGAGAAGCCTAAGCAGGCTCTACACTATCAGCACAGAGCCCAACGCGAGGCTCAATCTCATAAACCATGAGACATGTGACCTGAGCCGAAATCAAGAGTCAGGCACTTGACCAAATAAGCTACCCAGGCGCCCCTAGAACTTTAAAAATGTTCATGTACATGTGGTTGGCAGGGAGAAAGGGACGTGCAAGATCCTAATAAAATGAACTCAAAAATGTGTCATGGACGGAGGAATGAGTTGCAAAGGGATAGGAGAAAACTTCTGAGTGTAGTAGAAATGTTCTGTATCTTGAAAGTGGTGACAGTTTCACAAATGGAAACATACGGTAAAACCCATGTACATTTTAAACATGAGTTTCCTGTATATCAATTTACCTCAATAAAGTAGGGTTTTTTTTTTAACTTAACTGCAAGAAAGTGAGTTAGAGCAAAGCCATTCTGTTTGAGAATATAAACATAGTGTTGTATGTAACAAACCATGTGACTTTCATGAAAGTAGAATTAGCAACTCAAAGTGGTTAGTCCAATTTAAACATTTTTTACATTTGCTTATTTTTTAGAGACAGAGACGGAGCACAAATGGGGGAGGGGCAGAGAGAGAGAGACAGACAGGCAGACAGAAAGAGAATTCGAAGCAGGCTCCAGGCTCTGAGCTGTCAGCATAGAGCCCCATGCCGGGCTTGAACTCAAAAACCATGAGATCATGACCTGAGCCGAAGTCGGAGGCTTAACTGACTGGGCCACCCAGGCGCCCCGTGGTTAGTCCAATTTAGATGACAATCGTCCCCGCACAGCTAAGCACAGGTGAGGAGCAACAGTGGAGTAAGACTGCCCAGAAGCAGGTGGAGAGAAAACAAACATGGGCAATCATAGCCAAAAAACCTCCATGAGAGGAACCATCTCCAAGTTTGCAGTCCCAAAGAGGAACTTGAGAAACCAGCAGTTTCAGTGATTAATGGTTGAAAACTAAGCCTCAAAGGTGATTTTTATCATCCTAGGTTTTACTGCCCATGATGCCTTCATTTTTCTGTCCTCAAAAAGTCAAGTGCACAAACACTTCCACGGAACTAGGCTGTCCTACTCGGTCTGAAACTACTGCTCTCACTGGGCAGGACGGTCCATCCATGCAGGACTTACTTACCTCACCCTTATCCAAGCCTCACAATCCTCATTCCTTCCCCCCATCCCCTACGCCCAACTCCTTCACCCATTCCTCAGCGGCCCGCATGCTCCCGCCTTTGCCCTTTACTCTCCCCTCCCCGCACAGGCCATACCTTCTCACTCTGGTCCCAGTGTTGCCCTCACCCCTGCCCACAGGTGCCTCAGCCCCTCAGGAAACCGTATTCACGAGTCCCTTTCCCTTGGTCCCCTGAAAGGCATCCCCAAGCCCCTCTTACAACCTAGCTCCTCACCTGCCCGCTTACCCTCAGGCTCTTACCCTGCTCCCCTACCTCAGACACTCATACCCGGCCCCTCATCACATGCCAGCCCCTCACCCAGTGCCCTCACAACCAGTACAGTCACCAAATCCAGTGCCGTTATTCAACAGTCCCTCAGCCCCTCATGCGAATCTCCGGGCCCTGCGGCCCATACTTGCTGTTCACTCACAGAACCCCGACCCTGACCAGGCCCGATCGCCGCAGCCGTGCTAGGTGAGTTCAGGCCGCCGCCATCGCTCCTCAGGCGCACCAGCCGCGCCCCGCCCCGCGCCACACGCAACCCGCGCCCCCGCGCACCACACGTAACCGCCCAGCGACGCACCGCTGGGCAGTGGCGTGCCAGCTCATTGGCTGGACCCGGCCAGAGCCGTAGCGTCGAGGCTTGTTTCCTGGCAACGGCCGAGCGCAGGGGCGGGGTCGCCGACGGCGTTCCGACCGAGGAGTACCGCCTCTTCTTCGGGTCCCCGCCCCCTGTGCTGTAAACCCCGCCTCTCTGAAGGACTCCAGCGTGTCATAGGGGAAAACTCCTGGGGAGGGGGAGGCCCACAGGACGGGGAGGCGGAGCCTGAGGAGGAAAGGTTGAACCAGAAGGGCAGAAGGCGGGACTTAAGGAGGGACGAGACTTTAAGAGGCAGGGAAAGGCCAAGGGGCAGGGCTAGGGAGAGAGCTGAGGCTAACGTGAAGGAGCGGGGCCAATGGTCCAGGGCGGTGCTTAGGAGAGAAGAGTGGGCTGGAGTGGGCGGGGCTAGCACGAAGGGGTAGGTCTGAGGGGTGGAGTCAGCAAGTGGGCAGGGCCTGGGGAAAAGCTGAGCCCAAGAGAGGGCTGACTGCAGTAAGACTATTACATTTTTTTTAATGTTTATTTATTTATTTTGAAAGAGGAAGGGGCGCGTGAGAGGGAGGGGCAGAGAGAGAGAGAGAGAGAGAGAGAGAGAGAGAGAGAGAGAGAATTCCACGCAGGCTCCGCGTCATCAGCGCAAATGCAACATAGGACTCCATCTCACCAATCCTGAGATCATGACCTGAGCGGAAAAACAGAGCGGCGCTTAACCGACTGAACCACCCAGGTGCCCTTGGCCTACTTCATTTTTGCCCCATCTGCACACATGGCTTGTACGATAGTACCGGGCAGGTGACCGCCCCTTCCTAAGCTTCCCCAACACCTGCTGCCCCGTCATCCCTTGCATACTGTCTTGTTCAGTTACTCAAGGAGCACGGAGTAAGCACCTCCATGCCAGGCAGGATTCCAAATCAATTAGAATCTGGTTCTGCCCTCCAAGACCTCAGTTCTTTAGCCAAATAATTGTAATTATTGTAATAATTGCCATCGAAGAGCAGCCCTTAGCATAATTTTATGTATAGAGGATGAAGGGAAAGAAGGAGGAAGGGGCTTAGGGGAGCCTTTGAGGAGTAAATGACGTCTGAGCAGAGAAACAAGCAAGAGTATGATAAACTAAGATAGAGAGCAGAAACCTTCAGATCACGGCTGTGGCTTAGTTCGAAGTATTGTACCAATGTTAATTACCTGGTTATATAAGATGATAACAGGGGAACATGGGTGAGGAGTTTAGAAGAACTTTTCTTTACCTTTTTTACAACCTTCTGTAAGCCTGAAATTACTTTTAAAAAAAATATTTAAAAAGGAAGAGAAATGACAGTTTCAGCCCAAAGGATCAGCCCATACCAATGCAAGGAAGAATAAGCAATATATGGGGAGGTGCTCTGTGAACTACAATCAGTACAGCATGTCTGGAGCCTAGGGAACATGCAGAGGAAACATTGCGAGATGAAGCTGAAGACATGGATAGAGGTCAGGTATTAGATTTTGAGGCCATGTTAAGGGGTTTAGATTTTATTGAATAATAGAGAACTATAAAAAATTTTATACATGGTCAAATTGATAAGAATCAAACTGAAGTAGTAAAGTTATGGAGAAATAAACATGTGGACATTAGAAGGTAGGGCATCAGGGCTTGATGACTGGATGAATATGAAAGGAAAATAGAAGGAATAAAAACTTATGCTTAGTTTCTATAAGTTCATTCACATGCAAAACTCAACTATTGTATTAGAAGCCAGGATAGTGATTACCCTTGGTTTTCCATTGGCATTGACTGGAAGGGAGCAGAGTGGGGCTCTTGTAGCGCTGGTTACATGGGTGTGTTCACTTTGAAATTCATCAAGCTATATACTTAGGAAATATGAACTTTTTTATATATATGTTTGTTCTGGTTGCTATGCTATATAACAAATCATCCCAAACTTAGTATAAAACAACAACTATTTTATTATGCTCACAGATTCTGGGAATTCTACCAAGACACAGCAAGAATGGTATATCTTTATTCAATGATGCCTGGGACCTCATACAGGACACTTGAATGCCTGCGGGTGACTTGAGGCTGGTGGGCAGAATCATCCGAGGCTTATTTGCTTACTTGTCTGATGCCTGGGCTAGGACAACTCAAAGGCTGAGCTCAGTTGGGACTGTCAAACACAGTACCGTACACATAAGACTGTTCCTTATGGCTTGGGCTTCTCACAATGTGGCAGCTAGGTTCTAAGAAGGAATATCCTGACAGGAGGCTTCCAGATAAGGAGCATTCCCAACAGAATGAAGAGAAGGAAGTTGTATGGCCTTTTATGATCCAGCCTCAGAAGTCACACAACATGATTCCTATTATATTCTATTGATAGAAACAGTCACAAGGGAAAAAATGTCAAAGAATTTGTGACTGTTTTTTAAAACTGCCACAATATCATATAATAATCATAATGATGATAATAAAAATAAATACTAGTTTTAGATATTTGGGCTGAAAGGCCAGAGAGAGGAATTATAAGAGAAAGAACAGATGAAGGAAGATAATCTCAGTTACAGACCCAGTAGGCTAAAGGTGACTATGGGATACCCAAGTGGAAACATCCAGTGAGCATTAGTGGTATGAATAGGTCTGCAGCTCAGAGTTCCTGGGAGTCAGTAGTGGGAAAAGAGATCCTGTGGGTGACCAAGATTGGCCATAGAGAGCCGGGAGCACAGAAAGACAGGAAGGCCTAGGTCAGAGTCCTAAAAAACACCAACACAGAAAGGACAGGCAGATGGGCTTTTGCAAAGACTAAGAAAAAATAAACATAAAACCAAGGGGGCACCTGGGAGGCTCAGTCAGTTAAGCATCCAACTTCAGCTCTGGTCATGATCTCATGGTTTGTAGGTTCAAGCCCCGTGTTGGGCTCTGCACTGACAGCTCGGAGCCTGCAGCCTGGTTCAGATTCTGTGTCTCCTTCTCTCTCTACCTCTTCCCCACTTGTTTTTCCTCTCTCTCTCTCTCTCTCTCTCTTTCTCTCAAAAATAAATAAATAAACATTAAAAAAAAAAAAGAAATTGCCTTAAGATAAAACCCTAGCTTTATAAAATGGATGACAAAACTCTCCCTTAGCTATTCTCTGTCCACCATTCAGCCTCCTCTTTCACCACTAGCCACTCAGGTTCTCTACAGAAACCAATTGATGTCCCCCAGTCATCCATGCTTTTTAAGTCTCTGTGCTTTTGTCCATTCTATGCACTTTGCCTCTAGTGCTGTTCACTCTCCCTTCACTCTAGACCTAACTCCTATTCATCCTACAGAGCCCAGGCTCAGTTGGGACCCTTCTTATAGTGTAATAACTATCTGTATATCCACTTAATAGAGTAGCCATCAAGCTGATATGTAATTGCCTACATACCCGACTATTTCCCCTACTACACCCTGAGTTTCTGGAGGGCAGAGAGTGTGTTTCGTTCATCTTATCTCCCCAATATTGAGCACGATATTGGCCTGGCGCATAGCAAGTATTCTGATTATGACTTGTTAACTGAGATGATAGAAGTGAAAGGGACATCAAATTGAGGAAGAAGTTTTAGGATTTTTGTTTGTTTTGGTATAGGAGAGATTTAAACAGGTTCATAGAAAGAGAAAATTGAAGGAGATTGAGGATCTAGAAAACACATGGAATAGCTGATGGGATCAGGTACTGGAGACAATAGGAAAGGAATGGGGGCAAAACCCCACAGGATGGCCCCCCATCACACTCATCAAGTAGGAAATGAGGTAAGGTGGGCATGGATGTAGATAAGGGTGCAGATAATGAAAACAGAACTCACATTTGATGTGACAAGCATTCTTTGTCCCTAGAGACTAGTTCGGCACCTGACACAAATGAGCCATTCAGTAAATAGTTGTTAAATGAATAAATAATGAGGCCCAAGCAGGGAACTTGCACAAGGTAAAACAGAATGACTGACCCTACACAGGCACCCGTGTCTCCTGACTTGGAAGATCCCTAAGCAGTTCAATTTGGTGGGGTGGGGGGAGCAACAAGGCCCAGCCTTACTTCTGAGGTATGCACCCCCACCTTCTCCAGGGACCTCATTAGAGATGTTTAGTTGGGCAGGTGTAAGCCGAGGCCCTGGGAGACAGGGCGGGGTGATGGAGCCACACTGCCTCCACCCCTTCAGTAGTGGCTGGCCCTGGTGTTGCTAAGCGCTTCAGAAGCCAAAGACAGAGGAGTCACAGTGGGGACCAAGGAAAGCTTCTTCCAGGCAGGCAGGCAGGCACTAGCCCCCACCTCCTGAAGCTGCCCACAGGCAGAGGCACTGGATATCTCACATCCAGGCAACAGACCACAGAAACATGAGTCAGGACAGCAAAGTGAAGACGACAGAGTCCAGCCCCCCTGCTGCATCCAAGGCCAGGTAAGAGATCCTGCTCCCCTATATCAGATCTGTCTGTCTGCCTAGCTGGATGGAGCCTGATTCTTCTAGGAGCCTGATTCTTCAACTTCAACATTAAATGTCTGGTAAAAAAAATGAAACACTGCTTCTCCTCTTGCCCACAGGAAGTCACTGCCTGTCCTAGACCCATCTGGGGATTACTACTACTGGTGGCTGAATACGATGGTCTTCCCAGTAATGTATAACCTCATCATCATCGTGTGCAGGTTTGGCATGGGGCTAAAGGAAGGGCCTTAAGCAGAGATAAAGGGTCAAGTGTCCAGCCAAGGAAAGAGGCGGGCCCTTGGGCAGGGCCTGATGGAGCGACAGCACCCAAGAGAAGGCCCAGAGCAGAGTGCTGAGTGCCTTGGGGAGTTGCCTTACACAGAGGGTGCCCTGAGCCAATCTCTTCTGTCCCCACCACACAGAGCCTGCTTTCCTGACTTGCAACACAGTTATCTGGTGGCCTGGTTAGTGCTGGACTATACAAGTGATCTTCTATACCTACTGGATATCGTGGTGCGCTTTCACACAGGTCCGTGAGCCCAAGACTGACCCTTCGTTCCATGTTAACTTCCTAAAGAGGGCCTCTTAGTCACAAGGAAGTGACCCCCTGATAGCACTTTCGCATGCCCTCTTGCTTCACAACACCCCTATGCGCATTCCAGAAACCCCGGAGCAGGGTTATGCCCTCCCTCACCCCGTCCCCATGTGTGTCTCCCTGTCCTACCCTGGCCTGCCCACCCTCACCCTTATTACTAGAGCAGGCAGGGGCCCTGACTCAGCCTCATGCCTGACCCATTCTTATGACTGACCCCAGCCTGTCTCCACTTCTCCCTCCCTAGGATTCTTAGACCAGGGCATCCTGGTAGTAGACAAGGGTAGGATTTCAAGTCGCTACGTTCGCACCTGGAGCTTCTTGTTGGACCTGGCTTCCCTGATGCCCACAGACGCAGCCTATGTGAAGCTGGGCCTGCACACCCCTATGCTGAGGCTGAACCGATTTCTCCGTGTGCCCCGCCTCTTCGAGGCCTTTGACCGCACAGAGACCCGCACTGCTTACCCAAATGCCTTTCGCATCACCAAGCTGATGCTTTACATTTTTGTTGTTATCCATTGGAACAGCTGCCTGTACTTTGCCCTGTCCCGGTACCTAGGCTTCGGGCGTGATGCCTGGGTGTACCCTGACCCCGCGCAGCCTGGCTTTGAGCGTCTGCGGCGCCAGTACCTCTATAGCTTTTACTTCTCCACCCTGATCCTGACCACTGTGGGCGATACACCGCTGCCAGCACGGGAGGAGGAGTATCTCTTCATGGTGGGTGACTTCCTGCTGGCCGTCATGGGTTTTGCCACCATCATGGGTAGCATGAGCTCTGTCATCTACAATATGAACACTGCAGATGCAGCTTTCTACCCGGACCATGCGCTGGTGAAGAAGTACATGAAGCAGCAGCATGTTAACCGCCGGCTAGAGCGGCGAGTTATTGACTGGTGAGGATGCTGGGCTAGACCAGGACAGGGACAGGTGTTCTGGATAGAGTCTGAGGAAAATGGCTGGGTCCTTATTGCCTAGTGGGCCAAGCAGAGCAACTAGGGCATGGCATGCATTGGAGGGTTCACTGGGTGATGCTTAGAAAAGAATGTCTATCCCTAGTTGCATCTGGACTTGGGGGACTGGGTTGGATAAGAGATTGATAGGGAAAAGAATTCATAAACAAGGAAGGATAACCTGGAGACCATGGAGCAAAACCTCCATTGCTTGGTAGGGTTCAGATGGCTCTGGAAGGGGTAAAGAGAGAAGAGCAATACCCTCCCAGGGAATGGCCAACAAGATGGTCGACTATGTCATAGTCGTCCATGCTATGGTATGAACAAAAGGAAATGTCAGCAAGTCGGGGAGCTAAAGCAGAGGGGCTCTAGATACAGGGCTTGGTGATTGAAGTGGGTATCAGTGGGATAATACAAGGTGTCACTGAATGGTGGTGGGTGGGGTAAAGCCTGACAGGAGGTAAACGGTGTTTATTCATTGTCAACTGTTGGAGGCTTCCAGGCCCTGGTTGAGGGAGAAAAGGTCAAAACACATCAGTGACCAGTAGACCTTGGAGTGAAGATATTCATCAGCCAATTGTCAAGTATTGCCATGACCTCTGTGAGATCTCAGTGTGATTGGGCTCTTGGCTGATTGGGCTGAGCTGAACCCTGATGGAAGGAATAGAGGCGGGCATGTTGGGGCCTGGTGAGGAACTACCGCCGCCCTTGTCCCTAGGTATCAGCACCTGCAGATCAACAAGAAGATGACCAATGAGGTAGCCATCTTACAGCATTTGCCTGAGCGGTTGCGGGCTGAAGTGGCTGTGTCTGTACACCTATCCACTCTGAGCCGGGTGCAGATCTTCCAGAATTGTGAGGCCAGTCTGCTGGAGGAGCTGGTGCTGAAGCTGCAGCCCCAGACCTATTCGCCAGGCGAATATGTCTGCCGCAAGGGGGACATTGGCCGGGAGATGTATATCATCCGTGAGGGCCAGCTGGCCGTGGTGGCAGATGATGGCGTCACACAGTACGCTGTGCTTGGTGCAGGGCTCTACTTTGGGGAGATCAGCATCATCAACATCAAAGGTGGGCACCCCAGTGTTCGTTCTGGGACAGGGCTGAGGGAGGGGGTGGGGATAGCAGAACCCCATACTGAGACCAAATGGTACTTCAGGGCCTGCAGATTTAGGTAACCTGGCCCTTGCCTGAGTCACTAGAGAGCTCAGGAGAGAAGCAGGACATGGAGGTTCTGTTCCCTGAGAAGAAGCTGAGCCAAGGTTAGTGCACAGGGTGGGTCCTTGGGAAGAGGAAGTAGATCTGTTCTATAGGTGTCTAAGCACCAACAGACCCGTGGAAAGTGACAGAGATGATAATGATAACGATAATAATAGCTAATATTTATGGCACACTTACTGCATGCCATGTTCAAAGTGCTTCACATGTACCAACTCACTAACTTCTCATAGGAACTCAGGTAGGTACCATTATCTGTATTTTAAAGGCAAGGAAATTGAAGTACAGAGAGGTTTGGGAAACTGTCCAAAATCATGGAGGTAATAAGTACACACACTTGGAGTCAGTAGAAGGAACTTTCTCACAGCCAAATGGAAAGGAGAGTAGAAAGAAAGCATTGCCATTCACTCCACCAATACCAGGCCAGGCCAGGCACGGTATAGGGACTCACTGATTCCTTCCATCCACCTGTGCAGTAGGCGTTGATATGCTTAATCACAGGTAAAGACACTGAGGCCCAGGAGATGGGAGAACACAGCAAAGGGTGACTGCACTGTCACTGACTGAAGCCAGATGGCTCTCAGCCTGGGGATCCCACTCCTTAGTTATTATTCCAAAGGCCTCACATCTGTCCTCCAAGGATCCTTCAAGCTCTACATCCTGGATGCAGTCACCTGCTGACTACATGATTTTCGACAAGCTATTTCCCTTTTTCAGGCCTCAGTTTTCTCATCTATCCTATAGGGATGATATTAAAAACCCAAAGAGTTATTTGTAAGGATTAAATGAGTTCCATGGGTAAGTCCTTAGCATCAGCGCAGTGCCTGGTGCCTGGCAAGTACTCTTCTGAGTCCTTCTAGCTCTGAGACTTTGCAACATTCGGCCTACTCTGTCTTCCCCCCAACTCCTCACGAGTATGGTTCTAAAAGGTGAATGATACCATACAGCTCCCCTACTTAGAATATTCCAGTACCTTGCCACTGCCCTCAGCATAAGGTCTGAACTCCCTGCCGTGACTTACCACATTTGGTATCACCTGCTGTCGCCTCCTCTTTCCACTCTGCTCGCACCTGCACTTCAGCTACTCTGGACTGCTGCAGCCACCTAGCTGGCTCCTACCTGCATCCCTCTACTCATAGTGCTCCCTCTGCCGGGATGCCTCCTCACTCCCTCACCCTAACCCTCTTACCTCCTGCTCAGTCAGGCATCGCTTCCTCCAGGCTTCCCCAAAGTGTCTGCCAGCTCGTTAGGGGCTCTTTACCTGTCTTCCCACAGCACTGGATGCATACATCTACACTGCACCAGCTATACTGTTTTATAACTATCCAGTTCAATGTCTATCAACTCCAGACTGTGAATTCTTGCAGGCACTTCCTTGTTACCCACCTAGCATAGGGCCTATTCCCCAGTACATTACCGAATGAAATAATTAATGAGACAGAAAGAGAGGCGCAAAAGTACAAATATGGAGGTGGGGGGTCCTGGTTCAGGAGTAAAAGCCCCCCTCACATCCACCCTGACTAACTGTCCTCCCATGTGTCTGCCCATGGGCCATAGGAAACATGTCTGGGAACCGCCGCACAGCCAACATCAAGAGCCTAGGTTATTCGGACCTGTTTTGCCTGAGCAAGGAGGACCTGCGGGAAGTCCTGAGTGAGTATCCACAGGCCCAGGTTGTCATGGAGGAAAAGGGCCGTGAGATCTTGCTCAAAATGAACAAGTTGGACGTAAACGCCGAGGCAGCTGAGATTGCCCTACAGGAAGCCACGGAGTCCCGGTTGCGAGGCCTTGACCAGCAACTTGATGATCTACAGACCAAGTTTGCTCGCCTCCTGGCTGAGCTGGAGTCCAGCGCACTCAAGATTGCTTACCGCGTCGAACGGCTTGAGTGGCAGACTCGAGAGTGGTCAATGCCTGAGGAACTGGCTGAGGCTGATGATGAGGGCGAGCCTGGGGAGGGAACTTCCCAGGGTGGAGAGGGCAGGAGTGCCCAGGAGGGACCCCCAGATCCAGAGGGATCCCATTCTTATCCCTAGGACCCCAATCTCCAAGGGAATACAGAGTTGTAGGAAAACCTACCTGCAGAAACTCTGCCACCCTGTCTGCTAGGTACAGAGATAGGAACTAATTGGGGATGTAGATGCTCACCTAGAAGTAAGAGTATAGCACCCATTCATCCTCCACTCACCAGCACACGCGCGCACGCGTGCACACACACACACACACTCACACACTCACAGTTGCATATATACGTACTGTCCCCCAAGACTGCATTCCATATAAAATTCTCTGGAGTTTCCGTTTTCAGAACACTTATGTTTTCTCACAAACATAGGTATGTCTTATACCCACATAATATACATACATTCATTCATGCACTTCATAAAGACACATATAGAGAGACTCACACACCAATAGACACACAGATGCCCTCCACAGGTGTGCACACACTTGTGAACACACAAAAACACACAAAGAGCTGTCTTCTCCCAAGATATCCTTTAAATGGCTCCCATATAGGAAGTTCACAAATGTAGCCTGCAGGTTTTACTTCAATAAAGTATTCTTCTCCTCCCTAAGCCTTTATGGGGCTGATAGGAAAGTCAGTGGTGGGCCAGGATGAATTCTGTCTGAATTCTGAGTCACAGGGGTGAGGGGCATGGGCTGTGTAGTAGCTGGTAGGTTTGATTCAAAGAGGTTGGGGTACATGATGAATTGAGAATCAGTGCTGAGCGAAGGCAAAGCATGGTTGTGCATCACACTGTTGTAAGTGTGCACATGCTTTCGTAGATACATTCACATATATATACACTGACCATTTGTATTTCATTCCAGAGTATGCATGCTGAACTTTGTGAGCTCTGAGTGATTTCACCTACCTTAGTGTACCAGAGCAGACACCTCTGTTTCTTCTTCCTTCCTCTGGCCCAGCCCTGGATCCTGGGGATAGGGCCACCCCATGTTCAGGACTGATTTCAAAGGGAGAATAGTTCACAGGGCCACTCATCTGGCCCTGCTCTACCCTGTCAGTCGTTGGAGCTGGCCTTAGTGCTGCCAGAAATCCAGCCCTCCCTCTCTAGATGGTATTTCAAAACACAGGGTGGTGAACAGAGACAAAGAGGAATAGACCATCATGGTTGGCGACAACTGGAGATAAGTGTTTGGGAAGTTTTTAAGTAACTTTGGCATACTTGGAGGGAGATCTGCAGGTTTGGGGCAGAGAAAGTGTTGTGGGGTCTCTGAGGAGGAATCTAATATCATGTCTGAATCATATTCACCTAGCCACAAATTTAGCTCCTCCAGGGCCTGGCCAGTCTTTGGTCTAAGCCGTACCAGATGGCATTTTAGAATGCACCTTGGATTTAATTTATCAATATGATGTGAGTGATGACACATAGAAGTCAATGCCATGGAAAGAAGAGTTTATTACTTATAGTCCCCAAGAGGAGGGGACACACTGTACCATGCAGGGCCACACAGTGAAGCACCAGGGTAGTGAGGAAGCAGAAGGAGCAAGGGGAAATCATGGGCAAAAAGCTCTTACTTCACTAGTGGTGGCAAGTTTTTAGGTGAGGACATCCTCTTTTGGGCACGAAGCAAAACAGATTTGAGGGCTTGTGGTTGGAGGGCTCATGATATGATTTTCAAGAACCCATGAAAATGAGACCACAGAGGAGATGTAAACAACTCTAGTCATCGGGTATGCCCACGATTTCAAGATGCCAAATCATCAATTACAGGATATAAAAAATGATCATTACAGGTATACAAGACAATGAAGGGTAAGGCCCTCAGCGCTGTCAGGACAGGATGTGTGGTGACATCTGCTGATGCATAGTTATGGAAGACATTTCCTCAGAACTGTTGGTGTCCTCAAAACCAAACAACCTTTGGGATATGGTGGATGAAAGTGACAGAGGGGCACTTGGACATAAAAGACTAGGAATAAAACTTTCTCAGATAGCCATAGGAACCGAGTCTGTGGCTGGAGTCAAGGTTGTCAGGAGGGACTACGAGGGTCATTGCACATTAATCCATTTAGAAATCTCTGGTTATTTGTGATCCCTTCCTCACAAAATTTGATACCCATAGGCCCAGAACTCAGTCTTTCTTATTCATCTCTACATCCTCAAGGCCAAAACTGTGCCTGACACATAGTATGTGCTCAAATATATATCTGGCAACCAATGTTCGAGGGAGATATGTGTCAATTTCTTATGAAATTTCTTCTACCATCTCTGCCCTCATTCTTGTTGAGCTAGAATCGATGGATATGTTACATGGGCCATTTTTGTAGTGCTTGATGGGTTTTTTTAGGGAACTGAGAATAAGCTTTCCATTGGCACACTACAATGTGCACACCTGTCAAAGAGAAGGCTCTCTTAGAACAGGTTGCTCCTGCTATCCCCATATAATCCTGGTCTATAGCGTAAGGAGGGCGATAATGGGCCATCTTCTCTGTCCTGGATACAGAAATAAAACTCTTCTGGGGCCAGATGTGCATCTAGCTCTGCCTTAGCAGCTCCAGGATGAGGAGCATTCCTTATGGTGGAGCCCCCAGGCCAGAAGACATCATGAATAGGTCTTATACCAGCAATAAGCTGGAGCCCTCTAGTGGTGGAGTGATCTTCATCACTGTGTGACAGACACTGTTTCCACTATTTGGGATCAAACTGGATAGAGTTAGGTCAGGACAGGCAGAACGGAACACAATTTTAATCCTGGAATAACCAAAATGAAAACAAAAAAAACCATAATATTTTAGTCTAAAAAATATTAATTACTATGTATTAAGTACTAGCTTAAGTACTTATACATGTTGCAGGAGACTTTATTGAGATACTCATTTGGGTTTTGTCCATTTCATCCCTCATCCCATCATAAGAAAGAACCTAAGTCTCTGTATTCCCTAGACCTAAAGCTTTTTGAATGACAGAGTCAAAAATAGAAATTTTCAGAAACTCTCTGCCCTAATTTTTGTTCGTGATGACCAGGGTGAACTGTGCCCAATTGTCTGTGAGGGCTTAGAATTGAAGAAGCAGGAGCTTCTGAGCCTGAGGAGAGGAGATTCCCCAAGACTAAGAAAAGGAGTGGGATTCTTGAATATTAGTTTTCTTTTACTGCAATAATGTTAGCATGAATTTAAGAGCTTTTAAGCTGTTTTAATAGCACAAGTTTAGGGGTACCTGGGTGGCTCAGTCAGCTGAGAGTATGTCTTCATCTCAGGTCATGACCTTGCAGTTTGTGAGCTCAAGGTCCCACATCAGGCTCACTGCTGTCAGCACAGAGCTCACTTCGGATCCTCTGTTCTCCTCTCTCTCTGCCCCTCCTCCACTTTTGTTCTCTCAAAAGTAAACAAAACATTTAAAATAAATTAATTAATTAAATTAAATTCTTCAAAAAAAATAGCACCCATTAATAATTTCACAATTCTTTGAGTCAGAAATCCTGGCATATTGTGGCTCAACTGGGCCCTCTATTCAGGGCTTCTGAGGCCAAAATCAAGGTGTTGGGCAAGCTGGCCTCAAGTTTTCTGGGGACTCTGGGGAAGAATCTGCTTCCAGGATCATTGAGGTTGATAGAAGAATTCAATTCCTTTCAGTTGTAAAACTGAAGTCCTTGTTTCCTTGACACATGGCCCCTTCATCTTTAGGCCAACAAAATTGTTGTGAAATCTTTCTCACTACTCAAATCTCTTACTTTCCGTTCTATTACAAGGCTGAGAAAGATTTCTGCTTTTTAGAGCTCGTGTAGTTAGACTAGGCCCACCTAAATAATCTAGGATAATGCTCTCCTTTAAGGTCAGCTGGTTATTAATCTTAATTACATCCACAAAGCTCTTTTTTTCCATAATTGCAGGAGTAACACCAGAGGGGAAGGCATTGGGAGCCAAAATTCTACCTATCACAGGGTTTCTGGGGAGGAAACAGCCTGGACCCTGTAAGGGCAAACCGGGACCGATTCCATTTTGCTTAAGGGCAAACTGGGACTGACTCCATTGTGTTTCCTGTCTTCCACCCTGAGTCCCCAGTGCCTGCTCAAAACCTGCAACATCCCGGTTGCAAAAGAACCACGCCCAGTGACCTATGGAACAAGACCTTTGACCCTTCCTCAGCCAATCGGCTAGGGTCACGACCATCACCCCTCCCACTGCCCCTAGACCCCTTTAAAACTATTGTGTTTTTGGAACGCGTCTCTCTCTCGACCCACTGCTGCGTCGGTGTGGTAGGAGATTGAGCTCAAGCTAGCTCGATTAAAGGCTCTCTGTTCTTGCATCGGACTCGGCTCCCTGGTGGTTCTTGGGGTCCCCGAATTCTGGGCATAACAGACCCCACTTTCACAGGGGGCCTAGAATAGGGAACACTATGAATTGGGTTTTGGAAACAGGAGAAAGGTGATTCTGGCCCAAAACGGCACTGGAGCCTCAGAGCAGCGCCACCTAGGGGAGCACAGGCTTGAACAAGGTGCATATCCACAGAACCAGCATGATCTCTGAGCCCAGGCCTTCCTTTCCCCCAAATATTCTGTCCAACATAAATCCCGCAGAAACTTTTTGCAAGGTGCTAAATTGTGGGAAAATAGAGTGGAAAGAAAGCAAGAAAACATAAAGAGAAATTAAATCTTCCATAAGAAAAGTGGTTAAAAGCTTATATTAGAATTGTCTGATTTAGATAATCAAGGAAAGTTCCAATTTTTAAAAAGACGGTTATGTAACACACACACACACACACACACAACTACTATCTCATAAATTACCTCGTTATCTCTTATAACAACATTAGGAAGTTTAAATTATTATTATGCTTATTTTTCCAGTTCAGGAAATTGAAGTCTATAGAGCAATGAAAAATATATTAGATGTCATTCATTGAGAAGTTATTTATGCCAGGTCCTGAGTTAAGTGCATTATCTCAATTAATCCTCACAACTGCATGAGAAAGAGGCTATTATTACCCCCATTTTACAATAAGGAATACAAAGGGTGCCTGGGTGGCTCAGTTGGTGTCCAATTCTTCATCTGGGCTCAGGATCGGGCTGGGCTTCATCTGGGCTTCATCGGGCTCTGTGCTAACAGCTTGGAGCCTGCTTGGAATTCTCTCTCTCCCTGTCTTTCTGCCCCTCCCTCCCTCAAAATAAATAAATAAATGTTAAAAACAAATAAATAAAAATAAATAAAATGAGGAATCCAAGGCTCTGGGAGACTAGATAATTTGCCCAATATCACAGGGCTCTTGAGTCACGTGGAATAAAACTTGGGTCTGCCTTAATGTTTTTTTCAGGGAGATAAGTAAAGGGACCGCCTCTGCTGAGGCTGAGGCCAGGCACGCGCCTTCCTTTCTTAAGAATGACTGTTGCCAGCAGTAGGTAGGTTGGGGTGGAGGATAACCAGGGGAGAAGAAGCCAGGAGTGCAGAGCAAAGTTTGTGAATCACCAGCAAGCCTGTCCAGTGTGCTGGAGCACTGATCTCGGGGCTGCATCCAAAGGCAAAGGACCACCTAGTGCTCTGGAGAAGAGCTGCCAGTTCCAGCTCTCCCATCTGCACACACACAGCTGTGGGAGGGAGGCAGGAGTTTTGGAGTCACTGCTAGATTCCTACAGGGG
Source organism: Paguma larvata (assembly GCA_030068075.1). NCBI lineage: Eukaryota > Metazoa > Chordata > Mammalia > Carnivora > Viverridae > Paguma > Paguma larvata. Next base: position 60,721,958 of record CM057831.1, read on the forward strand.
TGAGCTGTAGTTCTCCTACAAGAACTGTCCAAGGGCCCTGCTGCTGAGAGCCCAGCTGCTTCCAGCTTTGCTCTTCTCCATGCCACAGGACCTAGGGCCTCACCCACTTTCCCAGGATCACTAACCAGGACACCTTGGCCTGGCTAAGATTTGAGATGTACCCTCCTTCTCAGTGTTCCCATTTAGCTACCCCGCTCCACACACATACACACACAGAAGCTCCTCGGCTTCCCCATTTCATCTTATTCTTTCTGAGATTTTGGCTGTTCGCCCAAGAGGCAGATGGAAATAAAGTATCAAGCTCGGGAAGAAATCAGATTCATAGGGAGAAGGGCCATCCAACCCGAGGAAAGATGCCGTGCAAATGCTAGGTGCCAGGAACAGGAGGCAAAGTGGGTGGATTCTAGCTTGAGGCTGAAGTTAGGGTTTGGCTTGAGGCTCAGATCAGAGGAGGGTGGTTAAGTCAAGTTAGAGCTGGGGTCAGACTCAAGGCCCAAGTCAGGGCAAGTATTAGGCTGGCCTAAAAGCACAACAGATAGGAAAGAGCTTGGAGCCAATCTGAGTCAGATTTCAGTTCTGAACTATCACTTACTTGCTGAGGGACTCTCAGCCTCCTACACAATCTCTCAGGGTTGTTGAAAGAAATACTTGGAAAATTAAAATGTAAATGAGATAATGACTGTAAACTGCCTGCTGATCCCTAACAGGCTGCAACTGCTTAATAATGAATGGTAGCTATGATGGTTATTCCCGTCCCTCTTTCAGAGATTGTGCCTTTGAGGCAGTGGGGCACAGGTTGTCCAGCCCTGCTCAGCTCTGGGCCTCTGGACTGGACTGTCAATGCCAGGTCTTGCCAGCAGAGGGCGCAGGGTTCCCCTTTCCTCCCCTCTCTACCTCCTGCCCTGGCCTCAGAATTACATTGTCTTGTAAAGCTGGAAGAGCTAGAATCTTAGGGACAGGGAGAAATGGAATCTTACAGACAGATTAGTGTTCTCAGCTGTAAGAACCCTTGATTTTTAACAAAGACTAAAGTGCAGCAGTGATGATGCTGAAAGCCATTACAAGAGAAAGTTGTGCCGAGGCAGAGTCTGAGGCAGCCCTGTTGAGTTCAGCACTACAGATCATCTGGGAGGATTCAGGACTGCCCTTCCCGACAGCCTGAAAAATCCTTGTGCTTTTCATCTCTGTGTCCCTCTCTGTGTCTGGCACTGCCTTTCCAGTTTCATTATCTCGGCTTATTGTCCTCAGCCTTGCTGTTCACCAACAGGTGCCATAGAACACCACAGGCTAATAACTTGGGTGTGTTCACGGAAGCCTTCTCCTTGGTGATTTCCCCGAGCGAGCCTTCCTGTGGCCCTTTTAGTGTTCAAATGAGTCCCTGACATGGGAGATGCAGGCCCCTCTTGGTCTACCTGTGAAAGCCCATGTCCGAAACCAAGTGCAACCATCAGTGAGACAAGCCCCTGCTTGTGTGCTCTGCTCTCCCTAGCACAAGCACCAGGCTCCGGAAGGTGGTCCTTTCCCTGGTTTCTTTCCTTTGACCAACATCCCTGCCTGCTCTGGCTCCAGCCTGTCTGTCTTCTCAGCCTGCTCCCTCTTTGTTTAATTATCCCAAGAGAAGGGCCTCCTCCGTGGGCAGGGAGTGTGGGCAGGAGCTCAGCACAGAAGCATATCTGCACATCACAGAAATGCAGACAAGAGAACGCCTTGAGAGATGTAAAGAGAAGGCAGCCTAATGAGCCACAGAGGGAGGGGCTGAGCCAGTGAGTGAACGGGCACCTCAAGGACTAAACTGTGACTGGTTCCTCTCCTAGCACTGGATCCCAGCTGCGTGTGTGTGTGTGTGTGTGTGTCAGAGCCTATCACATGACCCTGACACCACTGTGTATGAAAACTGGGTTTCTTGGGTAAAACGCTGATATGTTGTGGACCTGCAAGACCCCTAGAATAAGCAGTACCTTATAAGGTAGGTTATCTGACTGTACATTACGCACCAAATTCTCCTCTCTTTAGTTGTTTCCCCAGAACATTTGCTGAAGTGTTGTTTAAACATTCCCCTCTTATCTCAATTGTGATATAGAATATTGAAAGAAGGATCATGTGCCCACACTTGAGCCTGTGTGGCAGTAGCTAGGTGATTGAGACTTCCCCAAAGGAAAAGTAAATTATTCTAGCTATAGGCGTCAAGCTGGGTGGGCCGGCAGTTCCCTTCAAAACACACATGCATACGCGCGCGTGCGCGCGCGCACACACACACACACACACACACACACACACACACACAGAAATAGAGATAGAGGAAGCAAAAACATGACAACCTTGGCAGGTCAAGGCTTGAGTCAAAAAGGTAGCTTCCCTCAGAACTGAGCTTGGCCCTATATCAGGACATCTTGAACTTGCTTCCTTGACCTCTTAGGTCTCTGACTTGTTCTGGGACAAGGGTCAAGGTCTCTTTCCTAGGTTACCCATACTGACTTTGCAGTTCTCTCCTTGCTCTGATCTAAAGTCCTCTGTTTCCTGGTCCTGAGCAATCCCATTCTCCCTGAATGCTGGCTCAATCCCTGGCATTGATGGAATTTCCTGATTTGAGAAATGAACTTCCACCCTCTAAGCACTGCATTTTCATTCCCTCCTCATAGTATTCCCCCTTCTCCACTTTACCTATTAGTTGGAGTTGTTTCTCTCTTATAAACCATCTTCTTGAAATAATCTCTAGCCACCATCTCCTGGCCCTCACCTCCCCATCACCCAACTGCTTTTGAAGCCTATTTATTACTCACTTTAGACTGTGTTACCTACTTCATAGTCCTGTCTTTTCCATGTCCAGCTGATATTCCGGGGCCAATTATTGTGCCCTTGTCCCTTTGTTTTTCCATCCCACCCAACTGGCAAAATCTCAACTTTGGATGAATTGAACAATCAGTATTCTCCATGTTTGCATCTGACTATCTGAGCTCTGCTGGAGAAACCAATACTAGTAGACATTCATAGTCACCAACTCCTAAGTGGGTCCCAGTTATCTTACTACATTCCTCTAGTGCCCACTTCCCTTTTCCCATTTTATTTAGTTTTCTTAAACCATCTGACTTCTAAAATTTCAATCCTATCTACACACACACACACGCACACACACATACCACTCACTAATAACCATATCCTCAACTTCACAGAGAAAATAGAAAATATAAGACAGCAGCTCCCATTAAACCTATGCACCCACTGTGTTAATTAAGATACAGAAAAAGTTGCTATAACAAGAAGAGAAAAAAAATGTAGGGCCTTAAGATTGTAGTTTCTTTGTCATACAAGAGAACTCGGGGTAGTAAAACAGTTTGAGCATGGAAGACCCAGGTTCCTACCATCTTATCACTTGCCATCCCTGGTGTGTTACGGCTGAAGATGGCTTGCCCTCACATTCAAACTCAACTTGCAGGAAATGACAATGAGGAAGAAACAGTCCAATCCTCTCCTATAAGAGCTTGATGTGGAAGCTGCACTTATCACCTCTAACCACAACCCTGTACGGAATATGGTCAGAAAGCCACGTTTAGCTGCCAAAGCATCTAGTAAATAATAGTTGTTAGCTGGTTAACCATGACTTATTTTAATGTATAATTATTCTCACCCAACTTCCTCTTACAATTAAGGCTCTACTCTTATCAAAACCTAGAACCTTCCACATGGGCTCTGGATCACACACCTCCCTGCCTTCTCAGGAATCTTGCATTTGAAATTAATTAACTTCTCTCCCTCTCTCTCCCTCTTCCTCCCCCATTTTATTTCTCTTTTATTTGTTTTCCCTTTCTCTTTTATGATGCTTGCTCCCCTTGTTTTCTTCCCACCTCTCTTTTGCAGGCTGGCCTTTCTCTATCCATCCTTTAAATATGGTCTTTTTCAGACTCCAACTTTGTTCCTCATTTCTTTTTATTTAACACACTCTCATTAATTCTATGGTTTGCATTACTTCCTATGCAACCTGTGCATTCAGCTTCCTACTGGAATTCCTATTTAGATGTCTACTAAAGCATCTGAAACTTACCATGTCCAAAATGGAACAGATTCACTGGTGGGAGCTGCTATCTGATGGTTACTATTTTCTCTATGAAGTGGGAGGCCGGGTTATTTATTGTGAGTGAAGGATGGTGTGCGTGCAAGTGTGCATGTGGTGTGGGTGTGGGTGTGTCTGGGTGGGACATGAAATGAGAGATTTTACGAGTCCAAAGAAAAATTTTAAAAAATCTTATGTAAAATGAGATAAAGAAGGTGATCTGAGAAACTTAGTAAAACTTCTGATCATTCTGGGAAGCATCACAGTATGAGCACCTGGATTCTGATGTCCAAAATCCCAGGATTTGAATTGTAGCTTTTTCACCCAGTAGTTTCGTGGCTTTGGACAAGTTACTTAAACTCTCTCTGAGCCACAGTTTTTTCATCTAAAATAGTAATCAATCATACTGGACTTAAATGTAGAGTTCTTTGTGAGGATTAAAAGTAATGTGCTTTGAACAAAGTAGGTGATCATCAAACAGTTACCAGAAACCTTATTCATTTTAATCTCATCCTTCTCCCTCACCCTCAACATGGAAGCATCTTCTAGATTGTATCTGCCTCCTAAATAGCTTTCGGATCCACCTTCTCCACTGCCTCCATGACATAGGTCAAGGTGCTATGCTATCATCTGTCACCTGAGTTACTGTCATAGACTCCCAACGAGTCCCACCCCTTAAGTTGCTCTCCACACCAGCTGCCATGAAAATTACTCCAAATCTTTCTAAAGGTTAACAAATTTCCAGCGTTTCTATTTCTTCCTTGGGTGGCTTACAAGGGTCTGTATTTACTACTTTCTTCCTGAGAGGTGTGTTAGTTTTCTATTGCTACTATAACAAATTACCATGAATTTGGAAGCTTAAAACAACAGCTTTATTAGGTCACAAACATGTGGGCCCAAAGTCTGGTACAGTAAGGCTGGGTCCTCTGCTTAGGGTGTCACCAGGCTGAGGTCAAGATGTCAGCCAGGTGAAAATGTTTTCTGTAGGCTCTGGGGGGAACATCCATTTTCTTTTTGTTGTTGTTGTTTTGTTTTTGTTATTAATGTTTATTTATTTTTGAGAGACAGAGAGTGAGCAGGGGAAGGGCAGAGAGAGGCAGACACAGAATCCGAAGCAGGCTCCAGGCTCTGAGCCATCAGCACAGACCCCGACGCGGGGTTCGAACTCACAGACTGTGAGATCATGACCTGAGCTGAAGTTGGCCACTTAACTGACTGAGCCACCCAGGCATCCTTTTGAAAGACTTTTGTTGTTGTATTGGGACCATCCATTTTCAATCTCACTCTTGTCATTAACAGAATCTAGTTCCTTTTGGTTGTAGGACTATAGTCCCTATTTTCTGACTGGCTCTCACCCAGAGACTGCTCTCAGCTAGAGGCCACTCTCATGCATCTGCTCTGTGCCTGGCTCCTTTCTCAAACCAGCCACAACCCCTTGCATTCCTTGCCATGTGACCCCCTCCATCTTCAAGCCAGCAATCATGGGTCGAGTCCTTCTCCTTCTTCAAATCTCTCTGACTTCCTCTTCTGCTGCCAACCAGAGTAAATTCTTGTGATTTGGATAGGACCAGTTGGATAATCTCTTTATCTTGAGGTCAACTAATTAGTAACAATACCTATATCTGCAAAATCTCTTTGTCATGTAACATCATCATGGAAGTAGCATCTTATCATATTTACAGGTTCTACCCACAGGTGAGAATCCTGGGTGCCATTTTGTAATTCCACCTACCACAGGAGGGGAAGCCAGGAAAAAACATCCCTGAGAAATGCTGATGTCTTGAGCTGAGATGAGAAGGATGAGCAGGAGTTAATTAGATAAAGACAGAAAGTTTCCAGAGAGCATGTGCAAAAGTCATAAAACCGGAGGACATATATCCCCCAAAAATGAACTAAAGAAAAGCCAGTGATTCTACAGGGGAGAGAACAAGGAAGATAGTGACTTAAAATGGAGGTGGTTAGAGAGGTCACTAGGAGCCAGACCATGCAGGTTTCAGAGACTCTGTGAAAAGCCTTTCTCTATCCCCAAAGCAGAGGTCATTAGAGTGGCACAACTGGATTTGTGTTCTGCACATTTCACTCTGGCTCTAAGGTGGAGGGTGGAGGTAAGGGGGCATCGGTAAAATGTGGTGGACACTGAAGAAGCCAGGAGAGCAGTGCAGAAACAGTGGGATAATGTCCATGCAGATATAAGCAGACCGAGTCAAGGAACGCTCAGTGGCTAAAATCAACAGGACTTCATGATTGATTGACTATGGGAGGGAGGCAGTTATGTTCCCCAGGAAGCAGAGACTAAGACAGAGATTACTGTGGAGGATGTTTACTAAGGAGTGCTCTTGGAGTCTACATGTGTGCAAGAGCAAGGAAAGAAGGACTGGGTGAAGGGAGAAGCTAAGCAGCAATTCAGTCCCCACAAGGGCCTCGGTCAACCCCACAAGGAGCTGTGCATGTCTCTCAGAGTTGTCCTCTGTTGGGGTGAGGAGGCTGAACCTTTGTACCTCTGTGCTGAGCAGTCAAGGGATACAGGATGCCTCAGGAAAGGAACATGACCTCGCCAGAGCAGGCTTTCCTCAGCTCAGCCAACTCCCGAAGAAGAAGCTGGCAGTGCAGGGCTAACTTCCAGCAGCACTCTCTGGCAGTGCAGAATAAATTCCTCATTTTTGGAGAGGAGTCTGGGCTTTTTGTCACAGCCTCTACTACGGGTGAAAGAGCATAAGGGAGTAAGGCAGCCAGGCTGACTCCTAAATTTCTGATTTGTGTATTTTAGCAGATACAATGTTGTAATCATTGGCTTACCTGTCATTTTCCCCCAGAGTGGGAGCTACTCAGGCATAGAGTGTATCCAACATCTAGTACACAGCCCTATGGCTGGCATATACTTTGCTGAATAAGTGAATGCCCGTCTACTCCTATTTCCACTCCTCTCTCTCCTGCATTGCTCCCAGCCCCCACACTCTACCGTCATCCAATGTGGGAAAAGTCCAGCAGGTTATCTGAGGTGCCACCTGTGCTGAAGCTGAACAAACAGCAAATCAGGCTCTTCTGGTCCAGGGCACTCTGATGGCGAAGGCAGGCAGTGCCAGGTGGAGGGGAGTTGGGGGAGACAGGTGACGACATCCCCACCCACCTCAGGCTTAAATCCTCCTTCAAGGTCCCAGCTCCTGTAAACTCGGTGCTAGCTGGAACAGGTCCTCTGTGAAAGACAGATTGCATAGGGCTCTCTGAATTCCGCATAAACTCAGACCTCATCTCCAGTCTAATCTGCTCTTTGACGATGCTCCCACCTCCAACAGCTACTGCTGGGGGCTAGAGAGTGGAATTTCAAAGTAGTGTTGGAGTTTCCTTGGAACGAAGGAGAATGGATAGTCAGCAGGGCGGAAATATTAGTGGAGGCAAGTCTTGCTCAAGGAACTGAACCCACCTCAGTCCTGTGCATGTCCCCTTAAGCTTTGCACTGGTTGCACCCCAGTGATCTGCCCCCCTTCTGGTCCCCTCCCATGGGAACCTGACGCCCCACACAGGCTGCTCCACCTGCACTAAGAGCAAACACGGAGCCTCGTTGTGTCGGTGAGGGTGGGCGCTGCCTGGAGACCACGAAAGCCAGCCGCCACCTCCCCTCTTGTGCCAGTGCTGGACCGGGATTGGAACCAAACCCCCCCATCACCCCACCCCTCACCGGTTTATTCTAACAGTTCTCACTGCTACCAAGGCCACCCTCACGCCCAAATCAGACTCTTCTTCCAGGCAGCCCTTTTGCCTGCCAAGGTTCCCCTGAGAACAAATGCGGCCCCCACATCCTTGCCCGCTGAGGAGGGTTCCTTGGGAGCTTTGGGTAGGAGCCTGGGTGTTGGGCCCTGAGGTAGGAGGTGAAGGCTGTAGAGGGCAGATGCAGGGGCTACCTCAGCTTCTTGGAGAAGAGATGCTACTACGGTAGCAATAGTGTCCAGGTCACTGGGGTCACTAAGGCATAGTACAGTAACCGTAGGTGATGCTACGGTGTTAGAAGCCACCTCCACGTCCCCTGCCCCGCCGGGGAAAGATGCTAGATCCCACGGCAGCCGCGCCCTCTTACCCTCCTCCCTCCACACAGCATCTCCCTCCCTGCCACCCCTCCATCCACCCGTACTGCTACCCTCGCCAACACACACACACACACACACACACACGAACACACACACACACACACACAGGCACACACTCCTAAGAATTCTGCCGAACAGGGACGGTGGTGAAGAGGAGTGGGCGGGAAGGAAATCTCTAAGAGAAGACTGCAGAGGCTAGGGAGGGGGCGAGCCTGGAGGACAGTCCCGGTGGGTGAGGGGAGCGAAGAAGTCCTGAGCGTGGGAGGGGGGCGGAGAGTCACCTGGCGGGACCGAGGCGGACAAGCCTGGGAGGGAGGCGAGCCTAGGCGGGGCGAGCAGAGGAGGAGCGGCGGGGCAGGGGCCAAGGTTGGGGGCGGGGACCAGGCGGGGCGCAAGCCTCCGCCCGAACCGCGGCGCGAGCAGGTGGAGCCGCCGCGGGAGCCCGCCGGGCCGAGCTCCGGGAGGTGGCGGCTGGGCCGGGGCCATGGAGCTGCTAAAGCTGAACCGGAGCGCGCAGGTGTCCGGACCCGGGCCGGGGGCTTCCGTTTGCCGCCCCGGGGGGGGCCTCCTCAACAGCAGCGGTGCGGGCAACCTCAGCTGCGAGCCCCCTCGCATCCGCGGAGCCGGGACACGAGGTGGGTGCCTCCCTAAGCCCCCTCCACCAGCTCCTTCTCGCTGCACCCCACACTGATAGAGGCCCCCACTGCCTCCTCAAAAGCCTACACCATCCCCTCATAGTACTCCCTCAGTCCCTAAACAGCTCCCCGACACTTCTGCCACCCCCCCCCACCCCCGCCACGGCTCATAAAAACTCCATCACAGCTTCACACCACCTGATCAGAGCCCCTACACACCCTGGTCTCCCAGTCGCACCCAGAGCCACTGCTCATCCCCAAACACAGCCCCCTGCCCACCACAGAGCCCCCTCCTAGACACAGACGGTCAGGAATCAAGGACCTCCTCTTGCCTATCCTTCCAGGTCTCTTCCTTTTAAATCCAGTTCACAGAGCCACAATGGGGAAGGAGAAAGAAAAAAAGGCAAGACTGGGAAAAAGAGGAGGGCTGCCGGTTGAGGGAGGGAGCACTATGGAAGGCTTGAACGGGAAGTTAGAGCTATATAATCTCCTGTGTCCTCCACCCCTCCCCTAGCCTTCCCAAAAGAGATCCCCAAACCTGAATTAGGCTGGACATTGGGGGCTGCACCCTAGAGCTGCCAGTCTCCATTTCACTCCTCCTCAAATCCTTTTGCCTCCCAAGGTGGAATTCTAATCAAAGCTCTGTCCCCTCTCTCTGTCTCCAAAACCCTTCCAAGCACCCTCTCCAACCTGCCTTTCCTTAGGTTTCATCCTCCTAGAGCCTCGCTGCCCCCTTCATCTCCCATCTCTTGTGCCACCATCTCTTCCTACCCCCACTGCTTCACTCACTCAGTCTCCAAAATGACTTTCACTCCTCCCACGGGCCAACAGCCACATTTTCTCCATAAGCCAGCTCACGATATATGCTTTCCCTTCCTGCGCCTTTTCTTTTCTTAAATGTCTCCTGGACACCTGCTATTATCGCTGGGCTAGGTGCTGGGGACACAGGGATGAAACAGACCCAGTCTGGACCCTCATCGGTCCATAGTCAAGTGCAGAGGGAGACAAACCAGTTGGAAAATCACAGTCACTCTAAGAAGTCCCAGGAGAGGGTCCAAATTGTGGGCATCCAAAGGAGATGGAATCCAAGAACCTCATAGACAAGGGAACCCGGGGGCTGGGTCTTGAAGTTGGAGTTCAGTAGGCAGAAAAAGAAGGAGGGGGAATGCAGTGCTGAGCAGAAGGAAATTATTCCACGTTCAAGAAGGGAAAATGGGAATAAATTTTGAGTATTTACCCCACAAAATAATGTATGCTTTCTCAGACCAGTTGTTACACACTCTCACTTAGATTGCTTCATTCCACAGATATTTATTGAACCAGAGAAAAAATGAACACAGTTCCTATTTCATGGAGTTCACAGTTTAGTGGAAGAGACAGACAAGTAAGCAGGGAATTGCAGCACAAAGTGGGATGTGCCTTAGGTAAGGCTATGGGAACACAGAAGAGGAGCCCTAGCCTAGCCTAGCCTTGGGGGTCAAAGTGGACCTCTTGAGAACGTAATTGAAGAAAAATTTAAAAAGACGAGGGAAAAGCCAGACAAGTGAAGGGGCAGGAAAGGCAAAAAGCATTCTAAGCAGAGGAAAAATATGTGTAAATGCCCGAAGTTGAAATCCATGGTACTTTCATTCAGTGTGTCAGTTTCTGAGTGCCTGAAACACACACCATAAGAGAGGAAAAATGAACAGTCGGGATAAACACCAACCTAGAGGGTTTATGAAGAGCCTCATGGACCTGGCTAAGGAATGCGAATTTTTATCCTGAGGGTGATGGGAACGATCAAAAGGCTCTGTAGTACAGCCAGGAGTAGTTCTATAGTGTAGAGAATGGATTGGAGGACAAGACATGAAAGGTGGGGGATGAGATGGACACTTTAGAAGACTATTCTATTACGCTGATGAAAGATGATGTGGGCTTAGACTAAGGTATTGTGGGGATGGAGAGAAGTGGGTGGATTCAAGAGGCACTTCTGGAAGTGGAATCAACAGAACTTGGTAGGGATTCATTAGAAATGGAGAGGGGGGCACCTGGGTGGCTCAGTCGGTTAAGCAGCCGACTTCAGCTGGGGTCATGATCTCATGGTCTGTGAGTTCGAGCCCCACATCGGGCTCTGTGCTGATGGCTCATCAGAGCCTGGAGCCTGCTTCGGATTCTGTGTCTCCCTCTCTCTCTGCCCTTCCCCTGCTCACGCTCTATCTCTATGTCTCTCAAAAATAAATATACGTTAAAAAATTAAAAAAAATAAATGGAGAGGGAGGAAGAAGTCAAGGGATGACATCTAGGTGTCTGGCTTGGCCAATTAGATAGATGTTGGTGCTATATCATGAGAAGGATAACAAAGGAACAGAAACAGGTTTGAAAGAGAAGACTATAAATTCAATTTGGAACCCATTGAGTTTAAGTGTTGTTGAGATACCCAGGTGGGGGTGGCCAGTAAGCTGTTGAATCTGGTGGTCAGAAACTTAGGGGAGAGGTGCAAGCTGGAAATACAAACTTAAAAGGCCTTTACCTATAGAAGGTAATGGAAGTCAAGGGAATAGATAAAATCAGACAAAGATGACAGGATGAAAAGAAAAGAGGTCCTGGGGCAGGACCTTGAAAAAGATTGATATTTAAAAGTCAGGCAAAAGAAGGAGAGCCCATGATGAAACCATGAGAGGGACAAGAAGGCAAGGGAAAGATTTCAAGCAGGGTGGAGTAAGTGATGTCATACGCTGCTGATGTAAGTCAGCATCCTTAAGATCAGATAAGGACAGAACAGCATCCTTTAGATCCAGTAACAAGGAAGTCCTTAGGAGGAGTTGTGGGTATTAAGGCCTGACTACAGTTGGTTGAGGTTTGGGAGGGCGCATGACGGGGTTATGAGAAGTGAACTGGGGTGTGTAGATGAAACTTTCCAGAAGTGTGGTAGGGAGAGAGAGGCAAAGAAAAAATAGGATAGTGCTAGAAATAGCATGGGGTTGGGGAATGGTGTGTGGCGGGGGCTGTCTTTGGGTATATATATGTGCAGTAGAGGTAAGAGTCTTTTTAAAATGTTGATGCAAAATGGACCAAGAGAGAGGAAAGGAAGGTCGAAGGCTCAGCAGAGAGCCGCCGAGATAGTCCACAGAGCAGGGGACCCTGAGAAAGCAGAACATAAAGTGATTCAGAGCACAGGTGCAAGAATTGGCCTTGCTTCTCTGAATGTTGTTACCCACACAGAGTGGATGTTACCCAGGCAGTCAGAAGTTACACAAAGACTGTTCTCCACTCACTCAGATATTACATGTTAGCCAGACTCACCCCACTGTTACCAGTAGAAATGTACATGTTACCCATATTATTCTTATACGTTATCCACGTAGACCCGAGTGCTAATGTTCACTCAGATGCCACCACAGAAAAACAGGTATCACCCACAGTTACTTTAACATTGCCAACAGTCATTTAGATGTCACTCACCCATCAAACGCACTTGCTTTTGTTTTACTGTCCACACATAGATATCGCCCATGCTCACTTAACTAACCTTTTCCAGATATCACCCGTAAAATCATGGTTGTTAGTCTCACACATTCAGATATTACCCACAAGAGTCAAATATTACCTGTGTCCGCTCAGGCACTGAGTTATTTTACTCAGATTAATATCTCACTTCACATCTTAACATGTTAACATCTCACATCCATGCTCACCTAAATATTGCCCACACATACTCAGATATTACTTCTGCTTACTCAGCTACTACCATCATCACTTGGATATTCCTCCATTCACATTCAGACTTCTGAATGTAATTCATGTTTCCTAAAGATGTTATCTACAAATCGAGACATATTCCGCAGACATATTACCTTTGCACAGTCAAAATGTTACAACACTTACTCGGATATTATCTAAACCTACGTGTAACCCACCCCTAGTCAAGCATCGTCTACCTACACGTAGCTGTTAAACTCTTCTCAGATCTTGTCCACAAAAACATGTGTTACTCTCACCCACCTAGATATTATCTCAAGAACTAAAGTATTATCAACGTTCACTCTGATATTACCTACACATCCTTCTATATTATTTCTGCTTCCTCAATTAGTACCCATTGACATTTGGATATCCCTATTTGCCCAGCTATTACTCACAATCAGTTGGATGCTGTCCACGCTCACCACAGACACACGGTATTGCTTTGATGTATGTATTCATGGGTGACCAGATCCAACATGCCAGTGGAAGGCAGAATTTGAGGCATCAGCAGCTTCGGTGTTTTTCTTATCAAGTCCTGATTATTGTGTTTGGCACATTGTCTGGGTCTTTTTTTTTTTTTTTAATGTTTTTATTTATTATTGAGAGGCAGAGAATGAGCATGGGAGGGGCAGAGCGAGGGGGAGACACAGAATCTGATGAGGCTCCAGGCTCTGAGCTGTCAACACAGAGCCCAATGTGGGGCTCGAACTCACAAATCGTGAGATCATAACCTGAGCCGAAGTCGGACGCTTAACCGACTGAGCCACCCAGGCGCCCCCGTTTGAGTCTTTGTGCTCATACTTCTCTGCCATCATCTGGACAGAATAAATGCAGATCCTTTGGACCCCAGAAGCAGAAATGAACTGTCATAGTTTTCTGAGTTCTCTGGCCCAGCAGGATGATGCACAGAGGTAGTCAGGCACTAGAATCTATAAGGTGCCACTCCCATTCTTCTACCCCTACCCTAAGTTCCTAGTTGTCAAAGCCACTGTGATCATTCCTATTCCACTGCACAAACACACATGGATGCATACACATAGGCAGAAACACACACACAAGTCTTCATTCCAATTGCTTTTTAGTGACTTTTGAAAAAACTAATAAACTATTTTTACAGTAGCTTCAGGTTTACAGAAAAATTGAATGGAAAGCACAGGGAGATCCCCCCCCATACACACACAGAGAGACACACAGTTTCCCCTACTATTAATATCTTGCATTAATACAATACATTTGTTATAATTGATAAGCCAATACTGATACATTATTAACTAAATTCCATAGTTTACATCAGTGTTCACTCTTTGTGTTGTATATTCTATGGATTTTAAAAGATTTTTTAAATGATTGTTTATTTTTAAGAGAGAGAGAGAGTGCATGTGCATGCTCACACAAGCGGAAAAGGGGCAGAGAGAGATGGAGACAGAGAATCCCAAGCAGGCTCTGCACAAAGCCCCATGCGAGGTTCAAACCCACAAACCATGAGATCATGACCTGGGCCAAAGTCAGACACTCAACTGACTGAGCCACCCAGGCTCCCCTATATTCTGTGGGTTTTAACAAATATATAGTAACATCCATCCACCATTAGAGTACCATACAGAATGGTTTCACTGCCCTAAAATCCCTGTGCTCTACCTTTTCATCCCTCCCATCCTCTCTCCAGGCCCCTGGCTTTAAGAGTGCTTTTAATTAATCTTTTTCACATCTCCTAACAGTTCAACAGCAAAGACTTGGAGAGACGGTAGTGGCTGGAAATAAGCTAATCACTCAGGATGCCCAGAAAAATGCAAAGTTTGTAAACTTTGTAAAAAGTAAAAAAATGGACAATTTTACTGGGACTTTGTCCCTCTAGTTTTCAGAAACTTGCAGATTGGGAACTTGATAAGAGTGGGCATCGTCTCATCTTTCTGCTCCACCAAGTTCAAGGACACACATGGGACACATCAGCTGGGCGAATTAATGAAAAATGTGCTTTTCACACTTCAGGGTGTGTACCAACTTGAGGTGTGGTTATTGATTCAAGAACTAGTTGAAGAAAGACATCCAGAAGAGGATCTGAGAAAGATGATAGAATAGAAAGATTAAGGAAAGTGGAGGGGTGGGGGCAGTACTCTGGAAGGAGACACAAAAAGAACAGGATAGAATACTAGCTCTTTTTCGGGGTTCAAGGACCTCTCTGACAGAGATCTCCCTCCCAAATGTTCTTTATTTAGACACACTCACACACACACACACACACACACACACACACACACACCCCTCAAATTTGCTACACATAAGCCTTCCTTGCAGAGAGGGAGACCTGTGTCTCCAGAGAGACAGAGGCAGAGAGAAGAGGGCATGCTGAAGCTTTAGAGGCACAGAGGTGAAGCATGGATGGGGAAGAACAAAGCAGGTGCATTTGTGTGGAGAGATTCATTCACAATTCATTCACAATTCATTAGCCAGCATGTGTGAACACCTCCTCTGTGCAGGACATTATGCTAAATACCAGGCATATGCTAAAGAACAAGCTGGGCATTGCCCTGTTCTCAAGAAGCTCAAAGTCCAGTGGGGGAGATAGAGAATTAAATATAATAATACAGTGAGCAATGCCACACTGGAGTACAGAGAGGCGGAAAGAGGCACTGAGATTGAGATTTGATTGCAGGAAGGAGGCAGCATGATGAATGACAGAGGGGTGAGGGAGCAGCAGGAGGCAAAGCATTTTAGAGATTTGGGGACTCGGCTGCTATTCTGATTCAACACCTTGGCTCTGTGATCTGAGAACTAATGTCACTGCTAGGTTCTGTTCAGGAATCCCTTGTAAATAGCATGCAGTTGATGCCTACAACCATTTCTGAATAAGTTGATTATCATTATGAGAACAGTTTAATTCAGAGCCTAAGGCAAGAGTCTATGTATGGGGCTGCAGAAGGGGGAGCTGTGGCTCTGAGCCCTTCCCTCCCCACAACCTGGAAGACTCTGTCCCTGCCTTCTCTCCTTTCAAGCTCTCATCTCCCTCACGCTGAGGCCATGGGCTTCGGTGACTGAGTCCAGCTTAATTCAATTCACTTTGTCTGGGTCTGCTTGGCTGTGATATAGAGGCCCAAAGATGAATCCATCCCCTGATAGACAATGACACAAATGAATGGGGTCAGCCCTCTGTGTAGCCCAGCAACACTAGTGTCCCTCCTATGAGCTCCCACAGCACTTTGTATATCCCCCAGCTTTCCTCCTTATCACACTGGGTAACAATTATCTGTTTATGTACCCAAGTTTCCCTCTAGACTGTGAGCTCTCAGATGGCAGGGAATTTGTCATGTTCATCTCTTTGTCCCCAGCGCCTAACATAGCAGGAGTCCTCTGTAAATGTTTGTTGAGTGAAAATGAATGTTAGGAGATAATTAAAATACAAGGCAGAAAATAGAAAGCATTCTGATAGATGTGTAAGGAACATGCATGGCTCAGAAGAAGGGGAGATTAACTCCAAATGAGGCATCCGGAAAGGCCTTACAGAAGAGGGAGCAGTTAATCTGTATCAGATACAGAAAACGAGTTTGTGATGGGGGAGGGTGTTAGTGGCAGTTGGTGAAAGAACATTCCAGGCTGAGAAATCAATGTTAGCAAGGGAGGAAGAAGACATGAGGGTGCAGCATGATGCCTTCAAGAAAGTGAGTCATCCAGTGGCTTAAGTGGGGGCATTACAAGAGGAAGTGAGACAGGACAATTCTCAGAGGATCTAGAAGACATGCTAAAGGGTTGCAGACAGTACAGGGTAGGCAAAGAGGGATTTTTTAGATGATAAGGACATGACCTATGTTTCAAAAGGTAGTGGGTGGTCAATAGTGTCAAATGCTACAGTGAGATCAAGTAGAACAGGCTGAGAAGAGACCTTTGGATTTGGCACTTAAAGCTTAGTGATCTTGGGAAGAAGTGTCCAAATGGTGATGGGGGGAGACGGATGGAGCACTGGACTGTAATGGACTGAAGAGTGAATAAGATGCAAATAATCCTTTCAAGAAGCTTGGCTGTAAAGAGAAGGGAGAATTTGAAGCAAAGCTTGAGAAGAGACAGACCTTCTCAAAGAGAGGAGGAGTTAAGCCAATTTCCCTAAGCCTCAAGGGGTTAGAAGCCTGAAGGATTCAAGTGCACTATCCACTGAGTGAGAGGAGGTGTTCCTGGATGCGGAGGGATCTGACTGGGTAGTGGATGTGGAGAATAAGTGGGCTTGGAGGGTCTGGCTGAGTGGGAGCCCGACTCCCGGCTGCCACCTCTCCGTTTTTCTACCCAGAATTGGAACTGGCCATTAGGATCACCCTTTACGCAGTGATCTTTCTGATGAGTGTTGGAGGAAATGTGCTCATCATCGTAGTCCTGGGACTGAGCCGCCGCCTGAGGACTGTCACCAACGCCTTCCTGCTCTCACTGGCCGTCAGCGACCTCCTGCTGGCTGTGGCTTGCATGCCCTTCACCCTCCTGCCCAATCTCATGGGCACATTCATCTTTGGCACAGTCATCTGTAAGGCAGTTTCCTATCTCATGGGTAGGTGAGACAACCTCCTGCCCCCTCCTTACCTCCAGTCCTTGCTGGACATAGGGGTCTTTCCCAGTGGGGCCTGAGCAAATCACTGATTGAGTATGTAGTACAAGTTTCCTAAGTGACCCCTTCCTCTTCCTTGTTTAGGGGTGTCTGTAAGTGTGTCCACACTAAGCCTCGTGGCCATCGCCCTGGAGCGATACAGTGCCATCTGCCGACCACTGCAGGCACGTGTGTGGCAGACACGGTCCCACGCAGCTCGTGTGATCATAGCCACGTGGATGCTCTCCGGACTGCTCATGGTGCCCTATCCCGTGTACACCGCGGTACAGCCAGTAGGGTCCCGTGTGCTGCAGTGCGTGCATCGCTGGCCCAGTGCGCGTGTTCGCCAAACCTGGTGAGGGCTCCCATTCCTGGGAATTCCCCTCTCCATCTCCATCAGCTGCTTATTACCATTCCCCAGACTCTTCCTCCACCTGCTCCAATACTCCGATTCCCTTTCCGTACCCACCACCCTGGGAATCCTATTTGGGGCCCCACCCCAGTTCTCTAGCCCCTCCCAACAGCACCCCCAAATCCTACTTCTACCTCAGGGGCCTGGTCACCAGCCCTAGAAACGATCCCTTGCTCTTCCTCCATCTGTGATTATAGGTGGACAGATACCCGGCGTGATTGCTCTGCTCTGTCTCCAGGTCTGTACTGCTGCTCCTGCTCTTGTTCTTCGTCCCTGGTGTGGTTATGGCTGTGGCCTACGGGCTCATCTCCCGCGAGCTCTACTTAGGGCTTCGCTTTGACGAAGACAATGACAATGAGAACCAGAGCCGAGTCCGAAGCCAAGGAGGGCTGCGGAGCGGGGCAGGACCAGGTGGGTGATATCCAGCTTCCCCTCCCCCCACCCCACCGGCCTTGGGAAGGGGCGGGGCCTATAGTGGGTGGGGCAGAAAGGAGCCTGACACACAGATGCTGGAAATCGGGGTCGGGTGGGGGTTGGGCTGGAGGTCGACAGGACTCAGCCTGCTGGTCCGCCCGCCCACCTTCTGTACTCAGGTCCTGCTCAACCCAATGGGCGTTGCCGGCCGGAGACCGGGCTGGCTGGCGAGGACGGTGATGGCTGTTACGTGCAGCTTCCACGCTCGCGTCAGACCCTGGAGCTGTCCGCACTGACTGCGCCCACACCTGGGTCAGGATGTGGCCCCCGACCCTACCAGGCCAAGCTGTTGGCTAAGAAGCGCGTGGTGCGGATGCTACTGGTGATCGTTGTGCTTTTTTTCCTGTGTTGGTTGCCATTGTACAGCGCCAACACGTGGCGTGCCTTTGACAGCTCTGGTGCGCACCGCGCACTTTCGGGAGCGCCCATCTCTTTCATCCACTTGCTGAGCTACGCCTCAGCCTGTGTCAACCCCCTGGTCTACTGCTTCATGCACCGTCGCTTTCGCCAGGCCTGCCTTGAGACGTGTGCCCGCTGCTGCCCCAGGCCTCCACGAGCTCGCCCCAGGCCTCTTCCAGATGAGGACCCGCCCACCCCCTCCATCGCTTCACTGTCCAGGCTGAGCTACACCACCATCAGCACGCTGGGTCCTGGCTGAAGGGTAGAGGAGGAGTGGGGGCTGAGGTGGGACACACCAATTCCTACAAGCAGGGACCCATCCAAACACAGAGAGACACAGACCCATTGACACAGGAGACTGACACCCAAAAAGCATGGACTAATCCCAAAGCACACACAAAAAAGTGGCTTACCTGACAAAAAACAAACAAACAAACAAACAAACCAGATTCCCACACAGGAAATAAGGCACACTCTTGATATAAGACTGAGCCTGGCACACAGAAACAGGGCACTGACCTTAGACACAGACACAGCATCCCTAGCAATGGACTGTCCATACATAGTGGAAACTCTGACAGAGGCTGGCCTGCCTCTCATACACACATAGTAATGGCACTGATTCTTTAGGGCTCTGGAGCCGGCACAGTACTGACTCCTTAGATGTTCCAGGCTGCCCCCCAGTTTGACCTCACAGTGCTCTTCCCCATTTCAGCACTGAAAAATACCAACCAACCTACCAACCAAGCAACCAACACCTCCCTGACCAACAGGCTATTTTGCACTGAAAAGTCCCTTCATTCTTTTCCAGTTAGATCTCATGGCCCTGCCCCTCCTCCATAACCCAAACTCTTCAAGAAATAATAAATGACTTGGTTTCCTCCTGAACTTCCTTTCTGGACTTTTTTTGGGGGCAGGTGAGGAGGCATGGGATTTTGTAGAATTCCCCCTATTGGGTCCCTCTTCCATGCTCTCTCCTGTGCAATGACCCCCTGCCAAAATGCCCATGGTCTGAGGTGAAACGGGGAGCTGGGTATTCTGTCTGGGTTGTCATCCTGGACCCACCTACACACCAGTGTCATATATAGTAGCTGGAATGGGGACGGGGGTGGAAAGTGGAATATCCATGACACATCATGATTCCCGAGCATTCTCCTAAAGCGGTGCCATTGCTAATGTACTATATTAATAGATACTTGCTAAAATTTTATTGAAATGTAAGCAGATGCACTGTATAATAAGACTCGGTTTATTTGATGTGTTTCAAATACCAGGGTTCAGATCATAAGTGTACAAATATTAAAGACTAGGACCTTTCTTAATGCGCTCTTCTCTGGTGTCAGAATCTGGTCAAGCTTCTGCCCCATGGAAGCACCTTTACTGGCCAGCAACAAAGGTGGGGAGGACGCTGGATCTGAATAAGAGGAATCCCAGAGCCCAGCCTTCCCTTCGACTATGAGACTGATCCAGCGCCAGAGAGAGGCAGAGACAGCAACATCACCCTTCCACACACACAATGACAGGGAAGAACAGATGACCTCACCAGAGACAATACATGGATAATCAGAAGTATAATACGTTTGGGAGGCTTTCCTGACACTTCATCTTGTAACAGATGGGAAAATAGAGACTCGGAGCAGGAAAGAAAGTGGTTCAAAGGTCCTACGATAAATTAGAACAAGAAAGAAATAATCCTATTGAAATAGACACTAAGCTGGAGATGAGAAAGAAGCCATACCCATCAGGAGGCAGAGCCAAGTTTTGTGGGGCCTGGAGCTTATAAAACTGGATGCCCTTTTTAAAGAAAGAGAATACAAAATGACAGATACAAAATTGCTAGGACACTGACCAGGGCCTTGGAAGGCGCCTGTGCAGTGAGGAGCCCTGAGATTTAAGCCTCATTAACCTCACAGCCAGTAACACCTCTAACTCCACCCACTAAGTAGGCTGGACAAAGGCCAGGTGGAGTGAAGGACAATGAGAAAAGAGAGTGGTCTTCTGTTTACCAGTGCTGAGGCTGCTCCCATCCATCCTTTCTACAGGGCCCTGGGCTGCAAGAGGCAGGACACAGGAAGAAAAGGAGGGAGAAGGCGTTCCAAGCTGTCAACTACAACAGGGCTGGTTAAAAATAGAATCCCAGCTGGTCTGACTTACTGAAGGCAAGATATTGGGCCTTTCTCTCTCATGCCAACTTATTCAGGCGACGGAATAGGGTTGCCCACAGGCTTTGCAGCACTCTGAAGGAGACTACGTTGATGAAGCTGCCCTATAGGCATCCCCTCCAGCTGGGCTCTGGGCTCCTGATGACCAGCAGATGGCAGTGGGAAGCTGGGTGGGGTAGGGCTCCAAGTCCAATGTGAGCTGAAGTACCTGTGGCCCAGGGCTAGCCTAGAACCTAGCACAAAAGCATGGCCTGAATAACACCATTTCACACACAGTGCTGCTCTTTGGTCTACAGGATACTTACACATCCATAACCTACCCCCCTCTATCAAGCCCTGTCTAGTTACCAGACATGGAATCTCAGGGACCTCCCATCCATTTTCTGTCTCTTGAAATCTGTCAAACATTTCAGGTCCAAATTTAATATCGTTGTCTCCCAGAAGTCCTTCTTGGTCATCCTCACAAAGCTTGTCTACTCCTGTAGTACTTACTGCTTTCTCTCTTCTATCATATTGACTTGCCTTCCTTCCTGATTTCCAATACTAGGCTAGGAACAGCATAATGTGGTGAGAAAATGACAGCCTGGGCTAGAAGGTGGGGTGACAGAGGGGGTGGGAAATGTAGCGCTTCTCGGTGCAGGGTGACAGGCATCTTACATATACCAATTCACTTCATTCTCAGAGCTCTCCTACACAACATTTCTGTTTGACAGAAAAGGAAAGTGAAGCTGAGAAAGCTTAGTGGACTTACATGAGGTCCTTGCAGCAACACTGAGTTCAGGTGTCTGCCCCCAACACCTTTTCTCTTCCCAGGCATGCCGCATTGCCTTTCAAGCCTTAAAGACCTGTGTTCCAATAGACCTGGCCTGCCTTTTAAAAGTTGATTTTGTACAAGTTCTTTCAGTGAGTCTCAGTCTCAGCTAAAAAACAAGGATAATTACATTAACTTCTGTGGTATGTGATTTATAATAAGAAATATAAATTGGGTCTCAGGGCGCCTGGGTGGCTCAGTCGGTTAAGCACCCGACTTTGGCTCAGGTCGTGATCTCACAGTTTGTGAGTTCGAGCCCCGCATCGGGCTCTGTGCTGACAGCTCAGAGCCTGGAGCCTGCTTCAGATTCTGTGTCTCCCTCTCTCTCTGCCTCTTTCCCTCTCTGCTCTCTCTCTCTCAAAAATAAAATAAAAACATTAAAAAAAAAGAAATATAAATTGGGTCTTTATTCCCTTTCCAGGAACAGAGCTCCTAAAACCCTTGGAATTTCCTAAGTGATGAGAGCCCAAAAGGTGCCTTTTGACATGTTGATGAGCTGACTTTCCTAAAACCTCTAGACCACCTTAAGAACAGAGAGGGAGGTACACCTTAAGAGACCCTTAAATACCGAGAACATACTAAGGGTTGCTGGAGGAGGGGATGGGTTAAATGGCTGACAGGCACGAAGGAGGGCACTATTCAGGATGAGCCCTGGGTGTCATATGTAAGAGATGAATCACTGGGTTCTACTCCTGAAGCCAAGACTACACTGTATGTTAACTAATTTGAATAAACATAAATATTTTTTAAAAAAGAACACATTAAGAAATCTGCTGAATCAAAAGAAGGAAGTGTTATCCTACAGGAATATTCTTTCTATTACTGGAAATATCTAATCTCCCTTGCTGACTGGTTTTATATATCAGTTGAATGGGTTTATAAAGCTATTTGTTTAATTTTTAGGTTTATTTATTTTGAGAGAGACAGAGAGAGTGAGCAGGAGAGGGGCAGAGAGAGAAGGAGACAGAGAATCCCAAGTAGGCTCCGTGCTGTCAGCACAGGGCCTAATGCTGGGCTCGAACTCACAAACCATGAACCATGACCTGAGCTGAAACCAAGAGTTGGACATTTAATGGACTGAGCCACCCAGGCACTCCCAGTTGTATGGGTATAGTTTAATATCCACCTTCTACGAATAAATAGACTCATTTCTGTGGGCTGCCAAAAAAAAAAAGGGGGGGGGCTGTTGCCAGAGGAACCAATCACAGTGATTTAGGGTTAGGCCTTTCAGCCCTGCCCCCTGATCTCCAAGGAAGAGAGAAGAGCTAGAAATTCAGTTGGAGCATCAATGGTCTGAGATTTAATCACATCTGCCTACATAATGAGGCCTCCACAAAAACCAAAAGGACAGAGCTCAGAGAGCTTCTAGGTTGGTGAACATGCAGAGACTGGGGAGAAGTCTCACTTGGAGAAGGCGTGGAAGCTCTGTGCCGTTTGCCCCCACCTTGCCCTGTGCATCTCTTCCATCTGGCTGTTCCTGAGTTATATTCTTTTATAATAAACTGGTGATCTAGTAAATAAAATGTCTCTCTTGAGTTCTATGAATGTTCTAGCAAATTAATCAAACCCAAGGAAGGGATTTTGGAACCTCCAATCTATAGCCAGTTAGTAAGAAACACAGGTAACCACAAGGACTTGCAATTGGCATCTAAAGTAAGGGGCAGTCTTGTATGACCTAGCCCTTAATCTGTGGGATCTGACACTATCTCTAGGTACATAGTGTCAGGATTGAGTTAAGTTGTAGGACATCCAGCTGGTGTCAGAACATTCCTTGGTGGTATGGGAAAAAAACACATTGTAATTGGTGTCAGAATCGTAATTCACACTACCATTTTGAGAATTACATAAAACAATGCTCAAAAGTGCTTTTCATTGTACCAGGCACATAACATAACAAGGGTTAGACTCAAGATTGCTTTAAGACCAGTACGCAGGAATAACACTAGGAAACAAGGTCTTCTGCAGACAGAGACCACCCCTAACTGAAGGGAACAGAACTCTGGGTCCAATATGAGGCTTGGAGCCTGTTAAGAGATGGTATTAGAATGTAATGGAGTCAGAATTTGAATCCAGATCTGCCTAACCCCAAAGCCCATGCTCTTTTCACTATGCATCCTGATTCTGATCTCGCAGAGGGGTCATTCAGGGCTAGAGAGTTGGGAGCAATTCAAGACTCTTCTCAGGGCTTGAATTAGAAACACAAGGTAAGTCTATAATTCTGCAGACCTGGATCCTTCAGTGAGCCCCACTTCTAGCATCACCATCCCTGAAGGAAAGCCCCTGAAGATTCACTTCCCTGAAATAAGAGGGAGGCAACTGTCCTGAAAGTCTCACCCCTCTCAAACCTTCTAAGAAGGAAGGTTTCCTGGCTAAGCCTCATATATGAGGTCAAATCAGAGAATGGGGAGCATCACAGTGAACATTCACAAAAAAGGAGCTTAGGCCAAAATCTGGCCCCTCCTATAGACAACTCTAGTGAGGGTCTTGGATGATCGTACACTCTGGTTAGTCAGGTCTGACTAGTGAGAAGCAAGGATGTTTTACGGACAGACTTCATCCCTTCAATTTATTTCTAGGAGAGGACAAGTGAGAGGAGAGGAAAGCAAGTATAAAGGTTGGGGAAGAAAGCAGGCACCAGCTGGGGTCAAAGCTTTGTGCTGGGATATAATGCCTAGAGGGGGGATCTCGTGGAAATGGTGGCCCATATTGTAGATTCTAGTAATGTTCCTTTAGCTGTTTCTTGTTCTCTGAGCCTTATTCACTATCCCCAAACCTAAGGAGATACTTGCTTATCCAGATTCTTGCTCCATCACTAGCACCATGCACAAAGATCAGCACCTCCCCCTTGGTAGGGTGAGTCTTCTGGAAACAGAATCTAACCCAGCCATGTAGCCACATTTTGAGGGAAGGAAATAATTTACTGATTAGGCCCAGTGAAGTACTACCTTGCCTTAATCAAACACTTTTGAGTCCCAGAACTCACCTAGGCATATAAGTAATAAGAAATAAGATATGGAAGGGCTCTTGAGAAGTGTACATTTAAACGATAAGGCTGGTTTGAGTGATAAGGCTGTCCAGTTTCCCAGCGAGGAACAAGAAAGCTTTGAGCAACATGGGAAAGCCAGAAACATAAGACGTCCTCAGTCAGATACATGATCCCATCTATGTTTCAAGAAACAGGCTACAACATTGTGTGTGGGCAGGGAGAGGCAGGTGCAAAGGCCTCCCCTAGAGAGAGGCAAACCTTCCGGGTGGAACTCAGTTTGTAGGTTGGGGGAAAATTCCTTTCCTCAAATCACAAGTTACTCCCCAATGTTTCCAAATTCAGCAGTATTGGTCAGCCCTGAAGTAATAAATAGCTCTTCGGGGCATTTGAAGCAGCCCCCAGGCTGCCTAGATGTGTGACCCTGTAGTTCAGCCCAGAAAAGGCAAGAGCAATAGCGATGGGGTGGTTGAGGCAGAAAAGTCTGGCTTTAAGTCTGGAATGTTTAGTTCCTGCAGCCAGAGAGGTGGAGGACTCTGCACACATATCAGGGATGAGCCACAAACACCAACTTGGAATGCAGGTACAGGTCAAACCAGAACTAGACAGCGAAAGTGGGGATTTAGCCAGAGGAGACCAACAGGCAGCTACAGTATAGGGAGCTAATGGAAGTTTCCTCGTATGAAAACTGGTCTTACTGGAAAGATCTGGCACCCAGTCTCCCTCAAGGTCACTTACTAACTATGCAAGGATTGGTTCTGACAGGTTACTTTCCCTTTCTGAACCTCAATTTCTCTCATCTGACAGTATTCCTTATCCAGGGATATTTCGTGCCTTGTTGTGTAGTTGTGAGATGGAGCAGCTCTCTCCTCTGGAAAATGTACAAGCCCAGGAAGATTGTTGGAAGCCCTAACATTAAGACAATTCTAGCACCCACCTCCATATGTAACCCAAAGTAAAAATAATACTGAATCACAATATCATATAATAAAGTCCAACAAACTTTTGCCTTCCCCATGATGCGTATCTCAGAGACTTTCATTTGAAATGTCAAACATTTACTTATAATTTTTTATTCGTCATATAGGTATATGACTTAGAGAGTCAACTAGTTCTACAACATTAAGGCAAATAGCAGCCCCCAGCCCCCTGCCTTGCTCGTCTCCAATATTCCTTCCCCAAGAGGAATATTCTCAAATCTTTTATCACTTTTTTTAGTATTTATTCCTGTATCTTTTTTTTTTTTTTTTTTTTTTAGAGAAAGAGAGGAGCGTGCATGTGCGTGCAAGCAGGGTAGAAGTAGAGGGAGAGAGAGAGAGAGGGGAGAGAGAGAGAAACTTAAGCAGGCTCTGCGCCCAGCACGGAGCCCCATGTGGGGCTCAATCCCACGACCATGAGATCATGACTTGAACCGAAATCAAGAGTCAGACGCTTAACTGAGCCACCCAGGCGCCCCATCCCTGTATCTTTTAGTAACATGCTAACATTACTTCTTGGTTCTTCTGTTTGGCAGTATATCTATTGACTACCCACAATGGATGGAAGATGAGGGTTTAATTCTCATTTCTACCACCAGCTCACCAGAAACACATACTCCTATACTCCCCTTTCCACCCAATAAAATTGTCACGTAACTTGTTATTGTGATGACTAGCCTCCAAAGTGATCTACAATGAGGCTCACCTTGTTATATTCATGTCCCTGTGTAGTCCTGTCCCACATAAAGCAGGGTTAGCTTATATAATCAACATAACGTTAAAATGTTTAATAAAGACGGGACCCACACCTGCACTTGCATTACTTAGCCCCCTCTCTTCACCATAATCCCAGCCATGTTAGGTCCTATCTTTATTTCACCTTCTGATGTTTTTTTTCATCATGGATTTTGCTCTTGCATTAATTTGTATTTTTCTCAATATGACATTAAAAAATTCCTTATCTTAATCACTAAATTTTCTGGTACCTCTTTAAGTTTTGCATCCAAGGCAAAAAAGCACCTCACTTATATAACATATTCTAATAGCTTCTTGAGAAAGGATGCATGGAAGGTAAACTTTTGAAAACTTGTGTATATATGCCTAATTTTACCTTCATGCTGGTTTCATAGTTTGGCCAGGTATATAATTATAGGTTGGGATTTTTTTTAACCAATATTTTGAAGATGAAGTTTAAAGTCATTTGACTTCTGATTTTTTTCTTTGCACGGTGGCTATCAATTTTGGAATTTTGTTGGCTATACATGTCAGTCCTATTCACAGTAATATAGGATTTAATTTAAAAGTGAAGGACTAACAGCTGATGGGAAGTTTTGAGCGGTGGATGTAGCTTATCAACTTGGAACTTTACGAGTGATCTGGTTAGGCTGTTGGAGAACTCCAGATGCTGTGATCTTTAAGTCTTTCCTCTTGGGCTGGTCAGATCACCTAAAGAAAACTTTTCCTATTTTCTGAATAGAAAATAAAGTCTTGGGTCCCCTCATCTGGGGAGCCAGTGAAAGAAGACTCCAGGGTGGAGTGGGGTGGGTTACCAGGCCTTTATTATGCTCATGTGCACTTAAGTGACCCGTATTTGTGGTCTCCCTGGCTTCAACTGTGCCTGAAGGACCTTCGGTTTTATCTTCTCCAGACACATCTCCTCCTTCTGCCTAGTAAGAAGCACAGTACCTTCTTCTCAACAGCTTTCAATCAATCTTTTATTTTCCCTCTACCCCACTTCTGGACTTTGGGATGACTTGAACATCAGTTCCCATTTGAGGAATCTATCATTTAGTTGTGGAGTTCTTGGCTTACCTTGTACAGTTATAGGTTCTATTAAGTCATTAGACACTTGTCCATCTATTTTTCAGTTTCCAAAATTTTGTAATCCCTTCTTTTTCTTACCATCTCTGAGGATTTAGGACTTTAAAAATCCCTTGCTTAAAAAATAAAATAAAATAAAAATCTCTTTAAAGTCAGTTCTGGGATCAGGGCAATGCTCAGCATGGCCCCAGAGGGTAACAGAGCAAAGGAGATGGGGATGCGTTCATCTTGGTCTAGGAGGATAAGGAAATCCTATTTCCTAGCTTCCTCTCAGTTTCACTCATATTGTAAATAATGCATTAGTTGAAAAAATCCATTTACTGTGGTTTTGGTGGGACTTAAAAGGGGAGCAAAATTGTATGCCTATATTCAAAGTGTAATCTTTATTGGGAGGTACCCTAGGTCTCTGCTTGGCTTTTCTATGGAATTGCCCAACTTGGATGGTCGGCTTCTGGAGGTAAATTTTGGTCTCGAAAGGAGCAAATACTGTTGGTGCTTACAAAGGTACAATTTCATTACCAGCATAGTGTTTTCCTCGAATAGCAGCTTTAATTATAACAGTTATAATTTAACAGTTAGTAAAGCAATTATAAAATCAGTTGTTTCATCCGGACGGCTTCCATGGAAGGGTTCCTGGGTCCGGGTCCCGGGGTCTGGTCTCTGGTTAAGCCGTGTCAACGGCAAGGCCTGAAGCAGAGACCGACCCAAGCCAGTTCAGGAGGAGCCGCAGAGATACGAGGCGTCCTCAGGGGAGGTGGTTCGGTGCCAGGCTCTTCGGGTTCCCGCTGATAATTGGACCTACAGATCACCTCTCCTTGGCCCCACGGATAAAGCATCCGGGCCGGGCTGCGGTTGCCCCGCCCTTACCTCACCCCGCCTCCTGGGCTCCCACCCACAGGTATCCGATAGCTTTGAACTTCCAACGTCTGGCGGTAAGAACCCGAACCACGCGCTGGAAACGGCTGAGGCCGGGAACGGTTAAAATGAGAGGGAGAGAGGCTGATGCACCGAGCGGTCGCAGGCTGAAACGGGCTTTTGGAAGACAGGGAAGCGGCAGAGAGGGGAGAAGGGGGAGCGCAGGGGAGGCTCTGAAGAAATGGGACGCCCAGGAGGGGAAAGGGAGAGGAAGGAGTGGCGGTTTAATTGGGTGATCCTTAGGAAAGGGGGACCGATGGGCCAGGAGCTGAGGAAAGCCAGAGAATGAGAAGTTCTCCTGAAGGGGTAAAAGAGGATTTAGGGGCAGAGCCACTGTGCTCACTTACCCCTCCAGCAGGGAGGGGCCCCAACTGGGGACAGGAAAACACGTGTTTCTGTGGAGTCCAGAAGTAGCTGCCTGGGTAACCCTTAATTCTAATATGTTTTGATGACTGGCAGGGCTCTCACTCAGCAGGACTTGGAAGACACTGCTGTAACTATTATAGTGTTAGGTTGTAATTGTTTTGAGCTGGCAAATGCTGATAACTGTAATAATCCTACTGCCTAATCACATCATGTGTAATTAACCCTTTCAAAGTGCTTTTCCCTCTTCTAATCCGGTCCCTGCAACAACCTTGGTAAGGTCATGAGATGGTTGCCTTATCCTCTTTTTATAGGCAAACAAATTAAAATTCAGGTGAAATGATTTGCCCAGAGTCATAAATCAAATAAATGACTGAGTAGAAACAACGGATTGGTTGAGATTTTAGTGAAGCCAGTATCGGCCAGTCTGAAATAAAGATAATTATAGCAGGATGTGACTCTGCAACAAAAGGTAGCACAGAGGCGATGATGACTCGATGAGCCCACAAAATAGTCTCCAGACTCAAAAAATCATTCCTTTCTCATTGGTAAAGTGCAGGAAGCAGATACCCCTCACCCTGGGCCTGAGGCCTCCAGGTCCCTCTACAGGGTCTCTGAGACCCCTCTATCAGGCATGAAATTAGAAACTGGGAGCCTTACTCTGTTTGGGCTGCCATAATAGAATACCGTAGACTGGGTGGCTTATATACAACAGAAATTTCTTTTCCTTTTTATATTCTTTTTTAACATTTATTTATTTTTGAGAGACAGAGAGAGAGACAGAGCATGAGCAGGGGAGAGACAGAGAGTGAGGGAGACACAGAATCCGAAGCAGGCTCCAGGCTCTGAGCTGTCAGTACAGAGCCCGACGTGGGGCTCGAACCCACGAACCGTGAGATCATGACCTGAGCTGAAGTCGGACGCTTAACCGAGTGAGCCACCCAGGTGCCCCAGAAATTTATTTCTTACAGTTCTGTCCAAGACCAAGGTACTAGCAGGCTCGTGTCTGGTGAGAGCTGCTTTCTCAATTGCTGTCTTTTTCTGTAACGCCACATGGTAGAAAGGGCAAAGGAGCTTCCTTTGGGCTTCTTTTCTAAGGGCGCTAATCCTATTCATGAGGGCTCTGCGCAAAGGACCTAATCACCCCCAAAGATCCCACTTTCTAATACCATCACCTTGGGGGGTTAGGTTTCAGCAAATGCATTTTGGGTGGACGCAAACATTCAGACCATAGCCGAGCTATAAAGGACTCAGTGGTTAGTGGTATCAAATACTCGCAAGCAAATGGTTGTTCCTTTGTTTTCAGGGGTGAGGCAGTGCTACAGCCTTCTGTTTCTTCAACTGGCTTGCCTGCCCTCCCTATTGTTTTATAATGAGCTTGACCTTTCTTCTGATTCGTATGCAGGATCTATGTAACATAGGTTTTTGTTTTATCTATTGATGCTGAACCCAAGAGAGGATTCAGGAACTTTGGGATGGTGGGCAGGAGCCAGCTATATGAAAGTCAAGAGAAAGCTTACCAGGCAGATGGAATAGAGAATGGAAGTCTCTAGGGCAGGCATGACCTCGGTGAGTTTGAGGAAACAGAGGCCCCAAAATGTTGGAGCACAATAACCAAGGGAGAAAGTGACATAAAATAAAGTCAGGGAGTAAGGCTGAGATCGAACTACAGTTGTGGGGAAGAGAGCTTGGAGTCTAGGGTATTAAATCTGGGCAAGAGTGGGCTCCTGGAAGAGGTAGGAATGTCCCTGTCAAAGCCTGCAGAACAGCAGAGGAGGCGAAACAAGAAAACTCAGGCCAATCTGGCTGACTCCTTCTAAATGAAGATGATGTGGGGTGAACAGAAGGAAACATAAAGATCACTAGTGTGCAACACAAGAGTGTCAGTGACCTAAAGAACCTTATTAAGAACCACACCAACCTCTCAAACCTAGACAGTGAAGGGTGTCTGAGAGGATATTTAAACCACAAAACCAATTCAAAGCTGCAGACTGTTTTAAGGGGCTTCTCTCTGGAGGACTCTGTGGGGGCATCCACCTCTGAGGCTGGAGATCCCCTTCTCCACTGTACTCTCAATAGAAAAATGAAAAGTCTTTTATATTGTCGATGGAGTATGTGGAAATTTATTATTCACTAGCTCAGGGATAGTCCTCTAAAAATTTATAGCTAGACTACATAGAGTTTTAACTGATTGTCTGATGATAGGTAGGGTTACAATGGAGGAAAATGAACTGAAGGGTAAAAAATACTGGAATATACCATCACCTGGTAGATTCCAGAGTCCTGATGAGCTTCTACATAACTCTAGCCTTAACTGTTACACTTGAGAGCAAATGATGATATAAAACCCTTACATGTTTTTAAATGTTTGTGTTACTCCTTCTGTCCAAGGTTTCTGTACTGTTGCTACCTTATACCAAGTCACCCTCATCTCTCACCTGGATTATTAAAAAACTAACTACTTTATCTTTCTGCTTCCATGCTTGCATCCTTACAGGCTCTTCTTCAAACAGCAGTTTGAGTATGGATCTTCTAAACACTAAATCAGGACTTCTTTTTCCCCATAATGGTGGGCTAGGTTATTTGGATCAACCTTCTGGCTGAAAACAACCAGAAAGAGGAAAACTGGACAAAATGTAAGAAACATTTTATTAAGATCCCAATGAAGAGATGACAAAACAATAAGGAATTGTCATGCCAAAAAGTGAAGGGAAGACTTAAGAGTTGTTAAGAAGGCATGGGAGCAACTTTTGCCCTGAAGGCACTCTCATATTCCCCAAATTAGAATATTTTGACAGTGTCATGAGTCCCAGGGTATGAAAATCAGAGGCAGGGACTGGCCAAGTAAGGAGTTTAATAATAGACTGTGGTGAGCAGGCTCTAAGGTATCTCCCGCCCAACCCCCAAGTGTAGGGAAAGGGACTTCCGACTTTAATCTTACCAAGAGACTATGGCAAAGTGATGAAATGCCATTCCCATGACTATTATGTTATAAAAGTTTTATCAGTCTTGTTAGTAGACACTTGGCAGAGAACTTAGGGCAGCTTCTAGCAAGAATGCCACAGATTCAAAAAACCCGCTGAATCCCAACAAATACAAAAGGAATCAACACCTGGAGTCATTGTAATCAAACTAGAATACCAAATAAAAAGAGGAAAGCCTAAAAGCTGCTGGAGAAAAGGACAAATTATGTTTAAGAAATGTGCTTAGTACATGGAAGACACTTAGTATATGTTTGTTAAATGAATAAACAACCACACATTATTTGGAGCTCTTATGCTTACTAGCTCTGTGACTTATGTCACTTGACCTCTTTGAAAGTCAGTCTCCTGATCTGCAAAACGTTGTCATAAAACCTACTTTATAAGGATGATTAGGAGGATTATATTCCTGGTATAATAAGGCGCTTCTGTTCTGCACAGACTCTCTTCCAAATTTGGGTTTCTGGTCTATTCTATGCAAATTTACTCTCTAGGTCTCCAGTTCCAAACATCTATCTTGAAATACTTATATATCTAAAACATATTTCCTTCCTTCCCTTTAGAAGGGCTGAAGTCTTCAGAAAAACAAGTCCTATTGCAATAACATCTGTTCAGCCACAGAGGGAAAAAAAAAAGGTAAGTGAACAAACATTTAGCTTAGGATGCGCCCGATAATTCCCCAACCTAAATAGTACTCAGTAGGATTTTCCTAAACTCTGTCACGATAAGGGCTACCTGAGGCAGTTGTTAGTAATACACTTTTGGGGTCTCTTCCCCTGAACAACAGGACTCCTTAGGTTTAGGGTAGAACCAGGAATCTTTTTATTTTTTTTAATGATTTTATTTATTATTGAGAGATAGAGAGATACAGAGCATGGGAGGGGCAGAGAGAAGGGGAGACAGAATCCAAAGGAGGCTCCAGGCTCTGAGCTATCGGCACAGAGCCCAACGCAGGGCTCGAACTCACAAACTGCAAGATCATGACCTGAGCCGTAGTCGCACGCTTAACCGACTGAGCCACCCAGGTGCCCCAGGAATCTGATTTTTTAACAAGCACCCAGGTGATTCTCACCTTCATAGAATAGTAGGGCTATAGCTAGGAGCTAAGGATTAAATAATTGGCCAAGGTACTGATTAATCTGACTGAACAAATATTTCCTGCTGTAGGAAAGGGGAGAATAAAGTACAAACAAGAGGCTGGACCTGTGAAGGTATAGATGTAACATGGCTCATGTCTGGATAGGCTCACTAACTTTTAAAAGACATAGATGTGCATAAAATATTTTAAGGCAAGAAGCTATGCTACCACTGGATGGACAATAGCAGACAAAATGGGAGTTCTGATGGTAGGGGACCTGGAAAAGCTTTGTAAAGGAAGTACACTCTGAGCTAGACTACCGTCTAGACTTCCAGAATTTTTTCAGGTGAATTATAAATAGGAAATGGAATTCCAGGAAAGAAAAATCATTTTAAGCAAAGGAATAAAGGTAGAAAATGTTCCTGTTGTTTCTAGTGAAAGCAAGAAAACTGAACTGTTCCTTCTCGATGTACAGGGGAAATGCCTGGACGGGGAGGTGAAAAAGGGCCAGGTGGAAATGAGCGGACCAATTGAAAACCCAGTGCAGAAGATCTTACAAGGTGAGGGGTGAGAGGATGGGTGGGAAAAGGGAGCAGAAACCTACTATGAGACTAGGAGTCAGAGAAAACCCGAGGTGAGGACCTCTGCCTCAGGACTCTGATTCTCATACCTTCAGAGATGGCTTTCTGACCCCATAACTGACTGGCAAATCCCAAAACTTTAGCCCCCAAATGCCAGAACTCTCATTAATCTACCCTAGTAGTGGGTAGAGACCCTGTGATCCCCTCCTGAGATTTTAAATACGTCCCTGCCTGCTCCAGTCCCTCCCCACCTACCCTGCATCTTTCATGTGTTCAGAAGTCCCAGAATACTTTTTGTCAACAGCTATTTCCTCTGTCCAGAATATTTTCCCCCACTTTATTTGACCAACTTATTCATTTGTCAGGTCTCTGTTTATATACTTCTCACTCAGAGAAGCTTTTCCTTCTTGCTTTATCTAAATAGTCCTCTACCCCTTTGTAGATGCTCTTTGAATTTTTCTTCATAGTTCACACAAATATTTAAGATGACATTCTTATTTGTGTTTGCGGCTCTCTTCCGTCACACGGTAAGCTCTGTGGCTATCTGCTTCCCTCACCACTCTCTGCTCAGTACCTAGCCCAGGGCAATCTCTCACCATTCATATTTACTTTAAAGAGACAGGGAAAGGGACTCTGACCTTCCCCAAGATTCTCCAAATTCTCAAGACCCTAATGCTATTCCTGCCTCCTTCTCCAGAGCTTGCGCCTGGGTTCGAATCCAGATGTCAGTACTCACCAGCTGGGATACACTGGACAAGTAGTCTACACTGCTTAAATCTCAGTTCCCTTTTCCTGTCAAATTGAGATGACAGTTCCTACCTCACAGAGTTGTGAGGAGGATTTTAAGAGCATCCAACAGTAAAACACCTAACAGTATCTAGAAAATAGTGGTTGATAAAAGTTGGCCACCATTATTATTGTTGCTAATAACTAATCACCTGTAAGATTCAAGCCATGGGGCTTTTTTCCACAAGAAAGTTCTCATTTTATTAATATACTTAAAAAGGTCTTATAAATAGATAAGAAAATGCAACAGAAAAGTGGATTCTAAAAATGCAAAATCACAGAAAAAAAAGTTGAACTTTTAAAAATATAATCAGAGTAGAGAGGAGGAGAGAAAGGGGCACAGTCTGGGTCTCAGGTACTCCCACATTGTCCTAAAGTTCTTCCCTCTAGTGTTGGGAAAGAAGGAAAAGCAAACAGGCAAGTGTCTCCTTCTTGGTGGGGTGATGCTGTTGTGTTCCCTTCTCTGTGGGAGGTTTCTGCTTCCCTAGCTGACGCAGCTTGGCACAATGCCCTCTGTGAGTTGCTGGCTCTTACAGAGCACACATGTGGGGTTCTTTGGAGGTCACATATTTCTCTACCTCTTATCATGCCCATTAAACTGCTCTCCGCCTCCCCCATCACGAGAAATTTATTTCTGGGACTCACCAGTGATGTCTCATGCATCCAATCCATGAATTCCAGTGTGGCGTTTGCCATTGTTCATCCATTCCATGCCTCGGAACACTCCACTGTCCTAGGACACTGCTGTCACTGCTGCTAGGGTTTCACTAGCCAGGAGCCATGACGTTTTCCTCCAAATGTAGGGGACCCTACTCCTGACTGCATGCCACACAGATCCAAGGTAAGTGGGGTGGTACAGTTCTCCTGCGGGGATTCTGGAACGGCCTCCTCCAAGGAGATTTAGCTGCTAGAGAATATAAAAGGACTCCCCCGGAATTGGCCTCGGAGCATGATCAGGGGTGAGTATTGGGCTTACGATCCTCCATTCCACTGTCATTCCATTTTTCCCTCTTTTCTGTCTTCAACTTATTCCCTTCTTAAGGTGTCATGAGAGTCAGCGTCCCCTGGAAAGTTGTTAGAAATGAAGACTCTCAGGCCCATCCCCAGACCTTCTAAATCAGAACCTGCATGTTAACAAAACCCCCAGGTAGTTACTCTACACACTAAAGTTTGAGAAATACTAAAACACAGGGTTTAATTTGTGAATTCTTCCTCTCTAGTTATTCAGATCCAAGTTCATTTTTAGCCCGAGGAGCTGAATTTCCCCCTTTTTGCATATGCTGGTTATTGTACAGGTATTCCTTGGCTGCTGAAATAGTGAGCCCATCGAGTCTCTGCCACAGTAGTTCTGCAGGGATTCCGTGTAAGCAGCCTCACATCTGCTCTTTTTAGGTACCCTAGTGATTTAAAAAATCACCCAGCCCAGTATGATAGGTTATCATACACAGGTAAACGGTAGATTTTGAAGGAATGTTGAAATCATCAGCACCTGTAACTTCATAAGCCCCTCTTCTTCACATATGTTTTTAGATACTTCGATATATTATGGAGGGGAAAATGATTGTAATGTACTTATTGTGTTAGTAAATGTACCCATTAACTGCATTTAGAAATAAATAGCATAGCCTACACTGAAATTGTGTATGCACATGGTCCTTAAAGCTAATTCTCTCCTCAACCTGTAACTTGTATCAGAGATTGGTGTGAGGACGTTACTGCTCTCAGCAGAGAGATTGACGGGCTCTAGCTCTAGCCACTCCAAGGTGCAGTGCTTCTGGAATTTACCCAAAGGTTCCTTGGCATGCCTCCTAGGATATAAGTCTCACAAAATACAAGGAACTGCCCTGTGAATGACTTTTTAGAATTTGTTGCATCTTCTGTATGGTTTGATTTCTCCATGGTTTTGACCAGTTGGATGAGCCAGCATTGTTGTTGGGTTTTTTCCTCCTCTGATAAAGCTAGCTCTAGAACTTCCTGTCTGAGGAATCTCATGGAATATTCAAAATAAGAAGACCCCCGAATGATGTGAAACCATGCTATTATTTTCCTGCTTGGCTCCTGTGTCCTTTGTGGTTGAAAAGTTTCTTAAAGCCTGCAGGGTCTTTTTCCGGCTTGGATGTGCTGGGGATGGAAATTTCTGAAGTCCTGCAGAAACTTTTTAGGGCAACAGTGGTTGGCTTACTAGACGTTGGGAAAGAGGCTGTTGTCATTGGAGCAAACTTGTATAGCCATTATGTTAAAAAGGGTAGCCTTGATGAGGCGTTATCATAAAACAGCTTCATTTTCATTCCTGCTCTCTCTGCTCAGAAGCTGGTTTCTCAGTGGGTCCCTGTAGTGTTTCCAGACACTCTTAGAGGAAAAAAAAAAAAAAGTCCTCCAGTCAATTTTAGTCATAAAATGGTCTCATTTCAGTCACTGAAATGTCCAGTCCCATCTAATAGTTAAAACTCTGAACTTCATTTGAGGCAAATATTTCTCCTTCCTCCACTTCCCTGGCCCAGGCTGATTCAGGCTGGAAACCTGACATGAGGGAAAAGGAAGTAGAGGCCAAAGGAGCAGGGTGGTACAGCTGCTTCTTCACTTTTCCACCTACTGCTTCCACTGCTGCTCCTCTACTCCCTCAGGGTGTGGGTCCTACAGGGCTTGAGGTGGAGGTAGAAGGAGGAAAGAGCAAGAGGAAGAAAGGCCTTCCTTTAGGGGAACAGAAGCACTTGGTGGTGGTGTTCCAGGACCTCAGTGGGTGTTCAGTATGGACTCTTATGCAGAACTCAAGTTCCAGGGAAAACACTGGACGACAATGCCTCCTTCTGCTCGCCACTTGCTCGGCTGGCTTCCACATTTGATTCCAGCCCCTGTTGCCAGGCAGCCTCTATCGGGAAGTCCATCTGGGCAGAGGCTCCTTGGAAAAAACCCTCATGCTTATGTTCTCCCTTTCCCCCACGTGACCCACGGGGCACAAGCTCTTTTCTGTTCTGCGTTTAGTGGTGTACACACTCCTCATCCCACCTGGACTCCAGCTACGGCCTTTAGCTTTTAATTTTCTCTGGCATGGGTCCAATACCAGTCGGTTTGGCCCTCTCAATTCTAAGGGACACTGTTTTCCAACTAATCTTTGAGAAAGCCCTTTCTCTAGAGACTCAAGATGAGAAAAGGCTTAGCCTCTCGTGGAGGCAGCGGGGAGGGAAGGCCACAGTGCTTCAATTATTTTTTCCCAAAGTCTCTTTTCAAATTTCTCAAACCTCAGACCTTGAGGGGTTGAGGAGTGGGTGTTAACCTCAGGGCCACAGACTGTCCCTAACTAGCTACTTTGCTGGTCGTTGTAGGTGGTCTTACAAACTGCCTTAAAGTAAGGGGAACTATCACTTACTGTTTTCTCCTTTTCCCCTGGGCCCCTGCACCCAGCTACATCCAAGACACCTCTCATTTTAACATGTGCTAGTTTCTAGCTCCACTATGAACCCTTGGGATTTCATTTTACAGCCCCCGGAGGAGAAGGAAGCATCTCTACCTTTTTCAAGCATTATTTTAAAAATGCAAGTGACAGGTTGCCTTCCTTTTTGTCGTTCTATCCTTATTAACAGTTTATTACAGTATTTTTTGAAAGAATTCCTTTTTTTTTTAACCACTTAGAAATGAGATTGGACAATTCACCATGACTCTGAATTGGGCTTCAGAGAAATAAGTGAATCCTTCTGTTTTTTTTTGTTGAAAGCAGTTTAAAGCAAATGCTTTTCGATTTATGGGTATTTTCTTTTTACATTGGAGCTGAAGTTGGGGGGATTTTCAAACAAATTCAAGTTTAAAAATACATATTTTAATTTTCAACTATTCACATCAGGATTCAGAAGTATAGGAGAAAGGTGAAACATGGGAGAAAGGTGGGGTTTTTTTCCCCATGTGAATGTTCAGGCTGGTGAAAATGTGGGTGCGAGGTGGGAGTGCCTGGCCTGGTTGGATAAAAGTCATGGGGCTAGTTGGGCTTGGGGAAGGGAGGTAAACTTAGTCCTGGAGTAATGAGGTGGCGTCTGGGAGTGGCTGAAGTATAGGCCGGTCCAGTAGGACCGTATCTTTCTACCACAGGGAGTGGCATCAACATCTCAACCTTAATGATAACTTTATGTAGGAAAAACTTTGAGCTTCAATATCCTATGTATTATCTCTAGTGCATCCCTTCCATTACCTGATTCTGATTCTATTGGAGCTATTTTACAGCTCAGAGCTGTGGTAATAGCAATGCAAAACAGCTGATGTTGACACCACTCCCCACCCCCTCCACACACACAAGGGATTTAAAGGGACTTCCCCTTTAAACTGGTTATAACATCTCATCTGCTTCCCCATTAATGAGTTAAAGAAAATCTTTAATATGTATATGTGCAGGAGAGTCATGCTTTTTTCTTATTTTGAAAATGACCTTTTTACAGTTTTGGAGGTCTTTCCCCAAGAGTCCCAATGGATTTGTCTGACAGAGAGCCAGGTAAACTTTGCTGCCAGAGAAGTGCACTTCCTATGGGCTGGTTAAGGCTGGGCACATCTCTTCTTGGCTCCTGGAGGTGAATCCAAAGTGACGGGGCATCTTTGCTATTTTTCTTATTTTAATTCTCCTCTTTACTAATTTCATGTTTTGGTTTTGGTTCATTTATAGCCAGTACTCATTAGCAGCAGCAGTGATGGGAGAATCTGCTTTCATGGTCTGCCCATTGGGTGTTCTTTATAAATGGATTAATGGATTATAGAAATCTATTCTCTGTTGGGTGAGAGACAGTGGAGAATTTGGATTTTTAGTCCTTTTCATTTGTCTGTTTTGAGTACCAATCAATTAAGAGTCTTATGCCCATTGGGAAGGCAATTTTCATACCAGGCCTGGTAGAATTTGGGATTTCTGCATTTACTTTCTTTCTTTTTTTTTTTTTCTAAGAGAGAGAGAGAGGGAACACAGGTGGGGGAAAGGAACAGAGGGAGTGAGAGAGAGAATCTTAAGCGTGGAGCCTGACATGGGGCTCAGTCCCGCAACCCCAGGATCATGACCTGAGCCAAAATCAAGAATTGGACACTCAACCAAGTGAGCCACCCAGGTGCCCCTGTATTTATGACTCTTGACTGAAATTTCAGAATTGAAGCTATAAGTTCTCTTTATCTGTCTCCGTATGTGTATGTGTCTGTAGTTTAGAAAGGCTTTCATCTCTCATTGTGTGACTGTATAGTATTTTCCACCACTAGAGGTATTAATATATTTGATTACAAAGAGTTCTTTCTGATTGGCTGATAAGGATAAATAAGTGCTTATATAAAGCAAATATTCCTAAAATTCTCAGAAAGCAGTGAAACTGAACTTCTAATACTTTAAAAGTGCTACATTAAAAAAAATACTCTTACAGAAACCAAATCAATAACATTTTAAGAATTTACACAAATTTAAATAAATCTTCAGAAAATGAAACTAGTTTAATATTTAGGGTTTAATAATAGGAGCTATGTTTCTCTGATCTATTAGTGTTAAGTATAATTCCTAACAATATTCTACTTACTTTTTTTCTAAACTTACACAGATTTTGCTAATCATCAAATAAGTTATCATTACTCATAATACTTAAGATTATGAAAAAAATGAAATTTGTACATAACTAAATTGAATCATTATTCTTGAAAACAAATTATTTCAGTGGCAATTTTGTTTTGTACTGTGTCAGCTTAAAGATAATTTCCAAGAGCTTTAGGTAACTTAAAACTTAAGCTTTGGGTGTGTATATGTCGGAAACTGTGGGGTGGGGGTGGGGGTGGGGGTCTTAACTATCAACACTTACCATATTAGAAATTGAAATTAAGAAATGCTTATAGTTAATTATTGAATTATTTGAAGATAGAAAAAATGACTACACTGCATATTAATAACATCTTAAGAATATTATACAACTAGTTCTGACATTGCAGATGCCCTGAGATAGATCTTATAATAAAGTATGAGTTTGTTCCAGAATATAAAATGAAGAACAAAACTTGGAAATAATTTACCATCTGAACATGTAGAGTAGCATTAAGGATACTCATATTGCTATGTAACCATTACTATCATCCATTCCCCGAAATTTTTGATCTTCCCAAGCTGAAACTCTGTACTAATCAAACAATAACTCCCCAGTCCCCCTAGCCCATAAGACCCTAGCAGCCACTATTCTACTTTCTGTCTAGAAATACATTTGTATTAGAAATACATTTTATAAAACCTGAATCTGAAAAGCTATGAAATATGTTAAAGTCTTTGCAAAGTTTGCCTAGTTTTGATGGTCTCGTTTCCTTGGTTTACTGTTTATTGCCTTCTCCTCTAATACTAAAAGTTTTCTTCTGTGTAAACTGTCTAGATTGCATAAGATTGTCTTAACAGAATAATTTTCTGTGCTTTATGTTAACTTTATTATATATCTTGATTATTTTTAAAAAGCGAACAATGTTTCCTTACTTAGGAAAGAATTAAGGTTCTTTACAGTCATGCTTATTTTTAGATGTTTTGTTGTCATTTTCAAATGGAGCCAACCATTGTTTCTTAGGTACCCATGATCCTATCTTAACTGTTGAAATCTCCTGACAATTTATGGGTTTTGCCTCTCTAAAATCCAAAGATTTGTTCTTTTACCCTATAAAAGAGAGATGTTAAAGATAATTAGTTTTTATTTGTTATGTTATTCTTCATGAGTTTCATGGAAAGAGTCAGAAAAGATGCTCAGTCTTCCCTAGGTTAGATTTATATAGGTAAAATAGTATTACGATAAATACTTTAGACCCTAAATACTTTATGGGAAGTCCCCAAAGATTTGTCAGCATTTCTATTTATCAGTGTCCTGATGGTGCATTGCCTCATGTTAGCAACAACAAGAATGTGAATGTGGTGTGACCAGTCATAAGTTTAGTTGTGATTTTCAATGTTTACTTGCTTGGAACCTTACTTCTTTAATTGGGACCTTAAAGCGAGACTGCTGATTTTCATTTAGGGATAAACATCAGACTTATCTATCAGGTTTTATCAAAATTATGATGTTTAAGATCTACTCTGAATCTCTCGATATTGTTGATACATTTTGTGCATGTTCTTAGTATATCACATATGTATATTATGACTCAGGAGTGTATCTCAAGAATATTTCCTCTGTAAAAAAAGTGTGCTCATCTGTTATTAAAAATCAAATGTATTCACTACTGTCTTTGAAAATGGCCTTAATCATTATATGTACAGACATGTTGACTAAAGGTTTATTTTCTTGGATCCCCTTTGTTTCGCATGACGTTGAAATAACCAAAATTCTTTGTCAGTTACATCAGACTTGTCATGAATGCTCTTCTGTAATTGACATGGTCATTTTAAGTCTCCGGCATCTACAGTTTTATTATTACTCGGATGCTTCCCTGAAGGCTCTGCAATGAGCTGCAGGCCAGACAAAAATTATGTCTTCAACAAAGAAGCATGATCTCAGAGCCCATGGAAAAGGACTGTACCAGGTACTTTAAACTGTTGACACTCCGAAGAATAGATCTTGGGTACAGGCTTCTGATGTCATTTACTAAACAATTTTAAGATATCAGTGGATTAAGTCAAGATTTCCAGAACTCTTTGTAGTCAAGAAGCTGATAAATTTGTGATATTGCTAACCTAAGATTCAGAGGAACAAGACTTAATTACACAGGACTGAATGAACTGATAAGAGATGGTTGTAGGTATTCGTTTGGAATGTTGTTAATGTTGTTTTAATGTTGTATTTTCTGGGTATAAAAGAAAGCCCTTTCTCTTTCTTGTGTAAAGTATCCATAACCCATAACAATTTAGTAGATTCTGATTTCGTGAACTGAAATGGAATATTCTTAAATGATATTCTCCCTGCCTGACTCCCCCTCCCAAATTCAGAAACTTTTTATTATATGTTCTTACTTTTAGATGGTAATTAAAGTTATTTGCATAGGTTCAGTAAGAATCTACCCACCTTTTTACTGGCTATAATTGGAAAAATTGGTATGCAACTAAGGCCTTGTCTGGAATGTCATATTTGAGAATAATGCTTATTTAATGGGGTACTACCAGCCACTATTTTTTCCCCAAAACTATTTTAAAATATTGCTTTCAACTGTCCACCCCAGATTATGGAGTATGAACTAGCCATTTACATTTTCTCCTTGGTAAAATGGCTCTCCCTACAAAATATTTTTTTAATAATATTGTCAACAGGTTACTCACTTCCTTTACTTCAGACACAACATTCAACATCAGCTTTTTTTCATCTCTTGATTCTTTCGGATGTCTCCAACTTTCCTCCATGCTTTTTACATAGGAAACAAAAAATTGTTATCAAAAATACTTTTTTACATTTCAGTTACTCTGTTATTTATGAAGATTAGCTGTTCAAAGCGGTGCTGTTATTCCTGTCTCCTTCCTTAATATCCTTCATTATAGACACAAAGCCCAGTTCTAAATAAAAATTCTTCCCCATCTCTGCAAAATACAGCCCAGAATGGACAAGCTGGACCAAACAGAGTAGTGATTGGCGATACAGTGTGAAGATGCAGTCATTTGTCACGTCTATGTCTGGTTTAAGACCCTAACACCTGATATGAAGAAGCATTTTGAAAAGATTATCCTCAAAGAAGACTCCAAATGTTCAACACCTTACTGCAGACCACACAGAAAAAGGTCAGCTGGCATGGCTTATTCATGAAGCTTCCAAATGCAATGAAAGCAACCGTCTCTTCCAAATTGAGAATGAGCACTGCCTCAATGAAAGATATCTTTTGGACATAACCAACATCAGGTGTGGAACATGAATTTACTCCTGAGATACTACAGGAAAACACTCTGGTTCAGACCATCTTTCTGAAAGATGCAGAGATGGAAATGCATAGGAGACATCCAGCTTAATTCCTGTGGGCATTTGGATCATCAACAGATACGCCTTCTGTATGGTGTTTAGAGAGAATGTGTTTCACTGAAGCTTTTCCACTGTTCCTTTCCTCTTGAGAGAAATATTTCACAAAGTTCAGGGTGATACACCTAGACTCTGAACTTTCATCATGAACAGTAGGGGGTAATCCCTGCACCCGAATTCTCAAATTTTTTTCTTACTATGCATTACTTCCCAATTGGGCAATATTTCATGGGCCCAAATTACCATTGCATTTGTAATATTTTCTTTCTGCTTAAATTGTTTTTTTTTTTAATGTACTGCTTTAATTACTCAGTTTTGAGACTCAGCCCAATGGTCTAATGTTCCTGTCAGTGAAGCAAACCTTCCTCCACAGATCTGACAGGAAGATTTCCCTGGAGTAGGCAAAGATTTCCTAAACGGGACACAAAAGCAATCATCAGTGACATGATGGCCTATACTCAAGAATCAGAACAGTGCTAGAAAGTGGCTCAAATTCAAAATTCTTATGTCCTGAAGACTGAGGTGGTGGTTTACAGGTCCTCCTTGTTTGTGTTCCATATTCCTGCTGAATGATTTTTGGAAGTTTTCTGAAGATTCTCTGTAGGAGAGAGTTTACCACGTTTTTCACCAGGAACACTATGGACAACTGATCAACTCTCCTTTTATCATTTTTGGAAAAAGTTTCGACAACCAAGGGCAAGTGGAGGGGTGTTCTGTCTGGTGGGAGGATTGCACCCTTCTCAGTCCTCTGAGGCTGACTTCTGGCTGCTCCAAGCAGCAGCTCCATGGAGGAGAAGATGCCTACACCATCAGTCACCCCATTGCCAGGCCCCTCTAGGTGGGCATGGCCACCAGAACAAGAGAGGAGAGGCTCCTCCTTGATGACCTTGGGAGGTTGTTGTTGCCAGCTGTTGACCAGTCACTTTTATAGAACTAAGGTTGACTTTATGGAGACAGTGCTGATAGCCCTCCCAGAAAAACTGGTTTACAAGTTCCAGCCTTCGACCTGGTAAGGGAGTTTATGTTCATGGTAAGCTAGGAACCTGCAGATTCTTTGAGGACTTTGAGAAGAGAGGAAGTCACCCAAAATGGATAAGTACTGTAGAAGTAATCTGGCGGATAGAGTTTCTTGGACGTGGCCTCCCAGCCTCAGGACAGCAAGTTATAGAGGCTTTTAGAAGTCCAACCCGAGATTCCTTATTGAAACCTCCAACAGAGCAAAATTTAAAAAGGCCTTTTGGTAAATATTCTTACTGCACCTATGTAAATAATCAGGCCAAGTGTAATGAAGCCAGACTCATTTTATGATCAAGAATCTTTAAGATTCTTTTTGATCAAAAGTGGGGAAATTGTAGGGAAAAAAATTGTGCTCCAATGGAAAATTACGTGTGGTTATTCTAAAGCTTATTGTCCGATTCTGATTATGGAAATTATAGATAACTGACAGCAATGCTAAAGAATTCTTGTCCATAGATTTGCAAACAAATTCTGTCCAGAAAGGAAGAACTGTAAAACCAATTTTGGCTCTATTTGCACATCTCTTACAATATTCCTGACCTATTTCTGTTCTTGGAATTCTCCTTTGACCTGGTTGTAACACACCACTAGTTTCCTCATGACAAAGCTAAA
Source organism: Paguma larvata (assembly GCA_030068075.1). Classification (NCBI taxonomy): domain Eukaryota; kingdom Metazoa; phylum Chordata; class Mammalia; order Carnivora; family Viverridae; genus Paguma; species Paguma larvata. The sequence continues at coordinate 60,766,288 of CM057831.1, forward strand.
TAAAATTTTCATCAATTGTTTTTTTTTTCCTGTATGAGAGTCATGATTTACCTGCTTTTAAAAATTAACTTTTAATGCCTACTTGGAACTAAATCACCATTTAATGGTTGATCACGTGTGCCCCATGTCTTTGCTTCAGCCGCAGAGAGCCTAGAGACTTTCAGAGAAGTGTCAAGAGACGTTTGAGACAACCCAGTTTGGTGACTTTGTAGCAACCTAATATAGGAACTTTCTAGAAGCTTTATAGTGGAAGCCCTGTTCAGAAAATACTTGGGTGCTTTTTTCTGTTCTACTGATTGAGGTGGACTAAGACTTCTTGGCAGTCATCGTTCTGGTTATTCAGCTCTTCTTAAAAAGGGCTGCTTATACTCCAGAAGCATACTTCAAGGGGGAAATACAAATTAAAGATCCTCATATTCTAACTCTCACAGACAAATTAGAGATCCTCATATTCTAACCCTCACAGCAAGGTAGTGCTGAAGCAACTGCTACATGGGAATTTATAAAGTTGTTTAAATCAAAGTCACAGAAAGATTCATTCTTATGTCCAGATGGCAGGTAGAAATATGGTCAAAGAGGGTGGACCCATTATTTACTACCTTTTGATAACAGAGTTCCTGGTACCACTTCCCTACTTCAATAGAGGCTGGCCAACAGTCTCCTGTCCTAGGGTGCAGCGAAACTAAGCAAGGCCCCGGAAAACCCTCTCCCACTTAGTTATCCCTTGATCATAAGGGCAAGTGACTTATTTTCCATTTATTTTTTTAAAGTTTATTTTGAGAGAGAGCATGCAAGCAGGGGAGGGACAGAGAGAGAAGGAAGGAGAGAGGGAGTGAGAAAGAGAACCCCAAGCAGGCTCGCCACTGTCAGTGTAGACCCCAATGCAGGGCTCAAACTCGCAAACCATGAGAGCGTGACCTGAGCTAAAGTTGGATGCTTAACCAACTGATCCACCCAGGTGCCCGTCCATTTATTTTTTTAAATCAACTCTTGCTCTCTCTATAACACTAGCATGGTATATCAAAAGAGAAATATTTCCCTTCAAGTGAGGATAATCTTTAAGAATCACAAGTAACAAATGGTAAGGATTTTTATCGTGGGGATGATTTTATAAGGAATTCTAGTATATCCAAGTTACTCTACTGCAGTGCTTGACAGCTGTGTCCTTCAGGCTTCCCTGAGTATATAAGATGTGCATAGCCTGCAAAGCATTTGTATAAGGCTGATTCTCAGGCAGTACTTGTCAGGGGAGGAACTTTTTTAAGCCTACTAAGAGAATATTTTGTAGGGGTTCTCAGTGGTATTATGCTTCTGGAAAAATAGGTAACTGAATGGGGGTATATTTGTTGAGCCAACATGGTTATAATTAGTTATGGTAGTTTTTTAAAAGAACTATGTATTTAGAATTCACATTTATGATGTGGTTTCTCTTTCCCTGGCAGGACACATTTTGAACAATGTTTACAGAATCCCTTAGGATTCTGGAATTCTGGACATGGAAAGCATTGTTGAATTATACTCTTGCCATAGGTTCTGTCCATTACATACCCACACTCACTATATTCACAATTCACTGGAATTGGTTATTCATATAATCTTTCATAGCTGTTTTCTAATTCGAACATTAGGTAAACTGTACTGCACTCTCAGTACAAACTGGCAGAATGAACATTTACAGGTATAGTTTTATAAAAAACAACAACAACAACAACAAAAAAAAACTCTGAATAATACATTTTGGGATATTAGAAGGCCCTGCCTAACTTTTGAAGGTGTAAGGCAGATGGAGGTGAAAAACCAATTTCACTAACAAAGCTTAATTGGAAGTACACAGCTTAGATATGTGGCAAAAGTGGACTGTCCATTCCCAAACTCTGGAATTAGATTTACCTAGTTACAGTCCAGCCTGAAAATCCACGGAGTCAAATACAACCAGCAGAGCTCCTACTCACCACCAACAGGCATGCTCCTAGACCGAAAGGGATGTCATGGACAGGCATACATGCCCAATTCCCTCCCAAACTCAGTTAACTCATGTAAGAGGAGGAGTAAGGCCTAGAGCTGGAGGGTTTAGGAAAAAATTCCTTATGAAAACCAGAGGCATGGGAAAGTAAACCTCCCCCACTAACAATGTCTTTTCTCAATTTTCCAGAAGTTTATTTTCCCACCATGAAATAGCTTTGTCCCAAATTAGATGATCCAGAAACAAAAGACTCAGTCATGATAGGTTATATAGCAAACTGTTAATAATGACATGCTTGCAGTACAACTTCTCATTTCTTCCCCCCACTTATGACTCACCTGTAGAGAAGCCTTGTGCTAAACAAAGATGCTTTAGGGGGTTTCTTCCCTGCGCTATAATTAAAGTCTTTCAAACTGTCAAAATTGTGCCAGCATGCCCTTATCCTTGACAGTGGACTTGCCAACTGCTGACGTGGGGTTTTTATAACTGTCAGCCTTGACTTGCTCCCAAGGTAGCACTCACCTCTGGGTTTGCTTGGTAATACTCTGATACTTAAGGATATTAGGAGGACCCCAGAGGATCCAGCTCTCTACTGTTAGGAATGCATGTTTTGGTAATGACAATGATCGTGTACATGGTCAAGCAAGTCCTGAAGCCCCTGGAGGGCACATATTGTGGTGAATATGTGTGAAGTGCAGATAGTTTGAGCTGTACAGACTTCCTTGCATTCTTCCAGAAAGCCATTCATTATCACATCACCTATGAACTGACATATAATATATTAGCCATCTCTGAAGTTGTATGCAAGGGCACCTGGGTGGCTCAGTCAGTTGTGTCTGACTCTTGATTTCAGCTCAGGTCATGATATAACAGTTTGTGGGTTCAAGCCTCGCAGTGGGTTCTGTGCTGACAGTGCAAAACCTTCTTGGGATTCTCTCCCTCTCTCTCTGCCCTTCCCGAACTCATGCTCTCTCTCTCTCAAAATAAAAACTTTTTTAAAAATTAAAAAAAATAAAGTTGGATGCAACATCTCAAGGGTGACTCAGAACAGGCTTTATTTCTATTTTTGCATATGTGTTTATTAGTATAGTAGAACATGTGCACTATTGGTAAGTATTCAGATATTGAATCTGTGTGTCCAACACTTTTCTTCTAGGAAGCACAATCAAGATTAGAAAATATTGGGATATATCTTCAAAACATGAAAACATCTTGCTAGTGGGTTTCCCAGTCTTCCTCGCCAAATTTGTATTGGAAAGGTTTGACCATTATGCTCATTTAGCCCACAATTCATTCAGAGGATGCATGCCAACCTGCCTCTGATTATATTCCTGAAAATTTGTTCTCTGAAAGGACTTTTTTCTGCTTATTTATTTCTAATACTCAGAAAAATGCTTGGCACATAGTAAGTACTCAAAAGTTGTTGAATAAATCTCATAGTGGTTTAACTCAATATCCTCACAATATAGCCCTTTGTGGTTTAGAAATGGAAGCCTCACTTTTTACAGCATTGGTTGCCAGTGAACATACTTACTTAGAGTTATATGAAAGTTTCTTTAAAATGCTAGACCTCAGAGGCAAACCATAAGAGACTCTTAAATACAGAGAACAGACTGCGGGTTGCTCTGGGGGGATGAGTTAAATGGGTGATAGGCATTGAGGAGGGTACATTTTGGGACGAGCACTGGGTGTCATATGTGAATGATGAATCATTGGGTTCTACTCCTGGAGCCAAGATTACACTGTATGTTAATTTGAGTTTAAATTTAAAAAATGCTAGACCTCATAAATCTTGTTAGTTCCATACACTTTGACCAGAGCCATATTCAGTTCTATTTATTCAGGATGGGTAACCATCTTGATTTGCCTGAGACTGAAGAATTTCCTAGATCCAGACTTTTTGTGGTAAAGTAGGAACAGTCTTGGGTAGATGAGGATGAGTCAATCACTACAGTTTCACTGGACACAAAGCCCCTATAAGGACAGTTAACATTTTTCATACAACAGACAATACACAAGCAGGAGCATATGAACATCAGTTTTCTAAGCATCCTAGAAAGCAGGACAATACAAAATAGCCCCAGGGTGGGGGTACACTTATGCTTTCCTCAGTATAAAATAGTATTGTTTAAAATCAACACTGTCAATCAATTTTACCCACCACAGCAGCGTTTGGCCTTGTTTATGAGGGGACAAGACCTGTGAAGACAGGACTATAGTGTATCCTGTTCCCAGACTGTGAAACGAGGCATAGGTTAAGCACATGTTTATGACCACCCAACAAAAGAGCATCCCAAGGTTTCCAGAGGCAATGGGTTAATGACATACCCAAAAATGAACTCAAGCAGGAGATGTCCTTTTTGTTTTTTGTTTCTGTTTTTTGTAATGTGTCATGCCCAAATGAACAATATACTAGAAACCCGAGGCTGTCCACATCATGAGAACTAACCAAAGGTCTGTTGTAATGTTGCTTCAAGGTGATTTGTCCCACAGGGTTGTGGGCTCCTGCAAACATAAGAGGCTGGGAGAGAACAACCATTGACTCTAGGGCAACCCGGTTCCTCTGATCACAGCAAAGCCATCCAGGAAGTGGTGCCTAACGAGACCCCTGGCAGGCATGGCATGTTAGATAACCCCTCAACTGTGGGCCAAGAAAGCATAATCTTTGATGGAAAAGGAGTGGCAATGAGGGGAATGACAGAAGAGCTATTTTTCTGGTTTGCAAGTTTACATTAGGTCCATAGGACGGAGCATCAAAACACAATAAAAGGGATTGGTATTCTCTTCACTTGCTCAGGGCCATCTTGTTGAAACCTGGCTCAGTATCCAGATAATATTGACTCAGTCCTGTTAAAATATGTGAGTGATACCCCCTTATTCATCAGAAAGGCCTTGGCTTCTGGCACCTTCAGGAAAGATTAAAGGGTTATATGCCCAAGAGCTTCCCATCTAGGTCACATGCTAGCTACCCCTAATCCCCCCCCATCACACTCTGGACACAGAAGGTGTTTGGTATTCACTACCTGACCAGAACAATGTTTTTTGGTTGTTTGTTTATTTTTTATCCTCTGTTCACCCCCATTCTTCCTAACAGTGCCTACTAAGCTTGAGAACACATCTGGAACAAGAGTTGAGTTGTTTCTAATTAATATTTGAAATATGTGCTAGATAAGTTCCTACATGCAGCTCAACTGCCATCCCCACCATAAGAACAATGGTTTGTTTGACCCTCTCCAATCCATTGCAGCTGAATGTAATATTTGGGACTTATTAACCTGCAGGTTTTGTTTTATCTCTACCCCTCTTGGACATCTTCTGGGAAGTTAAAAACAAACAAAACTCACAGAAATATTCAGTGGCCCCAGTATTATCTATAAGCCTTTTTCAGTGGTTAATGCTTTCCAGAAAGATATCTCCCTCCAGACATCACTGAGCTTCCCCTAAGCATTTCAGTACTTTCCATCTTGGAAGCCCTCTGTTTCCTCCCCTGGGCCTTGGTTGAGCTGGACAATCCAGCAAACCATGCTCTATGACAGTGCTGTGGCTGTTTTTACACAACAGCTACCATTATAAGAGGCACAACTCTCAGGTGGGCATGAGGCTCTGTCTTAAAATCCTCCTTGTTACATTCAGGCAAACTGCTGACAAGTCTGGTCACATACACTGGACTTAATGCTCTTTTCTACATCACTAAGCCCCCATTAACTTCCCGCTGTGATGGTGACGTGTATCCACACTAGATCTACACTTTGTCTATTTCTGTCTTCTGTGTAATCACACCTAAATCACAATCATTAAACATTTTAAAATAATTTTTAAAGATCTCTGAAAAATGCATACATATATACATACTCTTGTCCTTTTGTTTCTTGCCCTGGAAACCACTTCTTGCAAATAATCTAACATACTTTTACTTACTTTTATTTCACTTTACTGGTGGCTCTGATATTGTTTGTTCATTGGTGCCTTTTTGTTGGCACATCCCAGAACCCTGTAGCATTGTAACAAAGACTCAGGTAGGTGTCCTAGTAATGGATGCTAGCACTTCTGAAAAGAAAAAAGAACAAAATTTTCCCAATGCCTATGAGACTACTTCCACACACACCTGAGTTTTGTTGTTGTTAATGTAATATCATTTGTGGAGCAGAAGTTTATCCTAAATTAACTTTGCATCTTTTTCCATCATGCACCATAGGCAGAGGAATAGACTACAGAGTCTTCACAACTGAAATAACTGGTTCCACATTACTGGGTGCCAGATTGAGTAAGGGATTCATTATAACAGTAGAAACTGTTCAGTTAATGCTTCAATACAGTCTCTTATCTTGAATGCTTTGGAGAAGGAGCCATAAGAAAAAATAAATAAACCAAACTCTCTACCAAACAATTTATACGAATTACAAATTATCTCATTATAATGTTTTTGTGAATTCTACGCAACCTCTTCTTTGTGACTCAAGAATAAGTAAAACTTAAAGCTCCCGCATCTCACCATCACATACTAGGGAAATACTTTTCACCCAATTTTTCAATTGTACATATCCATGTGAGGAACAGTCTGGGTAAGGCTCACACCATGGGTCAATCAACTGTGAAGTCTATCAGTCTCAGCACTGTTGACACTTTGGACAGGCTAATTCTTTGTTGTAGGAGGCGGTTCTGTGCATTTTAATATGTTTAGCATCATCCCTGAACTCTCTGCCTACTAGATGCCAATCGTGACACTCAAAAGTGTCTCCAGACTTAGACAACTGTCTCCTGGGGGCAAAATCATGTCTAGCTGAGAACCACAGGTCTTGAGAAAGGACTGTGATTGACGTAGCTTGGATGTAATGCTTAGTCGTGGGCCAGTCAGCTGTGACCAGGGGAAACAGGGATCAGTAAATTAGAACATAACTCTAGCTGATCTATGTGGCTGCCTCCTTAGTGGGTGCTGGAAATGCATCCACTCAACATCTACCACACTGCAGAGATTCCTTCTAGGGTTCAGCTTCTGTAGCTTTGCTCTTTGTAGATGGTGTTAAGCTCTTTAATTTGTTATTATACTTATGTTTTACTTGTGTCTATAGGTATTGAGATTCCTTGTCTTGTTTTGGAAGCTTTTCTTCATTTTCAGACATTTCTATTATCCTTATGTTTTAGTATTCTGCCATCTTCACAAAAGCTTTAAGTTGACTTTTGTTTAATCTAGATCAGAGCTCCATTTTTCCTATTCAACTCCTTCTCATTAGTATAACCTGAAAAGTACTATGCAAACATATGGGTTTTATTGTGCCTGTCCTCCAGGAAGAAAAAAAAGGGGAGGGGTGAGGAATGGTCATAACTAAATATCCTATACTTACTTATTTATATACCTTGAAAGTCTGGGACTATATTAGTGGCTAAAAGCAAAGGCTAAGAGGAACAAAACCCACCCCCCCCCACACACACACACTATCATAATGTTTAATATATTTAATGGTCTGTCTGAGTAATATACTTGAAAGTCAAAGAGCCATGAGTCTACTTGAGGTATTCTGTTAAGTCCCCCAAACCCACTGATGTGGAGAAAAGATCAAGATCCCAGCCCTTCCCTTGAGAGAAAATTTGCACTAAGTTTTTGGTAGGACAGAAAAATCCTTTAACACAGGCTCTGCCTTCTAAAATAAGAACACTTGAAAGAATGAGCTTCCAGGGACATAATGAGAGCACCCATAATGCTCTCCCATAATGCTCACCCATAATGCTCCAACCACGGCTGGAGCAAGGTCAGGGAGATTCAACTCTATTGCAGAATACTGGCTCACTGGCAACAGCAGAGTGAAAGAGAGCATGAGGAACAGAGATTCTTAGTGGCAAAGCAAAGAGTTTTTAGGAAAGTAAGCAGAGCATCCTGCGTGGTGTTGACAGTATAATAGCAGTCAGTCCAGAACTACGTGCAGTTAAGAACTTGGGTCTATCACAGTGCCTGGGTGGCTCAGTTGGTTGAGTGTCTAACTGCTAATTTCCCCTTAGGTCATGACCCCAGCGTCATGGGATGGACCCCCACATCAGGTTCCACACTGAGCATGGAGCCTGCTTAAGATTCTCTCTCTCTCTTTCTCTCTCTCTCATCCCCCTCTGCCCTCTCTAAAAAAATATATATATAAATAAAATAAAGAACTTGGGTCTATCAAGCTGTGGGATCTGCATCTACTTGTGCCTAGTAGTAAACACTTCATGGGCATCAATCCCCAACAGAGATGAAGGTGCTAACACCTACCAGCAAACAGGCAGTTATGGAAAAGGGATGATAACCTCAGTGTTTTTTAAGTTGATTTTTCCCCTTTTTCTAATTTAAATTTCAGTTAACATACAGTGCAATATTGGTCTCAGAAGTAGAATTCAGTGATTCATCACTTACATACAACACCCAGTGCTCATCACAACAAGTGCCCTCCTTAGTACCCATAACCCATCTAGCCCATCTCCTACCTACCTCCCTCTGCAATCCATCATTTGTTCTCTATCATTAAGAGTCTCTTGTTAACCTCAGTATCTTGGAGGGACTGCACATTAATGTATTTCCACCACTGACTGAGGATATGTGGGGAAACAGTACTCGGGAGGTAGTTTTATGGTTCTGAGACAAAGTGTCAGCCCTGTTTCTCTTACTTAAGGCATGTATTTAGGAGGAGCTTCTTAGAATTGAGGTAAGAGGATAGGGAAGCTAAGTTAATAATTATATGCCAAGGGCCCATTATTATATGAAACGATTATTTTTATAACTTTTTAAATGTTTATTTATTTATTTTTGAGATGGAGACAGAGACATAGTGTGAGTGGGGGAGGGGCAGAGAGTGAGGGAGACAGAGAATCCTAAACAGGCTTCACAATGTCAGCACAGAGCTGGATGCGGGGCTCAGATTCATGAGTCCTGAAATCACGACCTGAGCCAAAACCAAGAAAGAGTCAGATGCTTAACTGAGTCACCCAGGCACCCCTATTTTTATGACTTTTAAATACATGTAGCATTGTGAAGGACTGAAAGATAAATTCGATATATTCCTGCCCTCAAAAAGTTTACAGCATAGTGGGGAGAATATACAGAACAGAATTATATAAACAGAATATAACAGAATATACAAACAGAATATAACAAGTATCGCACAAGAATGCAACTTTGGCTAAGAAGAGGAAATCACAAGTTTTTGAGAAAATTAAGAATAGCGTTTTGACCAACTGGTTATATCACATAGATTTGAATAGGGACATTTAAGAGATGATTTCAAGAGTCCATGTGAGAAACAAGGAGATTCTAAGTGAGGATAATGGCAATGTAACAGAAATGAGACTAGATTTGTGAAATGTTGCATACCTAGCTTCTTCAAGATTTGTTGACCAATTGTATATATGAGATGCTTGCAGAGGACATGAAATGTTTGAGCATTGAGAATTGGGACAATGGAGGTAAGATTAACAGAAGTGTTAAAAGACAGAGAGAAGCATATTAAGGTTTTTAAGTTTACCTAAGCATTTATCCATTCTAACAGGATAGCACCAAATCACAAGTGGCTAGGAGAACTCCAACACAGGAGCCAAGGTAAAGACTCACACAGAGAGCCTCTAGAAGCAAGATAAGGAAATTATTGATTGGGTCTTGCTTAAAAAGCCTAGCTGGCTGTTTGTGACTGGATATCCTTAGGTTTCATTTTATAACCTCGAAGCATTTACAGGCATAGAGTTTGGTTTGCTTAGGTGGATCGCCCCGGCATTAGAGCCACCTCAGGCTAATGACCTCTTTGTGTAAGTAATATGACAGAAGCTAAGAGAGAAAAAAGGAAATGGAGTGGATGATGACAAGCTTGTTTTCTGAGATCCTGGCATTAAATGCAGTATATATAAGAGGTTGGTGACCACACAGGGTGTGGCTATCTTCTCTATTTTTTCCCCAGTGAAGACTCCTGTCTTTTCATGCTGTCTGTTCAATTACGTCCCCAGTTTGTAGATAGTCTGTGCAGTGTAAGTATTTATGCTTTGAAAGCCATGGTTAGGATCCATGCCATCACCACCCACCTCCACCCTGTCACCTCTTTATTTAGCTTTAGCTCCTTATGAGTAACTCAGATGCTTGCAGTTTTATTTTCCTCTCTGTGCTGACAAGATGGAGATAAGCCTGCAGGAGCGCTCCACTACTGAAGCTCTGTCAAGAAAGGGAAGGCTCCCTGTAGAGACTCAGGCTCTAACCAAAGATTATCTATCTTCTGCATTTTGGGGGCTTCTCAGCACAATCTGAAAGTCCTTTATTTGGATGCTGGAAAAACAAATGTGCAGGCTCAAGACCCCATTCTGTATAAATCATATGAAGCTCTCTTACTAAATAGAGCCTCTTCAGCTGTTTGAATTCTCCATGTGTCAGCATAGAATTGCCTCTATATTCCTACCTCTACTTCACACTCATAAATTCCATCCTCGTTTCTGACTGCTTTTACTTACTTGAGTCTATGTTTTATTGTTTAACATGTTTTAAATATTTACTTTTTCTTGTATTCATTCAAAAATAATCTGATTCGGAAACTAAGGAAAAAGTATAAAGAAGAAAACATGTGACTTGTTCTATCATCACTGTTATTTTGGTCTAGTCTCCCTCCTCCTATGCACATTTTAATTTAATTTAATTGCTTTTTTAAGTTTATTTATTTATTTTGAGAGAGAGAGAGTGTATGCACAAGCACACACAAGCTAGGGAAGAGCAGAGAGACAGAGAGACAGAGAATCCCAGGCAGGCTCCAGCTGTCAGCACAGAGCCCCACACAGGGCTCAATCCCACAAATCATGAAATCATGACCTGAGCCGAAATCAAGAGTCAGACGCTTAACTGACTGAGCCACCTCGGTGCCCCAGCACATTTCAATTTTAAAAATGTAGCTAGGATCATACTGCATAAATGATTAGGTTTTCTCATACTTTAAAACATTGTATTTTGCATTTTCTCTCATATAATTAAGATGATTTTAAACGATTATCTTGATAGCTGCATGAAATTTCGTTATTGTGAATGTTATATTTTTCTTTGTGGTATTATCTCTTATGCTTATTTCTTAACTCTTCATAATGGAATGTTCCTGGGCTATGCATATTCCTATAGTTATCAGAGGAAAAGGAAAGAATAAAAGCCAAAATTTATTTAAAGAAAAAATCTACAGAATTCTTAATTCAAAATTTCTGCTCATAATTCTGCTGTGAAAGATATACACAGCTTGGTTAAGAAATATAAAAAAAAAACTGACAGTGATTATATGAAGTATTTATATAGATTTAAAAGTTACTGGGGCACCTGGGTGGCTCAGTAGGTTGAACAGTCAACTCTTGGTTTTGGCTCAGGTCATGATCCCAGGGTTGTGGGAATGAGTCCCACATCAGGTTCCTCACTAAGTATCAAGCCTGTTTAAGATTCTCTCTCTCTCTTTCTCTCTCTCTCCCTCTGCCCCTCTCCCCCAACACTCTCTGTCTTTAAATCAAAACAAAAACAAGAAAAAGACGGTTATTTTACTTATAGCCTAAGGACTTCTGAATTAAGTAAAATGGTAGAATTTTCCACTTTTTATTACCAAAATTCATACATATTCACAAGTGAAAATAATTGGAGAAGAATCAAAAATGAAAAATATAAGTGTATATTTCCCCATCCCACTACCAAAAAGTAAATAGTTTTCTATGACATATATATTATACACATATATTTTTAATGGAATCACACAATTTATATTAATCTACATTTGCTAAGTTAACATTAATGATATCTTTTCACGTATTTATTCTTTTTTTCTTATCTTATTACGTAGGGTAGAACTTGTAGAATAGTAACCAAATAATAATCATAGTGCACATATTTGTGTAGATATGCAGAGGGTCCTTTCCATTAGTATGCACTATAAGCATTTCATCTGTTCACTGAGCTAACAGGAAGCTGCTTTGGTGGTGGGAAGCAGTTTCCACACCCCCGCCCACCCACAAATGTATCCCATGCCTGCCACGGTTTTCACCATGGACTCTGCTGAGTCTACATCATCATGTAGGGATTAGGAATTTCCTATTACCAGATCTTGTTCTTGCATGAGATTACCAGATGGTGATATGATCTTTTAAGGGCTACCCTTTATGGATACTATTTGGGTTTTTCCCTTCTGCTAAAGTCTCTGTCCTCTGATCTTCTCACATATCCCTGGGCACATCAACTACTTGAGATCCACATAATGTTCTGCAAGTTTTTAAACACAAATTCCACCAAATCAAGGAAGTAGTAATCCCTACTTTATGTAGAATGCCCCTATATGTCAACTTCAAAATAGAGAGGAATCTGGGGGCACCTGTGTGGCTCAGCTGGTTAAGCATTTGACTCTTGATTTTGGCTCAGGTCATTATCTCATGTTCATGAGATTGAGCTCTGCATCAGGCTCTATACGGAGCATGGAGCCGGCTTGCCATTCTCTTTCCCTCTCTCTCTCTGCACCTCCCCCACTCGAGCTTGCTCTCTCTCACTCTCTCTCTCAAAATAAATAAATAAACTTCAAAAAAAAATAAAAGAGGGGATCTGAAATAATGAAGAATCTTAGCAAAGGAAATTGCCTAGAAGCCAAGCAAGGTTTTAAACATGAGGGGGGATAATAGTAGAGATATGCATAGTCTCCAAATTCACTGACCCTCTCTAAAGGAATGGCAAAGACTGGAAACAAGCTAAAACATTGAAGTTGTAAGCACTTATGTCTATGCTCATTGTAAATCGATGCTTTTAAACTCTGAATTTGTTTTATTTGGAATGTATATACGTAACCTTTCTGTCCATGGAGGAAAATGACAGGAGTGAGGGACAGGAGACAGTATTCTGACCTTGAAATTATGTGACATCATTTCCAAAATACATTTGCTTAAGTAGATGCCTTTAAAGCAAATGTTTAAAAATAGTTAATTGGGAACATTAAATTTCCATTCATAAATATGAGAAACTCCTTTCTGAAACTTAGTTTTTGAAGAGTGTGTTTTGACCAGAACAAATGTGTGATTTATATATGTGAGAAGTTGAGAAATTGTAAGTCTTATCAGTGCTAGTTAAATGTGTGATTTGCCTGTGAAAACAGTTTTTAAAACTATTAGTTTTGTGTATTCCAGAATGATCTATAGTTCTCAAGTATACTGAAGTTAAGGTGGAGTCCATTTAAGGAAAGTAAAATGCCATTATGAGTTAAATCATGTCCAAAGACATGACTTTTGTCAGAATGATTTTTTAATAAATTTTTTCTTTCAGGGATAAGTATGATCTTGATAGACTGAATCAAGCAAAATATCATGAGAAAAATACGGATACTTAAAATGAAATACACCCAATTATCAAGGCATTTCTCCCATATAGAGATTCTAGAGGGAGAAACAGGGTGGGGGTGGGGGTGTCTTTTGGACCAGTAAATAATTCTAACTTCAGAGAGCTGCTTCAGAATCAAGAAGGGAAAGGAATCTGTCTCAACTCCTGCTTTAGTAAAATTCCTTTATGAAGTTTTTTAAGTTAACCTGCACAATTCCAATTTTAGTAACTTTTATTCTAAATGTTTTGTTTTAAACCCAAAGATATAGTGGTGAAAGTATATAACAGAATTGAAAGATATTATCCTTCAACTTGGGTATTTCTTTATTGGTGACATAGATTATTAACCTTAACCCTTAAAGATGGCCACATGTTTCATCTCTGTCATAACAATGAAAATTATCACAGAAGACACATTTGCGGTATATGGAAAGAGCATATTTTAATCCATACAAAGAGTCAGTTGTTATTTATGCCAAAACTGAAGTGCCTAAGATTTTTTATGACTGAAGTTTTCTAAATGTTCTCTATCTGCTTTTATATAAAAAATTACATAACATCTGGCTTGATATTTGGTAGAACTAAATGCAAATGATATCATGAGATAAAAACTGAAATGTCCTCTGTGAATTGAGTTCATGAAAATTGGGTGGACTTACGGATACTGTTCTACACAAACTTGCTTATTTAAGTTTTCAGAAATGTAATTTTATCTTTCTAATAATTTTCAGTATGGATTTGATTGCATTTTAATGTTATATCAATTTAGTTGTAACTTGGCATTCTTAACTGGTTTTGGGAGTTTATGAAATTTATGAAATATAGTGAAATTAAAGAAATATTTATGAAATATTTTCTGAGGTAGACATATGTGTGTGTATATATATATATGATACGTAAGTATATATGTGTGTACTCGTACATATGTATATGGGTATATATGTGTGTGAATAACTATAGATAGATAGGTCTCCAAAAGTCTTCAATGAAACTGAATCTAATGAAGGCAAATACTGAAATATTTTAAAATCTTTATGTAGGTCATGTGTGTAATACGTGTATGAAAAAGTATGCAGGTTCAAGGTAGGACTCTAAAGAAAAATTAAGTCTATAATTTAATCTCTCCAAATTGTAAGGGCTAGAAAATTTTAGAGAAAAGTCCATCAATAAGTTTTGTAAATATTATCTATTAATTATTAGTCTCCATTAATGTATGGGAATGCTGTATGAGAAATTAGGTACTCTAGCTTCTGGAGTACCTAGTAATTCTGGCCTCATGTTCCCCAGCATTCTCCTGGATGAGGTTATGGTTTCCTTAAATTTTCAGGAATATTTGTGTTACGTTCAGATGATTCTAACACCTTCTTTGGACCTATATTCTATAAAATCAATTTTAAGTTTCTCAGACTGTCAGAGGGAAGGAAGTGGTACATACTAGTGACACCATGCCTCATATTTGTTCTACCTGTGTATTTTTCTCAGCATCTTATTGTCTTGGAAAAAAATCTTAAAGCTGGAAAGAGGAACATAAATGCAAACTCTGTTCATCTTTGATGAAACTAGGAAATTTGTGAGAGCCACAAGACCTAGCAGCAAAGATCAGAGCAAGGATGATCCCAACTGCAAATCACAAAAGATGCACATGTGCAGAGCCAGGAGAACGTTACTTCTCCAAGATGAATGGGCATGTCCTGAAGTGCAGAATATACAAAATTTATTTTATAGCAATGAGAATAGAGTCTGTAGGCTGCTGGACCAAGGGGCTTCCTTAAAGTAGTGGTTTCATTCTTATAGGAGTAAAGCTTGCAGAGCTGAACACAGAATCAGACAATCATCTTGCAGCAAGTAATATCAGGAAGCAGAAGAGAAACTTTGCATTGTTAACTGCTAAAGAAAAGGAAGAACTCACATTACCAATTCTGTGTCATAATGAGAATTCTGGCTAGCCTGGACAATTGTCCTGGCTCATCTCATGCACCATATAATGAATGTCCTCCAAATACAATCCATAAGAAACCACCTCTTGCAATGATAGGCAATAGTTGGAAAAACTGTACAGAACTTAAATAAAGTTACTCTTAGAGATAAAAAAAAAAAAGGGAAGGAAAATACCTAGCAAAATAAATGGCAGATGAAAAGTTTTTTTTAAATATTTCAATAGAGAAAATGAAAATTGTGATCTAATATTTCTTCATGAATTTTTAACACTCGGTGGTTCAAACTACAGCACAGAGATGCGAAACATGGAAAGACCAGTGTGTTGTGGTCTATCGCAGCCTCCATTAGATTATAGGCTACTAATTATAAACTTTTAAAGATCCAGAGGCTCTTGAGTCGAGAATCTAAACCAACAATCAAATGCAGTACATAATTTGTGATATTAGGCCTGATTTTCTTTGTAAAAGAAACATGATAATGATCCCTACTTTATAAAGCTGACATGGGACTCCAATGCAGAAGCTTAGGACAGAGCTTGGCATAGAGAAGGTCTTAATAAATGTAACCTATTTGTGACCAATTCTTGGAGAATGTAATCTCAGGAAAGCAAGAGTGAGGTGAAAGGAAGAATTGAGACCCCCTAAAAAAGCAAGGAGGTGAGGCATAGAAGGAAAGCAAACAAACACAAGATGGTGCCATAGGTGATCTGGCTGTAGCTTCTCAAAAAATGTTGAGCGATGGGCCGTATGGAACTACTTCAATCTAGGAATAGTCCCTTTTTTTTTTTTCTTTTAAAAACATTTTTTTAATGTTTATTTATTTTTGTGAGAAAGACAGACAGAGCGTGAGCGGGGGGAGGGGCAGAGAGAGAGGGAGACCTCTAAATCCGAAGCAGGCTCCAGGCTCTGAGCTATCAGCACAGAACCCAATGCGGGGCTCAAACTCACAAGCTATGAGATCATGACCTGAGCTGATGTCAGATGCTCAAACGACTGAGCCACCTAGGCGCTGGAAATAGTCCCTTTGGGCAGCTGCTTGATTGAACCTGAGAGCCAGAGGTGCTGCAGGTTGTGCCCACAGTGTCTGATGCCATGGAGCTCAAGCCAAAGCCTGGCTCTCGCCCCCAGATGGCCGGGACAATGATCAGTCAGTCTTAGCAGACGAGACAAATGTGGCAACTATCTGGGCTTTGCCTTCTAAGCCAGGAAGCAGGGCTGGTGGTTGAGGGCCTGAGGCAACATGGATATGGCTACATGGATGAAGAAAGCATATAAAGGACACAACAAATGTTGGCAAGGATGTGGAGAAAAAGGAAGCTTAGTGCACTTTTAGTGGGAATGCAAACTGGTGCTGTCACTGTGGAAAACGGTATGTCAGTTCCTCAAAAAGTTAAAAATAGAACCACACTACGATCCAGTAATCACACTACTTGGTATTTACCCAAAAAATACAAAAACACTAATCTAAGGGATACATGCACTCCTATATTTGTAGCAGCATTATTTATAATAGCCAAGAATGGAAGCAACCCAAGTGTCACTCAGCTGATGAATGGAAAAAGAAGAGGTGGTATATATATATAAACATATACATGTATATATATATATATGTATATATACATGTATATATATATGGTATATATATATACACAATGTACTATTACTCAGCCAATAAAAAAGAACGAAATCTTGCCATTTGCAGCAACAGGGGTAGAACTAGAGACTATAATGCTAAATGAAATAAGTCAGTCACAGAAAGACAAAAGACCTCTTTTTACTTTTTTTAAATTTTATTTTGATAGAGACAGAGAGTGCAAGAAGGGGAGAAGAAGAGAGAGAGAGGGAGAGGGAGAGAATCCCAAGGAGGCTTCACCTGTCAGAGGGAAGCCCGATGAACAGCTTGAACTCATGAACCGAACCATGACCTGAGCCGAAATCAAGAGTTGGATATTTATCTGACTAAGCCAACCAGGCACCCCAGAGAAAGACAAATACCATATGATTTCATTCATATGTGGAATTTAAGAAACAAAACAAACGAACAAAGGAAGATAAAAAGAAACCAAAAAACAAGACTTTTAACCATGGAGAATAAATTGGTAATTATCGGAGGGGAGGTTGGAAGAGGGGGGATGGGTGAAATAGGCAAGGGGGCGATTAAGAGTGCACATATCATGATCACTGAGTAATGCATAGAATTGTTGAATCATTATATTGTACACCTGAAAAGAATAAAACATTGTATGTTAATTATACTGGAAGTAAAATTTAATAAATAAATAAACAAAACAAACTCTTCCTTAAAAAAAAAAGGACAAGGGGCAGCTGGCTCAGTTCGTGGAGCATGCAACTCCTGATCTTGGGACTGGGAGTTCCAGCCCCACACTGGGTCTAGAGATTACTTAAAACTAAAATCTTTAAAAAATAAATAAATATAAATAAATCAGGACATAAAGTGGGCCTACTACATTTTAAATAAAAAAATTATTGAGGTTAATTCTCTTTTTTTAATGCTTATATATTTATTTTTGAGGGGACGTAGGGGCAGAGAGAGACGGAGACAGAGAATCCAAAGCAGAGCCCAACAATTCTGAATGTCTCTGAACTCAGGAACTGTGGGGCTCAAACTCACAAACTGTGAGATAATGACCTGAGCCAAAGTCAGACATTTAAGGACGCTTAACCCACCAAGCCACCCAGGTACCCCTGAGGGTAATTCTAAACAATCGCCAAAGAACATAAAAATTTAAAAAGGAAAAAACTAGAATCAAACTAAGGGACTGAGAATGAGTTTGAGAGGGGGGAAAAATCATGAAAACTTCAAGGAGAAAGAAGACGAAAGACAAAGGAAGCAAGACTGCATTGTGGCTTCCGTGGGCTCTAGGCACTTTTGTCCTCATGGACTCCTTCATCCATTAAAAATATTATATTTTACAATTGTGTTGATATAAAGGCCAATATATTAATATTATATATTAAAACATATTTTTTTACCTAAAAGTTCATTTTTTTTCCTTTTGATCATAAAAATTAAAACACTCTCATGACCCAGAAAGGATTGTGGGCTCCAGCCATTGTCTCTACTATGCCTTAATTGGCCCTGAGAGGAAACAACAGAGCTCCAAAGAACAATAAACAGGGCTCATCCATGAGCCAACTCCTTCAGGCAGGTTCTTGTTCATCCTTGTGTTCCCAGCACCTCACAGGAATAAATTTGCATATCCTCCAAATATTCAGTGAATGCCTACTCTTGCCAGGCACTGCGCTAGATGCTGGAGATATGAAGAGCAGTAAGATGTTGCCCTTGCCTTCCATGTCAATGGGGCACTGACATTCCAGTGTCAATGGGGCTATGTCTATAAGGAATCTTTCATTTGCAGGGAAAGCCCAAATACACACACACACAAAAGCCAAAACTGGGATTAAACAAAACGTATGTTTATTAACTCACATAAATGAAAATGTCTGTGGCAAGCGGTGGGTCCTTCCCTGACTAAATTTAGGGATCAAATGAACATAAGCAAACAACCACAAACATTAAGCTCTCACATGCCTGGCACCATCCTGAGCATTTTACACATATTCACTCATTTAACTCGCAAACCCACAGACTAGATAATGTTATTAGCTCCATTTTGCCCACAAGCAAAGTGTGATATTCAATGTCTCTCTATTTCTCAGCTCTGCCTTCCAGTGGGGCAGGGTTTCTTCTCAAGTTTCCATAATGCCCCAAATTTATTAGTTATTTGTGAGGGAAAATTTCACAAGAATTCTTAATAAAGAATCCTGAGGACTTGGTGACTCACTAGATGTAGGGATTGGGGCAGGCAAAGGGTCTGGTCTTTGGTTGTAACACTTTCTAAAGTAAATGCAGAAGAGAATCTTGTCTTTTGAGAAAAGATGCGCAGTTTGGGATATGTTGCATTTAGTGTTTCCTATGAGATACTCAGATAAGTATACTTTTTTTTTATGACATCTCAGGTCTTTCTTAAAAGTCATTTGAGAAACTTACATAAAACAAATTCATACAATAGGAGAAAAAAGAAATAGAAATCAGGTTGGAGGGAAGATCATTTCTCCTCAGGAGAACCTCCCCTGTAATTACTGCCATCCCTGCTGGGTTAGAGGCTGCATTTGTGTGCTCCCATAGCACCTTATACTTCTGACATCACAGCATTTATTTAAAACTTTATTACAATTGCCAGTTTGATGTAAGTTCTATGAGGGTTCTATTACAGTTCTATTACATCCCGATCCACATACTGTACCATCCATCTCCATCACCTAGCATAACAAAGATAAAATGAAAGAATGAGCAAAAAAAAAAATCTTATTTAATCCTCATAGAAAGCTGAAAAAAGGAAATTATCATTCATCAGCAACAAAGCTCCCATGTCTTTGACTATGAAAGCCATATTTTTTTCCACGCACCTTAACATATCCCTATTCCAAATGGATATGGGTAAATGAAAACAATCCAAAAAAGAATGACCAAGATTGAGAACAGATCATAAGGAATGGCTGAATAAACCAGCAATGTTTGGCCTAAGGAAGATGTTGTGAAAGATGTTTTAGATGAGTCAGTCCTGTGTGGCCCACTGAAGCAGGACTCCAAGGACATACACATCACAGAAATAAATTTTGTTGTATAGAAGTTGCTGAAGGGAGGCCAACTGCCACATAGAAGAAATCATAAAGACAGATGTTGGTCTCAGTATGAAGAAGTTTCCTATGAACCAAAGTTGCCCAAAAATAGAGTTGCCTGAGAGGTAGTGAGTTCCTTGTCACCCAGCTTTTTCAAGCACAGGCCAGCTAAGGTTAGGTAGCAAAATGGTAGTGGATGTTGTGGTGGAAATGCAGGTGGGTTGGATGGCTTTTGGATTCCCTTCAATGCTAAGGTTATATGATTCAACTCTCAAGAAAGCCAAAAGGATCTCCAGTACTTAACAGGGGAAGAAATTTCCTGCCAGGAATGTACATATTCTTATCCATGTAGGAGGAATATCACAGCAGAAAATGATCACACCAGGTTTGATAATCCTGTTGATTTCCTTCATTCCATTTCTACCATTCTATTTCCTTACACTTTAAGATCTTATTTTGGCTTCCCATGTTGCAAGATGGGAAAGGTTCTGACTAGCTAGCTAGATTATTCTAGTTCACTTAGCAGTTGGATTTTTCAGGAAGAGTAAGTAGTACTCAAGGTAACCAGTGTTTTCTGAGTTCAGTTATTGCGGATCAGTCTCTCTCAGCCTAATCATGCTGGAACACATAATAAACTTGTGCTCTCATCTGAAGAACTGAGAACCAAACTCTGAATTTTGGTAATCCACCAGTGTGCCTCCCCATTGCTCAAAGCAACCACTTAAATGCCACATATGCTGGATGATAAATTGGTACTCTGCATCAGTCTCCACTCCCTTTAGTTTATAAGTAATAACAACAACAGTAGTGGTAATGATTGAGAATGAAATGTAACAAAGAGAACTAGTAAGAAATTAAGTTAGTTTTGTTTTAACTTGATTTTTACCATTTCTGCTATAGAAGCATCAGGAAGCAATAAAAAGTAAGACACACACACATCCAAGTTAGCCCAGGCTTTAGGCTCCTAGAGGTCAGAGTCCAGGCTCTCTGAGCCTTCATGTGCTTCCCCATGAACTGTCAAGACATTTTATGTAAGAAATGTGCAGTTGGGTTCTTAATTTTGTCTACGAGTTGAAAGGGGGAAATTGGGTAGATTTCCAAGGATTTGGAAAAAGAACAAGAGTTTGTTTTTCCTTGGGGATAGAGAACAGAGCCTACTCAGACCTGGTGGCAGAACCTTAAAAGGAGTAGCTGCCGGGAAGCTGATACAGTCTGCATACTAAAACTTGGAAGCCTGCAGGATGAATCCCGAATTTCTCCAAAGGAAATAGAGCTGCAGCAGAGCCAGCCTCCATGGAAGGTCCCCTGATTCGAGATACAGAACTGGACAGGAGACTTATGATTGTTGAGACATCAACCAGGACACTGGTACCCCAACAGCGGCATCGTGTGGCCATGAGAAGTAATAGCAGCAGAAATATTCCAAGGTCTGAGAGACCAGATGATGTGAACCTCCTGGTACAACTGTATAATTTAAGGAAGGAGATGAACCCTTAAGTGACCGATAATAGATTCCCACCAATCATGGTCAGTGGGAGTTTAGACTCTTCTAGTTGAATTAATCAGAAAAAAAAAATTGTAAGTCACTACTGAATTCTGTTCCCATTTTAAATCCCCAACTTCCTCAGACTTCGGCTCAGGTCATGATCTCACGGTTTGTGAGTTCGAACCCCGCGTCAGGCTCTGTGCTGACAGCTCAGAGCCTGGAGCCTGCTTCAGATTCTGTGTCTCCCTCTCTCTCTGCCCCTCCCCTGCTCTCTCCCTCTCTCTCTCAAAAATTGAAAAAAAAAATAAATGAAAAAAAATTTAAATCCCCAACTTCCTCGTCTAAAGTACTCCCCTGTCCCAGTCATTATCTGTATCCTTACTCTTTTCCTTCCTTCAGAGCCCATAACTAGAAAGACCTTCTAGTTCATATGTTTGCTTGTTTTTATCTGTCTCATAGTATATTTACTGCCTGCCTCCCCCTACACTATCCCCAAAGGCGGGGATCCTGTCTTTCTCATGTGCCAATGTATCCCCAGCTCTTAAAACAGTGTCTCACAGAAATTCTAACTTCAGTAAAAATTTGTTGAATAACTGGATGAACGAATTATACACCTGAAACAAACTCTCCTCCAGGCACTTGTGCTAGATACTTATGTAACTTAATCTTCACAGCAGCCCAATAGAGGCTATCATTATCCCATTTAATATATGAAGAGGGACACCTAGGTGGCTCAGTTGGTTGAGCGTCTGACTTCAACTCAGGTCATGATTCACTATTCATAAGTTCGAGCCCTGCATCAGGCTCTTTGCTGTCAGCATGGAGCCTACTTCGTACCCTGTCCCTGTCTCTCTCTGTACCTCCCCCCGCAAAAGAAATAAACAAAAAAAAAAAACAGGTGAAGGAACTGAGAAGCCAAACTATAACCACTGAGCTCTACTGCCACACATCATTGCTGTTTTCCATCTCACTGTTTCCCTTTTCCAAGAACACGGCCTTAAACATCCCCCACTTGTCCTCCTTCAAGTTAGGTTGTGTCCCTTCCCTCTTTCTTCTCAAAATAACATAACAATCACTACACTAACATCATTCATATTTGCATCTCCCTAAACTCCGAAGTCCTTGAAGTCTTCAGAGTTGTCATCTTGGTGTTCACAAGACCTAGCATAGGGCCTGCAAACACATTAGGTACTCAAAAAATGTTTTCATATGACAATAACAATAAATGGGCTGATGACTGCACTCCCATCCCTAACTAATTCCCTTGCACTTCTCACTTCTTCTGTGATGCTCTAGCTGCATGAAGGCCTACTGTGGGCCAGGCATAGCATCTGGTGTGGGAAATACAGAAATTAATAAAACAATTCCTACAGCAGAGGAGCCACAGTGTAGTGGGATGGGATGGGGAGAGTAACTGCAAACAGTTACAATCCGTACAGTTAGCACTAAGGTGTAGAGGTGGTGCTTTGGGAGCAAGGAAGAGAAGCACCTGACCCTGAAACAGGGGTGCCTTGCTGAGTTTTGCAGGAGAGTTAGAGATGAGAATGAGAGCACACAGCTCAGTGTAATTCAATAGTAGAATGAGAAGTGACAAAAGATGAGACTACAAAACTGGACAGGAACCAGATCACAAAAGGTTATATAAAAGATGAAGGAATATTCTGAAGGTGATGAGAGGACACTGAGGGTCTGAATCAGGAGGATGATGGGATCGGATTGACAGTTTGAATAATGGTCAGGTGAAAGATAAGGCCTAAAACAGAGCAGTGGCCATGGGTATTCAAAAATAGGTCAGACTGCAGAGGTCGCTGTTTCCATGGGGGAGGGGATTGAGAGAGAGAGGGAGGAACCAGGGAGGACTCCCAAGTTTCTGTGTGGATGGTGGTGACCTTCATTGGTAAAGAAAACACAACAGGAGATGCCATTTTGAATGACACATACCTAGTGCTTAATAAATATCTATAAAATTGAAATTGAACTTAATTAAAAGGTAGATTGCTTCCTTTGGACACACTGATTTGAGGTACATTTCAACTGCAGCTCAGGCCAGTGGGCTTAGGGTATGTGTGGCTAATGGGAAAGGTCTGGGAGTCAGTGTTCACAGAGCACCACCCAGAATGAGAAGAAGGCTGAAAACACAAGAAAGCCCAACTTTTAAGAGATGGAAGAGGAAGAAGAATCTCAGAGGAAAACCACTTGTTGACATTTATTGAGCATCTACAACAAGAGACTATACTAGATCCTTCTCCATGAGTAAAGTGCTTAAGAAGCAAGAGGCCAGCAGGTTATGTCTATGTGCCCAAGATTCAGTGGGAACTTGAGAAATGATACAATGATCTGGTTGAAATTGAAGCCACATCCCAGGTTCCAACATTTGTCTTACTCCTTGCAAGCCTTTTCCTCCCACCCCTTCACAAGGAGTCTGGATTAGGTGACATTACTTTTATTGATAGGGAGGGCAAGCAGGTGTGAGTGGCTGCTCCTCTTTTGGAGGACGCAGGCTACTCTGAAGGCACTGGGAAAGGAAGGCCAGAGCTTGGCTGTGGGTGCAGGATTCACTCCTTATTTGGGCGTGAATGCTGCATTAGGAGAGGGAGATTTATTTTGGGACTAGACATAGGCACAGGAGAAGCAGACAGCACCAGCCATTAGGCAGCACTCTCTACTTGGAGCACCGCAGCTTCAGCAGCCCCAGATTTCCCAGGATCTTCCTCGGTGTCATGTGGAGGTTCTGGCTCCAGCTTGGGCTCCAGGGCAGGCCGGGCTTCTGGCTGGCCAGCAGCGCTCCGGCCAGGCCCAAGACGAGGTGGCTTGACTGGCGTGGGCGTTGGTGCTGCAGGGCCTTTCCGGCCCGAGAGGGCCCTTCGCAGGCTCTGTACCTTCTCCAGCCCGGTGCGCCGAAGCCGCCGGGCCCTGGACTCCACCAGCTCCTCGTCTGAGCTCTCCTCGACTTCGGCCTCCGGCTGCTCTGGGCCAGGCTGGGGCTGGTCTGCCGGGCCTAAGGGCTCGGGCGCCTTCTGGAAGGCGCTGGCTGGGATTTCAGCCTCCTCCTGCATGTGATGAAGACAGCTCTGATCCTGGCGCCCCCTACCCCAGCAGCAGCCTGAGCCTCACTCTTTAATTACACCGGGGAACCCGCCCCACCCTTGGGGCGGGCCCAAGGGACAAAGAAAAGGCAGGGGTGGGAGAGCAGGGGGTAGGGGTGGAGAGGGGGAGCTACTGGCAAACTGCAAAAGTTTGGAAATTAGGTGGAACCCGCTTAAGTAGGATGGTGGTCGCAGGGGCAAGAATCGGAGGCAGGGAGCGGTCGCAGGATGCACTTCCGCCACCGTTATTTCCATTCAGGGATGGGCTGGGACTTGGAGCAAATTCAGTGTACGTGGCCTGAGCTCGAGCTGGGCGGACTCTGGTTGGCCAGGCTGGGTTCAGGCGCTGAGGGATGGGGCAGCGTGGTGGGAAGTGGGTGCGGCCCTGGAAGTCCGTTCCACCGGATGGGGTCAGGAATTCGGGTGTGGTAGGCGGCGGGGTAAGGGGGGTGGGGGGGTATGGCCCAGATGGTGACCGAGAGGCAGGGGACACCTGAGGTCACTGACCTTGAAGAGCAAGACGTGGAGCTTCCCGCGCGCCACCAGCAGCCCGTGGTTGGCCTCCAGCCGCTGCACCTGGGCTGCGCGGCGCACGGCGCGCTCCTGGGCGGCGTCCGCGTGCGAGCCCACGCGCTCCGCCTTGGCCAGCAGCTGTGCCAGCGTGTTGCTCGTGGTGTCGTGGCTGCGGCTCAGCGCCCCCAGGCCGCTCTGGATGCGGCGCACAGAGCCCGCCAGGCCGCCCTGCCTCCGAGCCAGGCCCCCCTGGCGCTCCCGCAGCGCCTCCAGCATGGTGGCCAGCTTCTCCAGCAGCGTCACCACCGTCACGGCGTGCACCGGGCCCCCCGCCGGCGCTGCGGGCACAGGCCCCGGCTCCAGCGCGCTCTCCCCCATGATCCCCAACCTCCCAGCCTGCTCTCCCTGCGGCCGCTGGCTGCACTCTGAGTGGGGCCTCCTTTCCCCGGCTCCTCCCCAGCTCCAACCGTGACTCAGGCAGGCGGAGCGGCCGTCCGGGAGGCGTGGGGGGGGGGGGCGGATGGGGGGGTGCGCGGGATGGCGGCGGCTGAGTTCTTCGGCTGAGTTCTTCGTAAGCGCTCCCCCTAATGCTGCCCCGCCCCGGGAGCCCCCGCGGGTCAGCAGGTTGGCTTAGTATCCGCCCCCCTTCCCCAAACTCTCTCCCTGTAAGTTTGAATTCCCCTCCTCTGCCCTAGTTCGCTGGTGTGTCTCTTTCTGGAATGTACTTTCACCTCCGCAAAGGGTGAGCCATGGAAAATTTTGTTGTGCACATCTAGTGGGCAGAGAAACTATGTAAGAGCGGCACACGGATAACCTGAGGGGCTTCCACAGCCTCCGCCTTCGGTGGCCTCCCACGCCTCTGAGGACTGTATTTGTGCCCTCGGATTAGGAGCGGTAGGCGGGGAGACTCAGACGCTAGACCGTTTAGGTCGGAGGCCTGGCTTTGTTGACCGCACAAGCTGCTCAAAGCGCACCGGCAGGCGGGGCATCCTCTGGTATTTTCCTAAGAGTCATCGCCAGGGTTTATCTGCAGGCCTCCTTTACTGCTTCTCTAGCTCTTACTGTTGGGTAGCATTACCCTGTTTTCTTTCTTCTAGTTCCCTTACCTCCCTTTCTTTGAGTTTCAAGGGTAAAACCCAGGGGCACCTAGCTCTTACACCCTAAGTTTGGAGGGCAGGCAAAACATCTCTTCCTCTGGAACCCTTAAAAGGGTAGAGTAGGGGCTCCTGTGTGGCTCAGTCCCTTAAGCCACTGACTCCTGGTTTCTGCTCAGGTCATGATCTCACGGTTGGTGGGATCAAGCCCCTGTGGGTATGACTGTGCACTGACAATGCCGAGCCTGCTTGGGATCATCTCCCTCCCTCTTTGTCTCTGCTCTTCCTCTGCTCTCAAACTCTCTTTCTCTCTCGAAATCAAAAAACATTAAAAACACAAAGAGTTAGAGCAGGTGCTGGTATGTCTTTGTTTCCATGGAGGTTGGCTGTGGCTCCTGCCTGATTTTCTTTTAATTTCCTCTAGAAATTGCTGAGAATATCCGCAGCGAGTGAAGAAGATTTGAAATTGCTGCTGTAGAGCTGGAGTGCGCACAGAGGGTCCAATTACTATGGATCATGAATTTGTAATGGCATCTGTTTGGAGAATCCCCTGTCTTGTGCTTAGCAGTACTTGGGAAACTGATTGTAGGCTCAGGAGTCCAAGCAATCCATTGATCCTGATGAAAACTCTCTCTTCCTCTCCTCGCCTAATCTATGAGGGCTGCTTGATAACAACTGTGGAGGAAACTGTAACTATCACTCAGCATGGTTACATGGAAAAGATCCATGGTCTGACACAGAAGTACTGCAAAGGGTGGCATCTATTGCCAGATTTCTGGGGGTGCTAAGTTGATGACTGACTTCTACAGATACGAGGTGACGGAGCCTGAGTCCTCTGCTTAACACAGAGGAAATGGACTCCCTTGGGAGCCTGATGGGAATTACCATCTCTTCCATTAGACCTGTATTTGCTCAGAGAGACCCATCAGGATGTGCCAGATAAAACGCTTTCAAACTAAGGGAACAGAAAACCCAATTTAGTTCTTAAAAACAAGAAATCCAATCTAAACATAATCGGAAAACACTACCATAGAGTGATGATTAATTGTGGATCAGTCACAGCTTCAAATCTAGTTCTCTATAGGTCTCTCAACTGTGCCCCCCTACAGGTGTCAGCTTCATTCCCCAGCTAGGCACAAGGTGGCTACAGCAGTTTCAGGCCTCATATCTATCATGCACAACATCAAGAGAAAAAAAAAGGGACCATCTTACAATTTAGGACATCTATTTCCCAGAAGCCTCCCAGAATCCACTTGCCTTCCACTGGGTTACATGGCCATACTAGAACCAAATTCTGTGGCTAGGAAAGTATCATGCATTGGTAGGCCTGAGTTCCTTCACCCATCAGTGACCAGAGAGCTGATTACTTTTTGACAAATTAAGCCCACTTCTTGAGCTTCCCTAGAAACATGGATGGTATGGGAAGAAAAGTGGATATCTGTTTAAAAAATCTCAACACTGCTAGAATTAGTCAATCAAAATATCTACCAGAGGAAGCCTATGAAAGAATCACCGGCCTTGAGCAATGCTAAGGGAGTCGAAAGCATTTGGAAGCAAGACTACATGGGTAGGTATTTAATTCCTCTCTGGACATGTAGAACAAGGAGAAGCTTAAAACCTAGGAATAAAGCTATTGATGATTCTACTGGTCTCTCTAAAACCTTAAGTATAAAAGTCATAGGAACTGGTTGATGTTGGAAAATAGGAGCCCATAAGGTGGGTAAAAAAAAAAAAAACAACAACTTGGGGCAACCCAGAAGATGCCCTGGAGTCAACAAAGCCCAGACTGACAGAAATTATAATATTGTAATCTTGATCATGGAGTATCCAAGAAGAAGCCAGATTTCCGTTTCCAATTAGGATGAGGGAAAAAGAAAACAAGAATGCAGAATGATACCCTCTAAGGCAGTATAACCTGATCTTAAAGATTTCTGGAGGGTGGCTACTACCCACTCCCTCACACTCCTTGGTGTAGGCATGAAAAGTGGAAAACCCACTGGTTGTAGGCTTATTGAAGAAGGGGACATAAGACACACAGGGAGAACACCATCTAGTGATGGACGAAAGATTGGAGTTATGCTGCCAGAACCCAAGGAAGGCCTGAAATGACCAGAAGCTGAAAGAGGCATGGAAAGATTCTTCCCTAGAAATTTTGGAGGGAGCATGGTCCAGCAACACCTTGATTTCAGACTTCCAGCCTCCAGAACTGTGAGAGAATAAAGTTCTGTTGTTTTAAGCTACAGTTTGTGGTAATTTACTTTGATAACCCTGGGAAACTAATATATCTATTAATTAATCACCGTAGTATCACAGTATCCCCTTACATAGTTTGCCCCCTCAATGGCCTTCTCCATTCTATAGAAGTTTGAAATTCTCTGTAGGAAAAGTTAACAGAACCTGGAGACTCCTTTTAGGACACAGACAGTTAAATTAACAGTTACCCAAATATAATGGATCTTGAAAAATTAATGGAATGCTATGGTGGTGAAGCAAATAGATGCTTTAAAAAACTAAAACAAAAGTATTGCCTACTCTACTTGTTAAGGGTTCCTTTTATACACTGGTCCATCCCCTTCCTAGAATTTGTCATACTATGAGGAAGGATTGGCTTTATTTAAAAAAAAAAAAAAGCCACTACACATTTCATCAGGGTTATATCTGCCTGGAATATGTCTGCCTAACAAAGATCTGCTCAAGGATGGCCCTCTCTGTCTCTGCCAGTATCAGAAATAGTTGGGCAGGCGCCTGGGTGGTTCAGTTGGTTGAGCGTCCAACTTTGGCTCAGGTCATGATCTCACGGTTCGTGAGTTCAAGCCCCACATCGGGCTCTCTGCTGTCAGCATGGAGCCTACTTCATTTTCTCTGTCTCCCTCTCTCTCTGCACCTCCTCTGCTCTCTCTCTCTCTCTCAAAAATAAACATTAAACAGAAAGTATAGTTGGATGTTCCCTTTACTTTAAATGAGAGGAGGGCACAGGGAACCTCTGAAACGGACAGACTAGGTTACAATGCCTTAGGTGGTATCATTCTGTATCCTTGTTTCTCTCTTCTTTTCTCAGTCAGGTGCCCCACCATGTGATGTTGAAAATATCCCATGAAACCAAAGTGGCAGAGGCACTGCAGTTCTTAATATTATACCAGAGGGGATGAGTATGTGCCATCAGGTCTGGGGACCCGCTACAAGGAATCCAGAAGACAGGGATTAAGAAGTAGTGGTACTTAACCCTGTGACAGGTAGTGAAGCATTCCATTAATTTTTGCAAGATCCATTATATCTGGGCAACTGTTAATTTAATTGTCTATTTTCTACAAGGAGTCTTCCTTGGACAAGGGTCCAAATTAACTTTGGATTTTAGAGTCAGCATATGCTCCACCTTGGAATTCTTATTCCATATCTTGGATTATCCAAAAGGCCACATACTTTGAACAGAGTTCAGAGGAGCTTCAGTGACCAGCCCTGGTCAAGTTATAAGGCAGAGTCTGGTCAGTTCTACCCCTTGGACCCCATAAATTGGAAAGAAAGATAAGACTTGAGGTCTCTATGATTTCTGCCTCTCTCATAAAATGATTTGAGAAGGGGGGTGGGTAGGCAGACCCTAGCATGAAAAATATAGCAGAAATATTTAGGGCTTTAGACTAAGGCCCTGAGAATTATGCTGTTTTTGAAAAACAATTGCTGGCTTACCACGAGAAGCTAGTGGAGAGATTCACCAGAGGTTGCTGAGTTATTTCATAAATTAGAACTCTCTGTCTCACGTAGCAATACAGGCTATCGGTCTTTGATTATTAGATTGGGGGGGGGGTCTAATAAAGGATGAGGGATGGCTATGTGAGTTAATTGACCTGGAACCTTACCTTCAGCTCCCCAAACAAACTGGGTCTCCCCCAGGAGCTTAACCCTTGAATAAAAAGTAACAGTGTACAACACAGGCAAAACCATGCATTTAACAGGGAATGAGCCTCAGTGGACAGGCACTACCTTCCACCTTTTGTCATATACATCCTGTCTACGGAAGGGGTAAGGCCATTACACACAATGAGGGAGCTCTGTGCCACTGGCAATTAAGAGAGCTAGAAGTTTGGGGCAGCAGGAAGTAAGAATCAAACTGACTCCAGAAGTCCAAATCAAAAATCACCAAATGGATGGAAGATCCTAAAATGGTAAATTATAACCAAAACGTTTGGGGATGCTTTTTATAAAATTCAGGCATACTACTAAATCAAACCACTATTTTTGTATCTCATATTTTTAGTAAGTTGAATATTGTCCCAAAAAAGATTTGTCGAAGTTCTACCCCCTGATACCTGTGAATGTGACCTTATTTGGTAATAGAGTCTTTGCAGATATAATTACATTAAGGATATTGAGATCATTCTAGTTTTAAAATGGGTCCTAGGGGTGCCTGGGTGGCTCAGTTGGTTAGGAGTCTGACTTTTGATTTTGGCTCAGGTCATGATCTCACAGGTTCGTGAGATTGAGCCCCACATCAGGCTCTGTGCTGACAATGGAACCCGCTTGGGATTCTCTCTCCCCCTCTCTCTGCCCCTGCCTCGCACGCACTCTCTCTCTCTCTCCAAATAACCTTTTTTTTTTTAATTTAAAATAAAATAAAATGGGTCCTAAACCCAATGAACCATGCCTATGTAAGAAAAGAAGAAAACACAGAGACACAGAAAAAAAAAAAAAAAAGATGATGTGCAGATTGAGACAGAGATTGAAGAGCAGCCACAGGACAAGGAACACCGAGGATCACCAGCAGCTGCCAGAAGCTAGGAGACAGGCATGGAATGGATTCTCTCTCAGAACCTCCAGCCATGTGTAGCCCTACCAACACTGATTCCTACTTCCACCATATAGAACTGGGAGGGAATAAAGGTCTATTGTTTTAAGCCACTATATTTGTGGCAATTTGTTATGGCAACCCTAGGAAACCATTACACATATAGACACCTACCAAAAGGATTAGGGACAGAAAAAACAATTTTAACAATGAAGTTAATCAATATGGCATGGATAGATGATTTGGCCAAGGCACACTGGGTACATCAGAGCATCATGCACCTGAGATGAAACCGAGGTTGGCAGGAGCCCACAGTTTTGGAGTATGTAATTACTACTGGAACCAACTATCAGCACGTGGGAGTTGAGCTCTTCCTGCAAAAATGTCCTGGGACATTCTAAAAGGCCAAAAGCCTGGAGGCGCTTACTGAATAGACTCCATTGAACCTCCTTCTATAATCTGAGGAACTCAGGGGGCTGTAAAGGCTGGGGGGGGGTGCATTCTTAGGCAAATAAACACCATCAAAGCTGCTGCAGCCCTCTGCCTTGAGCTAATATAGCATTTGCCAACTATAGCCTTTGACCTAGGACCAAATAATAATAAAGGACAGGGCAGATCATTAGGAAATGGTGTGCCCTACCTCTCACAGGGCAGTCCTCTAGACTGAGAGATAGAATGGGGCACAGAAGACAGGCTCGACTACAATGCCATAGGCAGCAATTCCAGACCAGTGGCAACTAACAGGAGACTGTACAAGCTAGAGTCCCAAAACCACATTCATCTTAGTACAAAGAGCCCCCTGTATATCTTAGGCTGGGCCCAAGGAAGGAGAAGTCATTACACACCACCCAGTATCTATCATAACTGGGAAATAATTGGACTCATAAGATTTTTTCTTAATATTTATTTACTTTTGAGAGAGAGAGAGAGCAGGGGAGGGGCAGAGAGAGAGGGAGACGCAGAATCCAAAGCAGGCTCCAGGCATTGAGCTGCAGCACAGATCCCAATGCAAGGCTCCAACTCATGAAGCAGGGTTCGAACTCAAGAACCACAAGATCATGACCTGAGCCAGAGTGGAACACTTAACTGACAGCCACTCAGGTGCCTGGACTCATAAGATTTAGCACTACATTAGCTAGATGGTGTTTAGTCGTGACATTTTGTTTGAAAAATAATTATTGTTTGTTTGATGTCTCAAAAAGAGATAGTTGCTAATCAATTCAACTAGGGAAGTGGTGAACTTTAAAGAAGTGAACTTTATTCTGGCAAAGAGCAACTTTGGCTGTGCCATCCCATTCTACTTTAAGGCATTTGGCAGAAGAGAAAGCTCTCAGAACCAGACCATATGAATAATAATCCATTCACTAAGCCAGCCAGGTATGGCAGTTGAGAGGCTCTGAAAAAAGAGTAATGTTTTCATAGGCCTGCAAATTTACCCATTTAATCCAAGAGCGAGAATGATCCTGTGACTGATGGCATGATCCTTGAGGCTGGGACCCCAGCTTTGTGGTATCTAGTCCCAAATGTGATGGTATCACAGTAATCCACTGAATCTCATGGAGATAATATACTATACAAAAATCAGTCTACTGCCAGCTAGTCCATTTGCCTGTTTGTGGGCGCTGCATATTAATCATGACTCCTCCTTATTGTGGGGAGCTGGATGGAAAGACGTATTAACTGACACAATCAGGACACAACATTTAAGACATCCTTGCTGTCATCAAGGTGCATCTAAGCCACACAATGAATGGGCCGGAGAGCAATAAGCAAGGCACTCCTGTCCCATAGGAGTACACAGGGCTGCTTCAGGGCCTGGACCAAGGAGAGAGACAAGGGAAAGCAGGAGGAGCTGGTTTTGGAGGCATGAAATTCAGCCAAAAGTTAGTATGCTTGGAAGTTCATGTGGGTGAGGGAATATAGGAGGGGGCTGAAGCTGTCCTACTGATGTGGGCTGGAGATTTATATTAAAAAAGAAAGAAAGAGAGAAAGAAGTGAAGGAAGGAAAGAAGGAAGGGTGTGGGAGTGGGAGGAAGGAAGGAAAGAAGGAAGGAAGGAAAGGAGGAAGGAAGGAAGGAAGGAAGGGAGGAAAGGAGGAAGGGAGAAAGGAAGGAAAAGGGAAAGATATTTACTGTTTTATACTTCTACAGCTGGAAAATCTGTACAATATATTGAGGAAACCCTATACTTACATGGCTCCAACTAGAATAGGAAAGTTTATAAAGATAGAAAACTAAAATGTCTGGATGCTGCTATACTTATAAAGATTGTAAAATTACAATGTAAATCCTCAAAGGAAGAATGGAAACTGCTTCATGCACTTAAACTAGGAGTTAAAGGATCCTCAGGAAGTCAGATTAGAGCATCACCTGGTAACACCTAATACAAGCAGTGTGATCCAAAATCCATTTTCCTAAATCTAAGGATTTCCCTAACCAGCACTGTCCAGTACGGTAGCTACTAGCCACAAGTGGCTGTTTGAATTAAAATTTTAATTATAATTAAAAATTAAAATTAAGGGAGTGCCTGGGTGGCTCACTCAGTTAAGCATCTGACTTCAGCTTGGGTCATGATCTCACAGTTTGTGGGTTCAAGCCCCGCATCTTGCTCTGTGCTGACAGCTCAGAGCCATACTGCTTCAGATTCTGTGTCTCCCTCTCTTTCTGCACTCCCCTGCTCCTGCTTTGTCTCTCTCTGTCTTTCAAAAATAAATAAACATTAAAAAATTTTTTATTAAAAAAATTAAAATTAAGTCCTCAGTCACACAACCCACATTTTAAGAGCTTAACAGCCACATGTGGCAAGTGGCTACCCTATTGACCCACACACCTAGTTAATACTGCCCCTAGATAATGAACTACTCTAGTTAATACTATGGAGTGAGCAAGCCACCTCAATGTTACCAATAACAATCTCACAGGTTTCTCTGATAGATGAGACCAAGAAATCTTCCATTTTGCCTGAAAGCCACATCTTGACAAGAAATGATCAGTATGAATGAAATCACAAAGCAATTAATGGAGAAGTGATTTTTTCCATTGGCATTTGAGACCATTTAAAATTGGTATGCAAGGATACAGGAGAGTAGTTTCTGAAATTCTTCAGGACTTAGATCAGTACTCTCAAAAATATATACTTTCCGACATGGTTTATCTTGATTGTGGGAATATTATTACCGTTGATTTTATCCTTTGGGGGGAAGCGTTGTAAGAATTGTCCTGCTGAAGTCGCTATAATGAGAACGATCTAGGATGTTCACTGTAAGCCTGCCTCACCCTCGAAAGGAATGTGAGGGTTATGGAAAGATTGAGTATGTTTAGATTGGAGCATGTAGTTTTGAGTAAAAAAGTAAATGTAACCTTGCACCTATCTACAACTGGTTACCACAGATATTTTAGTTCTTAGTTTTAACAACAAGTGTTAAGCACAGAAGAACCTAGAACATGAAAACACCCGATACAAATTTGTTGAAGAAAAAAACACAAAGTTCACTTTGTTAAGCAAGGTAGAGCACCAACAAGAAGTAGATCGTGCTTGCAATGACAGCCTTTAGGAGTAAATATGTTAATAGGAATTAAGCCCCTGCTTCTGATTGGCAACTCTGGGAGAGAGAGACCAGTGAGAAGCAGTGACAGAAGTCTGGGAAACACCATAGGCAGACTGAGTTTGGTCACAGGCCAGGACTGCAATGGTTGGAGTAGTGAACCCCGCTGGTATCACTGATGCTGCTTGACTTTCTCTGAAGCCAGCACACCAGTCCAAGAGGAGTCACCATCATATTGCCAGACGTGCCCACCCTGAAGGAAAGCCTGTTGAATGTGTGATACTCTAGCAACAAAAGTTGAGAAAGGAGGGGCACCTGGGTGGCTCAGTCAGTTAAGCATCTGACTTCGCCTCAGGTCCTGATCTCATGGGTTCATGGGTTTGAGCCCTGTGTAGGACTCTGTGCTGGTGGCCCAGAGCTTGGAGCC
Source organism: Paguma larvata (assembly GCA_030068075.1). Lineage (NCBI taxonomy): Eukaryota > Metazoa > Chordata > Mammalia > Carnivora > Viverridae > Paguma > Paguma larvata. The sequence continues at coordinate 60,801,079 of CM057831.1, forward strand.
TGCTGAGGATTCTGTGTCTCCCTCTCTCTCTGCCCCTCCTCCACTCATTCTCTGTCTCTCAAAAATGAATAAATGTTAAAAAAAAAATTTAAGTTGAAAAAGGAGAGAAAGGAATGCATTGTTTTGCTTTGCATCTATTTCCTCCTCTGTAAATAACCCTCTGCTTAGGCTCCTCACGGACCTTGGATTGTTCTATCTACACACCTGAGTGAAGGGGAGGCAAAAAGAAGCTTTTTCTATGACTGAACTTTTTAAACTTCCCCATGATCCCAGGCTAGATCTAGGACCTAAGCCTCCAGAAGATGCTTAAAGAGGCCAACACATACTGCCTTGGTTGAAACCGAAAGTGATAACCAGAGGGGAACCCCCCGCTTACCCACATAGTGCACAAACCTTGCAGGACCTGGATCTTGGGGAGAAGGCTTGCAGAAAGATCTCCTGACACATCTCTCTTAGAAAGTGGCCTGCACTACCGAGTCCTTGACTGAAGCTTGCATTCGCCAAGTCAGGGACTCGCTCTTGTACCCTTTCAGCCAGTCAGGGACCATTAGAAAGACAGGGCAAAAGAAACTGGGAAGATTTGAAGTGTCAAATAAAATACCATGGGGAAGAGACAAAGAGAGACGAGAGAGAAAGGGAAGTTGGTTAAGACTAGAGTTAAAAAGCTCAGAAAACAGATTGAGTTAAACATACAAAATAAAAATAAGCTCAATTTACATTCAAATAAAATCCCATCCCAGTTGGATGAGAAGTTGATGGTTGAGTTTTAGAAGTAAACCTGGTCTTTATTTTGTCTGTTCTCTATAATGCATCTCATGTTGCCTAGGCTCTTAACCAGTAGGGTTTCCTTACTAGGTGAACTGACCCAAACCGTCATACAAGAAGAGTCTGAACCCTTGGTGAATTCACCTACAATTGTGCTAATATTTTAAAGGTTAACATCACTACCAGGCATGGCAGAATAAGAAATCATGCCAAGGGTTCCTCACATTCGACACATATTTCTCTAGGCCTCTATTATATTGGATTCTACTCAGGCATCACTTTTTTGCAATAAGCAGAAGCCCACTCAAGCTGGCTATGCTTCACCAAACTGCTCTTCCCAAGATGAAAGAATCTTTACTGCTCGGCACCACGCAGCAATGCTGGAGATGGCATCCACATTCTTTTGAGGTTCTATTGCTTGTAAACCTGCTTGCCAGAACCCCTTTCTCTTCTAGACAAGGATCAGTTGGTTGCAAGGAACAGAAACTATCTTGGTTAGTTTAAGTGAAGGTGGGTTTATTGTAAAAGAATTGGCAGCTACCCCAGCTCCCAAAGCAGACTATTGAAACAATTTATTGAGTCTGGAGTCTTTCCTGAATTAACAAAAGGGAGGAGCCATTAAAAGATAATATAGCGTATTTATTCTTTCAATAGCTTTGCAGGCAGAGCAGGAAAGAAACCAGACCTCTTTTCTGAACAATAATGGGGCCCACTAACTCTGGGAAAAAGGCGAGATGTGCTTCTAATTGAGGAAATATATCCTTTTTCAATATGAGTCTAGCTAGTACTCTCTAAAAATTAATGTCTGTTCCTGGGAGCAGTGGATGAGCTAATATAACAATTCTATTAATCAAATGAACTGACATGATTCCTACTCACACATTTAGGAATATGGAAAAGGAAATCCAGCCGGAAAAATCTGAACCACAACTAAGTACAGACCCAGAAGCTCTTCCTCTTCTTCCTCCCTCCCACCTCCTCCCCTCCACGTACAATTCTGCAAGACATGGGTGACAACAGGCATCATGTTTAACTAGCTTAACATCCTGGGAGCTCATCTCAAATTGGCACACAGGCACTTGGGACTTTGGGGTAGGGTGAGGATGGTGAATTTGAAGAGAGAGAAGACCCAAGAAGTGAGATTCCTTCCTACATGATAGGTAAGGAAGCTGGTGGGCTTTCAAATGGAACAAATTTTAAAAGGAGGCCCATAAGAAGGAAAAGTTATACAGCTAAACTTCAGGGAGTCTGAAGGATCTAGATCTGTACCTATACCATCCATTTGAGAACTAAAGACAAAAATCTCAAAAAAAAAGTTAGGAGCACTTTATCCTTCCCCTGTCTGACAGTGAATCTCCCTTCTGAATGGCTTCAACTCTTCCAAGAAGACACCTGCATATAACCACTAAGGCTGTTGGTAATTTGAGAGACAAGAGGGAGAGACCTGTGAGGGGAGGGAAGGTCTGCCCCAAACACCGCCTCCTTCGATGTACTGGAGATCTCAAGGTGGCTGTGAGGAGGAGCATCTGGTGGTGACAGGCTACACTGAGAGCAAGAGGAAATAACCATGATGACAGGATAGCCTGGCAGAGGACACATTTGAGGGGCAATATGACCGAAGCTTTGGGTCTTCATAGTGATCAGAGGACATTGCCCTTTAAAACTGGAAGTGAGGGAGTCTCCTCTTCCAAGTGACCTGATGGCATCCAGTTACAATTAGTTCTAAATCTCATTTTCAAGCCCAAAGTTCTATACACTCTGATCCACTTCTACCACACACACGCACACACACACATACACACACACACACACACACACACACACTCAGGGCTTCCGCACTCCCTCATGCTGCTTGATTCTTCCACATGAATCCAGGTGTCAAGCACAGCCCCCTCATCAATTTTCACTAAGAACATTGAAAATTTCCTATTTCAAGAGATAAGAACTCTGAAGTTTTGGAAGGTTGAAAATAGGAAGTGTCATGGTTAACCTCAAAGTGTCACATCAATGTTACCCTCCACACTCTTACTTTCTTCCTTCCCTCTCCAGAGTAAGCAAATGTTTTTCCTTTCTCCAGCAGATGTTTTGTCCATACTTGGACTCCTTGGTTTCTCACCTTCTACCTCAAGTGAGCCTGTCATGAAAGTTCTTCCAGAAAACTGTGTTGATGTCTCTTCAGCAAGTACAATGAGTATAATTCCCTCCATCTCATCAATTTAGGATGAAGTGACCACCTCACAGACTCTAAGACCAAAAAAAGCCTGTGAGACTAGAATAAGGAGATCAGAAAACCAGTCTTCTCCCTCTGATTCTCAAAGGCCTCCTGATCTCTTATCTCCACTCTTCTCCATGTGCTTGCTCCATACTGCTTCCCTGAAGCTGACTCTCTGTGCCTAGTTATGAGTACAGGGCTGGAAAATGGCCATCCAAATCCAGCTCAAGTGCCTACTGTCAAATGATTAAAGTCTCTGTGTCTTAGTAGAATTTCCTGAAAGATAAAGAGAGTGAGCATCTAACTGGTAGCCTTGGGTCAGGTCCAATTAGCTATTGCCCAGAGGTGAGGGAATGAGATGAATACAGTCAATATGGCCAACTCTTACAGGACCTGTAGGCAAGGCAGGAACAGAAGCTTGTCTAATACAAGTAGTTCATCTATTTATCCTTGGTGGTTGTGGTAGAGTTTAGAGACTCCAATAAATAATCCCCACCCCATTCTCTGCCTGAGTTCTGAATCAATTGAGAATGAATGCAAAAGTATAAGGCAAATGAGAGATTAAAATAACGTTACTAATAAAGTTGATATTGACAGATGTGGCTTTATCATTTAGTAATTGGGCTTCTTGATTCTGAACTTCAGGATTAGGGAAACTAGCCCACTCATTCACAGATTGTACAAGAAAACTATAGCTCTCCCTACTCCCCACTCTATCCCCCACCCCATCCAGGGAAGACCCTTTAAATTTGACTTCATGGAGGAGGAGAGCAGAATGTGTATATCCTGGGGAGTCTGGCTAAACAGAGCCAGAGGAGTTATGTTGAGCATAGTGAATTCATTCTTTCCAAACTTACCAGAGAAATGACCTCTTTGCCCCAAGAGGTCAAATCAAAAAACAAATCTGGATCTGATCTAGTCTCTAGATCTAACTACTGATTCACAAGCAATATATGAGACAAAGAAAGGTTTTCAGTAATATCCAAGCAATTAATGCATACTGTGGGGCATTCTGCAGAATAAATGACTCAGGTTCCTCAACCAATAAATTTCAAACAAACAAAAAAAAAAGGATGGAAGCAAAATGCATAGATTAAAAGAGATCTAAAGAAACTTATAAGCTAATATTAATGATTGGATCGTGTTTGGATTCTGATTCCAAAAAACAAGCAGAAAAAAAAATTATGACATAATCTGGGAAATTTGAATGCTAATTGAATTTTTTAATGCTAACTGAATGTTAAATATTAAGGACATAAGTTTTGAGTGTCATAATGGCATTGTGGTTGTGTGTGGGGTTTTGCGTTTTGAATTCCCATGCAGGTACTGTCAAAACCTGGTAAAGGCAAATTGGAACGTTCTTGGAAAATAATCTCAGTAAATAAACTGGTAAGTCAATAGAATACTTGTAGCACACACAAAAAATAAGCTACAACTTTATAATTTGCTCATACTGTGATCTCTCTCAATTTGAGAAGCTGTTTTTAATGGTTTCCTAAATTTGGAATCCTTTGGAAGGAGTCATTCCAGTCATAAGCTCTGAAATCCAGACTTTTTTATCTTTCTAGATTTATTTAGGATCTAATCACTGTTTCTGAGCTAATAAAGATTCAGACATCTTACTCTGTTCTTATACCCTCTTCAAGAGCAATTAGATCAAGATGCATTTCCTTTTCCCATTTTTATTCATCCATTCTGGTTTTCTCAACATGTCTCTCCATGGTTCCCTTTCTTAGGTGAAGTAATTTCAAAACAACATTATTTTGGATCAAACTTGGAGCAGCCTATCCATACTGATGAATAATACAACTGATAAACAATTGTTCTGCACCCCACATGTCTAGAAAGCTCATATACAGAAGGACTCTCTTTCCCCCATGATTGAAGCCTTGCTTCAGCTACCCCTGTTTATTAAGGCACTGTAGTCCACCAGCATCTCTGTTCTGGTGCATAAATGCACCATGCAAATTCTAATACCTGTGTAGTTCAAGGATAAACTGTAGCCAACATACCCAAGGCTCTCACTTTTACTGTGGCTGTGATATTTCTCGGAGCAGTGTAGCCAGCATGTGCTTGCTAGATCCTGTGTAGCAGGCATCTGCTGAGGCCAGTGTCAGCTGAGCCACATCCTACCTATCCCACTCCCCTAGAACCCAGGCCCAGGGTGGTATCTACCTAAATTTTGCCCTTATAAATGTTGAGGCCACCCACATGCACTTAGAAACATTTTGGCTGAAGGCAGGAAAGACCCACCCCTGTATCCTAAAGCCAACTCACAGCCCTGCCTCTATAAAAACAGATCCTCACCTGTGGATAAAGTCCTGAGAGTTGTGGGGACCCATCAAGGAGAAAATCTCACATATCTGGCACTAAAAACCTGAAGCTGCCTGTCCAGTTACAACTGATAAAAACCAACTCCATCCACAAACAAGCCAGCCCCACGGCTCCATGTAAGTCACCACAAACCATGCAATCACACATACATGCTTACTAAAGCTATGCATCCTGGCCTCATCAAAAGCCTCTTCACATGTTATCTGGGTCCCCAAATTCTATTCTCTGGTTATTTCTTAAGTCTTCTGATACAGCATTGAAGTTCTATGGATCCTCAGTAAATAACCCCCTCTTTCCCTCTCCTGAGTTCAAAACCAATCAAAAGGTAGAAATCAATATATTACTTTTATTACTGATAAAGCAATTATTGGAGAAGGTGACTTACATAATTGGATAAATAAACTTTCTAATAGTGAACCCTAGAAATAAAGAGAAGCTTACCCATCCAGTTATAGATCATCCTGGAAAACTGAGGTCTCCCCGCTGGGGCAAGTCCCTTTACAACGTCCTACAGAATGCATACTTCTGTGGTCAGTCTGACTCCCAAAGAGAGAAATGGAGGAGCTGAAGCAATGTGTTCAGTTCGTTCTTCTCAAATTTTCCAATGAGTTATTGACTTCTTTTCTGGGGAGAGAGACCAACAGTGTTACTCCAGAGGAGCTCTCTCCATATGAAACAAACCACTGAGAGGGAGGGAAACGCACTTTTCTCTAACAGTAGTATTAAAAAGAAAACCATAGGCACACATCACTTGCCTGAGGACCTCCACCCCAGTCCACCTGCTCTTTCCACACTATCATCAGTCCTTGTATACTGGCGAGCACTCTCTGCTCTGCTCAGCCTCCAGCTCACCTCTCCTGCTGGCTGACCAATTGAGAATATTCTATATCTTAACAGAAGTATAGGTTACATTGGTGTGTGCATTTGTCAAAATGCATTGAACTATACACTTAAAATCACTGTTCATGTGCGGATCAGGTTCAATCAGCACTGCATTGATGTTTACATAGTCCTATGGATTTGCCAAAATCTATATAACTGTATACCACAAAGAGTAAATGTTACTGTATAGAAAAGAAAAATTGGGGTGCCTGGCTGGCTCAGTCAGTTGGGCGTCCGACTTCAGGTCGGGTCATGGTTTCACCGTACATGAGTTTGAGCCCCACATCAGGCTGGAGCCTGCTTTGGATTCTGTGTCTCCCTCTCTCTCTCTGCCCCTTCCACACTGACACACTCACTCTCTCTCAAAAATAAATATTAAAAACAATTTTTTTAAAGAAAGGAAAAATTAATGCCCCAAGTAGTGGGGAGAATGCAAGATAATATACAAACTATGGCAAATACAGTTACCTGTTAACAAATGAATGACATAACTACAATGAAGAAAGTGAGAAGGAAACCAAATTTACTTCAGAAAACTATATTTTGAAGAGATACTGTAAGTACTGTCCATAAATTTATACTGTATTTCAATGATGTGTTTCTCATAATGATATTGATCACCAGTTCTGAAATTATGCACATAAGGGTTGATCAACTATGTAAATGTAATGAGAGCCAATTTCTCCTGTCAAAGAAATATATTACAAAAAGGAAAAAAGAGAAGGATAGAATAAACGCTATGATGTTGGATTGGGGAAAAAAAAAAAGAAAGGAAGAAAGAAAAAAACCACAGGACTGAAATGAAGTCACTTAAGCCAAGTCACAAAACCAGAGCTTAATAGTAACCTAATTGTGTTAGCTAGGATGCAACAGGAATTATTCAAATAAGAGAGCAAAAAGCAAAGAGCAGAAGAGAGAAGGAAAGGACAAAAGCAAGGAAGGAGTGTATTTTGTTTTGCAGAACCTACAGTTTCAGATGAAGAGAAGCCCAACTAGGTGTTTCACCTGATAACCCCCTGCTAGGTGTGTCTCACTTGATAGCCCCTTACCCAGCCAGTTTGAACTGGATTGGAGCTGAGGACCTGTGCAGAAGCCCCCACTGAATTGTCCTGAAGTTACCTTTAATTCATTATAATAGATCTCCTTCGACTGGTGGAGTTTTCCACCATTTTTTTAAACCTGTGATGTATGCACTAGCTTGTTGGCATGGTGGGTGTGCGCAATTGAACCAAAGGTGCCTCAGCTCCCTGCCCCGTGCCCTAATACACTGAATTAAAGCTTTCTATACTAACCCCACAGGGTGATAGTGCTTTGAGTGCTTTGAAAGCTATCTTGTAACAAGTAATAAAAAGTTCTTTGCAGGGCACCTGGGTGGCTCAGTCGGTTGGGCAGCCGACTTTGGCTCAGGTCATGATCTCACGGTTCGTGAGTTCAAGCCCCACGTAGGGCTCTGTGCTGACAGCTTGGAGCTTGGAGCCTGCTTCAGATTCTGTGTCTCCCTCTCTCTCTGCCCCTCCCCTGTTCACACTCTGTCTCTGTCTCTCAAAGATGTATAAATGTTAAATAAAAAAAAAAGTTCTTTGCTTACAAATTCCCTTGGGTTGTGTTCAGTTGATGTCCCCCACCCGTGAACCCCTTAAGTTCAGTTATAGTCGCAATTTCAACCTCCCATAGAAATGTAATCTTAACCAGTCAGTCAGAAATTTTCTGGTCAGTACCAATGAGGATATCCGTCACATGTGCCCTCTCCTCACCACCCCCCAAAGGAAGATGAGCTAATCTGCATGAAAAGACCCTTTACCATATCCCTAAAAGGAAAGTGACTTTGCCTGAAACAATTTTCTTTGCTTTCTGGGAATAGTCTTCCTACACTCTCTTTCCTATAAAAATCTTGCATTTTGGGGGCACCTGGGTGACTCAGTTGGTTAAGCAGCCTACTTTGGCTCAGGTCATGATTTCACGGTCTGTGAGTTCGAGCCCCGCGTCGGGCTCTGTGCTGACAGCTCAGAGCCTGGAGCCTGCTTCAGATTCTGTATCTCCCTCTCTCTCTGCCCTTCCTCTGCTCATACTCTGTCTCTATATCTCTCAAAAATAAAGAAATGTTTAAAAAAAATCTTGCATTTTTGTACAGCTCCTCAGAGCATCTCTCTACTTGCTACATGCGGTGCTGCCAGATACATAAATAGCTTAATAAAGCCAATTAAATCTTCAGATTCACTTGGTTGAATTTTTGTTCTTTAATAGTCACCAAGATTGATCATCCTAGACAACACTAGGAAACCTTTTGTTCCTTTTCTGCTGTATCTCTAGAGAAATGTAAAATGACCGGTTTCCAATTTAGTGGAATCATTACTACAACCCCCTAGCAGAAATTTTCCTGACTTGGGTAGCAAAAGAATCTTGGATTCAGGAAGCCAACATTTTGAGAATGGTTATTAAAATATAATTATGAGTGAAGACACTCCCATTCTTCCAAAGACATCTGTGTCCTTTACAGAGCTTTCTGCAAATCAGGCATTTTGGTTGTTACAAAAAAGTTGTAATGAATATCCTCAAGGTAGGGCCCTCCTACCAAAGAGCCTGATAGTCTAGTGGAAGAGACTAATACTAAGTCAACAGTTATGAAAATAATTACTTAATTGTAACTGTGGTAAGTGTTATAAAAGAAAAGTGCTCAATGCCAGGATAGGACATTATGCAAAGACCTAACCTCGTGGAGTTGAGGGTGAGTCACAAAAGGCTAAGGAAGTCACATTTAAGGAAATCACTAAGGACGTGACATTTAAGCTGAGACTTGAAGGCTAAGTGGTCAGGCAACAGGGGGGAGATAGGTACAGATGGGGCAAAAGGGTCAGTGTATGTGAGGGTTTCCGGGTGGGGTGTGCATTACCAGCATGCCATATATACAAGCGCATACAGGCAAGAGAGGGGGGCCCTTTAGGGAGTTAGTTGCCAGCAGCTCTGTCTGCCTGATCCTTAGAATGGGGTGGGAGAAGGTTGAGGGCAGCAGGGACTGGATAGCCAAGGGCTTTATGTGCAACTGTGAAGTGCTTTGACTTTATTTTGTCCTATACACAGTAGAGGGCCACTGAAGGGTTTTCAGGAAGGATTTTCTGAAGCTCTATCTCATGGCAGCATGGGGGAGGTGATGTAGAGAAGGATAAGACTGAAGACAGGAAAACCAGTTTGGGGCTAGAACTGGCTGTGTGGCCTTTGACAAGTCACATAGCCTTGCTGAGCTCCAGTCTCTCCATCTGAAAATGGGGATAATAATGCTTACATTATGGAGTGTTGTCAGAATGACTGAGATAAACTGTTACAGATATTAAATGCTCAGTAAATATTCACATTTATTATTTTCCTAAATTCCTCATTCCTCTTAACTTTTCACATCTACTTTGGCATGAAATCCTATTCATCCTCCCTTCTAAATACCCCTACATCTGTTTTCTCCTCCTTATCTCCCTTCTTAACTAGCTCCCATAAATTCTAACTTGATTGCCTACCTAGGTTCCTGCATGCAATCTGTTCCTCTCTAAGCCACCCCACACCCTGGCTACCGGTGAACTACACAGAGAGGTGACTTTCATCTGCCTGCTTGAAAACCCTCCTGAATCTTCATGCATTAAACAGCCATGACTGAACCCTTACATATGGGTTATAAGGTTCTTAATGATCTACCCATCTGTGTATCTATCGTCCCTATTCCTTATCACCCTCCCAGTCCATCCCCATATTGTTCCCTCTACTGTAGGCATTTGGAGTCCACAAAGACCTCTCAACACCCCCACACTCTTCCAGACTCCACATCTCGATTCACACCTGTGCTTCTATCCCATGAACCTTCCCTAACTGATGCCTCACAAACAAAATCCCTGATCATACTTTGAGACCCTGGGTCAAGGTAATCTCTTTCTTCCCTTATGTTCACAAACTCCCCAAATGCTGTATTCCTTCCTTCCCTGGACTTCTACAGCATTGTGTACATCTTGTATTATAGTCCTTATCACATGTAATTATTTTGTTTACATTAATGTTCATCTCCAAGATTATAGATTTCTCAACAACAGCAACCTTCTTTAACCACCCCTGTATCTTAGTGCCTAGCATAAATTCTATCAGGTACTGGACTTGCCTAACAAATGAATGTAGAAATGAATCAAATATAAAAATCACACTGTATTGAGAATTAGTTGGCCTGGAGATTAAGAGGACGTGACCTCTAGGTGGCCTCTGTTTAGGGGATCTGCTTTGGCCATCATAGGCTGGTTACCTCCCCTGCCTCCGGGGAATCTGGTCAGAGGAGCGATTAATACCCTCTGGTCTTACCTGTTTGCACCTGGACCCCACCTTGGGACCCAAGCCAGCAGCCTTGTCCTCGTGTGAAGCTGCAGTGCCATCTACTGGTAACTAGAAGGTCTGCAGATCAGGCTGAAGGAGGAAGGGGAGGTTTAATCTGGCCATAGAATCTGTTATTGGACCCCACACTGGGGAGTGTTCTCCACCTATATGAGTCCAGACTTGATGGAGACTTTACTTATATTTCCCATTGAGCAAGACCCTCGGCCATACCTCAGTGGTCCCAGCTCTTTGTTCAAACCTCTCAAAGCCAGGATCCTCAACCCACAGTGCACTCAGAAGGTAGCAGCCCTAATTCCATGACCCAAACATCCTCCTTGGTCCTCTCAGGGAGTAGAGTCTCTTACTTAGGGCCCATTGACCACACTCAAGAATTTCTGGCAGAAGCGTCTCCTTTAGTCTTTGGTAAACAGATGCCTCCATCAAAAGTTTCAGTAAGCAGGGCCACTGACAGGTGCAAGCCTCAGTAATCAGGAACCTTTCTTCAGGTCCTCAATGACCAGAGCGCCTCGTTAGGCCCCTCACTGACCACAGCCCACCTCAGCACTGTCAGCGACTAGGGATCCTCACTCAGACCTCCATGACAACATCCCAGGCCAAACCTCTCAGTGACCAGGACCCTCACATAGACCCCTCACTCAGTTATCCAAGCTCTTCTCTCCATTCCCTTAGCCCCTCACTCGGCCTCTCAGTGAGCCAGTTCTCAATCAGGTCTCAGTGACAGGGCATCTACCTCAGACCCCTCCACAGGGATGGATTCCTCAACAGGCTGACAGGAAAGAGCTTATGGTATTATTGAGGTAGAACCACCGAAACAAAACTGAAAAAAAGTTTTTAACAAGAATTTGATATTTGCAGAAAAGCATCAATATGACCATCACAGGATAAACCTTAACTGTATTGACCTTTGCACTTATTTTATGGTTTAATTGTTTTACTTTGAATGACATATGGAGACCGACAATAATCTTCAACATGTTTAGACATTTAACAGTCTTGATCCAGCCCCATTCCCTCAGGGACCTGGTGCCCATCACTCAGGCCTCAGAGATGAAAGGGACTTAATTAAGGTCTAGTAAGCATAACAAGAGCTAGAGAGTCCCTTCAGATTGCCCATCTATTTTCTGCTTCCCTTTGGTCCCCCAAGAAGCTGCCAAAGCCCCTTGCCTCCAGGATTTCTGCCCCCTGCTTTGTCCCCGGGCTCCTTGTCCAGACAGGGACTACAGCTGGGTCCACGTCTCATGAGGAAGTGTAAGCCTGCTGGGCTAATCGGTAAATCCCAGAGATAATCTCCCAAACGGCCAGTTCTGGCCACCTCTGCCTCACCCCAGAGGGGTGATCATCGGAAGTGATTAGCAATAACCCTTTTTGAAATGTTGTTGCCAAACACTAAGCCATATGAACAGTATAACAGATAAACAAACCAACTTCTACTTTTACCCCAGGTCCCCTGGGAACATAGTACAGTGTCCAAAGTAAATACGATCATGGAAGAAACTAGTGCAATGGACATAGGAAATTGTGACTCACCATCCCACTCCCATTCCCAGCCCTCCCAGAACCTTTTGTTCCCTCTATTTTGGGGCAAGTAGGCTCCCCTGCATTTGACCAGACTGCCCAAGGAGGCCCTTTAAGCATCAACCATTGCTCTTGATTGCCAACTGCCCCAAGGCCTGTTTTCCTCTTTCACAAACAGACCCTTCAGCATTAAGGCTTCTTTTCAAAGAAACAAAACCATCCCCTGCTTATCAAAGTCATTGTGGGTTAATCATTCAATTCATTCAGTTCATTCATTCATTCATTCATTCTGATCACATATCTTTATTGAACTCTACTATGATAGATGCCAGGGATAGAGCAGTGAATAAAATAGTCAGAATCCCTGTTCTTGAGGAATGTACCTCCAGATGGGAGACACAGATATTAGACAAACTACACCGTTACTTATTTAATAAACAGTACGGGGGCGCCTGAGTGGCTCAGTGGTTGGGCATCCAACTTCAGCTCAGGTCATGATGTCGCGGTTTGTGAATTCGAGCCCCACGTTAGGCTCTGTGCTGACAACTCAGAGCCTGGAGCCTGCTTCGGATTCTGTGTCTCCCCCTCTCTCTGCCCCTCGCATGCTCATGCTCTGTCTCTCTCTGTCTGTCAATAATAAATAAACGTTAAAAAAAAATAAAAATAAAAATAAACAGTACATTACGTGCTGCAAACAAGATGGGCCTAACATGTGTCTAGGGTTGTGCTACATACTTCCATAAAAGAAGTGGATAAGACATGGTATGCCTGGGTGGCTCAATCAATTGAGTGTCCAGCTTTGGCTCAGATCATGATCTCATGATTCAACTAGTGACTTTGAGCCCCACATTGGGCTCACTGCTGTCAGCGCAGAGCTTGCCTCAGATCCTCGGTCTCTCTCTCTCTCTCTCTCTCTGCCCCTCCCTGTCTGATGCGCATGTGTGCGTGTGCACTCGTGCGCTCTCTCTCTCTCTCAATAATAAATAAACACTAAAAAAAAGAAGTGGATAAGGCATAAGGATACTGTCAAAGAGTCAAAATCTAGGTGGAGAGCCAACCTAGAGCTCTTGCTAGTGGAGGAGAAGGTTGGAGAAATCTTGCACTGTAAATAAAGTCCTTGAGAATATTCTGGTGACTGGAAAAGACGAAATGTGGGTACAGAATTCCAGAAAACAGAGCCAACAAGTCAGGGCTGGGATGCTAGACTAGCACCAAAAGGTCAAACAAGAAAGTAAACTAAGTTTAGAAAAATATACCCCCGGAGAGCTGCTGGTAGAACCAGTTGGGTAGGGAGAGAGGAATAAAGGGAAGGCAAGGTTTCTAAGAGTTAGGGTAAGAGGCATGTAGGCTTCACACCACAATGGGTTCATTCGCTCATGTGTTCAATCGGTGTGCACTCATCAATGTCGGGCATTGTGCTGGGCACTAGGGATACAACAACTAACAAAAAGGTTTAATGGAGAAAATACATATAACACAACACAATAATTGCTATAAAATAAATTCATGAGTCTTAGATAACTAAGATTATCCCTATGATAATGTCACCTTCACTAATTTGGGAGAAGAAGGAGTGGCATCATGGCCAGTATTCAGGAATTGCTTCTCCAAAGCCTGTGTCACATGCGCAGTAGCCAGGAGTAGGCAGATTGCTAACGTGCCAATAGTCATGCCAATTTCAAATCATCGTATTGCATTGAGATGTAATAGTTATTTTTACCACCGACTTTCATTTCCTGCAAAAATCCTGTCCAGGTTTAGATAAAATTGGGTTTAACCTTTGAGAGTGTGTATGAATATGGATGTCATCCATCACGCGTGGTGGGTGGAAAAAAGATTGAGAATGGCTTATGCGCATAGCTGAGAATGAGTCTAGTTCCTTCGGCCAGGAAGAGAACTAAGTGGGAGGCCAGCAGGAAGGAGCTGCAAGGATGAATCAGGGGTTTGTGTTCTGGAGGCAACAATGACGTCAGGAGACCTCTCCATTGTGGAAGGAATGGAGGCGCCCAGCTTCAGGCAGGTCTGGAACTGGGAAGAAAGGAAGCCGGCCCAGGTGCCTGAACAGCCTCCTGGCAGAGCAGGGTCTCATTGTGGGATCTGCATGCTGTCCTTGGAAATCTGACTGGCGGTGAACTATTTCTATCTTCTATTTTCTCTTCCTCTTGATTCTTCAGAAAAACTCAGAAGTGTCAGCTAAATTTGTACTTTCTCTGATGAATATGTATGGCCTGCATAATTTTTTAAAAGATATTTATTAAAAGTATATAAAGATGGGGCCCCTGAGTGGTTTAGTTGGTTAAGTGTCCACCTCTTTTTTTTTTTTTTTCAATATTTTTAACATTTATTCATTTTTGAGAGATGGAGAGAGACAAAGCGAGAGCAGGGAAGGAGCAGAGAGAGGGGGACACACAGAATCTGAAGCAGGCTCCAGGCTCTGAGCTGTTAGCACAGAGCCTGATGCGGGGCCCTGAACTCAAGAACTGTGATACCATGACCTGAGCCGAAGTCGTATGCTTAACCGACTGAGCCACCCAGGTGCCCCAAGTGTCCACCTCTTGATTTCAGCTCAGGTCATGATCTCGTGGTTCAGGTTCAAGCTCGGTGCTGACAGCACAGAGCCTGCTGGAATTCTCTTTCCCTCTCTCTCTGCCCCTCCCCCATTCGTACTTTCTCTCAAAGTAAATAAAAAAATTTTAAAAAGTCATATAAAGAAAAGACTCTAAAATGATAATGCTGGTTTTGAGTTATACTCAGAAGAATTAAAGAAATTTTGGGGGTGCCTGGGTGGCTCAGTCAGTAAAGCATCCGACTTTGTCTCAGGTCATGATGGGAGTCGAGACCCACATCAGACTCTCTGCTGTCAGCACCGGAGCCTACTTTGGATCCTCTCTCCTCCTCTCCCTGCCCCTCCCCCACTCATGCACACGCACTCCCTGTCTCTCTCTCTCTCTAAGGATGAATAAACTTAAATCAATACTCTTTATTGAAAATAATTAAATAAAGAAAGTTTTGCCTACATTTCCAGAAGAGTTGTAAAAAAAAAAAATAAGAGCAGTTCAACCTCAGTTAGTAGTTGGAGGCAGGGGTGGGCAAGCAGCTGGTTTGTAAGTCAGAAAACTCAAACGTTGTGGGGAAGGTGGGACAGGACAAGTCAGTGTCCTTGGCCAGCTCTCTATCCCCATAGCCACAGAATTCTCTTTCCAGAACAGCCCTCGGCTAGACCTCCTCAAGGTTCTACAGCGATTTGTCCCCTGAAGAAAGTTGTTTCCATTACAAATGGATAATGGTGGAGAGACAGTAGGGAGAATATCCAGCTCTAGGCCTCAAAAACCCTGCAAATTCAGAGGGAAACCAAGGTAGGCTAGTGAGTAGGACATGCCACCCAAATGTATGGCATCCCTTCCCTCTGTTTCCATCAGGCCACATCCATTGAGAACAAGCCCACACTCCACCTCACCTGTGGAACTGTCCCTAACTCTTTTGGCCACCATGGGTCTCTACCTCCTGGGGTTGATTATCTTGAATTATTATTTTTTTAATTTTTATTTTCTTTAGAGAGAGAGAGAGACAGAGTGTAAGTGAGGGCAGAGTAGAAAGAAAGAGAGATACTGAGTCCAAAGCAGGCTCCAGGCTCTGAGCTGTCAGCACAGAGCCCAATATGGGGCTCAAACTCATGAACCATGAGATCATGACCTAGGCTGAAGTTGGATGGTTAACCGACTGAGCCACCCAGATACCCTTGGTTATTTTTAATTATTAAGATTAAGCATCATTCTGTCTTTCCTCTTTTGGAAACTACCTGATATACTCTGCCTGTTTATTCATTGGGGCCTCAGTGTATTCTTCTAAAATTAATTTATGAAAGTTCTTACGGCAGCTGAGTGCAAATATTTCCCTAGTTTGTTTGCCTTTTTATTTGGGTTGCCTTTTACTTTTCTAACATGCATAAGTTTAAAATACTTTTTTTTAATTTTTCTTTACGTGTATTTATTTTTGAGAGACAGAGAGCAAGTGGGGGAGGGACAGAGAGAGAGGGAGACACAGAATCTGAAGCAGGCTCCAGGCTCTGAGCTGTCAGCACAGAGCCCAACGCAGGGTTCGAACCCATGAACTGTGAGGTCACGACCTAAGCTGAAGTCAGATGCCCAACTGACTGAGCCACCCAGGTGCTCCTGAAACACTTCTATAGTCAAGTCAGTTGACCTTTCCCTTGGTGTCAGCTTCTATTGCTTCTAAGATGGAAATGTACTTCCTTCCAGAGACTTGATAAACCGCTTAGTGCTTCTGAGGTTTTTAAAGCTCTTGAGTTCATCTGGAAAGTTCTTGGCATATAATGTGACCATAAGAGTCAATTATTTTTTCTTTGATGGTAGCCAGTTTTCCCAGACCATGTATAGAATATATCTGCCCCTTTACCAGTGATTCCTGATTCCACCTTTATATATTGAACTCATGTGTATCAGGGCCATCTTCTTTCCAGGCAAACTTTTCTGTTCCAAACAACAATTATTTTGACACTAGACTGTACATTCTGTATTACTCATTGTTAACTACACTTGAAATTGTTTAAAGAAAGAAATCACATATTTTCCTCCCAGTTATTCATTCAACAAATACTGGTTAAATATCGACTATGGGCCAGGCACTTGTTGGGTGCTGGAAACAAAGTGGAGAATAAGCCAGGAAGTTTCTGCCATCGCTATTCTCACAATCAAATAAGCAATGAAGAGGGGCACCTGGGTGGCTCAGTTGGTTGAGCATCTGACTTCAGCTCAGGTCGTGATCCCATGGTTCGTGAGTTCAAGCTCCATACAGGGCTCGCTGCTGTCAGTGTGGAGCCCGCTTTGGATCCTCTATCCCCCTCTCTCTCTTGTCCTCCCCTACTCATGCTCTCTCTCTCTCTTTCTCTCTCTCTCTCTCTTAGAAATAAACATTTTTTAAAACATAAGTGATGACGATAAAGTGTGGAAAGTGTTTAGCAGCAACCTATGCTTCTTACAGGTGACGGACACCAGAGGACTGAGTGGCCCTAATGCGAAGAGGAGGGGGCTGGAAGAATATGGGACGAAATGGGACCTGGGCCAGGTCACCCCTACTTATTCCAGCCCCTAGAGGAAAAGAAAGAGGTGAAGACAAGAAACTGATGACTCTAGCTGGCTGTCTGGAGCAAGACAAAGGAGCTCCTGCTTCACGCAGGTGTCACGACAACATTTCCACATGATTTCCATCGCGCTCTCAGAATCCTCCCTGAGATTGCACTGTCTACCCCACCGCCTACATGGGGAGACACACAGTCAGTGTTTACGTTACCCGCTCGCTGGAGGCCCAGATCACAACACATTCAGGATGAAGGGAGGCCCTGAAGCATGAGCACGGCCACTTTGTCCTGGTCTCCTCCTTCCTCAGAGGGGGTGAGGGGACCGCTGCCATCCTTGAACCTTTATGCTTCCTGGTCTCCTGTCATACGATCCTAGACCTAAGTCCTCCTAAGACTGTGCAGACTCATCGAGTCCATGGACTAGCAGGGGCCTAGATCAGACCTTGGAATCTCTGGCCCCATACACATCATTATCTTTTCAAGTCCTAGATTCTCCACCCAGACACCTTTATATAATTTTTTTAACTTTATTTTTTTAGAGAGGGGAGGGGAAGAGTGTGAGCAGGGGAGAGGAGCAGAGGGAGAGAGAGAGAATCATAAGCAAGCTCCACACTCAGTGCCGAGCCTGACTCAGGCTCGATCCCATGATCCTGGGATCATGACCTGAGCTGACATCAGTGAGACACTTAACCCAACCGACTGAGCCACCCAGGCACCCCTCCACCTAGACATCTTTATAGCTCAGTAAGCTCCTACATAGTCATCGGGACCTGCTGGTTGTTGCAGATATTTACACTGCAGCCTCAGTGCAATGCAAATACATGCAGAATCACAGCCTTACTGGGTATCTTTTGGGACTTCCTTCCCACATGCTTCCATTACCACCATCTTGTTCTAGGCAGGCCATCCGAAGGCCCACCCACACAGCTACCATCTTCCTTTGTACACTGTGCTCTAACTTCATGCCAGCTGCCTCCTACCCTTCTCACTCCCCTACTATTCCACTAAAAATATAATAACTATTCTTCATACCAGTGTTACTTAAGGTGTGGCCTGTGGACAAGTGCCAGGCCACAAATTGTTTGTACCAGTCCATCATGAGAGAAATTCCAAAATTAAGACTAAGTGCTTAGAAACTTATATAGCAATTTGACAGAATAATTATGCCATTGGAATCCAATAATAAAAAGTGCACTAGAGGTGCCCAGGTGGTTCAGTCAGTTAAGCGTCCAACTATGGCTCAGGTCATGATCTCATGGCTCATGGGTTCATGCCCTGTGTCAGGCTCTGTGCTAACAGCTCAGAGCCCAGAGCCTGCTTCTGATTCTATGTCTTCCTCTCTCTCTCTGCCCCTCTCCCACTTGTGCTCTCTCAAAAATAAATAAACATTTTTTTTTAAAGTGCACTAAATGCAGCATGGTATACAGGCTTGTATCCTGAAAGAGAAAAAGGACATAAGCGGGAAAGCTGTTAAAATCTGAAGAGAGTCACAGTTTAGGAAATAACACTGTGCCAATGTTAATTTGTTAATTTCGACAACTGTACCTTGGTTATCTAAGACAGTAACATTAGGGGAAGTGGGGAGCAGGCTATACAGTATCTCTATTCTCTTGGCAACTTTTCTGAAAATCTAAAGTTATTCCAAAATGAAATTTTTATTTTTAAAAATTATGGGCTTATATTTTGTATGTTTTTTTAAATTCCATTTTCTGAGCAATTTAACTGCATTTTATAAAAGGGTCAGTCTGTAATGGATCTAAGATGGAAATTTAAAAAAAAAACTATCCCCACAGATAGTTGGAGAAGCACTGCTTTATCTGTATCCCCCACAGCACTTGTCATCATGATCATTATGGAAGCTGATCATGAATACTTGCTAATGATGGCCAAACTCACAGGTTCAAGTTTGTGGACCAGTTACTATACACTGTAGATACAGCCACAGCCCAGGGTCCTGTACTCTCAAATTCAGGCATATTTCAGGGCTCAGTCACATACCCCATACTGTCACCTGAAGGGCAAGCAAAGGCTGTGACAAGACCCTAGGAAGTACTGACAGGACAGGCTCTATCTAGGCTGTTGACAAGGTAAAATGACAGAGCCCTGCTCTGTGACTGTTTCTGAGGTACAACAAAGCCCTGGCATGTGACATGTGACCAGGCCTTGGGAGTGAGGTACTGACGAGTTCTGGGCTGTGACAAGTTCTGGCTATGGCAAGGAACAGACTCTACTTCTGTCTGAGTTTCACAAGGCACTGAATGTTATGTGAAACAATAGCTCTAATGTTTGGGGTGGATCCTAGTTTGTCTTGGATCTGTGGACTGGGAGAGCTGAACCGATCCAGAGGTGAAAGGGCATCTGGGTGTGTTAGTCCAGATTTGGAGTAGAGTTTGTTCTGTGCCCTAGAACTACTGCTCAGGCCTACCCTGGTTCCTGGGATATGGAACAGACACAAGACTCTTCACCCACAGGGGATCTGCTGTGGACGATCACCCCAGGGAGTCTGGTTAGAGTCCACCTAATGCCCCCTCAACTACCACCCTCCAGGCCTTACAGCTCCCAAAGCGGTGGAGTCTGCCCCTGAGCCTGTCTCAGCTGAACTTTACCCCAAGGACTGCTTGCCAGCTGCCCCTCTCCAAGTCCAGGCTGCATGGGGCCACAGTGCCACCTGCTGGCTGTTGTGAGCCATGCTGGTCAGGCCCAGAACATGCAGAGTGTGCTGGGCAGACAGGGGCTCTGGGAAGCCTTTCCCAAGTACCTTCAGCTCAGGATTAACTCTTCCCCTTAAGAACCCAACTGCCAAAGTTCTTGGCACTAAGGTTCAAGTTCACTAAGAACTCAAAGTGATCAGAGGACCCTGTTCATGTCCTTTAGTGGCCATGGTCCCCAGGTCCCAGGGATCAAGCCCCTCACTCAGCCCCTAATTCCAGCTCCCAGTAGCCAGGGCCTTTTACTCAGTCCCCATAATAACCAAAAACCTTTACTTGGGCTTCAATGACTAGAACCCCTCACTCAGGCTCCACAGTGACCAGGGCCTCTCACTCAGGCCTCCTCAGTGACCTGGCCTTACACTCAGACCACTCAATGACCAGGACCTATAGCTTATGACTCCCAGAAACCAGGGCCCCTCAGTCACTTGGGGCCCCTCAGTCACCTGGAGCCCCTCATTCAGGACTCTCTGCACCTCAGTAGCTAGAGACCTTTACTCAGAGCCCACTGGGCATATGGAGTGGCATTTTGGGA
This sequence comes from Paguma larvata, assembly GCA_030068075.1. Taxonomy (NCBI): domain Eukaryota; kingdom Metazoa; phylum Chordata; class Mammalia; order Carnivora; family Viverridae; genus Paguma; species Paguma larvata. Next base: position 60,821,490 of record CM057831.1, read on the forward strand.
AGCTCCTGGCTCCCCAAAAGCCAAGGAGGTCCCATCTGATTCCCCGTCTATTTTCCCCCTGGTCTCCAAAACAGGCTTCTGGTCACTAGGGCTTTCCATATTTTTTTGCCTTTACTCCTGGTCTTTGCTTCAGGTATAGCCATAGCTGGGACCTGGTCTCATGAGGGGATTGGGCTCTGCTAAGGCAATTAATCCCATCCCAGGAACTCTGGCCTAAGAAGACCAGATTCCATAGCAGGGCAGCCTACCCTTTACCACCTGAGGCTCACTTCTGCTGGCCCCCAACACCAGACCACACATGTCTGTGTCACCTCCGCCCTCCATGCACACACACACACACACACACAGACCCATCACAGACAAGGCCTCCATCACATCACTGTCCTGCCATGCAAAGGCCTCAGACCCAGCATCTCACCAGGACTGACACCTCCTCCAGGCCCTAGTGCTGACTCTTCCCTTGTCCCTTTCTTCCATACCCCAGCATCAGTCAGGCCTTTCTCTCCTTGGTCTTCATCCCTCCCACTTGAGGGCATCTATTCAGCCAAACAAACATTAAATGAGCCTCTCCATGTGTTTGGAATCACCTAAATAAGGGTCTGGGGGTTTGCTTGCAGGGGACGGCAGCACAGAAAAGGGCTAAGATGTGAAGGGTGAGTAGGAGTCTGCCAGGGGGTCAAAAGATAGGAAGGTATTTGAAAAAGGAATGGATACATATGGTGCACAGTGGGCCAGGCTGTTCAGAGAACTCCGTATCCATCTAGCAGGGTCCACATGTGAAAAGCAGGCAGGCAGGGAAGGAGAAGACAGACCTGGAGAGTTGGCTATGAGAAGTAGACTATGGGGTTGGAGACAAGGGTGAATGCAGGGAAATCAGTTAAGATAACTGGAAGCAGTCTACACAAGACATGATACAGCTTTGGCTAAGACGGTGGCTGCAGAAGTGCTTAGCAGCAGCAGGATTTAGGACAGATTTCGGAGCGGAAATAGACATGACTTGGTGACGGATAAAATTTAGAGCTAAAGAGAGATGAATGCCTAAGATGACTCCTAAGTCTCTGGTACAAATCATTATGTAGGTTGAGGCACCTAATCCCTGGTTGGAAAGACTGGAGCAGTGCCGAATTCAGGAGGAAAGATCTCAGATTCCATGTTAGAGATAGTTAAGTTAGAGATATCCATGCTCAGAGGCAGGGGCTGGAGATATAAATCGGAATTCATCAACACATAAAAAGTATGTGAGGCTGTGGGTATGGACAAGATTACCTGGTTCTCAGGAGAGATAGGGATGCCTAGTTCTGGGTCAAGCTGACCCCAAAAAAGTTCCCAGAATAGGCAATTGATCTTCTTTATCACTTTGTAGACAGCTAGATTCCCCTATCTTATTTTTCCCCCCTTGGTCAGAAGTGAACCAGTAAGGCCTTTGGATTCCTATAAGTAAGACCCCTGCTCCAACCCCATGATTCAAGGGATCAAAGTTTTATGTGTCCTCTGGTGCCTGGGACTGGCTGGGACCAGCAGTGCTGCCGGTGGGTCTGTGTCTGGATCCATGTGGCCATGTCCCTATTTCCTCTCTTCAAAGGAAGAAAGCACGGGATTTTTGTAAAAGGGATCTTGGAGAATGGAAGATCTTTCTAGGTATGCCCCAAAACTCATAACCCATAAAAGAAAAGATCAACATTTTAACAATACAAAATTGAGATTCTGTGTTAAAAAAAACTACCATAAAAGAAAAGACAAGCCGGAAAAAACTGAAACTCGTATTAGTGACAAAGTCCTAATTTCTCTAATATGGAAAAAAACTCCTAGAAATTAATCATATTAACACCAACAGAATAATAATCTAACAGAAAAATGGACAAAGGAAAGGGTTCAGATAAAACAATATATGGATGGCTCTAAATATGAAATGATCAACTTTACTTAGAAAAAGTACAAACTAAAATAACTCTGAAATACATATTTTTTATCTGATCCTACTAGCAAATACAACCCTTTGCTATGGTGAAATTATTAGGAGACAGGCAATCCAAATATTTATTTTTATATGCACAGATCTCTAGAAAGACACCAATGTTTGCCTCTGGGAAGGGGAGCTGATGGGGGCAGGGGATAGGGATGGGAGACAGATTTGTTTTCATTCTATGTCCTTTGGTACCTTTTGAAATTTGAAACTTGCAAATGTGTTACCTTTTAAGAATTTTATTTAAAATTATTGTAATCAATAAAAGAATATAAGTTGAAATAAATAAATAAACTCATTGCCTGAGCCCAAATCTATGTCTTCAAACTGGGTTGGAATGTGCTGCCCCCTTGCTTGGCCCATCCAAATCCTACACAAACTATAGGACCCAGTCAAGTTCTGCTTTCCCCTGGAGCCTTTCTCAATCACCTTAGCCCACACTGACCTCTCCCCTCCCTAAACAGTCATCTTCTTCTTCTACAGCCTGAGTCAAGTAAATACAGGGGGTAAAAGAACATTGAGCTAAAAATTAGAAAGGCTGAATTCTTATCTAAGGTCGAGCACTAAGTCATTTAACAAATCCACATATTTTTTGAGCTCCTGTGGGTGAAGACACTGAGAAGGTGAGAGAATGCAAGGAGGGAATTTCAAGTTCAATTAGCTCTTGCAGCAGAGGCTGCAGTGCTCTGCAAGATCCCTGTTCTCTCCTTCTTTGGCCCACAGACCTCCCCAGGCCTCCTCCTTGCCCCACTTCCTGCCAAGGGAATCTGGGCAGTAGGAGCAGGCACTATTCCAGGTCTGGTGCTCCATGAAAACTGCTTCCAAGCCTAGATCATACGCATGATCCTCTCACTCTCTTCCCACCCCCACCCCCACCCCCACCTGATGTCTGGATTTCAACATCCAAGCAATTCCAGAAGTCATGAGTTGAAGGTAATAGAACCTCTGTCTACCTGTGTCCCCCTCACTTCTCTTTCACCACAGTGGTCAGTGACAAGAGCCAAAAGTAAACCCATATTGTGTTATTTTAGGATTGTTTCTTAAAGCAGCTAATATTATGTATTCCTGACTAATATTCAAGTATGGACCTAGAGTAATAGTCCTATAAATCCAAAATTGTCCCACAATACTGGGTTTCCCTAATCAACTGGCTTTTGTGCTCTCCACAACTTTCTAACTTTCCTCAAATCAGCAAATTCCCATACACACTCTTCATTTATGTGTTTATACTACAGTGATAGGGATCTGTCTGTCCAAGGACAGAAAACCAAAACCCTATTTCTAAGCTAAGGAATCAGAACACCTCCTTAGTCATTTATTACAACTCCAGCTATATTCTTACCCAACCAAGGGTAGAGAAGAGACCTTTTTTGTCATATTAAAGTTATTCATTATGTTCTTGGTAAGCGCTGGAGTGTCACATGCATTTCTCCCCTTTCAATGGTGTCCAGTCTCCAAGGTACACTCTCTGAGAGGTTCACATGGCATCCTGATATCTACAACTATTTCCTAAATTAGAGGAAAGCTTGACATTTTGTAGGCCTGTTTCTAGCTGGCAAGACTTTCACAATGGGATGTGGACAAAGAGAATGTGGACACTGGAATTTTGAGAACATGGCCAGGGCTTGGACAACCTGGAAGCAAGTCTCAAGTCTTGATTCTACCAGTCAGTCGTCTTATCTCTCCAAGCCTCAGTTTCCTGTAAACTAGGGATGATAATAGTACCTGTCTCAGGGTCATGTTGTAATAATTTGATTAAATTTTCAGCTTCCGGGCTTCCTCGTTCCATTCTTAGCTGTTAAGACACTAGAGCTCAGAATCTGATTTTACTCTCTACTCCCTCCCGACTGTGTGGATTAAATTTTGACTGCAGTAAATGAAAATAAGAATTTGAACATTTCCAATCCAAAGAAATGGTGAGAGGGACATATAAGATTTCAAAATAAAGGACAAAATAGGCCTAGCAAGTTCTAGAGGTTACTTGCCCTACCCATGCTGCACAGTGGCATGGGACTTGGAAAGCAACCAACTCTTCAGTGAGGAGAGACCTACACACCTCAGCCCCAGCAATTTCTAAGCATCTTTGAGTGGTTGAAATGTCTGCGTCAGCTCAGGAAAGTTAAAACAGGAAGCCTGATTTTGGCTGGAGCTCTTCGGTAGATAAAAAGCAAAAGAAAGTCTGTCATTGGCTACTGGTAACATTGCATACAAGGTGACATTGCATACAGTGTCACAATAAGAGATAAGAAATATTTTTAGAAGAAAAAACACTAAAGAAGAAGAAAACTGTTGCAGAAAACAAGACACTTGCCTTGACTCTTGGCTTAGATTTAAGCAAGACAAGAAAGATAAGGGAAATAAGGTTCTGAGCCAGGCTGGCAGGAGGCCCAATTATGGGATATGTCCTAATGTTTGACAGTGCCTTCACATACTCTTCAGTTGATAGAGGCTGAATTTAGCTGCTTTGGCTAAGAAGAAGCTCCCTCTCCCGCCCCCAACAAGGGCAAAATACAAGTATATTACAGGTTGCTTGTCAGATTGAGCATTCTAAGGGGAAAGACCATAAAGCCAGAATGGCCATCCTAATGAAGGGCAATACTGGGAACTGAGTATCACAAATCGGATCTAGAGTTTTTGATGCTATTTGAAGCTAAGAGAAGAACTATGATTTTGCTTATCAGCCCCAATTGCTTTCCTTGCATCTTGAACCCTCCACTGATGTTAGGCTGGGTTAGCAGGTAGCTTATAAAACCAAGGTTCTTTTGGGGCGCCTGGGTGGTTCAATGGGTTAAGTGTCCAACTTGATTTTGGCTCAGTTCATGATCTCACGGTTCCTGAGATCAAGCCCTGACTTGGCCTCTGTACTGATAGCCTGGAGCCTGCTTGGGATTCCCTTTCTCCTGCTCCTTCCACCATCACCACCACCACCACCACCACCGCTGCCCCCACCCGCCCTCTCAAAATAAATACATAAACATCTGAAAAAACAACAGCAAGGTTCTTTCATCATCAGTGAAATCAGATAATGTGTGAAGAATGCCTTCACCTTGTGTTTGCAGTAACTCCTGCTCATGGGGTTTTCTTCAGGGCAGAGAGAGGAAGTCAACCTTGCAAACAACTGAGAAGGAACAGGCTGGGGAAAAAAAAGAGAAGAGCCAAAACTGAGATGTCAGAAGCAGAGAGAAGGAAGTGCTTGAAGACAGAGTAATCAAATATGTCCAGATCCGGAAGAGAAAGACCAAAGAGTGTCCACTACTGTGTTACTGTGGAGGTCATAGGTGCCTTAGCTCTTCTGTTAGATTGGTGGGGTCAGGACAAGATAGGAGTGTTTTGAAGGACAAATAAGCGAGGAAGTGGAGACAGCATGTGTGGAGAGCTCTTTTGAGATGCTCCTTATTTAGGAGAGCAGAGAAATGGAGATAGCTAGAGATCAGGTTAGGTCCAGAAAGGAGATTGCATTTGTTTTGTCCTGCTTTTGTTTGCTTATTTTTATTTATTTATTTATTCATATTTTTAAAGTTCTTTTTAAAATTTCTTTATTTTGAGAGAGCAAGTGTGCACAAGCAGGGGAGGGGCAGAGAGAAGGAGAGAGAGAATCCCAAGCAGGCTCCAGGCTCCAAACTCGCAGGGCCCCATTCGGGGCCTCAACTCATGGGGAAATGATGACCTGAGTTGAAACCAAGAGTCAGATGCTCAACCGACTGAGCCACCCAGGTGCCCCTGTTAGCTTCATTTTTATTTTTTTTTTAATTTTTTTTTAAAGTTTTTATTTATTTTTGACAGAGAGAGAGAGTGAGCATGAACTAGAGAGGGGCAGAGAGAGAGGGAGACAGAATCTGAAGCAGGCTCCAGGCTCTGTGCCAGCAGCACAGAGCCCGACGCGGGGCTCGAACTCACAAACCATGCGCTCATGACCTGGGTCAAAGTCAGGTGCCCAACCGACTGAGCCACCCAGGTGCCCCTAGCTTCATTTTTAAAGAGGGAGTGTCAGTTGAATTTTCAAATTGAGCAGGAGTGGTTGAAGATGCCAGAGAGGGAGAGTACAGCTGAGACTGTTAGTGTCCTCCAATAGCTTTTCTCCCAAACTTCATGGTAGTTGAATCTATGAATTTTAGCTGGGTAAATGGCCTCCTGATGGTGGTGGGGCAGGCTGCTCGGCCACCTGATGTTGACCCTGGCATAACATTTCCTCCCAGTCTGGTCTTCTCCTCCAAACCCCCAGCCCACCTCTTATCACCAACTCCTTGCAATCTGAAGTCCCAAAGCTCTCTGCTCTCTTTCTGGTTTCTCCAGAGCAAGGAGAAAGGGAATTAAATTCCTTGCCTTGTTCTGTTCCCCATCACTGTAATGACATGAAATCTACGCCTTGATTCCCCTTTCCTTTTTTTGAGAGAGAAAAAGAGCTCACATGAGCAGGGGAGGAGCACAGGGAGAGGGGGAGAGAGAGAGAGAGAGAGAGAGAGAGAGAGAGAGAGAGAATTTTAAGCAGGCTCCATGCTCAGCACTGAGTCCCAAATGCGGGGCTCGATCTCACAACCCTGGGATCATGACTTGAGCCAAAATCAAGAGTTGGAGACCCTTAACCGACTGAACCACCCAGGTACCTCTCCCCTTTCCTTTTTATTTTCAAAAACTTATTTGAAAATAAGCATACAAACCAGATATGAACACACCATCTTAACATTAGCCCTTTGCTTCTATTTCCATTCCTGCTATTACAACAATCCTATTTTTCCTTGAAATAATATGGCTATTTCCGACTTTCTAGAGGAGGGCTCAACAAACGTTTCCTGTAAAAGGCCAGATGGCAAACGCTTTGGGTTTGACGTCATAGAGTTTCTGTTGCAACAACCCAGCTCTACCATTCTGGTGTAAGAGCACATAAATGAGTGACGGTGTCTGTGTTCCAATAAAACTTTATTTATGGATATTGAAATTTAAAATTTCCAATAATTTTCATATGTCCTAATATAGCATTTTTCTGTTGGTTTTCTTTAGCCATATAAAAATGTAAAAACCATTCTTAGCTTATAGACTGTCCCAACAAAATGGCAAAAGGCCAGACTTGGCCCATGAATGGTAATTTGCCCACCCCAGTCTAGAGGTGGAACACGCAGAAAGGAAAAAACACACACACACAAAGAAAAATAGTCCAAGATATCTCATGATAGTGGAATACTGTACTGATCTTAAATTTAAAGGCAGGAGGAGTTGCTTATCACTCTTACTGTCTTGAAGTTTTCAAGGAAAGGAAGAATTCTGCTCCATTCTCCAAGAGAAAACTCTGCTGGGAGAAGACTTCTGGTCTCTTTTTCCTCTCATTGAACTTGTAACTCAGTTGGTGAGATGAGGCCCTGTTTGCCAAACCACAGCCCAGGCTCCTGGCTCTTGCTCTCTCATGGGACTTGCAGGCCCACATGGAGCATGCTCTTTCTGCACTTCTGTTCTCGAGTCAGGCCTAGATTCTCCTTCTGGAGCATCTTTGTATGTACATCCCAGGCAGTGCATAAGCCAATCCAAGGAGGAGTAAGAATAATATACTAGACTATTAGAACTGATATTTATTTTTACTTTTATTTCATTCTCAAATTTATATTCTAATAAGTTGTTAAAGAAAAACAATATGACTATAAATTTGTATATAATGTGTAAATGAAGGAACATTTGAGGACGAGTGCTCAAAAATCATTTTTTCATACGGATTTGCAAATGAAGTTTGGGTATCTTATCTCATCTTATCTTATGTGTTTTTATTTTAGATAGAGAAAGCCCAAGTAGGGAAGAGAGAAAGCCCGAGTGGGGAAGAGAGGGAGAGGGGCAGAGGGAGAGAAAGAGAGAATATTTTTTGTTTTTTTGGCAGATGCTGATTTTTTTTCTTTTTTTCTTTTTCTTTTTTTCTTTCTTTCTTCTTCTTCTTCTGTTTTTTTTTTTTTTTAAATAAATCTCAGGCAGGCTCCGCGCTCAACATAGAGCCCAATGTGGGGCTAGATCCCACTGCCCTGGGATCATGACCTGAGCTGAAATCAAGAGTCAGACCCTAACTGACTAAGCCACCCAGGCACCCCCAGGTATTACTATTTTAGAGATAGTCCTGAAATGTGTTGCTCTCCTCTCCCAGTAGATGGGCCATGGTCCAGGCCCATCTTTCAGACCTATCCCAAAGTCTAAATCTAGCTGAAGGGTGGCCAGGGGAGAATATTCATAGAAAATCTCGCAGTGCCAGAAGCTTGAGCATCCTTCTCCAGTACAATACCAGGTTGAAGTAGATAGTGTATCTCAATCCTCGTCTGCCCCTGGGCATTTATCCTCCATTCAGAATCCAGTGAAAAGCCCATGTGATTCACTGGCTCCCTGGAACTATCCAGAAGTTAGCTCTCTGCCAGTTGATATGAAAAGATACTTTGCTAAGCAGAAGAAACAATGTACTGTTTTCTCCTTTGTGTATTTTACATTACAGCCTATAAAAACAGATGGAATGGATTTACTGAATGAACTGAATTCAGTGGAGCACAAACACGCCTCAGCTTTCCTTCTGAACGCAGCCTTCATACATGCTGCACTGAATGCCCCTTTCACAACCCCTCCCATGATATCTCAAACTAATCCCTTAGATTTACAGTCACTTTCAGATAGAAAAATCATTTCAAGTTGATAATTAAAACTAAGCTTACTTCTGTGTATTGAAATGATTCATGTCTGCCTAGATCAAAACAGAAACATTTCCAATTCAAAATTCCCCCACCAGCCTTGCACTTCTAGCTCAGGCCAGTCTTGTGGTCTGGGAGCTGGTAATAATAAAAGCAGATGTGGACAGTGCTTTCATTTTCCATCCACCTCCTTCACCTCCTGCAACTGGCTCTTCCAGAGTCTACATGGGGTGTGTGGGTGTGAGTTTATAGGCGTGGCATTAGCCTGTTGTAACTGAGCTCTGCATACCCTCTGTACAGAGGTGTCTGAATGTGCCTCTCTCTTGGGGACATGTGTGGAATTCAGAGGCCCTGTAGGGATATGGACAGTGTGCAGTTCCCTGACCTGGGGGATGGGGAAGAAGTGAACAGAAAGGGGTATGCACCCTCCAGCAAATGTCCTGAGTCCCCATGTCCTCAGTTCCTCTCTAATGCAGTACACTCTATAGTCTCCTCTTGCTGGTACCAAGTGCCCCCTTGCACAAGGTCCCTTCCAGTTCAGCTCTCTTCCTTGGTATTCATGTGACTTAGACACATACCATGGACATGCACACTACCCCATCGCTGCCTTGTCTCCTTGCTCTAATGCTGAGGGCTACTCCAGCCAGCCTCCCCATCTGAAACATACAGGTGGGAGAGGAGGCAGGAGAGTCCATGTCACATATGAAGCTCTTCAAGAACTCTCTCACCATACTTGGCTCTGGTAGCTGTATCGGGATTGTGTGGGGTACAAGTTTCTGCAACTCCCCAAGGCTTTCTCCCCAAGAAAGATACCAGATTCTCAATCATTCTTAGTGGTTTCCTTAAGAACCTCCCCCTGCCGTCCACACATGTACACAAACATACACATACTTTAGAAAATCATAGTACTTGCCCCTGTGCTTTAACTGCCACAGAAGTTTTAGACTTCGTTTACATATAGACCAAAGGTAGATGTTAAGGTGAGGGTCAAAGGATCTGTTCAGCCAACTTTTAAGTAATCCTTTGGGTACATATATTGTCTAACCTTAGAGCTTTGGTCAAAATATTGAGGCATCAGAAGTCCCATTCAACACTGTATTACACACACACACACACACACACACACACACACACACACACTATGATAGAAACATTCTTGAAACATTCTAAAAACACACAAAGAAAGAAGTCATGTTTCTCTCCAAAGAAAGGGGTAGGAAGAAGTATTCTCTATTTAAAGGAAACCCTTTAAGTACTTCAAAAAAAATTTTTAACATGTGCTATACTGTGTTTGTGGTTTTAAGAAAACTGGCTTTCAAAATGAAACACATGGGGTGTGGTCCTCACACTGATGTAACAAAAAAGTGTGGGTGTTATTACTCACATAAAGCAAAGCAAGGGCTTTGTTAAAGCAACTTAGACAAGCTGATTTCAAGCAAGGGTTACAGTTTTATTTCAAACTTTCCCTAGAGGAAGCTAAGCTTCCAAGAAACACAGTTGAAAAACTTTTGTTGGGGGAATGAGGTTTTACTGAGGGGAAGGGGAGTATGTATATAAAATTATTAGATTAAATATAAGAAAAAGGCTCCTTTCTTTTTGAACAAATAAACAGTGAGCCTTTATTACACCCCAGATGCCATGCCAGGGAGCGGGGATAAAATGGAGACACTGAAAGTCTTGCCCCACCCCCCATCACTTGTGTTCTCATAGGGAAACCACTGAGTAATTGTGTAGTGCTGGGTGCTAGATGAGTGTGCTGCGGGTGGAGCATGGGAAGGGTGCCCTGTGTGTGCTAGAGTGGCTAAGGTAAAACTTGATGGACAAGGAGTTAGGCAGGTGGGGGAGGAAGCAGGTTATTAGGGCTTGCGTGACCTCAATTCCTGACAGATCACCTGGACTTTGCAATCCTTTTTTCTGTTCTCCTCCAACCACTACTTTTAACCTCAGAGGAAGCTACATCCCTTTTCTTGTGCCAGCCCAACTCTTACACATGTGCTCCATCCGCCTATCAGCTCAACCTAAAACCTTGGTGTCTTTAATTCAAGTGCTCCCTGTGTTCATTTGTCTACTTACAGATCTGAGGAGGCCACTTGGAAGCCATCAAGAGCCCTCTTCCCACAACATCCAGGTGGTTCTGTGGATGCTGCTTTCCAGGTATCTCTTTTATTTCCCCTGCCAAACACTTCTCTTTAATCCCACTCCCAAATTCATCATCTCTAACCTCACCTATTACCATCTTTACCAGCTGTTCTCTCTGGCTCTCCTGATTGAAGCTCCATAGCCTATCAGGACAAACTCCAGTAAAATCCGTTAATACTCAGTTGTCCAAATTTGCAACCAAACTCTTGAACACGTGGGCCCTGCCTACCTCCCTGCATCTCCTTGCACACCTAGCCTTCATTTAAACTTTTGGAAACCTCCTCTTTTGCATAGCATTTCACGCCTTTGGTCCTTTGCTTTTACTCTCACTTCTATTTTATTCAAGCAACCAATCTTAACGGAGGCACTGGTAGACACTGTGGTGAATACTGGGGACACAATGGGAGCAAGACTAGACATGGTCCTGACCCTCATGAAGCTTACAGTCTACTGGGGAAGGCAGGCAGCAATTAAAGAAGCACATAAACAAATGCAACTGCAATGAGAACTATGGTGGAGGACGAAGAAGAAGGAGAAGGAGGAGGAGGAGGAAGAGAAAGGGGGGAGGACAGAAGGAGGACAAGGAGGAGAGGGAAGGGAGAAGGAGGAGAAGAAAGAGGGGGAGGGGAAGGGGAAAAAGGGAAAAAAAGAAAAAATAGATCAGGGAAAGCTTCCCCAAGGAAATCACAGTTGAGCTAAAGAATGAGTAGCAGGGGTGCTCAGTCCATTAGTGCCTGACTCTTGATTTCAGCTCAGGTCATGATCTCATGGTTCATGAGTTCAAGCCCCACATCGGGCTTTGCACTGGCAGTGTGGAGCCTGCATGAGATTTTCTGCCTCTCTCTCTCTCTGCCTCTCCCCTGCTTGCTCTCTGTCTCTCAGAATAAATAAATAAATGTTTTAAAAAAGAATGAGTAGAAATTAATTAAGTGAAAGGAGAGGGCAGATCTTTTTAGGTAGAAGAAACAGCAGGTGCAAAGGCCCTGAGACATCTGGGAGCATGTTGTATAGGCTCTGAAAGATGGTTAGTGCATCTCAAACATTGAAAAGGAAGGAGAAACCTCTTCCCAATCGCATCCTCCAGGCAAATACTAACTCATATTTCAAGACTGGCCTCCTGGAAAAAATTTTCTCATCCCCATGAACCTTTTCTCTCCAGTTAGCAGGAATCAACCACTTCTTCCTTTGACCCCTACAATACCAAGAAAACATGTTGCCAAAAGCCCTTTCTTGTAGGTCTGTGCTTCATATCTGTGTCTTCCCACCAGTCCATGAGCTGTCTGTGGGAAGTACTGGGGCAGTGGTCTCTGTGTTTCAGGGTCCCTGGCACAACACTTGGTGCAGAATAGACTTCTAAGTATGTGTCACCTGAATGGCTGACTGGCTGGCTGGATAATTAATTAATTAATTATAAATGCATTTATTCCTTTGGGGATTAAGACTGAGCTCTGAGGTAATCCTCCTACTCTGGCCAGTGCCAGTCTCCAGCCTCAGCCTCACACACCTTCCAACTCCCTCCCAGGGCTCCAGGGGTCATACTGTCTTCTGCCTCAGTTCCCAAACTTGCCAGCTCTTCCCTGCCACAGGACTGTACGTGCAGTTCCCTCTGCGGGGACATTAGTCTCACTCGTCTTTGGGCCTAGTATAGACATAACTCACTTCCTAGGGAACCTGCATTAAGGCCCTCAGATCCAGGTGATACACCTCCTCTCTGCTCCCACAACTCCCCACACGTCCCCCATGGAAGCTCCTATTGGACTGGTGAGAATTGCTTAGTTACTAGTATAACAACATAGGGAAATTTCTAAATTGTATTTCTTTTAGATGCAAAATTTTTCTCTCCCTTCTGAAGGGAATTGTTGTTACTGAAAGAACTCTTTCATAAGGAATTCGGGTGGGGAGAGTGAGGTTGCATGAATAACAGTAGATGACTACAGGGCTTTTCTAGGGAGGCTGAATTCTATGAGGGTTTTGTTTAGACAAATCGGTGTGTGTGTGTGTGTGTGTGTGTGTGTGTGTGTGTGTGTGTTGAGCGAATAAATGTATGACTGCCTGGCAATAAAAGGAGCCAAGTCACTGTCTGTTAACTAAATGCTCCCTACATCTTCCATGCATAATTAAGGTGGGGGTGGGGGCAGTGAGGGAAAAGATTTTTAAAAATTCCCACATTCTTTCCTTAAAAAATTTTTTTTGAAGTTTATTTATTTTTCAGAGGGAGAGAGACAGAGACAGAGACAGAGAATGCACAGGGAAAGGGCAGAGAGAGACACAGAATCTAAAGCAGGCTCCAGGCTCCTAGCTGACAGCACAGAGCCCAACGCGGGTCTCGAACTCCCAAACCACAAGATCATGACCTAAGCTGAAGCTGGATGCTTCATTGACTGAGCCACCCAGGGGCCCCTTCCCACATTCTTTCCTTTGTCCTTCACCTCACCACAGTAAGTTCCTCTCCCCTGCAATGGATGCTATGAAGGGGGCGGCCGGGAGCCCTGGGAGCTGTACTTCATTAAAGCAATGATGGTCAATACAGACGGAAGATGAAGCTTAACAGGATGGCATCAGACACTAAACACCTCCTCGACCTACGTACTGTTTAAGTCCTTGGGATCTCACTGAATCTCACAACCACCATGCACCATTGTTATCTCCATGTCATCTAGGAGAAATCAAAGCTCAGAAAGTGATGTGTTTTTTCTAGGTCACAAGAGTGAGTGGCAGAGCCAGGATTCTAACCCAAGAGACTGAATCTAAAGCCCATCTCCATAGCCACGGTCCCTACCATGGAGGGTTTGGGACACACTGTTGCAATTGCCTGTCAGAAGATTCTATTTCTTCAGGGTCCATGCCCTTGAATCCATAGATTCCTAACTTTCTGGTACTCCCTGAAAAATCCACAAGAGGGGGACCTCTTCCCATTAGTTCTAGGCTGCTGCTGGGGTGTGGAGTTGGGGGGCAGTTCTATAGGCAGCTGGAGAGTTGGCTGGTTACCTGTATAGAATTCGAACAGGTTTCCTGAAACAATGAAGCATAAGTACCCAAGTGGTACCTGATCCAATTAGCCCAAACTAACTATGAAGTTCTCTGTCCCAACCAGGCATATTATCCCCCCTCCAATTACTCAAACCTGACACCCAATTTGCTATGTAAGCAGGGGCTGTGTGAATCTTAGATCTTTAAACACTAGGGTCCTCTCCCCTTCCCCAAGTTTTACCCATTGTCCAGTAGCCTAGGAGCCTCCAAAATAGGTTACAGAGTTTCTAAAATCCAGAGTAAAAGAATAAAGTGGCCCTTACCACTCTCACTCCTAGCCCCACAGTGCTCTGCTCATAACGACTCTTAGGCCATAGGATATCCAAGTTGCATTTACGTCCTTTCTTAAGACGGACACTAGGAATAGGAGCGTGGTGGACACTGCTGTAGGTCGCCCAGGTTCCCTTCAGGAATGAAGGACTTGGTCCCCCAACTGTTGGGGGTGCTGCTGGAATATGGTCCTCAATGATGAGCTCATAAAGGGGTCCCCACCTAGGAAAGTCACCTTGTCCGAGGTCATACCCCCTTTCTGAAGCATCCTAAGACCAATCAATTTAGGAGGGAGCAAGGGCTCAGTCCCCGTGATTCAGCTTGGAACTCTGAAAGGTCTTGTCAGCTTCAGAACTCCCTTGAGGGTCGGCTGAGTCCTCTGTAAAGACTGCATCAACATTCGTCCTCTCCCGCTGCCCAGTCCTACTTGTTTCCTTTCCTTCACAGGAGGCGATCCTGGGAGCACTCCCTAATAAACCTCCCATCTCAGGGAGTACCTCCTTAGGGAGGTAACCCAAATGCAGCAGCTGGTGCCAGGATGCTCCAAGAAGGCAGATGCTAAAATGGGATTTTAGAGTGAGATCACTTGCCACACAGCCGACAGGGACCACAGCATCAGTTGGGTGGAGTTGGAGAGTCCCTGGTGAACTGGGATGGTATGCTGGTGCGAAGAAATGCACTGGCTGGTTCAGTGAATCAGACTTTTGAGAAACATGAGGGAAGTTGTAACTATAAGAATAAGGAAATTGAGGGACACCTGGGTGGTTTAGTCAGTTAAGCGTCTGACTTTTGCTCAGGTCATGATCTCACAGTTCGTGAGTTCAAGCTCTACCATTAGGCTCTGTGCTGACAGCTTGGAGCCTGGAGCCTGCTTCAGATTCTGTCTCCGTCTCTCTGCCCCTCCACTGCTGGACTCTCTCTCTTTCTCAAAAATAAATAAACATTAAAAAAAATTTTAAAAAAGCTATGAGTGATCATAGCTAAGCTCAACTGATGCTCTAGAAAAGAGCAATGAAAAGTATAAAATAATTTATCAGCAACTAAAAGCATGGAGAAAGTGACAGCCTGCACAAAGTGAGGCAGAAATGCCATAATTGACAGGAAGGGTAAAAAGGCTCAGAAAGTGGGTGTCAGGAATGGATATACTTTATAAGGTTGGAAAAGTGATGAAATAACTATATTCCATGGGATACATAATTTTCCAAAATAATAAGGAATGTTTGGTAAGAGGGGTACCAGCATCACCAAGACATTCCATAATGGTCCTCCCATACAGACCAAAGCTGATGGTAGAAAACACTACTGTTAAGCTGGTGGGCTCACTGACAGCAATAGAAATGATAGGAGTCTCCTCCCAAATAGAGGCCAGGTGGCAGCATTAATCATTAGAAACCACTTACCAAATCTGATACAGTTTTTTGCCAAATGTCAAATGTCTAGGCTGCCAGCAGCCAAATTGCTAGCAGCAAAAACAAGCTAAATCTCCAAGACGGCACCATACCTTGAAGAGACCAACTAGCCCCTTGGTGGCCAGTTGACTACATTGGATTCCTTCCACTCTAAAGGGTGAAGTAGTTTTTTCTATCAGGAAAAGATACATATTTCAGGCATGGTTTTACCTTTCCTGCCCACTGGGACTCAACCATCACCATCATCCAAGAGCTTACAGTATTTGAACAACAGACATGGGATCCCATCACATCAGACCAAGGACCCAGTCTTTGGCAAAGAAGGTGTAAAGTGGGCCCATGACTAGGGGACCCACTGGTCACATTACATATCACACAACCCAGAAACTACCAGCCTGATACAGTGATGGGATGGGCTGGTGAAGGTGTAGCTAAAGCATAAACTTGAAAGTGATACCTAGAGAAGACAGCATGCCATCTTCCAGCATGCAGTGTCCACTTTAAAACAGCAACCTTCATATGGTGCTGTGTGCCCAACAGATAGAACTCATGAGTCCAAAAATAAGGGAGGAAACAGGAATGGCCCTTCTTACCATTACTCCTATGATCCACCTGGGGAATTTGTGCTTCCTATCCCTACAACTCTAGGCCCCACAGGTTTAGACGTCCTGATTCCCAAGGGAAAATGTGTCCAACAGGAGACAGAGCATGGCTACTGCCCAGGAACTTTTGGCTCCTTGTGTGAAGGGACCAGGTGGCGAGAAGAAACATCACCATCTTGGCCACGGAGTGGATCCTAATTACAAGAATAGAGGAGGCAGGGCAGCAGCTACATAAAAAAGATGCAGGGGAAATAGTTTGGCACCAGCTTGTCCACTTGGGAGCCTCTTGATACTCTCCTCCTCTATTTTGATGGTAAAATAAAAAATGCAGCAGCAATGGCTTGAGGGAGGCACGGATACCAGATGCTCACACACCTCAGGAATAAAAGTCTGAATCACGCCATCAGGTAAATCCACTGAAATCAGCAGAAGTGCTAGCTAAGGAGAAAGGAAATCTAGAATGTATAGTAAAAAAGGAAAATGATGGATATCCCCTGCAATCCTGATACCAGCTACAGTAGTCGTAATTCTTCATACTAGCTTTCCTTATTTCTAAGTTTCCACCATGAAGAGAGGCTCACCACAATGCTGGGGAGCTGCTCCCAGAACTTACATGAAGAAATGGATCCAAGTGGCACACGAGCCGGATGGACTGTGGTAGACACTGTCACTGCCACCCGGTCTCCCTTCAGGAATGAAGGACTTACTCTCCCATCTGTTAGGAGTGCTCTCAACAGAAAGCCCTCAGCTCTCAGCCCCTACAGGGATTTCCCCAAAGGAAGCAAGCCCCCTCATGCCATTTCAGGACAACTCAGAAGGGTTGTCCCAGCTTCAGAACTCCCATTGAGTCTGCTGAGGTCTCTACTGAGGTAGTATCAAAGCTCAACATGTCCCTCTGTCCAATCTCTCCCATCCTTCCACAGCTGTAGATTCCAAGAGCACTTCCGAAAAAATCTTTTTAACTTTTTTTTTAATGTTTATTTATTTTTGAGAGAGACAGACAGACAGACACAGCATGAGCAGGGGAGGAACAGAGAAAGAGGGAGACTCTGAGCTGTCAGCACAGAGCCCAAAATGGGGCTCGAACCCACGAACCATGAGACCGTGACCTGAGCTGAAGTCAGAAGCTTAACCGACTGAGCCATCCAGGCACCCCTCTTTTTAACTTTTTTTAATGTTTATTTATTTTTGAGAGAGGGAGGGAGAGAGGGAGAGAGAGAGAGAGTGTGTGTATGAGTGGAGGAGGGGTATAGAGAGAAAGAGACACCAGAATTCGAAGCAGGCTCCAGGCTCTGAGCTGTCAGCACAGAGCCCAACATGGGACTTGAGCTCATAAACCACGAGATTATGACCTGAGCAGAAATCAGACACTTAACTGACTGAGCCACCCAGGTGCCCCTGAAGAAATCTCTTGCATTTTCGTCTCTGTCTAAGAATCTAATTCAATTCCTGGAGAACAATGTCATCCATGTCAGGGGAAGAGGGGCTTTTGATCGCCTACTCAGAAGGATAAGGCTGTTTGATACGCAGCAATGATGGTTCCACCAAAACCAACTATATGAAACAATTCTTCAAAGAGAATTGGGCAAATGAGCAAGGAGAGAGGGAGCAAGAAAGGTATTGTTAAGGAAATAGGATGTGAAAAAAGGAAAGGACTTCATGGGATAAGATCTTGGAGAACAGGCGGAATTTGGGCCCTGAGGGTCATCAATGTCCTCTGACACAGGAAGGACAGAGACTGAAAGCAGTAACAGTTAAGGAGAAATGGGGCTACTTGAAATCCTCTTCTCAATAACCATGTAAAGATGTCCATCCTGCTGTCCATCAAGATGACCTTGACTCTCCCCTTTGTGTCTCCCCATTCTCTTGCTAATCTAATGTTTTTATTAATATCAATAAGACCCAAGAAGGGAAGCTTAGACACCAAATTTGATAAGCCATCTTGGACTGATTTTGCAGCAGAAAAGTTACATGGGGGGAGGGAAGGGGGCATGCAAAAGTGGTACCCACGTAAAAACAGCCTTTTAACCCTTAACCATAGTGTTTACCATGACCTGGGAAATGGGCATGTTCAGTTGGAGAATATAAAGCCAGAGTCATCATAAAGCCAACCCTACATGGCTTACATACAAACCAGATCAGTTGCTTGATGTAGGGTGTTCCACTTGATGTTTATAGGGATTGTGTATAGTGTCCCTTGTCAGGGTGAACAGACCTCACAGTGGCTTTTATCCAATCCAGCAGGCTGGTCATTTCCTCGGGAATAATCCTCTGTGTATTTGTATGGCCATCCGCGATTGTTCCGTAGTGAGCTATGGGTCCAGTAACAACCCAAACGTGCTCTTCCATGCTGAAGCATGTAAAAACAAAGATGCTGCCCCTAAGTTAGTCACTCTCACAATCCATTTCAGTAAAGGTTCTTCAGGAAGTGGATGATACTAATCTACAAAACAAAACAACTCCCTCACATGATACCTCCTGGTTTAAGTAGTTTCTTGGTTTTGTCCTCTCCCCATGTGGTCCATCTTCTTGTGACAGGGTCTTGGAGGTAATCTCAATTGTCCCCACATAAGCCAAAACTCAGACTAACCAAAATCTGAACTTGGTCTGGCATCAAGGTCTCACCCAGCACTCTTTCTTTCTTTCATTTTAGCTATTACAGATAATAGTAACCAAGAGATTATATAGTTTGGGGGTGTGGCTCAGTCAGTTAAGCATCAAACTTCAACCAATCTGGCGGTTGGTGAGTTTGAGCCTCACATTGGGCTCTCTGCTGTCAGTGCCGAGCCCACTTTGGATCATCTGTTCCCCTCTCTGCCCCTACTCTGCTTGTGAGTGCTCTCTCTCTCTCTCTCTCAAAAATAAATAAACATTTATTTTAAAAAGAGAGAGAGATTATATAGTCGCTTTTCTATTAGTTTCCATTTCCTTAAGTATCCAGGGAATCATTTCCCCAGGAGTTGGATCCAACTCTAAATTCCATTAGTAAATTTTACCTTTAGTAATTGATTATAACACAACTGCTGTTTGATACTATGGGTGACTATGTGAACATCGCCACTCAGGAATCAAAGGTTCCTCATCCTCTCCTCCACCCGTTCAACCTCTTTTCCCAAAAATGTCATGTTTCCAATGAGCCAGGCTAGCAAATCCTACTTCTTTATGTTTTTTATTTTATTATTATTTTTAGCAAATCCTATATTTTTTAATGTTTATTTATGTATTTTTGAAAGAAGAAGAGAGAGCACAAGCAGGGGAGGGGCAAAGAGAGAGAGAGAGACACAAAATCGGAAGCAGGCTCCAGGCACCGAGCTGTCAACGCAGAGCCAACGCAGGGCTCGAACCCATGAACCATGGGATCATGACCTGAATGGAAGTCAGACGCTTAACTGACTGAGCCACCCAGGCACCCTAGCAAATCCTACTTCTGACACCACTTCTGGTGACACAGCAACTCGACAATTCTCCAAAACCAACTGGCTATACAGCAATTCAATTACATTCTGACACGACCTGGAGTTAGCATCAGATCCCACAAATTAAAGAACTAGTCCCACAGAAATGCCCAGCTTCAGATGATAGTCGCAAGCTCCAGGTTTCCACCTGTGCTTCTGATCATCCAGCTATAAATGAGGTTCCAGGTCATTCCCCTCAGGTTTGATATTTTGCTGAAACAGCTCACAGAACTCAGAAAACACCTTATTTACATTTACCAGTTTATTATAAAGGGTACAGTCAGAAATAGTCAAATGGAAGAAATCCACAGGACAAAGCACAGAAGGGGGGGATGTCATGAAGCTGCCATGTGCTCTCCAGGTGTGCCACCCTACTAGCAACTCCTTAAATTCACCAACAGAAACTCTCAAAGAGATAAGAGAGCTCAATCTCCAGTCCTCCTCCCTTCCCTGTAGGTTGTTGAGGGTGGAGCTGAAATTTCTCATCCTCTAATCACTTTGTCTTTAAGTCACCGGCCCCATCCTGAGGCTCATTAGCATAAATCTAGGTGAGATCGAAAAGGGGTAGTATAAATAACAAAAGCACTGGATCACTCAGGAAATTCAAAGGGCGTTAGGAGCTCAGTACCCAGAACAGGAATTCGAGCAAAGACCAAATATACTTCTTATTATACTACAATTACTCTAAGATGATGCCCACAGAACTGAGGAAAAGAGTTCCTTGAAATTCTCAAAGGAAAGAACTGACAGGACTTTGGTAGCTCTGTAGGTCTTGGAGAAGCACTCTAAGGGTTAAACAGCTCAGGTTTTAATTGCTGTCCTGCCACTTAACTTCCCAATGCTTCATTTTCCCCATGAAGTAATAACAGTATTATACTTACTTCTTGGGGTTGTTCCAGGTGAAGATAGTAACTACGAAGTGTCTGGATCCGTGCCGGAGCAGGCATAGAGCTCAGTAAATGTTAGTCTCACCATCATGGATACACGGGACACCCAAGCTAGTTCATATTCCTGGCCCTCCTCGCTGTATGATCTGTACTCCTTAGTCACTTCTCCATCTCTGAGCCACAGTTTCCTCATCTATAAAGTAAATGTATGGGTGTCCACACGAGTTCAGGGCCTTTCCCTTCAGGACCTCTGCATCAAATGTTACTCAAAGATTCTCAGTCAGGGTGACTTAAGGCTCCTGGTGCTTGTGGCAGAACAGGGAAGATGGAGGGGAGGCGCTCTCCGGGACTCAGTGTGAGAATCCCTGCCCTATCAGGGCGTGCTGTCCCCCAAACTTCCTTCCCTAGTGGTGGGCCAGTAGTGTGCCAGGTGGACCTGGCAATGAGCTATTCGAGGAATTTAGTCCAAGTTTGAAGAGAGTACGCACCCAGGAGCCTCCGCAAGCCTTTCACCAGCCACACTTGATTGGCTCCACAGAATGTATATGGGCTGCTACAGCGACCTCCCGCGGTTTAGGGCGCACACAGCTTCCCTCCGCTCAGATGCGCGCGCAGTAGCAACAGGACAGGGGCGGGGCATGAGCCGAGGCGGGGCATGGGCGGGACACGGTGCGCTCCGCCCCCTCAGCCTCTCCGGTGCAGTCCCGGATCCGGGCTGCTGGGGAGATCAGCTGCTGGGGAACCCAGGAAGAGGAAGGGGAGGAGCTGCCTTGCGGCTGGACGCGGAGCAGTCAGCCGACTGCCCCGGGGGTTAGTCGGCAGTCCCTGGCGCTGCCTGGCGCTTTGAGAGCCAGCCAGGGCCGAGACCGGCGGGACCCGGACGGGCGAACTAGCCCTGTCAAGGAAGCCGGGCAATGCCCCGCCACGGAGCATCTCCCGGCCAGGGTCATCCCAGGTCCGGTCCGGAGCAAGAATCGGACCGGACCCGACGGTCCTCCAGACTGAGGCTCCAGTGGATGGGCCTGCCTCTGGCTCTGGCTCTGGCTCTGGTTCCCTGGGCCCCGGCCGGGGCCCACCCTCTTCCCACCCAAAGCCATCCCGTCGGTCGCTTAGTGCCCCAGCTCCGTGACGCCTTTGGGTGGTGGAACCTCACCTGCCCAGTCTGCAAAAGCTTGTTCACCGCTATCGACTTCGGGCTGAAGGTGAGCGCTTAAAGGGCCTGCAGTGGAACAGCCAAGGGAGCGCTGGCAGGGTCGGGGGGTGGAGGGGCTGGGGCTGGGGTCCTGAAGAGCATCCCTGATGAAGAGGCTGGAGGATACAAGCCTTTATCGGATTTGCTCTCCTTTAGGGACACCCATGACTAAACGCCACCACTACCTCCATTGTGACCTTGTGAAGTAAGGAAAGAGTGCAAATTATATGCCGATCACTGTCATTTTGAACAGGTCAGGTCTGTGAGGTGTTTTCATTTCAGTTGTTACCTTCATTTTCCAAATGAAGAGCATCTAGGAGAGGTGAAGTAACTTCACTGAGGGCATATAGGTGGCGACAAGGGGAAGGGCTGGAACTCCTTTCCTGGTATATCTGACTCTGAATCCCACTGTGCCTTACATTTGGCATCTCTAGTCCAGAGCACCATGCCTGTACTAGCTGCTCAAAAGGGGCATGAATTCTGAAAGATCCAAGGGTCTGGGACTAGATAGGGCTGCCCTGAACCTGATGGAATGATGATGAGTGCTAGTTGGTAGGTGAGTTTTGCAGGTCTCTCCAGGGAAACAGGGCCTGCCTTTGTGTGTGTCCCCAAACTCTGGACAGCCATATTGCCCAGCCCAAATTTCCAGGCACTCCGCAGACAGTGACTGAGGAAGCCAGCCAGACAAGCAAAAAGCCTGAAATGCCATTGCCTACTGAGCTGAAGAGGAAGTACTGGCCTGGTGCTGCCTGAGTCACAGGGCAATATCTGCAGGGGTCAGGGAGTGCACTGAAGTCTCTTCACCACAGTGGCACTGAGTCTGGCCTGGCCTCAGTTCGGATATGGAGGCACAGATGGTGGTAGCCTGGGGGTTGGCCTGGTCCTTGTGCTGTCTCTGACCTCTCATCACTGGTTCTTCCCATCACAGAAGGAGTCCGGTGTGGCCTGGGTGGGCTCCATGGCCACCAAGCTCTGCAAACTGCTGAAGATAGCACCGCCCACTGTGTGCCAGTCAACTGTCCAGCTCTTTGAAGATGATGTGGTGGAGGTGTGGACACGCTCAGTGCTGAGCCCATCCGAAGCCTGTGGTCTGCTCCTGGGCTCCACTTGTGGGCACTGGGACGTCTTCTCATCTTGGAACATCTCTTTGCCAGCTGTACCAAAGCCGGCCCCACAACCACCCAAGCCCCCAGCCCCAGGTGCCCCTGTCAGCCGCATTCTCTTCCTTACTGACCTGCACTGGGATCATGACTACCTGGAGGGCACAGATCCTGACTGTGAGAACCCACTGTGTTGCCGCCGGGATTCTGGTCTGCCACCTGCTTCCCGCCCAGGTGCTGGATACTGGGGCGAGTACAGCAAGTGTGACCTGCCCCTGCGGACCCTGGAGAGCCTGTTGAGCGGGCTGGGCCCTGCCGGCCCCTTTGATATGGTGTACTGGACAGGAGACATCCCCGCCCACAATATCTGGCACCAATCACGTCAGGACCAGCTTCGGGCCCTGAGCACCGTCACAGCCCTTGTGAAGAAGTTCCTGGGGCCAGTGCCTGTGTACCCTGCTGTGGGCAACCACGAGAGCACACCTGTCAATGGCTTCCCTCCCCCCTTCATAGAGGGCAATCACTCTTCCAGCTGGCTCTATGAGGCAATGGCCAAGGCATGGGAGTCCTGGCTGCCTCCTGAAGCCCTTCACACCCTCAGGTAGTTGAAGTCCATGGAAACCCACGAAGGGAAAAGAAAGTGGATGATAATGAAGGGAGCAGGAGACCTGGGAATCACCTGTAACTCTTCTAGCATGAGTCTTCAGCTCTTTTCACTGGCTCTGACCCCACCCTCCACCTCTGCCCTTATGTCTGTCCAGCCACTCTCCCTCTCAGGACTGAACAGCATACCCTCTCCATGCTGGTCTGTGTCTTTGCTCATGTTGGCCATCTCTAAAACGCCTTCCCCACCCCCAACATTAACATTCCAACTTTTCCAGGCCCAAATCATATTCCTTCTGAATCCCCCTTGCTTCCCATTATAGTTCTCTTTTATCTCTCCCCTGAACTCCTAGAGCCCTTAGCCTTCTGAACCATTTGCCTCAGTCATATGGGCCCTATAATCAGTGCTGTTTGGTCTTCTGCTGGAATGTGAGCTCCTTGGTAGGGATGATGGCCCGTACGCCTCTGCCCTCCAACCAAATACTTAGTACAGGACTGCGAGAACAGGACTGGGATTATGAATGAGTGTTGACCCTTCGTGTTCACTTTGTTTCAGAATTGGGGGGTTCTATGCCCTTTCCCCTCGCCCTGGCCTGCGCCTCATCTCTCTCAATATGAATTTTTGTTCCCGTGAGAACTTCTGGCTCTTGATCAACTCAACAGATCCTGCTGGACAGCTCCAGTGGCTGGTGGGAGAGCTTCAGGCAGCTGAAGATCGAGGAGACAAGGTGAGGGAAAGTGGGGAGAACATGGTGGATAGGTGCTCCATGGGAGTGGGGTGAGAAGCAGGCCCTTTATGACCAGACTCCTATCTAAGCCAGAGCATCTGTGAGCAGAGAAGCCTGGTTTTCTGAAGTTCCCAACAATAAGATTCCCTGGGAGTTCAGCTCCTGGTCCCTCTTAGGAGCTCTCATTCACTCCCCATCTATGACCACCAATACCAGCTGTTGTAGGAGTGGTGAGTACCAGCTCTCCTGGCCAGGGCTGTCTGGACCCCTCCTTGTCCTCATAACCTTTCTTTTTCTTTTTTTTTTTTTAATTTGAAGTTCTAATTGACTTTATTGAACAATTGATGAATCAAGCAGCATCCCATCTAGCCAACAGAGAGTCATTCTCCCTGATAACCTCCCTTAACTCTCCCTGCAGGTACATATAATTGGGCACATTCCCCCAGGGCACTGCCTGAAGAGCTGGAGCTGGAATTACTACAGAATTGTAGCCAGGTAGGAGGGAGGTGAGAAGAGGGGTGGATGAAGAGTCTGAAGTTCATTTGGAAATTCCTTTGAGTATTTTTATCATTCCTGCTGCCCCATTGGGATAGAGACGTTACTTACTTCAATGTGTGGAGAAAGAAAGCATCCCATCTCCTCAGATCTCTTCCCTGTCCCTAAAACCTTCTGAATCTAATTAGTGTCTTCTGGCCAGGTATGAGAACACCTTGGCTGGTCAGTTCTTTGGCCACACCCACGTGGATGAGTTTGAGGTGTTCTATGATGAGGAGACCCTGAGCCGGCCACTGTCTGTAGCCTTCCTGGCACCCAGTGCCACCACCTACATCGGCCTTAATCCTGGTGAGTGATGTGGGAGTTGTTGAGATAGAGGAAGCAGACACAGTCGGGGCCAAGGCTGGCAAGGGGCAGGTGGGACATGTGATCTCTCCCTGGAGTTGCCTTGGCTCTTTCCCTTTCTAGTCAGCCCTCCCTCCTTGCAGGTTACCGGGTCTACCAAATAGATGGCAACTATCCGGGGAGCTCTCATGTGGTCCTAGATCATGAGACCTACATCCTGAACCTGACACAGGCTAATGAACCAGGAGCCACACCACACTGGCAGCGTCTCTATAGGGCTCGAGAAACCTACGGGTTGCCCAATGCACTGCCTGCCGCCTGGCATGACCTGGTGTACCGCATGCGGGGTGACACGCAGCTATTCCAGACCTTCTGGTTTCTCTACCATAAGGGCCACCCCCCCTCAGAGCCCTGTGGCATGCCTTGCCGCCTGACTACTCTGTGCGCCCAGCTCTCAGCTCGCTCAGATACTCCTGCTCTATGTCGCCATCTGGTGCCGAATGGAAGCCTCCCTGATGTCCAGAGCCTGCAGCCAAGGCCATCTTTCTGCTAGTACCCCCATGGCCCAGATTTGGGAAAGTGCAAATCTTAGAAATGGTGCAAAGACTCCAGAAGACAGCTGTGGTAAGAAGAGTGTCTGGTGGAAAACCCTGTCCCTGGGCCCCAAGCACACCAGGGAAACAGGACTTTCTTTCATGGAGCTGGTTTGGCAAGATACAGGAGAGAAGGCAGCTGCTCTGCCTGTGCCCAGCATCTAAGCTGCCCTGGGACTGCTGCCTTTCATGACTGTGGAACAAAGGTCCAAGTTGGTACTGCCCCAGCAGGCCACGCAGGAACTCTCACCCCAGGCCTGTGCTGGCCAGCCAGGAACCCTGTACTGCTGCTGCTGCCTGGTTATCAGGCTGTTAAAATAAAGATAAGAGACTTGGACTCCAGACCCCTCTGTAACTGTCCCACTTTCTTCTTTTAAAGCAGGCAAGGGAAGGGGGCTCTGGGAATATAATCCTAACTGAGGGATCAGGGTACTGGGGGTGATGGTTTGGTGTAGGCACAGGAAGGCACACAGCTTAGCAGGGCAGACAGACTTTATTAGTGATATCAGTACAGCAGAGGTGCCCATGGAACAGTGGGGAGGGGACCCATGCCTGGACCAGTCCCCCTTCTGCACCTGCCGGACCCTACCAAGATGGGGCCTGGCCTAGACCAGTTCCTCCTGCTCCACCTGAAATGGGGTGGAGAGCCTGGGGCTGGCCTTGCTTCCTGCTCCTCTTATCAATCCAGTATTGTTACTTCCTTGCCGGGATTAGGTCTCTCTCTCCCCAGCCCCTAGGCAGGGAACCCAGCTACTGGGGATGGGCAGCTTTGCAGGGGCCTGAAGCCTAACAATAGCCTCTAGGGCCCCTCCCTGCCCCATACCCTTGAGTTCCCTGGGGCCCAATGCAAGCAGGTGAAGGGAGGACTGAGGACTTCAGGGGCTATGGGCCCCCAGGCGTTTGGGCTTGAGGGAACCCCACAGCGACTGAACGCCCCTGCGGACAGTCCACCCTACACGGCGGGCAACGGACTCAGCAGGGGGTGCCGGGAGGCAGGAGGTGGAGGCCTGGGAGCGTGCATCCAGACACTTCTGGTAGCGGAGCTGCAAAGAGGCAGGTGTGGCAGTCACTCTCCAGCCTGCCCCATGTAGGGTGGGCATCACCACTCCACCACCCTACCTGCTTACCATGCAGGCAGCCTGCACGGCCTCTGAGAGGCTGGCAGCATTAGGCTCGCACCAGAACATGTGGCAGCAGAAGGAGGCTGGGCCGGCAGCCATGATGAATGCAAATGTGTGGACATCTCTGCCCACAGCCAGGAAGGAGAGGAAACGCACCCGACATTCTCCCAGTACTGCTTCCGTCTGGAGGGAGGAAGCCAATGAGAAAGGAACAGCCCAACCCTCTCTTCCACTGGGCACATCCACCATACTGGCAGCTCTTCCTCCATCATCCCAGGCTCCCCTCCATGGCGAGGCACAGCCATGCCTTCTCCCATCCCAGTCTTTACCTGCTGATGCAAGATGGTAAGAGTAGCAGGGGCCACGCTGACGTGACTTGGGGTCCACTGTTCACGGCTACTAGAGGACAGGACTGATTCCAGGGCCCCATTTATCACATCTACCCCTGGAAGACATAGACACAAACATGATACCACTAGGGGTGGGGAGAGGATACCCCAGGGCCTTTGCTCCATCCCCATTTCACCAATTTACAGTCCTGGACAATGCTGCACAGGTATCCCTTCCTTGGTGCCCTCTTTCTTGGCTTCAGTGATTTAGCACTTTTCTGGTTTCTTCAATATTGAATCCTAGGCTTGGTTTTCTTCACTTGATTCTACCTCTTCCTTCAGCCTCCTAAATGAGCTGATCCCCCAAAGCTCTGACCTCCCCACATCTTGGTTCTCAGTGTTCACCCACCTTCAGACATTCCACTGTGTCACACCACAACTCCCAAACCAGCTCCTAAAGGCCACTCCTCTCCCAAAACCCAAACTTTGTTTTGTTTTGTATCTGCTTGAGGTACATTGACTTTTATGTCCCACCGTGCTAAGCCATTACAGTGCACAATCGCATTTACACCTAGGATAATCTCCCAATTGATTCTTTTATTACCATTTTACAGACAAAGAAATTGATACTTAAAGTTCCCTTCTTTATGTTCCTAGTTTTCAGAACTAGAAGGACTGTCAAATCTTACCTGGATTCAGTAATTTCAGTAATTTCTATAATGTGCTCAAAGGAAGTAACGCAAGGTTCCTGGCTTTTAGATCAATCAACTTCCCCCTGTAACACAGCGGTTTCCTCCATCTTGAACTGTCATTAAACCCTTCATTCCTGCATTCCACTTTTGCCTTCATTCAGCAGAATACCAAGGCAGGAGAAGCGCATGGTATGGTGGAGCATGGGTGCTGGTCCCTGCACTACTCATGAACGGGCAGTGTGATCTACTGGTCTTTACCTTCGCAGCTAAGAGGTTAGAGTAAGCAGTGCCAAAGTGAAGGCACGCAGCCCTGTGAGCCACTCCTGGGCCCTCTTGCCCCTCTCAGTGCCTCTGGGCTCCCATAGGAGCAGACCACTTGGACCCTTTGTGGGCAGAAGACAAGGAAGAGGACAAATGTCTTCCTCAAAAGTCCTCCCTCATCTTGGCTTTGCTCATCTTACCTCTGGCTGGATCAAGGCCAAACTCCTCTCCCAAGCATGCAAGGCCTCCAAAAACTGGCCTCATCTGAGCTGTCAAGCCTTATATTTTACTGCTCCCTGAGCTTCAAACGATTTATGTAGCATTTATTAACATCTAATCCTGGCAAATGCCCTACTAGGCAGATGGGGAATACAGCGTAAGAGAAGAGGATACCCTCAAGGGACACAGACTGTAACTGTGGAAAAGCCTCTGTTTGGAGTACCCTTTCCCTCTTGACCGAGAAACTCCCAATATTCATCCTTCGCGGTTCATCCAAGCCCCACCCAGAAGCCTTCCCTGTGGCAGGGCAGAGAGAGGATGTTGTCGGAACAACTCTTAGCACATCTGGTAACTCCTGGAAAACCTTTCTCCACACTGGGCTGTGGCCATCTCAAAAACAGAAGCCAAGTTTAATTCACCTCCGTGTCCCCAATCCTAGCACAGGGCTTATATACTGAAGGAATTCCAGATGCATGAGCAAGTCACCCTCAAGGCAACATGGGCAAATGCACCCAAACTATATAACCAAGTAACCTAGGAGCCCACAGAACGGCGACAACGCAGGGTCACGTCCGATTGCCAAGGGCTGTGGAGTTTTCGACATTTACGCCACTCAGTGGAAAATCTTGAAGACCATGAGTGTGAACAAGATATCAAAGTCAGACTGCTTAACAAGTTCATGGGGCTGTGTTAGTGGGGCCTGGCCTCAGAGTATGGGGAGGATCAGTGTGGAGGGAGGGAAAGTAGTGGAGCAACATGGCCTAGAAAAAGTCTGCCATATTTGGTAACAATTCAGGAGTGAAACCTACACCCTGACCGCCACCCCTGCACTCCCAATTCCCCTTTTCCTGTGCATTTTTTTTTTTTTTTCAGATCAATTGTTGCCTTTCAACATAGTATGTAATTTCGTTATTGCCTGTCTCTCCTGGCTAGAATGTCAGCTACCTGAAGGCAGTAGTCTGTCAGTTTTGTTCATTCATGTATACCAAGAACCTAGAATAGTGCCTGGCACAAATCAGGCATTCAATACTTATTCATTGAATAAATGAATGATTAATGAGTGAATATTGCAGCTTCAGGAAGGATCAATGTTAAACTCCTGGAGGTTAAAAAGGGAGCATAAGACAAAGCAGGAAGTGAGGTTAGGGACTCAACAGAGCAGACCCATCGAGGTGACATTCATTATTTCATTTGTTTGTTTGTATATCCATTCACCAGACATTTTTGAGTTCTTTCTAAGTATCTTTTGATGTGACACCTGACCACATCTTGACGCAGTCTCTTTTCCTCTGGCCTCTTTCCTGCTGCTCTCACTATCCTTATCAACTTCATCCTCCTATACTGTCTGTTAAATGCTGGAGGGCCTAAAAGCTAGGCCTAGCCTCATTTCTCTTTTCATGGTGGGCTACCTACTTTCTGGGGTCGGTCTTCTCCACAGGCATGGCTTCGATTACCTCTATAACCCAATAATGCCACATTTGAATCCAACCCAGACCTCTCCTCTGTGAATTCAACTGCCAACCTGAGTTTGCCACTCAGCTTCCCTGAGGCACATCAAAATTGGCATGTCTAAAACTGAACTCCAATCTCTATACCGAAACTGGCCTCTTCCAAAGTCAGCTACCTTTAGAGAATGACACCACCATCCAGTTAGTTTCCAAAGCCAGGAAGCCAGGAGTCAGCCTGAATGCCTCTGTCCCTCCTCTCACATTCAGTCAATCACCAAGATATTTGATTTTAATTGTCTAAACATCTCTTGAATCTGCACAGTCTTCTTCATTTGCACCATAATCCACAATATTCTTCTTACTGGCCATGACTACTCCAAGACCCTCCCAACTGAGTTCCTCACGTCCACCTCCACCTGCTAAACATCTTTCTCCATGGCATAGCCAAAGCAAGCTTTTACAAAATTCTAATCTGATTATGCCAAGAAGAGGAAACTCTTCTATAGCTCCTTGCTGCTCTTAGGATGAAGACAAATCATTAATGTAGCCTATGGGGTCCCACAGGGTCTGACTGCTACCCAGCTCCCGGTTTCATCTGGCACCAATGGCCTTCTCTCAATGCCTTTGAAGTACCAAAGTGCCTCCACTATGGGTCCTCCCCTATACTGTTCATTTTGCCTGGAATGATCTTCCCCTGCTTTATTCCCATCTCTGTCGCACTTCACCACATTAGCTCCTATTCACTTTTTGGCCTTAGTTCAAATATCACTTTCTCAATAAAGTCTTTTTTGACATCCTAAACTAAATGAAGTTCCTCTGTTACAAGTTTTATGGCACCTAGCTACTTTCTTCCAATGAATGCTCATTAGTGATTATACATTTATTATTAATATGATTATTTGATTAATTTGTATTTTTTTTCTGCTGTAACCTCCATGAAAGCTGTGGCCATTGTTCTCCCAGGACCTAGCCCATAGTGGGCTTCACAGCTATTTGATAGGCAAATGAACAAATAAATAACAGGTACTGTGAAAGCACCAGAAATATAAGTGAGGACCCAGATAGTTTCTACTCTCAGTCTCCTTAACTACAAAATGGGTATTACCAAAAATCTCAACTTCACAGGATCTTAATCTTAAACTTAAATGACTTAAATGACTTAAACTTAATCTAAAACTTAAATGACAAAGGGGTGCCTGGGTGACTCAGTTTTAAGCATCTGACTACAGCTCAGGTCATGATCTCGTAGTTCACAAGTTCGAGCCCCGCGTTGGGCTCTGTGCTGACAGCTCAGAGCCTGGAGCTTGCTTCGGATTCTGTGTCTCCCTCTCTCTCTGCCCCTCCCCAACTTGCACTCTGTCTCTCTCTCTCAAAAAAAAAAAAAAAAAAAAACATTAAAAAAATAATATTTAAATGACATATAAGGAAGTACTTTACAAACAATAAAATATGACACAATTATGCTCACTGCTTCCTCTCTAGGTGCTCAGAGGTCATAGTTAATGCTGTAATACCAAACCCAGCTCCCAGCTGCTACTTGGTGTTTCCAGTCATCTAAGACCTGCCTCCCAACCCAATCAAAGTTTTTCCATGGGATGCAAGACTCCCTATGTGCCTACTTCATTGGTTCACACTCAGTGAATGCTTGCCAACTGCTGCTATAGGCAGGACACAGAGTGCAGATGGGACAGAGGTATAGGAGGTGGGATGCATTTTAAAGGAAAGGGTGACATCACGTATGAGGAAGGACTGGTAAAAGAGGCATTGGGAGGCAGACAGTGGGGGCATTGCTTTGGGATCAACGTGGGCGGTCTCTAGGTAAAGAAGAACACACATACCAACAGGTTTAGCAACAGGCACATTCCCCAGGTAATAGACTTGGAACTTCTGTACCAACTCATTCTTCGGTGCTGGGAATTCCACTGTGGGAAACAAAAGAAGGATCAATTGTGGTGGCAGATCTTGCTCACTCCCAGTCCCCACCACCAGGGCATAAGCTGGACATGCACCCAGCCAAGTCCTCACCTCCACCCCTTCCTCATCTGCCTTTAACTAGAGTCCCTTCACTTATTTGATCCGACGCATTTAGTCTCCATGTGCCCATTTTTTACCATGTCCATGTAGCAGCACATGCTTCTTCTCGAGTTACCACACCTTTGCTAACAAAGTTGAGCTGTACCTGGAAGGGCTGTGGCACTGACCTTGGAAAGGGACATCCACAAGTTTAGAGTGGTCCAGGGAGAGTCCATTTACCAAGCAGCGGGCATTACGCCGTTCAGCCATGATCTGAGGGAGGGAGAAGCGGAGGGGAGGAGCAAGAGAGAGTCCATTAGGGCTTCGTTGCCCTGGAGCCCCCCCACCCCAACTCAGTGACCCCACCCACATCCTTGTAGAGCAAAGGTGGCAGCTAGTCCAAGGAGTGGAGGGGGCCGTGCCTTAGAGCAGATCTCATGCAGGCTGGTGGCGATGTTCTTGGCAGGTGCCTCACAGCGAAACACGTGGCACTTGAGCATCTGGGTCAGTTTATCGCGAGCTACGTAGGCAAAGTCCCTGTTGGGGGAGGGGCACCTCAGTGTCTCCCAGGGCCATCCAGTGCGAGGTGTCATCCCTACCCAACCCGCACCCTCCCTGTTCATCACAGTTCCTCAGGGCTTCTGGCCTCGGGATGGTGTCCTGTGGGTGCTGCCTTCTGGCTGGTGGGCAGACAGGCAAGCATGCCGAGGAGGGGAAAATGGGTGAGCACAGCAGGCAGGAAGGGGCAGGGCAGATAGGGGAACATGGGCGCTTGGAGAAGTCTGGTCCAGGTGTGGGAGGAGGAATGGGCAAGGTAAATTAGGCATAAGTACCTCTCTCTGGGTCCAGCAGCACAAGAGAGGCAAAGAATAAAGTTAGGGAGGAGGGCCCCCACTCTGACTGCCGGATGAGCCCAGCCCTAGGATCCCAGGCCCAGCTCCCACCTTCCACTGTCCCGCCCGACGCCCCACACGCGAATGCTGACGATGGGCTGAGCATGCAGCAGCGCCTGACTCTGTGGCTCCACCAACTTTAGTGTCTCGTCCTCCAGCTGTAGAAGCAGGTCCTTTCCCTGTGGGCCCAGAGAGCAGGCACTCAGTGGAGCCCCAGCTGGGGAGGTGCTAATCTCTGCCACCTCCAGCTCAGAGCACCCCCCACCTTGCCATTGGACCACCCACCGTGCAGGCCTCACTCTAGTAGAGGTCACATCTGTCATCTCTTATGTGACTCCTTTTATCATCCAGTCATTGTTAGAAACCATCTCCCAAGGCCCCGACCTGGGATCACACACCCATGTCACAGGGCTGTCACTTGGAGGGGGGCTGACACCTCCCTCCCCCCACCACTGCTCAGGCAGCCCAGCTCTCCTCTCCCTCACAGCTCCCTTCCCTTCTCCACTCCACCACACCTGCCAGCTCAGCCCTCACCTCCCCCCAGCCCCCAGACATGGGGTCGTGCAGATTGTTTTTGTGGTAGGAGAGCTGACGGATGCAGTTGTTGACTGCCACGCTGCTGCGTCCAGGAGCCAGCTCCTCCTCGGTCATCTCCACCCAGCCTAGGGAGCGCACGGCGAAACACTGCCAGACACAGAAGAGGGGGTGGGAGGTACAGGGTCTCAGCTAGAACCAGAGGACCCCGACATGGGACACTCTCTCTGCTGAAAGCAGAGGAGTTCCTGACTCAGAACATGGCAGCTGGGAGGGTGTGCAGAGCTCCCCAAACAGGTACGGTTGATGGGAGGGTTGCTGGTCTCAGAAGAGACCCCTGCTAGCACAAGGAAGCATCTGAGCCAAGCCAGACGAACTCCCACCAAGCCACTGGGCTGGTTGAGCTAAATGTCTGACTTGCCTCTGGCTCAGACACGGGGGTCTGTGCTAAGACTAGAGGAGCTCCTAACTTGGGACCTGGAGAGCTTACTGAGACCAGAGATGCTCCCCAGAATGTGACATGAGGGGATCTCCCACATGCACAGGAGCCCCAGTCTTAGGAATGGGCATTGGTCACGAACCTTGATCCCTGGGTTAGTATTCCGTGGGGGCAGCTTCTCCTCCTCTTGGGGTAATGGCTCTGGGCTGGAGGAAGATGGTAATGCTTAGTATGGATCACCAAGCAGGGAGCTGTCCCAAGGCCTCTCCCAGAGAGACCCATCCCTCTGCCAGCCCACTGTCATGCCTTCCCACTCACCTGAGGCTCTGAGCTTGGAAGGACAATGTCTCCTCCTCAGGGTCCTTCAGCCCCAAATCCATAGGGGCCTCCTCGCTGGGTTCATCCTTGGGAAGGGGTAAGAGGAGTCAGGACCAAATGATGCCCCTTCTCCAGCTCCCCCATTGAAAAGCAGGTCCCCGGGGCGCCTGGGTGGCTCAGTCGGTTGAGCATCCGACTTCGGCTCGGGTCATGATCTCTTGGTCTGTAAGTTCGAGCCCCGCATTGGGCTCTGTGCTGACAGCTCGGAGCCTGGAGCCTGCTTCACATTCCGTGTCTCCCTCTCTCTCTGCCCCTCCCCCACTCATGCTCTGTCTCTCTCTGTCTCAAAAATAAATAAATATTTTAAAAAAAAATTAAAAAAAGAAAAGAAAAGAAAAGCAGGTCCCCTCACCTTCCAAAATTCTCCATCCTCAAAGCCTTCTCCATGGGCAAAGCCTGTCCAAGTGAGCTAAGAAGAGGGATGGGAACAGTGAGTGGGTGGCTCATCTTGCTCCAGCAGCAGCACCCCTCCGCCCCTGGACAAAAAACAACCTGTGAGCTCACCTGAGACTCCTCTTGGGGGCTGTTCCCCTGTGAGGGAGAGGCCCGGCCTGGGGGCTCCCACTGGGTGGTCCCTGTTGGGATGTGCCAGTAGTAGGTCCCTGAGGTATCCTGGACCCTCATCCATCCAGCCGGCAGGTCGGAATCCGTCTCGAAGGCGTTGGGGTTCCAGAAGGAATCTGCCAGGTGGGGGGACTGATGAGGGTGTGCCCACCCAACAAGCACACAGTGGGTACTTATGCCCAGTCCTCTCACTGAGACCCTGCCGTACAGAGGGAGGGATGGCGGAAGGGCTCCAGCACAAGGTTCCTGCTTCCTCCTAGAGCCTGCAGTCTGGAATCACAACATGGGGGACCACCTGCAGGGGACATGACTCAGGTCTCTCCCTGGACCCTGTGCCTGGCTAATGTGGCCACACAGAGGGAAGGAGGAAGGCAGAGAGAAGGGAGGGAGGTTGGGTGACCCCAACTGACCTCTTATCATACATATCCATATCTCAGGTGCACAGGCATATCAGCTCCTGCACACACATGTGCATTCAGACATACAACACATATAAGCCCTACTACACACCTGTGCAGCCACAGCAAACACAAGGGTGTGCACACACAGAAAATGCCAATATAGATGGCAGGTATCACAGTCAGGGGCACCCATATGTGCAGGGGCAAAAACATACATACACACACCAACTCCAGCCATACACCAATGCAGACACCATACACAGAGGTGTGCACACAGACAGTTATATATATCAGCTCCCACCACATGTGCGCAGAGACCACACCCACAACAACCCCCAACACATGTGTGGGTACCACCCAAATAGTGAGTGCACACTCAGTCAACCTCTGCCACATGTGTGCAGATACCACAGACACTCACACCCAGACCCTTTACCACACACAGATGCAGGCAAATATTTCATGCACATGCACACATACCTGTGACATACACCCCTCCTCCCCTAGCAGAGCCACACCACTCCAGCTCTGTGGCCCAGTTTATGCCTCCTCTGCCTCTCCTCCCCACCCCACATCATGCTCAGCCCTACACTACCCCTCACCTGGGCTGCTGTCCTGCAGGATGATGGCCAGGAAAAAGTCCTGGGAGAACATGGCGCTGGTTCC
Source organism: Paguma larvata (assembly GCA_030068075.1). NCBI lineage: Eukaryota > Metazoa > Chordata > Mammalia > Carnivora > Viverridae > Paguma > Paguma larvata. Next base: position 60,856,906 of record CM057831.1, read on the forward strand.
CAGCCCCTCCTGCCTCCACCCTCCCTCCTCACAGCCCCTCCAGCCCAGCCAGCTGGGCTCACAGCCTGGTGCTGGGCTGCAGAGAAAAGCTCATCCCGCCCCCTTCTCACCAGGGCAGAGCGCCTGCCAGGCAAGATCCTCCCCCGCCTGGCGCTCACCAAGGAGGGGCCAGGACCGCCACAGGAGGGGACCTCCTTGGGGTGGGGATAGAGGGTCCTCATAAGACCCCAGCCCATCCTGCTCGCATCTCTTCTTTCTAATCCTGGCTCCCCTCCCCCAAACCTGAATCTCCATCCCACCCCGCAGCAGTCGCCACAGCACCACAGTCAAACCTAGTCTTGGGGACACCAGGAAGCTCAGCCCCTCAGGAATACTCCAGTCACCTGGGGCCCTGCAAAGCCTGTAGCTGTCAGCACAAAAAGGGTGTGGCTTCAGAGCTCCCAGGGCTCCCTCCCCAGCCCAGAACCTGCCCGGCAGTTTGAGGCCAAAAGTGAGCCTTAAGGGCTGGGCCCCAGCAAGCTTGAGGTTGGGCTTGGGGCTTCCCAGCATAGCCCCCCTCACCTGCCAGGGCCCAGCTAGGCTGCAGCGTCTCCTCGGCAACCGCAGCACCAGGATGGCTGGGAGTGCCCAGACTGCTGACGTGCTTCCCGTTACCAAGGAAACCAGGAATCCTGACTGGTCCAAGAGGCAGCACTGAGGATACAGGCAGTCCCCAGACCCAGGCTGCTGGGCAACTGGGCACAGAGGGGCTGGGAGCAGGTGCGGTTACCCAAGGTGGATGCATACCTGATGTGACAGTTATTTATTTGAGTAAGATGTCTCACCACCCTCAGCTTCCAAGTGAGGTGGGCTCACAGAGGAGGGGCTCTTCTTGCCCATCCAGCCATCTAGGTAGCCATTACCACGTCTTCCCCCTCCACCCTCCCCTCACCTCAGGCCCCAGGGAATTGAAATGCCTGCTCTTTCACAGGAACCCTCCATCATCCTCAGGGCTCTCCTATCAAACCTTTCAGGAACATCAGCACCCAGGGCGACCGTGTCCTCCATAGCCACACCCTTCTTCATGAGGGGTCATATACCTTTTGAATCTGGGGACCAATTCACCATCTCCTGACTGAGTCACACACACCAATCCATCTGCCATCCCTGTTAGCCCGTACCTTCCTGCTTCAAAGAGCTTCATCCTTCCGATCTGTCCTGGAAAGGCCGCTCTCCCCCCTTTGACCATCTGTGAGGCCCTTCTGGAGCCTGGCACATCTCCCTCCAAGCACAGCCCCACTCAGGCCTTTGCTGCCACATGCACACATTTTTTCAGGAATGTACATCTTCACTCCTGCATCGCCTCATTCAGACACTCACACACAAATTCAAAGGTTTGTGTATCATTCATTCACTCATCCACGCACAACTTCATGGTGAAACCAGGGGTGGCCGTTTGCTCAGGAGTCAGTGAATCACATAATGCTCTCTCCTCTTCTCCACTCCCATGTCGCTACAGTAGTCCAGGCTCCTACCTGGAATTCTTACCCGGATCACTGCAACAGCCACATGGGTGGGCTCCCTCCTCCAGCCTCGACTCCTCCAATTTAGGCTGCACACTACAACCCACGTGATTGTTCCAAAATGCTAAACTACTCTCCGCTTTAATACTCTTAATTGTTTTCTCTTGCTCTCAGGATAGAACTTAAATTCCTCCTGGAGTTTGAGTGCTATGATGAGCCCCTAACCTTCTGCCCCTCAGCCTTATCTCTGATCACTCCCCTCTCTCCTTGTCTCTCTCTCTCCCTGCTTGGCAAGCCCCTCATCCTCTTCAACTCCAGCCTCCTTCCCTCCATTTTCACCTGGCTATCACCCACTCCTCCTTCAGGCATCCATGTAAAGGTCACTTTTCAAAACTGACCTGCCCCTTTCCCCGCACCATGCACATAGGCAGGGCTGGGTTGCCCCTGCACCTCTCCCATCCCAGTGCTCACCATGCTGATCAGAGCTGCCTGTTTATCTCTGTCTCCCCCACTAGACTGTGAGTGCCATAAGGGCAAGGAACCTCCTCCCTTGTGGAATGCATTCTCGGCATCTAGGACAAGGCCTGGCACCAAGTATGAACCCAACAGAGGGAGTAAAATTCTTCTACTCATTTGTTCACCATTCATTCATTCATTTATTCATGCACTTATGCCTTCAATCAACAACTTTGTGGAGATTCTAAGATGGGAAGGAGAAAATACCTTTGTTCAATTCTATTCCATTCCTTCAGGAGCCCAGACTTCCTCTGTGGCCTTCATGGTCATAGAACCACAATTACAAAAGAGTAAGCAGTGACTCAGCCCCTTCCTTAGGCTGGCCCCACACCACTCACTACTTTGAACTTCCACAGCCTCCACCAAAGCCATCCTCTCTCACTGACGTTAATGCCCGCATACCTTGCCCACTTCTTCGGCAATTCTAGCCTCCTTCTCCCAGAAGGCTCACAGGTACAGCTACTGCAGTGACCATCCCAGCAGCCCCTGAGCAATCAGGCCTCTGACTCATACCCACTGCTAAGGCAGGTGCTGCAAACCAGCAGCCTACAGACCAATACAAGACTCAGATTTGGTGGGGCCTCCATGGTGCTTTTTTTTTTAAAAAAAAAAAAAAGAATGATGAGGTGCCTGGGTGGCTCAGTAAGTTAAGTAGCTGACTTTGACTCAGGTCACAATACTATGGTTTGTGGGTTCAAGCCCCGCGTTGGGCTCTGTGCTGACAGCTCAGTGCCTGAAGACTACTTCAGATTTGTGTCTCCCTCTCTCTTTGCCCCTCCCTTGCTTGTGTGTGTGCACACACGCTCTCTCTCTCTCCCCGTCCCAAAAAAATAAACATTAAAATAAAAATTAAAAAAAAAAAAAGAAATTGGGGTTTTCACACAATGTCCAGTTTTCCGTTTACCTCGAAAATCTGCATGAACTGGCTCCATTGCAACTACATTTCCCCCCACCCAACCCTACAAATAACAAGCTGGAGTGGAGTAGCAGCTGTTTCCTTTAAAGTGGGTCCAAGCAATGACCATCGAAGGCCACCAACATCACAAAAACAGAGGGGATCAGATTTGTCTTTGATAGAAGGACTCAATACCACCTAAGAAGTGTTCTTGCAAAAGCAAAACACAAAAAATACTCTCAAATCTGAATCTGATCAAAACTCTGGAACTCACTCCCAAATTTACAGGAAATCTAGGAGAAGAGAAACCCGTTCAACACTGCCACAGGGAGAGGGTCTGCAAATCCAGATGATGGAAAACCCAGGACAAATAACACAGTGTCTCCGATTTAAAACAACAACAACGACAACCTGCAAGCAAAAATAGACAGACGCAGGAATGGAAGGACAACATACAGATCAAAAGAAAATTTAAGATACACATCCACCACTGAAAGGACTGGGATTCTTTGGTTATTGATTCAAACAATCAAAGCTTTTTTAAATAGCAGAGCTGGGCATCATTTATTGAACAACTGGGAAATTGTAAACATTGACTGGATATTTGATAATATTAAGGAATTACTGTTAAAGTTTTGTGCTCGTGATAATGGTATTGTGGATCTTTTTAAGAGTTTTGGTTTTTGGAAATGCATGGGTAAACACTTATGGATTTGAGTGTTCGCTTCAAAATAACCTAGGCTAGGGCCCAGGAGTAGGTGGGGGTATCGATGCAGCAAGTTTAGTCATGTGTTGATAATTGTTGAAACTGGGTCATGGGTAAATCGGGCTCATTATTCTATTCTCTCGACTTCTGTAGATGTTTGAAAAAGTCCATGATAAGTTTTTCGAAAGGGGATGGTGTACTGCCCATGGCTCACCTGCATGAACTGCATGCTCCCCTGCAAAGGCTCCACAGTTTGGGGTCTGGTATGGTGCCTGCTGCCAGGCACACACATGAGTTTTTCCTAATCTTTACGTACATCCCAGCCCACAGAAGTCCAGGCTTGTAGCTACAGCCCATTATCTCTGTCCTTTTTTCCTCAGCCTTGTCTGCACCTCTATGTGACATGAGCAAATATGGAGACTCAATTTATTTAAATGGATACATTTAATGATCAATCCTTGGAGTCCTAATATCTATTTTCTCCCCTCACCCACCCTACAAAGAAGAACGTGTTTATTCTTCCTTTATTTCCTAACTTGTAGTCAATATTCCATTCCTGATACAAAGGATACAAAATGGTATCTTTGCAATGCCCTGAGTGATCTCTGCACACAACCCCTGACCTCGGTCTTTCCAAACAGAGCTCTGTGTGGATGTGCCTCTGCCACCTCCAGACCTGGCCTGTTAAAACCTGGCTCAAGTGCATCAGTGGTAGGGTATGCAGGGCCAAGAGCTCAGGTCTAGATTAAGTCCTACTCTGATCCCAGACTGTTTGTGAATTTGAGAAAGCTACTTAACCTCTCCAGCCCTCCTTTTTTTACCATCTATAGTACAGGCATCATAATAGTCTCTACTTCAAAACATTATTGTGAGGATTAAATATGATAATCCTGAGCACAGGGCAGTACCTGGTAAGTGCTCCAGAAATGCACCTGGTCTACCATCCATCAGAGTGTGCGTGACGGGAGGATCTATCAACTTGTGCAAGCACTCTGAATGTAGGAATGGTTTCGTTCAGGAAAACCTGAATATGGTCTGCTGAGGACTGAGGACATGCTCTCTGTGATTCATGCCCAGGCTGGCCTTGGCCTCTGTTTGGAAAGGCCTGACCTCTGCCCTCTTGCCCTCCCATATTCCCCACATTAAGCTTCATTAAGGTACCTGTGTCCTCCGGGGAGCCATAGGAGGGGCTGCCCTGGGATAAGGTTGCCCAGCTTGAGTCCTCATCACTGGCTGCACTGTTCCGCATGCCAAACAGGAGGCTGGCACTCTTGCTGTGCTCTCGGGGACCGTCAGCTAGGGCCTGGGGTCTGGGGGGCACCTCCACACTCTCCGGGGGCTCAGGCAGCCCTTGGGGAGAAGACAAGTCCTCCTCCTCCTCCTCCTCGTCCTCTTCCTCATCATCTTCCTCGGCCTCCCCGGCTGCCTTCTCCTCTCCTTCATCTGGCCCCTGCGCTTGGGTGCTGATGATCAGGCTGGATCCTCGGAGCCCTCTGTTGGCTGCATTGTGGGCAGAGAGCTCCAGCTCAGAGTACAGGTGCATCAGGCCTTTGGGGCCCAAGGGTGCCATCTCAGGCTCTTGACTGGCCTCCTCTCCCAGGGTCAAGGTCACGTTGCGGTTCTGGTCACGATGGGCCGTGGCAGCCCGCCGCAGCTGGTTCTGGCCCTCCTTTAGCCACTTGGCATTGGCAGGGCCTGGCTCAGGCCCACCACCCTCCCCCATGGCACTGCGCAGGTCTTTGGGTCCCACAGCCGTGGCCTGCAGCTTGGAGTTGAGCAGCTGGTTGTGGGCAGCGTGCAGGGGCAGGGGCAGGCTCAGGGCGGGGCCTCCGTGGCTGTTGGCATTAATGGCCGACTGGCTCAGTGACGATGGAACAGACATGGCCTTGGCAGATCCTGCAGGGTGGGGAGGAGAGACCATGTTGAGCCCCCCAGGTCAGGATAGCAGCACCCCTGCTTCTGCCTGGGCTGTGCTCTGCACCTTCTCATCTGCCTTACGCGCAGCAGGCCAGCACCCACCCCTCCATGTCCTGTGAGCTATTTTCCCATGACAATGACTAGGCTCAACTGCTGTCCCCCTTCACCCAAAGGCTAGGGCCAGGCCCCACAGTCCACTCTGGCCCCAAATCCCCAGCCCTGAGCTTTCTGGGACAGCACAGCCAGCCCCTGCTCTGCCCTCACTCCCAAAGGCAGAGTTCCACACAATGGCTCTCTGTGCATCCCCACCCCCAGCTATCCGACTGGGGCTTACTGTGCCAGGGACCCAGCTGGCCTGGGACTGGCTCGTGTGTTCTGGACACTGGACACTGACTGCTCCCTTCCTCCTGCCACGTTGCTATCCACAGCCCTCCTACTGTGAACTCCCCAGGCTGTGTCCCTATCGTTGTTAAATCACTGGGTTCAATCGGCCCTGAAACCCACCTCTACTAGGGACTGTGAGAATAGGAGAGAATGAGCTGCATACCCATCCCTCAAGGGCATGGACCTGGGAAGGAAGATCACAAAGGAAGGACTTTCAGTTCCAATCTGTGGCTCCTTTGGCCAGTTGAAGCTAAATTTTGACGACTGTTTCTATAAAGTGTCTCACCGTGGGCACCACTCCATCTGCCAGCCCCTATTAATGCCCCATGCCTAGGTCATTGCGGGGGCTTTTGACCTGTACCCTTCAGCCCTTCAAGTCTTGATCCAAATGTCACTTTCTCAGTGACACTTTCCCTGATACCCTTTTAAAACTGCAGGCCACCACTTCCTCTCTCGCAATACTTAAACCTTCCCTAGTGCCTAGACCATCTGTCAAGCTATTAACCAACATTATTATTATTATCTTGTTTCATGATTGTCTCCTCATAACTATAATTTCACTTCCATGGTGGAGAATTTTGTCTTTTTTTTTTTTTTTCCAATGCAATATGCCTAGAGCTTAACACAGTCCTGGCACAAATAGGAATTCAATAAATACTTGTTGAATGAATGTATAACTCCACCCTTCCATCTCCTAAAGGCCCCATTTTAGCATCTCCTCTCCCAGTTTCAGAAAACACATTTTGGCCATATTACTGTGTCTCAACAGTGCTCCAACCAAAACCCACCTGCCCTTCAGGTGAGGGGATCTCCTGTTCCACAGTGACAGCCCCCCACTTCCTATCCCCTTGGACCCTCTTCTCCTTATAAGCCCTTTGTGGACCACCGTCTCTGCCTACCTATCCTTCCAGCCACATCGCCCAACAATCCCGCCATCAAGGCCTCACTCTACCCTCCCCATCTCCCTGACCTTCCACTGCTCTGCTGCCTTCCTTTGCTGACCCCCCACTGTAAAGTGCTTACTCCCTGGACCCTCCCTGCCACCATCTCACAGGTCAACTGTGACCTGACCAACTACTACCCAATTCTCTCTCATCCTGGTCCTCTTAGCTCCTACCATGTAGCCCTTCCCCCTCCCTGATACCCCCTCTCGGTGTCCTCTCTTCATACCTGACCCTTCCCCACAGCACATAGCTCTCCCTCACTGACTGACCCTCAACACACACCTCTCTCTCTGACTCCCACTGTATGGCTCTTTCTCCCTGATTTCTCACCTGAGAGTTCTCTCTCCCCCTGGCCCCACTGAGGAGTTCTTCCCCCCGCCCTGAACCCGAACCTCTGACCCCAAACCCTGGGTCTCTCTGCACCTCAGTGCATCTCTCAGCCCTGAGCCCAGGATGCCGGTGACATGCTTTGGCTGCCTGAGTAAGGCTCTGCTGTCTCTAAGGTGCAGTACACGGTCCTGAGGCAGGAGCCATAGTCCACCCTTCCATCCTGCCCAGATTCTCAGACCCTAGCACAATGCTATGCACATATCTGTGACATAGATGAAAACATGTTCTTGTCTGTGTATCTGCCTCACATGTAATTGCTGGTTGCTTGGTGTGGCTCCACCTGGGCAATAAGCAAACCCATGGTCACTGGCATAAATAAGAAAAATAAACAGCTCTGTTGCTACCTGGAACCACAGTAATCTTCCAAAAATGGAAATCAGATTGTGTCACTCCTCAGTTGGAGAACTTAGATGGCTCACTGCTGGCTTCAGGATAAGGTCTGTGCTCACAAGCAGGACACCAAGAGCCTTGCTGAGCCAATCCCTATGACCTCTCAGACCTCCTCCCCCTTCCCTCCCTCCTTCATACCTTACACTCCAGCCTTACGAAGTATGGCAGATTCTAGAACCCGTGGTACCCTCACAACCCTGGCTCCCCCAGCTCGGAATCCTACCTCCCCATGTGAGAATCTCTGCTCATGTTTCAAAACTTGGCTCAGCAGTCAAGGATCCTAAGTAGTGAGCCTTTGCAGTTCAATCCTCTCTCCTCATGCTCAGGGGACTGTTCCCTCTGTATCTCATGACACCTGGTGCCCCATTCCATCTGAACATTTGAGGCCATGTCTTATTCAACTTCACATTCCCATTATCAAGGAGTGTGTGCTGTGCATCTGTGACAGAGTAGGTCCTTGGTGTGGATGGAAGGGACAGATATGGGATGAGAGGAATTAGGAGGCTCAGAACTAGTGGCAACATTGAGACAGGCTTGTGAGGTCCCGTGGGCTGGGGGTGGGCAACAGGAGTGTCAGGGAGGGTGCTGGAGAATGAGGAAGGCAGGGGATCCCAGGGTAGCAAGGACCAAGATTTAGGGAAAAAGGGAGGGATGGAGATAGCATAAACCAACATCCTGGCTTGAAGCCTGTTTAACAGTCAGATCTCCATGAGTTCTAGGATGTGGAAGACCCCATGACTCTGGCAAACTCCAAGGATGATAGAGATGATGAGCCCTTCTCTGAAGCAGCAGTATGCTCAGGATGGGACTAACCTCCTAAGCACTTGGAGGTGTGATCTGGAAAGGGCACCTACACTGAGAGGCTGGGGCGGTGAAGAGCCAGCTCAACTCCAGGGCATCCCTGTCCCTCTGGTCATGAGGGCAGAAAGTACTGAGGGAGAAATGAGGCAGCTCTGTTGTGAACAAGTGCTAAAGCCTGAGCACCTGGTCCAAGGCACTGTGTGGCACCATCACCTAACTTCTTGAGGTCAAAGGATGACCAGTGTCTTTAAGAAGGGGCACATGCCAGCCTCTCCCTTCTCACTGGGGTTATGTGTACCTGAAGCCTCTCAAAGGATGGAAAGATCCACATGGATTCTGGTTCAAGGCAAGGAATTGGGCAGGGCCCTCAAGGCAAGGAACTAAAAGAGTGGCCACTAAGCCTGAAGGAGCTGATATCAGACCACAAGGGTAGGGGTGAGTCTTACTCAAGGTCAAGAGTCCTCTAACCTGCCAGCTTACTATTTGTGAGGCATTGTACTAGGCATGGGGAAGAGTGATGAATTATAAAGAAATGGTTCCTCCCCAATGATGTACACAGTCTAGCAGGGTAGTACCAGTGTCTAAAACAGTCCCTGGCACCAATAAGCACTCCCTATTTGTTGAATACGTGATGGTGCATTGCGATGTGGGAGAAATAGGGCACTACAGGAGTCTGAGGCTTACTCCAGCAAAGACCTGCTTGAGGAAGAAACTTTTTTTTAAAGTAGGCTTCACACCCAGCATGGAGCCCAATACAAGGGATTGAACTCATGACCCTGAGATCAAGACCTGAGCTGAGATCTAGAGTCAGATGCTTAACTGACTTGGCCACCCAGGCACACCAAGGAAGGGACCTTTAAGTTGAGACAAAAACACAACTCTCCTTGGACCACCCCCTGTACCACGCCTCCCTCCCAGAGGAAGACCTCCCACTCTTCCTTCACAGAGGAAATGGAAGTCAGCAGTTGGAGAATGTTCAGAAACACAAATTTGCTTACTTCAGCACCCATCCTTTCCTTCTTCTTCCTAAGACCAACTGCTTCAGCTGTAACTTGGCTCCTTCCTTTCCTGCCTTTCTAGGAATTTTATACCACTGTTTATCCAGTTTTTCTTCTATATAATCAACCTCTCCTCAATGAGACCCACTACCTCCCAACTTAAAAACAGAATGTTTCTTGACAGATTCTCCTCCAGCACCACTAGCAGCTCTCTCTCTCTTTCTCTCCCCAGCTTAAGCAAACTTCTTGAAAGAGATGTCTCTACTCTCAAAGACTAAGAACAAACTGAGGGTGAGGGAGGTGAGGGAGGGGAAAGAGGGGGTGACGGGCATTAAAAAGGGCACATGTTGGGATGAACACTGGGTGTTATATGTAAACCAATTTGAAAATAAACTATTATAAAATAAAATTAAAAAAAAGAGATGTCTCTACTCACTGTTGCCATTTCTTCACCTTATACTCACTGCTCAACCCTCTCCAACCCTGCTTCCATTCCCAGCACCCCTCCCGCCAAAGTCAACAGGACCCTATGTCATCTAATCCACCCCACACAGCATCTTGGTTGTACTCTCAGCAGTGCTCAACACCCTGCCTCTCATCCAACTTTCACCTATAGTTTCCCCACACTACATCTCCTGGTTTTCTTCTACACTCTAGTTCCTGTCCCATGGCTTCTTAGCCCCTACGCTGGCTCATCTTCCTCTATCAGCTGTTACATGCTAGGGTTTCTCATGGCTTGTTCTTAGGCTCTTTACTCTTTCTTGCCAAATATTCGATGTATTTATTCATGCCCACAGCTTCAGGTGCTACTTATACACTGCTCATTTCCAAATTTACATCTCCATTTCAGACCCTTCATCTGAGCTATACAACATGTACATTCTAACTTCCTACTCAACATCTCCGCCTAATGTCTCAAAGGCCTCTCATACAAAAATGCCTGCTTAAGCTTCTCTCTCCCACACCCTAACTAGTGTTAGGCTTCCAGGACAGGCCTTTAGGATCCCGGCTCATGGAGTGATATAACCACCCATTCAGTTGTGCAAATCAGAAGCAAGGGTACCATCTTTGACACTAGCTTCTCCCTCACTCCCCACATTCCATCCATCCCCAGATACTGAGAATTTTCTCTTTAAGGAAAACTTCTGTACTTCATCTACTCTTCACAGCCACTACCATCACAATCCATACCAAAGACAAAGACCTTAGGATCACAGTTATTAACAAGGCCTAAATTGTCCTGCTCAGCATGGCCTCTGCCTTCCTGTCCAGCATCAGCACTCTGCTCTCCAGCCTCACTGGATTTCTTTTGATTCCTCGAAGACATGATGCTCTCTCCTTTCACAAGGTGCTTGCATGTGATTTTTCCCTGCTGCCTGGAACCTCCTGCTGCTAACCCTCATTCAACCTAACTAACTGATACTCATCCTTTATAAGTTAGTTCAAATGTCATGTTCTCAGAGAAGCCTTCCTTGGCCCTCTCTCTATGTCCCAGACCCAGTTTACCTTGTGCTTTTATGTGTTCTCAAGGCACCATCCACCTTTCCTTCATTATTTACTACACTTGTGATTTTACTCTTATCTGATACCCTCCTGGATTATCAAGCCCATAGGGACAAGATCCCAGTCTATTTTGCTCATAATTATATCTTTAGCGCCTAACACATTACCAGACATATAAAAGGTGCTCAAAGTATATTTGTTGACTGAATAAATGATCAGATAGATGCCATTTTTTTTTTAAAGGATCACACTGTATTCAGAGTATTTAAGGCGAGAGGGTATGCTAGTAGAGCAATGAGGGGGGAAAAAGAGTTTTGGCCTAGATTAAATTCAGTAGCAGAGAGGATAGAGTGAAATGAAAGGAAAATATCTGAAAAATATTTAGGTAGCGGATGTGACAGAATTTGGTGACATTAGCTACAGAGGGTGAGGGACAGAGGTTAATCTAGAATGTTGCCCAGGATTCCGGCTTGGATAACTAAGTGGAAAGTAGCCATTTCTGAGAGCTGAAAGGAGAACAGGTTTGGAAGATGGGTAGAGAGGTAACACAGGGACGATAATTCAGCTTGGGATCTGTAGGTCTGGAATTTCTGTTGAACTTCAATGGGGACGTCACAATGGCAGCTGGATCTGGAGTTCAGAAAAGAGGTCTGGGCCAGATTTAAACATCTGAGAATCATCAGCATACATACATGAAATTTGAAGGCTTGGGAGTGAATAAAATTCCCTAAGGAGAAAGTACATAATGAGGAGAAAGTCCATAATTCTCAGGACAGAACCAAAAGCTTTACCAACATCTAAAGAGAGGGGAAGGAGGTAACAAATGAGACCACGAAGGAGCAGACAATGCCAGACAAGAGAAACCAGGAAAAGGCTTCCAGGACAGTTACCACAGACCACCGAATACAACTAAAAGGTAAAGGGGGATAACAGGAAAGTGTCCTTTGGAGTTGGCCACACGGAGGTCTCCAGTGACCTTGGCTCCAGCAGTTTCAGTGGGTGTCGGCGACAGGGACCAAATGAAGAGGTTTTAAGAATGAATGGGAAGTGAGGAAATGAAGACAGCAAGTGTAGGCAAGGTTTTGGCTTTGAAAGAGTAGAGAGAGCTGGGACTAGTCTGGAGGGGCTGGGAATACAAGAAACACACAGGCAGATGCAAAATAACGTTCCGATAACCCTCCGGCGCTGGGAAAGCTGCTCTGGACGAGTGCTTCTGCGAATGCTAGGCCTCCTTGCCGAGCTGGGGACACAGCCGGGCCCAAGGCACACCCCTTAGGCGCCGAGGGCAACAGAATGCGGCTTGACAGATTCCAGGCCTGGGACCCTGGAGAAATCCGCCAGGGCTCTGCCTACCTCACCCCACGTCCCATTCCCAGCCCTAGATCTCCCCTCCCCCACCCCCATCCCCCCACCTCCTCTCGCTTCGGGTCCCCAGTTCTCGACCCTCTCCAGCCCGGAGGGGCACCAGGTAAAGGTCGGGGAGGGGGCGTTGTGAGGACCGAGGTGGAGCCTACAAGGAGGAAAAGGAGGATGGTTGGAATACGCACGGCGGGAGGACCGCCCGCAGGGATGGGGCCTGGCCGAGGGGGGACCCGGGCCGCGCGGGGAAGGGGCTGCGGGGTCCCCCGGCTGCTGGGGAGGTCGGGATCCGGCCTCCGGGGCTGGGCCCGGTCAGGGGCAGCTCCTACCTGCGCGGGGAGGCCCCAAGCCCAGGTGGCGGAGGTGGCTCAGGCTGCGGGGCTCCGGCTCCGCGGCGGCTTCTCCATCACAACATCCCCCGCCCTGGAGCGCGCGGGCCGCGGGGCCGCGCCCCGAGCGGCGGAGGCGCGCGCGGGGCGGGGGGGTGGGCGGAGGGGCGCCATCTTGAGCCGCGCGCGGAAACAGGCGCGCGAGCCCGTGGCGGGCGACACTTGCCGCAGCTTAGCCTAGGGCCCCACCCTGCGGGACGCTCGGGTCTCAGTGCGCCCCACAGCCCAGCCTCCCCGGCCAGCCGCCAGCCCTGCGCCGGGGTCCCCGAATCCCAGAGCTCTGCCCCTGCCTCCGCTGACCCCTGTCCAGCCCGGCACCGCCCTCGGTGGCGAGGCGCCGGACTCACCGAGCGCGCCCCGCAGGGCCCAGGGCCCGCATCCCCGCGCGCGCCGCACCAAGGCTGGAGCTGGAGCGACTGTGGCGGTGGCGGGCCGCGGCCGCGCAGGGAGGCGCCCCGAGGAGGCAGCCTGCTCCACTCTTGCGGCAACAGCCCCTGACGTCCTGGTGGAGAAGCAATGAGGACACAGGATTGGTGGTAATAATAACAATAATAACAATAGCAATAATAATAATAATAAATCGTATTTATTGATCGCTTACACTATGCCAGGCTGTGTGTTTAAACCTTTTCCAGGCTTGCATCCTCACACCAACCCTGTGAAGTCGCCACTATTATCCTTATTTTTCAAGGACCGATGCTGAGATTAAGAAAGGTAAAGCGACTTGCCTGCAGTCACAAGTAAGTGGTGAAATCAGACTGAAACCCAGATGTCTCTTAACACTCTTCCCCTGCTGCTGAAAGTAAAGCTGCAACACCAAGGACTTTAGAATGTCTGGAATAAATCACTCCCTGGTAGAAATTCATGAGAGAGAAGGAAAAAGGGAGAATGTGGGTGAAAAGTGTGAAGGAAGGAATGGAGGGGCTCTATGCTGCGCAGAATACTCCCTGGATGGTGGGATAGTTCCCAGTGGCCAGGTCAGTGGCCAGGAGGCCATCAAGGATATGAGGGAGAATGTTACCATCCAGAAACTTTCTCTTGGTTCATTCTGCTAAGGCAGAGGTTTGAATTTATTGCAAATGATAACCATTGAGCAACTGACTGGAGAAGCCCTCAAGGGCTAGAGAAGCACCTCAAACTAAAGGTGTTCAAATCTAAATTCATTATCTAACCCTTTTATTGGCCTTCTAAGAAGTTTCACTGTGGTGAAAAAGAACTCTCCCCAACACACGCATCCATAGACACACACATATACAGTAGCCTGGATATAGCTCCACTTCACCCTTCCCAGTAAATGGCACCACCATCTACTGGTTTGTCCAAGCCAGAAGCCTCAAGGTCATCCTTGACCTCACTTTCACCTGACTTGAGGTGAATATAAATGTTTTAACATTATTTATTGTAGAAAATTTCAAATATATACAAAAGGAGACTTAACAGTATAATGAACCCTCATATACACCCATCATTCAGTTTCAATAATTATTAATTCCTGGGCAAGAGCTTATTATGATTTGACAAACATTTATGATATGTACCAGGTCCCGACCTAGAACCTAAGGATCCAAAGGTGAATCAGATTGGACTGTAACCAACCTGAAGGATATAACATCATCTGAAGGATATAACATCATCTGACCTTGGTTCTTGAAAGATGAGTAAGAATTATACAAGAGAGGAAGGGTATCCTCCTCATTCATTCATTCATTCTCTTTCAACAAATTAAGTGTGAGGCACTGTCCTTGGTGCTAGGAACATGTACAGAAACAAGAATACACAGTGTTGTCCATACCTTCATGAAGCTTGAATAATGGGAAAGAGACATTAACATGTGGTTAGACATGTGATGACTATCTTGAAAGAGATGGACAGGATGCTAGGAGCAGACTAAATGTAGCCTGGGAGGTTTGGGAAGGCTTTCATAAGGCAGTAGCATTTATGAGAGGGGAAGGGGTAAAGGAGATAGAGGTCAGCCAGGAAAAGAGGAAATTATTCCAAGCCCAAGGAGAAGTACAAGAAGGCCAGTATGGATGTGAGATGGAGAAGTATTCTTATCTTATTAGATGAGCTAGAAAGGTGGATAGGTACCAAATCAAAAAGGGCCTTGTATATTAGGCTAAGCGTTTTAGACATTATTTTAAGGGGAATGGACAATCATCAAAGGGTTTGAGGCAGGGGAGTGGTATATTCCCCCTTGCATTTTAGAAGATCACTTCAGCTGCTAAGTAGAGAATAGATAGGAGGAGAGCAAAACTGGCAGTGTGGGGGCCAGTTAGGAGGCAATTGATGTAGTCTAGATAGCAGATTATCATAGTGGTGGGAGTAGGGATGGAGAAAGTTGCATAGGTTTAATAAAAATTCAGTAGGTAGAATTCACAAAAATAGTGGTCAGTTGATCGATTGGCTGTGGAAGTATGAATAAAGAGATGACTTCCAGATTTCTGCTGGAGTAAATGAAAAAAAAACCCAGAAATATCACCCATTTACAAAGCAGAGTATTTGTCTTCCCAGTCCCATTGAGTAAGGTGGCTGCAATATTCAGGGAAATCTCTTTGGATAACCAGAGGCACACAGTACAGGGTGGGGAAAGTGGGGAAAGGAGTCTAATTAGCTAAGTGTAAAAAGGAAATTGTACAGTTCACACATAGTGCAGTTTGACCTGCAAACAGTCTTCTTGAATCCTTGATCTCTTTGTAAGTCTGCAAAGCTTCCTGAATAATGGGAGTCAACCTGTGTCCTTCATCCATCCTCTCTCTATTGTATCTCTTCTCCACTTCTGATGCTCACCATGGCCTCGGAACAACCTATGAACCTATGAGCCTATGAACTGCCTCAGATGCTCAATGTGTGGTTCTGACCAATGTAGGTCCCTCTGAGGCAGCAATCTTTTAAAGTTATTACCTTGAAACTATTAGGAAAAAAACTTTATTTAGAAGCAGATCTATCCAGGAGCACCTGGGTGGCTTAGTTGGTTAAGCATTCAACTCTTGGTTTCAGCTCAGGTCATGATCTCACGGTTTGTGAGTTTGAACCCTGCATTGGGCTCCATACTGACAGCACAGAGCCTGCTTGGGATGCTCTCTCCCTCTCTCTCTGTGCTTCCCCTGTTCACACACATATACTCTCTCTCTTTCTCTCTCAAAATAAATAAATAATCTAAAAAAAAAAAAAGCAAATCTATCCAGAGTCACTTACCAAGAATACTGGCTTTAGGCTCTTTGGATTAATAACCAGCCATTTAGCATTACAAGGCAGTTGGCACCTGCGTCACCTATATGGAAGAATAGATCTTTCATCTCTTTTAGCAGCAAAGACACTTAATGATGCAAAGGCAGTCTTTTCTACCTCTGTATGTATTGCTTTGATATTGAAATTTTTCTTGTAGTTTAGTCAACAGACTCTCTTCTGGGTGGTCGTTATGATTTGGAAAATCTATAAGAAATAAAATCTTTCCAAATATTATATGGAGTGGCACTCGTAAGTCAGATGCTTGGCCTGCCAAGGACTTGCTTAATGCCCTTCTTGAACAGAACTATTTTAACACATTCCTGGGAAGAGCATATAGGGTGAGAAAAGAAAAGGACTGAGATGAAGTCCAGGAGTACCAGCATTTGGGGAGCCAGCAGAGAAAAAGAAGGCTAAGAAGAAAGCTGAGAAGAAATAATAAGAGAAGAATCCACAAAGATAATGTTGTGGAAAAAATCCAAGGGAGGAAAGACTTTCAAGGAGGAAGAAGTGGTCAACAGCATTGAATGCCCCAAAGATTTCCAATAAGTTCAAGGCAAAAAAGTATCCTTTGAATTTGGTAATATTGAAGGCCTGGATCCCCATGATATGATCTGTGTCAGCAGAAAATGAGGGCAGAAGCCACAATGCAATGAACTGAACAAATGAAAATGAGGAAGTAGCATAAGTAAGTGCAGACCCCCCTTTGGAGAAATTTGGAAGAAGGAATAGACAGTAGCTGAAAAGTTTTATGTGAAGTTAAAGATTCTGGTTTTGTCTTTTGAAGATAGTAGAGACTTGAACATGGGTATAAATTACAAAAAGATAACCAGTAGAGAAGATGAATTTGAAAATAAAGAAAAAAGATGATGAGGGGTGCCTAGGTGGCTCAGTTGTTTAAGTGTCCTACTTTAGCTCAGATCATGATCTCACAGTTGGTGAGTTTGAGCCCCGCAGCAGGCTCTGCGGTGATAGTAAAGAGCCTGTTTGGGATTCTCTCTCTATCCCTCACTCTCTGCCCCTCCCTCACTTGCTCTCTCTCTCTCTCAAAATAAACTTTAAAAAAAAAGGAAAGAGAGAAAGAAGACAATGAGAGATGGAGGGAGGTCCCAGAGGCAATAAGAGGAGGTAGGATCAAGGGTTCATGGAGAAGAATTAGACACATTAGTTAATGTGGGCTGAATGGATAGGGATGAGGACAAGGGTATAGGTAGGGTAATTAATAAAATGGAGCAGCCAACAGGTTGAGGGATTTTGCACCTGGTGATATCAATATTGTCAAAATCTTTATCTGACGAAGGAAGAAGTTTGGATGAAGAAGAAGAAAAAATATTACAAGGCGAGTATTATCCTGTCATGAACATGTTGTTGCATTCGTGTTATCTGCACGGCATCCACCCCCCTTCTTATTGGTAACAGCACACCAGTTATCTTTGAAGATCTATCCCCACCTCATTCTATGTGGTTCAGAGGAGAATCATCTCAGTCCTATATCCATGTTAGTGCTGGGTCCCTAACCCGTAGTCAGGTCAAAGCGATCAATTCAGAAATGGGTACATGATGAAATTTGAGCAGTTTCCTGCAACTGTTGGGCAAGAGGTGTTCATAGAAGGCAAATCTAGTGGACGTCTTGCCACAGGGAAGGATGAGCCTGCCTGAGAACAAAGCCAACTCAAGGCAGAGCTAAGGGGTGGAGAGAGACAGATGCCTGGTAACATCAATTTAACACCTACATTTACCTCTGCCTAAAGTCACATAAGTCAGTAAATTTCCCTTGTGCTTAATTAACACTAATTTGAGTTGGGTTTTATCACTTGCAACCAAGAGTTATGGTGAACATATGTGGCAGGTATTGCCTATTGGTACTCATCCCCACACCCACTCTTCTGTAGTCTCCCCTGTACTAACATGTCTGGAAATCTGACAACAGCACTTCTCAGATGCCCTTGTAGCTTCATTTCAGGTGGTTTCCTTCAGTGAGAACCCTCATGTGAGGAAAGTGTGGGGAAGGGAGAGGTCCTCCTGTTCACGGCAGTGCCTCTGGCAACAGCAGCAGCAGTAGTTCCTGCCTAGCAAGAGCGGAGTGGTTCCTGTAGCATCAGCAGTACCACCTCCAGGTGCATCAGCAGGTAGTGCAGATTTGTAGGTTCCAGCTCCTTGATCCTTGGGCAGTAACTTTTCTCCCTTTTCCTCCTCTAAACCAAGGTTAGTAGTAGTTTCTTGGTCTCCGAATACCTCTGTTTTCCTTTTTGTCCTTCTGCAGACCTCCCTTACAATGTTGTTGTTGTTGTTGTTGTTGCTGCTGCTGCTGCTGCTGCTGCTGCTGCTGCTGCTGCTATTGTTACATAAGCTCAGCACCCAAAGTGGGGCTTGAACTCATGACCCTGAGATCAAGAGTCACATGTTCTACTGACCGAGTCAGCCAGCTGCCACCCTCCCTTACAATTTTGTTACAAATTCTTTGCTGTAAGTCCTCCACTTGATATATCTGGATTGATTTCTGTACCTTATTGAACAGCCATCAATACAATATGCATTCCTTTTTTGCATACACACGTGCCTGTACACACACATACACCTCTCACAAAACTCAGAGAGGCTATGTTTCTCAAATATACAGAGTTAGGAAGTGGCCTAGCTAGAATTGGAATTCATACATGACTGATTCTAAAGTTCTCCTCTTTTTCTGACCTAAATTGGTTTCTGTATTTTTTTTTCTTTTTCTTTTTTATGACTAGATTAAGTAGAAGTTAGAGAGGACAGAGACATAAAAGCATTGTTAAGTAAGTTGTTCAGGTGATCAATCTTGATGTTCAACTAGGGTAAGAAAAGAGTGGCTTTGAGGGAATGGAGGACTAGGAGATAATTAAGGGATCAAATATCTCTATAAAGTCAAAGACCAGGAGAAGGAGAATGAAGTGCTGGAGGCAGAAAGATAAGAGGCTGTGGTCACAAGTGAGGTAGTGGAATTTAAGGCATTTTTTCACAGGTGGAGCAATTGTGAATAATGACTAGGTTCAGAGTTTGGCCATACTAATTGGATGACTTCACCAATTGAGAGGACATAGTCAGGAGGTTGGTAGATGATGGCCATAAGAATGATATGGCTTGGGGCGGCTGGGTGGCTCGGTCATCTGAGTGTCCAACTCTTGGTTTTGGCTCAGGTCATGATCTTGTGGTTCGAGGGATCGAGCCCATGTCAGGCTCCAAGGTGATGGTGCAGAGCCTGCTCAGGATTCTCTCTCCCTCTCTCTGCCCCTTCCCTGCTCACTTTCTTTCTGAAAATAAATAAATAAACATTAAAAAAAAAAAAAGAATGATATGGCTCACTTGCATGATGCCAAAGAACGAATTTAGGTATTTAACCTGCATAGAAAGAGGAAGAGGGGCGCCTGGGTGGCTCAGTCGGTTAAGCATCAACTTTGCTTAGGTCATGGTCTCATGGTTCATGAGTTCGAGCCCCACATTGGGCTCTGTGCTGACAGCTCAGAGCCTGGAGCCTGCTTTAGATTCTGTCTCCCTCTCTCTCTCTGCCCCTCACCCCTCCTCTCTCTCTCTCTCTCTCTCTCTCAAAAATAAATATTTTTTGAAAAGAAAGAAAGAAAGAGGAAGAGGGGGCACCTGGGTGGCTCAGTCAGTTAAGCATCTAAGTCTTGATTTTGGCTCAGGCCATGATCTCATGGTTCATGAGATCCAGCCCTGCATCTGGCTCTGCACTGACAGCATGGAGCCTGCTTGGGATCCTCTCTCTCCCTCCCCTTGACCCTTTCCAACTCTCGTGCATGCACACACGTACCCTCTGTCTCTCTCTCTCTCTCAAAATAAGCATTTTTTAAAAAGAAGAAGAGAAATGGTACAGATGTATATGGGAGTCATGCTAAGACTGATATTGTTGCCCATCTATTGGGACGGCTATAGGGAAAGGAGGAGGGACCCTGGAGCAGAGCCTGATCTCAGTTAAAGCTGGAGGTAAAGAGATAGAGAAGTGTATTAACTATGGCGTGTGTAGAGAATATAGAGAAGCTTATTAACTGTGGAGTGAATTCAAGAGGGTGCCATGAGAAGTTTAGGAAAGAGAGGTGCAATTATGAGTGGGGAAAAGAGGCCATAGAGCAGTTTGGAGGTGAGATTTCTCACTTTCCCCTCACACTTCTATCCAATATTTTAGCAAGTCCTATAGACTATCTTCTAAGTATTTCTTAATCTACCTACTTCTCTTCATCTTCATTGCCACCCAATGTCCAGGCTTATGTGTTACCACCTGGCAACAACACCAACCTCCTCCGTGATCTTGCATCCACTGTGGCCTCCTTTCACCCAGTCACAGTGATCTCTCTAAAATGTAAACCTCAACACGCCACTCCCATGTCTAAAATCCCTCAGTAGGTCTTCATTGCCCCAAAGACAAACAAAATCCATGCTTCTTAGCCTGGCATGAACTCATAAGCCTCTGCCTCCTTCTCTAACCTCATCTCCCACCAGCCCTTCATTCAGCCCTCCTGAATTGCTGTGGTTCCCAGTCCTGGCTATTTCTTCTGCTCTGGCTTTTCTTTGCTCATGTTGCCTCCTGCCTGTAATGCCTCTGGCATGATACTGCATAGTAGGCAGTGAATATATATGTGCTAAAGGAATTCCATACATTCTACTCATCTTTTGAAACTCAGATTCAGTGTTATGTGTAAAGCCTTTCGTAACTCCTTCATCCCAGGCATTGTTGGCTCTACTCTCCTTTGTATATATGTCTTCCATCTTAATGTCTATCTCACTTTATTGCATTTATCTAATGCCTTGTTTGGGGTCCCCTCTTAACTGTAATATAGAGTTGGAGATTCTTGAGGGCAGGGACTGTGATTCATTGACTGACACTGCTCTGCACATAGGAGGTGCTAAGTAAGTGAATGAAAGAAGCAGGAGTGGGACCTTTCCTGGGAGTTCCTTGGAGACAAGCTAGAGGCTTCCCTATGACAGAGCAAGTGGGAGAAGAGAAGAAAGAGACTTATATTACTTCCTTCAATAGAGAGGAGGAAGTAAACCCTGAGTAACAGAGTTGCTGAATAACTGTTCAGACACTTCCAATCTCTCTAGTATGATGCAATGATGGCTCCAGACGTAGCACATCAACCAGATCTGAGACTCTGGCCTTATCCTCACCCCTCAGAATTAAGGAAAGGCAGCCAGCCCTATAAGGATAATCATCCAGACACCATCAGGGATGAAGGAGAAAACTCAAGATTTTTCTTGGGAGTGGACCCCACAGCTCTAGTGCCTCATTCCTAACCTCTGTTCCCAACCCCGGCCAACCTCAAGTCCTGGCTCCATCCTGATCTAAGAGGCCCAGATTCATCTCCTGTCCTCCCTCCCAGCCGCTGAGGCTGGTGAAGGAACCTTAGGCAGTTTCCTGGTCCAGTAGGACCTGGTGCCTATCAAGAACTACTCTATGACCTGGCCTCCCAGTACAAAGCCCTGTATGGCAGTTGGAACTTGTCAATCTACTGTTCTACGTGCCAAATTTCCGCAAAACAAGGGGCCACCAGATCAGGAGTGGTTACCCTTAAGCAGATAAGGCCATGGCCCAGAGTGTGGATCTGTTTCTTGGGATTTGTCCCTCAGCCCTCCCCTCCCTTGCTTCCTGTAGCCTCATTTGAACTTGAGAGCCTCCAAAGAGATGTCATTAGCTTCTTAATTCAACGGAAGGAGTGAGAGTCTTCCACAACCAGGGCTGCTTGAGTCCAGCAAAGAAGCACTCTGGCTTTATTATGAGGAAAATAGGGAGAAGGGGCTATGCCAGACTCATGTCGAGAGCCATCTTCTCAATGACTGCAGCCCAGGAGGCTGTCCACTCTCAGGGGGTGGGGTAGGGTCTTTGTTGTGCTCAGTTTCTCCACATCGCTGTAGCAGTACAAATTGGCGCCATGGATGATGTACAAGCCAGTGCCGCTGGCAGAACATGAGTTGGGGCCGAGGGACTTTTCCATACACAGGGCCCCATCAACCTCCTCATGGGGCCAAGGAAGCTCCGTCCACGTGGCTTGAGCTCCTAACTCCAAGTCCAGCCACCACAGCTTCCGTCCTGGGAAGAAGGCACCAGACATAATATGGCTTACTACCATGGGGATCCCAACCTTGTCCTTCTCATGCCCTGATGGGGATCTATGCCATAGAGACATAGCAGAACAAGCCACTCTTTAGCATCCAGATGCCTCTCACCTGCCATAATGTGGAGCCGAGAAGACCCAGGACAAGTAAAGGCTGCATTCACAGTCTCAAGGCTGATCCCATGAGGGCTCCCAAATTCCTTCTCCAGCCTCTTTGGATAACCATCTACTAGAGTATAGCCTCCCTTTGTCAGGAAGATATATATCTGACTGCCCTGGAGGATAAAGGACATTAATCAGCATAGAGCTGGATATTCTCCCAGTCCCCATTTCAAGCCTCTCTCCCAACACATACCTGGATCAGGTAGAGTTTATCATCCCAGGAGAAGGCAGCATCCACTGTTGAAGGACCCTGGGGCCACTGATGGACAATGGGCCAGCTGTGCCACCCATCCCGGCTGGTGTCCAGACGCCAGTAGTGGGACCCTATGAGGTATCAGAGGTACCTTTAGTGCTGGTGACAAAAGGCCAGGCAGTGAACAGGCAAGTGACAGGTGCAGGGATAGGTCCTGAGAGGGAGAAGAGAACATCCAGAGGTCAAGAGCGAAGAGGCCAGGTGAGAGAAGCTAGAGTAGGATTTGATCAGCAAAGTTGGGCATGGTGACCTGATTGGAGCTGGAGTCCCTAGGGACCTGACAGAAGGGAAAGCATGGAGAATAGTGGCCAAGGTGCCAAGGAGGTTGGGGGAAGCTCCCTATGCATCTCAGACATCCATGTGCAGAGGTACTATGGACAATGAGAGACAGTGACCAGAAGTTAAAAGGGAAGCACCACAGCACACTCCCACCAAGTGTTCTCATTCTGGTGGTGTTCTCTAATCCCTTGAGGTGACCAGAGAATGAGGGAGTAGCCAGACCAGCATCCTCATTTTCTTCTCCTCTTCTCATAGGAACTTATTAAAGGAATTGTCTAAGTTCCCATTTACTTTCCTTCCTTACCCCACTTCACTTACACTTGTGTCCCTCCTCCATTGAAACCATACTTTTCAAGGTCGTTAGTGTCCTCCAACTTGCCAAATCTAATCGTTGGTTCTGTCTCCATCCTGCTCCGCCTCTCAGCAGCATTTGACTGCTCACGACTCCCTTCTTGAAAGATCTTTTTTTGGATCTTGGCTCCTGTGATACCAGCCTCTTCTGTTCCTCCAATTTTTTTTTGACTATTCTTCTCTTCAGCCTACTATCTTATATTGGAATCCTCTAGTTTGGGCCTTGTCACTACCTACACTTACTGCCTTGGTGATTTCACCCAGTCCAGGACTTTAAATACCATCTATATACTGATGACTTTTGATCTTCTCTTCAGCTTTCATGGACCTCTCCTTTGAGCATCAGGATCAAACTAAACTGCCTATCCAACATGTCCATTTGGGTCCATTGGGCACCAAAAGCCTACCATGTGCAAACTGATTTCTACCCCCTGCCAAACACACACACACACACACACACACACACACACACACACACACACTGCTACTCTTTCCCTAGTCTTTCCCAATTTCACAAAAAGGAACCACCAGTCACCCAGTTGCCCAGGCCCCAAAAGCTAAGTCATTTCTTGAAACTTCTTTTTCCTTCCCCACTCCAACCAATATTCAGTCCATTGGTTAATGCTGTCAAGCTGGAGGGGCACCTAGGTGGCTCAGTCAGTTAAGGATCTGACTCTTGATTTTGGCTCAGGTCATGATCTCACAGTTTGTGAGTTTGAGCCCCTCATTGGGCTCTGTGCTGACAGCATGGAGCCTGCTTGGGATCCTTTCTCTTCCTCTCTCTCTGCCCCTCCCTCGTGAGCGCTCTCTGTTCCTCAAAAATAAATAAACCTTTAAAAAAATGCTGTTGGCTCAACCTCCAAAATATATTATGGTGACTCCTACCACTTCTGCTGTTATCCTAGTCCAAGCTGTTATTGTGTCTAACCGGACAACTGCAAGAAGTACTAGCTGGATTCCCTGCTTACACAATTGTATCTTTAATGACTTGGGTGCTCCAGGATGATCTTCAAAAAAAGTGAGAACATATCACAGCCCTGATCAAGACCCTCTCCTGGCTTTCTTTCACAGTTGAAAATCCTTACCAGGCCTATGTAATCTGGCCCCTGCTTCCCTCTTCTCAAGCCACTCCCCTGCTCCTTCGCTGTTCCTTAGCCGCACTGGCCTCTTTTCCTGATTCCTCAAAGTATCTGCTGTCTATCTTCCCTAAAATGCTTTTCCTTCATAGCTTTATGTACCTAATGCCTTTTTATCACTGAAATCTCAGCTCAAAAAGCATTTCTTCAAAGAAGAGGACCCTTATTTTCCTCACCCTTATCTCATTATCCTGTCTTAATTTCTTTGCAGCTTTTTTGGACACCTAACATTTTAAATTTCAATTTAAAAACATCAACAATTTTAAAATCCATTTATACTACGTCCAAATGGTATTTGATAATAAGAAACTTTTGGATGTTCCTAGAACACTTCACAACTACCTGAATGCATTCTCTTTTCCTTCTTATTGTCCTGTCTTCTTCAGTCAAGCTCTATGAGGCCATGTGTCTCGTCTGCCATGTTGGCTACTGTATCCCAGTGCCTAGAAAAATGCCCAGTGCCTTTCAGGTGCTCAGTCAATATTTGTTGAATAAATGGCCAATGTTCTCACTATACCCACAAATTCTCTTTATTGTTGTTTACTGGGCATGTCATGGTGACTCCATATCCACCTTCACCTGCTGAAACTATCCTGCTCGTGGCCCCTATTTTGAGAATGAGCCGTGGTGCTCTCTGTCAGAGGCTTTACTCCTTTTGTTTGAGCTATTCTCAAGTGTAGATCAAGACTCATCATTATGTGCCTAACAAAACCCAGAACATCCCTAGGTATCATTACATGGCTTTTACCAATTAATGCCACAGGTCTAGAGACAGGTGTCTCCCCAGTCACTCAGAGAAGAAACCTCCTCAGGCCAGTGAAGCTATCTCCTAAAGGTCTAAGAGACTCATAACTTGTTGGCAGGTTCTCAGCAACAGGAACACCTCATCCCCAGGTAATGCTGTGCCCAGAGACTAGAACTAAGAACAGGCACTTGGGAAAAGATAGAGCTCCTAAGGATATACTCAGGAGGAGCTAGAGGACCTGGCAAAATGTGCAAGAGCAAAGGGTCCGTATAAGGAGTCATACGACCCACAGAAGGCACAGACCTGAGAGTAGAAGGTACTGGGAGCAGACAGGTAGATGAAGTTAGAGGCCTGGGCAATGAGAGACTAGGTTGAACAATATGCATCAGAAGAGAGGAGGGATAAAAAACTGCATGCTGAGGATGCTAAGGATGGGGTTCAAGGGGACAAAATAAGGGATGCAGTGATGAAAATGGAGGAAGTATATCAGAGATGGGAGATACACGAAAGAGATGGGAGGGATGGAGGGCAGAGACAGGGAAGTTAAGACGTGTATCTTACCACTAAAGGCATACGTAGCACCATGGTTGTCAGTCAGCAGTGCAGATAAGACTAGACCTGGGCCACAGCGCACATCCCTATGGTCAGGATGGGTACCATTCCCATGGCCTGTCCCATTCCTATGTCTATGGCCTGGAGAGAGAAATAGGTGAGGGGGAACCCAGAGAGAGGTCAGAGGTCAGAATGCAGTCTGAGGTGTAAGAGATGGCCAGGATTAGTGGGGGTGTAGGCTTCTCCCACAGGAGGACAAGTGGGAAGATCCAGAATGGAGATGGGGCCAGGGCAAGGGCCAAAGTACTATACCACAGAGTTAAGATAGGGGCTGGGGTATGTGGGGTCTGAAAACTCAGGGGAGATAGATGAATATCAGGGGCTAGGGCTTTCTCACCTCTGCCAGGGCAGGGTATGAAGTAGTCGCGAACATCCAGAGGGTACTTCGGAAGCACCTCTCCCGTGACAGGGTTGAAGCGCAGGAATTGGTTACCCCGGAAGCAATAGTAGCGGCTGAGCCATTGCAGGGCAGAGGAGCAGTTCCCAACAGCCGGCCAGGAACGCTCCTTTGTGGTTCCCGTAGTCAAGTCCCAGAACCATGTGTGGTTACCTTTGTCCGATCAATAAACAAGCATTCAGTGGGGCCAGGCTATGCCCTCCCTTATGCTTGCACTGGGCCCAGGATGGGCCAGATACAATCCTGGCCATGTGAAGCTCACTGCCCAGCAGGGAAACAGTTGAGAGTGATCATATAATAAAATTCAGCAGGAAAATGCACATGATTGGCTCAGCAAGTACAGTGAGGAGAGACAGGGAAAACTTTCCAGAGAATGCGATATTTAAACTAATACCTGAAGCAGGAACTACAAGGCAGAGAAGAGGAGGAGATGGAACTCCAGAAAAAGGAAAGTCTGAAGCATGAAGCAAATTGGGTGTACAGGGAACAGCATAGGGTCTCTGGAGTTTCATATTCGAGGTAAGGGCATGATGAGTGTCGAGGCTGGAGGGTCAGTAGAAACTTGCTCATGGAGAACCTTGTGTGTAAGAGTAAGGAATACAGATATATCCTAAGGGTCACGGGGAACAGTGAATAACTTTTTAGCAGAATTAAACCCAGTTACCTCACCCACGATGACTTCCTCTCCTTTCCCTATTTGACCTCTAGATCATAACTGGCATCTCTATTTCTTCCCTTCCTTGGGAAGACATATGGTGGCTCCACCACCACTACCATCCCTGCGCTACCTCAATCACCACCAACCCACTATTACTCCAGTCTCTCTTATTCCCACCTTGACTGACCTTGGAAGAAGAGGATGCCCTCATCTTGACATTCCCCACGGTGACATTCCACAGCTGCATCCACCGGGGATGGAATTCCAGGAAACTCTTCTTGGAGCAATTTAGGATATCCTTTTTCTTTCTTCTCAGGAGGGTACACCCAGACTTTGTCCCCCTGCATATAAATCACTCTATTTTTAACTGTGCACTCCAAATACTGCCATTCTGCATTTATACACAACATGTCTGATCTATTGCATTGATACAATATCCTCCTGTGACCCTACACACTTTTGATCCCACCTGTGGACAACAATGTGCTGTTCCCTTGCACAAATACTTAACAGTTTGCACAAATCCCACTACTGTTGCTGTAACACATGCACACATCTGGCTATGTACAACCAGACACTCCCATGGCACACTTATCTGTAACACCATTAGTCTTGGCAAACACATCCACACATAGTCATCCTGCAGTCATCCATTCATTCATATATTCATTTGTTTATTTATTCATCCATTCACTCAAGAAACAGTTGCTGAATGACTGCCATATGCCAGATATTGTGAAAGGCACAGGGATAAACGGATAACAAGATTGTTACTATCTTCAAAGAGTTCACTGTAGAAAAGCAGAAAGGATCCTAGAATCCTAGCCATGCAGCTACCAAAGTGGACACATGTGAAGTGCATTGGGAATAGAGGCAGAGCGTTTAAGCCTACCTAGAGAATTCCTGGAAGCCTTCACAGAGGAGGAAGCATTTGGGCCTGAGTAGGGATTTTTCAGGTGGACAAATGTGGAAAGGGTGTTACCAGCAGAGGCAGCAGCAGGCGCAGAGCCTGCTCAGAGAACTACATGTAGTCTCATGTAGCTGGCACACAGAGAATATGGTGGAGGAGAAGGAAAGCCTGGAAAGATAACCAAAGGGCAGATCTCGAGACCCATGTGTACCTGACTTGCAGGAATTGGCACAGGGTGGTACCACTTAGTGAAACGGGACATAGCAGGAAGGGTGGGTTTGTGAGAAAGATACTAAGTTCAGTTTGGAGGACACTGAATTTGAGGTGCTACAGAACATCTAAGTCAAATATGTCTGCAGGAAATTGGAAAGAGATGTCTGGAGCTCTGGGAGATCTCCAGATCTGGTGTCCACAACATAGAGTCCTCAGAGCCATGGCAGTGGTTGAGATCACCCAGGGAGGGTGTATCTGGACAGATCTCTGAGGAACATACAGGGACTGCCTAGGATGAGAAGCTGGAAAAGAGCAGGAAAGAGGCAGGAGGGGAAATCAAGCTGGCCGCGAGGGCTGCCCCAAGCACATAGCACCTTGCACAGATTAGGAGAAGGCACCCCTTCCTCTGAGCAGACATAGCCTGGACCAGGGCATGGGTCTTGGTGAGCACAGCAGGCTTGATTTCATTTTCTACTCACGCCCTGGCCAGATGCCATTTTTATGAACAGCCTGGCCACCATACAAAGAGGACTTGATGCAGAGTCTTGGAAATCAAGGGAAGAAATTACCAGGAAGGAAAGGATGGCCAAAAGCATGAGGAGTAGCAGAGAAGTCTGGACAAAGATTAGGCCTGAAGAATAGCCCTTGGATGCTATGCCTGCCAGGCCCACATGTACCTACACTCCCTTGGCTTGAGCTTCTTCAGGAAAAGAAGGCACAGGGCGAGGGAATCTGGAACCTACAGGTAAGGGGTCCATGTAGGGCCATTCCATTCCAGCCCTTCTGGGTCCAGCTCTGACCTTGACCCAGAAGTACCTTGATCAGGAAGACACTGTTGTGACCACGGCGGAATGCAGCATCCACAGGGCTGGTGAAATTCTTCCACCTCTCTGAGATTAACTCCCGGACCCAATTGTGACTCTTCCATACGAACTCCCCTGAAAAACACACACTCACTGAGGGACCCAGAACAAACTTTTGGCCTACTGAGATAGTTACAGAGAAGCTGTGTGTGATTTCCTCAGATAATTCCTAAGACCTTCCACAGACAGATACACCCTTGGTTAATGAGACTAAGTCTGAAGTCCCAAATGCCCCAACCCCAGCCCCTCCTACCTTTAAAAAACAGCATGGCCCCATGTTCATCCAGGGTGGTAGCATCAAAGCTCCAGCCATCTGAGCAGGGATCTGGGGGTGGATATGGTGAGATGCAAGTAAAAGACCAGTTAGGTAATACAATGCAGAGACACAGACAGACATATTCAGGAAGATGGGGCCTCACCTGTGACATCTGGGTTCACTCTGGCCCCACTCCCACCTTCAGCTCCATTCCCAGGGGTACCATCCCTAGAGAGAAGACAGATAGTTGTCTGGGCCCAATCCCTTTCCCTTAGCTCCTGTCTTCAAACTTGCCCAGTCCTAAAAACTGGCCTTATCCCACTTTAGTCCAGTTCCCAGTTCTTCCCCAACTCCAGCTTTACTCACGGAGGAAGAGGGTGGGCAAGGGTCAGAGACCAGCACAGGCCCAACACCCCCAGTGCAGCTGGTACTCCCAGCACACGAGCCATGCTGAGATGCCACAGGACAGCTCCGGGCACCTGGCTGAGCCCCCTATATAGAGATGGCAGCAGCACCACCCCCACACGAGCCTGCTGAAACTCCAAGTCCTGTCCGTCACAACTATGCCAATATTGGCTGATTACATCAGCACAAATAAGGTCAGGGTCTGGACAGAAATCTGAGTCCAAGACTAACTCTTCCCGGCAAGAGGCCCCATCCCCCTTCAATGACTTTCGAGCAGTAACTGCCCCATGCCATTGATGCCCAGTTGTGACTCTCATCACCTTGGTGATGGGTCCAGGTGCCCATAAGATCAAGGAAGGGCATAGACTGATTGAGGAGCACCTTTCTATGGTTGGATTTACCTCTATAATGGGGGAAGAAAGAAGAGGAACCTACCACTTTTGTGTACTAAGTGTCAAGCCCTGCTCTAAGACAGCTAAAGAACTGATACTTACACATATTTAGCAACCACACATTCATACAAACCTATGTAGGCACACTCAGAGAACAACTTTTTCCAAGCTTCATCAAGGATCTTTCTGGGGGCATTCCCAAACCTCTTCAGCTTTGCCCTTAATGGGTCAATAATATTTCACTGTCACCAAATGTCCAAGTCCCACCCCCATCCCCACCCCTAACTGGCAAAGAGCTTAGAAAAATCACCTGGGAGGGAAGGGCTAAATGGGGCAGAAAGAGGTGCCTCTCTCTCAGATTGCATTTCTAGTAATTAGTCTTTCTTGGTAGTTTCCACCTTAAGGGAAAAGTGCTTTATTTACCCATCACAGAATAAATAGAACTGTAACTGGGGTTTCACAATATTTACTGCTGAGTCTTGCTTAAATATTCTCTTCTCAACGAAGCCTTTCTTGACCACCTTATCTAGCCATTTCAGATGCTTGCATATTTCCTTTATGTCACTTACTAAAACTTGAAATTATTTCATCTATTTATTTGTTGCTTTGTTTGTTTTGCTCATCCTGTTTACCATTACATTCTATCCACTAAAATAGTACCTGGTGCATAATGGATGCCCAGTAACTATTTGGTTGAATGGGGGAAAAACAGATTTCAACTACCGACTACTGTTGCTAATGTTCCAGGCGAATTTCTGACAATTTGTTTTCCTTCTGGGGAGAGGGGAATGTCAGGAATTGGGGGTGTGTTAATGATGGGAGGCATATTGTGATCAAGGAGTCATATGACCCCTTGTCACTGCCCTTCATCTGATGGTCTTGTTTCTCTCTCCAGTGTCCCATTCCTACATCCCTTTCTCTTCAGGTTTGGGATCTCACCTGCTATCTCTAATATCTGCTATCTTCAGTACCCATGGGGCTACTCCCAAAGCCTGCCCCATTGCAATCTGAGACTTGGCTGCTGAGTCAGAAGACAAATATAGGCAGTCAGCTATGGGCCAGGCTGGGGTTCCAGGACCCCTATTCCCTAGCCCGGCCTGAAAGGGCCCTGATTCCTCTCAGATGGCCCTATGCCCCTGAGATTCCCCTATATCACCTTAGCAAAAGTCTCAGATCCCTCTCCTATTCTGCAAAGTTTCCTCCCAACAGAAAAACAAAGATTTCTCGGACCTCTGGACAAGGTGTCACTAGGCCTCTGCCATCAGGCTCAGTGGGCCACTGCCCTCAGGCTGAATCTTCTTCCCTGACTTACAGATAAAAATGTGCCTTTTTAACATCATTCCTCCTTAGTGGGCAAAGCTGGACTTCCCGAGCCCTTGGCAGTATGGGCAAATGTCAGGGCTCCTATAACAGATGCCTGACACACACCTTCTCCCCACTGCAGGGCATCCCTGGCTGGACCTGCTCCGCCCCAGCTTCTGGGCACTGGACACAGAGAGCACTATCCCCAGACTTGATCTCGCCTGTTTGTTTGTTTGTTTGTTTGTTTGCCTCTCAGTCTCTAAAACCTCATATAACCTCCCTGGAACTCTCCCTCCTGAACACCCAGTGATCGTTCCTCAGCAACCCCCTCAACCACTGTCTTTAGCTCCAGATCTGTGCCTACATGCCCTACAAGATTTCGCTGAGCCTACCAGGGAAGATGGAGGTTTTCACAATGAGTCACAAACACCCCTCAGAAAACCCATGGTAAGGGTCTTGGATAGCTGTACTATCAGGGCCCCTCATGGCCCTGCCGCCCCAGGAGAGCAGCCTCCCCTCTGGTCTAGCAGGACTTTTTGAGGGGAGATAGCATATATACTGGATGATGGTTTTTCAGCTTGGCCTCTTTTTTTCCACACAGCTCTGGTCCCCCTTCATAGCATCCCTGGGTCTATCTATCCTAGAAGAGTGATTTGTGGCACTTTCTCACTGTCGTTTCCTAATTCTCTTACCTACCCTAAGGGGGCTTAGATAGCAGTATAGGAGTCTTCCTCTTCCCTCCCTGACCCCCAAACCTCCCCATCACCCCTCTACCCCATCTTCCCTGCCCCACATTCTCAGGGACTAGAGCAGCAGAGTCTTCTGCATGGCAGGCAGTTCTGTTGAAGTTAAGTTCTGAGCAGAAGCTAAGAGGTAGAGGACTTTGTCCATTTGGGAACCTAGGCTGTGGATATGTTGGCCATTCTGGTGCTGGTCACAGGGCACAAGACAATGCTTCTCAGGGGACCCAAATAGGACCGGCCTGCTCACTTGAGGTGGCCATTTCTGCTTGATCTGAGTCCTTCCCAGCCCCTTCGGCTGGGCTGAGAAAGTGCTTGTCCATACTTGGGCCTGAGCGCCCCCTGGAGGCCTCAGGGTTCAGTGTGCACCCACCCTTCAACTGGAGGCCAGTGTTTCCTCCCTGAAACTGCTCTCCACAGCCTTTCCCCACTCCTCTCAGCCTGGCTTTATAGCTTTAAGGGTACATCCCTTCCTCTGCAAACCTCTGCTGCCCTGAGCAGGTTTGGGAACCTCAGTCTCTTGCTTGATTTCCTGGGGAATTCAAGCCCAGAAAGAGCCAACTATCCCTTTTCCTTGCGGTCTTCTCAATCCTCCTATCTAGCAACTTTCATGCTTCCCACAAAGGGGGTCTGAATGTGGATCTGCAAATGTCTTCATGCACAGAACTTCCTCTTGCAGTGCACTGGCTACATTTAAGCCGGATACTGACCCACCCGTCCCCTAGAATGGCTCATCTAGCCTGTCCCACCCCTGGTCTGAGTTCTCCGATCTCAGTCATTTCTCCTGCGGCCTACTGAGTGCTGGGTGTGCTGGGCCTGCAGCCCGTGGTTGTGTACTCCCAGGAGCAGAGCCTGGATTCCTTTCCCTTGACTTAGAAGGCTTGGGATAAAGCTCCAGGCACCAAAAAGAGCTAGCTGCTCCCAATTGACTCCTCCACCATGCACATTTTCTCTTGTTCTGTCTATAATGGGCTTTCCCACATCGTCCATTCCTGGTTCTCTGTGAATAAATATAGTAATAATTTGCTCATACCTATTGGACACGTGTATGTGCTTGGCAGTGTGCTTGACTTGGATTATTTCATTAAATCATATGTATGACATATATACATACAGGATACTATTAGTCTCATTTTACAAGTGAGGAAACTAATATTAGATATTGTAGCCAAATCTCATTGTTAGCAAGTAGCAGAGCCATGATTAAGTTCTGGCTGCCTGACTTTTCAGGGTGTGCTTGTTACTCTCTCAAAGGGTATACTAGTACATAACAGCCAGCTTTCCAGAATGGAAAAAGCCCTGATTGTAGCATTTGCTAATGTCTGTGGTGTAAGTCTCTTATCGTGGCCACTGTCAAGCTACAAACAAGACACCATCAAAGTGAGATTACAAAGAAATGCACAGTAATGTACTACTTACTATATGGCATTTCTGCCACACAGATACAGTAGATGTAAATAACCTCAAGAGCACAGGTAATAGTAAAATGCAGTAAAATAATTAGGAGGTGATGAGTTTTGAGTACTATATTTGATTTTAATAAAATGTACTTAACCTCAGATTTACATAATTTAATTTTTAATAATGGCTGGGTTGCAACAACCAGCTGTCACAATTCCTGAAATTCAACAATGAGCCCTTGTGAGCTAGTATGAACCAGCTCCAGCACCCCACTGCCCCACCAGACTTCCTTAATGAACAAGACGAGGATGTCATCTGCCTTATTGGCCGCTATATCTGCAGTACTTAGAGCAGTGCCTAAAACACAGTATATGTTTAATAAATATCGAATCCTGTTCCTAACTTTCTAAGTAGACCTAAAATTTATGCACTTCTCTCTGCCTACCTTGAAGTGCAAACATCATTTCTTGTTTGACCACTGAAATCACTTCTGCCCCTCTACAGTACAGTTTTCATAGCAACAACAGTAATTTTCAAAAACATACCTGAAACGACCTTATGCTTCTGCTTAAAAGTTTTTTTTTCCCCCTTTGAAGACAAAGATCAATTTTAATTCTACTAACTAGAGAATACTACTATTAGTATTTTATCTATTCAGGGCTTTTTCTATTCTTTCAACATTCCTTCAGAAACGAAGATATAATTTTATAAAGCTTTTTCTTCCTTCGTTTATCTTGGATACTGGCATTTTTAAAGGATGCTTATAATTCCATTATATATTTAAGCAAAACTTTATATAGCCATTCCCTGCTCGTGGACATTTGGGTTTCTCTGGGATTATTATTTTCTATTATAAATAAAGCCGTAACACACATTGGTACACACACCTCTTTGTGCTTTTGCTCAATAATTTCCTTAGAAAACATTCCTAGAACTGGAAGACTCTAGATGATTTTAAGCTATCCGTGGTCTACAAGGGGAACAGTTTAGAGATGTTGTATTTTCTCTGTTCTTTCTTCTCAGTTTTCTTTCCACCCCACAGAGTCACTATCCAGCTGACAGTTCATCCCAAAAGGCATTTCTGTGGGTTATTATTATACTCCAGATCATATCCAAACTCTATATCTGAGTTAAATGATCCAATGCAGGCCTGACTCTCCAAACTTGTTCCTTTCCTCTCTCCCTCCACCTTCCTTCCTCCCCAACACCCAGGCCTCCTTTCAAGTCCTCCCAAACACTGAGATCTTGATTCCCCAGAACCTTTATACTTGTTGTTTCTTTATCTCTCCTTCTTTTATCTCTTCTTCTTCTTTTTTTTTTTAAGTCTATTTATTTATTTTGAGAGAGAGAAACAGAGCACATGAGTGGGGAAGGGACAGAGAAAGAGGAAGAGAGAGAATCCCAAGCAGGTTTCACACTGCCAGTATTCAAGTCTGATGTGGGGCTTGAATCCAAAAACTATGAGATCCTAATCTGAGCTGAAGTCAAAAGCCAGATGCTTAACTGACTGAGCCAACCAGGTACCCCTCTACCTCCTCTTCTTAACACAGGTGGTTCCCTACCCACCACCCACCCCAGCCTACAGGCCACTGCTCAAAGAAGCCTTATTTGGGGCACCTGAGTGGCTCAGTTGTTTGAGTGACCAATTCTTTGTTCAATGCAGGGCTCGAACCCATGAACCGTAAGATCATAACCTGACCCAAATCGGACGCTTAACTGACTGAGCCACCCAGGTGACCCTTGAGTGACCAACTCTTAATTTTGGCTCAGGTCATGATTCCAGAGTTGTGGGTTTGAGCCCCCAGTTGGGCTCCCCATTGAGTGTCAAGCCTGCTTAAGATTCTCTCTCTCTCTCCTTCTGCCCCTCTCCCCTGTTTGTGCTCTCTTTAAAATGTTAGAGAGAGAGAGAGGCCTTCCTTGCCTACCCTATTTAACATCATATTCTTTTATTTATTGCATTTTATTCATTTTCATCACAGCTTTAACACAAACTGTTACTATATATTTACTTCCTTGTGTTTACTTATTTGCCTGCCTTCCCCACTATACTATCGACTTCATAAGGGCAAAGAACATTACTGTCTGTATTCCTAGGGCCCACCACTCTGATAGTAAATGCACACAAGCACTTGTTGAATGAATACATGAGCCCGCAGGCCACATATGGCCAGAGGGCTGTTCTGCTCACCTGATTGCCCTACGTAAGCCAGTGTGAGTCCTTGCCGGACCACAGAATAACTTTCTGACCTGTCCCAGGAAGGGTTCTGCTGCAATCTCCAAGTCTGTAAAGATTATTTAAGACTTATGCCAACTAAGTGAAGGCATAGCCTCCAATGCCAGGCACCACTTCTGCCTACTTCTGGGCCCACGGCCTGAATTGGGGGGAAAAATGCCCACTGTGATCAGATCTAAGAGGAAGTGAGCAACCTTACCTTGAGACACCTTCTGCACGGCTTAGGCAGACAACCTAATCTGGTATCTATGGAAATCAGCCCCAGCAGCCTATTCTTGGGCTGGTAGGAAAGCCATCTGGGGCTTCCCACCCTAGAGACTTCATTTTTATTGCCATTTTATTCCCCTGCTACTCTTAGGTGTCAAGAATGTAAGTGTGTGAGAGTTGAAGGCCAGGAACTATGCGCTTCCATCCTCCATGCCACTGCTAGTGCTTTGTCAAGAAAGGAGTACATACACCTGAAACTAAGATAACATTATATGTCAACCATACTTCAATAAAAAATAAAGAAAGGGGTGCAGGGGAGGAAAAATTATCACCTGAGGGCTCCCAGGAGAAGACCCCACTGGTGCTGAGTGACTGATAATTGGGCACACCATCTATGCTGGATGGGGCATGGGTTCAGGCAATCCTACTTGTAATTGGAACCAGAAGTGCAGGCCCTATAAGAACACTTGCCCTAGAACTTCAGGGAGTTCTTCTGTCCCTACACCTGCCTACCAGGTCCCAACCAGTGGGGACAAAGAGGCTCAGGGAGGTGAATATAACCAAGACTTCCATGTGGTCTGCATGCCCCCTTGATTTCTGTAAAGCCCCCATGGTCTCTGTGGACAGGCCCTCTCATCCTAGCCCCAGGAATCATTCCATGCCAGGACAATGTTGAGCTTTCCCATGGCATCTCATAACCAACCGTCCCTGATCCGTCCTTCCCCAAACCTTGTGGAGCGCCTTCTCTGCCAATTACTACACCAGGTGCAAGGAACGTACGGATGAGTAAGTGCTACGGCTTTCAGGTTAAGAGTATGACAGCTACAGATTCCTGTCTGGGCTCTGCTATTCATCAGCCCTATTCCTATGTGCTATTCCTCTGAGACTCAGCCTTTTGTAGAGGGAGAAGTCAGGGCCCCTGCCTCCCAAATCACCAAGTGCTGGTTGTAATTATCTCTGTAACTGGCAGCCAACCCCAGGGGACTAGAACTCAGGAGTGGTGCAAGGACTCTCATTCCACTGTGGAGAAGGGGCAACGATCATGGAATGGAGAACAGAAGGATGAAGCAGGGCTCCACGGCTTCAGCACTGAGCTTAAAAATTGGGTATGGAGTCTCCCACACCTGGCTTCCACCTGGGTTAGCCCCAACGTCCCCAACCCAGGCCTGGGCTTCAGCAATTACTGTCATATCCTCAAACTGTTCTCCCTGCAGCTGCTGGCTGGGTTCTGGGCAAGGGTCATTTTTTCCCAGGCTCCTTCTCAGCTATAGGGCACACGACCAAAGGACTTACTATTTCTGCAGGAGACATGGGCCTAGGGACAGGGATTTGGCGGGTGGCTAAGAATCCTAAGGGTTCACCCTCTCTTGCACTCCACTCCTGAAACTTTAAAATATCAAGGCTCTTAGGCTCTGGATCCCCTGCCTGCCTGCTTGCCCACCTTTTAGTTCAGAGTGAGTCCCACCCTCCCATACCCGTGCAGCCCCACCCCACAAGAAAGCAACAAAACCATCTTGGTGAACACATTTACTTAATATGGGGGGTGGGGTATTGCTGTCTCTGTCAGTGTGTATGGTGTGGTAGGGAGACAACCAGAGGGACTTCTGCCCTGGAGTGAGAGGCTGTTCTGGCCCCAGGCTGGGGGGTGGGGGGCAGACTGAGGGGACAGGGCAGGTGTGTAAGGTGGGGAGAGGGGGAAGGGTGAAGCTCTGCACACATCCTTGGGACCACAGTCCAGGCCCACCCACTCACCAAAGCAAGAACCGAATAAATAAAGTGCAACCGTGGGGTTGGGAGACGGGGAGAGGGAGGGCACTGGGCGCACCCACGCCCACAGCCCACATTCAGTGCTGCCAGGTCCGGCCCAACTCCTGGCCAGACCCTCTTGTCCAATCCCCCCATGTCTGTCCCTCCATGAGCCAAGCAGGGCCCCTGTGCAGCTACTGGAGGTAGCGATAAGCTTTAAAGCAGTGGTTGCCAGCATCGGCCACCACCACGTGTCCATCTGAGGTCAGTGCCAGGCCCTGGGGGCCATACAGTGGCTCTGCAGACGTGTTGATGTAGGACAGGAAGGAGCCAGAGCTGTCGAACACCTGGGGAATGAGTGGACAATGGAGGGAGAGGTGAGATCAGGCAGATGGGAGGCATTTGCAGGGGTGTGGCAGGAGGGTTGCGGGGGTGGGGGGTGCACGGAGCACAGCAGGAAGCCTCACCCCCATGCCATCCCTGGGCCTTACCTGGATGCGGCTGTTGCCCCAGTCAGCCACGATGATGTTCCCATTCGAGTCGACTGCTACTCCTGTGGGGGCGTTGAACTGCCCATTGCCCTCACCATGGGAGCCAAACTTGAAGAGGAACTCTCCGTCGGCAGTGTACACCTGGCAGGGGAAAGGGCTGGGGACTGGGGACCTGGCCTCAGGCAGAGCCTTCGAGGAGGATAGGGTGAAGCCCCAGGGCTGAGGAACGCCAGATCTACAGCTCCAGCCCAGTTCTCCGTCCCAGGCTTCACATCCATGTTTCCCATTGCCTACTGAATAGGTCCAGCTAATGTGCCTTGGGCTTATCAAATCTAATATCTCAACTTTCCCACATTCTCTTTCTTGGTGAATGGCAACACCCATTTAGCCAGGAATCATTCTCCACTCCACTTTCTCCTCTGCTTGACAGCCACAAACTGCCGATTCTCTCAAATCTGCACCCTACTGTATATATTGCCACTGCAACGACTCTCCACATTTCTCATCTAGATTACTACAAAAGACGGATCTTCCTAACGCCAGTCTCACCCCAGGCAGAGTGGCCTTCCTAAGACACAGGATTGCATAACCCCACTGCCTGCAACCCTTCGGGGACTCCCCATAGCTCTTAGAAAGAGAGCAAGCCCCTTAACAGGGGCTTGAACACAAAATTCATCCGCACTTGATCCACACTCCCCTCTTCAAACCTAGTCTGAACTACCGGTGGTTTCTTGAACACACTATAAGGGTTCCCACCTCCAAACTTAGCCAAGTTTCTCCTATCCTCCTTGCCTCAAATCCTCTCCTCCTTATCTCCCTTTTGGTTAATTCCCCTGCTGCTTTAGGTGGTTCTCGGTCTCACCTGAATCAAATGCTTCTGCCATGCCCTCACACCGTGCCCTGCACTTCCCACAGGATCTATCACATCATACTGTAATGTAATAATACACTGTAATATGCTGCTTTACCTCTTCCCTACTAGGCCATGGCCTAGAAGACAGACAGCATATTTGCTGTATTCATCGCTCTATCCCCAGCTTCTAGCATAGCACCTGGGCTCAAGTAGCTATGCCATAAATGTTTATTGTTCAAATGAATGATCTCAAGGCGGGGGAAATGGTGAGGGAGAGACGAATCTTGAGAAAGAGGAAAAGATGTTGGGACAGTGGTCACAGAGGGAAGAAAGACACTGACCTTTACTGAATGGTTATGGAAATCCGTCACTACAATCTCATTCTTGTTGTTTACAGCCACAAAATGGGGCCCTGAAAATACAAAGCAGTCTCTAGGGCAGTAAAATGGGATACTGAGTGGGATGGGGAAGAATATCTGGGATGATAAAGCTGGGGTGTTGGAAAGGGGGTGGGGTCTCAGAGGCTGACAGGTGTCTCTGGGATGATGGTACTAGGGTATAGTGAAACGAGGGGGTCCTCTGGGGCCAAGATATAGGAACGGTGGTTAAAGCTGGGGTATCCAGGGTAGTTCTCTGGGACTGGGGTATCAGAATAGATCTCTGAATTATTTCCCAATACCTGCAAAGTGGCGGTCAGTGGCCCCACGGCCCCCAAAACGGCCAACCAGCTTGCCATTGGGCTGGAAGGTAAAGACGCAGCAAGACTTGTTGTCAACCACAATGATATGTCCATTCCGGTCTACAGCCACTCCTTTGGGGCCCATGAGGCGGCCAGCTCCAATCTTGGTCTGGAGGAAGGGGATATCCATTAGGGCCTTTATCCTGTCTGGTCCAGAGAGTAGTCCCAGCCTGACACTAAATAGGAGAACCTTGGGCTGGGGATGGACCATTGCAGTCCCTAACCACCAGGAGGCACTAGAATGGTCACCTAAACTGGCCATTAGGAATGCAGAGCACAGTTGATAGTAGGCCTCTCACCTTGAATTTGCCCTCAGGTGAGAAGATGCTGACCCAACGGTTGTCATAGTCTGCCACAATAATGTCTCCATTGGTGTCCACTGCCACACCTGTAGGGCGCTGCAGCTGCCCAGGTGAGCGTCCTCGGACCCCAAAGCGGAACTTGAACTGGCCTTCATTGGAGAAAACCTGGAGCAGAGGAGCAAGGGAGGGAGCGGGGAGGAGGGGAGAGACTGTGGGCACAGAGGGAAAGGAGCAAGATCCTGAGGGAGGAGACCCCCCCCCCATTCATTCAGTCATTCAACAAGCATTTACCGACACCATGCTGGGGGTACAGTGAAGAATCAGGTAAGGCTGCAGACCTGAGGTGACATGTAGCACAGGTTTGACTGGGAGTGTAAGAGTAAGACAGGGAATATGGGGTGCCTGGGTGGCTCGGTTGGTTAACTGTCCGACTTCAGCTCAGGTCATGATCTTATGGTTCTGGTTCATGGGTTTGAGCCTCGCATCGGGCTCTGTGCTGACAGCTCAGAGCCTAGAGCCTGCTTCAGATCCTGTGTCTCCCTCTCTCTCTGCCCCTCCCCTGCTTGCACTCTGTCTCTTAAAACAAAAAAAAAAAAAAAAAAAAAAAGAATATGAGAGGGATGAGGGGGAATGGCCAAGAAAGGCTCTGAAAGAGGAATATCTGAGCTAATAGCCTAATAAAGATGCCAAGAGGGGCGCCAGGGTGGCTCAGTTGGTTGAATGTCTGACTTCGGCTCAGGTAATGATCTCATGGTTCAGTTATGAGTTCAAGCCCCGTGTCGGGCTCTGTGCTGACAGCTCAGAGCCTGGAGCCTGTTTCAGATTCTATGTCTCTGCCCCTTCCCTGCTCATGCTCTGTCTCTCGAAATAAATAAACATTAAAAATATTTCTTAATAAAAAATAAAAAGATGCCAAGAGATGAACCAAAGCCAGCCAGTAAAGGAGGTGGAAAGGCATTTAAGCAGAGTGAACAGTGTGTAAAAGGCACAGGGTCCAGCATGGGCACTGCTCATCTACTGAGGCTGGATTGCAGGGAGCACTCCCATGAATAGCAAGAGTAAGGTTTCACCCTGGGTATAATAAGAATTCACTGAAAATTTCTAGGCAGGGGAGTGACAAGATGAGATTTGCTTTTGTTGTATAACAAGAAATATATTTGGTCTTTGTCCCCAGTGCCTGGCAAGGAGCTCCTCAAACTCTTGGAATTTCCTGGTTAATAGGATTATCTTGTCATTCACAAGGAACCCTTTTTGAGCTTATACTAATGAGATGACCTAGGGTGGGGCCCCTATGAAGCTTCAGGATGGTCACCACAAAGACCCAAAGATTAAAGGGTTGGACCTTTCAGCCCTACCCACCAACCTCTGGGAAGGAGAAGAGAGAATGGTATAGATCTGAAGTGCTTCCACATTGGTGCTGGAAGGTTAGTGTACCCCAGTTCCACAGAAACCAAAGTTCCTATACTAGCGACTCTTCCAGACCTCACCCTGTGTACTTTTCCATCTGGATGTTCATCTGTATGCTTTATAGTATCCTCTGTAGTAAACTGGTAAACATAATAAAATGCTCCTCTGAGTTCCATGAGCTACTCTAGCAAATTAATAGAACTCGAGGAAGGGGTCGTATGACCCTCCAATTTATTGCTGGTCAGTCAGAAGCACAAGTAACAACCCGAACTTGTGACTGGCTTCTGACATGAGGGCAGTCTTGTGGGATGTGATGCTATGTCTAGG
This sequence comes from Paguma larvata, assembly GCA_030068075.1. NCBI lineage: Eukaryota > Metazoa > Chordata > Mammalia > Carnivora > Viverridae > Paguma > Paguma larvata. Next base: position 60,898,300 of record CM057831.1, read on the forward strand.
TACACAGTGTCAAAATTGAGTTAAAGTTGCAGGACACTTGATTGCTGTCCACTGAGAGTTGCTTGGTGGTGTTAGAAAAAACACAAGGGAGCTTTTAAGAAAGAGCATTCTAGCTACAGGGAGGAGTCAACACTGGACACTGGCTGGGCAGCCAGAGGCGCTGCACTAGTCCAAGTGAGAAGTGATGATGGCTTTGACCAGGGTACTTGCTGGAGTGGAGATGGACTCAGGAGACATGGGAGGAAGACAAGACTTGGTAGCACACAAGAAAGGGCTGGGTGGTGGACAAGGATGAGCACATCCAGGCTAAGAGGCTGTCAAGGTAACCTCCTCCTGGACAGAGTTGAACCTTCCGACCTTTCCCCTCCTCTTACCTCCTCTCTTAGCCACCCAACGTGCTCAGGTCTCCCCATCCTTCAATTCTCCCTCCCTCTATAGCCTCTTGCTTCTCCTTCATAGCCAAAACATCACTCACTACACAAGTCTCACATGCTCTGCTTTGTTATAGACTCTAGGGACACAAGATGAGTCAGAGCCAAGAGCAGCCTTGGGGAACTCAAGTTCTGGGCCTTGGCATAAGGCTCCCTGCCCCTGCTCCATCCCTCAGGCCTGCAGGGCTGTTTGAACTGATCCTCCCTCCTGATGTGGACTTCTACCATGCCCTCAGCTGGCAGGCTAGCACAGCTCTGGGGTCTGCCCTGGTCCCCTGGGGCAAGCTAGCATTAGCTAGCACGAGAGGGAGGCACTGTGATCTGGAGAGCTGATGTGAGAGGGACTAAAGGTACTGCCAGCTCAGCAGTGAGGCTGCAGGTGTGCCTCCTCCAGTCTGAACAGCTCAGTTTTCCGGATCAACGCTGAGGCTTGGAGTAGAGGGGGAGGGGAGTTGGAGTAGGCTCTTCCCATCCTATCCTATTCCACCCCTGACACCTAGCCAACTCCTACTCATCTTTTGATTCTTAGAAATTCCAAGGTCACTTCTTCAGAAAAGCCTTAATGACCAACTCCAGCCCCTAAATCAATAGATACATATAAAGGTAGGCCTCCACGATATATGCTTTACAGTTCTTTTGCTAACAACTGACGCTTCTGGAACTAACTGCTAGACACCCTTGTCTCCAAAGGATGTAAGCCTCAGGTTAGACAGGGTCTGTCTGCCTTGTTTTCTGCTGCATTTGTAGCACTGGTACAACAACAAGTACATAAATTCCTCAGCTCAATCTCAGACAGAACTGGCCATCACCACTTGGTGCTATGCAGCCATCTCACACTCAATATGTATACAAGAGAATTCATCAACTTATACCCAGGCCTGCTCCTGCTGCTGGCAGCACCAGCTACCCAGTGCACCAAGTCCTGCCATTCTTGATCCCTTCTTCTCCTGACATCTGATGGCTCATCATCACCTGCCACTTTTGCTTTCTTAACCTCTCTAGAATCTGCTGGTGCCCTAGCTTGGTTCTTAACATCTCCTCCTATACCACAGTAGCCTAAGTAACTTCAGGATCGGAGTCTAGTTGAGGGGAGAGAGACTAAAAAAATGAAACAAAACAAACAAACCAGTGATTCTGGTAAAGTATGAAAAGTACAATAGCACAGGCTGAGGGAACTCAAAGAAGAACGTGATTAATGTTCTTCCTGAAGGAAATGAGGAAGTTTTCACAGAAAAGCTGATAAAATTTCTGGACTAAGACGATTATACAAAGATATAATATATACAAATCAAATTCTTCATTCAGAATCACAAAATGGTTTTTCCCTTCTGTCAGCTGATGCTGATTCGGCACAACGAGGGGATTTGCCTTAGCTGTCACCACAGACAGTCCAAAGGAGGAAAAGTTCACAAGGTCACCAAGACTCACAAACGAGTTAGGAAGGCAACATCCACCTGAGGCCCAGCCCATACCAATCTGGAGGACCCCAAAATTAAAGAAGCAGAAACTCAGCTCTGGGATCTGAGAGTCCAGCTCCTATCGGTTATTCTGCTGGGGTGCCAGTGGGAGTAGGAACGAGAAGGAGGACTGCCGAAGGAGTGGCAGGTGTCTGGAAGGGAAGAGGGCTGCCCCAGACTCTCCTTCTCAATTCCCCAGCCGCTCATCAGGGAGACAAAGCAGCATGCATCTTTGTGTGCATGTGAGCACTCATGTGTGTGCACACCAGGGAAGGCTTCCCAAATCTCAGCTCTTGTGCCAGAAGGCATCCTGGCATAAGGAGGAGGAAAAGAGCTGGAAGTTGTGAAGGGTGGGACTGAGTAGGCCCCGGCACCAGCCCTACTCACCTCACCTGTCCCTTGCTATCTGGGCTGGCCCCAAATGCTTCCCTGAGCCTCTCCATCCCTCTGCTCTTAGGAGGAGGATAGGAATCAAAGCAGGCGGGGCAGGACAGGGAATGTGGTCATGAAAGAGTTCCTGGCACTTTCAGCCTGCTACATGGAAAGCAGGGCTTGGGAGGAGCTGACACTGAGGCGATGGGACTTTGGCAGAGCTGGATCTGTGATGGGGTACTCAGTTAGAGTAGGAAGGACTTTAAATTTATAGGTGTAGTGAAGTAAGGATCTTCAAGAAAAGTTTTGCCACCTGATACGATGTTTCCAAGGGGCGCCTGGGTGGCTCAGTCAGTTAAGCATCTGACTTTGGCTCAGGTCATGATTTTGTGGTTTGTGGGTTCAAGCCCCGCATCGGGCTCTGTGCTGACAGCTCAGAGCATGGAGCCTGCTTCGAATTCTGTCTCCCTCTCTCTCTGTTCCTTCCCCATTCATGCTCTGTCTCTCTCTCTCTCTCAAAAATAAATAAACATTAAAAAAAAAAGAAAGATGTTTTCAAGAACTGAATGAAGTGCATGATAGTTAAAAACAACCCTGCACAGGATAAAATAAAAATTCCACGGCATCCTCTCTAAAACCATTTACGATGTTGCCTCAGCTACTGGGCTTCTAATAGTAATCCACTTCTAGCCGGCTGGGATCCTTCCAATTCCCTGAACAACCCCCTCCAGCACTTTCCCACCTCCTGGCTTTTGTTTACAGTCTCCACCTGGACAATGGTATTTTTAACAATAGCTAACATTAGAAGGTTCGCCAGGTGTCACGCACAGTGCATTATGTCATTTTAATGCTCCCAGCAACTCCATGAGGTATTCTTTTCCTAATTTTACACATGAGTTCACTGAAGCTCAGGGAGATCACATGACTTGTCAGTAAGTGGCAGAGCTAGGATTCAAGCCCAGGTGTCTGGTTTCAGAGCCTGAACTTTTAACTGCTATACCGTGTCTGCCAAGCTGGTGCCTGTCACTAGGCTCTGGGCTCACTATACAGAATATAGACAGAAAACCACACTGCCTGGCTTTAAGGAGCTCAAAGTGCAGCAAGGCCATGTCCATTTGTGTGGCAGATATTTGAATCAGGTATGTGAGGGACTGGGAGCACAGAGAGCAGGACCATCTGTGAGGTTGCACTGTAGCCTCTGGAAGACACCTCTTATCACAGGTTACCCCCATTTGACTGTCTACCCAACCAGATGTTTGCAGAGACCAGTACAGACAAGATATACTCTGGAGCCAGGCTGGCATGATGGAAGAAAGCAGGGGAGGGCAGAGCCTGTATCCAGACCACGTGAAGAAAAGGGGAGAAAGTAAGCTAGCCAGGTAGAGGCTCAAATGGAGACAGAGGGGCACGAAGAATGAACCAGATCTTTGGGGTCCAGGAGCCAGTCTGGCCTGAGCCCCAGCCTGGGAGGTAGAGTCTGCAAGCACAGGAAAACCCTGGGGCCTAACTGTGACAGTGCTGGACAGTGTGGCAGTGGAAGTGGGTGGGTGTCAGGTGGTGCTCTGATTCATTGCTCTTTAAGGACTGATACTATCTTTAAGGACTGGTTCACCTTTCAGGAGGTGACCTGTATGCTGTGTTTTCAAGAGGTTGTAGTTTGAGAACCTTTATTGGGTCAGGGGAGAGCAGGAAAGGCGCTTACCTGGATACATTGGTTGTTGCTGTCTGCTACCACTATGCGGCCACTGCTAGCTGCTGACACGCCCTGTAAATTGGTGAATTCACCCTTCTCCCTTCCTCGACTGCCTGTGGGGAAGGCAGGAGAGGAAAACAAAAGAATTCTCTCTTAGGTCATTTTGAGCCTCCCTCCCAGATCTGCCCTGCCCACTGCCCGCCCCCATCGGCTCGGCCCTCAGCCATCTGTACCAACTCGGAAGACAAGTTCGTCCTCAATGGGGTTGTCCTTCCGTTTGCCACCCGTGCTGTACATGGAGCTGGGCCTGCGCACCGCCTTCTGGCGTACGTGGCTGCCCGGGCCGCCGGGCGACTTGACGCGGCGCTTGACATCATCTGGAGAAGGTGGCAGGTCCCCAGGACGCAGGGCACGTACGCGGAAGGGGCTGCCGCGCACCGGCTGGCCGTAGAGTAGCACTGAGAGGAGCAGCTCGCCTTCGGTGCGCGCAGTGTACACCAGCTCATACGTGCCGTTCTTGTGGTCCACCACCGGCACAGGAAGGCGCGTGCCGTCGGGGCCCGTGATTTCCGCACGCAGCTCTGCGCTGCCAGTGCGCACCAGCCTCCCATCCTTGTCTTTGGTAGTGACGGTGAGCGAGGCGGGCTGGCCCACGAGCGCCTGGCGCAGGCCCTCACCCGTGGCCACGGTCTCATGTGCAGTGGCACTCGTGGTGAGCAGGGCGCCGAGATTGAGCACCGATCGCCGCAGCCCGTCGACCTCGAGGACCAGTTCCAGCTGCGCGTTCTCGTGTGGTCGCTCCGGGAAGGCCTGGGCCGCCAGCGCTGCCAGCCGCTCTCGCATGTGCTTGCGCACCAGCAACACCTCCGGGGCCGAGCCCAGACGCAGTGCTTGCTCCGCGAAGCTGCAGCTACTGCCGATATGTTCCTGCCCCTGGCGCAGTGTGTCTAACTGGGTCTGCAACACCTGAGGAGGGGACAGGGGAGGGTTGGTGGCGCAGAGAGGGTCTCTGTGATTCCTTAGGAACTTACAGTACTATAGCATCAAAGAATTGCAAGAGGGTGAGTATGGACAGGAGACACAGATATCGGAGTACCTATGGGATCGAGTCAAGAGGCAGAACGTATAGTCTAGGGAAAGGGTTGCCCAGGTGTGGAAAGCAGAGAAAGCGTGGACGCACTAAGTCCATCTCACAATGGTTGGTGGTAGGGAAAGGTGAACAGACGCACCTTCTGCTTGGCCCCACAAATGGCCTCCAGGTCGCTGACCAGAGCCTGCTTGCGCTGCTGCAGGGCTTGCTCCAGGTCCTCGAAGGCTGCACTGATCTGGGCCAGGGCCTCTGCTTTGCGCTCCTGCAACTGCTGGCTGATGCCCCCCACTAAGGCGATAGCTGCGGACAGCTGTGGCAGTCTGGGGGAAGGGAAACACCTCATACCCGGGTTGCTTGTGCCCTCTAGGAGACCCCTCCCACCTAAGAATTTTATTTCTAGCCTCCCCAGGGTCCCTCCCCTGCCCCAGTTGAGACCTCCCCGATGGCCCCACAAGCCGAGCGTTCCCACCAGGCTCCTACCGGCCGCGCACCGCCTCGAGCTGGCGCTGCAGGGCTGCCTTGTGCTGCTCCACCACATCACGCAGCAACACCGTGCCGTGCTCCCGATGCTCCCCTGCGCGGCACTCGCCGCACATGGCCGTCTCACAAGCCTCACAGTAAAACTCCATCGTCTGGTGGCATAAACACTCCAGTCAGGCAACGGCTACACCCCAAGCTTCTTTGTCTCCTCCCCTCCCTATCTGCCCTCCTTGCCCCTCGCCTTCCAGGTGCATCCCCTACCTGGACCACTCATCCAGAGAAACGCCCTCTCACCCGTGGCCACTCGGCCCCTCCCCCAACCTCTCCTCCCCCTCCACCCCAAGTCCTGGCCTCACTGGGCCTGCTTGGGCCCACCTTGCCTTCATGGTTGGGGCAGGAGAGGGGGCGACCAGCCACGGCGCTGAGGGGGTGGGGGTCCTCGGGGTCGTGGGCCCCATCAGGTGCCTGCTGCATGGCCTCCATGAGGCTGCTGATGAAGAAATTGTTCTGCAGCGCTGAGACACCCTGCTCGGGGAGGATGGACGTCTGCCGACACACCGGACATGACAGCGTCAGGCTCTGGGCAGGGATGTAGTTCTGGAGGCATCTGGCCAGGGAGGAGGAGGAGTCAAAGGGAGAAGGGGTGGGCAAAATCAGTGCACCCCTGCTCAAGCCTTCCAAGGATGCCAATCCTTCTCCCAATTGTACAATTCATTTTGATACCTCTCTGGTTGGCACACACATCTTGTGCTGCCAACAGGTGTAAAAGGCTTCACCTTTCACAACTGAGTGGAAACACACCCCTGATCTCTCTCAGAAGAGCAGATGGATCTGCATTCCTCACACTGTGTACAAACACAGGCTCACCTTCCACAGGTGTTTACAAACCCTTCCCATAGAAAATGTGCAACTAGCTCCTCCCCCCATTAAGTCATTAAACATTTACTGCCTACCCTTGCCAAATTTGTGCAAAACTCTAGGGATACAAAGATAAGCACAGTGCCCATCTTTAAAATACTTCTAAATCTACAGAGGGGAAAAAAAGTCACAGAAAGAGTTTAGAGAAGTAAATAGTATAATGATAAGGGCATGGGTCCTGGAGTTAGGCTGCCTGGGTTTGATTCTTAGGTCAGTCATCTATTATGCTACATGACCCCTGACAAGATACTTAACTTTTATGAGCCAAGGATCCTTGCTTTGTAAAATGGAGACAGCACAGACTTCACAGGGTGCTGGAGGGAGGATTAAATGTGAAGTGCTTACATGCTGACTCATGGCAAGCACTATATATTATTGGTATTAGTATTATTTATTATTAACATAAAGAAGACTGTACATGCAGTGATAAGGAACTGCACAGAAGGGGCATCTGCCCCATGCTGAGAGAAGAGAACAGCCAGGAAAGGCTTCAGAGGAGACAATGCGAGCTAAATCTTCCTGGATAAATCATTGTTAGCCTAACCAAAGAGAAGAGCAAGGAGAAGACGAAGGGTGTTCCAGACACAGAAGGCGGCCAGAAACAGCATCATGTAAGTAGGGAAGCAGTTTGAGGTGGCTGGAGACCAAGTCCAAGGCAAGAAATATGAGAGAAGTCTGGAGAGAGAGGCAGGGGCCAGTCATGGAGGGTCACATGGGCCACACGAGTTGCTTAGAAATTATCCCAATAGCAATAGGGAGCAGTAGGAGCATGGTACATCCAGGTTTACATTTTACCCTCTTCATTGCCTCTGTGTGGAAGATGAATTTGAACATGGTGAGACAGCAGATGGGGTGTAGTAGCATCATCATCATCATCATCATCCAGTTACCATTTATTAAGTACTATGTGCCAGGTGCTATGCTTTGTGCTTTATGTTTATGTTAATAGACTAAAAAAGAGTAAGTCATCCAAGGTAACAAAGCTAGTGAGCACTGGAGCCTGGATTCAAATCCAAGACAAAACATAGCCAAGATACTCTTGCAATTATCTTGTAAGAGATCTTGTGGTAGATGAGAAAAACCTGGAATTAGGCAGTAGCAATGTAGACTATGAGCTAGAACAAATTTGAGAAGTATTTAAGAAGTAAAGCAGGGAGAGGTGTTAGATCTGAGTAGACATGAAGAGTGAGAGATAAGTCTTGGTTGACTCCCAGGTTTCTAGCTTAGAGGACTGAGTGGATGCTGGGGACGGTCACTAAGATGAGAAACACAGAAAGAGGAGTGGTTTATAAAGGCCTTCAGCTTTGACCCGGCTGAGTTTACTGGAACAGTGGAACATGCAGGAGGTGGGACAGCAGGAGACAGAGAGAGAGATAGGGATGCCATCAACACTGAGATGGCCTCTATAGCCAAAGGAGAGGTTGAGATCAGCCCAAAAGGTGGATTCAGTGACAAGAGCAGGGCAGAGCACACAGGAAATACTGAACGAGGAGAGCAAAGAGGAACAAGTAGAGAGGTAAGAGGAGAGACACTGTCAAGACAGCGAAGAGACTAATGCATTTCCAGAACAAGAGAAGGAGCAGTCATTAGTGTCAAAAGCAGGTGAGGAATCAGGGGAGGAAAGGATTGGAAAATGCCCCCTGGATTTGGCCAACATGAGAGTACTTTGGTCTGTAAAGAAAACGTGGTGAGTGAGTGTGGGGTGGGGGTGGGAGAAGGAGAGCTTGACTGCTGCCAGTTGAAGAATGAATGGGAGGTTAGGAGTTTGGGGAAGAAGGGGGTTGAAGGACTGCTTGGCAGCTAGCTGGGACAAAGGGACAAAGGACAGTTCTTATCTGTTTGTAATGGGAGCCTTGAGCGTGTTTATGCATTGAGGAGCCAGTAGAGAGGGAGACAGAAGAAACGAGAAGTACAGACAGGTCTCTGGGAGGGGAGTCAGGTTGGCCTGAAGAGGAGGAGTGGACCCCATCCTGTGACTGGGGAGGGGGGAAAGAGAGGTGGATGTACTTGAGCACAGGGGTGAAGTTAGAGACCATGCTTCCCTTGCCTCAGGCAAGATTGGCTGCTGAGAGTGAAGGAGGGGTTCAGGAGACTGGTGAGGGCTGAGATTAGTCACTGGAGGGAGGATGAGAGGAAGCTTGCTAGAAACATGCAGATCGTAGCTGTGTTGGGAGACCACGAATCTGTGGAGGGAAGATCTGCATGGTGCACACTTTCCCATATCCTCAATCTCTTCTCTTAATGTTCTCTACACCTCTGGATTTGCATTAATTAATTTTTGTTTATTTAACAAACATGATGTGCCAAGCATGATTCTAAGTGCTTCACAAATATTAACTTATTTGTGACCTAGTTTTCCCTGCAGTTCTCTCAAGAACAAGAGAGTGGCTTTGTCTCACATTCCACATTCCTTAGGGCCAGAAGGTGGGGTTGAGTCCTCCCTGCCCCCATCTGGAACATTTCTATTCTTCTTCAGCTCCTTGGAAGCTCATGCCTTCTGTCGATACCACCCCTCCTGTGATTATCTCCACTGACCTCATGGGTGTTTCCCCAGTTGCTTAAGTCTTTCTTCTGGCTCACTCTCTTCTTCTGTTACTGCTGCCCCCACCCCATCCCCCCACACCCATGCACTCCCCGTCATCATTCTCAGGGGTTCTGACATCCACCATCAGGATCTCTTAATTCCTTGACCTCTTCATGCCCAGTGATCTTTTCCTCCACTTCACCTCAGCTGTCTACTCCCATGTTCCCCCCACCTCCCATTTCTCATCTCGTCACTGCATCAACCTTGAAATCTGAGTTTCAGCCATTCTACTCTCTCCCTCTGCAACTCTCTTCCCAGCTCACTGAATCTGGGCTTTCTTCTGCAAAATATTTGCGAACTCGTCAAGACCTCCTTCCTATGTGGTAAGCATACCTGGCTTACACTACCTTCCTAACTGGTTTCCTCTTTCCATTTTTGCTCCTCTGTAATCCATTCTCCACACAGCAGCCACAGCTTTAAAAATCTAATTTATCTCACATTATTTCCCTACATTAAAAAAAAAAAAATCTCTTCCCATGTTTCCTATTGGGTTTAGAAATAAAATCTAAACACTTTCCTAAAACCAAGTTCCTCCATGAGTTGTCCTGATGCTTTTGGACCTCACTCCATCCTCCTCATTAAGCCACACTGGCTTCTTTTGATCTCTGAACATGCCCAGTCTCTTCCTTCCTGAAAGCACTGGCATGGGTTTTTCCCATTGCCTGGAACAATCTGCAAGTCTGTCTCCTCATCCCTGGGTCTCAGGTCAAATGTCACCTCCTCAGGGAAGCCTTCTCTGATGACTCTGTGTAGATAACTCTATGGCCCAACCACCCCCACTCACTCCCTGTTTATTTCCTGCAAAGCACTTAACACAGGCTGTGACTCTCCTGTTGGACTGTTTGCTTGCTTACTGTCAGTCACCATCCACTAGAGCATAAGCTCTTTGAGAGCAGGGACCAAGAGATAAATGAATGAGTAGTAATTAACAGTGAAAGTCCTACAGTCAAACCTGGATTCAGACCTTGGTCTTACTTACTATGGAGCCTCAGAAATATTTCTTAATTACTCAGTGGCTCTGAACCCTAGTTTACTCCCCTGTAAAATAGGGGTAATAAAGTATCTATTGTGAGGATTAAGTAATTCAATGCATGTATATCAGTTATCCAGTCCCTGGCAAATAATAAGCAATCAATACATGGTCGCTTCTGCTACCATAATTTCTCGGGCACTGATTTTCTTCAGAAGTTGTCAGTGATCCAGGCCTAGGAGGAGGTGCGGAGATGTCCAATTACAGTTCCGATCCAGGTTTGCATGTCTGCTGCATGGGTTCCAGAAAGAACAAAGACCTGAAGGAAGCAGGCAGCCAGTCAGACACTCAGCCATCCCAGGCAAAAGGATGGAAGGGAAGGAAGAGTTGAGCGGGCTGGGTGTCTATACCCAGTCAAAGATGCCATTGTGGGAGTGGGGTAATGGGAGCCAGGAGTGGGATACCAGAGCTTATGACTGCAGAAGTGATATTATTCTGGGTGCTAGCAAGGTCCAGACATAGCTGGGAGAAAGTATGACTGGAGGATGTTCCTGGAGAAATAGTTGAGAACCAAGAGGCCAAAGAGAGTGGTGAAGCCACCCAGGTTGATGGAAGAGCTTGGGATAGGCCAGGAGGCTGAGAAGGGGAGAAAGCAGCAGAGCTGAAACCTTAAAGAGCATGGGGGGCTTGGGGCGGCACTGGAAGGGGAGCGGCATCCCTGTGGCAGAGCTGGCTTTCCGCGAAGGCAGGAGGCAGCAGGAAGGCGTGGGTGGAAGCAATGGCAAGAAGACCCAGGGACCAAAGGCTCTCAGGTAAAAGGCAGAGTTCCCTAACAGGTGTACAAAGCCCCCTGTGGTGTGGGCCCCACCTGCCTGTCTGGCTTCACCACCTCAATCACATGTGCTGTGCTCCAGCCTCGCCCGGCTTCCTCTAGGCCCTCTTCTTACCTGACACATTCCCTTACACCACACGCCGTTTCCCACGTTCGTCCTTCTGCCTAGAATGCTCGTGCTCCCTTCGCTTAGCTAACTTACTAACTTCACTTAGCGCACCCTCTGCGTCACACCTCAGGGAGACTTCCCTCATTCTCCAAACCATAAAAGATCCTCCCTAAACTCTCATATCTTAGCACTTTAGTCGCAGCCTTATGAAGGGCGCAATACATCTATCTATAGTTTGGCTGTATGATCCTTTGATCACTGGCTTTCTGTTTGACTATACTCTAAGAGCAAGTATCATATCTGTTTGCTTATCATACCCAATGCCTGGGACAGGTCTGGCACATAGTAGGTGCTCAATATATAATATTTGTTGAATGAGTAAATAATGGATAAAAGCCTGTGGCTAGGGGTAGTTGCCTTTCACTCAGTGCCTCAGGACAACCATGAAGATAAGCAGGGAAGGACAGACCTTCCTCTATCCTCTCACTGGTGACAAACTCTTCTGAGACTGCAGCTTGTTGAGAGTCTCGGCTCTGTTTGATTTCTCTGCTGGTATTGAAAGCTGCTTTGAGGTTTGGGAAGGGGCAGGGACCACAGCCCAGTGTTCGCAGCTTTTGGTCCTCTCTCATACATTCTTGCACCAAACCCTCATCTCCTGCAGTCTGGGGTATATCTGCTCCCCTCCGTGTGTACCCATTTTCCTTACCTCCTATAGGTTTGCACATGCCACCCCCTCTCAGGGGAGGCTGGCAAGGTCCTCATCCCTCCCTGGTACACACTCCCCCTCACCTCTCACAAAAGGTGTGCAGGCAAGGCAGGACCTTGGGGCACCGGTACCGATCCAGGCAGATGCTGCACACCAGAAACTGCTTGTCCATTGGCGGCACCTCTGGACCAGGGCTGTCCTCCCTCTTCGCCATGGTATTCACGGATGGCTCCTGTCACTCACACCAGCCTGCGTACAGAGACATGGTCAGCCCCAGGGAAGCTTGCACTCCCTCTCCCCACGTGATCCCCACCACTCAAATCCCCCGCAAAGGACTAATCCCATTTCTTTCCAGACAGAGGCAGGACAGGCAGTGATAGGGAGAGAACAGGGTGACAAAGGTGGGCTGAGTGACTTCTGAGCATGGTGCTCTGGTTGAAACCACAGACAGGGGGCGCCTGTGTGGCTCAGTCGGTTGAGCGTCTGACTTCGGCCTGGGTCATGATCCCACACTTCGTGGGTTCAAGCTCTGCGTTGGGCTTTGTGCTGACAGCTCAGAGCCTGGAGCCTGCTTCGGATTCTGTGTCTCCCTCTCTCTGTCTCTCCCCTGGTCATGCTCTCTCTCAAAAATAAAATAAAAACATTAAAAAAACAAAAACAAAAACAAAATACGCACAGACTCAGGGTTAGATCAAGTTTCAAACCCAGCTCAGCTTCTTACCTCAGGCAATTCATACAACCTCTCTGAGCCTCAATTTCCTGATTTGGAATTAGGGGAATAATTGAGCCATACCTCAAATGGATGTTTTGACAATTTGCAACAGTGCCTGTTGAGTATATAGTACAGGGATGCCCACTTTCAATGACATACCCATCCTTCACTTCCTCTGCCTTCTCAAATCCTCATCCTACTGAGTCTCTCCTGTGATACAACAACAGCCTCCTAACTGGTATCCTTGTTTCCTTGCTTGGGCCTTCCCATTTATCTCCCTTGCACATGGACCGAGGCTCCTAAAACATAGGTTCCATCTTGTCACTTACTCCCAATTAAAATCCCTCAATGGCTCTCCATTGTCCAGAGAACAAAGTCCAAACTTCTTATGTTGACCAACAAGTTTAGCTTTCATGACCCATACTTCCCTCTACTACCTCATGTCTCATGATTCTGTGATCAATCACAGGGCGCCTGGCTCAGTCAATTGAGTGTCTGACTTAATTTCAGCTCATATCATGATTTCATGGTTCATGAGTTCGAGCCCCACTTCAGGCCCTGCGCTGGCAGCATGGAGGATGCTTGGGATTCTCTCTCTCTCTCTCTGTCTCTCTCCCTGCATCTCCCCTGCTCATGCGCTCTCTCTCAAAAACGAATAAACACTTATTTAAAAAATCACGTTAGCTTCTTTTCAGTTGCTGGAAAACACCTTGTTCTCTTTTGCTTCTGGGTAGATACACATTCTGTTCCCTTAGCCTGAGATCCTCTTACAAGCCCCACTTTGCTGGCTGACTCCCACTGGTCTTTCAGGTCTCCACATAAATGTCACTTCCCCCAGAAGGTCCTCTCTGGTTTCCTGAAGTCTAGGTTAGGTAGTCCACCTTTGTGTCCCTCCATACCCTGTATTTCCTCCATTCTAGTCTATATATGCTATACTATAATATCCTTGTAACTTCTCTACTTTCTCCATGGCATGAAGAGTTTTTGAAAGAAGACATGATATTTTCTTTTTTTTTATCCCTAACACTTAGCAGAAAGCCTGACATAAGGATTGATCTATATTTATTGAATAACTATTCCATAGTTCAACAAATGTTTATTAAGTGCCTACTTTGTATAGGCGCTGGGGATAGAGTGATAAACAAAACAGATATGGTCACTGTCCTTGTAATGGGGAAGTTTTAAAAGTAAATAAACAAATACATACTTACAAACTGCAGGGGAGGGGAGTGCTATAAAAAAGGAAGGATCCTATGAGAAACAACACTGTTTTGTTTGGGTGATTGGAGAAGGCCTCTCCAAGCAGGTCACTGGGAAGCTGAGCTCTGAGGGATGGAAGGAAAACGGTAGGGATGAGGGTGGGGGCATCAAAGAATGAGGGAAGGAAATCATCCTGGGCTGAAGGAACAGCAGAAGTGAAAGTTCTTAAGCAGAAGGCTCACTGAGAACCCAAAAGGATCACATGGTCAGTGTGAAGTGAATAAAACACAAGAGGTAAGTCTGGGAAATGAGGCTGAAATGAGATCATCAAGGACCTTGATGTTAAGAATTTGGACTTTATCCTGATTGGGGGTAAGGGGAAGGGATGGTGCAATTTACAAACAATAAAAATAAAGTAAAAAGCTCTTCTGTTAGCTTTGAGGATTGAGGAGAGGCCAGAGTGGAAGCAGGGAGACTAGTTAGGAAGCTGCCTCGGTTCTTCTGGTCAGATGATGTTGGATATTGGCAGAGATATAGGCAAAAAGGTAGAATAATTTGAGGAATACTCATGAGGCTGAATCAAAAAAACATCACAATGTGAGAGGGAAATCAAAAAAACACACAATGGAATCAAAAAAACATCACAAATCAAATGAAAAAAACACACAATGGAATCAAAAAAACATCACAATGTGAGAGGGAAAAGGGAATGCCAGTAATGACTCCCAGGTTTCTCACTTAAGCAAATGGTGGACCATGCCCAGAGACAGTGAAAGCTGAAGAACTGATCTGGGGCATCCTGTTTTTGGCATGCGAAGTTTGAGATGCTGTATGACATCCAGTAGACATGTCAAGTAAGGAATAGAATAGAATCTGGCTGGTTACTGATTTGGAAGCATTGGCATACTAACAGCACTTAACGAAATAAGAATGGATGAGGCCTCCTAGAGACGGAGGGTGGAGAGTGAAGGAGAACCCAAACGAGAAAAAAACCAAGAGACTATGGGACCAAATAAATCCAAGGAAGAGAGTGATTTCAGAAAGAAGGGATGGTGAAGTCAGATGAAGACTGGAATGCCCACCAGGTTTGCTTCTGGTGGCACAGTAGGGGCACCAGCCGGGTTAGAGGTGCTGAATGATGAATGGAGATGAAGAAATTAACATAGCGGCGTAGACAATTCATGAGAGAAATGTGGCCATGAAGGAAGGCAGAAAGATAGCTGGACTACTTTCAAAATAGGGGGTGACTAGAACCAGGTAACCACTATCTGTGCCCAGCTTGATGTATCATGGGCTTCTGTAAAGAGAATGAATGAATGAATGGATGAATGAGTGAATGAATGAATGAATACATGCATGCATGCAGTGGGGCCAGTCCAGAGCCCTCTCCAGGTGTGAGGAGGAACAGAGGGCTGAACTGCATGTGTCTTATGTTTGTATAAGCGTGGGCATGAGTAGGAATGGGATAGGAAGGGCATCCCTGAGAGCATCCTCTCCTGATGTGGGCACTGGGACTCGGAGGTTCTCTCTCCAGAGTGACTTAACACCAGGACCACATAGTAGAAAGAGGACAAATTGAGGGTTGGCGGAGCCAAACTGAAGCTTCAGTCTGGTGAAGGGGAGGGCTAGGAGGAAGAGTAGGAGTGGCCTACTGGGCCCCGCTAGGGCAGCTGGATGTCAGGCCCCGCCTCTCTCCAAACTCAAGGGGCTCTCCCAGCCTGTCACACAGGGGCGGGAACTGGGCTACATCCAAGAACAGACAGCTCCTCCCTCCCTTCCCCTTCCTGCTTCAGTTCCCCACCCAGACTTGCCAGGCATGCAACCGCTGAGGCCATACTCCAGCCTGAATCACTAAGATTCCCTTCTTCTCTTAGGCTCCAACTCCCACCTCTCCCATCCCATCGTGTCCTAGAGATCTGCCCCCAAGGTCCTCTAGACAATGGTTTAAGTGGACTGTTTATCACAGCAGAAACTTGGAGGATCTTGAACTCAAACCTGGGATTTTACCCTCCTTCCTCAGACTGCCACTGCCATCCCTGCATCCCTTATCCTACCCATCTTTTATGCCTCAGTCCTAACAGCACCTCATTTCCCCAATCAGCATTCACTCAACACCTCTGTCAGGACTGGGAATACAAAGATATGGTCACAGTGCAGCCTTCATGGATTCCAGTCTAATAAACAGATGACTCCACTGTAATACAGAAGGTTTTGTGGGGAAGCACAGGTTGCTCCAGGAGCACAGAAGTCACCTAACCTAGAGCTGGGGCAGGGGAGGGGAGTTACTAGACGTTGGGTGTCAAGAATTTCTCCTGAAGAAAGTGACATTCATGCTGAGAGCTCCAGGATGTGTAAGAGTTACAGAGCATGGTGCCTTCTGCATCAGGACACTGAATCACACACTGTGACAGGGGAGGGCTAAGAAATGAGATGGAGTGATAGGCAGGAGCTAGATCATACAATGCTTTATTGGCCTCATTAAGGAGTTTAGACTTTACTCTTCCCTGCTTGGGGATTAAGACCTTATCCAAAGATCAAAGGAAACCTTGGGTAGGGTAGGGTGGGGGGTAGGTGGGCAAAGAGGGTTTAAGTAGAAAGTGATAGAGCCAAAAGTGTAGCTTTTTTAATGCTGTGTGAGAAACAATTTAGAGAAGTTACCAGGGGAAAGGTGAGATTGCATGATATTCCACAGGAGAGGTGATGGTGGCCTTGACTAGGGAAGGAGCAAAGGGGAGGTGGAGAGAAGTAGATTTCACAGGGAGGAATGAACAGAAATTGATGGCTGGTTGGTGTGATGTGAAGAGTAGATGGAGAAGAAAGAACTGGAAATGATTCCTTGTTTTCTGGCCTGGAAACTCTGGGAGAGGAGCAGCTGGGTGAGAGGATAAGTTCAGTGTTTTAGCAAGACAGATCTGAGGAGCCTATCGGACATTTTGAGTGGAGAGGTTCAGCTGGCAGTGGGAAAGTTAGGTTGGAACCTAGGAAAGAGATCAGCCTGGAGAAAGGTATTTGGGAGTTACTGGTATAGACATGGTGCCTGAAGCCATGGTATTGGCTGACATCAACCAGACGAGCATAAGGTGATAAAGGAGAGCCTATGACTGCGCTCTGAGGAACATTTAAGGAATGGAAAGGAATTGAAAAGGCATGGCCAGAGAGGCAGAAGAAACAGAAAAGAGAGATATCACGAAGACCAAGGAAGAAGAAGCTTCATGAATAAGGGAACAATCTTCATTATGAAATGCTGCAGAGAACCCCCAGGATCTAAAGCCTGAAAGGAGCTGTCATTAACTTTAGGGAGTATGGTTTCCAGGGGCTGGAGGAAAGGAAACCTGATCCAGAGGGCTGAGGAGGAAGTCGATTGTGAGCAGATGAAGAAAGCCAGTGCTGACTCCACTAGATCCTTGGCATCTGTAAAGGATGTCTCAAGGCTTTTCAGTTTCTCCAAATTCTCAAACAGCATCCAATTTCCCCCATGACTTCCTCCTACAGCCTTATGAGAGTCCCAGTACACATGCTTTACACAGCTGTGACTAGAGGTAGGTGACCAAAGCATTGTGAAAAAATGATGATGCAAGAGATCAGCTAGGCTCACTTGCTTCCTAAAATGACTCGTTCCCGTTCACTAGCCCCCAAGTGTATTTGATCATTGGAGACCTCAGAAAAATGACAAATGACTTCAGGTTACAGTTTTGGGGGCTTCTCTGGGACAGATGAATCCTTGGAAGAGGTAGAGTCCTGAAATGAAAGGAATCCTTTCAATAAGATTGGCAGGAAAGGGGAGTGATGCAATTCACAGTGCCATCTCCCCATCACTGCCAGACTGAGCAGGTGGATGAACCATTTAATCAGCTGATTAACCTATCAAACAATCAGACTTCCCTGGGCATACTCTGGACCAGGCTCTTAAACTGGGAACTGGAGACACAGAGCTGAAACAGATGCACCCCCTGTCCTTCACCAATTCTCAGACTAGCATGGGAAAGAGACATGGAAATACAGAACTATAAGGTGGTAAGTGTCATGATACTGACATATTCTAACTATTATGGACAAAAAGAGGAGGAAGTATCTAACTCTGAAGGTGGGAGGGGGAGAATAAAGAAGGCTTTCAGAGGAAGGGATATGTACTCCCTGACTCTTGAGGGAGTTTGACAGGTACATTCGGAAAGCAGTGAGTAAAGGAACAGAAGCATGAAAAATTAAGAAACATGGACCAATTGGGGCAAGAGAGTAAGACTCAGAGAGCAAGACTCAAAAGGGCAGGGGTTGTACTAGATGTTTTCACAACCCACTTGAGGAGGGCTCTCCACCTGCCTCTCTAGCTGTGCCTTCACTGCCCACTCCTTGAATGTTTAGTTCCCAAGGTCTTTGATCCAGGGCCTCTTCTCTTAGTTTCATACTCTGCCTGGGAAATCTCATCATCTCCCATGGCTTCAGTAACCATCCACTTGACTCTCAAAGCCTTATCTCCTGTGCAGAAAACTTTCTTGCACACCAGACCATATACCCAGCCGTATCCTCAACATCTCTATGTAGATGATGCATAGAGATTAGTCTAAAACTGATTTTCTCCCTAACCTACTCTTCCTGCTGGCGATTCTTATCTCAACAAAAAGTACTATCATCCACCTGGCCACAGCAGCTAGAACCCTGGGAATCTTCTCAATTCTTCCTGTTCTTTCACCTTTCAGATACCAGCTATGACTATATCCTTGATTCTTCTTCTAAAATGTGTCAAAGTTAAAAGATCAGGAGATTTAGGAGCCAGCCTTGACTCTGTCACTAATTTCACTAATGCAAGGTAAGGCGCTGGGCAAGTTTTGACTCCAGCCCATTATCTGTAAATTGTGATGGAGAGGGTCTTTTTGTTCTCCAAATCTGCAATTCCCGGGGATCTCTTTCCAGCCAAAGGTCTCTACAGATTGTAATATGTGCCACGATTAAATCCCATTTGTACTACCTTGAGTATTTGATTGCTGCTTTCCATGGTAAGGCTAGGTATGCAGCTGTTTCCACCACCCTTCCAGAATAAACATTTGCTAAGTTTAGGGCACCCATGACACTCCCTCTGGGTACCCTCTCTCTAGCCATATGGTTTTGCTCTGTTTTTCTGAACACAGGCTGTACTATCACAACCATGGGCCTTTGCTCAAGCTCTTCTCTTAGCAAGAATGCCATTGTCCCCTAAGTGGCTGAGGCAGCACCTGGCACACAGAGGGTGCTCAGTATATGTTGGTGACAAGAAAGCCATGTTTAAATCACTGCAGTTCCCTCTCACCAGAGACGCAAAAGCACGGGCAATAACAAGAAAGAGAACAAAGTTCCAAGGAAAAAGACCTCTACTTAACATACAAAAGCTTCCCCACAGCAGAAGGTAGTAAGTGCTCTGTCACTGGAGGCATGTAAGCCATGAGAGGCCAGGCACCTGTCAGGCCTGCAGCTCTGATTCCAATTCTGCAGCAAATCAAAGCCCTACTTAGGGGATGAATGGGCACTGATGAGCTGGACAGACAGAGAGAGACCTGTGAAAAAGACCTCTGCACCGACTCCAACCTCCCAGATTTCGTCTTCCTACTGGGGCTAGTCCTGGGCGCATGCTGTCCACATCAGAGACCCCCACACCAGGAACAAGCCAGGACCTGCCTTCAGTCAGACCGACCTCTCTGGGGTGCAGCCTGCCCCTCCAACCTGCAACCATCTGTCCCTGCAGGTTTGCAGCCCAGGATCTGAAGCCAAGTCCAGAAGGGAGGAGGCTGGAACCAGGGAGGGGCCTGGGGTCCTCCAAGCAGGGCCCAGGCTGAAGGGGAACCATAGGGGTCCCTTCCTACAGCAAGCAGCCTCCAGATGAGGCTTCCTGTCAAGGGAGCAGTACCAGAGGAGGAAAGAGTGTCCTCCACCCTGGCTGGTGGGCTTCTGGGTGGCTGAGGAGGATGGTGGGGGGAGCTAGGGGTGTAAGTGTCTGCACCCAGGGAGAAAGGAACCCTTCAGATAAGCTGGGCCACAAGATTCCAGAGTTCCATTCAGCAACCCCACACGCCACACCACCACCACCCTCGGCCGCAGCGTTCGACACCCTCCGCCAACATACACAAGCTCCCAAACCCCGCGCTCCTCCAAGGAACCATCACCCATCCACCCGCGCCTCCCCCCTCAAACATGGACCTCACGTGAGCAGCCACAGCCCGAAGAATCCCCCCACTGCTCTCACGGACACGGACACGCCTCACGTGGACAGAGACAGGCACAGCTTTTGAAAAGCATCTGTGCCCCCACCCACAGACACTCGGACAGACACACCGCGGCTCGGACCTGGACACGGACCCAAGCAAACAGGGACACAAATGCACCCCTGGGGGCCGCCCGTCGCACTCACCGCGGCGGAGCAGGATGGGAGGGCCAAGGCCCAGACTGCGGCCACTCGGAGCGGCCCGCGGCGCTGCCCCCACTGCCAGCGCCCGTCCGCCCGGCCCTGCCCGCGGCGCCGCCCCACGTCCCGCGCCTCCGCCTGTCCCCGCGCCGGCGCCGCCGCCGGACCCGCCGCACAGGCCGGAGGGAGGGGCCGGGGCGGGGCTGCGGACCGGCCGGGGGAGGGGGCGGCTCGGGTACTGAAGACCCACCCACGGCCCGCCCGCCGCCGCGGAGGCCCCGCCTCCCTTTACCCCACCCTCCCGGCTCCCCCAACCCCCTCGAGGCTCCTACGGGAGCTGCCTCGGAGGGCCGGTTGGCGAACGCGTGAGCCGGATCCCGGATCCACGATCTCTGCCAGCTGCTTCTGGCTCCCAACCGCTCCGGGGCAGGTCTCAGGGACTGGGCTGAGGCTCCGTCAAGAAAACGCAGCTGGGCAGCAGAGATTTCGGACTCTGGGAGCCGGTCCGGGTCCTCCAGGAGGTGTACTTCCCGGCTCTCTTCCGGGGCTCCTTGGGAATATGCTAGTGTGTTCTCTGCTGCGCAGGGGTACACGGGATAGTCTGTACCTCTGCATGGATCTCTGGGCGACGGTAGGGCCCCCAGATGGAAGGGCAGTACCTAGAGTGCTAGAAGGAGCCGACAGGGTGGTAGGGGACTTGATTTGGCTGTAGGTGAGGAGCCCCCTCGCACAGATTATGGCTCAGACCATCCAGTGACTCCCTTCCACACTCCAAAGACCAGGGCAATTCAGAATCATCACATTGTGGAAAAGCAGCCCCGGTGGAAAATAATAAAAATTATAATAATCGTTAACAGGGACTGAGTGCTTATTATGTGCCAGACACATAATGAATCACTTTACATATATTATCTCCTTTAATACTCATAATCTTAATAGGTATCTTCTTTTATTAGATGTGTTTTACAGCAGAAGAAACTGAGGACCCGTGGCCCCGCAGACGTTAACCCTGATCAGCTAACTCAGCTAGAAAGTGCTGTAGCCAGGGTTTGAGCTCTGCTTTAGATCTTGCCCCCAGTTACCTGGAGACTCAGTACATTTCATGTTGGAAGTCCCCAGTGGCCCATAAAGTGGGGGGTTGTATGTAGACCACCCAACCCAATAAACAAGCTCCAGTCAGATGACTGCAGTCTGACCAAAACCCAGAAAGGCTGCCTAGGAGCTGCAGAGTCTGTGACAAAGAGTAAAATCAGGCTGTGTGGATCTCAGTGCTATGAGAATCTGCTGACTGGGTTGTCCCCTTCTTCCAGCTCTCCAGAGAGGTAGGGGAGAATGTTGAAAAATTCTGGAGCTCTCCTTGGCCAAGGAGCACAGAAATGATGGTACCGGGGCCCTGACTGAATGAAAGTGCTGTTGGGGTGCTTTCTTGTCCCACACAAGGTTGATAAGGGCTCAACACCTGGGTGCACCCTCAACCTCTCATCCACCTGATGAGGTCTGACACCCAGCACACGTGCTCCAAATGTTTGTGAATGAGCCTCAGGGTTAATGCTTGCTTTGGGGTTTTGGGCCAGGGCCACTAGCCTACCCAATGTGAGGGAGCCAGGGTCTGTGTAACACTATTTCATGCCTCATGAGGACTACTTTCCTCAACCTTAGGTTTCTCCTATCCCATCAACTTGTGCTTGAAAAAGCTTCACAGCTCCCTTTCTCCTCTAAGGGCCAAAGTCTTTAATGAGCCTAAACAGGCCCAGGGTGGCCCCTCACTGCCTCACCTCTGTAGTCATCCCGTAGCCACTCCCCTTCCACTTTTCATTCCAAATGAATTGCACCCCGGTCCTATCAGGACCTACACATATGGTGGCCTCTCTGCCTAGGTTGCTCTTCTCCCTATTCTTTGCTGGCTGTGCCTACCTGCCATTCAGGTCTTACTTTTCAAGTTGACATCCCATCTCTGCTCCAGTCTGGGCTAGACGCACCTCCTCTGCACTCCCATAGCTCCCTGAACTTCTGTATCCTAGTACTCATCACTGTATTGTAGTTGCCTGGTTACTTGTCTCTATCCCCCACTAGGCCATGAGCGCTGTGGGCAGGGACTGTGTTTTATTCACTGATGTTTCCCCAGGGTCCAGCGCAGTGCCTGGCAAATAAAAGCACTCGGTAAATATTTGCTGTATGAATGAATGGATGATGAAGGTCAGCGGGCCCAACCCCCTCTAGGCCTCATGCTCTTAAGACCATAGCTATCTCGGTGCTGGCCTAAAGAGCAAATAAAGCTTTGGCTCCAGATGGGGCTCAGGGAGGAGTAGGATCTCGACTGTTTCTGAAACCTGTGACTTCAGCTATGGATTTTGGTGTATTATTAGACTGAGTATTTCTCCACCCAGCCCACCCTCCTAGAGTCCCCCCCCCACAAATTGACCTCACTGGGCCTGCTTTTATGAAAGGTTTATTCCTAGTGCTAGGTCCCAATCTTCCAGGGCTCTAAGCACATTTAAACTGGGTGGGTAGGTGAGGGGAAGCCCATTCAGATGCAGGGCCAGAAATGGGGCTCCCCATTATCCCCACCCCTTTGGTCCCAGTCCCCTTCTCTGCATTGGGGACGCATAGAGGAGGGACAAAGGGTATTGGAGGCAACATCATTGGCCCAGGGGAGCCCAAGAAGAGCTGCCATTGGCTGACAGGGCCTTTTGAGACTCTGCCATTGGTCAGGGGGCGCACCCCAGGAGCTGGGGATAGGCCTGAGGAGTAAAGCCATTGGCCAGGGAGTGGTTTTGTCATAGCCTTTGGCTGTGGAGTGGAAGGAAAAGATCTGGGAATGAAGCCCAGTGGCCAGGAAGATAAAGGACAGGGCAGCAGCTGCTGGGCCTGCAGGCCCCCTCCCTACCACAGCAGTGTGGGCAAAACTGGTGTGAGGCCCCAGCCAGGGAAAGGGAACCCAAGCCAGAGGGCAGGTGGCAAGGGATGTCCCATGTCCAATCTCTCCCACCCTGGGACTGCCTCTCCCAATGTCCTTCTTGATAGCCAGGTTTGGCTAGGAGCAGCTCACTGCTCCTCTAGCCAGGAGGGCTTCTCAGCTCCTGGAGGCCGCAGCTTGATGTTGAACTGCTGCAGGGTCTGCTCCAGTTGTTTCTGGTTCCCAGCAAAGTAGGCTGACACGGCATTGTGGAAGAGCAGCAGCTGCTTGTGCATCACCTTGATCTGGGGGTCCAGCAGGGTCAGCTGAGACTGGACTCAGATGCCCTTCTTGAGCCTGAGCCCAGACCAGGGGTACATGGATTCTGCTCTGATGGTACTTTTAGGGTGGGGGCTGACCTCCACTCATTAAGTCAAAGGATAAGGGCAATCTAATGGGAGAAACCTGACTTGATTTGCTGGGCCTGGCATTCTGGTACCCCAGCCCGGGTTGGGGGTGATTTTTCCCAGTTATGTTCCTGGGATCAGCAACCAAATCCTCCAAAAGAAAAGGGCCAAGGATTGGAGGGTGGGTGACTGGAAAGGTCTGGGAGTTGAAGGGGCTGGGGGAAAGATCCCACTTCTTAGCCAGGCTGCATTTCCCCATCCAGTAATGGGGAGGGTCTTAGGGGAAAGAAGGTCAGTGTTACAGATGGAAAAGTGGACTGGGGTCAAAGGGGTGGGGTTGGCACCTTGTTTTCTTCCAGGAACTTGAGCTTGATGGCCACATCTCCCCGCAGCTTCTCATATTTGTCCCGATGGGCCTGGAAAGTGGCCTGGGCACTCTCGAGTCGACCACGCGTCCCTGCATCACGGGGGCCTAGGCTCAGCTCCTCTAAGTCTGTTCGGTAGGCATCATATTCCAGCCTGAGGAAGGGGTGATACATGCTGGTCTCCACCCCTCTGTTCACACATACTCTCCTTTCCTTCCTCAATTCTTATGACCCCAAAGCTCAAACTTCCACCCATGCCAGCCAACTCCCAAAACCCTGGGTCCTACTGGTGCCCACACCTGGCAGCCTCATACTGTTTGACAGTCATGAGCGTGTCTTCCATGGTCTTCGTGACCAATGTGTTGATGCTAGAGACAAAGAAGTTCACAGCCCCTAGCAGCGTCTCTCCATTCTTGCACAGCAGCTTCTGTGTCTCTGCATTGTAGCCAAATTCCTCCTGAAGGCAGAAGGGAACGACAGGCCTTGAGTAAGTTCCTACCTGAATCAAGCTATAGGGCCCTCGTTCCCCTCCTCCCCAGGGAGGAAACAGCCATTGAAACTGGGACAACCAAGGACTGCCTCCAGCAAGGCTCTCTTAGCCAGAAAGTTAGTGGGACCACTCAGAGATGCCTAGGGTAGGAACGTGGGAGTGGGGTTCTCAGATAAGTTCACAGGACTAGAATAAGGAAAGCTAGTGCAGCAGGCAAGGGAGGGGCTCTGATTAGGCCGAGCACTGATGCAGAGAAGGGTTACTTGTGAGGCATCTAGTGTGCCATCTCCCCCACCCCTCCAACTTCTGAACCTCTGTACAAACCCTTAGGCTGCCTCCACAGGTGAGTGCTGCCGGGGGTAGGGCTGGGCCCACCCTGGAGGGGTTCTCCCTCTGGGCTGCAGGAGGGAGGGAGGGAGGGAGGCTGAGGGCTGACTGCCTGGGAGGGCCCGGGCCCAGTCCCCCCACCCTCTTTGGCCTGACCAAGGCACCTGAAGCTCTGGGGACTTCTGGCTGAGGTCAGCAAAGGCGTCACCTAGTGCATGCTGGGTCTGTAGCAGGCTGTAGAGGTGGGCTGTCAGTGCCCGGCCCAGCTGCAGGACACTCTCATACTTGCGCTTTGTCTCACGCAGCAACTCAATCTGCAGCTCTAGCTCCAGGTCCACAGTCCGGGAGCCTCGGCCAAATCGTTCTGATAACAGCTGCTTTGTGCACTGATTAGGAAGTAGGGGAATAGGTCAGAGCCCTAGCACCCTGCCCCCACACCCCTCCAAACAGGGATCTACCCTAGCATCCCCAGGCTCCTGGTCTCAGCCGTAGATGGGATAGTGGAATCCAGAAGATGGGGAAAAGGTAGCCAGGGGGAGTTTGGGGGAAAGGAAAGGTGCTTAAATCCCACCTTGTATGTATTGATGCCCCATTTCTTGACGATGTCAAACTTCTCTCCAGCGATGCCCCGAGCCACCTCGTCTCCAGGGCCAGCAGGAGTGGTACTGTGAGATGGATGGCGGCCAGACCCTAAAGGACCAAGTTCTCTGACACCAGCCTCTCTCAGATATAATCAGACATCTCTGTGGCTCCACCCATACCTCCCACCCAGCATATGAAAATTACTTCCCTGAAGTAGCAGAAACTAGAAACAATGAGATTCTCCTACTCACTAGGAAGAACTCATACCTTGTACCCTGAGACCCAAATCCCAATATACATCTTGCCTCCCTCTGAGTTGGTGATGGGGCTGGAGTGGGGGAGGAGTTGCTGGTGTATGGGGACAGAGGAAACAAAAATATACGCTGAATATTGGGTGGCAGGTCAAGGATGGTGGATCCTGATAGTAAGAAACCTCACTAACATTCTTATGTGGAATCCTAGTCATTGTGAGATTCAGGGTTGTTTGCTCCTCTAAGCTTTCAAGTCTAAAGTAAAACTCTAAGAAGCTTCAGAGTTCCAAATCAGGCTCAAGCTCTAGAGCAGGGAGAACTTCCGTGAAACAGAGTTCTTAACATGATTCAGGTGGTGGCAGCAGAGAAAGGACAAATGGACACATCTCAGGGGCTAAATGGCAAGTGGGAGCAGCTGGATACCCTGGGCACCAGCTTTGGGCTGAGGACAGTCCATAAGGTTCATACTAGCTGAAGTTCCAAGATCACCAGACACAATTCAAGCTTTCCTTGGCATATCCTATACTCCCCAGAACCATTCCTCTCCCTCTCTCCACTCAAGCTTCCTGTCCTGTTCTCATCATTCATACCTGTGGGGATGAGTCCATCACCAGAGCCCCCATAGCCACCAGACACAATGCTGGTTTCATTGAGGTTGGGTCCTGACACCATCACCTGCTGGAGGTCCTATAGGCCAGAGAAGAGGGGGGCTTCAGGAACATAGGGCAGCTGAAGCGTTTGGGGGGTGAGAACAAGCTTGGATTGAAGCATCACAGAGAGAGCACACAAGGGAAGTCTGCACAGAATCAGAATGAAGATTTGTAAAAGATTGGAGGGAGTTAGATAAGTTTGGGGAAGGCTACTGGAATGGGGTGAGAGCCCAAGGCGTATGATTTGGGATTCCTAAATTGAAACAATATGGAGAAGAATCAAACAGAAGCACCTGCTCCAGCCCATCATCCTCAGGAAGCTGCCCCTGCTTCACCGTTCCCATGGATGGGGATCTCCATTGTGGCTGCCTTCCCTAGGATCCCGTCCGTCATGGCTAGGGAAGGGATTGGAGTCAAAGTCTCCACCCCAGCGCCCTGCAAAGTCCAACACAGACAGTTCTGGAAACTGGCCAGTACTCCAGAAAGAAAGATTTCCCCACCATTTCAGAAGTTTTAGAGCTTGTCCTAGGACTTGAGTATTCCGGGGTTCGGCCACCACTCCTTTCTTCTCATGGATATGTATTTCCCCTCTCCAAGGTACATTATTTTTACACATGCACATCCAGGCTCCAAGTGTCTTCTCATGAACTCTCAACCCCATCATCAGGGCCCCGGCGATCATTCATGCATTCAATCATTCGACAGACATTTAATAAGTACCTACTATGTCTCATGCATTATTTGAGGTCACAGCAGTGACCAAGAGAGATAAAGTCTGTGCTGTCTTGGAGCTTATCCCCATGCAGCTGTTTCCCCCCATCACATTAACCCCTTTCCAAGGCTCAGGAGCCTATTCAGTATGTTCTCCCTTGCTTGGCCTTTCACACTCCTGTAGTGTTTCTTCCCCTTTTCTTCAGGTGATCTTCCTCTCCTCCATCTCATGCACCTCCTCTTCCTCGGGCCCTTCCCCCCCAGGCCTTAGTTAAATCAGTTGGTGTATGTTCCTGGCCTCTGGGAAAAGCCTCTTTTTCCCACGACATAGGTGATCCCTTCCAAAGTCAGTTATGTCCCCAGGTGTGTGAGTCCCCGCCCCCCCCCAACACCTGGGCATCAGGTGTGTCCTCATCCTTCCCCAGAGCTCAGTGGCATATTTTCCTCAGGGCAGGTTCGTGCGTTCAACTTCCCCTCGCCCAAGTATGTCCTTCTCACCTCGGGCCGGGCCGCTCTTCCCCTCAGGGCGCCAGGCCCGGGCCGCGCGGGGACCTCGGGCTCCAGTTCCCGTCGCGATCCTAGCAGCAGGTCAGGGACTCGGCGGAAGTGACGTCCCCTCCCGGGCAGAAGAAGCCGGCCACGTCGCAGATTATAAGGGCGGAGATGACGTAAAAGCCGGAGGCAGGGCGATCCTTGAGCCAACCCCTCAGTCCCTGGGGAGTGAGGAGAGATCACTTCCGGGGCGTTACCAAGAAGCTGTGGGGAAGTGACGTAGGATGCGCTGGTGGCGCGATGGAGCCACAGCAGCAGCAGCAGCAGCAGCAACAACAGCAACAGCAGCAGCTTAGAAACGTGAGTGCGCGCTAAGTGGCTGCAGGGCCATAAGTTCACTCAGCATCCTTTTCCGTTTGGCTGGAGATCTGAGGGCTGGGAACGTCCGGCTGTGGCGCGGGGTCCTGGGAAATCTCGGGCGACGCGGCCTTGAGTTGCCCACTTATCGCTTAGTTCTTTGTCCCCTTTTCTCTTAGTTGCGAGACTTCCTGTTGGTCTACAATCGCATGACGGAACTCTGCTTCCAGCGCTGCGTGCCCAGCCTGCACCACCGAGCTCTGGATGCTGAGGAGGTTAGGCGGGGAACTCGGTAGGGAGGTGCGCCGTAGACCGTTCCCCACCGCCACTCCCTCTACCTCTGGCCCTCGCCTTTCCACGACCCTCACCCCTAGGCTAGGGATGGGAAGGAAGGAGACAGACCCGACAGGACACTTTTGGCCTCTGCTTCACCCTGTCTTCCTTCCAGGAGGCCTGTTTGCACAGCTGTGCTGGAAAGCTGATCCATTCCAACCACCGCCTCATGGCCGCTTACGTGCAGCTCATGCCTGCTCTGGTACAGCGCCGCATCGCAGACTACGAGGCTGCCTCAGCTGGGCCAGGTGTTGCTGCTGAACAGCCCGGAACCTCGCCATCAGGCAGCTAGCCCTCCCTAACCCCAGGAAGGGAGACACTGGATGGACCCTCAAATTGAAGGAGCCAGTGGACTTTGGGCTGGATGCAGCCTGTATGTAGAGTGAGGGATTGCCTGAGAGCTGGGTACTATTGCTCCTTTTCCTGGAGCCAATAAACCCGCTTTTACTTTGTTTGGTTTATGTTCTGGGCAGGAGGCTTTACCCACTTTATTGGCACCATCCTTTATTCTGTCAGTTATTCCATATCTGCTGGCCTCAGCCCTGGCAGTGGAGAAATTGCCTTCTACGTATAGAAGATTCCCGGGCACTTGGTTAAAGCAAGGTCTGTGGGTACAATTTTAATGTTGGTAATTGCAACAGGAAGCTGGTTCCTGCCCAGATGACAGAGAAAATGAGAGCTCTTTCTAGCTCCTTCACTTAAATCTCTCTGACTTAAATGGTTCATTTGTGAGCCAGGTATGCATTCATTCATAACTATTTTTTCATAGACTTTATCTTACAAGAAGAAATTCTGCTAGGGCTTCACAGGGCTTTTAGGGAATGCCTCTTGGGAAGCCAGTAGCCCCAGAGCAGAGATGACATCTATAAGAATTTTGGGGTGTTCTGGAACTTGAACCATTTCCCCAAGTTGTTACTTTCTTGCTATTTTCTGTCTTCCCCAGGATGAGGGGCATAGCCTTTAAACAGAGAAGGTCCGTGTGCTTGTCTTCAGGAGCAATCATAAAGGGGAAACTTGAGGAACTCTAGTCTGCAATACAGCCAGATCTGAGGGAGGGGAACCCAAGGGACAAGTAGATGATGGTGGTTATGGGGGAAAAAAGGGATAATGCAAATCCTCGGGACCTCTTTAATGTTACCTGCATGTCTATAATGTAGTTGCATTTCTTCCATCCTCTAGCCCACATTGTTCCTACTGCCTCTCTGCTCTGTTATTCTATGTCAAGCCTCTCCATTTACCCCTCATTTTCGCCCTCCTTGTGGAATTTACTTCTGTATTCACCAGTCTGAATGGCCTATCACTCCGTCACCACATTTTCTTGCTTTCTTTGTGTCCTGGTTGTATCATTTCAGCTGTTTTATCTTTTCTGATCCTCTATTCAGACTACTAGAGAAAAACACGGCTGTGTAATGAGTGCCACTAAATATTCAAGGTCTCCAACCTCAACCAAGCCCTCACTACCAACAGGCAATCCTTCTTGGATTCCTGGTGTAGTTTATCTCCTAATTACCATGACAATTATTTTACACCTTCACCGCTCTCATCCCCCACTTCACTCTCAACTACTCCCCATCAAGTGACCATGTTTTATTTTTTACATTGGAAATGGAAGTTCTGAGACATTGGCTCCCACAATAATTTAAAAAACTCCTTACAACCATGCACAAAAGAGACATTTTTCTCCCCTGGTGGATTAGGAAGTTGAAATTCTTCAGTAGCAGACCCTATATTAAAAGAAACACCTGACCTTATTATTTTTTTTAATGTTTATTATTTTTGAGAGAGAGCATGAGTTGGGAGGGGCAGAGAGGGGAGAGAGAGAATCCCAAGCAGGCTTGGTGCTGTTGACACAGAGCCTGATGTGGGGCTCGAACTCTTGAACCATGAGATCATGGCCTGAGCCAAGAACAAGAGTCAGATACTTAACCAACTGAGCCACCCAGGTGCCCCTAGATCTGACTTTATTTTTTTTTAATGTTTATTTTTTTAGAGAGAGAAACAGTGTGAGCAGGGGCGGGGGAGAGGCAGAGAGAGAACTCAAAGTGGGCTCCAGGCTCCGTGCTGTCAGCACAGATCTCGACGTGGGGCTTGAACTCAACGAACCGTGAGATCATGACCTGAGCCAAAGTCTGACGCCCAACCAACTGAGCCACCCAGGCACCCCTAGATCTGGCTTTAAAATCCATGTTCTTTTGCTACACCAGGCTGCCTCTGAAAATATCCATTGAACCACCCGATTTGAATGGGTTCTGATACTGATATGTCTTAGTTCTTTATAGCAAAACTATAAGAGGTTCTATTCTCACTTAATGGAAGAAGCAAGAATCCAGAATGTACCAGAAGCCCATCTTATACATAATTACTGTTTGAGAAAAGTGGCTCCAAACAGCTTTTTACCTCTTTAGCTGCTATTTTTTGAACAGAAGGTTTTGTTAGGAATATAGTAGTCGCTGACCAGAAACTTCCCTACTGAGTGGCTTCATGTCTACCCAATAGAGTTCTCTTCTCGGAAAGTACAAGTGCAGGTGAAACCGCTTGTAAGTGTAACAATTCTAAGATGGGGGGAATGGGGACCTGGAATATTGTGCTGCTGCTGAGAGGACTCTTCCGCATGGCATGGCGTTTGTGTGTATCCTTGTGCCAGTAAATTTCCATTGTGAAGTGTCTGGGTTTCCATGCCACATAATTACTACTTGCTGGAGAAGGGCCAGGAACAACATCTGTCTGGGCTCTAAAGGCTGTGTTCTTTGAACTTGCAGAGGCTTATCTTCGCTTGGTCATCTGTACCTAACCTGTTCCTAGGCATGGGAGAAAATAAGTATCCCTCAATCTAATCCATCATTTAATCTCTAACTTTTTAACCTCTTCTTTCCTCTCTGTTTATAAATATGTTCAGTACTTAGGAGAAGAATCCTACTGTTACCTATCTCCTGTAGTCACGTCTCCTTCAGGTCTTGCCATAAAGTGATAGGCATTGGCATAATGAAAACATTGTGTTTTAAGCAACACCAGAATAAGTGTTAACAAAGCTTTATCCCTTATACATACATACTGGAGACAGTGTTTGTGTTCTTGCCATTGTAGCTTCAGAACTTGTTTTTTTGCAAAGTCTGATTCATTTGAACCTGTTCAGCTATACCACAGTCTCTCATTACTGTCCTTAGTAACCACCACTCCTACTTTCCTCTAAATAGCTAGCCCTTGGTCTTCCTATCAATCCCTTGATACTTTAATGTTACATCAACAGTCCATTCAGTATTTTGGTTTCTTAGTTCCTTGACCCAGTCTCCAATAATTTTCACTCTATCTTAGCCACCTACTCCTTTACTTATGTCCTGGCCATTGTCATTACCCCAAACTGCTCCATCTTTAAAACACTATTACCAGCATCTTATTCACTGACTGTATTCTTTCTATTTTGTTTATTGATCTATTTCTTTAATATTATTCTTTGATTTCACTGGAGCATTCAAGCCATTGATTCTACCTTCTCTGCATTTACACCTTCTGTCTTTCTATTCCTGTCTAGCTTAAATTCCAGTCACTTTTTTGGAACAGGCTAAATTTCTTTGTCATCTCTGCTGGAATCAGATAAAATGAGACATTTGTCTGTGCCTGCATTTGGACAGCTAAAAGTCCAAGGAAATCACGACAGAGCAGATTTACATCACAATGAATTCATGATTACCAGCGTCAAATGGGGTCTCAGCCCCTATAAACCCACTAGATATTTCTAGTCTCTCATCCTTGCAATGACTATTTCAAACCAATATTCTTAAACCTCTTATTACCTTCACCGTTCTCTTAAGTTTTCTGTGGGTAACATTTTTTAATTCATTGGTAAAAGTAGAAGCTATCAGTTGGGAGCTCCCACAAAATCTCACAACAAAACTTGGTCACCCACCTACATCTGCATCATTCTCTTTCCCTCCTGTCTAAACAGGGCAAGCACGCCTCTTCAGGCCAATGCCTATTCCTGCTCTGAATCCTAGTCCTTACTTTGGGAATTTCCAATGTTGGTTTTCCTATTTTACTATATTCTCACTATTGTTTAAAACATGCTAAAGACTTCCTGTTACAACAAACTACTCTACCTTTTCCCCCTCACCGCCCCCGCCCCCGCACCCATAGCTTAACTTCTCAAAACAGTTGGATACTTTGGCTCTCTCCATTCCCATTCATCCACCCAGTCTGTTTTGATTTCTACAACCTTTATTCCATTGAAACCGTTGTTTTTTTTTTTAATTTTTTTTAATGTTTATTTATTTTTGAGACAGAGAGAGACAGAGCATGAGCAGGGGAAGGGCAGAGAGAGAGAGGGAGACACAGAATCCGAGGCAGGCTCCAGGCTCTGAGCTGTCAGCACAGAGCCTGATGAGGGGCTCGAACTCACAGACCGTGAGATCATGACCTGAGCCGAAGTCAGACAATCAACCGACTGAGCCACCCAGACGCCCCCCATTGAAACCGTTTTTAATGAGGTTACCCTGGTTCACCAAGTGACTTTCATGTCTCTGAATTCAATGATGATTTCCCAGTCCTCAGTTTACTTCACTTCTCAGTAGCGTCTGGTACTATTGACTAGTTCCTCATCATTTACAGTCTTTTGTTGGTGTCTGTGATTCCACTAATGGTTCTGCGGCTACTTTCACTGCAGCTTCATAGCCTCCTTTGAGGCTTATCTGCCTCCAGCCTTTATATCTGTGATTTCTCTGTGGCCTGTTCTTTCTGACATTTTTCTAGATTTGTTTCCTTCCTACTCTGAGCTTCAATTACTGATGACTCCCAGATCTCTCTTCTGAGTTACTTGATTGACATTCCACCTCAACATATTTTCCTCATCAATTTTCATCCTGTATCTATTACTCCAGTTGCAGAAGATAGGAACTTCACTCATCCCCTCACTCAGTTGCAAAATCCCATCAATTTACAGTTTACATTTCTAAACAGCCCTTGATCCTCTCTGCTTCTCCCCATCTTCACAATCTCCACCAAGATTATTGCTACTTTACCTTATGTTCCGTTTTACATCCCTCCAATCTGTTTCTCCATTCATAGCCCAAAAAACAAACCGAAGCTTAAAACCATGCAATAGCTTCCCATTCTTCTTAGGATAAAACACATTCTGTGTGTGACCTGTGAGGCCCTGCATGATATAGCCCTTGCCCACCTCAGCTTTATCTTCTTGGCTATCAAACATTGGACTCTCAGCACTGTTCGATGAATTGAATTGAACCACACCTCACTTGCTCCCTCTCTGTGCTCTAACCACATTGCCTTCTCAGTTCTTACCTCTCATGTACTATTCCATCTTAGTGCCTTTGCACCTGCTATCTCTCCTGGCTTACAGTGCTTTCCCCCCTACTTTACATGGTTAACTTCTATTCATTGAGTACTTAGTTCAAATGCTATTTCCTCAGATAACTCTTCCTAGACTCCAGTTGGTAATTATTTATATACCTCATGAGGTCACAGTCCATGTCTGTATTACTCACCATTGTATCCTTATCACAGTGCCTGGCACATAGTATGTTCTTGGCAAATATTTATTGAATGAACAGCTCAGTTTACTATTTACATGTCAAGAGAAAGGCTTTATATCAGAAGAGACAGAAATGAATCTGCATTTAACTTTTGACCTTTTACCAATGATTTGGAGGTGTTTTTTCATTCAAAATCTCACTGGTTGGTATCTTCTACCCTTAATATTCACAGATCAGTCAACACTGGAAAGAAAGCCTCCATCTGGAGTGAATCAGTCATTCTAGTTTCCACTCAATTTCTAAGTATCGTAGTTCTGCTTAAATATTGCTTGAGCCCTTTCCTTTCTCTCCATCTCCTTTGTCACTACCTTAATCAAACTTTCGTCAGCTCTTCTATAGATTACAGCAGCAGTCACCTGACAGCTTCTTTCCTGAGCCTGGACACCTTCAATTAGCATTCAGCTAAGGTATATATAACAGTCTGAAAATGACAGTGACTTACAAACTTTTATTTCTCTTTCACGTAAAACTGTAGTCCAAAACCGGTGTGACATCACAGTCGTCTGAGAACCAAGCTACTCATCAGCTTTCTGCTTGTCGTGTCAGTGGTATGACCCTCAACTTTGTGACCCAAGATGGAGTTTTACTTCTCACACGAACATTCCAGGGGGCAGAACGGAGGAGGGGGTGGGTGAAGGGGCATGCCCTCCTCCCTTTAAGGACACATCCTACAAGTTGCACATCAGAAATTTGTCATGTGGTCACACCTTGTCACAAGGGAAGCTGGGAGATGTCACTTTATTCTTACTCATCATTTTTTTTTACCCAGTTAAAAATTGGGAGCTCTGTTACTAACAAGGAAGAGAATGGCTATTAGGAGACACCTACCAATCTATTTTCCATACTAGTCAAGAGTGATTCTTGTGAAATATAAACTTAACCATGGTGCTCATCTACTTAATGCCTTCCGTGACCTTCAGCCTCTTTAGCTTCATAACTGAGACTTTCTCAGGTGATTAGTTTTCAGTTGATCTCTCTGGCCTCGTCTTCAGCCCCCTTTTCTCAGTTTTTGATTC
Organism: Paguma larvata; assembly: GCA_030068075.1. NCBI lineage: Eukaryota > Metazoa > Chordata > Mammalia > Carnivora > Viverridae > Paguma > Paguma larvata. Next base: position 60,932,644 of record CM057831.1, read on the forward strand.
TCTTACCCTTGGTTATAAAAGGATTAATTTATTTGTGGTGCTCAGATACATCATGCTAATTCTGGACTCTTTTTCCTTTTCTGAGTGTGCCCCACTTTTATTCATGTATTCAGTACATCACAAATATCTGAATGACTGCGTTTTCCAGCACTGCTAAGCCCCGCAGATGCAGAGGTGAATGAAAGAGATGCAATCCTTGTTCTCTTGGAACTTAACACAGGTATGGTGAAGGTCAATATAGAATGAGTAATCACAACTGTGGCGAATGTTACAAAGAAGAAACATGCATTGTAATGGGAACATACAGTGGTAGGAACTTAACTTATGTGGGGGATGAAAGAACTTCCCAGAGGAGTGATTTGGAAGCTGAGATCTGAGGGATGAATTAGAATTAACAAGCAAAAGACAGGGAGAAGGGCTACCCTCCTTTCCTTCATGTCTTTGCTTAAATGTCACCTTTTTATTTAGGCTTATTCTGATTACATTATTTAAGTTTTTAAAATGTTTATTTAATTTTGAGAGAGAGAGACAGCATACAAGCTGGGGAGAGGCAGAGAGAGAGAGGAAGACACAGAACTCAAAGCAGGCTCCAGGCTCCGAGCTGTCAGCACAGAGCCTGACATGGGGCTCGAACTCACAAACCAAGAGATCATGACCTGAGCCAAAGTTGGCTGCTTAACCATCTGAGCCACCCAGGTGCCCCTCTGATAGTATTATTTAAAACTACAACTCGGTGCAGTCACTCTGGAAAATAGTATGGAGTCTCCTCAAAAAGTTAAAAATAGAACTACCCTAGATCCAGCAATTGCAGTACTCGGTATTTACCCCAAGCTACTAAAATACAGATTTGAAGGGGTACATACACCCCAGTGTTTATAGCAGTAGTGTCCACAATAGGCAAACTATGGAAAGAGCCCAAATGTCCATTGACTGATATATTACTCAGCCATCAAAAGAAATGAAATCTTGCCACTTGCAGCAATGTGGATGGAGCTAGAGAGTATTATACTAAGTGAAATAAGTCTGTCAGAGAAAGACAAATACCATATGATTTCACTCACATGTAGAATTTAAAAAACAAAGCAGATGAACTTATGGGAAGGGCGGGGAGAGGAAAACCAATCTACCATGGAGAACAAACTGAGGATCGATGGAGGGAGGTGGAGGGAGGTGGGTATGGATGGGCTAAATAGGTAATGAGTATTGAGGACACTTGTGATGAGCACTGTGTTATATGTAAGTGATGAATCACTAAATTCTACTCCCGAAAACAATAAAAATTACATACATACATACATGCCTATGTAAATTGCAACCCCTCCTCTCCTTAGACATTCCTGATCCTCTTTACTCTCTGTTTTTCCATAGCACTATCATTTCTCACATAACGATGTAGTTTACTCATTTTGTTCTTTGTTTTTAATTCTGGATCAAGATTCTAATAAAATTTGGTTATATATTACCATGATTATATAAGATCGTTTATATTGGCATTGTCTCCTGCAGTGTTTTACATACACTACTGTATTTTTTTTTTTCTGTAAGACTATTTTGGACTGTTATCACACATAACAGTATATAGTGTGGACTTTTGGAATAGGCTTGTTTTATCATCTAAACAGAAACTAGGTTAGTATGGAAACCATTGCAGGGCTTTTGCAGGTAATTCTCTTCCTTCAGATTCAAGGTATTTTCATTCCCCAGACTAGTGATATAAATTCTCTAAATGTAATTCTACTGGAGAGAGTGAAGATTAAGATCAATAATATTTCTATGGAAATTGAGAGTTTTAAATCCTATCCTATGTGTTGGCCAGTCCTGTGACTCTTATTTTGCCTAGGTTCTATTTATTTTTATTTTTATTTTTACCTTTTGTTCCCCTTCACCGACTGCTGAAATGGGTAAAGGAGCTCATTTTGTTTATTATTACCTGCATCTCACACTACAATCTACATTCTATAAATCATAAATTAGGAATTTTGTCAATGTTATTGCTTTATACGCTGATGTAACCAAACACCTAAAATAGTATCTTAACACAATTGGTGCTTAATAAATATTTGCTGAGTAAGTGACAGCAAGAAAGAGTTCCAAAGCAAAGGTTGGCTTTAGAGAAAGGAGGAGCATCTCGTTGGTAACAGAAAGGATGGAGGAATAGATAAAGCAGATCTAAGTAGTTTTTTAATTTGGTATTGGGAGATTGAGAGAGTTTATTTTTTGAAACATTCTTTTTAATATACTTTTTAATGTTTATTTATTTTGAGAGAGAGAGCACGTGCGAGGAAGGGAGGGGCAGACAGAGAGGAGAGGGAATCCCATCTGCATTAGTGCAGAGCCCAATGTGGGGCTCAATCCCACAAACCGTGAGATCACAAACTGAAATCGAGTGTCAGATGCTTGACCAACTGAGCCACCCAGGTGCCCCAAGAGAGTTTTTTTTTTTTTTTAACGTTTTTATTTATTACTGAGAGACAGCGTGAGCATGGGAGAGGCAGAGAGAGGGTGAGACACAGAATCTGAAGGAGGCTCCAGGCTCTGAGCTGTCAGCACAGAGCTCAAACAAGAGAGTTTCTTTTAAATATCATGTGTGATGGTTAGTTTTTATGTGTCAACTTGCCTAGGTTACAGTGCCCAGTTACTTAATCAAACACTAGATATTGCTGTGAAGGTATTTGATAGATGGGGTTAACATCTATAATTAGTTGACTTTAAGTAACAGAAACTACTCTTAATGAGGGTGGGCTTCATTCAATCAGTTGAAGACCATAAGAGCAAAACAGATTTCTCAAAGAAGGAATTCTGCCTCAAGACCGCAGCATTGGGGTGCCTGGGTGGCTCAGTCAGTTAAACGTCCGATTCTTGGTTTTGGCTCAGGTCATGATCTTGTCCTTTGTGCATTCGAGACCGGATCAGGCTCTGCAGCTAGCAGTGTGGAGCCTGCTTGGGATTTTTAGTCTCCTCTCTGCCCCTCCCCTGCTCATGCTGTCTCTGCCTCTCTCAAAATAAATAAATAAACAACAACAACAACAAAAGACTGCAGCATTAATTACCGCCTGATTTTCCAGGATACTGACCTATCTTATAGATTTTGAACTTGCCAGCCCCCACAACCATGTGAGCCAATTCTTTAAAATAAATCTATCTAGGGGCATGCCTGAGTGACTCAGTGGGTTAAGCATCTGAGGTCATGGATCTCACAATGAGTTTGAGCCCTGCACCAGGTGAGCTCAGGGCCCTGCTTCAGGTGAGTATTAGCCCCACTTTAGGTTAAAAAAAAAAAAAAAAGAACCGTGCTTCGGGTGAGCCCCGCTTCTTTCATTCTCTCTCTCTCTCTCTCTCTCTCTCTCTCTCTCTCTCTCTCTCTTTCTCTCTTTCTCTCCCCCTCTCTCTTTCTGCCTCTTGCTCACTTGTGCCCTCTCTCTCTAAAATAAAATTTATCTACCTGCCTACTTACCTATATATATATATCTCTGTGTGTGTGTGTATCGTTTCTGTTTCTCTGAAGAACAGCATCTAGTTCTGAAACAGCATCTAGTATTTTTTTTAATAGGAGGCGAAGTTATCATTGGAGAGTAAAACAAGAAAATGGAAGATAAGAGAGTACACGTATGAAATAGTATTTTCACATAGTGGAAGAGTAGACTGACAAAAAGTATATTCAATTTTTAGGCAGTGTTGAGGGCTCAGTAGAGGCCACTGAACAGGATTCCCTTCTGTCCTTGTCTGTCTGGAAAACTATTGTTTTAGGGCCATGAACTTCAAGGGCTACTGTGACTCTTTGAGACTCTTCTTTGCCCCTTCCAGGAAGAGCTCCTGCCCTCACTGAACACTATTATGTCTTGTTCACTTTTCCCTAAACAGCACTTGGTAGAGTGCCACAAACAACAAAAACACATAGCTTTACTGGGCTTTAGTCTAAGCATTTTATGTACAGTAATTCATTTAGTCCTCACAGCAACCCTGTTAGGTAAATACTATTATTACCTTTATTTTACTAAAAGAAAAAAAATGAAGTGGAGGCAAAATACCCTATAACTAGTGAGTGGTAGAGTCAGGTTTTAGATCCAGACAGTCTGACTCCAGAGGTGATGCCCTTTCTCATCAATGAAGACTGCTATACATTTATGCATTTGTTCCATAAATATCTTCTGATCACCTACTCTTGGTGCCAGCACTAGGGGATGGGGATGGAGCAGAGAGCAATCAGAATCTCCGCCACCATGGACCTTACGTTTCTGGTCAAGGGAAATACTAAGTAAATAAGTATTTATGTGAGATAGTATTAAGTGGGTAAGGAAGGTGGGAACAGTGTTGCTTATTTTATGCTGCATAGTCAAAGAAGAATTTGTTTATAAAGTCTCTGGCAGAGACTTGAAATGAGAGAATAAGCCTTGTGGACATTTGGAAGAAGAGTGCTCCCTGTGGTATAAGCCTCATTGTCCCTCAGTATCCATTGTCCCCTTCTTTCCTTACTAATAGAATTCTTGACTTTTATCTGGGCACATGACCACTGAAAATAAAGATAATATTTTACAGCTTTCCTTGCAGCTAGGTGTGCCCATATGATTGAGTGATGTGTGCCTTGCCAGATTGTGCCCTTAACGGTTAAGGTGTGCCCCCTACTGGAGAGCCTGGGTGGCTCAGTCTGTCAAGTGTCTAACTCTTGAATTTTGGCTAAGGTCACGATCTCACAGGTTATGAGATTGAGCCCTGCATCAGGCTCTGTGCTGACATCGTGGGGTCTGCTTGAAATTCTCCCTTTTTCTCTCTCACTGCCCCTCTCCTGCTTGCTCTCTCTTGCTCGCTTGCTCTCTCTAAATATAACTATGTAAACATGAAAAAAATTATTTAAAAAAGTAAGGGTGTGCCTCCTAGTTTTTCCTCCACTGGCTGGGATGGGACCTAGCAAACATGATGAAGTCTCTTGGACCTGGAAGACAAGGACGACCTCCTTGGAGAAGGTAGAACAACCAAAAGGCTGCCATGTTAGCCCTCAAGTATTTATACTTGGGCAGTTATGTAAGAGAAAAAAAAAAAAACAACAAACTTCCACCTGGTTTAAACCACTGTATTTTGGGGTTCTTTTGTTATTACAATATATGTGGTGGGCAGAATTTTAAGATGGTCCCTAATTCCCCCTCCTTGTGTGCATATCCTACATAATTGCTAGGACCATGAGTATGACAGCTTATATCATATGGCATACTTGACTGTAAGAAAGCAGTATTATCTGGGTGGGTCTGACCTAACCACATGAACTTTTTAAAAGCAGGGAGATTTCTCTGGCTGGATGCAGAAAGATTCCAAGCTTGCAAAGGGTTTGAGGCACCATTGCTGGCCTGAAGATGTATGAGTCACATGGCAAGGAAGGTGGGTGGCCTCTAGGACCTGAATGTGGCCTCCAACTGATGGCCAGAAAGGAGATTGGGACATAGTCTTACAACTGTGAGGTTCTGAATCCTGCCAGCAAGAATGAGCTTGGAAGAGAATTTTCCCCAGAGCCTTCAATGAGAACTCAGCCCAACCAACCCTTTGATTTCAGGTTTCTGACACCTTGAGCAGACAACCCAGCCAAGCCATGCTAGACATGGATCTACAAAACTACTAGGTACTAAATGGGTGTTTGTTTCTAAGCTACTTAGCTCGTGGTAATTTGTTACACAGGCACAGAAAACTTGTACGAAAGCTTGTATGTCTCCTAACTGATACACAAGCAGAGATATACATAGGCTCTGAGGTGGGAGCATGCTCGGTGTAATCCAAGCACAGCTTGAGTGGAGTGAATGAGGAGAGAGAGTAGGAGAGAGGGAGAGAGAGCAGGCAGCTGATCACATAGCAACTTGTAGGCCATGTAGAACTTTGGCTTTCACCGGAGGGAATGAGATGATAGGGCATTAGTGAGTTTTAAGCAGAGGAGTGACAAGCGCTGCCCCATGAAAAGGGTCACTGGCTCCTCTGAAAAGAACAGATTGTAGGGACAAGGGTGGAAGGAGGGAGTCCAGTTAGAAGGCTATGGAATAATCGAGGTGAGAAGTGATAGTGACATAGACTAATGTCATGGCACTTAAGGTGGTGAGAAATTGTTGGATTCTGGATAGATTTTGAAGCTATAACCAACAGAATTTACTAAAGGATTTGACATGGGAGGTAGGCTGAGGTGTGGGAAGGGAGGGATGGAGAGAGAAATCTAAGATGATTCCAAGGTTTTGACTGGAGCAACTGGAAAAATGGACTTGTCATTTGGGGAAGGCAGTGAAAGGAACAGGTTTCTTTTGCCACAGGGAGGGAGGTGGTAGTTAGAAGTCTGGTTTGGACATTTTAAGATTTTAAGTTTGTGATACTTACCAGATATCCAAATAAAGCCATTAAGGAGGCAGATGGATGTACAAATTTGGATTGCAGGAAAGAAGTGAGACTCTATCATATGCTGAATTTCTTCTTTTCTTTTCCTTTCCTTTTCTCTTTCTTTCTTTCTTTCCTTCTTTCTTTCTTTCTCTCTTTCTCTCTTTCTCTCTTTCTCTCTTTCTCTCTTCCTTCCTTCCTTCCTTCCTTCCTTCCTTCCTTCCTTCCTTCCTTCCTTCCTTCCTTCCTTCCTTCCTTCCTTCCTTCCTCTCTTTCTTTCTTTTCTTAAATCATTCAGACCTTCCCAACCCCCATTTTGGGCTTCTCGTGATCCAGGATTTTGTCTTATTAGGAGTTTATTTGAGGGGAGTGGTGAGGTGGGGTTGATGGATATGTGGATGGGGTGCAGGTAGGGTCCCAAAGACATGGCTTGCTGGTACCTGGCGCTAGCTTAGGCGTTCAGGGAATGCATAAATAGGTACATGGATCACACTTTCCCACGATGCCCTCACGGGCGCTACTTCCCCAAATCGACCGTGTCATTTCTTTCTCAGACCCAGACAGGCTGATTACCTATTCCCAAGGTGTGTGGACAGCCAGCAGGTTTCATCTGGGCCGCAGCGTTTCCCTAGCCTCGCGCCCTGGCGTGTGCGACCTGGTACACCACAGATGCTGACTCCTCCCCTTTCCGGCGCCTCGGGTGTTCCGGAGTTCTGGGGGCGGGGGGAAGGCTCGGGCCTCTTGGGACCCTGTAACCGTTCTAACAGCTGGTAGGGGATGGAGCTGTGGGTAAGTCCCCAGCTTGTAGTTCGCTTCCCTTTGCTCTCAGATCTTCCTTGCCACTGCCCCCAGGAAGGTCCCCTCCTCCCACACTCCCAGGGACCCCCCTGCCCCTCCCCCTGTCCTTCTATTCCCTCTCTACCTCCTTTTCCTCCTCCCATTCCTCCTCCTCCTCCTCCTCCTCTTCCTCCTCCTCCTCCTCCTCTTCCTCCTCCTCCTCCTCTGCTCTGCTTGGTCCTTTGCCACTTTTTCCTCTCCACACTCCCCCCAACCTCATCCCGACCATGTAGTTCTTTGTGCTTTCTGTCCTCAACAGCCCCTCTCAGCCCATGGGCAGATGGGACTGGGGCTTTGCTGCCATGGAGTGACAACCTGCCCCCCCCTCCCCCCCACGTTCAGGCCATCACCAGGCTCCACTCTCAGTGACGGTTCCTTGCTGTTACCAGAGTTCTCTGAGTGAGCCCTTTCAGGGTGTGCGTCAGTTGGTCTCTGCAAGTGATCACTCCTCCCTCCGTGTGCCAGTCTCTGCGTGGGCAGCTGTGAGTAGAGTGAGCCTGTGCTTGGACCCAAGTCCTGGTTCACCAGTTTCTCCAACAGGCAATTAGGATGAAACCTCACCACATCAGTCTCTCTTCCCTTCCATTGCCTCCTGTACCCCTTACACCAGGTGAGGGGGACTGTGTCCTGGGTGGTGGGAAGCAACTCTTGTGCACAGAGGTCCCCCGCCTCTGTTTTGGGCTTGCTTCTTACCAGAGTCTTTGGGGAAGCTGTCGGGAGAGTTGTCCTCTGCTGTTCTGGTTCTGCCCTGCAGCTCCATCAATTTCTCTGTCCTAAGTCCCTCCCTTCCCCTGTCCACCAGCCCCTTAGACCCTGACCATCCCTAGCCCAGAGCCTAAGGCACCTTCTCTCACCCCTGTTTTGGGATGGACCAAGCAGGTGAGACCCAGCAGCCAGGAGCCTGGAACTGGCAATCAGAGCCTGAACAGTGGGCAAGGTCAGTTCGACAGCAGTTGAATGCCCAGCTCCTCTTGGTCTCAGAGCCGAAGGTGGACTTGTCTACTGAAGAGGCATCACCTGAAGTCCTTGAATCTCAGCACTCTGTATGTGTTCCAGACACGGAAGAGCAGCTCCGGGACTGTCAGAGGGCACAGAGGCAGTTCCTGAAGACAGTGAGCCAGTCAGAGCAGCCCACAGCACTGGAGGTCCTGGTAGCTGAGCTCCAAACTCTGTTCTCAGCTGTGCTGCAGGATGGCAGCCCTGCAGCTTGGCACTACCTGCATGCAGTGCTGCGTCTGCTGCCTCCATATCGTGCACTGCTTGTTGGTAACCTTGATTTGCTGCCCTTCCTAGAACAGCTGTCCCACTGGGCACCCTGGGTCCAATCCCAGCTCCAGCTGGACCTGCTAGATGCCATGGAGCAGGCCTTTCCCCCAGATACCTCTTTGTTAGAGAGTGCCTCCCATATTGAGTGCTGTTCCCAGAAGCACAAGTTCCGCCATAGGCCCCTACGCCCAGCCTGCCCTTTTGTGCAGGCCCGTTGGGGTGGGCAGTGCGTGCGGGAGGAGTTGGCCACATGGCTGCGACCATTGACACTGCCGGAGCTACAGCACAGCCTTGGTATTGTTGGTGCCCAGGTGGCCCTGAAAGAGGCCTGGTGGCTAGATGGCCTTAGCCTCCTGCCCTTGGCACTGGCTACAGACATCCCCATCCAGTATGAAAGCAGGGACACTGACGATGCAGAGGAGGAGCCTGCTGGAAGAAAAGAGACTAAGTAAGTGAGGGACCCAGAATGGGGCTTTGAACAGAGGGGAGAAAGAAACCAGATAGTGGGTGCCTGCAGCATCACTTCGATGTATAGGACCAGCTCCCTATTGGTTTTAGGCATTAGCCTGCCCCCAAGCTCTGCTGGTTGAAGCTGCTTCTTTTTTTGTCTGCAAATAAACCTAGTGTCCTTAGTGTTAATACCCATCAGGCAATGCAGAAATTCATGAAAATCAAAAGTCAGCCAAAAGGAAGCCAAAGCTTCAGAAAATAGCTTGAGTTCAGAAAATAGCAGATCTTTCTCAGATGGTGCAAGAAGCTTCTTTAGTTCCCTTTCTGACTCATTCATAATTCCTGAGCCTCTTCTCTGGGCCTACCTAGTGCTGAGTGCTTGATGTTGGGTATAGGTCCTTCCCTCAGGATGCTCCTAGGTGAATGCTTGTCTGAAGGACCTTTCCACTCATGTCTGTGTGAGCTAAGCCAACCCCAGAGCAGATTAGAGTTGGCAGCATGGGCACATGGAACTTTCTTTCTGACCTTTCCAGAGCCTTCTTTCCTGCCCTGCCAGTGTGGGCATCCTGGCCCCTTGAGTGCTGATTGTTTCCCCCAGTCTGGCTCTCATTGCTCCTCTCAGGATTTCAGAGTGTCTACAGAGAACTCCTCTTCTGAGAGTTCTCTAACACTAGTCTTAGAATTTTCCCCCATCCTCTGGCCTGATTTTCTAATTGCAGCTTGTCTAGGATGCATTCACTGTCTGGGAAGTGGGTAGCTTTTACCTTTAATCTGGGTTGGCTTCCTCAGTTTTTGCTCTAAATTTATGGCCGGGTCAAAGTTTTTCCTAAAACCTTAAAGCTGTGATGGTGGACAGATAGGTAGGCTCCTGGAGCCCTGATGGAAGGGGACAGTGCTGACAATTTAGGTCTTCAAGACCCTGGAAGACTCTTTCTTTTTCCAAGACCTGCCTTGAGCCTTGAATATGTTTCCTTTCCTGGGAGTATGTAACTGAAGTGAGAATGCGCTGAGATGTTGGAAAGGGGTCAAGTTCTTTGCCTTTCTCCTTGGACCTGGTGATAAATCTCTGAGGCCTAGCTAATGTGGCTTAGCTTGCATGAAGTTCTCCAGGTCTGTTCCTCCAGGCATCCATTCATTCAGTAAGTATTACTGGATACCCAATATGTGTTAGCAACTGCTAGATGCTGGAGATACAGACATGAACAAGATGCACCCATTCTCTCTCTTTGGCGCTTTACAGTTCGGTTAGGGGAATAGATATTAAATAAGTTGATGCCAATAAAATATAATTACAAATTGTGATAAATGCTATATAAAAAGAGAACACCACCTTTCCCCTGGCTGCTCGTGTGTGTGTGTGTGTGTGTGTGTGTGTGTGTGTGTGTGTGTACATGTAGAGGAAAGCACATCAGAGGCACTTTGGTTTAGACTGGAGTTATTAACAAAATATCTTGCAGGTTATAAGATGAAATAAGAGGAGAGTGTCAAGGAGGAGAAAGCAGTTAGTATTAAATGCTACTGAAGAAAGTAAGAAAAATCTGGAAAACATTCATTGGTTTTAGTAACAAGGAGGAGGTTGGGGAGAGCAATTTATTTCAGGGGAGTTTTGTGAAGGGAAAGCCAGATTTTAGTGCATTCAGGAGCAAATGGGAGATGAGAAAGTAGAAATCACATTTTACTATTCTTTCATGAAGCTTGGCTTGAAAGGGAGAGAGAGATAATGGGACAGTGGTGTCTGAATGAGACTCCTAAAAAAAAAAAAAAAAAGATGGAGAGATGTTCATAATCCTTATGGAAGTGCTTGAGAAGTGGGTGTTCAATAATATTTGCACGGCAAATGAATAAATATAGGCTAACAGTAAGAAAAGAAAGGGATTGAAAATACAGCATGAAGAGAGGATAAAAGATCCATTTCACAAATGGAGGAATTAGTCTTGCAGAGAAGAAGGGACATTGCTTCCTCTCAAGTTGATTAGAATGGGATTAGGATGGGAATCTGGGCAGATAAATGTATGGGAAGGCGGCTGAACTAGGAGGAATTAGTTGATGGCCAAGAGCCTCAGTTTTCTCTGGGCAGGGAAGGAGGCAGAGAAGGGGATGGGATGGGGGCCTGGCAGGGCTGGGCATGGGAGTAGGTAGAGGCCTGGAATAGCAGCTGAGGGGACTGAAAGAGATAGCTGCCTGAGGACTTGAAGACACCAGAGCAGCATGAGCCCATAGTTGAGATCAGATACCAGGAATCCATCAAAGGGCTGATATTCCTGGTTCTGTAATCTTCTGAACCAATTTAAATCATGTAAGACTCTTAACTGTTGAGGAAATGAAGCTTAAATAGCGGTTACACAGTTCAGATGTCCTGATCCAACATCAAAGTTACAAGCCCTATTGTTGATAGGAACTATTAGAATAAGATTGCACTGTTATCCCTGTAACTTATTCTGTTGATCTAGGTTTGGGTCAGTTGGTGACATTGCTATACTTGATTGGTATAGTCCAGGTATTTAGTTTTTGGTTTCTCGGAAAATTAATTTTTATGTGAATTTTGTTGGCTGGCATTGAAGGGTAAGAAGATTGAAAGTACTGGTGCAGGCTTGAGGGGATCAAAGAATATACCATTGGATCCTGGTCGAAAAGGAAAGGATGTGAAACTAGAAGTTGGATGGTGATGGGAGAAGAGCAAGAAAGACTCACAGGCACGGAAACCATGCAGAACTGGAAAGCAGGCTGGATGGGGGCAAAGATAGGAGATCTAGGTTAGGAAGCAATGGAGGAGAAATCTAGGACTGTGGGCTTGCTAGGTGTGAGCTGGGAAAACAAAGCATTCGCATTTCATTCAGTATTATGTAATACTGACTTCGTAGTAAGAAGTCTAGAATGATCATTCATTCGTCAGAAAGGGAAGGGTTGTTCATTGATTGGTCTGTGTGAATATAGCTGCTTGACTGTATTTGCTCAGTATGTGAACACCTTTGGGTATAGGTGGTAGACAGGCTCTGACAATACCACATCACATCCTCTTCAGCACCCAGTCTAGCTCCTCCTTTCACTGGCTAAGAGTGGAAAGCTGACTCCTTGCCCTGTCTCTTTTCTCCTAATTTTTGTATTGTATAGGTCTCAGCTTGATCCAGAAATTCCTGGGAAGAAGACTTTACAGAAGAGAAGCTCTGGCTTCTCATTTCAGATGTCCCTCCTGGGTAGCCAGGTGATGACCATTATGAAGACAGAGAGATACCTGAAGAAGATCCACTTCCTCTATCTCAATGTAGCTCCCAGCCGGTACTTTAGGTAAGTCCAGACCCCTTTTACTCTGGCCACTCCCTGGTTTCCTCCCATGCTGTCCCCCACCCCCTTCCTCTCCTTACCCACTCCTCTCCTGCCCTTTCTCGTCTCTGGCTGCTTCTCCTCTGTCTTCCAGTTGGCCTTCCTCTTCCCTTCTCAACTTCCTCCTTTCCATTCTGCACCTCTTCTTTGCTCCCTTTTGCTCTCACAACCTTTTCTACTTTTGGTTCTGTCTTCTTTATTCTGTCTTAAAATGGTAGAAACATTTAGTCATAGCCTCGGAAGGGAATTTAATGGTGATTTCTTCCAATTTCAGTGCAGGAATCTGGTGTTTGAACAGTGAGGGGAAGCTTCGAGTTTCCGAAGGCATCTCGTGCCTTAGACTGAACCAAACTCTGCTTTCTTTTAACTTCTACCTTCTGGTCCTGGTTTCAGCTCTGGGGCTATAAAAACAAGTCCCCTCCTTCCACCTGATTCAGGAGGTGTTCATTTTCTTCTGTTAGCTCTAAAATTTATGTATGTCTCAGAGTCCTGGTCAAGTCCTATCTCTTCCCAGAAATAATAATTACCATTAATCAATTTTTTTCCAGGCATTATGCTGTTATTATTATTTCCGTACATGAGATAAATGCCCTGAGGCATAAAGAGTTTAAGTATCTTGTCACATAGTAAGTGGTAGAAACAGACAAACCTAGCACTGTCTTACCTCAAAAGTCCATGCTCTTCAGCAGTATGTCGTATACCCTCCCAGAAGGTTTTCTTTCCTCCATACACTGCAATCTTTCTCCTGAGCTTACGTAGCGCTAACGGGGCATAGCATCCATGCATTTACTGATTGGGTCATTTAATAGGTTCTCACCGAGAGCATTGTGCCAGTTATTAGGCAGTTGTCTGTTGGCTCTCATTCCCCTCTTCTCTCTCTGCTTCATGACAGAGACTCTGCAAACTTTATTCCTCCTTTTTTAGCCGGCCTCCTGTTAGGTGTGATTAGTAGGGGGTGCTAGAAGGAGACTGGACAGCAAGATAAGAGAAGGGACTCCATCTTTCCATTGCTTGCTCCTTATGTCAGGGTCCTCCACCCTGGCTGCAGCGGGCACCTTCTAAATTAGCTTCTTCACGGTTCTGATGGTACCAGCACCAGCCAGGTGGCAACTGCCCCTCAGTGTTCTGAATCTTGACTGCACGGTCCCTCCTCCAAACTCTGTGGGTACTAGGAGCAGTCTGGCAGTGCCTCCTCTGAAATCCAGCCCCCAGGTCTATAACCCCCTCCTCTAAGCTCATAGCTTCTGAAAATACAGACCTCTTCCCTATGTTCCCTTCCTTCTTGGGCTGGCATCCCTTCCTGAGGTTATTTTATCTGTGCCACCTTAGTGTTCTCTTTCTGCTGTTTGTTTCTTTGACACCTTAAAAAGAATGCTCCCTATTAAATTCACTTTGTTGAAATGCCCCGTTTGGTTTCTACTTTCCTGACTGGACCCTTACTGGTATCATGAAAGGAAAGGAGCCTCAAATATGATATTCTGATAGTGGCGTGGTAATGTCCTTGACCTTGAACAGTACTGAGCTCCATGCAAATGGGATATAGGGTCCTCGTAATCCATGACATGTAGTGACATCAGGGTTAATGAAATGATCACTTGTGGCTGACTGTGATGAACTACCTTCTGACACCCAGTGGCCGCCACACCTGACCAACTGGCAGGAGTGATAGTAACCGTGGCAGTGTGGGAGAGGATGCTTACTGACTGCGGCTGAGAGCCACACAAAGAAAATTACAAACTTAGAACGTTAAACTATCGGCTCCATCACAATCAGAGAAGCAGCACAATCAAAGATAATTAGGCACATGGAGAGACAAGAAACCATGAGCAAGAGAACTAAAAAGGCAGTGAATAATTATAGGACAAACATCTGCCAAAGAAGGAAACCCAGTGACGTGAGTTTAGCATTTGGTGGTGCTTTTCCCCAAAGAGAGGCGCCTGGCGATCCCAGTATTGGCAGTTATATGTCAGTTTTACTCTCTGCTCCTGAGCCGAGCTTTGGACAGGCACAGACAGCCAAAGATCAGAGGCCACAGCTGGGGCCCATACCCAGGAGAGCCGTGTTTTCTGCTTCAACCTATAATGTGACCAGGGTCCCAACCCAGAGCCTAAGGCATTTAATTTTGACTTCCCCGATGTGTCCATATAGATGATTTTCATATTTCATCCGTTTGTTTTGCCTTTTTCTAGTTGTTTCCAAGTGAGAGTGTTTCAAATTTCTAGTGCACCATCAGTTAAAGTAGAACCCTGGCCTTTATTGTTTCATTTTGTTTATTGACCATGTAACAGGGTTTGTTTTTTTTTTAATATGTTTTAATTTATCAATTTTTTCTTGGATTTGTCCGAGATTTTTTTATTTTTTCATTTTAATTCTAACATAGTTAACATACAGCGTTGTATTGGTGTTTGTCCTGGATGTTGATTCATACTCAGTTAGGAATTTATTCCTTCATTTCCTGTAGACTCTTCGCTCGGGTCACCTCTCCACACCACCACCCCCACCTGAACTCCCCCCTCCCCTGGCATTGCCAACCTCCTTTTCCCATGCTTTTCTTCCCCTCTCACTTATTATGTTTATCATCTTTCTTCTTCAATAGAATGAGAGCTCTGTCAGGGCAGGAGTTTTGTTTGTTATGGTTAAAAGCGTACCCTGAGGGTTTAGAACAATTTGGCATAGAGTAGAGACTCAATAACATTTGTCGAATGAGTGGATGAATTATCTAGGGTAGGAACAAACTTGGAGGCAAGTAGTGAAAAGTTCCATATAGAACTTGCTGTGTTTCAGTAAGGGAGAGGGCTCGAGGTGTTTGGGAAGCAGTTGAATACTCTCTAGCATCACTTAATACCTCAGTTGATCTGAGACCTTTCAGGGCAAGGACTATGTAGCAGTTATTTTTATGTCCTTATCTCCAATCACAGTACTTGGACAGAAGGGAAACTTGATAAATGGTTTAATTAAACTCCATATGAAGTCAGGGACTGAATTTTTCTTGTTTACTGCTACATCCTCAGTGCCTGGCACAGTATGTGGCTTAATAAATATTTGTCGAATGAGTAACTCTCCCCCAAAGGAGCAGAGGCGATGGGGAGTGAGGAGAGTACCCTCTATCCGAACGAACTGTGTGCAGGAAGAGAAGCATTGGGGGGGCAGGGCGGGGGCGGGGGGAGGCTGGCTGGCTCAATCAGTAGAGCATGAAACTCTTGATCTTGGGGTTTTAAGTTTGAGCCCCATGTTGGTTGTAGAGATTATTTAAAAATAAAATCCTAGAAGAAAGAGAAGAGAGAGAAGAAGGAGAAGAAAAAGAAGAAGAAAGCAGCTTTAAAAAAAGAGAAAAGAAAGAGTAGTGTTCGTTAAGAAGGTCCTAGGGGAAGGAATGGCCCCTTGGCAGAGCCAGGGTTCACTTAGGACAGGAAGCTGTGGGAAACTAAGCAGCCCAGTGCTTAAGGGAGGTGGCTTGAGTCAGGTAATTTCGGTTTTAAATCCTATTTTCTTTCCTTAACTATCTTGGACAAAGCTATGACTCCTCTTTGTTTCAGAAGAAATGGTTTGGGGAAAAGAGTACTGGGGAAAATCTAGTCACTTTGTCAGAAAGGAAACAACGTTTTACATGACTTAGTGAGTTCATTCTCGATCTAGCTAAACGTTCTTCTTTCATTTGTTTAATCGTGTATTCTAGAAAGTTGAGAGAGAAGAGATAGAAGAGGGCCATTTTATCTCTTAGTCTTTATAGGCATAGGAACTGGGACATAAAAGCTTATAAAGGGCTTTAAAATCTACTTAATGCTTAAATATATTATTGGCTCCAAGTTATTAAATATAAAACTGTAAAGTAAAAGTTGATAAATATTCTATTGAATGTGCCCAAACAGCATTATGCTAACCAGTCTCCTACAACTCGATACAACTGTATAAATGGCATTTAGTGTGGAATGTAGGTGCCTTGTGGTGAAGTGAGAGAACTTAGTAGTATTTTAAAGTGGCTCCGGAGGTCCTTGTCTGGTTCTCTTGGTTGCAGTTTTCCTCTTTATTTGCCTGTGTTGAGTCTTCTACTTACCCCCTGCTTTCCCCCATTCTCAGTTACTCCAAATACCACTCCCTGATTTTCTCTGCATGTTATTTCAGCACCTAGGGATATACATATTTTATAATTTCTTTTTTTTTTTTATTTTTTTTTAATGTTTATTTATTTTTGAGAGACATAGAGGCACAGCGTGAACAGGGGAAGGGAAGAGAGAGAGGGAGACACAGAATCGGAAGCAGGCCCCAGGCTCTGAGCCATCAGCACAGAGCCCGACGTGGGGCTCGAACTCACAGACCGTGAGATCATGACCTGAGCTGATGTTGGCCGCCCAACCGACTGAGCCACCCAGGCGCCCCATATTTTATAATTTCTAAGATGTACTTTTTTTGTTTTACATTTTAACATCTCTGAAATTATGATGCATCTTACAAGTTGGTGGAGCATCACATTGGCAGCATTTTAAATTTTAATGTTTCATTTTTAAAAAAATGCTGCAGCTTACAATTGATGGCATCTTAGATTTGATGGAATGTAGAGTATCTGGATCTGGAGATATGAAGTTCTTAGAACTGGGTAGGTGTCTTTTTCTTTCTTCCCCTCTATCTTTGGCTTCCATTTATTCTTAATAATATTTGTTTCCTTGGGGCGCTTGGATGGCTCAGTTGGTTAAGGGTCCAGCTCTTGATTTTGGCTCAGGTCATGATCTCACAGTTCAATTTGTGGGATGGAACCCTGTGTGGGGCTCTGCACTGAAAGCAGGGAGCCTGCTTAGGATTCTCTCTCTCTCTCTCTCTCTCTCTCTCTCTCTCTGTCCCTCCCCTGCTTGCTCTCTCTCTCTCTCTCAAAATAAATAAACAAACATTTAAAACATTAATAATACATGTTTCCTTTTTTGAGTTTGAAGATCATTCTGTTCTCTTTCCCTTCTTCCTACTTTCTTCTGCCTCATTACTGCTGCCATGTTTCACCTCTCCATCCTTCTATTGTCCCTTCCTGAAGTCTACAGGAGTTCCCAGGGCTCCTGCTGACCAGAGCTCTTTTCTAAAGACCCTACAGCCTGATGGTGGTGCCACCCAAGAAGGTGAACCCTGAGCACTACATCTTCTCTCCCTTTGGGATCCTGCATGTCCATCCTGTGGAGGGCAGCGAGGCGATCACGCTGGGCACCTGGCACCGCCACTCTGTCCTCTGGCAGCAGCTCCAGTCCATCCCATTCTTCAAATATTGCCTCTTATACAAGGCCTTAGCTTGGTAGGTGATGACAGTACAGGATGTGGGGAGAAGTGTTGCAGGGAGCAGTAGCATGCTGTCACTGCCCTCTGGTCTGTAGTTGGAAGAGGAGTATGAAGTTGCTTGGGCTGCACCGGCACCGGACTTTCCTCGGGAAGCATCTGCTCTTTGCTGTGCCCCACTTTGGAGCTGGGCTTCTGCATATTAGCAGGTAAGATCTCCAAAACACAGTGTCAATGGATCCTTTAAATTTTTTTTACAAAAAACGATAACATGTTCCTTGTAGAAGTTTTGGAAGATGTGAAAAGCACAAAGGAAAAAAAACTTTAATCTTATCAACCATAAATAACCATGACGAACCTTTTGCTGCATGTCCTTCTGGTCTTATTTTCTATCACATATACATATGTGGTCATACTTGACATATTGTTAAGTAACCAATTTTTTTCTGAATAATATATCCTGAACATATTTTCATGTAATTATGTATTCCTACATCACCTTGCCCCAGACCTCACAATTATTGAGTATTGGATCTAGGGATATAACTCAGGTGCCTGAATTCAAATTCTCTGCTCTTTCGATGGTATCCCTTGGATTCTTTTTTTGAGGAAAACCTTGGGATCTTCATCTGCTCCTACTTAGTTATTCCTGTTTTCAGTACTTTCTTACTTTTCTTGCACTCCTCAGCCACTCTAATTATCTTCTGTGATGGAAGTTGCAAACTCAAATGCCTACAGGGCCTGAGCAGGAGCTATGGAAGAAACATAGTGGGTAAGGTGCAAGACATTAGGGAGTGTGGGGTATACAGTCTGGAGACTGCATCTAAATAGGACAGTCACTACTCAGTTCCAGTTGTCTGTTGCCTCTGGGAATATGGGTACAGTATGCTAGGTGCCTTGTTTTTCAGGATTTCCTGGAAATCCACATTTTGCTTTAAAATGTCTTAATTTTACCTATGTAACTCAAATTTTTATTAAAACAGTGTGCCGGCCAACTCTTAGCGGAACATACAAAAGCATTTTCAGTCTGAATTTGACCCATGGGTTACCAGTTTGAAACCTCTGCTCTGGGAATCCTCCAGTCTAACCTAATCATCATAGTGTAATTAAAAGCATAAGGACTTAGAGGCTGGACAGATCTGAATTTAAATCCTGAACATTAGCAAGGACTTAACTCTTTGAGCCTTGTTTCCTGATATGAAAACTTGGGATAAAGGTTTCTACCACACAGCTCTAGTGAGAATTAAGTGAGATTGTGAATATAAAATACCATGTTCAATGCCTTTTAATAGGTTCTGAATAAATGACACCCATTATGATCATCTTTTGCTTATTGGGGGTCTTTCATCTCTTTCAAGGATTTTTAGAGATGTAGAATTCTCAGGGAGGGAGTGGATAACAGAAGCAGGTTTTCTCAGGGATGGTCAGCCCATAGAGGAGTTGGAGGTTTGTCACCTAAAACTGATCTGCCCATCAAGATTTTTAGGGCCTTTAGCTTCCCCATTCCAAGGAGACCTCTCCTGGCAGAAAGGTCAGTCAGTAGAAACATTTGCCCATAACCCCAGGCCTTTCCCAAAGAATTCCCCCGCCAGCAACTTCCTCAGCTTGAATTCTTCCAAAGAATTCTCAAGAGGAATCTGTCTCTGTAGATCACCAGAAATATTACAATCTTTCTAAACCTTTGCTTGTTCTGAAGTGTGCTAGGCTAGGAAGAGGTCAGAGGTGTTCAAGGAGAGAAGGCTTAGATGCTGCTCTGACCACCTTAGCCGTTGATTGCAGGCTTCTGCAGGAGCTGCGCTCTGTATCCTGGCTCCCCCAAGACCCCGATCGGTGCTATGGGCTGCTGGACCTGCAACGGGCTCTAGCAAAGGAGAAACACAAGGCTCTGCAGCTGCTTCGTCGCTGCCTGCACCTCTGCACATCCATCCTGCACCTGGTAAGAGGCTGCAGTGCAGCTTATTGTGAGACTTTTCTCCAACTGAGCTTGCCAAAGGCCCAGTCTCCTCTTGGCTCATGCTTCTCCTGGGATCCCTTGTGTGGTCTGGACTCTGAAGATGGCCCAGAGCCATCGTCCTGCCCAGCACCAGCAGTCTCTGTTGTGGGGTGGATGGGTCAAATATAGATGGGCAGAGGCTTGGACTCCACCTTTTCCCTAAGGGCTGGTCCTGGCCTTGAGCAGGGAGGAGAAGGAACATAACAATGATTTTTCTTTAGCTGTTTGTGCCAGAGGCATTAGGGAATTTGAAAGTTGGAATCTGGGTCTTTTATGCTACTGGACTTATCTTTGAGCCTACTTTGAACCTTTGGTAGGCCACTGTGGCTGGTAGAAGCATCCGGGGATGGAGTCCTTCCTAATTATGCCTACTTTGCATCTGTGGTACATGCACTCTGCCGAGGGCTCCTAGAGGCCCTGCTACATGTTCCTGTCACTGTAGTTTGCTGTCTGTCAGGTGGCGCTGGATATTTACCCAGTTCTCTGGCTGATCGCCATCTCCAGGTAAACTAGATTTGAGAGAGGGGAGCCACCCAGATTCTGTGAACATGAGAAATAATGTACAAGAAGCCCAAGGTAGATTCATACAGGTAAATGGCCCTTAGCCTCCAGACAATAACAGCTGGACCTGACATTGCACTAAGCCTAATGGGGCCGAAGGTGGGGACAAGCCATTCCATGGCCTTTCTCTACCTCCCAGATCCTAAATCCCACTTTTGTTTTAATGTTACAAAGATATTATAATTTTTTAATAGTTTATTTCGGGGGCGCCTGGGTGGCTCAGTCGGTTAAGCATCCAACTCTTGATTTCAGCTCAGGTCCTGAACCCACGGTTATGAGATTGAGCCCCATGTTGGGCTCCATGCTGGGCATGGAGCCTGCTTAAGATTCTCTCTCTGCACTTTCCCTGCTCTCTCTCTCTCTAAAAATAAAAAATAAATAAAAATAGAGGTTTATTTTGTTAGTTAAGGTAAAATTTGCATGCAGTAAACAAATTGTAAGTGTGCAGCTTGTTGAAATATTTATATGTATATACACCCACGTAACCACCACCTAGAACAAGATGTAGAACATTTCCAGCACCTCAGCCAGCTCCCTGGGATCTCACGTCAATACCTCCACAAAGGTAACTACTACTCTGATCGCTGTCACCATAGATTAATTTACTCTGATTTTGAATTTCATATGAATGGAATCAACATGTCTGGCATTTGTTTGTTTGTTTATTTTTGAGAGAGAGAGAGACAGTATGCAAGTGAGGGTGGGGCAGAGAGAGAGGGAGACACAGAATCCAAAGCAGGCTACGGGCTCTGAGCTGTCAGCACAGAGCCCGACATGGGGCTCAAACTCATGAACCGTGAGATCATGACCTGAGCCAAAATCAGATGCTTAACCGACTGAGCCATCCAGGTGCCCCATGGCATTTTTTTTCACGCAATATTATGTTAGTGAGGTTTATTCATAAGTAGTGGTTCACTCTTTCGTATGCTATGTAGTATTTCCCTGTATAAATGTATCACCACTTATTCTCCTATTGATGAACATTTGAGTTTGTTCTAGCTTTTGCTATTATGAATAATGCTGATGTGAATATTCTTGTACATGTCCTTTGGTGGACATAAGCACTCATTTGTTTGGAGTATGTATTCTGGGAGTGAAATTGCTGGAATAGGGTATATGTCTGTTTTACAGTACCAAACAGTTTTCTGGAGTGATTGTACCAGTTGTAGTCCCTCAACAGCATCGGAGACTTCCAGTTGACCTGTGTTCTGAACAACACTTAGTATTGTCGGGGTTTTTAATTTTAGCCAAACTGGTATACAGTGGTATCTCATTGTAGTTTTGTTTGTTTGTTTGTTTGTTTGTTTGTTTGTTTTAGAGAGAGAGCATGTGCAAGCAGGGGAGGGGCAGAAGGAGAAGGAAAGAGAGAGAATCTCAAACAGGCCCCACACTCGGTGTAGAGCCAGATGCAGGGCTTGTTCTCACAACCATGAGATCATGATCTGAGCTGAAATCAAGAGTCAGATGCATAACTGACTGAGCCACTCTGGCACCTCTCACTGTAGTTTTAATTTGTGTTTCTATGATCACCAGGGTTGTTGAACAT
This sequence comes from Paguma larvata, assembly GCA_030068075.1. Taxonomy (NCBI): domain Eukaryota; kingdom Metazoa; phylum Chordata; class Mammalia; order Carnivora; family Viverridae; genus Paguma; species Paguma larvata. The sequence continues at coordinate 60,954,213 of CM057831.1, forward strand.
CTTTTCACATGTTTATTGGCTGTTTTGGTATCCTCTTCTGTGATGGTCTAAGTCTCATGCTTATTTTTAACTGTTGTCTGTTTTTTTCCTATTAATATGTAAGAGTTCTTTATATAGTCTAGATATGTATCCTGTATCAAATATATATATTATAGATATTTTCTCCCAGACAGTGGCTTACCCTTTTACTATTTTAATAATAGTGTCTTTTTTTTTTTTTTTTTTTAAGGTAAGCTCTATACTCAACATAGGCGTAAACTCATGGCCCTGAGGCCCTGAAACAAGAGTTGCCTATTCTATCAATTGAGCCTTCCAAGCACCCCTTAATGTTGTCTTTTGATTAACAGAAGTTCTTAATTTTCTTGAAGTTCATTTTATCAATCTTTTTTGATTAATGCCTTTTGAGTCCTGGCTTAAGAAATCTTTGCTTACATGAAAGTCATGTAGATATTTCCTTGTTTTCTTCTAGTACTTTAATTACATTTTCTTTCACATTTAGGTCTATAGTACATTTCAAATTAAATTTTATGTATGGTGTGACATAAGAGGCAAGTTTTATTTTCCCCATTTATTGAAAAGACTGTCCTTTTCCCACTTAATTTTAGTGGTGTCTTTTTCTTAAATCAGATGACTATATACGTGTGGGTCTGTTTCTACACTCTCTTCTGTCTGATTAGTCTATTTATCTGTCTTTTCATCAGTGTCACACCATCCTAATTATTGTAGTTTTGTGGTATGTCTTGATATCTGGTATTATAGGTTTTATAACTTTTCATTATACAAGATTTCCCTGGCTATGCTAGGTCTTTAAATTTTCATATAAAGTTTAGAATCAGCTTGTTAATTTCCACAAAATATTTTATTGGGTTATTTTTTTTATTGGCTTGCTTTAAATTTGTAGATCAATTTGAGGGAGAATTGATATCTTAATAATATTTCATTTTCTAATTCATAAACATGGATCCCTTCATTTATTTTGATTTCTTTAATTACTCCTACTAAGGTTTTATAGGATTCCTGTAGAGGTCTTGAATATATGTCATTAGATTTATTACTAGATATTTAGTATCTTTTTGTTGCTATTGTAAATGGTATTTTAAAACACTATTGTTTTCTAATAGTTGCTACACCATACACAAAAATTAATTCATGTGTATAAAGGACATTAGTGTGAAAAGAAAATCCAGAAAGCTTTCAGAAGACAATATAACATTTTTATTATCTCAGGATTTCTTAAACAAAATATTAAAAAATGGAAACCATAAAAAAATCAAGATATTTGTCGATATTAAAATTAACTATTTTGGGGTACCCGGATGGCTCAGTCGGTTGAGCGTCCAGCTTTGGCTATGGTCATGAGCTCGCAGTTTGTGAGTTCGAGTCCCACGTTGGGCTCTGTGCTGACAGCTCATAGCCTGGAGCCTGCTTCAGGTTCTGTGTCTCCCTCTCTCTCTGCCTCTCCCCTGCTTGCGTGCGCATGCTCTCTCCCTCTCTCTGTCTCAAAAATAAACATCCATTAAAAAACTTAAAATTAACTTTTTAAAAAGCACCATAGAATGAAAAGATAAGCAAATGCAACATGTTAGAGCCACTTTCTGTGCTGCTGTGTGGAATAGAATGGAACTTGTCCCTGTTGGCAGTCACCCCAAAGGTGAAGGGCCGGGTGGGGGGGGGGAGGAGCAGTAATCACCCCAACTGGTAACTGAATTGTTACAGAACCCAGCTTGTACTCTGTGCTCAATAAGAGCATGCTGCTGCCCAATAAATTGTAGCATTATTAAATAACTAAAATAGATTTGAAACACTGAGTAAATAATGATATAAAATGTGAGTGTTTGGTAGATAACCTTTATCAGTTTGTAAGGGTGTTCCCATCAATTCTTAGTTTGCTAAGAGGTTTTATCATGAATGGGTGTTGAATTTTGTCCAATTATTTTTTTTTTTCTGATTCTGTTTAAATGATTATGGGAATTTTTCTCCTTTAGTCTAATATGGCGAACAATTGGTGTTACACCAGCTTTGCATTACTGGGATAAACCCATTTTCTTTCTTTCTTCTTACTTCTTTCTTGTGTAACTTTTTATTTTGATATTAGGAAAGTTGCAAGGTTAGCATAATAAACTCTTATTTACCTCGTACCCAGATTATTAGTTTGTCTCATTTATCATTTCTGCTCTTTTTCTTTCTCTTTGTAAGTATACTTTATTTTCCCGAACCATCTGAGAGTTTTAAGTTGCACATGATAAGCTTCTTTACCCCTAAATATGCCACTGTGTTTCTCTTTAAGAACAAGGACATTTTCTTCCATAACCCCAGTGCAATTATCAAAAAATTAGGAGATTTTACTTGGATACTATTTTGTTATCTAACCCACAGTCCTTCCTATAAATTTGCAAATTATTCCAAAAATGTCCTTTATAACGATGTTTTTGTTTTGTTTTGTTTTCTTGTTTCAGGATCCAGTCCAGAATTGTGCACTGCATTTAGTGGTCACTTCTCCTTAGTCTTTCATATGTCACAGTTCCTCTGCCTTCTTTTTGGCTCCTTGTGTCTTAGCGGGACAGCCCTACAATAGGGTCTTCATTCTAAAGCCACCTCCCCCTCCACATTAGAAGGAGAACAACCTTCGCAAGAACAGCCTTTGCTGAGCTCTTGTTTGGCACTTTCCCCTTTCCTGTTTTGCTTCCCTCTTTCCCTTAAAAGGTTTGTTTCCTGAAGATCACTCCTTTAATAAATCATATTTCTCCAAATTCCTCTGTTAGGCTCTGCTTCTAGGGAACTCAGTCTAAGAAAATATATGTATTAGACCAAGCTCATTGTTCTGTGCAAATATTCTACAACCACAATAATTTTTCTTATCCACTTTCAGTTTTCGAGAGATACATACTAAAACTACTCCCTCCTATGACTATAGATTTGTTCATTTCTCCTTGATGTTCTTTCATTTTGCAACATGTATTTCAAAAATCATGTTGTATACATAAAGATTCCTAACCATTTATTGGTGACTTTATTGCTATGAAAAGTCTGCGTTCTTGTTACTACTTTTCTACTAGAGTTCTCTTTTGTTTGATATAAACAGCATCAAGCATTTGCTCCATTTATCTTTATCTATCTGTTTGTTTTCAACCTTCCTTTTTATTTTTGTTTTATGTGTATCTCTTACAAATAGGAGGAAGACATTTAGTCTGAGAGTCTATGTCTTGCAATTGATTTATCTCATTTATTATGATTACTGATAGGTTTGGACTTATTTTTTCCATCTTATTTCAGTGTTTTCTATTTCCTGTGATTTCTGGTTGATTCTTCTTGTGTTCCTTGTCTATTGTTGGATTGTTTACATTTTTGTTGCCATTATTGTCCTCTAATGATTTGGATGTTACACATTTTATTTTTCTCATGGTTGCCCAGGAACCACTCAATGCCTATTCATCCTTCTTAGTTTTAGGGTCTTGACTTTGTTCCTTTTCATAGATTTGTAGCTGGAGGAAGCCATGTAACTCTGTCCTGGGCAATAAAACCCAAGTGGAAGTCACAGCAAAAACTTTTTAAAAGAAGCATATCCATCTGGGTCGTCATTGTGGGCATTTACTCCTGACTTATTGCTTGACCCTTAGATGAAATTTTTGGTGATAGAGAAGTTTTTGCACCATGATAAGGGCAAAAGTCATATTAAAGATGGAGGAGAAGGCACATAAAAGGAGCATTTATTTTTGAGAGAAGAGAGACAGAGCACAAGTGAGGAAGGGGCAGAGAGAGGGATACACAGAATCTGAAGCAGGCTTCAGGTCCTGAGCTGTGAGCACAGAGCCTGTCAGCACAGAGCCTGAACCCACCAACAATGAGATCATGACCTGAGAAGAAGTCGGACGATTAACTGACTGAGCCACCCTGGTGCCCCAAGAGGAGCGTTCTGATCAATACTGTTGGGCCAATATTCCATTAAGGGATTTCTTATTGCGTTAAACAAACCTTTTACTTGCTTAAACCATACTTTTTCTAGTTTTCTCTCACTTGCAACTGAATGCATATGTAATACATTTATATGCCTGCCCAACAAATGTAGCTGTTCCACTTACATTTTTATAACCATGTCTCTTTCATGTCTGTTTCTAAAAGCACTTTGTCAGAAAGGCCTTCTCTGGGTCACCCTATTTAAAATTGCAAACCCCCACTGTCAGCAGCATCCCAGATCTCTTTTTCTATTTTGTGTTTCTTTCGTTCACAGAATATAAATTTACATAGAATATAAATTACTTATTTATTATTATCTCTTATTGTATTATATATTATTGTATTTCTCCCCCCACCTCCAAGAGGGTAGGGATTTTTATTTGTTTCATTCACTGATATATCGCTAGTGCTTATAATAGGTTATGCCATATAGTAGGTGTTCACTGAGTGTTTTGAGTGAATGAATGCCAAGTGTGGATTTGTGTCCATGTCTTTCTCCCTAGCAGAATAAGAACCTTAAGACTCTTCTGATTTCCTTTCTCTCCTCTCTTCCTCTCTGCACCCTCCACCCTTCCTATTTCGCTTATGTTCAGAACTCTTGGAATTAAATTCTGGATTGTTATGAATATTCTTGTTTTGCAGCCTGCTCATTTAGACCTGGCAATATGTTTTACAAATGTCTTTGCTCATCAAAGCTTCTTGTAGCTCTTATATTCATTTTCCTCTGTCAAAAATACACTGTTTTTTTTTTCAGAGAGAATCTGTGGATGGTAAATGTTTGTATATCTAAAAATATCTTTATTCATCCCCAAACTTCAGTGTGATACTGTGGGTAGATACAGAATTACAGGTTTAAAAAGTTTCCTCAGAACTTTGAAGGTATTGAAGATATTTTCCCTTAGTGGCGAGGCTTTAAAAATGTGAACTGATTACATTCTGGTGTAGTAATTATTGTTGTGTGTATGGTTTTATCCTAACTGGCATTCAGTAACCCCTTTCAGTGTGAGTGATACATTCTTTTTACGTGTCCTGTGGAACCACCTGTGCCAGGCGCTGTGTTAAGTAATAAATGCAATAAGATGTGACAGAGGCCTCTTCCTTGAAGGATTGACAGTGCAGTGCATGAGCAACACAAGTAACTACGTGGTGGTGATGTGTTACACTGCAGGCTGTGAAGTGGGAAGTACTCTAAGTGTGGAGGGTATTTCTAGAGCATGGAAGAGAACATCTTCTCAAGCCCGAGGGCACGTTTGTGTATGATGTGTGGCTCAGGCCTCAAGTGCCTTATGTCTGGGTCTCAGAAGACTGGGGTTTGAGCTCAGGGTGAGCAGAATACCATCCACATCGATTAGGTCTAATCACGGGCTCTACTGATCATCAGAAAAGACAAGAGAGCATCAGGGGCAGAAGGTCCATCTGGCCAAGCATATCTTCTTGGTGTCTCCCCTCAGTTCCTCAACGTGGCAACTGTCAGCAGCCTGCGGAAGGTCAGAAACCTCCCAGATGTGAGAAACAGCCACCAAGAGGCTCTTTGACTTTTATCCCACATTCTCCATCCCCAGTGGAAAGTCTCTGTCAGTGCCCCCAAGACAGCATTAGCTGTCACATAAGGAGTATTATGCTAGCCAGCAGGTCACACCTCCCAGCGCTGGTGATTGGAATCCATGTCCTGGAATTATTGCTGAGCCCTACTTATCCAATCTTTCTCTTCCTTTGTGTAACCTGTGTGTTAGTAAGCTTCTCTGTTTACACACACAATTTTCTTTTCAAGTTCTATCCTTGGGGCCTTTAGCAGACAGGCCTGGCCTGTCAAGTTAGCACTGTGGCCTCTCAATGTCTGTTATCCACTTTGCATCTTCTCTGGTCACTAAAGGATTTCAGGGGCTAATCTCTACTAGAAAGCGGCCCTCTGAGGGTATATCGAGGTGCTAGTTTCAGGCTCTGATACCTGAGAGTTTTGCACAGACTAGTGGGTGGCCAGTTTGTTTTCCATCCCCTTTGTCCAGTGAGTTGTCCACTCTCTATGCTGACAGGTTCACGAGGATACATATCACATGCAGCAGGGGCTGCAGGAGAGAGTGAAAAACTGCAAGAGGATCAGGACTGACCAACGCTCGGTGTACCTTCAGAAGATACAGAGCCAGCAGCTGGAGCAGAAACTGAGGCAGGCAGAGGCCTGGTTGCTGCGACTGGGACAGTTGGCCCGCCTGGTGGACTACATGATTGGCCAGAGCCTTGTGTCTATCATAGAGGAGGAGATAACCTCCTTCGTGGCCAACATCCTGCAGGTAAGGGGGTGGACGGCATGTGTGGAGGTGGGGCAGGCAGTCCAGGCTGGATGGCAGATGGTAGATACTGACATGTAGCCCCAGGACCTCTCCTCACCTTTCTTGACAGGCCCCAAGGCAGAAACCCTTTCTCTCAGCACAGCTGGTCTTTGATGATTGTGGCCAGCTGTCTCATGAGCCATGTATTGAAAAGATGATCCAAGTTCTAACTGAGGGCCTGCAGTCTATCAAGGCTTCTGCCCTGAAGGTATTCTGGATTGGGCAGGGGGCTGGCTGCAGGAATTCCCAATTCCCAATTCCCCTGTGTAATCAGAAGCTCTCACTCTCAGCCTGGTCTGAACTCAGTCCCCTGTGTTCCATTTCTGCCCCCTCTATCTTGGCGTGAAGGTAATGCAGTCTACAGACCTGAAGACCCCCTGGGACTCCTTGAGTTCTGAAGGTATTTAAGTAAGGAGACATAGGCAGGGGAGTAGGAAGGGTGGAAGGAGCAGGGAGAGTCACATGTACAGTGCCAATGGCATGGGTACAGAGTCAGGCCTTAGGTGTGGATGGAGCAGCTATGACCTGGGTACTGCACACAGGTGTTGGGGGAGGGGGTTAGAGAGTGGGGGTGTGTCTTTGCTCACTCGTGTGTGCTTGTGTGCATGTGTGTGCATGCAGTTGAGTGGAGTGAGAGGTGTGTGAAGCAATGTGAGTACATTGTCCTTCCTTTCATTCATCCAAACTCCATGAGATTTTTCTCTGATGTCATTATGGCATTTTGTTTACTGTTCAGTTTGATTGCGAAGTTAATTTGTACTTACTTGAAGGACTCTGCTTATTTGATATTTGCTTTATTTCATATAATTCTTTTTCATTTCACATAAGATAATCCATTAGTAGTATTGAGCTATTATGGTTACCAGCTATTACTGGATATCAGTCCTCAACCTCGTTAACCATCAGGGAGGAAATGCATGTTCACCTTTCCTTTATTTGTGATACTAACCCATTACAAATAAAACCATTACATGCATTCAGGCACATCTGATGTGTAGGTACTTACCCCCCACCGCCTTGACTCAACTAGTAATGTTTTCAGTAGGATGATTTAAAGACATGAAGTTAATTTTAGGAAATAGATGACAAGGAAGTAGAAGGTTCATTGAAAGGAGCCTGTGTCTTCTACAAATCACACCAATTGGGGCACATTTGTTCTCAAGCAAATCTAGGTTAAATGGTAGAGATTGTTGATATTTATTTTACATGGTCAGTGGAAAGAGGTAGGCCTCTAGAACCATATATATTAGTTTATTAACTTGTAAAATGGGAATCAGGTAGTTTTATTAAAATACCTAACTTGCAGCATTAAAAGAGGTGATATGTCTAGTATAGTGCTCAGCACATAGTGATACATGCTGAAGATAGTAACTTCTTACCATTATTAGCACTTAGGACTGAGATAAACCAGATATTTCACATTATTCTCTCATATTGTATACTAATTCGTATTTTGGTATACTGTACTATTTTCCTTTGAATAGTAAAACAAACAAAAACCTTAAAATTTTATTCTAAATTCTAATGAAAGTGAAAATATTCACTTGCAATGTCTTGGGTTATCCCGTCTACTTTTTTTTTTTTTTTTTTTTTTTTTGAGAGCAAGAGAGAGCACACACAGAAGGGGCAGAGGGAGAGACTCTTAAGGAGGCACCACGTTTAGCGAGTAGCCCAGGCAGGGCTTGATCCCATGATCCTGGGATCATGACCTGAACCAAAATCAAGAGTCGGACACTCAGCTGACTGAGCCATCCCGGCACCCCTATCATTTCTACTTTTAAAAGATCACCAAGGACTGGTACATTTAGGGGTGTAATGTCCGGATGCTTGTTATCTTACTTTGAAATGTTTTCGGGGAAAGAGAAAAGGAAAAACAGAGCAATGTGGCAAAATGTTAATAACTGTTGAACCAAAGTGAATGGAATAAAAGGGGTTTGTCATACTTTTAAACTTTCTTACATATTTGAGATTTTTCAAAATCAACATTTGAAGGAAAAAAAAGATCAACATGGAAAATCAAAGTAATATGGAGGAACTAGAACCAAATTTCTGATTTAGGATTTTTCTTAGATTCCTGATGAAAATTGAAGTAGTATTTAATAAAACTAAATCTCTAGCAGTTAGAACTAGTGGTGTTTAAGAAACATACATCTATCTGAGAAGTCTGTTACTTAAATGAGGCAAAATTTTTGCGGCATTTTAGCCAAATTACAAAATAATTTCAGTACCTCTACTTATACATATGAACGTGAAAAATCAGCCCCTTACCATAGAAACTTACACACTGACTAGAGTCTGACCCCTAGAAGAAGACTCCATCTATTACTAATAAAATAGTTGCAACATATCTTGCAGTCTTAAGCTTCAGTCTCCAACATTTCCCACAGAACAGTCTTAGTACTAGAACGTTTTGCAACCAAAAAGAGATGATCAGTATTGTTATCCGATGTCCTTACAATTGTTTCAGGAATTTTGAGCAGTTTAAAACTTCTAGGAAAATACAATCAGATAATGATTTTTCTCATCTGGCAGGTGTCATGTTCAGGAACTTAAAGTTCTTACATTAAATTTACCCAGATAAGTGTATCTTTTTGATATCTATGGTAAGATAAATCTGTTACACTGAGAAGGGACAAAGGATTGCTCCATTTTTATTATAAACTCTTTTCCGTATGTTTTGTTTGGGATGGTGTTGAAGTTAGTGTAGATATAGCATGCAAACAATGAAACTGTCATTACTGTATTTTTTGGCTGCGTGTGGCAGGGAGGGTCTCTTGGGAGTGTAACACATGATGAGTATGACCGGCAAGGGGAAGAATAGAGGTAAGCAGTGTAATAGTGAGTAGATCAGAACTGAAGAGGAGAGACTTTTTTTCCAACCACCCTGTAAGAAATTCTGAAGAGATGAAAAGTTTTATAAATATGTTTGACAAGAAGCTTTGCTGCTCTGTGGAAAATGTCTGAGTGACTCATTCAAGCAAACCTACACTAAAGGTCTATATTATTTGGTTAAAAATGCAGGTCCAAGTTGACTTATAATCAATATAATATATGTATTATACTGACACATATCTATTTTAAATTGAAGCCCAAATCCCTCAGCGGTGACCGGTAATTTATGTTTCTTTGATTTAATTGATACCAGACTTCTTATCATAAGCAAGCTTTATTTCACTTGGCTATGAAGTTGTTAGTGATTTCTGTTTTGTTTTGCTGGGATATTGGCTTCACCAAGTTGTATTAAAAATACACTAGGATGGCCCAGAATCACACATGAATGGACTGTATCATACCATATTGCTTGAGTGCTCTTGTGGGTCTTGGTACCTTCAACCACAGTTCTTCAACCTTGTCTTGTGGTTTGGAGCTCACAAAACAGAAAGTTACCAAATTCAAAGGCAGAAAAGATGTAACAGCACCACCCTTCACAGAAATGGAAGCTAGAAAGTCAGGAAGAGAGCCCTCTCAAATTGCTGCTTATTCTTTTATCTCTACTTCCCTCTGTGCTTCTTCCCAATTCCCCTGGTTCTCTCCTGAAACTAGCTAGCTCTGCTTCCTTTGAACTTTCTGTTCTCTTCTAACCATTGCTTCCAAATGACTTGGGTGTTCTGTGGTACCAACCCCATCTTTGACTCTAGACAATCTGTCAGTTAAGTTTTCCTGTATGTATGACTGACTTATTTCAAATTTTCAAGAGAAGGAATATGATTGATTTAGCCTACCCTATAGAGAGAACCACGTATCCATATGCTCTGGCAAGGGGCATGGGTCATGGTACAAACTAGTTGCTTTTAGCTACAGGTAATAGCAGATCCTCTTAGAAGTTTGTGTATGACGGAGGAGACTCTAATCTTCAGCTATGCTTGTATTGGCTATAAACATACATTACGTAGGCCTAAATGTGCAAGTTGGGTTTGGATAGGCTATTTCTAACTCAGAACTAGGTAAGTAAATGGAGAATTTATTGGCTCCCATAACTAAGAAAACCATAGATGCAGCTGGATTCAGGCTGAGCTGGATTCAACACCTAGGCAATGTCATCAAGGCTTTATTTCTCTTTCTTAGTTCTTTGACTTTGCTTATGTGTTTGAATTCTGAGTCACTGAGAATGCTTTCAGCTGCAAGTAACAGAAGACCTGAGAGTAGCCTAACAGTGAAAATAATTATTTTGCATAATGAGAAGTCTTTGTTTCAGTGGTTCAAAAATGTCCTCGAGTATCACACTCCTCACATCCGTCCCCTGTTTCTGGGTTTAGTTATAGGTAAGGGCAGATCCTCTTAGAGGGCTGTGTGTGGTAGAGGAGGCTATAATCAAAAAAGTTTTTTGGGAGCACCTGGGTAGCTCAGTTGGTTGAGTGTTGGACTCTTGATTTTGGCTCAGGTCATGATCTCATAGTTTCCTGAGTTTGAACCCTGTGTCAGGCTCTGTGCTGGCTGGCAAGGTCAGCTTGGGATTCTCTCTCTCTCTCTCTCTCTCTCTCTGCGCCCCTCCCCCACTTGTGTTGTCTCTGTCTCTCTCAAGTAAATAGATTAAACTTAAAAAAAAGTTTTTTTTCATCTTTAGGGTTATTGCCTTATGATTGCAAGACAAGCTCCAGCTCCAAGCATCCCATTCTTAAGCAAAATCAGGGAAAAGGGGAATGAACATTGGAGGGAGAGCTCTTCCTGCCCAACTCACATTTTTAAAAATATTTATAAAGGTTTTATTATTTTTTTTAAATAATCTATTGTCAAGTTAGCTAACATACAGTGTACACAGTGTGCTCTTTGCTTCAGGAGTAGATTCCCATGATTCATCGCTTACATACAACACTCAGTGCTTGTCCCAGCACGTGCCCTCTGCAATGCCCATCACCCATTTCCCTGCTCCCCTGCCCCTTCCCATCAACCCTCAGTTAGTTCTCTGTATTTTTTTTATTAACTTTTTTTAAAAATGTTTATTTATTTTTGAGACAGAGACAGAGCATGAGTGGGGGAGCAGCAGAGAGAGAGGGAGACACGGGAAGCAGGCTCCAGGCTCTGAGCTGTCAGCAAAGAGCCCGACACGGGACTTGAACTCACAGACTGTGAGATCATGACCTGAGCCGAAGTCGGACGCTCAACTGACTGAGCCACCCAGGCACTGCAGTTCTCTGTATTTAAGAGTCTCTTATAGTTTGCCTCTCTCTCTGTTTGAAACTACTTTTTTTTTTTTCCTGAATCTCACATCTTATCAGGAAAGGAAATCTTTTCCAGGAACTCCCAAGCAGACTCACTTTTACATCTCATTGGTAAAATCTAGGTCATGTTGCTACCTCCAGCAGCAAGAAGGGCTGAGAAGTCAAATGGCTGACATTTCTAGTTTCTCATGGAAGATGGGCTCTACCATCTCAAAAGAAGGGAGAAGGGAATAGCTATTGGATAGTCACCCACCATGCCTTCCAAGGTTCCAGTCTTCCATTCTTAAAACCTGTCAAGCAAGAGAATTACCAGCATTCTCCATAGCACCTTTTCATCCTATATTCTTTCCCTTCTAGTAATTGGTATTTAATAAAACCTCACTTAATTTCAGCTCTACAAGTAACAGTATATTCTGTGTCGATCAGTCTCTCAGTAATTTTGTTTGTCTGAAGCTAATTCTCTTTAGATTCCTCAGGAAGGGCTTGTGGAAACAAAATTTTATTTTCCTTTTTGCCTGGATGACTGAAACATTTTTTTCCCCTGAAATTCAGTAATTTTAGTAGAGTATGTCTTGTTATTGAACATTCTGAGGCAGCATTCTCAGGTATGCTCTTTGAAAATGTAGTTTTACATCTTTTTATTTAAGGAAAGTTTTCTTAAAGTTTTTTAGTATTGATCTCTTCCCTTGCTTTGGATTTTTCTTTAGGGACTCCTGTTACATGTATTTTAGATACTTATCATCTATCCCAAGTATTTTGTCTCTTTATCTTGAAATTAAAAAAAATAATCCCTATTTCCTTTTTTTAAAAATAGTTATCCTTTTTTTACATTTTTTCTCTCTTAAGGCATTATCCGTTAAGTTTATTTGCTCTCAAATTCCTTTTTATTTAAGTTTCCATTCTGAAATGATTTTCCCTTTATTTCTAATTCTTTACTGAGTTCTATCAAATGATTTCTGAATTTTTCTAATTCTGGTATGTGTTCTTCTTTCATGACTTATATAACTTTCCTAGTGTCTTTTACCTTGTTTCGCAATGGGCTTGTTTTACTGTTTCTTGACATGTTTCCATTGTCTCTAAAGATGTTATTCTGTCCTGATTCTTTTTTCTTATAAAGGTTTTGTATGAGTTTGGTGTTGAAACTTTTCTGTTGCTCAACCTTGAAACGGCTTTTCTAAGCTTTTAGGAAGAGGTGAGGTTCAAAATGGTTTCTAACCTCTCACTTTCCTTTTCTATTGTTTTTCTGTAGTGTTCAAAAACTGGTGGCCGGCATTCTGAGATTTCCTGGTTTCTGTTTTGCTTTCCAATTTTGTCTGGACCTTTTCTCTTCTTTTTCTCTATTGCTTCCACTCTGCTCAGTTTTAATTCCACCCCTAGCACTTTCTCCTTCTTGTCAAACTCTGTCCCAGAAGGGAGCCCTGCCCAGTTGGTTTCAGGAGTTCACCAGGCATAGACAGTTTCAGCTCCTATAGACTTCATTGCTTTTGGAGTGGGCAAACTCCCTCCACTTTTACCTCCTGTTCTCAGATTGGCCCTCTGCTCCCCAGGAAATGTCTTTGGGCTGTATTGGAGTTTTCTTAGTCTCAGGTCTGTCGGTTGTGTCATTGTTCCCCTCTGCTTCCTTTCCTACAAATGAGGATGCCAGGAAACTCTTGAGGCTATAGGTGCTTTGTCCCTACCCACAAAGTTTGTAAGGGGTTTGTAAGGATCTCTTAGCCCCATTTTCATTAAAATGTTATCATTGGGTTTGTGGTTTTACTGTCTAATTGGACTGTCACTTTTATGTCCTTTTATGTGAGAACTTGGGAGAGATTTCAAAACTGTCCTGGCACTTCCACCATTTTTCCAGAATCCCTCCTGGCATTATTTTTAGAGTCATTCTTGATGTTATGTGGGGCAGAGACTGTAAGGTGTTTGAGGCAAGGGCCCAAAGCAGGGAGACAAGTTAGAGGGGCATTGCAATAATGCCCTTCTAATTGAAGATCTGACAATGGTGACTTGGACTGGGGCAATGGGGCAGGCAGTGGTAATGGTGATGAAAGTTGGTTGGATTCTTGATATATTTTGCATGTAGACTCAGTGGAATTTTGTGATGGCTGGCTGTGTTGTATGTGAGGTAATAGTGAAAGATAAACTCGAGTTTTTGACCGGAGCAACTGGAAGGATGGAGTTCCCATTTACTAAAGCTGGAAGACTGTAGGAAGAGCAATTTGGGGTAAGGGAGAAATTAGAGATCATTTTTGAGGTACATGTTAGACATCCAAGTAGAGACGTGGGTTAGGCAGTTGTTTAAATGGGATCAAGATTTGGGGAGAGATCTGAGCTAGACAGAAATTTGAGAGCAAATGGATGGTATTTAAAACCATGAAACTGGATGAGTACTCCTAGAAAGTACAGATGGAGAAGAGAAGAGATCTGAGGACTGAGAATTGTTGGGGGGTGGGCACTGTATGTTTAGGTGTTGGTACTATGAATCTAATTTCTGAACATTTCAATGCTTTCCCCCACCTTTTTATTTATTTATTTTGAAAGAGACAGAGACAGTGCAAGCAGGGGAGGGACAGAGAGTAAGGGGGACAGAGGACGTGAAGCAGTCTCTGTGCTAACAGCAGAGAGCCCAATGTGGGCCTTGAACTCCTGAATCATGAGATCATGACCTAAGCCGAAGTGGGATGCTTAACTGACTGAGCTACCCAGGTGCCCTCCGCCGACCTTTTTGCACAGAGTTTTAACACAAATACTGAAATTGGCAATTAGCCAGTTTCTAAAAAATTAAAGGAGAAGCCAGTCTCAAGGGTATTCCTTAATACACACACTGAGGACTGGCATGTTCAACATCTTTGCCACCTCTTCCTTTGTTCCACAGAGGCTGGACTTCTATAAACTACATTTCCCAGACCTCTTTCAGCTAGGTGTTGTATGTGATTTAGATCTACAAGACATTTCAGTTCAGAACTAAGGTAAGAGGAAGAGAGAGGCAATGCATATTCCATCCATTCTGCTTGAGGAGATCATTACAGAGGTAGTGTGTTTTATAGCTGGTAGTATGTCAGTGACATTCCAATTTGCCCGGCAGCATAGAGCCATAGATGCTCAGTCTAGGGTGTTTTTGTTTTTCAGCCCTTCTCACTATTTGCAATTCCTTTAATATCCCATAATGATTCCCTTACTGCTTATACTAACTAAATTCTGTTTTCTGAACCCGAACCATAGCTAATAAATTCCCTCAGTGGGTCGTGTTTGTGATATAGATGTATGTGTAAACTCACTCAGGAGCAGGGAGTGTGTGTGTGTGTGTGTGTGTGTGTGTGTGTGTGTGTGTAATGTACACATTCAGGTAGAGAGAGAGGTTGTGTGGAGGCCCTGCAGGGCACTCATGGACCATTATGCCATGTATCCCACTAGAAGACGACGAAGAAGAGGACTCAAACAAGGAATTCATGATGCCCAAGCTCCAGGGCCAGCCTACCGATGCTGTGCACATCTTTTGTGGCCCGAATATAGGATTGGTGTTGCCTTGGAAGGCTCACGCAGTTACTGAAGCTCTGGAGGTCCGTGGGCGCCGACTGAGGGGTCAGTACTTGCCCCCCAATTATAAGCAACTGCAAGAGGACCTGGATAACAATCTTCGAATCCAGCAGGCAGTGACTCTGCAACAGGCCTTGCTGGAGGTGAGAACAGAGGTTTAAGGAGTGGATGATGCCCACTCATTCCCATCATAGCTACCCACCTCTGCCCTAAGCACCTTGTCTGTGCCTAGGGCATGCTGTGGGAGGTGAAGGAATTCTGCAAGGAACATCACTGGATGACAGGCATTAATGAGTTCCTGCAAGCCTGGGGGCCTCAGGAGCTGGAGTCCATGAGAGGTTGTCCCATCAAGAACTACATGATGCTGGTGAGCCGCGTGAACATGTGGCAGACCCGTGTCTCCAATGTACCTAAGTCGTTGATCACAAAAGGCAGATTGCTGCTGCTGAGCTGCCATCACATACAGGCGGAGATGGGTGAGTGCTCCTTATCCTCTTTCCTTTCCTTCCAACTTCCTGATCTCGTCCCATGGCCCTCCTTGGGCCTGGAATGTCCTTCAGGGACTTTTGGTGAAGGCCCCGTGTTGGACCTCTAGAGCCTCCTAAAGTCCCAGGTCCCAGCCCCTTCCCTTTTTAGGTAAAGGCGTGATCATTACAGAGGATAGCCTCTCCATCTGTTTTGGCTCTACTCATTCCCCATACTCTTTAGGAATCATGTTTCTGTCACCTGACACTTTCTATTTCTCTGGCATGGAAGTAATTCAAACCAAATGTGAGTGAGAAAAATCTTAGCCTACTCTTAGGCTAGTGAGCTCAGTTTCTTTGCAGATATTCTCAGGAATCAAGAGTGCCCCTCCCCACATGCAGCAGAATCAAAACTGACACTCTAATTTGCATGTATAAAATGTTACTCTCCTTAACTGATGGCCTCTTACCCTGTAGTCCTAACTTCTGCAGATGGCGAAAGAATGTATTCCAAGTGAAAGTGAAAGCACTTTTCATTTCAAGTGGCGCTTTTGGTCTAGTTACCGTCTATTTTAGATATTTGGTCAATTCAAAATTTGTACTACAGTTCTGAGTTGTTTTTATTCTCAAGTGTTCTCTGTTCCTCCTCCTCCCCAAAGTGGCATCTGGCATTGGAGAGAGCTGCTGGGCTGTGTGCTCTTCTTTGCTGGCTTCTGTCAACCCTCACTGAGGTGTGATACATCCCTGCCTGGTCTCTGCCTTCCTTATGACATTGCTGCTTCTGGTGCGGCTGTGGCCTGAGCTGGTGTAACTATGTGTGTCCTTTTGGCTAGTAGGAGCCCAGGTGTAACTATGTGTGTCCTCTTGGCTAGTAAAATCCCAGGATCTGCTGACTTCACAGAATGAACCCTTCATTCAGTCTACATCTTAGGCTGGCCACCTCCATAGCTTCTGCTTCAGGGTCCCTCACCCCTCTACATAGGAACCCATACAGGCCCACTGGTTGTTAACTCTCCATTATCTTCTGTATCCCCCACCATTTGGAAGTTGTGAGGGACATGGGAGCATTGTATTTAGCCCTCTTTCTGCCACAACACATCACATCATGATTTCTACAATGCTATAGGTAACTCATGTTAGCACATGGGCACTCTGCAAGTGGTATCTTCCCAAAGTTCCACATGGAAGGTGGAGCTGAAGCCCATTATGCAATCTGTTTCCTCCTCAACCATCTCAGTTTCCCTCTTGTCTCTATCTACCCCCACTAGACCAAGGCCCAATTGTTGGTCTCCCTGGGTCTCTCAGAAATCTGGTTTAAAACCTAGTTTTGTTCCTCTTTTTTCCCCTCCCTTCCAATGGGAAGGATGTCTCATGCTATTGTTTACTAGCTAAAGTGTCTCTGCCTAGAAACTGGTCTTAGAAAGGCTCACAGTGGAGTAGATTGGGAAGCCATTGATTTGTACTTCTAGGAAAGGCAGTTCCATTTTTTCACCTAGCTCCCAATAACCAATAGTGTCTGCTTCATGCAGAGAGTAGATACTATCAGACCATGGTCCCCAGAGTTGCTTTCTTTATGAAAGTGGGTGGCCTTGGGTGGCTCTGAAAGAGCTTGTTTGAAAGTGCTTGCCTGCCTCACCCTCCTTGTCTTTACTTTTCAACAAGTGAAGGCACGTGCCGAATTATGTATCTTTTGGGCCACAAACTCCCCACTTTGCCCTCCCTCAACCCCACCTAAATGTATAGAGGATTCAGGGCGGCATGGGAGGAACAGGGAGGGCCTGTGGTTAGCCTACTTTCTTTCTGATCTTGGCTTTGCTCCACTGTTGTTCAGAAAGGCTGTGTTCTTTCTAGTTTGTTGGATTCTTGGTCCTTAGTCCAAGATCAGCTGGCCTCTTCAAGAAGAACACATGGAGAGAGAAAAACATGGGGCTCAGAATCCTGGCTCTGCTTTTCACTGATTTGTGTGACCTCAGATCACTGAGCTTCAGTTCATTTATTTGTAACATGGACATGATAATGCAGTCACCCACAGGGTTATGATACGGAAGAGTAAATGAGATATTTTTTGCAGTGTTTCTAGCATTCAATAAGGCATGCAATGTGCCTAATTTTTTCATTTAACCCTATCCCCTTCTATCTACTCTCATCCTTCTTGTGATCTAATTTTGTCTACTTGTCCTCCAACTCTGTTCCTCTTCTGCCTGGACTTCCCCGAACTGTGAATGACATAATTATTCACACTTGTGAGTGTTCATCCTTTATTCTTCCCTTTCCCTAACTCCACCACATCCAACCTGTCACCAAATCCCTTCCATTCTTCTGCCTCCTAAATATCTCTCAAATCTCCCATCCATCTCCAACTTCTAACCCCCCAGCAGCCCTGGTATTTTCAGTCTATCACTGATCTACACCATACGATGTCGCTGTTGAGCTCCTTTCTGCCATCACCGGCCTGATGCTGCTGGTCTAAAAAGCAACACAGTTCCAACTGCCTAGCTACTGTCAGTGGGTGCAGGGATAGTCTGAAAAAGGAGTTCTCTTCCTAACATTCTGTTCAGCCTTGGATGCCCCTCCATGGCTTCCCTCTCTCTTGGTTTTCTCCAGGAAATACCACCACCAGCTCTTGGTATTGAGTCCTCTTGGCTTCCTTCCTTCAAGGCTCCAGATGGGTCATACCCAGTGTGTCTCAATTATCTGTCCCTGGAACTCACTACCTCACTTTCTAGTTGCAGAGATGCTCATAGAGGATAAGTCAGTTTATTTTCACCCCTCGAAATATAAAATAGGACAGAATGGCGCCAGGCTTCCTCGGTTTGAATCTTTGCCCTACCACCGTGTGATATATTGTTTAAGTTTTTACTTAAATTCCAGATAGTTAACATACCTGTGTAATATTAGTTTCAGGTGTACGATAGAGCGATCCAACACTTCCATACACCAACCGGTGTTCATCACAAGTGCACTCCTTAATCCCCATCACCTATTTAACCAATCCCCTCACCCACCTCTCTTCTGGCAACCATCAGTTTCTTCCCTATATAGTTAAGAGTCTGTTGCTTGGTTTGCTTCTCTTTCTCTTTTTATTTTTTCCTTTGGTCATTTGTTTTGTTTCTTAAAATTCATATAGGAGTGAAAACATTGTATTTGTCTCTCTCCGACTGACTTATTTCACTTAGCATAATACTGTCTAACTCCATACATATTGTTGCAAATGACAAGATTTCATTCTTTTTATGGCTGAATAATATGATATGATATAATTTATATAACATAAATTGTAAAATATACGATATAATAATATGATATAATATTTTATTCTATACACACACCACATCTTCTTTGTCTATTCATCAATGGATGGATACTTGGGGGGCTTCCATAATGTGGCTATTGTAGATAATGCTGCTGTAAACACTAGGATGCATGTATCCCTTTGAATTAGTGTTTTTGTACATTTTGAGTAAATCCTCAGTAGTGTGGTTGCTGGATCACAGGGTAGTTCTGTTTTTAACTTTTTGAAGAACCTCCATACTGTTTTCCACAGTGGCTGCAATAATTTGCATTCCTACCAACAGTGTAATTGAGTTCCCCTTTCTCCACATCCTCACCAAGACTTGTTTCTTGTGTTGTTGATTTTAGCCATTCTGACAGTGCGAGGTGATATCTCATTATAGTTTCGATTTGCATTTCACTGATGATGAGTGATGTTGAGCATCTTTTTATGTGTCTGTTGGCCATCTGAATGTCTTTTTTGGAAAAATGTCTATTCGTGTCTTCCGCCTCTTTCTTAATTGGATTATTCATTTTTGGAGTGTTGTGTTTTATAAGTTATGTAGTTATATATTTTATATTTATCAGATATGTCATTTGCAAATATTATCTCCATTCTGTAAGTTGCTTTTCAGCTTCATTGATTGCTTTTCTTTGCTGTGCAGAAGCATTTTATTTTTATGAAGTCCCAATAGTTTATTTTTGCTTTTGTTCCTCTTGCCTCAGGAGACATATCTAGAAAGAAGTTGCTATAGCCGATGTCAAAGAGGTTACTGCCTGTATTCTCTTCTAAGATTTTTATGGCTTCAGGTCTCACATGTAGGTCTTCAATTCATTTTGAATTTATTTTGGTGTATGGTATAAGAATGTAGTCTAGTTTCACTTTTTTTGCATGTAGCTGTCCAGTTTTCCCAGTACTTGTTGAACAGACAGTACTTTTCCCATTGAATATTTTTTCCTGGTTTATTGCAGATTAATTGACCATACAACTGTGGGTTCATTTCTGGGTTTTTTGTTCTGTTCCATTGATCTGTGTGCCTATTTTTATGCCAGTACCATACTGCTTTGATTATTACAGCATTGTAATGTAACCCGAAGTCTGGAATTGTGATGCCCCCAGCTTTGCTTTTCTTTTTCAAGACTACCTTGGCTATTCTGGGTCTTTTATGGTTCTATACGAATTTTAGGATTGTTTATTCTAGCTCTGTGAAAGATGCTATTGGTATTTTGATAGGGATTGCATTAAATGTGTAGTTTGCTTTGGATAGTATAGACATTTTAACAATATTTGTTCTTTCAATCCACAAGCATGGAATATTTTCCCATTTTTTTGCGTCATCTTGAGTTTCTTTCATCAGTGTTTTATAGTTTTCAGAGTACAGATCTTTCACCTCTTTGGTTAAATCTATTCCTAGGTATCTTATTGTTTTCAGTGCAGTTGTAAATGGGATTAATTTCTTAATTTTTCTTTCTGCTGTTTCATTATTGATGTATAGAAATGCAACAGATTTTTGTATGTTGATTTTGTATTCTGCAAATTTACTGAATTTGTTTATCAGTTCTAGCAGTTTTTTAGTGGTCTTTTGACTTTTCTTTTTTTTAAATTTTTAAACGTTTATATATTTTGAGAGACAGCGCGCATGCGTGTGTGTGCAAATTGGGGGGGGGGGCAGGAGAAAAGGAGAGAGATTGAATCCCAAGCAGTCTCTGCACTATCAGTGCAGAGCTCAATGTGAGGGGTTGGGGGGTTGGGTGGGGCTTAAACTCAGGAACCATGAGATCATGACCTGAGCCGAATTCAAGTGTGGAAATTGAGTTTGGACGCTCAACCTACTGAGCCACCCAAATGCCCCTCAAGTTTTTTGTATATATAGTATCATGTCATCTATAAATAGTAAAAGTTTTACTTCTTCCTTGGCTATTTGGATGCCTTCTTATTTCCTTTTGTTGTACTAGGACTTCCAGTACTATGTTGAATAAAAATGTTGAGAATGTTCCTTGTCTGTCTTGTTCCTTTCTGTAGTGGAAAACCACTCACTTTTCCCCCCATTTAGGATGATATTAGCTGTCAGTGTTTCATATATGGCCTTTATTATATTGAGGTATGTTTCCTCTAAACCCACTTTGTTAAGGGTTTTTATCATGAATGGTGTTATACTTTGTCAAATGCTTTTTCTGCATCTAATGAAATGATCATATGGTTCTTTTCTTTTATTAATGTGATGTATCACATTGCTTGACCTGTGAGTATTGAACCATCTTTGCAACCCAGGAATAAATCCTTCTTGATCGAGGTGAATGATTTTTTTAAATGTATTGTTGGATCTGGTTTAATAGTATTTTATTGAGAATTTTTGCACATGTGTTCATCAGGGATATTAACCTGCAGTTCTCTTTTTTAATGGTGTCTTAATCTGGCTTTGATGTCAGAGTAATGCTGGCCTCATAGAATGAATTTAGAAGTTTTCCTTCCTTTTCTATTTTTTGGAATAGTTTGAGAAGAATACATATTAACTCTTCTTTAAATATTTGGTAGAATTTGCCTATGAAGCCATCTGTTCTCCTGGACTTTTGTTGACATTACGTGATATTGATAAAGTCACTTAAGCTCTCTGAGGCTCAGTTTGCTTATCTGTAAAACAGGGACAATAATAGTAGCTCCCTCAAAGGGTTTTGTGAGGATTGAAAGGATTAATATAGGCAAAGTAGATGACATTCTATGGCATGTAGTAAGTAAGCATTCTATACTGTATTTCGTGGTATACTGCATATCATATTTCTATATTGTATTTTGCTGTCTTGGGCATATTTTAACATCTCTTAACTTAAGAGGTGTATTATGATTGATGGCATGTCAGAGTTTAGATGGCATTGATTTTTTCTTTTTGTATGGTATATAAAGTAATGATGCTTCTTATAATCAGCGGTATTTTAATGGTGTTAGTGATTTGGTGAGACATTGTACTGGTGCTATTCCTGCCCTTGGAAACAGTGGAGTTGCTCAAATCACCAAAGGCAGCCTCCAATATTACCTTCTAAGGCCCATGTCCACCTGACAGCCTTTTTTTTTAATCCTTAAAAACAAAAGGCAGATTACACTTTTTTTTTTTTAACATTTATTTAGTTTTGAAAGACAGAGAGAGACAGAGCACTAGTTGGGGAGGAGCAGAGAGAGAGAGGGAGACACAGAATCTGAAGCAGGCTCCAGGCTCTGAGTTATCAGCACCGAGCCTGATGCGGGGCTCGAACCCATGAACCAGATTATGACCTGAGCCGAAGTTAGACGCCCAACCACCTGAGCCACCCAGGTGCCCTGAGATTATACATTCTTCTTGCTACCTCTTCTACTAGAGCAAAGCCACTAAGACTCCCCAAACAGAAAACTTTTATCTGGATAAGTTGTTCTACTCCTTGTAAGCACATCATTCCCATGCCCTTGCGTGTGCTATTTCATCCGCTTGGCATGCCTTTGCCCCTTGGATTATTAGCTACTCAGTGCATTCAGCTCCAGTGTTCCCTCCTGGAGGAGGCCTTTCTCAGCCTCCTCGGGCCTCCTCCCTTTTTACTATGTCAGGCTCAGGGCTCCTGGGCACTTGCAAAGCATTTATCACACTGGTTTGTGATTGTCCATTTTTTTGTCTATCTCTGCCACCACATTGTGAACTTCTGAGGGTGGGAACATTTTCTGTCTCACCCACCCACTCTGGTCTCCCGGTGTCCAGCACAGCCTTTAGTAGCTGTAGATAGCTGTGGATAGCACCAGTGGATAGCAGCCAACCAGATACTGGGCAGGGGGCCAGTAAGTGTTTGATGAGTTGGGGAATGAATTTATGGTCTGGCTTCCCCATTACCCATTCCCCACTGTGGACCCACAGGGCTTGCGTAGCACCTTCTCCTTCCTATACCTCCTAACACGGAACTCTCTCCTGTCTTCAGAATCCAAGCTGGATAGCATCAGGAAGGACATTATTACACATGTGCAGAATGAGTGCTGGACCCGCAGTCAGCAACTGATAACGGAGCTCACAGATTTCACGGAGGTCTTCCAAACCATCGACTCAGACATTCATACCATTGCGCGGTGCTCCCAGAAGGTGGGCTCTTCCCACTCTTACTTCCCAGCTTATCCGGGTGTGCATCTTGCTTACATGCTCAACACACTCCCACTCTCTGCTGAGCTCCCAATGGGGGCTTGATGCTTTTAAACAGTGCTTACATATGTGATCTGCCCTTACTAACTCCCACCCTGTTCTCGTGGCCCTCAGTTTCCACATGTCAAGGAGAAGCCCTGGTGTGATGAGAGACTCTCTGTGACAGTCAGCTAGGGACCTATCGCCCTGTCATCAGGGTGATGACTTGGTGGGAGAGGAGCCTGCTGTCTTCACAGGGAGCTGGGTCAGAGGGGATCTGATCCCACAGTGCCCCTGATCCCAGTTGGATAAAGGCAGCTGCTGGGGTCTGGGGCCCTTAGAAGGTGGGAGCACCCCTCAGGATGAGCCCAAACGGGTATGCAGGGTTGTGGGGGTGCTGGTCTCATGCTGTAGTCCCTGCAGTTGAACGAGGCCAATGAGCAGTACGCGGAGCTGGAGAAGCGAATGGAATACATACGGACACTCCACGAACTCATCCGCAACCACTTTAGCCTCTTTAGTGCTGAGAATGAGGCACTGGACATCTCGGTGAGAAGGCAGTTGGGGAAGTCACCCAATGCCCCCCAGTCCCCCTCCCCGACAGCCGCATCTACCTGACTGCACTCCTCCGCTTGCCCCACAGCTACTGGATGTGTGGGAGGCATTTCAGTTTGAGAAAAGCCAGGCCTCAGAGTTCCTGCTCAGCAAGCGACATGCCATCCTGCCCAAGCTGCAGCAGCTGATAGCAGCGGCAGTTGTGGAGCTGGAAGGCCTGATTGAAAAGGCCCTCTCTGGCCCCTTCATGGACCCTGCACAAGAACAGAAGAGCATGGAGCGTCAGCTCGTCTCCCTGGAGCGTCAATTCCAGAACACAGCCAGCCACCTCAGTGAACTACACCATGCCTATGCCACCTTCACTGGTACTGAGGATCCCCACCTCCTCCACCACAATCCTGTGAGAAACCCTCCAACTGAGATAAGGGTCCTGTGTCCTGAGTGTCCCTAAGCAAGTCTTGGGAATCACATACCTTCATTTTAGTCTCTTTTATAAATGAAAATTACAGGACAGAATCTTCATACATTGGCTATGTTAAGGGCTCTGCCGGCGGGGGGAGGGGGGAGACAGAGGGCTCACAGTCTGGTAGGGAAGGCAAATTGGTGAATGTTCCTTTAGAATGTGATGGGGCTGGAGGGCTAAAAGCCTGTGCAGGGGAAATGTAAAGGTGCCCTCATTGTAATCCTTAGCCAGTTCAACCCAGTCCTGTACCAGGCTGCAGGTCCCACATAAAAATAGGTCTTGATAAGCCATAGCCGCTGCTTCTGGCCAATGTGGTCTAGAGGGACAGCTGCCGAGGGTCTCCCTGGTCCCCAGGAGACCAGGACAGAACTATTGGTCTTAGCACTCTTGTACAAAGGTGCAGCTATACTGGTTCCCTTCTGCACATAAAGAACCTTGTGGGCTCAAGTTTCTCTTTTCAGATTCAGCCATTTCTTTTGGTTACTTTTATCCCCTGGGAAGGGCACACTACTCCTGAGTTGCCTCCTGGCCAGCTACCAACTATTACCAACTCTGCCTGTGGGCATCCCTAGTCCCAGGGCCATTTGGCCAAATGGGTGGAGGGGACACCCTGGGACCATCCTCAAGCAAGGGACTTTTTTCTTCAGGCAAGTTTGGAGAGATCCTTTAACTGATATAGACCACAAACTTTGAACTTTCCTCTACGGATTGGGGATGTTTGTGAAAAGGCAGAGTAGGGGCCTCAGGCCTTGTGATGCTAGGCCCAGGAAGCCTCAGAGCATGCTTTTAGTTCCATTGTCCATTCCCAGCTCTTCACCAAACTCCCAGCTTTTGTTAAAATAATCCAGGATCTTAAAGCTAGATTATTAATACTATTCTTTATTTTCCATTATGTATCTTTTAATTTACTCGATACTTTTAAAAAATTTTTTATTTTCAGAGAAAGAGAGCACAAGTGGAGGAGGGGCAGAGAGAGAGAGAATCCTGAGCAGGCTCCACACCGTCAGTGCAGAGCCTGATGTGGGGCCTGAACCCACGAACCCTGAGATCATGACTTGATCCAGAATCAAGAGTAGGACACTTAACTGACTGAACCACCCTGGCACCTCAATTTTACTCAATAC
Source organism: Paguma larvata (assembly GCA_030068075.1). Lineage (NCBI taxonomy): Eukaryota > Metazoa > Chordata > Mammalia > Carnivora > Viverridae > Paguma > Paguma larvata. The sequence continues at coordinate 60,979,187 of CM057831.1, forward strand.
TTTTGACATTTGCATAGTTTTATAACCAAATTATCAACTATTTTCACCATTTTTACTAGTTTTGTTTACCCACTACCATTTTTTTTTTAATGAAGTGTGGTTGACAACCAATGTTACAGTAGTTTCAGGTGTACAAGCTAGTGATTCGACAAGTGATTCCATACGTTCTGCTGTGCTCACCACAAGTGTAGCCACCATTTGTCACCATACATCGCTATTACAATACCACCGACTATATCCCCATGCTGTGCCTTTCATTCCCGCGATCTTTCCAGTCTAGAACCAGACGCTGCATCTCTCCCTCCCCTTCACCCATTTTGCCCAACCCACCACCTCCCTCCCCTCTGGGAACTTTCAGTTTGTTCTCTGTCTTTATGGGTCTGTTTTCTACTTTTTGTTTTGTTTATTCACTGGTTTTGTTTTTTTAGATTCCACACATGAATAATATCACATGGTATTTGTCTTTCTCTGTCAGACTTATTTCATTTAGCATAATGCCCTCTAGGTCCATCCATGTTGTTGCACTACTATTTTTAGAAATACCCCATCTTTTCCTTATTTTCATCCTTTACTTAAATGGCGGCAGTATTTCTTTGAGTATTTCTTTTTTTCTAAGAAGGGAGTTAGAGATATTAAAATTTCTAAGTTATTTATGCCTAGAATGACTTTATAATGTCCTTGTATCACAGATTGGCTAAATATTGAATTCTGAAGTCACAAACATTTTTCTCCAAACTTAGGATATTGCATCATGGCCTTCTGATATTTAGCATTGTGGGCAAATCTGCTACCAATCTGATTTTTTTTTCCTGGGCAGGTAATCTGTTTATCAGTGATTTGATAATGGCTCTTATATTGGCTCTGGTCTCCTTCCAGAATTCATACTTGTATATTGGATTTTCTGGATCTCTTCTCCATTTCTTTTATCTTCATCATCACTCATTCCTTTATTCTGAATTCTGAGGAAATATCATGAACTTGTCTTATAAACTTCCACTTTCTGTGGCATCTACTCTTTAATTTCCATTGCTTTTAGAAATACACACATATTGTATGTGTATGCATGCTTATGTGTACCTGTATATGTATATAAGTATACGCATATGGGTATATATACCTGAGTATATTTCCTAGCCCTGTCTACTGAAGAGACTAAGAAGGAAAGACACTCCAACATTAAAAAGAAGCAACTTCATGCTCTGGTCTTAGTTGCTAATATCATTCCCTACCAGGGCTCCTCAGAGAGTGCCTTACTCCAGGGCTGTCACAGGGTAGGTACAAGATGAGCCTAGAATATATTTTTAATCCAGAAAGTAAGAGTAATAAATTTCTTTAATAAGTGGTGGGAGCATGTCTTGAGGACACAGAAGGGATGCCAACTGGCCAAACCTGAGACAATTTGAGCACTGAAGTACAAATTTAAACTATTGGAAAAATAGTAGTTTATAATCCACACTAATAGTAAGTAGATAAATAAGTGAGGGAGAAGTGAGGACTTGCAGTTAGAATAGAATGCCAAGAGCCAACTGGTAAATGTAGGAGAAAATTTGGAGGGAAAAAGAATCATTTTGCAAACATTCTGGTAAACGTTGGATCAAGTAAGGTCATCAGTAGGGCAAATTTGATGAGGAGTAGAATATTTGCACAGTCTTAGAGATCTTCCTACAGAGACTACTTATTAGTTGCAAGGGAAGAGAGAAAAAACACTAGCGATTATTTAGTGGAGAAATTGGACAACATTTTGACCAGTCGATTGAAGTTAACATAACCAGTGAGGGACAGATAGACATCATGTGCCTCCAGACATCATACCTAAAGGACACAACATTACCCATTCAATAGTCCAGCTGAGTAACTTCAGTCATGAAGAAAATCATACAAACACAACATGAGGAACTTTCTGTTCACAAAAAAGGGAGAAATGGGTCAATATACTTCAAAAATGTCTATTAGAAAAGATGAAGGCTGTGAGGAATGTTCTAGATTAAAGAAGTTAAAGAAACATGGCAAGTAAATGGGGTACTTGATCCTGGACTGGATATTGTACTTGAGGGGAAAAAGTGCTATATAGGATCTTATTAGGTCAACTTGACAACATTGGAACATGGACTATATATAAAGAATTGTATCAATGTAATATATGAAGTTGATAAATATATAAGAGAATAGTCCTATTATTAGGGAATACACAGTATTTGGGGGATAAATAGAGCCATGATATAGGTAATTTACCCTTAAATAGTTCAGTAAAGAATTATGTGTTGGTATATACATATTGCACACACACACAGAGCCTGTAAACACAACTCATAAAGAAAATGGATAAAGTGTTAACAAATGGTATACAGGTATTCTTTTTACTGCTTTTTCTTGCAACTTTAAAAAATTTGAAATCTCTTCTAAATAAAAAGTTTTAAAATGCAATGAAACTTACTGAGTAGATACCACAGCAGATGTCTGTCAGAGGGTATTTGCTGTTAATCCTCAAGTTTGTCTTTATCTTCTCATGTGTCTGGAGACACAATGCCTGCTCTTTCTTACAGAGGAAGTTCTTCACTTGTCCAAAATTTGTTGTGGACACAACTGCTGTCAAAGATTATATGAGTCCCTAGCCAGATATTTTGAGTTCAGACAAAGGAAGATTGGATGGGTTTAAATTTACTATCTTTTTGTGTGTGTGTGTGATGAGAGCTTTGATAGCCTGATAGTGATTCTCAGGCTTTCATTATTCTGCTCTCCATGATGGATGATGCTTACACAGGTAAGATTCATGATTCCCAGCATTTGGGTATTATTTTATCACTTTTTCTCTCACCGAAGAAAGTACACTGGAATTCAGATGAATGAGAGTGACAACTTTACTGTAATATCCTTGAGTCTGGTCAGATGTCTTTTAAGTAAGTTATAAATCTCAGTACTAGAATTATTATTAACTGCAAATTACTTTTGACACATATCTCACAACCGAATATAGTTAATTAGTCAAGAAAGAACGCAGCAGCTTATGAGATGAAGGGAGGGAATAATGGCCAGAAGTACACAAAATAGGAAGCATCGCCATTTACCCCTTATGGTCCTCTCTGTGGGCCAGATCTTTTTTCATATGCATCTCACTGGATTTATTTATTTGTCTAACAGTACTCATTGAGTGCCTATACTGTGCACCAGGCCCGAGGTATATCAATGGATAAATAACACTCCCTCCCCGCCCTGCCCTCATGTGCCCAACATTGTAGCTGGGAGAGAAAGACATCAAATTATAGACATAAAATATAACCAAATTATGGAGGCACCTTGGGTAGTTTAGTTGGTTAAGCGTCTGGCACTTGATTTCAGCTCAGGTCATGATCTCATAGTTTGTGGGATCCAGCCCCACATGGGGCTCTGCACTATCAGCAGAGCCTGCTTGGGATTCTCTTTCCCTCTCTCTTTGCCCCTCCTCTACTCACACACAGGCTCTTTCTCTCAAAATATATAAATAAACTTAAAATAAATATAGGTATTTATCTAACCAAATTATGGAGTACATTAGAAGGTGATAAAGTGGCATAGAAAAAAGAATAGAGAAGGTAAGAGGTGTTGAGAATGCCAGAGAGGGTAGAGAACAGTTTTTAATGGGTCGGGCTACACAGGCCTCATGCAGATGGACTTGAATTTGGTGAGGAAGTGAGGTATATGGTTCTCTAAGGGAAGAGTGTTCCAGAAAGAATGAGCTACCAGTCAGAGCCTCTCAGGAGGGGGCAATATCTGGGGTGTACCTAAGCATCGGGAAAGAGCCTGGTGCTCCTGGAGCAGAGTGAGAAGGAGACTAAGAGGAACTTTTCCCTTTTGCTGCCATCACATTTTCCCAGATAGCCTTTCCTTAGAATAACTATCTCTTGAATGGTCCACACCTATAATAGTCCCCACTGGACAATTTTGGACACCCCATCCCTGGCACTTTCAGGACCCTCCTTTTTGCCCTATGGGTTCTTGACTGACAACTCCCTGTCGTGCCCCTCCCTTGCACCCAGCCCAGGCCTTAACCTGCCTTGTCCCTCAGGGGATGAGAGTCCTGTGCCCTTGCCAGTCTGCGGGACCCGTCCGATCGTGCAGCAGCAGCAAATCTGGCACCTGTACCGAGTCATCTCTGAAAACATCAGTGAATGGAAGTGCATGGCTTTTGCAAAGGTGCTGACACCCTTCCTTGGAGCTCCTGCCTCAGAGTGGAGAGCCTGCAGAGGTGGGTGGGGATGGGTCTCTAGCTGACAGTGAGTCTTCCTCCCTCCAGTTCAACATGACTATGGCCCAGGAGAAGACAGACGGCTGGCTGACAGAGGCGGCCCGGATGAGCAGGACCCTGGGGCTGCACAGCCCGGTTCTGCAGCACTGCATGCACATGCTGGAGGAGTTTCGCAGCTACCTGCCGATACTTACCAAGCTGGGCAGCTTCCAGCTGCAGAACGTAAACTTCCAAGCCCTCCTGCGAGGTGCGTTTTGGGTAGAGTTGGAGGGGAGGGGAAGGGAGGGACAGGGGGATTAGAATAATATAAGGACTCAGTTCCCTGCCGCTCCTGTAGGAAACATCTTTCCTCCCTGGGTTGCTCCCTGCCTTTGCCCCAGAGGGACAAACATTTCTAACCTCCTGCACACCGTGTGGGTCTCCTCTGCTGACTTGGACTAAACTCAGATTGCAGTCTTAGCTCTGGGCTCTGTGTTGTGTTCTGGACCCTAGGTTCTGGGTTCTTGGCTCTATGTTGTGCTTTGAGATCTGCTATCTGGGAGCTGGGCTGGGCTGGGCTCAGGGTTGCAGATCTGGTCTCTAGGATACGGACTGGACTCTGCCATATACTGAGTGTTGCTCTGACTTTTCCTCTCTACCTCCAGCCTTAGGACTGGGCAGTCTTCCCAACATGGAACTCCTAACGCTGGGCCAGCTGCTCACTTGTCCGCTGCTAGAATTTGCAGATCAAATCAATCAGGTGGGGCCTTCCAAAGAGAAGGAATTGATCCAAGCCCAGGACCTATTTGCTAAACTCTAATAGAGCCAGTTAAGTCCCAGCAGCCCCTAGAGACGGGGCAGTAGATACTGGCTTGTGGGTGGGAAGGCGGGAGGTTGTTTTCAGTCCTGCCTGGAGAGTGTGGGGATCTGATGGGTGGTTTCAGACTCTGACTGAGAGTATGCCCACCCCCAGAATGAACTGGGTGGCAGCCCCAAATATGTGGGCACACAGGATGGTAGATGTCCCCCAACACTTGCCCTGTTCCAACATGAGCTGATTAAGGCACTCTCTGCTCAGCTGAAGCCTTGTAAAAGAGTAGGCTTCAACGCAGCAGCCCTAGGTCAAAGTATGCTGCTGATGGCCTACCTGAAACCAATGGTCCCACTCTCCATCTCTGAGACTTCCATTCCCCTGAGCCCTAGCCCTGGAGTCCCACCTTCAGGGCTATCCCCTGAGCCATCACCCAGTGCTGGCTCCTGAGACCCAGCTGTTCCAGATCTGGCAGTGTGAAAACGAACGAATCTATGCCCAAGAAACTCTACGGCGGCTGCAGCGGGTCTGGGAGGCACGCCAGCTGCGACTGATCAACTTTATCCTGTATGTGCCCTACGAGCCCCCAGCCTTGGAGCGCTCCAAGAGGCAAATGTTCCACAGCCCCCAGTGGGAGGTGGTGGGCAAGGATAGCGGCACCTTCATCCTTTCAGGTGAGACCTAGCTCCTTTTGTCTAGTGGTAGCCCTCTGCTGGGGGCCACATTTGTCCACCACATCCACCAAGCCCTCCCAGATCTGGCTTCTCTAGCCAGGGCCCCATCCGTACTGAACAGCCTGAGACATCAGTCTGCTCTGAGACAGTGTCTTCCATGTAGCATCTGTACAGTCTTAATCTTGGGAGCCCCTGCTGCCTCCCTCCTGCCCAATGCCTGGCCCCTTCAGCAAAGGCACTCAGAAATCCCTCACAGTCACGTCTCTCCATTTTCCAGTGCTCTTTCCTCTAGATCGCATCCTGTTGTCTGATCTCTTGCTGCATTCGTTCCCTCTTTTGTAATTCCTGCTTCAAACTTACCTGCCTTCTCTGAGCCAAACACAGGAAACCCTGAGATTTACAGACAGAAGTCCTGTCCCCCGGGAGCTCCTAGTCCAGTGAGAGAGGATGATAGAATAGAGATGAGTGCATGATGGAGAATTTAACTGACGGCAGTAGAGTCTCAGAAGGAGGACCGGGGAGAGTCAGAGGAATCTTCCTTTCCTGTAGGTAAAGGCCTCATCGCTGACTCCTGAAGGAGCAGGAGTTTACCAAACTTACAAGGAGAGAAGGGCATGACGGGCAAAGGGAACAGCATATGTACAGGCACCCAATGTGGTATAGTTAGGGAACTGCCAGTAGAGGAGAAATTCTCTTATCCAATCCACTTGAAACTCAACTGGCAAATGCAAAGTTAGTTAAATAGGGAGATCATAAAATATGATGTATATATGGCTTAAGATTTTAAGCTTAAAATTTTTAGCTTAAAACATATAAACATAACCTTTTAGCCTAAGGATGAGGTCTTGACCTTGATTTGCAGTCAACTGACAAGAAGTTCCTCACTGCCTTTCCTGCATTAATGCATTGTACGTCGTTTCCACTTTCAGTTTCTGTAAAGTTGAGCAGTGACATGATGACACTTTGTGAAGTTGCTGGAATCCAGAATTTTTTTAGATTTTATTATAGTTTCACGGTTTTTAAAAATTGACTGGCACCTAGGGGTGCCTGGGTGGCTCAGTCAGTTAAGCAACTGACTTTTGATCTCAACTCAGGTCTTAATGTCAGGGTTTTGATTTCAAGCCTGTGTTGGGCTCCCTGCTGGGCGTGAAACCTACTTAAAAAAAATTGACTGGCGTATACCTAATTTAATATGTTTTTATCAGCTCACCTTTACTGAAGGCTTTCCATAGTTTCCATAGAACCAGCAATTCTTCCTCACTCATATTTCAGTGGTTAACATAATATTAGATCAAATTCTGTAGTTAAGATTATGACTCACATGGACAGGCTTGAAACACACTCTGACTCTAGGGGCACCTGGGTGGCTCAGTTGGTTAAGCATCTGACTCCAGCTCAGATCATGATCTCACAGTTCATGGGTTCAAGCCCCACGTTTGGCTCTGTGCTGATAGCTCAGATCCTGAAGCCTGCTTCGGATTCTGTGTCTCCCTCTCTCTCTGCCCTTCCCCAATCATGCTCTGCCTCTCTCTGTCTCAAAAATAAATTAAAAAAAAAAAACCAACATTATACACACTCTGACTCTAGGTGAGCATACTTTCCAACTAGTGGAAGAAAAAAATGTTTGAGTCTTCTAGAGAAGAGCTTGAGAATTGTGAATTCCAGTGTAACTTGGGTCACCCCATCTGCCTGCCAGCTTGGCTCAGCTAGAACCCACTCTTCCTCAGATTACAGCACCCTGCAGAATTCTATCCAGGAAAGTCTTCAGGTGTTGTTCAAGATCCTGGCCATCCAAAAGTCAGGAGACTTAAACAAAATAGCTTTGGAGTGGGTGACCATCATGCATAGCCTGAGTGAGTGCAGGCCTCTAGCCTGGCGAGTGGGTGGGGTCTAGGGTGGGAGTGCGGGCGGGAATGGGGTGAGGGAAAACCAGAAGGATAGAGTGAGGACCTCCTTCCTAATTCTTGGGCTGAGGTGACCAGGTGAAAATTTATTTGCAGTGCACGTTTGCTCTCCAAGGAAGGTCCCTGGGTCCTGCTGAGTATTTTGGGGTGGGGCACTCTGAGAGGTCAGGGCCAGCTGGACCTTGCAGAAGTTGGAACCCTAGCTTCCCTCCAGTATTCCTCTGGTGTTCACACAGGTGCCCTGCTGGAGGTGTGGGTGACTTTCCAGCAGAAGTGGATTTTTCTGAATAAAGTTCTGTATGAGATGAAGATCGAGTTTCCTAGTTCCGACCTGGTAGGGAAGAAGGGTGAGGCAGGTGGACAAGGGCTACTGCATAGTGGGGCTAATCGTGGGAGGGGGAGCTGCCCTTACTTTTACCCCTTCCCTCACTGCAGAAGTCCCGGTTCAAGGCCATGGATGATCAGTATCGGATCCTGATGCAGACCTCTGTAGCTGACCCCCTGGTTCTGTCACTTGTAGTGCCCAGCATCAAGCGGAGCCCTCACTTCCAAGGCCAGCAGCTACAACAACTGCTGCAAGCAGGCTCAGTGGAGCTGGAGGGTATCATCATGGCCCTGGAGAGCGTGCTCTATAGGGTGTGCGCTCTCTTCCCCCGCCTCTTCTTCCTCAGCGATAGTGAGCTAGTAGCCTTGCTGGCTGCCCCTCCGGAGTCGTGTGAGGCCCAGCTCTGGGTACGACGCTGCTTTCCTCACGTGTATGCTGTGAGCTTCAAGTCCAGCCCAACTGACAAAAACACAGATGACAGGGACTCAAGCCCAAAGCCATCTACTCAGGTGGAGGCATTTGCAGTGCTTGGGGCGGGTGGGGAGGAGGTGAAGCTGCAGGGGTCCGTTCCTCTGCATCCAGATCTCCCCAAATGGCTGGCCCATCTGGAGAAGTGCCTGCGTTTGGCACTGGTGCATATGCTGCAGGGCTGTGTGGCTTCCCGTCTCGCTCTGGGCCCATCCCTAGATGAGGCCTTCAAGCAGCTGCCCCAGCAAAGCCAGCTGCCCCTGCAGCTGTGTGTCCACCACTGGCTAGACTTAGTCCAGGCCTTTCCTTGGCAGTGTGTGATGGTGGCGGAGGAGGTGGTATGGCGGGCGGAAATGGAGGAGGCTCTGCTCGAGGGGAGGACCCTGGCCATGGTCCCCATGCATGTGCATAAGCTCGAGGCACTGGTGCATTTTATACGGGCTCAGAGGGCCTCCCAGGGTGGGCAGCCTCTGCCTCCTGTCCGCCAGACCAGCCTGCTCAGTGCCCTGCTGGTCATGGCAGTGACTCACCGGGATATAGCACAGCTGTTACAGGAGAACCAGGTCAGTGATCTGACAGATTTCCACTGGGCCCGCCAACTCAAATACCACCTGGGTTCACCTCACATCATCCCTCAGAAACCCCTGCAGAGTCTCAAGACTATTACATCTACTGAGACTTCACCATCACCAGCTGCATGCTGGATAGATGTGCTGGGTCGGTCCTTCCTGTACAATTATGAATACCTGGGTCCCAGACTAGGGTCTCTACCGAGCCTGCTGCCTGAGCGGCCAGCCTTGGTGCTGTTATTGGCCTTGGAGGAGGTGGCCTGTGGGACTCTACTGGGCCCTGAAGGAGTGGGCAAGGCAGACATGGTGAAGAGCATGGCACAGGCCTTAGGACGCCAGCTGGTGACGATGCCCTGCCTGCCTCAGATAGAAGCCCAAAGCCTGAGCAACTACCTGAATGGGGCCTTGCAGGCTGGTGCCTGGCTGCTGTTGGAGGAGGCTCAGCGCCTGCCCCTCGGCTTGCTCTCTGCCCTGGGCCAGCGCCTCGCTGAGCTGCACTACCTCTGTGCCCCACTGTACCAGGAGGCCTCCCGAAGCACCAGCACTGTTGACCCCACACGCCCCCAGCCCCTGGGCAGTGGCTTCTTTGAGAAACGTCACGTGTACATACGCATTGGATATGGCTGTTTCCTGACGCTGCGTTCCCTGAGTACTTCTGTGCCTGCCAACCTGCACCTGCTGCTGCGGCCTGTGGCACTGACGCTGCCTGACCTGCAGCAAGTGGCAGAGCTGACCCTGTTGGGTGCAGGAATGCGGGATGCCTCCCGCATGGCTTCCTGCTTGTCTAAATTCTTCTCCCTAGAGCGTGAGCTGGTGTCTGCATCCCTGCCCTGCCGCTTGCCTTTGCTCAAGCAGGTCCTGGAAGACATGATACAAGATTTAAATGTGACCAAGGAGCCAAAGTCCCAGCAGCCCTATAGCCTAGCTGTCAGTGAGGAGGCTGCCCTACTGCGTGCCCTGCTACGCTCACCACTATTCAGCATCCTCAGTGGTGTCCACCTGCCCAACCTCCAGAATCTGCTCTGTGGGCTCTTCCCTAATGCCCGCCAGGTGATGGCAGAGCCTGTGACCCACACACTGAGGAAGCCATTGCTGGTGGAGGAATTGCAACAGATAGGCCTCCATCCCAGCCCTGATATTTTGGGATCCCTGGAGCAGCTGAGCCAGGCTCTGGGCCGGGTTTCGGGTGTTTTGCTCCTGGGCCCTGCAGGCAGTGGCAAGACCACTTGTTGGCACAGCTTATTTAAGATCCAGAATCGGCTGGCAGCCAGGGAGGACACCTCAGCTCAGGGCTGCCAGGCAGTGGAGGTCACCCACCTGTATCCCAATGTCCTCAGCGCACAGGAGTTCCTGGGATGGCTAGAGGGCCCCTGCTGGCACCATGGCGTCTTCCCCAGGCTGTTTCGTGCAGCCAGTCCAGGTAAGACTGCGGGCCCAAAGGGGCCATCACAGGAATCGGTGGGGATCCAGCACTGGATAATATGTGATGGGGTTGCCAGTGCTGCCTGGCTGGACACTATCACTTGCCTCCTGAGTGATACTCCCCAGCTCAGCCTCCCCAACGGTCAGCAGATTGCACAACCCCCAGGTACCTTTCTGTTGATGGAGGTGGGAGATGCAACAGGCATGTCCCCCACAGTGGCAGGCCGGTGTGCCCTCATCTGGTGTGGTGGGGAGCAAACTTGGCAAAGCATGCTTAATATCCTGATGGCAGCCCTGCCCCATGAGTACCACCTGCAGCCGCAGACAGTCACTGAGCTCAACCGCCTGGCTGAAGCACTGGTGCCCGCGACACTCCAATTCCTTACCCACCAGGGTGCCAGCTCTCTGCTGCAGGTTCATGGGCAGCAGGCCATTTGCCCAGGTGTGGCCGAAGTCACCAGCCTGGCCCGTATCTTGCGTGGTCTGCTTGACCCCCACCTGCGCATAGATGAAGGGGAGAAGGCACTTGTCTCAGGTGAGGGGAAGGGAAGGGATGGCTTCCCTTGGGACAAGGGGCTTTGAGGACAGCTGGCATACAGCTAGGGCCTGGGGCCTGGGTTCTTTAGTAGATTGGGGCCTGGGGACCAAAAGTGGGCCGCAGAGCCAATCTCTTCTCACTTCCTCCACCCCCTACCTTTTCCTACCTGGGCTCCTGTTCTGGCCTCGGTGACCTTAGCAGAGGACCTCAGCTGTAGTGATCCTATGGCCCAAAGCTTCAAGTCCTCAAAAAGCAGCTCTCTGAACCCGTCCCAGGTTGACAGTGATGATGTACCTAATAAGCGCAAGAAGCATTTGCTGGCCATCAGCAGCTTTCTTTTTGCATTGATCTGGGGCTTTGGAGCCCACCTTCCCTCCAGGTATCTGCAGGGGTGGGGCCGGGGGTGGGGGATGCAGAGAGCTGAGATGGACTGGCACGTGGGAGTTAAAACCCAGGTGACATGACTGTCGGGGGAGGGTGGAATGTGTGAGTGTGTCACAAACAGAATTGTTGTAACTATCTGACACTTTTGCCTATATATCCATCTGAATAGGCTCTGGCCCCTCTTTGATACCTTCATAAGGGGTTCTATTAGTTGCCTCTGCAACTACCCAGAGCCACTGTCTTCAGCCTTGGTGTTTGATCTACATGTATGCCCTGAAAATGGGACACTGGTTCCCTTCACTGGCCATTACCTGGGCAGCCGCATGAGAGGAATTCCAGGCACCTTCAACCCTTCTCCCCAGGTGTGAAGACAATGGGCAGAAGCTGGGCTTGGGGCTCAAGGAGATATCCTGGGGAAGTCTATGTTCTGGGATCAGCTGAGGCTCTTCCTGCCCACCCCCCCGCTTCCATTCTTTAATATATTTTCACAATCACAAGAATATGTGAAGTGTTCTTCAGTTGCAGCTCTAAGACACGACCCCTGGACCTTTGATTTCAGCTAGATTATTGCCTAAACTGGCACTGCCCCCATAAACCCTGCTTCTGTCCTGCAGACTGAACGGCTCTTATATGCAGTGGACCTGCTGCTGTCAGAGGGATACCCAGTGCTGCTGGCTGGAGAAACGGCAACAGGGAAGTCAACCTTTGTGGAGATGCTGGTGGAGCCGCATCACCCTTACACGTACAGCCCCATCCACTCTGCCTTTAGTCCCACCCACCTGCGCCTGCTGCTGAGTCAAGGGGTTGGGGGCCAAGCACAAGCTGCCCCATCTCCTGGGCCGCATCTGGATTCTAAAGGCTCCTTTCTCTTCCTGCTGGAAGATCTGCACCTGGCCGCTTCTAGTAAGTAGCTGGGCAGAGGAAGTAAGGAGTTATGGTGATCTCTTGAGACTGTAAAATCCCTAGCAATATTTATTCACCCCCAATTAGACACCTACAGACCAAACCTCAGCATCCCATTCATAATATCTTCTCATTGAAAATGTGCTCCCTGAACAATCACACCCCTCTCATGGCCTCATCCACCATCTCTATGCTTTGACTGCTAAATCTTTATGCCTAGGCCAGGCTTTTCTTCTAAGTGCTAGACCTGTTTATCCAGCTACTTACTGTATATCTCTACCTTGTTGTCCCACTGGCACTTTAGACTCAACCCTGAACTCATCATCTGACCCCTAAAACCTGTTCCTGTCCTCTTAGTAACTAGTACAACCATCCATCCAGTTACGTAAGCCAGAAGTCTTGTTGACATCTCCCCCTTTCTTACCAAGGTCCAGTCACTATGTCTCTCAGTTTTGCATTCTAAGTATCTCTCAGATCTTTCCACTTATTTCCACTCCATCTTCCCTGGTTCAGACAGAAATTATCTGGAACTTTGGTGAATGCTCTTGCAAGATTCCTTGCGATGAGGCGTTCTTCTCTTACACACTGTACTCTAACTGGACTCAACTATGTACAGACATTCAGTAATTCAGGCTTCCTCTAGCATCTGGGATTGCTGTCTTCTCTGCCTTCCCTCCTCTATGTATCTGGCTAAGTCCTTATTCTTTACAAATAAGCTTAGGCAACATAAAGATGTTCCAGGCTAGGTTAGATATTCATCTCATGCTCTGTACAAAAATCTGTAACAGCCATGGTTTTATGATTGTGTGTTTACTTGTTGATACCTTCCATTACATTCTGAGCTTCATTCTGATAGACCCAACAGGAATTAAGTGCTCGCTAAGAGTTTAAGAAGCAAAGATTACAAAGGAAAGGGGAAATCATGATAAAAGTCTGGGATACTGAAGTTTAAAGTTTCTAAAGTGATGATGACAGGTTTGACTGTGGCCATGGGATATGCCCATGGGAATGGGCAGAAGTGAAGTATATGTATGTACAGGATAATCGAGTCAAGGAAGTCAGTGGGCTAAAGCATTAGCTAGATTGTCCAGTTAGACACTGAGGTCTTTTATGAAATGTAGGAAACTTGAATCAGGTTGTATGCACACTTAATAATAATAGGGACAATTTATTGAGGACTATGTGTTACGTACTTTATCTTTTTTTTTTTTAATTAACGTTTATTTATTTTTGAGAGACATAGAGAGAGCATGAACAGGGGAAGGACAGAGAGAGAGAGAGACACAGAATCTGAAGCAGGCTCCAGGCTCTGAGCCATCAGCACAGAGCCCGACACGGGGCTTGAACTCGCAGACCATGAGATCATGACCTGAACTGAAGTCGGCCACTTAACCGACTGAGCCACCCAGGCGCCCCTGTTATGTACTTTATCTATGTCATCTTAGTGCTCATAAAATCCTACTAAGATGGAAATTTGCTATGATCATTCTAAAGATGAAGAAACTGAAAGATTTTTATAACTTGTCCAAGTACTCTAGCCAGTAAATGTCAGTATGAAGATTAAAATTTGTTTAGTACCAAAACCTGTAATTTTTTGCAGCTATCTTATTTGGCCCTTTCAGTGAATTTGCACAAATAATCAGATTGTACATGGAAAATAGAAAGGGTAAATTCAGATCTGAATAGCAGCTGACAAGAGATTTCAATGGGAAGGCAGGAAACATTGCAAGCAATGTCATGTAGTGAAGTATATTACAGCTGGCAGTGTAAAAGATGTCCTTGGTGGGGGTGCCTGGGGACTCAATTGGTTGGGGGTGCCTGGGGACTCAATTGGTTGGGGGTCCAACTTTGGCTTGGGTCATGATCTCATGGTTCGTGAGTTCGAGCCCCACCTCGGGCTCTGTACTGACAGAAAGAGATTCTTCCTCTCTGCCTCTCTCTCTCTTTCTCTGTCAAAATAAATAAATAAACTTTTAAAAAATATTTAAAAAAAGATGCCTTAGGGTGACAGCCAGCAAAACATCTTGTATAAAATTAAAAAATTAATAGACATACAATAAAACAAAAACTGTAACCCACTGTCTAGAGAAAACAATCAATAGAAACTGACCTTGAAATGGTCTAGAAGTTGAACTTAGCAAATATTTTATAGCAGCTATTATAAAAGTACTCAGATCCGTAAAGGAAAATATGATCTTAATGAGTGAATGCATAAGTAATCTCAGCAAAGAAATAGAAACTGCCAAAAATAACTAAATGGAAATTTTAGAACTGGAAAACACAAAAACTGAAATGAAAAAGTCATTGCATGGTTTAATGGAAGATTGGCAATAGCAAAAGTCAGTGAATCCTGAAGAACAGAAAAATACTGAATATGAATACAGCTTCAGTATGACACATGTATAACTGGGGTTCTCGAAGGAAAGAGTGAGAATTACAATATGATGACAATTAAGACGAATGACAATATGATGGACTTTAAACCAACCATATGAATAATTACATTAAATGTAAAGTCCTAAGCACTCCAAAAAGTCCTTTGAGACAAAGGGTATTACTAGAGATAGAGAATTAGGCATCTCAGAATTAAAATATTTAATTTATTTATTTTTTAAATTTATTTTTTATTTTTAATTTATTTTTTTAATGTAATTTATTGTCAAATTGGTTTCCATACAACACCCAGTGCTCATCCCAACAGGTGCTCTCCTCAATGTCCATCTGCCCCTCCCTGCTTGTGCTCTCTCTCTCAAAAATAAACAATAAATAAATAAATAAATAAATAAATAATAAATAAATACCAAAATATACAAAGAAAAAGAATGGATAGAAAGGAGGGACAAATAACAAGTCCAAAATCACTGTAGGAGATTTAATACTCCTCTTAACAATTGATAGAACAGGAGAGAGAAATAAGGATATAGATCTAAATAACACTATCAACTATATTTACACTTAACGAACATCATTTCCACCAACGACAAAATGCACTTTCTTTTCAAGTGTACATGGAACATTCTCCAAGATAAATGATAATGCTAGGCTATAAAATAACTCTCAAAACAAATTTCAAAGGTTTAAAATTTGTAGAATATTTTCTCTGACTACAATAATAAAACTCAATAACAATAATACATCTGGAAAATCCCCAAATTCTTTGCAATTAAACGACACACTTCTAAATAACTCATGCATCAAAGAAATCACAAGGAAAATTAGAAAATATTTTGAACTGAATAACGATGAAAACAAAACATATCAAAATCTGTGGGATATGTAGTTTAAGCAGTGCATTGTGATCAAATGGACTATATCCCCAGACTGTAAAGTTGAGTCAGCATTCAAAAATCAGTTTTTGAGGAGCAGAGAGAGAGAAACACAGAGAATCCAAAGCAGGCTCCAGGCCCTGAGCTGTCAGCACAGAGTCCAACGTGGGGCTCAAGCCCACAAGCTGTGAGATCATGACCTGTGCCGAAGTTGGATGCTTAACTACAGAGCCCAATGCAGGGCTTGAACCCACAAGCGTTGAGATCGTGACCTGAGCTGAAGTTGGACGCTTAACTGACTGAGCCACCCAGGGGCCCCTCTTTTTCTCAGAAATGAGAAAACATGTAAGATCATCTTAACAGATAAAGAGAATGTACTTGATAAAATTCAACACTATTCATGGTAACTCTCAGCAAACTAGGAATAGAAGGGAACTTTCACAGTTTGATGAAGGGCATCTATTAAAACCTACAGCTAATTACATACTTAATAGTGAGATGTTGAACACTTTATAAGATCAGTCACAAGGCAAACGTCCACTTTCACTGCTTCTATTCAATATTGCACCAGAGACCCACATCAGTGCAATAAGACAAAGAAATAAAATCCTTTAAAATTGGAAAAGACAAACTAATACTCTCTTTCCTGGCATATAACATGATTTTCTTTTTTTTTAAATATTTATTTATTTATTTATTTATTTGAGAGAGAGAGAGAGAGAGCAAGCCGGGGAGGGCCAAAGAGAGAGGAAGAGAGAGAATCCCAAGCAGGCTCTGTGATTTCAACACAGAGCCCAATGTGGGGCTCAAACTCATGAACTGTGAGATCATGACCTGAGCTGAAATCAAGATTTGGACACTTAACCAACTGAGCCATCCAGGCCCCCAAACATGATTTTCTACAGAGAATCCTAAGTAATCTACACCATCACCACCACCAACAAAACAACCGTATAAAACTGCTAGAATAAATAAGGGAATAAATACATGAATTTAATTTATGACTTTGTATTGTAGGATATAAAGTCAATCTATTGAAATCGTAAGTATTTCTATATCCTAATAACAAACAATTTAAAATCAAAAAATTTAAATATAGTTTAAAATATCATCTGTAAACTTAAAATATTTAGGAATAAACTCAGAGATACACACTGAAAATCACTAAATATTGCTGAGATAGAAGAGATATACCATGTTCATGGGTCAGAGGAGTCAATGTCATTAAGGAGCTCATTCTCCCCAAATTTATCTATAGATTCAGTGAAATGCCAATATAAATCTGAGCAAGCTTTTTTTCTTTTATTTTTTTTGGTAGAAAATGGCAGGATTGATAGACTTATTCTGAGATTTATATGGAAACAAAAATGACCTAGAAGAGCCAAAACAACTTTGAAAAAGAAGAATAAAGTGGAAAGTCTTACACTACTTATTTTAAGGCTTAGTACACAGCTAGAGTAATCAAGAGAGTGGGGTTTTTGTATAAGGACATGGATACAGAGAGACTAATGGAACAAAATAGAGAATCTGAAATAATCATATACGGTCAATTGGTTTTCAACAAATGTGCCAAAATAATTCACTGGGGGGAAATATAGTCCTTTCAATGAATGGAGTTGAAATGACTACATATCTGTTTGTGAAAATAAGGAACCCTGGATCCTACCCCATGACATACACAGAAATTAATTATAAATCAATTAAAGACCTGAATGTAAAATCTAAAACTATAAAACTTTACAAAAAAATATTGGAGAAAAATCTGTATGACCTTGGTTAGAAGCAATGATTTCTTAGGACACACTTTAATTTTGTGAAAATCAAAAACCTATGCCCTTCAAAAGACATTGTTAAGAAAATGAAAAAGCCATAGACAGAAATACAATACACATATCTGACAAAGGACTTATACCCAGAATACATAAAAAAGCTCTTACAACTCAATAAGAAAACAAACTCCATTTTTAAAAGTGGATAAAAGAATAGATACTTCACAAAAGAAAGATTTGTGAGTGGCCAACAGCACTTGTGGCAGCATTATTCTGCACAGTCAAAACCTGGAAACAACCTAAATGCCCATCAACATATCATTGGGTCTACAGGTTGTGGTATTTTTATAATGGGATATTACTCCAATAACAGAACAAACTGATACATGTGAAACATGGATGAATCTCAGAATCACGCTGAGCGAAAGAAGCCAGACGTGCTAAACTACATACAATACATTTCCCTTTATATGAAGTTCTAGAACAAGCAAAGCTAAGCCATAGTGATAGAAATCAGATGAGACAGAAGTTCCTGGGACAATGTGGTAGGGGACTGACTGCAAACGGTCATGAGGGAACTTTCTGAGGTGATGAAAATGTTCCAAATATCATTGGAGAAGTGGTTTACATAGGTGTGCACATTTGTCAGAACTCATGAACTACACATTTAAAATGTATACATTTTATTTTACGTAAGTCATACCTTAACACTGACTTCAAAGAAGTGTGTGTGCGAGAACTGCTCTCTCCGACTGTGATTACTGCACTTTCCGCCTATTGTGTCAGATGAGGCTTCCATCGGTCCTAGCTTCCAAACTTCCTTTGTTAATGAATAATTGGTCACAGAAGTAGGATTTGTGGGGAGAAGGAAGAATAAATTACTCACTTTTAGGGAGGGTGTGGGGGAGAGAACAATGTACTCAGACATGACCAAGTCCTGGCACATCCGGTGTACAAAATTCCTTTAGAACCCTGTGTATGCCAGAAGTAAGAAGCAGGAATAGGAGGAACAGGGTGACACTGTCACATGCTTGCCTGCATGTCCTCACTGTCAATATTCATGTCCCGCAGACCCAGAGAAGAGCTGCCAGCCAGTGTTGGAGACTCTGCGCCAGGCCATAGATGGCACAGTGTATGCCCACGGCACCTTGGAATTGCAAACGCTGCAGCCTCTAGTCAACTTCCTTGCGACTGCCACAGTACCAGGCTTCTGTGAGCGCCCGCTGTGCCCACGTCTCTTTAGACTCTTCACAGTGCTGGCCCTGGCTAGTATGACCCAGGCCATGCTGCTGAGCAGGCACACGCCTAGCATCCAGGCCTGGCTTGAGCGCTTTCCCTCTGTGGAACGGGAGGCGGTTCTAGCGAGAGCGCTGGTCCAGGCCTCAGTGGAGGCCTGGGAGGCTGTGAGCAACTGCTTTATGCCTTCCCCACTCCACCCACATTACCACTTCTCCCTGCACTCTGTGAGCCAACTGCTGGGCACCTTGCAGCTGCTACCAACCAGGATGGGCTCCCGAGGTTTTCTGGACTGTCCCAAGCATCAGGAGCACTTGCGCCGGGTGTCAGGCTTGCGTGGCACCCGCCTGACAGTCATGATAGCCATGCGCAACATGGTGCGTCTTTGGTTGCATGAGGCACAGAGAACCTTTTGTGACCGGCTGGATAGCCATAGGGAACGCTCCTACTGTGCCAATCTGCTCCTAGAAGTAGCTCAGAGTGTCTTCTGCTGTGGGCCAGCACCCCAGCACGGGGGCAAGGGCTATGAGGAGGAGGAAGAAGACGAGGAGGAGAGGGTGCCTGAAGTGGAATCTGAAGGGGAGTTGGCCCAGTGGGAGGACTTAAGCAACAGTGGCAGTGAGACAGAGGAGGAGGACGACCCTTATGCCCTTCAGGTCACCACAGGCTCACCCTCCAAGGATTCGGGTCTAGCACCTTCCACAGCACCAGTAAAGAAGGAAAGCACAGAAATTATAAGTCAGGAGACAAGCCAGGAGGAAGGCAGGAAGGCCTCCAGCTACAAAGTTGAGTTAAACAGAAACAAAAGTTGGTGGCAAAAAATGGCCCGGATGGACCCAGTCTCACCTCTGTTGCTACCAGTGCTACTACTCCGCCCCTGGGAAAAGCCCTCCGACCTGGTCTTCAGTCAGGAGCTGAAACTAGGGTCCGACTCTGAGAGCCCCAGCCTATACCTGGAACGGCAGTGGGAGAGCCTGGAGGAGCAGCTGTCCACCACAGCCGCTCAGCTGAAGTTGAATGCCTCCCTTGCCCATTGCCATGCCATGGCCCAGCACGTGGCCCACTTGGTCCGGGTGCTGGCCAGGCCCCAGCAGCACAGCCTACTGCTCTCAGGGGCTTTGGGTACTGGGCGCCATACTGCCATCATTCTGGCAGCT
Source organism: Paguma larvata (assembly GCA_030068075.1). Classification (NCBI taxonomy): domain Eukaryota; kingdom Metazoa; phylum Chordata; class Mammalia; order Carnivora; family Viverridae; genus Paguma; species Paguma larvata. The sequence goes on from CM057831.1 coordinate 60,998,814, forward strand.
AGCATTTATCAGGCCCGCCTCTTCCATCTGCCATCTGGCTCAGAGGAGGCCATTCTCCAGTGTCTACGGGATGCCAGCTGGCATGCTGGCATGTCAGGCCAGCCAGTGGCCCTGCTGGTGCCCAAGGGTGTGGATCTTACTACCCTTCATCGTCTGCTGGCCCTGGCAACCTCGGGCAGTTTCCCTGACCAGTACACAGAGGCAGATCTGGAAAATATTGAAGAACATCTTCTCAGGGAGAGCCTTAGTGTCAAGCAGAACATCAAGAAGGAAACGTTGTTACACAGGTGAGGCCAAGAACCCCATACTAGGACCTACTTTGCTCTTGCTCTGCCATAGCCAAAAGGCCAAAAGAAACCTAAGAGCTGCTGTGAGGGCTCAGATCAGGCCTAAGGGGTCAGGTTTGGGGTTGGGGCCTCTATGGACAAATAGGGATAAAGAGGAGGACAGTATCTGAGCCTCTGACCCACAGGTTCTACCAGAAAGTGTGCAACCACCTGCACATGTTCATCCTGATTGGAGATGACCAGGCCCACAAACAGCTGCCCTCCACCCTTTACCTGAGGCTTCTTCAACTGGCCATTGCTAGCATTGACCGCTATGAACCCTGGGACCAAGACACACTGATCAGCGTGGTCCGGCACTACCTGGAGGGTGCTCAGAATCTATCCATTGATGATGAGAAGGCCTTTTTACCTGTTCTCGCTACTCAAACCCAACCAGGTTTTAATGAGGATTCAGGTCAGTCTCTTTCTCTCTCACTAGAACCTAGTGACTCCCTTCACCTTTTCTGCCCCTCTTCCTAAATCAGAAGAGGGTCCCTTTTCTTTCTCATTCCCCTACAAGTTCACAAGTCCAGGCTAAAGTCATGCCCTTTTCAGACTCCTTGAAGTGCCCAGACCTCCAGGCGTCAATTCTCAGTGTGGCCAAAGCCATGGCTCTCATCCACCTTTCGGCTGCCAGCTACCATGGACACCTATGCCCTGAGTTGCCACTAGTCACCCCCAAGACCTTCCTAGACTTTCTGGACACCTTTGTGCTGCTGCAGCAACAGATCAGTCTGCAGATTAAGAAGAAGGCCCAACGGTGAGTGGCCCTGTTTCCTGCACTGCACCTCCTGCTTCCTTGGGTCCACTAATTGGTATATTGTATCTCCAGGGTCCAGAATGCCCTGGAAAATCTGAGAATGCTTATGGAGAGGCACACTGCCCATACCAACTTTGTCTTTAACTTGGAATGGATGCTGAAAAGCTCCCACAAGGTAAAGGGGGAGAAGATTATGAAGTATGCACAGTAGGGTCAAAGCAGGAGCCCAAAGGGGGACTGTAGAGGAACCAACCAGACTGAACCTCAGGGTTCTTTTTTTAAGTTTATTTTTATTTATTTTGAGAGAGAGAGAGAGAGAGAGAGAGAGAGAGAGAGCAAGCAGGGAAGGGCGGAGAGCAAGGGAGACAGAATCCCAACAGACTCTGTTCTGCTCCGATGCGGGGCTCGAACTCATAACTGTGAGATCATGACCTGAGCCAAAATCAAGAGCCAGATACTTCATACCTGCTGAGCCACCCAGGCACCCCTGAACCTCAGTTCTTATCTCTCAAGGGTACTCCTTTCCTCAGGGGACCTCTTTAGTCCCCACTGCCACCTCCTTTAGAGCTGTGGCTCAAAGTTCCTCATGGCACAGCTGAGACCAAGCCGATTCTTCTAAACACATGAAACCCCAGTGTCTGCTTCTGGTGTCCTCAGTATGTACCTTGACTATGGGAAGTTCAGTGTGCTTCCCAAGATCTCCATGGATTCCCATCGGGGACAGGGCAGAGATTACACTCTAGTGGTCACCTCTACTCTTACCGCTTGTTCTCCTGGATTCTCTATCATGGCTCATTGGCACACCTCATAGCCATCCTGTTCTCCCATATAGCATCGTTTCTGTACCTCTTCCCTCCACAAAAGCACTGACTATACAAGTCTCTCGTGTACACCGAGGAAATGTGGATGGGTGATGGCAGTGGGGCAATTTATATTTTAGCCAGAACCAGAGACTGGAATGGAACACTAGACCTCAATGTCCTGAACTTTTTAGTCACCCTCCACAGGGCACTTCCCAGTAGCCAGCTCTTCTCTTCTCCCCTCTCCCTGTGCCCACTCTACAATGTTATTCAGCCACCCCACTTTTCCTTTAGAACTCCCCCAATACAGTTCTCATATAATAAGAGATATTTTTCTAGTCCAAACCTAAATCCCATTTTGTTCTTAATAAGAGAGAATTCCAAAATAGCTTTTCTTCGTGCTACACAAGGCTTTGGTGAAGGTTCAGGGATAACTGCAGGGAAGTGAACTAGTAGTCAACTCACACACAAACAAATGCATCCCATCTACTGGGCTTTCAGGACATACAGCTCCCAGTGGCCAGTCTGTCTCTTTTGATGGGTGCCTCAGGGATATCACCCAGTGCCTTACAACTCTATGGGCCTAGTTTCCATTGTGTCTACATGCATGGTTGTCATTGTGTTCTCTGTAAGTGATGTTGGAGTTCTCAAGGTACTGGTACCCTCCTACCATCCACCACCAAGGGTCACTAGCTTAGATAAAACATCAAGACTCATTAACGTGAGTTAATAAAGTTAAAAAAGTTCATGGACAGAAATGCCCACTCCAATGTTTTACAAATTCCAGTTTCTTGTGTTGAGTCCTGCCATTTCCCAAAGTGATTAATACGAGGAATTGTTAATCTGGTTTAAAGGTCCTATTATTCTTTGAGTCAGTTATATCAAAGTGCAACATAAGAAGCCCAAATTTCTGGATAAGAGATGTTCATAGTGGAGGCACCTGGCCGCCTCAGTGGGAAAAGCCTGCTACTCTTGATCTCGGGGGCTGTGAGTTTGAGTCCCGTGGTGGGTGTAGAGATTACTTAAAAATAAAATCTTAGAGAGAGAGAGGGATGTTCATAGTGTCAGAGTCATTCAGCCTCAGATCCCTTTGCCATTCACTCAACAGCTGTAATAGTGTGAACTTCTTTCAGTGCTCCCCGCCCCAGGAAATGGGATCACCATCCACTTAGTAACTTAAGCCAAATCCCAGGAGTCATTCTGGAACCCTCCAACTCCCTTTTCTCTCATATTCCACTGGTTCATTTTTTCACTACTGTACCATACAAAAATTAATAGAACTCCACTTTTTTTGTCCAGCCACTCATTAATATTTATGTCTGTGTCTACATCGATTTCTACATCTAGATAGGTCAGTAGAATCCTTGCCGCAACTTCCTGGGTGGCTATCCTTTTTCCCATTTTACAGATGAGAAAAGTAAGATCCAGAGAGGTTAGGATGAGGATTAAATGACATCTTACATGGAAAGCATTTAAAAGTGCTGGCACAGGGGTACCTGGGTGGTTCAGTCGGTTAAGTGGCCAAATTTGGTTCAGGTCATGATCTCGCAGTTCCTGGGTTCAGGCCCCGCATCGGGCTCTGTGCTGACAGCTCAGAGCCTGAAGTTTGCTGCAGATTCTGTGTCTCCCTCTCTCTGCCCCTCCCCCACTCATGCTCTGTCTGTCTCTGTCTTTCAAAAATGAATAAATGTTAAAAAAATTTTTTTAATTTGCTGGCACATAGTAAGAGCTCAATAAATGATAGCTCCTCCTAATTAACAAAGATAAGGGACTGTCCTTGCCTTCATGGTGGCTAGTGTACTGGAACATATAGACTTAGCCAGCCAATTACAAAACAGTATGTTATCACAAAGTCCGTGGTGCTCTGAAGTATCAGGACTTTCTAGAGAAAGCAAAGTGCCACAGTGAGTAGCACAGAGCCATGTGTAGAACATGCCAAGCACTAAAAATCATTCCTTAAATACGTAAACAAATGAATGAAGTGCACCAAATTTGAGGCATTCATAGTTGCAGGTTAGCTAAGATTTGACGTAAAAGGGAGTGGGGGTTGGCAGGAAGACTGTCACAGGCTGAAGCAAGAGCATGGGCAAAAGCCCAGAAGCAGGAGAACATGTGTCATGTTGGAGGAACTGAAAGTCAGGAATGACTGGGAGAGTGGGATGCTGGGGGGAGGACAGACACAAGGTTGGACAGAGGAGTTGAGACCTCCTGGGCACGGAGGCCTCATAAACCAACTGGGAGAGTGGCAGATGTTTTGGAACATGATGATGATGGTATTCGGCTACAGCACCAAGAGTGGAGGAGAGGAAGGGGAGTAAGAGTGGAAGCTGAGACACAGTGAGGGAGCAGACATGACAGACATGTAGGAGGTAGAACAGAGAAGCCTTGAAGATGGGGTGGGTTTGGGGGAATAGAAGAGATGGAGCCAGGGTAACGTGAAATTTTCTTCCTTGGGAAACGTGGGTGTGTTTTGCCACAGTTCTCTGTGAAAAAGAACAGGTGAAGAGACAAGTAAGATTGCAAGAGATCTGACGGGACACAGCCAATATGCTGTTCATTTGTGGGCCTGTGGGCTCTGAAGGGCCTGTGAGGCATCGAAGAGGAGATTGCCATGAAGTAGATGGACACATGAATGTGGGGCTCAGGGAAAAAAAATCTGGCTTGAGATAGAAATTTGAGAGTTGTTAAAATCTAAGTGGTAATGAAAGGCATGAGATTAGGGAGGGCATATAGAAGTGTAGCATGAGAAGGTAAGGGGCCCTGAAACATTGCTATGGAACAGTGACGGGATGGTAGAGGAGGAGACTGAGAAAGAGCAGCCATCGAAGTTGCAGAAAGCCAAAGGAGTACATGGGGTTATGAAAGTCAAGGGGATACGATGTCTCAAGAGGGAGAGAACTGTCTTATATGACAAATGCCACTAATGGGTCAAGTAAGATCAAAAGTGTAGCATAATGGTTAAGCATGTGGGCTTCGGAGTCAGACTGCCTGGGACCGTGCGGCAGTTTAGGAGAAGCAGTCACCCACTGGAAGCTGCATTATAGGTGTGTAAGCGATAGTTTCAGGGCTCAGTCTTTATCTGTGGCATATATGGAGTTCAACTTGGTCCTCCTATCAAGTGAGCAGTATGCTACAGTCCCAAGCCCACTGGGCTCCCGTTGGGGTAATCCTACCTGGCCCAGGATCTGGAGCTGCAGAGCTTGGACCTCTGTTTGCAGAACCTCCACAACCTTCAGCAGCAGCTACAGCAAGACAAACTGCTGTATAGGCGGCAGCTGGCGGAGTGTCAGCAGCAGGAGGAACTCATCAAGAACCTGACAAGGCAGCGGGATGCCCTGCGGGCTCAGTATGAGGCTTTCCTGGAGCAGGTGGGCTCTTCCTGCTGCCTCCCCTGCTCTTCTCCTGGGAGGGGACAATCCTTCACGGGATGCCCAGAGGAGGGAATGGGGTGACTCATCATGGAGTCTCATGGGGGAGGGGCAAAGTAGGGTGGCTTGAGGAATGGTCCTTCATGAGAACTCCTGGGAAGAGGTGATCACTCCTGGCAACACTTGAAGGAAGAGGACACTTTGGAAACTCATTTCAAGAGTGCATATCTCCTCACTTAGATGGGCAAGGCATTCCTGGGGCCTCTGAGCCAGCTGCAGGTGTCCGACTTTGAGGAGATACGGAGCTATCGAGCACCACCAGAATCTGTGGTCCGGGTGACTGATGCCCTGTGCGACCTGTTCCACTGTGAAACAGGCTGGGCCAGCGCCAAGCAGCTCTTATGCACCGAGGATTTTTATCAGGTAGGGAATGTGAAGCACGATGGAGGAGGAGGGCGGAGGCACAAAGGGGAGACTTGGCAGAGCGATGGTGTTGGTGCCAGGTGCAGAGCACCTGTGTCTGTCCCTACCCCTCTTAACACATTTTCCCAGGAGCTGGTGTTCTTCCCCAAGGAGAAGATGACAGACGCCGAGATGATAAAGTTAGCCCAAGCTCTGAAGGCTCCAGGTATGAGTGATGCTGCTCTGCGGGCAGTGAGCATACCTGCAGCGAACCTGGCAGCCTGGCTCTGGGCCGTCCTGCGCTATGGGCTGGCACAGCGTCGAGGACTGCCCACGGGCCTGCTGCTGCGGCAGATAGAGGCAACGCTGGCTCGGGAGCAGGCCTGCCTGGGCCAGCGGCAGTTCCAGGCCCAGGAGACCCTGGAGCACAAACTGGATCTGGCCAACAGGCTGGAGGAATCCTGGGTTTCACACAACCATGTGAGGGAGAATCTCAAACATGCTCAGTGTGGCCAATATTACAAGTGGCCCATAAAGGCTGCACTGCTCACGCCCATCCACTCCTGGACTACAGAGCTCCAGGTAACCAGCCTCTCCTCCGTCTTCCCCCAAAGCTCATTTCTATCCCACTGCCCCCAATAACTCTGCTCTTCTCTGCGCCCTCACTGCCTCCCTTTGTCCCACTGCCCTCCTTGCCATGCTTTCCTGCATACCCTGCCTCACTCCCTCTCTGCCAGACCCTCTCTGCCTGCACCCTCCTCACTGGCCTACATGCCCTCTGCTCTTCCTTTCCATGCCAGAAGTTGAAGGGGCACTGCAGGACTGTGTTTGGAGATGCCCTTCTGTGTTCAGCTGCCATCATCTACCTGGGTCCTTTCCCAGCATTGCGGCGCCAGGAGCTACTGGACAAGTGGCTGGCTCTGTGCAGGGGCTTCCAGGAGCCCCTGGGCCCAGATGATGTGGCACAGGCCCTGAAGCAGAAGCAGAAGCAGAAATCTGCCATCGTGCCGCCAAAGAACCCCCTGCTCTCCACACGCTCTCCCTTCAACCTTCTGACCCTGCTGAGCTCCAAATCCGAACAGTTCCAGTGGGACCGAGACCTGAAGCCCGAGGCAAAATCAGCCCGCCTGGCAGGCCTGCTCCTGCGAAGTCGCACCCACTACTCCAGCTGCCGTTGGCCTCTGCTGCTTGACCCCAGCAACCAGGCCCCCATCTGGCTGAACCCACTGCCTCTGCAAGAGACTAGATTCCTGGCCCCAGGTCCAGGTAAAGTACAGATGTAAAGCCAGGGATAATGAACATAATGCTTCTCTTCTCGGGTACCTGAACCATCAACACTCAGCCACATGTGGTCCTTCCTTTCATAATGAAGACACTAAATTTTTGTGTCCACCATATCCTAGATTTCATCACCCTACACGATATTTATAAATTAGGTCACATTTGCCTCTTGGGTCTGTATTGCAATGATTCTGACTCTACATGTCTGACCAGACCATGCTCTTCCACTTCCCTGGTCTGCTCAGCACTCTTCGAAACTTGGCCTACAACTCAGAGCCTTCCTTACTATTGAAATTTATTCCATGTTCAGGAATTTTGGGGAAATATTTGTATTATCTCTGCTTGAAGCAGAGACCTATCTGGGTGGAGTGTCAGAAGGAGGCATATCCTAGGGGAAGGGAGCAAGGGTGCTGGGTAGGGGAAGGAGAAAAGGGTGTTTATTTCCCAGAAGAGGTTGGGAGTTGCACTGGGGAGAGTTAATAGACATCTACAAGGGAAAGTACATAATAAAGCAGTCTGTAACATGGGCTCTATAATCAGACTGTCTGGGTCAAATACCTGTTCTTTGCTAGCTGTGCAAACTAAGGCATGGTACTTAATCTCTCTAAGCCTAAATTTGTTTGCCGATAAAATTAGCATCTTAATTATACCCATCTCATAAAACAATGTATTAAGTAAGATATTTCATGTAAAAAGGGTTCACATGGGGACTAAAAATAATTTCTCAAGAATGTCAGTATTACTACTAATGTATTACTGCCACCATTATTACATTGCATCCCTCGGCTTTCCAGCATAACCTTCCATTGTGCCCATACACCATTATGAAAATACCCGTATATAACTATCACATGTGCAACTATAAGTGCATTTACCCCCTCTTTAGTAAGAGAGACAGTGAAGAAACATCTAGCTGCAGCATCCAGTTCTGAGTCCAGGAGCTGTGAACGGCGTTCAGTGTTCTTGATCAGAGCTAGATGTGGCTCTTTGTGATTCTATAACCTATCACAGAGTACACGCTCAATCTCACTGTAGCAGTACATCTGATATGTAGAGTGAAGCAAAATCAAATCAAGATAACTACAGTAAACTTCCTGTTTAGAAACTGGGTAAGGGTAAGAAACACATACTTATATAATTAGTCTTTAGCACGTACTGTGAAATGCCAGACAGAGACAGGAAGGCAAACGCTAAGTTAGCATCACTTCACTGGCTATAGAGTGAGTTCTTGGGACAGCTACTTTGGCTGTCCTATGTTCTGATGAACAGTACAGTGTTCCTTGTCCATTGTCTCCAGAGCTCTCTGTGAAAGGAATATTGGGCAAGAGTCTTGTTTGCAGCAATTCAGCTGTCCATAGCCACTTCCTATTGGAATGGGATGGGGGCTTAGGATTTGCCTTCAAGTTAAGCAAACACTGATCACTTGTTACCAGATGGAGGATTTTTCTGGCTAATTCTACTAAATCTCTTATCTTTTTTCCTTCTGACTTCATTTGTAAAGACTCTATTAGGTATTAACCAATGCCAGAAATCTTGGTACACTCTCATCCTTGAATTTAAAACCCATTTTATATTTTCTCTCTTAACATTGGTTCTGGGGGCTTGAGCAATTCCACTAAGCCTTAATTGCTATCACCTTGGCCTTCACCTCAGAGCTGTAGTAAGAAAATAGTTTGAGTAGTAAGCTCAGGGTAATTGGCCACAGAATGCAGCCCCTAATACTTGGGAGCTGAATCCAAATCAAAAGGGGAAGGGAGACTATTGAATTTTTCACACAGGGAATGCATAAAGAGAAGTGCTTGAGATGGATCTGGAGAATTACCTTCCCTAATTTTCCAGGCTCTTCCAATAGCCAATAATTTCCTATTCCATGCAACATGAGGTAGATAGTCATCTTTACAAATCAGCAAGGTGCATGAGTATCTGATCATTTGTGGTCTGAAATTGCTTGATATGAGCAGAAAGAATTTTCTTAAAGTTTTTTTTTTTTTTCCTGAGGGTTGTTTCTCTCATCTAAGTAGAGAAGTAGCCAGCATTCCTTCTTCTAAATCCACTGAAGTTCAGTTAGCATATGGTCCAAATCCCATGAGATAAACCAACTTCTCACACACCATGCAGACTAGGAGGGAAAAGAAAAGTCCTCACTGCCTCCCCACTAACTCGCTGTATCAGTCAGAAATGTTATCACTATCAGTAACAAAAGCCCAACTTACCATGGCTTAAGAAATAAGGATTTATTTATCTCACATTATAAGAAGTATTAAGATAAGCAGGCACCGGGCTTCAGTGTTGCCTTCAAGTACTCAAATCCTTCTGTCTTTCAGCTCAATGATCCCTAGTATGTTGGCTTATCACATTTTAGTGGGTTGAATGAAGTGGGTTGAATCCTAACCCACAGAACCTCTATGTTAAAGAATCTTGCAGTTATAATTAAGAACCTTGAAATGAGATCACCCTAGGTTATCTGGGTTGGCCCTATATCAAATGACAGCTGTCCTTAGAAAAAAAAGAAGGCATAGGTACAGAAAGGAAAGGCCTCATGAAGAGGGAAACAGACAGTGGAGTTAGGTAGCCACAAGCCAAGGAACTCCTGGAACTACCAGAAGCTGGAGGAGGCAAAGAAGGAGTCTTCCCTAAAGCCTTCAAAGGGAGTACAGCTTTCTCAACACCTTGATTGTGGACTTCTGGCCTCCAGAACTATGAAGAAATAAGTTTCTGGTTTTTCCAGCCACCATATTTGTGGTAACTTGTTACCAAATTGGGTTCTGTCCTTCCAAGGATCATATGGGAGTTGCTGCTAGCCATTTCTGACCCTTTCACCAGGAAAACAAAAGATCTTCAAGAAGTCTGAATAGCTAAATATGGTTAGGCAGAGTTTTGGCCCCCATCACCTTTGTCCTCTGTTGTTACTCATGTAATTCTGTTACGTGGCACAAAAGACTCTGCAGATATAACTAAGGTTACTAATCAATTGACCTTAAGATAGAGATACCTTGGGGGTGGCCTGGGTGACTCAGTCGGGTAAGTGTCCGACTCTTGATCTTGGCTTAGGTCATGATCCCATGGTTCGTGAGTTCAAGGCCAGAGTTGGGCTCTGCACTGACAGTGCAGAGCCTGCTTGGGATTCTCTCTCTCTCTGCCTCTCTCTGTCTCTAAATAAATAAATGAACTAAAACACACACACACACACACACACACACACACACACACACACAGTAGAGATATCCTGAATTATCTGGTGGGCCCAATGTAATCACATATACCCTTCAAAGAAGCAAGGAGGAAAGAAGAGGCAGTCAGACAGACTTGAAACACAGAAGGATTCAAGGAAGTGTTGCTGGCTGGAAGATGCAGTAGGCTACAGGGAATGAATGAGATGAAAATGAATTCTGTCAAAAACCAGTAAGCCTGAAAGAGGACCCAAGTCCCAGATTAGAATTGCAGCCCTGTGTAACCCTAAGCAGAGCATCTAGTCATGCTGGCTTCTAAACTTCTGTAACAAATGGATGTTGTTTTCGGCTGTTAAGTGGTAAATTTGTGGTGATTTGTTAAGCAATAGGAAATGAATCCACCGAACTGTGGACCCAGCAACCTCCACTTGCCCACTTCTTAATGCTGAATACTTTAAAAAAATTCTTAAATTTCTTAATACTTAAAAAGATATTATTTTTCTTTTCCAGTTCCTGCTTTAGAGATGGTAAAGGAGAAGGGGGCTGGGGAGCCAGCCATCTGTGTCCACCATACCGTAGCCCATGACTTGGTTAATTCCACTGTTTATGGTCTTTCACTTAGCAGTTGGTATTTCCAGGCATTGATTTCTATATTAGCAATGATTCTTTGTGTTGTGATAGAAGTAGCTTAGCCAAAAGGAGAAATACACTGACTCTTCTAACCAACCTGCTGAAAGGCAGAAATGGAACTGACTTCAGGGATAGCTAGAACCCTTCCCTGGGGTTTTAGAGAAATAATAATGACAGCTAACATTTGTTGAGTGCTTACTATGTCCAGCTGAGTGCTCTCTATGTGTCATTTCATGTCATCTTTACAATAACTATGTGAGGTACCCACTAATATCAACCCCATGTTGCAGCTAAGGAAATTGAGTCAGAAAGAGCTTAAGTGACTTTCCTAAAGTGTCTTCCTGTGGATCTTCCCTCAAGAAATGGAGCCCTTGGTTGAGTGGTGGTCCCTAGGAGCCCAGTTTGTCCTCTGAGAGGAGCTCCTCTGCATCTTTCTGTCACAGGGATGGACTTTGTGAGAAATCAAGAAAAAGAAGAGGCCATGGAAGAGAAGAATGACAATAGTGAAGAGAGTGATAAGACTAAGGGCAAGACAAAAGAGCAGAAGACAGAGGACAGGGAAAATGAGGAGGAGGGAAACAAGCAAGAGGAGGAGGAGACAGAGAGACAGAGGTCAAGGCCAGCCTCAGAGACTGGGGCTCTGCCCCTTCCCTCCCTTAGTGTGCTCTCAGGCACTGACCCAGAGCTGGGTCCCCAGCTCCAAAAGGCAGCTTCTAGTGGTAAATGATTCCCACTCGGCATGTCCCCCCTCTGTGGCCCCCACAAGCCTCTCACCCCCAGCTTGACCTCCGCTCCCATCCTTAACCCAAGCACTAACTCTCTGTTGAAAAGCCCTAAAGAAATCCTTCTATTAGCCATGGGGGAGCTAGTCAGAGCCAGATTTTGTACGGGGGATGGGGCTGAGTGCTGGCATGGTGGGTAGGTATCCTTGCCTCCCCCTCATAGGCCTGCCCGTGCTACTGACCAACATGGAGCTGGGCTTAGGGTGCCAAGAACTGCAATGGCTACTGCGGCGGGAGGAGCTGAGCCCACCCCAGGTGCAGCCCGGCTTCTGTCTCTATCTGAGCACTGCTGTCCCCCTCAGTGCCTTAGAAAAAGGTGAGCCCCAGTGGGTAAGTTGCCACCACAGATCTGTGGACACACTAGGTCTCCAGCTTCACTCAGTCTGGCCCTGAGCAGGCTCAGGACTGCAGCAGGGAGCCATACTTCCTGTGTACCCCACCTCCTGGCTCTGTCAGGGGGTTAAGCATCCCCTATGTCCCTGTGTGACCCCAAGTGCTAGGTTATGAACTGCTGAAGGGACTGAATGTGCTGGATCTGAGCCTGAACATGGAAATCCTAGAAGAACAGATGCTGCATGAAATCTTGTGCGTTGAGCGTCCCGAGCTTGAGAGCCGCTGGCAGGACATAAAGATCAGAGCCCTGGACTCCTGCGAAGCTGTGGAGGCTGCTGAGGTGCATGGGGGTCCTGTTATGGGTGGGGATGGGCTCTGGAGGGGCCCAGATATGGGGGTGTAGATGAGTGTGGATGGTTGGGGATCACATGATAAAGGTTCAGACCCATGGAACAGGTGACTTTCTGCAGGAGGGGCTGATGCTGATGCTGCTGCTCCAGAACCCAAAACATCAGAAACCAGCCAAATTCCTGCGAGACATGGTGAGGGCCCAGGCAAAGCTATGTCGGCTGTGTGCCCACAGAGAGGAGCTAGAAGAAATGAGAAGGCAGGAGGTGGTACTGTGGGCACCCTATCGGCGTGTGGCCGCGCATGGAGTGGCCATTATAAAGGCCCTTAGCCCATTGCAGAACCTGCTGCCACTTTTCCGTATGCACCCAGATGACTGCCTAGCAGCCACCAAGCGGGCCCTGAACAGCGTGAAGCAGTGCGTGATTCATCAAGGGGAAGACCTGCCCAGCCATCTGCTGCACCTGAGAACACAGCTGGCCCGCCAGCTACTGGGCAGCACTGTGGCTGCACTGGGCCTGACCCAGTTACCGTTGGTGGGTGCCTTGGGTGCTCTGGCTCTGCTGCAAGCGGCAAAGAAAGCACCAGAGCTGGAGAGGCTGGCACTCTGGCCTGGCCTGGCAGCCTCTCCTAGCACAGGCTACAGCAAGCCAAGTGTGGCTCGACCGGCCTGGCTGGGGCTGAGAGCCTGGCAAGAATGTAGTATGCTAGAGCTGCTGCCACCATTTGCTGGGCTGTGCACGTCCCTGGCACACCACTCCAATGTTTGGCAGGCTTATCTGTCCCTGTCATCCACAGTGCTGGGTCCTGTACCTGGGCCTGGGCCTGATCCACTCAGTCTCCTCCAGAAGCTGATTCTGTGGCGTGTGCTGCGACCTGAGTGCCTGGCAGGGGCCCTGGCAGACTTTACCACCAGCCTCCTGGGCCGGCCCCTGGATGAAAACCTGGGTGCCTCCACCATACCCTTCGAATACAGCCAGGCTACTCAGCCCGTCCTGATCTTGTTGCCACAACCTGGTCACCCTACAGCCACCTTGCATCCCCTGACTGTCATCCAGAAACTGGCTGCCAGGCATGAGCAGGTTTGAGCCTCACCCGTTGGCCACAGAGACACCAGACCTCCGTGGGCTGAGATGGGGTGTGGTGGTCCCTCCCAGCATTCCCATAGATCTTTCTGGCTTACTCAGGGACTTTTGGGGGTCATTTGTGGCATTAATGTGGGCCCCTTGGGTCACCTAGGATCACTTTGAGTTACTCTGCCACCTCTCCATTGGTCTTCAGGGACAGAAGCATCTGGAGGTGATCGCCCTGGGCTCTGAAGCCTGGGACCCAGTCTCAGTAGTGGTTAGCACTCTATGCCAGGCCATGCACAAAGGGCACTGGCTGGTGCTGGAGAACTGTCATCTGATGCCTCACTGGCCGAAGGAGCTGCTACAGCCTTTGTGGAGGCTGTTGGACGGAGCCAGGGGTGTGTTTGCTACCTAAAGATGGCTTCTAAGACCCTATCCAGTACCTGGCCTGACCTTGAACTCTCAGGCCTCATGGCTGAACCCCTCACTCCAAGTCTGTCCCTTGTATCTGACTCCTGACCCCTGAGCCTCAAGTCTGATCCCTAAATTTACATATGACCCTGTACCCAGTGATTGATCTCGGCCCCTTGTCTGACCCCTAGTGGTCTCGGACCTGGAATTAGAGCTGCTTCCAGCCCAACCTGAAAGCAGGAACGTGGCCACTGTCCACAGAGATTTTCGTCTTTGGCTTATTTTGTCTGCAGAGGCTATTGCTTCCTTACCAGGTGAGGAACTCCCCGCTGTAGTCTCTCAGATTGGAGGGGGATGATACCTGTGCTGTGCTGACACAGAACTCTCCTTCTGCCCCAGCTGTACTGACTCAGCACTCCATGCCTGTTTTCTGGGACCAGTCCCTGGAGCTGGGCCACATCTTGATCAACAGCATGGAGCTAGCCCAGCAAGGACTGCATGTGCAATCCCCAACCAGGACACTGCCTCTGGTCTTCCTTCATGGTCTCCTGCTACACCGGCAGCTCTATGGAATGAAGCTGCAGGCACACAGGGGGCGCTGGTGAGGGACCCCATCCATCTTGCTCAGCCAGTCACTCAGCAAACACTGTGCATTTTCCACATCCCGGATGAGTATGACTAATTCATGCCTGGACAGCACCAAAGTGTGAGGGCAGGGGGGAGTCAAGAAAGTCTCCTCCAAGGACTTGAGATCTCACTTTGAATTGAGTCTTGGAAGCAGAGGCAGATCAGGTGGAGATGGGGCCTTTCTGAGCAGGGGGAAACTAGGCTCAGCAGGAGGGAGATTTCGGTATGGCTGAGGTGGACATGCTGCGGGTTGAGTGGGGAGAGGCGAGGCTTAAGGTAAAAGGCCTTCAAGGTCATGGCAAGGGGCTGGATAAAATCCCGATATTGTCCTGAGGACAGTGGGAAGCCACTGGAGGGTTTTAAGTAGGAGAAGAAATGTGATCCTAGTTGTCTGTTGGAAAGCTCACTCTGACTGGCTGCAGTGTGGGGAATGGACCAGATGGGATAGGGTTGGAGGCAAGCAGAGCAATTTTAAAGGAGCCTCGGGCAGTCTCAAAGGACAAGACCATAGTATGGGTGGTAGGGACTAGGGTAGTCATAGTAGAGCTAGAGAGTAAATATGGAATGAGGAAGAAGGAAGAGTCAAGAGAGGCTCCCAGATTTCTGCCTAAGACAACTGGGTGACTGGTATGGGGGAAATGATTTCAGTTGAAAACCAAGCTGTATTAGGGGTGCCTGGATGGCTCAGTCGGTTAAGCATCTGACTCTTGATCTCAGCTCAGGTCTTCATCTAAGGGTCCTGAGTTCAAGCCCTGTGTTGGGCTTGGGGCTGGGCATGAAGCCTACTTAAAAAATACAAACAAAACAAAAACAAGTTGTATTGGAAGTGCTAAGTGCAAATGACTAGTGAGCCCTGTATGAGTTGGGAGCTTGGGCTAGAAAGACCAGAGTCCTCAGCATATAGATGGTTCTGAAACCCTGCTTCCTTTCCCCAGGAGTCAAGTGACCCTGACCCAGGTCCTTCAGATCCAAGACCAGCTGTGGGCCAGCCTTAGCAATCCCAGTGCTGCCATGCAGGAGCTGGCTGGTGAGAACCTTCCTTGGCCCCATGGAAAGCCCTGAAAGGGGTGGGAGTGGGAGTACTGAGTTTCGGGTTTGGGTTTGGGAGATGGTGGAAACTGGAGGGGCTTAGAACTGAGGGGCTCTGATCTCCTTCTCAGCTTCAGTTTTCTACGGGGGTCCTGTGGGAGACAGCAAGGACAGGGAGGCCCTCATTAGCCTAACACAAGCCTGCCTGAGCCCCAGCAGCGGGAGCTGGGCTCAACCACACACACCCCAGTATCTGCTGGCCACCCTGCTGCCCAGCCCAGGTAAGCTCCATCCAGGTATCTGTGTTGGGGTGGAGAACAGTGCCCTGTCATGCCACTCTCAGGAATGTGAGCAGCAACCTACAAAGGCGTAGGAGGGGGCAATATTCACACAGTTATGGGATGGTGGCTTAAATGTCAGAAGAAGGCCTACTCCCTTGAGTCTGGGGTGGGCAGTCCATCTTATCTCTTAACTCTCCTCTTCACCTCCAAGAGTTAGGGGAACTGGATGCTTTGGCAGAGTGCAAGACCCAGATGCACCTACTGCCCACACCTCCTGAACCCCGAAGCTGCGGACTGAGTGAGGGCCCCCAGGCCTGGCTGTTGCGACGCAAGAGTCACGCTCTTCTGAGCGCGCTACAGCGGAGTTTACCCGCGTGGGTTCCTGCGGCTCGAGGAGGCTCCCGGCGCGCCGAAAGGCGGCTGCGGCAGCGCCTGGTGCTGGCTAAGCGGAGACTGGAGTCACTGCAGGCTCTGCTCAAGGACACCACCCTCCCAGAAGAGTCTGGCGCTGAGTGGGTGGTGCTGCGGCAGCGGCCTCTGCAGGCCTTCCTCCAGACCGAGGTGCTGGAACTGAGCCAGCTGGCGGGCACAGTGCTATGCGACCTTGATTGCCTGTTGCAGCAGCTGAAAGGCGCGCCCCCGTGCGCCTCCCGACGCTGTACCGCGGTGGCCCACTCTCTCTGGACTGGCCGCCTACCCCCGCCTTGGTGTCCCTATGCGCCTGCCGGCCCGCAGCCGCCCTGGCATTGGCTGCGACAGCTGTCCCGCCGTGGGCAGCTGTTGGTTCGCTACCTGGGCATGGGCGCTCAAGTACCAAGGCGCATCTTTCACCTATCAGCCTTTTGCCGCCCGCGCCGCCTACTGCTGTCACTGCGTTGGGAGGCTACTTTTGCTACGGCCGCTCTGCACCAGCATGTGCCCAGCTCGAATCTCCCTCAATGCCAAGGCTCTGGCTTCAGTGGGATCCCCCATAAACGTCAGGAGCTAAACAGCAGCACTTTGCACCTTCAGGTATCTTCATGCCGTCCCTCCGTTTTACACTTCCGCCCCCTCAAATCCTTGATTACATCGTGCAATTACCCCCATCTTGCCTCTTCGTGATCTTGCCCTTCAGTAGCCCCATCTGCTCGGATGCCCCCCACCCCGAGGACCCACCCTTGCCTGATAAGCGTCTGGGTCCCCCAGGTGGTGAACGGCCCAAATCCTACGGTTCCAGAGATGGGGGTGCTGCTGATTGGGCTACAGCTCCGGAATGCGGAATGGGACCCTTTAGCAGGGGCGCTGCAGGACAGCACCTCCAGCCAGCCCAGCCCTCTGCCTCCGGTCATCGTCTGTGCCCAGGCCTGGGGCGCCAATGACCTGCCACCCCCAGTGGGTCTGGCTGTGTATTCCTGTCCTGTGTACATGGAAGGGCCCCTAGGCATCGCTAGGCTGAACAGTAGGAACATCCTGATGTACCTACCCCTGCCCACGAAGCTCAGCCCCGCCACCTGTGACCAACTGAAAGTCCATGTGTGCAGCCCACCCTTGCCATGAGCTCTCAACCAAAATAAAGTTGGGGTAATTTGATGAAAGGTTTCTGAGATTTAGTAGTGCAGGGTGGTGTGCACATGAAGAATTGACACACTGAGGGGAAACCCTAGTGTGCACAACTGAGAGGCGGATGTGGGTATCCCGTGAGAAGATGGGCCTAGTGTTGGTCATGTATCCAAGGTTCTAGGCAGATGGGGTGGCTAATACACAGGATCCTGAATCCTTGCCCAGCTTTCTACTGTGGTCTCAGTACTTGTGCTAAATCCACTGGGGATATATATATATATATATACATATATATATATATACATATAATGGATATATATATATATATCCATATCTACACACACATACATATACATACATACACATACATTTTTTTCACAAGGGATATTTTTATAGAGAACATTAGAACTGAAAATTATTTTTTAAAACCTTAGTTGTATTACTGAGAATGCCTCAATATGGCCCTACCAGTCATCCCCTCCCCTGGGATGGATTCTCCCAGTGAGTCATACACATAAAAAACAAAAGCCAAATTAAGATACAAGGTTTTATGTGCATTCAACAACTACTTATTGAGCACTCCTCTGGGTCACGCACTCTTCCTGGCACTTATGAGGTTGTTCCAAAGCAGGAAGACAGAGAAGAAAAAGGTCAACATATGGGTAAGTTAAATTTGATGATTTCTATGTGCTATAAGGAAAATAAAGGAGGCTGATGTGTTAGAGCATGACTAGAGGGAAGCAGTTAGTATACCTGCTTCCTAAATATTAGAAAGGGAGCTATTTGAGGACCTAGCAGGAGAGTTTCTGGATAGAGCCCTCAGTAGGTGCAAAGGTCTTGAGGCAGGATAGAACCTGTAGATGGAGTGTGAATGAGGGGCAGGGTGATACAAAATAATGGAAAGTTATAGAAAGGGGTAAGTCACATAGAGCCTTTTTGTGATAATGATTTTGTATTTTATTTTAAAAAGCATGAGGAATCTAGTGGAGAGTATTAGGTATGAGAAGACATGATCTAATTTGGATTTTGAAAAGATCACTCTAGCTGTTCTATAGTGGATGAGTGGAAGAAATTCCAGAGTAACAAGGAGAGACATTTATTTGGAGGCTTGAAGTAATTCTAGTGGGAGATGATGGAGTTTGGATTTAGTCCCAACAGCTAGTCCCAACAGCAGAGATGGAGAATTGATGGGTTTAGGTAATATTCTGGAGGCACGGTCAGTAGGATTTGCTGATGGACTGAATGTGAAGAGTGAAGGAAGAGGACAAGTTTAGGATGACTCCAAGATTTAGGCTTGAGCAACTGAGTGGATCTTGGTGTCATTAACTGAGATGGGAAATTGGCTGGGGGTAGGAAATCAAGAGTTCTGCTTTGATATGTTCAGTTATTATTAACTGATTGCATGCTATCCCAGGACAAACTTCTCTGATAAAAGTTGGGTTAGTATAGAGCTGAGCTAATGGCCTACACAGGCTCCTCTCCTTGCCCCTGAGCACCAAAACTCACTAGGTGCAACCTACTTCCCTTGCTGTATGGCTAGGTACGAGCTACATGGTGGGAGGTCATGCAAATGGCAGTGTATACTGAGCACTGGCACACAACCTCTTCCAGTCACCCCCTCACCAATGACTGTGATGCAACTGATGTCTTTAACAAAAGGCTGAGCAGAGGAGCAAAAATTCTACTTTCCTCATAAACCCTTTCCTTTTCTTTTCCACAGTCAACCAGGGGCATGGCTGTTCCTTTAGGAGATTATCAGAGTGTTAAAGAAGTCCTTCTGGGTAAATGAACCCTGCCCTCTATCCACCTATGCCATCACTACTATCTATCCTCCAGTGGGAGCAGGGAGCAACCATCTAAAATTGGTTAGCACAGAACATTTCCTACAAAACCATGCCATTTTCTAGACCAAAATTCAGTCTTCTTCTCTTTTACTTAGTATCTTTCTTTCTTTCTTTCTTTCTTTTTTTTGTGCAATTTCAGCTTTATTGAGGTATAATTGATGGAAATTCATTCCTGAATTATGTCCAGCCAAGTTATTAAACTTAAGCAATTAAAGATTATAAAATAAGTACCATATTACTGCATTGCTCAAATACAATGACTGCTATGTAAAAATGTTCCAGATTTAACAATTTCACTATTGAAATTGTTGGCCAGATAAAATAAAACTCCACTAGGAAATCAAAGTCCCAAACAAAGAAAGGAAGGAGGAAGACACATGACAAAAGGGAGAAACAAAATTCAGTCTTCTTCTCTTTTACTTAGTATCTTTCTTTCTTTCTTTCTTTCTTTTTTTTGTGCAATTTCAGCTTTATTGAGGTATAATTGATGGAAATTCATTCCTGAATTATGTCCAGCCAAGTTATTAAACTTAACCAATTAAAGATTATAAAATAAGTACCATATTACTGCATTGCTCAAATACAATGACTGCTATGTAAAAATGTTCCAGATTTAACAATTTCACTATTGAAATTGTTGACCAGATAAAATAAAACTCCACTAGGAAATCAAAGTCCCAAACAAAGAAAGGAAGGAGGAAGACACATGACAAAAGGGAGAAACAGGTCCTATCCTGTCCTGATGGACGGGGGTAGATAAAGTAGAGACAAAATCAACCTCATCTGGGACTTTGAGATGAAGGAGTAAACTGAGGTACTGAGGGCAAGAAGGCATTTGCCCTTTTCCCTACTGAGACTTTAGAAGGAAACTGCTCTGCAGTGTGGACCCACCATGGCCACGAGAGCAGAGGGCAGAGTGTCATGGCCAGGAAGAAGTGTCACTTGACCCCCCTATGGTATGGATACTGAACAGAAACCCTTTTGGCTCAATGAAATATGAGGCAGAGAATCACTGGGGTCTGAAGCACTAAAGAGGGTTGTTGAGAGGAGGCCAAAGTGGCAGGGAGGGGCACAAGGCCCTGAGAGCAGAGACCACCAATTCATCAGCTTTAGAAGCAGATGTTGGCAGAATGCCTATGTATAGGACGGGGCCAGCCATACCCAATACCCTTGGAATCCGTTCTCCTTACAGCTTTCTATTGCCTCTACCATGCCAAATGTAGTGGAAAACAAGTATTCTCATGCACTGTCAGTAGATGGTTATCCTGCTGTAGTTATTCTGGGGAGCAATCTGGCAGCATTTGGTGAAATTAAAAATACTATGTGCCTAGGGAAACAAAAGCAAAAATAAACTATTGGGACTACATCAAAATAAAAAGCTTCTACACAGTGAAGGAAACAATCAATAAAACTAAAAGGCAACCTACAGAATGGGAGAAGATATTTGCAAATGACATATCTGATAAAGAGTTAGTATTCAAAATATATAAAGAACTTATAAAACTCAACAGCCCCCCACCAAATAATCCAATTTAAAATGGGTAAAAGACACAAATATTTCTCCCAAGAAGACATTCAGATGGCTAACACACATACATGAAATAGTGATCATCATCACTTATCAGGGAAATGCAAATCAAAATACAATGAGATATCCCTCACACCTTTCAGAATGGCTAAAATCAACAACAGAAGAAACAGTCCTGGTGAGTATATGGAGAAAAAGGAATCCTACTGCACTGTTGGTGAGAATACAAACCGGTGCAGCTACTGCAGAAACATAGTATGGAGATTTCACAGAAAGTTAAAAATTAGAACCATCCTACCATCCAGCAACTGCACTATTGGGTATTCACTCAAAGGATACAAAAACACTGATTCAATGGGATATATGCACCCTGATGTTTATAGCAGCATTATCTACAATAGCCAAATTATGGAAGCAGCCCAGTGCCTATCGATTAATGAATAGATAAAGAAGAGGTGGTGTATATATACAATGGAATATTACTCAGCCATAAAAAGGATGAAATCTTGTCATTTGCAACATGGATGGATCTAGAGGGCATAATGCTAAGCAAAATAAGAGAAAGACAAATACTATATGATTTCACTCATATGTGAAACTTAAAAAAAAAAAACAAGCAAAGGGAAAAAAGGAGACAAACCAAGAAACAGATTCTTAACTAAGAGAACTTTTTATACAGAGTTACCTGTATAAAAAAAAAATCTGTTTATACAGAGTTACCTGTATAAAAAGTTCTCTTAAATTTAACCAGATTTATGTCTTAGTGCGTTACACACAAAGTGAGTTGGGACGTGTTCTCTCCTACTCTACTTTCTAAAATAATTTGTGTTGGATTGACATTTCGTCCTTCCTTAAATGGTTGATAGAATTTGCCAGTAAAGTCATCTAGGCCTAGAGTCTTTAGTTTTGTTTTTGTGAGGGAAAGTCTTAAATTATAAATTCAACTTTAGTAGATTTAAGGCTATCAGGTTTTTTATTCTTGGATTTTGAGAGTTCTTTATATATTCTAGATACTAATCCTTTGTCAGATACGTAGTTTGCAAATATTTTCTCCCAGTCTGTAGCATTCTCCTAACAGGATCTTTCACGGAGCAAAAGTATTTAGCTTTGATGAAGTCCAATTTATCGATTTTCTTTTATGGATCATACTTTCGATGTCAAGTTTAAAACTCTTTGCCTCACCACAGATACCAAAGATTTTCTCCTGTTTCTTTTTTCTAAAGTTCTTTTATTGTTTTATACTTTACATTTAAGTCCATGATCTATTTTGAGTTAATTTCTGTATAAGGTGTGAGACTAGGTCAAGGTTCATTTTTTTGCCTATGGATGTCCAGGTTCTCCAGTGCCAGTTGTTGAAAAGGCTTTCTCCCACCCAGTCGCTTTTGCCCCTTTGTCAGAAATCAGTTGGGGATAGTTGTGTGGGTCTATTTCTGAGTTTTCTCTTCTGTTCTACTGATTTATGTATTTATCCCTCCCTCCATCAATACCACAATCTTGATTATGGTTGTTATCTAGTAAATCTTGAAATTGGATAGACTGATCCCTTCTACTTTATTATTCTTTTTCAAAACTGTCTTATTCTAGTTTCCTTGCCATTCCATACAAATTTTAGAATAATCTTGCCTGTGACTACATAAAATCACACTGGGATTTGTGATTTCACCCTCTGTGGTTTACGTATGTACACAAATGATATCTTTACCATGTTATGTTTTGCAGTCTGTGAACATGGTAGGTCTCTACATTTACTTAGATTTTTTACTTCTTTCATCAGCATTGTATAGTTTTTAGCATAGAAGTTCTAGAAATGTATTTTAGGTTTACAACTAAATATTTAATTTATTTGTGAGAAAGTGTAAATGGTATTTTTAATTTCAGTGCTTACATGTTCACTTTTAGTATATAAAACCATGGGGTTTTCTGTATGTTTATCCCATATCTTGTAACCTTGCTGAACTCACTTATTCTAGGAATTTTTTGTAGATCCTTTAAAATTTTCTGTATAGACAAACATGTCAACTATAAATAGTAACAGTTTGAGTTTTCTGATCTGTATGCCTTTTATTTCCTTTTCTTACTTTATTGCACTAGCTAGAACTTGTAGTACTATTTTGAATAAGAGTGGTGAGAGTGAAAATCCTTGCATTCCAGGTAAGTATTCCATTTTTTCACCATGAAGTGTAATGTTAACTATAGATTTTTAAAAAAGCGATATATATATGTATACATATTTTAATATTTTATTGTCAAATTGGTTTCCATATAACACCCAGTGCTCATCCCAACAAGTGCCCTCCTCTGTGCCTGTCACCCACTTAAAAAGAGATATTCTTGGGGCACCTGGGTGGCTCAGTTGGTTAAGTATCCAACTCTTCATTTTGGCTCAGGTCATGATCTCACAGCTTGTGAGACTGAGCTCCACATCAGGCTCTGTGCTGATGGCGTGGAGCCTGCTTGGGACTTTTCTTTCTCCACCTCTCTCTACTCCTTCCCTATTCGTGTTCTCTCTCTCTTTCTCTCATTCTCAAAATAAATAAACATTAAAAAAAAAAGAGAGATGTTCTTTCTGTAGTTGTAAACATTAAAAAAAGAGAGAGATGTTCTTTCTGTAGTTGAAGAAATTTCTCTCTATTCCTAGTTTTCTTAGTTTTTATCATGAATGGGTGTTGAATTTTGTCAAATGCCTCTTTTCTGTATCAATTGACGTAGTCCTGTGGTGTTGTTTTTTTTTTTTTTCTCCTTTAGCCTTTAAATATGGTGAATTACATTGATTTTCTACTATTAAACCAGCTTTTGTATTACTGGAATGAACTCCATTTGGCCATGGCATCTAATTCTTTTTTATATACTGCTGGATTCTATTTGCTAATATTTTGTTAAAGATTTTTCTGATTATATTCATCAGGGATATTAGTCTGTAGTTTCTTTGTTTACACCATCTCCTCCTGGACCATCTCTTCCTGGTTTTGATATCAGAGTAATATTAGCTTCACAAACTGAATTGAGAAGTGTTCCTTTCAATTTTCTGAAAAACATTCTGTAGAATTAGTGTTATTTCTTCTTTAGACACTTGATAGAATTCTCCAGTGAGACAACCTTGCCCTGAATTTTTTTTTCTTGGCAGTTTAAAAATTTTTTTAATGTTTATTTATTTTTGAGTGAGAGAGAGACAGAGTGCAAGCTGGGGAGGGACAGAGAGAGAGGGAGACTCAGAACTCAAAGTAGGCTCCAGGCTCTATACTGTCAGCACAGAGCCAGAAGCAGGGCTCGAGTCCACGAACTGTGAGATCATGCCATGAGCCAAAATCAGAGGCTTAACCAACTGGGCCACACAGGCACCCCGGTTTCAACTCTTCTAAATCTGTCAAAATTTATTTTATGGTCCAAGATAGAGCCTATATATGTCCTATGAGCACTTGAAAATAATGTGTATTTTCTTGAGTGGAATATTCTACAAATGTCGGTTAGATCCTATTGGTTCAAAGTGTTGTTGAGTCCTTTTGTACTTGTTGATTTTCTTAGTTGTTTTACCAGTTGTTGAAAGGGGTGTTGAAGTCTTCAACTGCATTGTGGTTTGTTCTAATTTCTCTATTCTGTTGTATCAGTTTATTTCACATATTTTGTACAATGTTGTTTGGTATATACACATTTAGGATTGGTATGTCTTCTTGCCCCAGATTCATTTATCATTACATAATGTCCTTCCCTGTCTTTGCCAAATTCTCCTCTGAGGTCTACTCTATCTGCTATTAATATAGCCACTCCTGCTTTTATTAATTTTTGGATGATAAATAATTTTCACCCTCTTACTTTTTTTTTAAGTTTTTTTTTTTTTAACGTTTATTTATTTTTGAGAGACACAGAGACAGAGAGTATGAGCAAGGGAAGGGCAGAGAGAGAGGGAGATACAGAATCCGAAGCAGGCTCCAGGCTCTGAGCCGCCAGCACAGAGCCCGACGCGGGGCTCGAACTCACAGACCGTGAGATCATGACCTGAGCCAAAGTCGGCCACTTAACCAACTGAGCCACCCAGGCGCCCCTCACCCTCTTACTTTAAATTTGCCTATACTGTAACATTTAAATTTAATTTCTCACAGACAAAGTATAGTTGGATCATCTGCCCATCTCTGTTGTTTAATTGGTGCATTTGGTTCATTAACATAAAATGTAATTATTGATATGTTAGGAAGCCAAGTTGCCATTTTTTCTTTTCTGATTGCTCCCCCTGAGTTTTTACTCTGTTTCCTTTTCTATCCCTTCTACAAATTAGAATTCTTTTTTTGAGTCATCTATAGTGATTTTGAGTTTATATATTTATATAACTTCTCTATTGTTGCTGTATGTATTGCGTTATAAACACATTACTCAACATGGTCTACTGGTGTTGTCATTTTACCAGTTCAAGAGAAGTATAGAAACCTCACCTCCGTTTATCCTTCCCCACTTATAATTGTCTTAAATATTTCCCCTACATATACTTAGAACATCAGACAGCATTATAATTTTTGCTTCAAACATTAAACACAATTCAGAGAACTGAATTGTGAAAGCTAGTTCAATTTGTACATACTTTGTTTACCATGCTCTTTCATCTTTGTTTAGGTTCAAGATTGTTTTGTTTCCTCCCCATCCAATAACTCCTTTGAACCATTCTTTTAGGGTAGGTCTGCTGGTGACAAATATTCTTAGTTTTCTTTCATCTGAGAATGTCTAAATTCCCCCTTCATTCCTGAAGAATATTTTCACTGGGTATAATATTCAGAGTTAATAATTCTTTTCTTTCAAAACCTGAAAAATACTGTACCACTCCCTATAGCTTCCATGGTTGATAAGAAATCTATTGTTGATCAAATTGTTTTTCCTGCCTTAGCATCTTTAGCCACTTTCAGTATTTTTATTACTTTTTTTTAGTTTTCAGAAGTTTAATTATGATATATTTGATACGGATTTTTTTCTTCCATATTTACCCTGTTCAAAGTTCACTCTGCTTCTTGTCTCTTACCAAAGTTTGGGAAGTTTTCAGCTATTTTTCAAGTGCTTTCTCGAGTCCTTCTGGGATTTTGATGACACAATGTCAGGGCTTTTGTTACAGTCCCACAGGTTCCTGAGGCCCTGTCCATTTCTCTCAGCCTATTTTCTCGGTTACTCAGATTGAGTAATTTGTATTGTCCTTTTCTTTTCATTTTTAGTTATTTATACTTTTCAATTCTAGAATTTCCATTTGGTTCCTTTCAGTATTTTCTGTCTCTGGCAAGGTTCCTTATCTGTATATTCATTGAGGCCATACTTTCCTTTAATTTCTTATACATATTTTCCTTTCATTGCTTGAATGCACTAATAATAGCTACTTTGAAGTATTTGACAGCTAAATCCAATATTTGTAACCTCCCTGGAGTTAATTTGACAACTAAATCCAATATCTGTAACCTCCCTGGAGTTAATTTCTATTGAGTGTCTTTTACCCTGAGCATAAATTACTGTTTATAATTTCATGTTTTTATAACAGGGTTATAATTTTCTGTTTATTTGTATGTCTGGTAATTTTGGTTAAAAGTTGGTTATTGTGGATAACATGTTGTAATAAGTCTTCATTCTGTTATACTCTAAAAATTTGTTATTGGGTTGTTATAGCAGACATTTTGGGGTGGCAATGGGCCTAAACTGCAAATTTTTTATTTCCTGTTTTATGTAACAGTAGATTTCTCTGCTTATTTTTCAGCTTCTAGCAGCAGCTTGCTTTTTTTTTTTTTTTCTTTTCAAAGCCTGGTCTAGAGCATCTCACCTGAACATTTACAGTTTAGTCACTGGCCAAGGATCTGGGCAGATTTTGGCTCAGATTTTGGGGCTTACCTCCTCTACGGTTCTTTTGCTTCTGGGGTTTTCCTTTTAAATTTCCAGGTGTTCTCCATTACCAAACCCTGTCCTCTGACACTTCAGTTGCCATCCAAGCTGGACATAAATTGAGGAATGCACTCAGTAAAAAAAGCAGCAAATTTGCACACCTCACACAGTGCACTTCTGTCATTCAAGGGTAGACTCTTCTCCGGACTCTGCCAGTTTTGTGTGTTAGGTCTTATGTGTTAGGTCCCCCCAAGTCTCCTCTATGCATGTGTATTTTAGCAGTCATGCAAAGGTTTGGGCAGAGTTTATGTTCATATTTTGGTTACACCCCTCATGCTGCTCTCTCACTTCTAGGACTTCTGCTCTTAAATTTCCAGGCCTGAACTCTGTCCTCTGTCTATTTTGAGCCAGTACAGCTGTGGTTTTCTGCCTTTGGAACTGGTGGATGCTGTGGAGCTGGGAAAGACCTTCAGGCAAAGACCACGAAATCATAATTTTCATCCATTGCAGCTGAAGTCTTTTAAGGGTAAATTCTCCTCTAGTTCTTGCCTGCTTTTCTTCACTTTTCAGTGTCTTCAAATAGTTGTTCTTTGGTTTATATTTTCTTCGGATTTTATAGTTGTTAATTTTGTTATATTTTCTAGTGGAATAATTGGCCTGACAAATTAAGTTGAAATCCAGAAGCAAGAGTCACATGTATATATTTAAGAGAACATTTATAAGAAAATTCTTTACTCAATTTTTTTGTGGTCACAAGGATTTGCATAATCTAAATGTCCTCCACTAGAGAAATAGATACGTTAACTGTTCTAAACAGACACTCTGGAACACTAAACAGACATCAGAGGCAAGTAAATCTTAGATCCTAGGGGTGCAGTACTGAATAAAACAGATCAAAAGTCTCTACTGTCTTGGAACTTACATTCTAGTGTGGAGAAATACACAATAATCATATAAACAAATAAATATGCAACTTAAAAGATGATAAGTTCCTTGAAGAGAAACTAAGCATGGTATGGCAGTAGAGAGGGGGACTATGAAAACTAACATTTGAACAGAGATTAGAATGAAGTGCCTAGGTGAGCCAGGTAGATATCATAGAAATAACATTCCACATAGATGCACAAGGACCCTGAGGGGAGGGCATGCTGAGAATATTAAAGAAATAGCAAGATAGACAGTGTCTCTGAAAAGGCATGAGTAAAGGGAGTGAATGTTAGATAACTGGAATCCAGAAAACAAGGGCCTTTTAGGCTACAGTAAGAACTCTGGACTATGTTATGAGTGAGATGGGAAGCCATTACAGGATTTGAAGAGGAGGAAAAGTGAGTTAAAGCTACATCTAGCAACATGTACAGCACTTAAAAACGCTGTGTCGACAAAAGAAAGATTCATAGGAAAATATTTATGTTCACTCGTGAGCATAGCTGCAAAAGTCCTAGGCAAAATATTACCAAAACGATTTCAGCAATATATAAAGAGAATAATAATCAACTAAGGTGATTCTATTCTAAAAATTCAAGGTTGATTGAAATGAATGTATTGAATGAATGAATATGAAATGAATGTGAATATGAATGCATATTAAAATGAATGTATTACTACAGTGAACAAAATTTAAAAATATATATATGATCATCTCAATTCAGAAGCAGCATTTGACAAAATCTGAAGTCTAATTCACGATACAAATAATAGCAAATGGAAAAGCACATCATTAATCTGATAGCCACTAATCAAACCTCACTGCAAATATCATACCCAATGATGAAACACTGAAAGCTTTTCTTTCAAGTTTGAGAACCTTATCTCTAAGGACTTCCACCAACATCGCTTCCCTTGAACATAGCAATAGATCTCCTAGGTTGTTCATAGCATTATTTGCAGGGACCACAAACTGGTTGTTAGGCAGTTCACCAATCTTGTTTGTCTTCCCCTGAGCACACAATAGGAGTGTACTTTCTCACCAACTACGGAGTTCTACATGGCAAGGAGACTTGTTTTGGCCAATTACATAGGGGCAAAAAGGGCTGCAACTTTTGGTGCCAGGGAGTGATCTCTCTCATTCTCTTTTCTTTCGTAGTGATTTTGGAAGCATGTATTGCATTCGCTAGGGTGTCTGAGTGACTATGAGCAGTCCCTGCCTCTAGCGATAGTAAGAAACACTGTGGAGTTGAGCCATTAACATTTTGGGTTTATTTCTTGCAGCATGGCACAGCCCATTCTGACTGACATACAACTCAAATGTACCTAACAGTTGAATCAAACAATCGTGGCTTACAATTGTAACTTACTCACAGAACAGGATACTTGTATAGTAATAACAGTGAATGAAATTCATTTCTACTCAACAACATGGATGAGTCCCATAAACTTAATGTTGAGTGAAAAAGCCAGATACATGAAAACACATACTATTTAGGTATAGACGCTTTGAAAAGGGTCTGAGCACCCAATTCTACAATGGGGGAAGGTCCCCACACTAATAAACAATTCTCTGAGACACCAGCAGGGTGTTCTATCACTCATCTTAATTCTGACACTATCTGCCCCAAGACAGCATCAAATTCCAGACTCAGGGCTCAGTCCTACACAACTCGCTCCTCCCTCACTTCAGATGCTAGTTCCAAGTCCAGGTTCTCAACCTGTGCTTCTAACCAACTGGCTATAGACTGGAGGTTCCAATAACCCTCCTTCACCTCCACTCCTGAGATTCAATTAATTTCCTAGAGCGGCTCACAGAACTCAGAAAAAGTTTACTTACACTTGCTAGCTTATTATAAAAGGCTATAGTAAAGAATACAGCAGCACATCCAGGTGGAAAAGATGCACAGGGCAAACCTTCCATCCCAGCTGACCTTGGGGCATTCCAAACGTCATCTCATTAACCTCACAAAAGACCATTTCCAGCTCTCATCACTTAGGAAATCCCAAGGGTTTTAGAAGCTTTGTGCTAGAAATGGAATGAAGACCAAATATGTATTCTTTATTATAAATCACAATATCACAATGCTTAACTAATAAGACCACAAAGGAATGCAAGGAAATTAATGTCATGAGAGTCAGTATGGTGGTAACTTTGTATGGTTGAGAGAAACAAGTGGTTGATGTTTGGGAGGTAGCATAAAAGGCTTTAGGGTGCTGAGGCTTTCTCAGTTTGGATGGTGGTTACGATGAGGCTGGCCTGTGATAAAACCATGGGTCAAACATTTTAGTTTCATTTACTTTTCTATATGGGTATGTGTTTTGCTTACTTTTCTGATGTGTTCAACTAAGAATAATTTTTAAAAAGATCGATAGTTGCTGTAACAATAAACCTTCAAGTGTGTGATGGTTCAACCATAAAGAAAATGACTTCTCACTCAGGTGAAGTCCAAAACAGCTGGCTCTCCAAGTGTCGTTCAGGGATCTGGGCTCCCTCCATCTTTTGGCTCCATCATGTTTGACATGTACCCTTCAAGTTCATATGGGCAAATGCATCAAGTCGGCCAAAGTGGATTGACATGGGGACCAATGTGTAGGAAAATGGAAGGACCCAAGTCTGCAAACAGCATACATTAGTTCCACTACCATCCAACTGGCTAAATTCAATCAGGTGGCCATGCTAAAGTATAAGGGAAGCTCAGAAACAGAGTCCAGCTAATTTCCCAGGAAGAAGAAAATGGGTGTGAGGAACGGCTGCCAAGTCCCTGCCACAATATATCTACCAACACCATCCATGTTGCTAAAGACACATATGTATCTAGGGACAAACAACAAACACACTGTGGAAATGAGGAAAAAAGAACAAATGAGGAATAAAGGAAACAAATAAAAAAATGGAACAGGAGAGAGGACTTTCACCGGCCAATCCTAAAATAGGGCCACAAATTTAGGAGAATTAACTCAGTTCTCAGCATCAATCTATGTAGCAACAAAAAACACAAGAAGTCCAGCAGCCACGGTGCCAGCAGTGCCATCCTAACCAGACTCTCAAGTGTGACCTTAGATTTTGCAGTTGGTCCATGTTTGTTTTCTAAGCCTCACTCCCTGGACTTCTCACAAGTTTTGTGAATTACTTACTGATGTCCTCCCAGTACATTTTTTTTCTTAAGCACACTTTGTTAGAGCCAAACTCATAGTGTCACAGAGGCTGTAATTTGCCTGCTGAACCTCTGTCCCATGTTGAACTTGAGCCACTCCAGTAGGTAGGCATCCTTACTTGGCCTCAACGGGAATGCTGCTGCAGAAAGCCCAACATCTAGACAAACCTACTCTCAGTAGTAACAGCCAAACAGCAGGAAGATGCCCCTTGCCTCCCAAACCTCACAGGAGCGCATCTAATTGGTGGAATGTAGTTCTTTCTCAGAATCGTAGCTCCAGGGATTTTAATTTCTCCAGGTAGCAAAGAATTTGAAGCAACCAAGTGAATGGATACATTTACTCTGGTGGATGTATCCCCTGAAACACTCCAGGGAACCCACGGCTGACTCAGGCTGATTCACCGCTGACAGAAGCAACAAAGTATGTATAAGAGCAGCTAGTGGATTGTATCCCTTATTTACCTATTTTCTTAGGGCTTCTGGCCTCTACAGATCTCCCTCCACACCTACTCCCCACCCCCTTACGAATGCTCTTTGTGTTGCTGCAGCTGGGAGTCTGCAAACTCTATTTCCCAGAATCCACTGTCAGTGAGATGTCCTAAAGGGAACCTGAAAGTGAGAGAGGGGAGGAAGGCCCTTCATTTCTGTTTTCCAGCTGCTGTCTCATTACTTCAGCTGCAGGCAGCTGGCTCCAGCTATTAGCTGCTTCTACACTCCGCAGCAGCTTTGCTGCACCGGTCAGATTGTAGCAGCAGGCAGGCAGTCATGCCCATCCTCAGAGGTCCAAGCACTAGGTATGTAGTAGGAGCTTCCTCCACAAAGATCTGAGTATCAGTCAAAAGGGGGTCCTTCTCTGAGCTCCTGATTTCTGGTGATTACACCACTTCTTCCTGTTTGTTTTCCCAGGACTTGGGATGCTCTTGGATTTCTCCAGTTAATTTTCGAATTACATCAGTTACTTCTACCTATTCTTTCAGTCTTCTAACACTTGGAATCAATTCTCTGTATTAAATGCCCTTTACTTGAAATACTTAGTGTGCTTTGCATTTTCCCGACAGGACCCAACTGATATGTGAATGGACATTAAAAACACAGCTGAGGGAGGGAGGGAAAGTAAGAATACATTAATTGTCAGTAATACTCTATATAAATAAAGCAGTTCACGTTTTTTAAGAGTATGTACATAAGAAAGAGGATGTTAAATGAGTTTTTCAGTTGTCTAAGATCTTTGGATAATACACTGAAACTGAAGACCATAGGTAATAGGTACTGACACATTCTAAATAAAGATGCTGGATATATCCACATAGGATTTATTCAAACAAAACTGATCCAGAGACCATCAAACTTTCTACTGTATATGAAGTGAGAAATGAATGAAAGATGTGTTGATGGGAACTTTTTAGGAATAGAGAACTTTTCTTCCCTGAAAGCCATCCTAAATCAAGTGAGAAGGGCTCTAACAGAACCATTTATAGTCATTTTGTGTCCCCACGAGAAGGAGGAGGCTTTACACTTATTCAGATTACATTCTCAAGCTAGAGGCTTGCCACACTCAGTAACTTAATAGAGCCATCTGCATATGGCCGCTGAAGTGGAGTTTGGGGCAGAGGCCTCTTGGGAGTTAATATAACCTGAATCACTTATGAGGGTTTGGAGCCATATGTGTTTAGAGATTGGTGCTTCTCACATGGAGAAGTCAGTTGGGCTGGCTGGGGCAAGCAAGGGGAGAACAGTCAGCTGCACTGCCAGTGTTTGGTGGGACAAATATGCATGAGTTTCCAGTGGGCTCCCTGAAAGGGAACCAGTCTTGAGGTGTTTGTTGGGACCTGTCCCAGGAGGGCTGCCTGCCAGAGAGGGAGATGTTAGCATTAGGAGGCTATGGATTCCCGGACAGGGGCAGAAGTTGAAGAGCTGAGGGGGAGTGTCGGCTTTATCATAAGAAGGGAAGCAAAGCCAGCCAGTGCACAAGTCCCCACTAGGGGGCTCCAGAGAACCCCAATACCCCACAAGAGCCAACATTTAAAGTGTCTGTCTTAGTAGAGCACGCTGATAGTGTTTACCTTTTTCTCCTCTGGTGTGTCCTCCCCATCTCAATCCTAAGTGACAGAGGAGGTAAAGAATGAATGAAATAAAGACCATGTTTCCCCACCCCACTGAGCTGGAGAAAGAACAACTTCAAATTGGATAACTAGCTGATAGATCACTGAAGTGCGGAAAGGTGGGGGGAGGCAAATATATTTAAAAATGTTAATATTTTAGGGGCATCTGACTGGCTTAGTTGGTAGAGCATGTGACTCTTAATCTCAGGGTCATGAGTTCAAGCCCCACACTGGATGTAAAGCCTACTTAAAATAAAATTCAAAAAAATAAAGATAGAAAAGAAAATAAAATGTTAATATTTTAAATTGGCCTCAATTATGTTGTAGAGAATAATGGAACATGTTTACACCAGAGTATTAATAACACAGAAGGAACCTTGAAGTAAGGCCAAAAAGGTAGGGGCTGTGGCAATCAATAAGACTCCCAAGAAGTATAACAGTAAATGGGGTGTCCTCAAGTAATCAAGAACACATTATCTTGTAACCATTAGAATCAAGAGACCAAGAGCAACAAAGACCTAATGGTTAATATCCTTGAGTTCCTAAATCACTGCCAACAGCCATCTACCTTCAGGTTTCTAATTATAATAGAAGAAAAATCTAATTTGTTTAGGACATTCTTCAGTGGGATTTTTTTTTCTGGTCACAATTAAAATGCAACTGATAAAATGAGTATCTCAACTTTTTCATGTGAGCATTTTTTTCTCAATTAAGATTCAGAGGTATAGGACAGGTAGGAGTGTTGACTGGCATCTGGTAAGATAATTACATGTTTGAAGCACCCTGAGAGAAACAAAAAGTGTTTTGTGATCAAGAGCAAGGTGGACAGGATGCCCAGACAAGATATATTAGCCAGGGTATATAATGCTAACTTCTGTAACCTTCCCAAAGCTCAGTAACTTAATGCAGTAGAGGTTTATTTTTATGGAAAAGTCCAACATGGATGGTCTTGGTTTCCTCCAAGCAATGACTCACTCTATGCTATGACTCCACAGTCTTTAAAATATGTGCTTCAAGCTCACCCAGGAAGGCAGAAGAGGGGATGGGAGAATGTGGAGAAGGCTCATCCACTCTTTAATTGCGTTGGTCTGGTGGTAAGCATTACTTCTACTTACTTTCCGTCGGTTAAGACAATTCACGTAGCCCTGCCTTGACGCAAGGAGCTGGGAAACATCATTTAACTATGTGTCCATGAAAAGGACTCTTGGTGAGCAGCTAGACAGTTTCTTCCACAGAAGAAACAGGGATATTGGTGTGAAGATCTGGAAGATGAAAATTAGTTCATCACAAAAAGGACTGTAAAAAGATGGAGCAGCACGTGTGAAGACCCGGCAGGAATGGCTTGCAATGCTTGAGGAATGAAAAGAAAGCCCACGTGGCCTGAGTCTTGTGAGGAAGGAGTGGGTTAAGATGCATTTGGAGAGCAAGGCCTGGGCAAGATCACACAGGGCCTGGGAGCAAGTCTGTCTTTTGTTCTCAGAGCACTGAGAACCCATTGAAGAATTTTAAGCAGAGAAATGACATATCTGATTTACATTTTAAAAACATCAGTTGGCTGTGTGGGAAACGAATTGCTTTGGGGGCAGGAGTGAAGGAATTAGTCCAGTAAGGCAATTGCTACAGTAGTTGAATATCCTAGAAACAGGTGGCCAGTCTGAGAAGTCACCTGGGAAGGAGGGCCACCTGCGGATAAAACAACACTAATTGCGGGTCTCTGTGAAAAGCTGTAAAGGGTTCTGTGCATTTATGTAAATGGCCGAGTGTTTGGAGCTAAGCTGTGTCTCTGCCAAGATCATGTTGTTTCCTTTAGAACTGTGTTCCCGTAGGACTCTGTTACCGGAACAAAAGCTGGAGCACACCAAAAACTGCAGCAGCAAGAAACCTCTCAAAGGCATGCTGAACAAGCACAAGGCACAGACTGCCATCCAAACCCAAGCTTATTCTTGTCTCTCACCACCCCTCCAAACCATTTTCATTTGGGGGCACTCTTTTCATGATGTGGAGGGAAGCTGCAGCAAGCCTGTGACTTTTCAGCTCATTCTTAGTTAACGGTCTTCCCCAATCTCAAGCAATTAGAATGTCTAACCCTAGGTAACAATCAATAATGTGTACCCACTGGAGCTTTAACCACCTTCCCCTCCCAGCTCTGCCCCACTTCCTATGTCTCAAGGAGCCTTAGCTGGGGAGGAGGGGAATAATCTGTGTGCTCTCTGCTCTTCTCACCTCCTCTCTACCTAACAGCTGCAGAGAGGAAGGGGCTGAGAAAGGGGGGTAAGGTTCCTGCTAGACTAGGTGATTCTTCCTTTCCTTTCCCTCCTTTCTTTCAATTTTTAAATGTTTATTTTTGAGAGACAGAGCACAAGTCGGGGAGGAGCAGAGAGAGAGGGAGACACAGAAGCCGAAGCAAGCTCCGGTGTCTGAGCTGTCAACACAGAGCCCGATGCGGGCTCGAACTCACAAATCCAAGATCATGACCTGCAGAATCGGATGCTTAACCAACTAAGCCACCCAGGCACCCCCCTGGCAGATATTTAAAGGGGACATCCCTGCTGTCCCCTTGACCCTGGAGGGGCCAAGCATTAGAGGGTGAAGCATTAGTGGGTGGTCTCCAGTAACTCCCTCAGCCCACATGGCACACTCCTAGCTTCTTTGCGCTGAGGTTGCCTTGCCTCTTCAAATGGTCCTACTGGACAGGGCCCAAGACTACCCCCACGCTTCCCTCTCTCCCGCAAGGTGCACAGAATACACACATGCATCACTTGCTATAGCAAATTCTGGGAACGCAGGCCAGTGCAAACGCTGCAGCACTCCCTGGGCCCCACCACTGAAGCAATCAGTGAGCTCTGCTTGCCCTCTACATTCTCAGGGCAGGAGTCAGACTCCAGGCTCATCATTCTTCGACCAGCCCAAAGAATAACTACCTCAAGCTTCCTGAATGGTCCCACTGGAGTCCGCAGTCAGAGCTGAGGTAAGGGGGTGGGTCCTGACAGTCCAGCTGTGCTGTCTCACAACGAGCTCTCTACAAAGCAATTCCGCACAATCTCTTCCCAAGCATCCTCTTTCTGACCCTGAACCATAAGCATGCAGTTAATACCACCAGTAAGCATACTCTATTTCCATTTGTTCATTCCCTCTTACTCTCTTAAGGATATTCACATTCTCCTTGCCTTAGAACTCCAACTCGTTCACTGCTACTCTAAATCCTGCTTCCTGCTTCACTGTGAAAAACCAAAGCAATCAGAATAGCACTTCTCAAACCCTATCCTGCTCTCCTGAAACAGACATTGGGGGAAGGCTTGGCAATCTGCATTATACTAAGCCTTCTAGGTGATTCTAACACTGCCTTGGGTGTACAGCAACTCCCTCCCACTTACCTCTTAATACTCTTACCCTTCCTATAATGTGTTCTCAAACTGTTCGTTAGTCTAGTTTGTTCTCTTAAGACCTGGCATACTGTTATTTCTTAAGAAAATATGCACTGTTGTGTCTCTTCAGTCTAGGCTTTCAACATTAAATACTGAAGCCCAGGAACTTGGGCTTGCACAAGAGCTTCTCCTGAAGCTGATGATGGAGCTGGGAGGCCCCAGTTCAGGCTCAGGGGAGTTCTGCTTTCAGAATCAGAGCGACTGATGGCTTGAATCAGACCCAAAGAGAGACTTACTCGGGTAGAGGGAGCCGGACTAGGCAAAGGAATAATCCAAATTCTTTTCTGGGAGAAAAACAGAAAAAGGAACAAGGCAGACTCTAGCTGTCCTGCTGAGCATAATGAAAACAGGGAACATTAACCAAGATTTAGGAGTATGAACGTTTGGGAAAGAATACAGACAGGGAGCTGTTAAAGGTGATGAGTGTCCCACAGTGAGATGCCTGCCACTCGAACACTTTCCCTGAATTTTAATGTTTATTTATTTATTTTGAGAGAGAAAGAGAGAGAAAGCACACACAGAGGTGTGACAGAGAGAAAGGGAGAGAAAGAATCCCAAACAGGCTCCATTCTGTCAGCGCAGAGCCCCACATGGGCCTCAGCCTCACAGACTGTGAGATTATGACCTGAGCCGAAATCAAGAGTCAGACACATAGCCGACTGAGCCACCCAAGCGCCCCTCCTTGGATTTGATGGCCTGCCTCCCCTTTACCCCAGGAGGCTCCTGCCCTATGAAGCTGTCATAATAGTCATTTCCCCAGTAACTTGCAGTGAATCCTGACAACCTGGAGAGGACTCTAAGGGTGTCAGCCAGATCCACTCATCAGCCTCACATCACCGCCACGATGGAAGTCTCTCTCGTAGGCAGTCCACACCCCTTGTACTTCTGAAATTCATACCATCTAGCTTCGCCATCACTTTGTCTGCAGAACTCTGGCATCTGCCCCTTCCCTCAAGAGGGTGGCACCTGTTCCATGCCAACTTTTACCATCCTGGAGAACTTCAAAGTCGATGCAGACAAGACCTTCCCACAATACCCGAGCCCTCAGTCCATTATCTGAGGGGCAACCTCCCTCGCATGCCTCTCAGGCACTGACCCATATGGCTTTTCTTTAGACTCAGCCGTCGCCTAAAGCTGCTGTACTTCCAACATTAATAACTCAGGCATTCCAATTTCTGACCACTGCCTCCCATCTGCCCAGGTGGCTTGTTTAAAGACTCCCAGTGCATCAACCCACTGATGTCTTTATTCTACCTCTTCTACAAAATTCCACAGACCCACATAGCAATCAGTTACTTCTGAATGGTGTGGAATGCCTTTGCTTGCTTTCAAATTGTATTCTATATTGAAAAAAAGATTTTTTTAACGTTTATTCATTTTTGAGAGAGACAGAGTGTGAGCAGGGGAGAGAGAAGGAGACACAGAATCCGAAGCAGGCTCCAGGCTCTGAGCTGTCAGCACAAAGCCTGACACAGGACTCGAACTCATGAATTGTGAGATAGTGACCTGAGCCAAAGTTGGATGCTTAGCCAACTGAGTCACCCAGATGCCCCTGTTTTTAAAATATTTGTAAATATTTATTTATTTCTAAGAGCATTTAGAAAACTTTTTAATGTTTATTTAAGTTTTTTATTTCTTTTTAACATTTATTTATGTTCACTTTCATTTCCACTGCATGGCAAGGTTCCAACTCTGGATGATCCCTTAGTACTCATTTCTCATTTTCCCCACAGCTACACCTAGACTCCTGAGTAAGCAGAGATAGCTACACCACTGGGCTGGCTGGTGCAACCATAAAGTCATGAATAATACCATATAAACTCACAAAGGCCCTCAATGTTATTCAGTAATCTGCACGTCATTGCAATCTGACTTCACTCTAAATTTCTTTTTAATGTTTATTTTTGAGAGAGACAGAATGGATGCAAGCAGGGGAG
The DNA here is from genome assembly GCA_030068075.1 of Paguma larvata. Taxonomy (NCBI): domain Eukaryota; kingdom Metazoa; phylum Chordata; class Mammalia; order Carnivora; family Viverridae; genus Paguma; species Paguma larvata. Next base: position 61,036,730 of record CM057831.1, read on the forward strand.
GGCAAAGAAAGAGGAGAGGAGAGGAGAAGAGAGAAGAGGAGAGGAGAGAAGAGGAGAGAGGAGAGGAGAGGAGAGGAGAGAGGGAGGGGGAGAGACAGAGAGAGAGAGGGAGTCCCAAGCAGGCCCCTCACTGTCAGCACAGAGCCCGAAGTGGGGCTCAATCTCACAAACTGTGAGATCATGACCTGAGCCGAAACCAAGAGTCAGACACTTAATTGACTGAGCCACCGAGGCCCCCAATTTTAACAGATCTTGCAACAGCATTAGACAGCTGACAACCTCCCTAACCCTCTCATATTGAAAGCATCCACTCCTCTGGCTTTACTCCTCCATATCTGGCCTAACCTTCTCATCTTGTCACCTTTACTGGTCTATATGCCTTTGCCCATCCACTAAATGTTCCTCAGTTTTACTCTGAGCCATCTTCTCCTCACTACCTTACTCTGGATATCTTACCTATTCCTACGACTTGAATTACCACCTCTAGATTGGTGATTCCCAAATGCTAGCCAGCTCTCTCCTGGCACTTTTACATCCCTCTTCCACATGAATGCCTAACAGGTACCCGAAACCCAACATTTTGAATGGCAGCACCAGGTCAACTAGTTGCTCAAGCGAGAAACCAGAGACTCACTTCAGATTCCTCACCAACCCTCAACATTCCTCCTGTTCTACCTGCTCAAGTTCTCCCATCTGCCTACTTCTTCCATTGTCCCTAGTCCTCAGTCTCCACATCCTGTGCCCTGAACCTGGGTTCCTGCAACACCCTGCTCTCATCAGTCCCACTCAAATGGATCCTGTTATGCCTTATCACCACCTCAGCAACAAGCTCTGGGAATAGAAAAATATGTCTTGAGAAGACCACAGCCTAATGCACAAAGCCATCACAATGCAGTTTAGAGAGCGCAGATGAAGAAATTAATTCTGCTTTGGAAAGGGTGGAGTAGGCTATTTGGAAGATTGAATAAGACTCTGCCAGTCAGACGAGTATATGGCAGAGAGAAAAGCACATGGGAAGACACTGTGCGGTATGTGCTGAATGCTCCACAGCCTAGCCTCCAAACACGTCCTCTGGCCGACAGCCTACCTCAGAACCTCCATCTCCTCACTGGAGGTACCGACTGGCTCAGGGCGCTGGAAGCTGTATCCTATCAGGCACTCTCAGTGTTTGCTCTTTGAAACAGGTAAAGAGGTTCTATCTTTATACCTGGATCCACAGCAGATACCCTTTGGAGAGACCAAGGGTCTACCATCCCCAGTTCATCGTTTTCCAGCGCCAGCCTTCCTTGCCCATAGCCATCCCAGGACATGCTGATCTGGGCCTACTGCGAGGTAGAAACGGACAGACCCTCCTGCCAATGGATGGCCCAAACCCCCACCCTATCATGGCATCAACCAGTTGTTATTTATGAAGAGATGCAGGTGCCTCACCATCCTCCTCCAAGGACAGCTAAGAATCTTACCAGTAATCTCTAAAGACCCTGTGAGGTAAAGCCTATTCGAAGCCCTATCCTGAGCTCTCCCAGACTCTTCCTCAGTCAACAAATCCATTCTTTACTTTTCAACCTCCAACCCTACTTAGGGAAGGTCTTTAGAAAATAGTAAGGCTTACAACATATCACAGACATAGCTACAGTTTATTGAACACCTCCTATGTACCCAGACCTGGCTGTAGATTTCTTCAACAGATGGAAAATCAGAAGAGAGTAGAGATGCCAGGCCAGGAAGTCCACATGGCTCCTGAGAGATGGAAAGAGGAGCCAAACCCAGAGATGCCTTGGATTCCAAACCACCTAGTTCCCATGACATTTAGAGGATCCCTAATTCCCATTCTTGTATTTTCACAGTAAGCTCCTTATTCTTTAGCCAGCCCAAGTGACTTTATGATTCTTGGAACCAAGAAGCCTTCATTAGAGCAGGGCTGAACCAGGGGGTTTCATCACACTTTGTTCTTAGGACGGAGGAAGGGATGTACCCATTCCTGGGTCAGAGCCTGGCTGAATACAGTCTTCAGAGTTCTGAGCCTGGAGTTCGAGACTTGCCTCTTCTTTCAAGGGGGCCCCAGAGGTCACCTGCGCTTGTAGAGACATGGCTGAAGCTTCAGGCCTGTGAGTTGAGCTTTGGGCCCTACCCGAGGAGGCCCAGTCTTTTCGAAGTCAAACAGGAAGAAGTGGCTGTTGGTAAGGTCCTAGGGGCAGAAAAGACCTAGTGAGCTCCAAATCCTCACCCCAGCTCCTCAAAATACCTCTGTCCATGTCCCGCCCTCACTCAGAAAGCTTCCAAGGCTCTCCCATGTGTCCTGCCTTCAAGGAGCAAATGTCTGTGTCTGTAGCCTCCTTCCTGAATGGTATTACTTTAATAAAGGACCGCATGAGACAAAAATAGGGAGATTTCTTGGGGCCCTCACCTTGGAGATGACTTTGAAGCCCAGCTTGGTCACAGCCCCCAGGAAGGTCCTAACATCTTCAAAACGGCTACTGACTTCAGCCACTTTCAGGAGACCCCTGAGAAGGGTAAAAAGTTCTATGTAAAGGCGCAGACACAGGCATATGCACATATACATGCATTCACGTCCTGAGAGCTCCTACCCTGGCTTCAGCACTCGATTTGCCTCCTCTAGGAAGTCCCTGATGTTGGTTCCCATCAGTGAAAGGCAGAACACAGCCACATCCACAGACTCGTCCTCCAGAGGCACCTGTGGAGAGTGGGAGTACAATAGAATGCACATAAAATGGGAAGCAGACATCTAACACTGAGTGCTAGCGCCAGATGCCAGGACAGGCAGGCAGGACGGAGAGAAGGAGCATTATAGATTAGCACACAGAGGCTGGGTCTAGAACACAGGTCAGATACAGAGAGAAAGAGGGGTTTACCTGGGCCATGTCACACACAGTGACCCTGGGGTCCAGAGAGGCCAAGTCAAAGCAGTGTACAGGGTTCCGGATACTTGAAGCCAGGCGGCAGTCCCCACAGCCGAAGTCAGCTACCACGAGGGACGCAGGCCTGGGAGTGGAGGGGAGCGATCACTCACTGATCTAGTGTGAGCCATGACTGACCCACATCGCTTCTCACAGTGCCCAACCCCCATTCACCGCTGGCGAAGATCCCTGGCGATGCGGTCCACTGGCTGCAATGGCCACTTCTTGACTTGGCTCTGGAAGCCACGATGGTAGAGGAGAAAGGCCTCAGGGTCTTCCTGGAAGAGACGTTGTGCAGCACTGCTGGGCCCTGAGTATAGCTGTTCGTTGAGGTAACGAAATCGGGCACCATCCAGCCGTTGTGCCATGCGGGCTCGCAGAGCCTCTGCCCGATCTTCATGGCTGTGTGGGCTGGGGTCAGGAGGCACCTCTGTCTCCTCCGTGGGGGCTGGCATTGGAGCCTGGTCTGGTGGCTGAGGTGGCCGAAACTTGTTCTTATGTCTACGTTTGTTCTTTTGCCGATTCCGCCATTGCTTGCGACTCAAGGTATGGGGGGCGTTGACAGAAGGGGTCCCAGCACTTGGCTTGGATAGGTCATTTGTAGCACTACTCTTCCAAGCTTTGGGACCTGCAGGGAGGGAAATGGGAAAGCATATTTGGGGTAAGATCCCCTGAATTCAGAAGTTTGGCAATCATCCTGGCCATACCCCTATCCTCGAGAAAGGGACTGTGGCCTGCATGAAAGTACTTCTTACTGCCTAATCCCAAACCTAATGGTGGCAGGTAATCTCTGTCCCGTATTAGGATCAGCTGATCCCTCCCCCTGTCCCACACACATGTACACAGCCATTAGTACCTCTTTGGTCATCATTGTCCAGGTGTTGGACAGGATTTGAGTGGACCTGTTTCTGGCGTTTCCTCTTCCTTTTCTCTTCTTCAGCAGAGTCACTGGCATTAAAAACCTCTTTGAAGCACTTTTTCTTCCTTTCTACTTGCTTTTCTTCAGAGTCACTGCCAGGTGGCCCCTGTTTTTGACATTTCTTCTTCCTCTTCTTCTCTACTTCGATAGAAACACTGGAAAATGAGGCCTTTTTTGGGCGTTTCTTCTTCCTTTGCACAACCTCCTCCTCAGAGTCACTGCCAGGCAGGCTAGGGGGCTGCTGGGGAAGAGATGCTGCCTCCAGGGCCCGTAATGTGGCCAAGAGCTGATGGTGCTTGGAGCCCTGGGGGAAAACAAGGGATGAGAGCAGGGGTGAGGTGAACAGAGGGGCGATGGAGAATAAGAAGGGAGAGGTGGAGAGGCATGTGGATTATTCCTAGCCGACTTCACTAGCTTGTCATGAAGCCTGCCAGACCATGAACAACTTTCAAGTCACCATCTCAACCTTTGGGAGCTGGAGAGCAGAGAAACCATTCACCTCACTTTCTTCAAACTGCATTTGAGAAAACGAAGCTCCCCCCAGGAATGTGGTAAGGCCACAAGCAACAGGACCAAGGCCAAAGAACATGAGTTCCAATCCTCAATCTTGGGCTTTTGCCTCCAGCTGGTATCTTCTATAAAAGCTATGGAGGTTTCTGAAAACGAGTGACAGAATCACATGTGTGTATTTAAGATGAGTCTAGCTGTAGAGAACAAACCTAAAGGCCCAAGCTGCCGACGGAGGGAGACCAGTGGCGTGGATTAAAGCAGTGGGATGAGGGGATGAAGAGGAGGGAATAAAGCAGTCCAATTCCATGTTGGAGGCTGAGTGAAAGGTAGGAAGAGCCTGAGGAAGTACAGCAGCCTTCATAAGTGCAAAGGCTTAAAGGAGATCTATTGTCTGAGAGGTCTTCTGGACTGAAGTCCTGCTGGGAGGTCCTAGGCCAGGCACTTATCCTGGAGGTTTTCAGTACCCACTGTGCACCCTTTTTTAGAATGGTATTGCCAATAATTCTTTATTGTCACTCACTCTTGCTCTTTGCAATCCAATCTCCACACTGCAACCAATGACTTTCTCAAAATGCACATCTTAAGAAATCACTCCCCAGCTAAAACCATTTCATTGACCTCTCTCCTTAAAATACGCAAAACTTCTACTCGAACTCTCCAACTTCAAAGGTATACCCTCACTCTCTATGCTCCATCCACACGGATCATTGTGTGTATGACCCTAACGACAGGACAGGCTTTCTTGTGTAGGGCCTTTACTCGTGCTTTTCCTGTCCAAGAAACCCTCTTCACTTCAGTCACTTCAGTAACTGCACTCAGTCGGATCTTCAGTTGGCCCAAGCGCCCCCCAACACATACACACACCGAATTTCCCAGCGCTCGAATCCACCGTGGTAAGCTTCTCCGCCTGAAACAGCTCTCGGTGCCCCTAACAGGGCCACTCACCTTGATTTGCGAGGCTGCTGCAGGCCGAGGTCGTGCGGCTACAGGCCCGAGGCCCGTGGCTACTGGGGCCTCCTCGGCCCACTCAGGCTCTTCGAACATGCGGGTCGGGTGGGCGAAGTTCAGGATCCGAGCAGATCTCCACGTGCAGGGATCGTCTCCTGCAAACAGACCGCGCGGAGTTGCCGGAACTGAGCCGGAAACCAAAGAGTGAAAGTCTGTGTGGCTAGAGCGGCCGGCGCGGCGCCGAAAACCATTGAGTTTAGGCACTGTTGCTAGAAGGGCAAGGGAGGCGGGAGGGAGAGATGGGGGCCCGCGCTGGCCGGAGAGGGCCAGGGGCGGGGCCGGGCGGCGGGCGCGGCCGGACGGGAGTTCCCCGGAGAAGGCTCCTCCAGCCCGAGTCCCGGTGAGTGCGGGAGCACCCGTGCCCCTCCCCAAGGCTCGACCACTGCCAACCCGTCAGCCTTCACTCCGCCCGAATACCGAGTAGGGAACGAGGGCCACCCGCGGGAAGGACCCCCGATCGCCTCTCACAGGGTATAGGGCGCCTGAATCCCCCTCCCCCCAGCTCTGTTCGCGGGTAGGGTCCCAGTGCTTGCTAGCTGACACCCCTTCAGGGGACTCTACTTCCTAATCACTCCCTACCTCCCCCGGAGCCGCCTGTCCTTCGCGCCCAGGGTGCACAGTCGGGGATCATCCTGTCTTCCCCAACTCCTTCCCAGACCTCCACTAGCCGGGGAGGCAGCCGGGGACCCTCCACCCCCTACACAAACACTTATCTCCGGTGGGGGACAAAGCTCGGGGTTCACCCCCCTTCCCTGGATCCCTCCAGAGTCCCCAGACTTCCCCAATCTAGGGGACTCAGCGCCGGGACGCTGCTATGGACGACATTTTCACTCAGTGCCGGGAGGGCAACGCAGTGGCCGTTCGCCTGTGGCTGGACAACACGGAGAACGACCTCAACCAGGGGTGAGCTGAGGTGGCTGGTGGGTGAGAAGAAAGGGCAAAGACCTGCTCCTCTCCGCGATGTTGGGGTGCTCACGCTGGCTGGGGGGCAGCCGACTTCCTACTCAGTGTGAAGAGTGCAAAGCACAGCCTGTGGGGGGCAGAGGGTCTCCACAGAAAAAACTGTTTCTGCTGACTCTTGACGGCTCATCAAGAGTTTCACAGAGGCTGCAGAGAGCTTTCCAGTTTCAGTGCGCTGCATGGCATAAGTTAGGAGGCAAGACAGAGTGGCGTGTCTGGACATTGTCTACAGGTCCATATGGCTGCAGGGTAGAAGACTTCTGTGAGCTTCTGTGGGCCAAAGCAGTGGGTACAAGTGGTGAACCACAGGAGATAAGACTGGAAACGTCTTGCTGCAAGGGTCAGCCAGATCATGCAAGGATATTTAGGCTATGATAAGGCCATTATTCTAAGAACAAGGATTTAAACCCCTGCTGTGATATGATGAGAATCTTCATTTAAGTGTTGTCTTGGATAACTTTTGAAGACCAGGTAGCCACGTGGAGGGGAAATTGCTTAGTCCGTCCCAGATGGTGATGCCTTAGACTAGAATGGGGGCACATGAAAAAGTAAGAAGTGATTGGATTCCTGAAATCTTTAGGATAAAGAATTGATGAGCCCTTGTGTGGGGAGGGAGGAAGGTCAAAGATGATGACCAGGGCTCTGGCTTGGACACTTGGGTAGATGGTGGTTGCTTTTGCAGAATTGGACAAGACCAAAGGATGATGAGTGCCGCTCTGACACGTTACAGTGACTGTACAGCAAAGTGGAAATGTTGAGCAGATTGTTGGCTATGCAGATTTGGATTTCAGGAGAGAGATCAGACTTAGAGGCACAGATTTGGGAGATATTAATGTAAAGATGATACCTGAAGACATAGATGTGAAGGAGAGGGGTAAGAAGCCTACAAGACTGAAACGGAGCCACTTGGAGGTTGTATGAGAAACAGGAAAATATGCTAATAAAGCTCAGACAAGTGAATGTTTCAACAAAGGGGGAGTGGTCAACAGTACTATAGGCTGTTGAGAGGTCAATAAACTTGAGCACTTTGAAGTAACTATTGAATTTTACAATTAATAATATATTGGATGATCTTTGCCAAGGCTGTTTTAGAGGGAAGAAACCAGACACCACCAGATTCTTTTATTTAAAGTACTATGAACAGCTCCTGTGCTGGGTGCTTGAGGCCCAGAATCAGACATAATGCCGCCCTCAAGGCAGCAGCCTGGTGGCAGGCTGAATGGGAGGTGAGGAAACAGAGAAAGTGAATGGAGACAAGGTTGGCTGAGAAAGGAAGGCAAGAAAAGCAGTAGTGGTGTTGATGATTCAGGGTGGTGGGTTTTAGGGTTTTTTAATTTTAAAATTTTACTCCTTCAGGTTGGGAGAGTTTACTTTTCAGGTTTGACAGGTAGGGATCACCTATCATCTTCATCCAGGCTTCACTGGTTCTCTACGCTATTCCTCCATAATTCCCACTTTTTGCATTTTTCATAAATTCTGTAATTCTTTCATAATTCTTCAAACGGTACTCCGATAAAGAGTGAGCACCCTTATTATTTTGTTGGTAGGGTTGTAAAGGCTTAGGTGAACTTGTCCAGTGGGACTTGCATCTCGTAAAACTCTTTGGTGCCAAAAGGTGAAGGGCTGGTATTAGTGAAACTGGAAAGCTTTGGTACTGGTTTGAGGAGATAGGCTTTGGGGGCCCGAACAGGCTAAATGCTGGATATGAGGTGGGGTGAATTCCCTACAGGCCTCTTTGGGATTACAGCCTGTGACCCTGAGAGGACAGGCAACCTGACAGTAAGAACCTTTGTGCCCATATTTTTGCCCTCAGGCTCTGGCCTGCTCCTTGCCACAGACTGCAGGAGGCTGATAAACCAGGGCACAAATTAAAGAGCTGGGAGGCAAAACTGATAAGTAGAGGATAGTAGTTGTTTCAGAGGAGAGGAGGGGGAAATCCACCTCCCAGGAAAGCTTTTGGCTATCTCAAAGTGAGCTGATGAGGGCAGCTGTGGAGGGAAGTCATTAAGTTAAAGGCCACACTCATCCCCTGGGGGAGGGGGACATCTGGGTGGCCTGCAGTGGCCAGACCCCTGATCTACTTCAGGATGTGCCTAGAACCCCCACAAGGGAAGTGACCACAGCACTAAGGCATCCGGAGGCTGCGGTCCCAGACCACGGACCGCCCCCTGCCCCGCCCCTTGGATCATCACTGGAGCCCATGCTGGGGACTGGAGGGAATTTCCTTTTATGGCCCCAGGCTGTCAGGCAGGCCCAGCTCCCACCAAGTGTTTTTTTTCTTTTTGTACAGTTTTTACTTTAGAAAGTACATATCCTTTAGGGGAAAAAAGTCTGATACAGTTTTCTTTCCAAAGAAGCCATTCTCATTTTCCTCTCATTGTCATTTTCCGGGCCCAGGACGGTTTCAGTAGAGGAATCCTGTTTTACCAAACCAAATCCTGGTTTGATAGTTGCCTCATCAGTAATGACTTATCAAAAGAACTTCTCTTTTTCATTTTAAACCCTTCCAAAACATTATTTTCATTGCAGTCCATTTTTAGATTAAGTTTCAGTATCAGAGCCAATCAGGGAGCTTGCTCCCTTTCCCATGAGTTGTGGCCTTCCTTCTCCAAGACACCCTTCCCTTGTATTAACATGCACTAAACACCTGTTGTCAATCTATTCTCTGAAGAAATTCACAGTCTTGCAGACAAGACAGCCCATTCAAGTTTTACAATCCAGTGCCACAAGTGGTATACGAGGGGGATATATAAGATGCAGTGGAAACAGAAAGGACCAACAGATGTTGCAAAAGGAATAGAGGAAACCAAATGAAGAATGCTACCATTTAATGAGAGAAAGGCTGATGGGAGATGATGAAGACGGTGAATCGTATGGTTTTGTTGGGATTTCAGGTGGTGGTTGGTTGGGTTTGCAGCTCAGGCGAAGGTCTTAAATGGATAGCTCTGAAAGTTACTGGCATGAATGAGAATCAGAGTGCTGGAAAGGTATGCAGAATAACTATCAGTTTTTCCTGTCAAAGCCTTTGCCCCCATCCCACCTCCAAATCAATAACCATTGTCCCTTCCTTAAAGGGACGATCATGGCTTCTCCCCCTTGCACTGGGCCTGCCGAGAGGGCCGTTCTGCTGTGGTTGAGATGCTGATCATGCGGGGGGCACGAATCAATGTGATGAACCGTGGGGATGACACCCCCCTGCACCTGGCAGCCAGTCATGGGCACCGTGATATTGTGCAGAAGGTACTTATGAATGTTCTAACCTACATCTTGTACATGCTTAGAAGTCAGTCATAAGCACCCTAACACTTGTATTCTTCTCCCTCCTTGCATGCCTCAACTCCCGTCTCTCATTTGACTGTGTCTTCTACCTCTTCTACTTGTCCATGGGGACCAGTTGCTGCAGTATAAAGCTGACATCAATGCAGTGAATGAGCATGGGAATGTGCCCCTGCACTATGCCTGTTTTTGGGGCCAAGATCAGGTCGCAGAGGTGAGTACTCAGGCCCCAAGCCCTGAGATGAATGGGAGATTCTAGAACCTTCAACTCATCCTGTGAGTACTGCCAAATGTATGACACTCAGAATTGATACATCTGTATTCATGATTGGATGTGACTGCCAGGGAGGTAACAGGGCCCCTCATCACAACCACCTTTTCATTCCAGGACCTGGTGGCTAATGGGGCCCTTGTCAGCATCTGTAACAAGTATGGAGAGATGCCTGTGGACAAAGCGAAAGCACCCCTGAGAGAGCTCCTCCGAGGTCTGTCTCCTACCCCTAGTTTGCACCCTCTTGTCTTGTCCCCCTGCCCATCTCCTCGCTCCATACTACAACTGAGGCCAAAATTGTTTTTCTTCCCCAGAACGGGCAGAGAAGATGGGCCAGAATCTTAACCGTATTCCATACAAGGACACATTCTGGAAGGGGACCACCCGCACTCGGCCCCGTGAGTCAGCTGTGAGGGGAGGGGTGGTTGAAGGAATAACCTTGAGCTCCTGGGGCTGGGTTAGGGGGAAGCTTTGGTACCTGACCTTCCCACACTCTCAGGAAATGGGACTCTGAACAAACACTCCGGCATTGACTTCAAACAGCTCAACTTCCTGGCGAAGCTCAACGAGAATCACTCTGGAGAGGTGACCCTGCCCTTCTTGCCCCTACCTCCCCAACCCCTTAATTACCTGCTCTTCACCTGTTTTAAGTTTTCCCTCTGGTTAGTGGACAAGAAAGCGGTGGCTTTAGTTAAAGCCTCCTAAACCTTACTTGTCTCTCAGCTATGGAAGGGCCGTTGGCAGGGCAATGACATCGTCGTGAAGGTGCTAAAGGTTCGAGACTGGAGTACAAGGAAGAGCAGGGACTTCAATGAGGAGTGTCCCCGGCTCAGGTGCGGCAAGGCCTAAAAGGGAAGGTTCCAAAGAACCCTGACAAGCACCCAAAGGGAGATCTTTTATGCTGATCTCAGCTAGGGATACTCTCCCTTCTTCCAGGATTTTCTCGCATCCGAATGTGCTCCCAGTGCTAGGTGCCTGTCAGTCTCCACCTGCTCCACACCCCACCCTCATCACACACTGGATGCCATATGGATCCCTGTACAATGTATTACATGAAGGCACCAGTGAGTAGAGGATGCCAAATCTCAAGGGATGGGGGCAGGGTGTGTGAGCCTTTCCAAACTATTTAACTCTTGCCTCCTTAGATTTTGTTGTGGACCAGAGCCAGGCTGTGAAGTTTGCATTGGACATGGCAAGGGGCATGGCCTTCCTACATACCCTAGAGCCGCTCATCCCACGACATGCACTTAACAGCCGTAGTGTAATGGTGAGCTCACACTTCACTCCTGGCCCAAGTCCCCAGAGGCCTTTCCCTATCTAGAATAGGACTTACCTCCTTCCACATATCTATCTTTTCTTCCTCAGATTGATGAGGACATGACTGCCCGAATCAGCATGGCCGATGTCAAGTTCTCCTTCCAATGCCCTGGGCGCATGTATGCACCTGCCTGGGTGGCCCCTGAAGGTGAGTGAGGGCATCATGCTGGGAGATAGAAAAGGTCCAGCTCAGTAGTAATAGAAGGGGGCAGAGACAGGATAGGCAGCTGGAACAGATTAAGTCCTGTTCCTCCAGCTCTGCAGAAGAAGCCTGAAGATACAAACAGACGCTCAGCAGACATGTGGAGTTTTGCAGTGCTTCTGTGGGAACTGGTGACACGGGAGGTACCCTTTGCTGACCTCTCCAACATGGAGATTGGAATGAAGGTGAGAGCATAACTGTATGCACTGGTGTTGGAGGAATGGTGGTGGTAGTGAAAATAACTATAGCAGGGTTGGGCTCTTCCCATTTTTGTTCGAATATATGGTGATCCTGTCCTGAGGACTAGAGGCCTCTCCCCCACAGGATATTCAAGTCCTGAGACCCATTTTGTTTTTCCCTGTATTCACAGGTGGCACTGGAAGGCCTTCGGCCTACCATCCCACCAGGCATTTCCCCCCATGTGTGTAAGCTCATGAAGATCTGCATGAATGAAGACCCTGCTAAGCGGCCCAAATTTGACATGATTGTGCCCATCCTGGAGAAGATGCAGGACAAGTAGAGCCGGAAAGTCCTTGCCTAAACTCCAGAGGTGTCAGGACACGGTTAGGGGAGTGTGTTTCCCCAAAGCAGCCGGCCTCTGGTTGCCTCCCCTGCCTCTAGTCATGGTACTACCCCAGCCATGGGGCCCATCCCCCTGCCCCCATCCCTACCACTGCAGCCCCCAAAGGGGCTAGGCTCAGAGCTTTGTCACTTGCCACACGGTATCTCCCGGCATGGGAGGGACCAGCCCTGCCTGTCACAATAAAGTTTATTATGAAAACAGGCTGGTGTGGGGACAAGGGGCAGACAAGTACATTTAGGTTGGGTGGCTCAGGTGAAGTAGTGCGGCTTCTTCACATTGATGCCATACTCGCTGAGGGCAGGGGTCAAGTCCTCCATGGTTAGAGTGTACTTGCGGTCCTGAGGGAAGAGGGAAGAGCACCAGCTGAGCAAAGGAATCCCAGATTTCAAACCCAGGTGAGTGACCCTGAGTAGGTCTTTCACCTCCCCTAGGGCTTAGTTTCCCCAAAGGAGTTTCAGGATAAATTAAGCCTCCGATGCTGTGGGAGGTAATTACTGATTCAATGAGCCTCCCCTCACACCTTGCTCTTGCTTCGGGAGCTGCCAGAAGCTGTGCCCTTCATTTTGCAGTGCTGTAGGGCATCGTTGGCAATATCTGAGATGAATTTCTGGGCAGCTAGGGAGATGAGCCGAATTCTAGAGAGAAAAAACTGGTGTGAGAAAGAGACAAGGCAACAAACTCCGTACAAGTACCCAAGCCTCTACCCTGACCAGACTGTACTCACATGCGTGGGTCCGAGGCCTCAAAGCCAGCGCGATTCAGGTAGTAACCAGTCACTGCGTCTGGGATCTGAGAGATCAATGAGACGACGGTCAGCGTTCGCCCTGTGCAGTGCCGGGCTGAGAGGGTGAGGGAAATGGGTGGACAGGCCTGGTTTTCAAGAAGCTCACAGTTTGGGTGGGCAGAGGGGATAAATCAAAGACTAGTAGGGAGGCAAGTACGAAAGGAAGCTGGAAATCCAGGTGGCGTAGCAGAAAGTTGGCCTGACAGCGGGCCAATAGCCTTGTTCAGGCAGGAAGCCCACCGTAGGCGTGTAATCCTCCAGCTGCATCAGGAAGTCCACCAGAGGCGTGCTGGACACCACCGGCTTCACGTCTCCGTTGGCCGCGCTCGGCAGCACGTAAACCCCGTTAGACATGGCCCCCTCTGGGGGCGCCGCGCCGCCCGCCGACACAGGAGCTAGAGGAGAACCAGCAAACTGAGACATGGAGGTGGGGAGTACGGGGCCCCAGCTAGGTCTGCCTCAAACCCTCTGCCCTCACCCACTACTGGGCCCAGCCCTAGGCGCTGCCCTCACCCGGCCCAGTCCTCACCCGCCCCGCGCCGCTCGGCCGGCTCCCCGGCCCGCGCCGCCACGGGTCCCGTGCCCCCTGCCGCAGCTCCAGCCCCAGGTCCCCCTGCCGTCCCCGCGGGGCTGGCCTTATTCTCCCCAGCGGTGCCGGCGGGCAACGCTGCGGGGGCCGAGACCGCGGGCGCCGGGCCCGGGGCCGAGGCGGCGGAGCCCGGCACCGCCTCGGGGTCCGCGCCGGAGCCGCTGCAGCTCATCGGGCCGGTGGGAGAGGCGGCGAACAGAGCCGCTTCCGCTTCCGCTCACGTTACGCACACGCCAGGGGTGACGTCACACGCCCCGCGCCTCGCCCCTCCCACGCCATGTTTGCTGTCTCTTGGGGCTTCAGCTTCTTAGTTGTCAGCCTGCCAGCGAGATGGCGCAGACGGGCCACTTCCCACCCGGCTAGGCCACTTCCCACCCGGTTACTTATTAGGTAGGAACCGTGAATGTCGAGGACGCTCTTCTACGGGTCTGGGACCACTCTTGCCATCTGCCGCTTAAAGACTGCTTTGGGCACCCCTCGACCACGGGTTGTCTGCTAGTCTGCATCGTTCCTAGTTCTCTTATTCTGCCCTTTACGGGTTGGAAAGCAAGCCCCGCTCCCCTCCAGCTGCCCAGAGAAGTGAGGGCAGCAGAAGAGCGCACGGTGCTGCTGTAGATGGGGAGGGAGATATTTCAGCTTGAGTAAAAACCACGTATGCAAAATCACAGCGCGTGAAGGTGGGGTTTTCAACGCAACATTTATTTAATTCCAAATTGCCGAAACTGAACTAGGACCTGGAAATACAAAGTTACATAGGACAAGGTTCAAGTCCTCTAGGCACCAACAGTGTTGGAAAGGGAGGCAAACAGGTAAATAAGCATTTTCATTACTATGTTGGAATTACAATACTAGAGGTAGACCCAGTATGAGGCTCAAGGGAGGAAGGGAACTAACATCTGTTGCCTACTTCTTTGTGGCAGGCACTCTATCAACTTTATTCCAGTTAATTATTCCCTGATAATTGTGAGAGGCAGATACTGATATCCCCACTTAATAGACTAAAGATTCAGGGAGATGAACTTACTTGCCCAAAGCTTTCTCATAGTCTACATCAGAACCCAGAACCAAACAGATTTGGTTTGAAAAAAGCTGCAATTTTTCTGCTCTACCAAAATCAACTAACTTCAGGGAGCCAAAAGGTTCACAGGAGGAGGTGACTTCTGAGCCGAGTCTTAAAAGAATCCTGGAAACCACTCAGGCAAAAGGAGTCAGGGTTCACGTTAAGGGTACAGAATATCTAGAGCAAAAGTGAAAGTGGGGAGGGGGAGGCTAGGAGAGCAAGGAGGGTAAATAAACAATTTGTTACTCAAGAACAAATAGCAAAGAAAGGATCAGGTTTGTGAGTCATAACAAAAAGCTCGAATTTAATCAGTAACCTTTGAAGGATCTTAAGTAAATGACCTCATGGGAGTTGCATCTTACTCTGGGAAAATGGTTTTGTGGATGTGGATGGGCAGGAAATAAGGACACTTTTTGCAAGAGTTTCCGAACAATTCAGAGGGGAGAAAAAATGGCTCTAAGGTAGTGTAATAGCAGTGGAAATGGAGAGAAGTAGAGGAGTTCTAGATATAGTTAGGAAATATAACTGGCAGGACTTGTGGCTTGCTAAAGATATATTTAAGAGGTAAAGGCAGTAGGAGTTATTGATTGACAGTGGTAATGGGGAGGAGGAGGTGAAGGAAATGGGAGTCTAGGATAACACTTAGATTTCTGGCTTGGTTGGAAGAAGCATAGTATCATTTACCAAGAAGGAACACAAGAGAACAGTCTGGAATTGGGAAAGGAGGGAGATGAAGTATTGAGTATTACACAACTTGAATTTGAGGTATCAATCACTGTTGGATATAAAGTCTGATTTTGTGAGATGGTGATAGCTGTGGATACCAGGTGATTGATTTGTTCAAGGGAACATTGGGTAGAATGAGAAGAGCAAAAGACTAAAGATGAAGCAATGAAGTACACCAGCATTCAGTGAGGAAGAGGAGAAAGACAAGGAGGAAGAGAGAGTGAAAGACAAGGCGGAAATGGTCAGAAAAGAAGTTAAGCTCTGCAGTCTAAAGAAGGAGAAGTGGACAGCTATGGCAGAGAGTCCATAAAGCAAAGACTGGGAAGTGTGCCCTGGATGAAGCAGCAGGATAACCATTGTTTGTCATTGTCAGGAGAGGAAAGAGTGTTAAAGTGAGAGCCTAGGTCTCATTGCAGTGAACTGAGAGAACATGAAGTGAAAGTGTACACAGAGAGCACAGACAACCATTTGAAAAAGCTTGGTTGAAAAGAAAAAGAAGAAACAGGAGGGGTTTTGGGTGGGTTAGGTTATAAGTACTGGTAATAGCATCTGTAAGAGGAACATGAGGCAGGAATAGGGAGACCTGAGTGTGATGGAGCAGGGTAAGGTTGGGAGTCAAGTCAAGCTCAGAGCATTTCAGGGTTAGGGAGATAAACTGTCTGCAGCAGTCAACGATTGATGGTTCAGCAGGGCTTCCAACAGTGCAGAATAAGGGACCAAGCCATCAGCTGTAGGACAGGAGACAGGTCAAGGGTTGATCAATGTCTTCAGCAGAGCTGGGAAGTTGGGTGTTCCCCAGCCTGTCACAGGATCCCAGCCAGGGCCAGAGCAGAAACCCTGACCCTCCACCTCTTCATTCAGACAGGACTCATGGCAGCCACGTGTTACCTAGGGAGAAGGTGGGCATCAGATCTTGGCCTGCTCGTACCAGTACTAACAGACTAAATCCCCTTACCTTGTATTCACATTTCAGGACCCCATCAGAACTGCCCTCAAGTTCATCTTTGCACTCCCCATATTCATGAAAACGTCCACACCCTTCCCTTCCATACTTACATCAAAGAGTCCTGCCCCACGCTGCTTATAGAGCCTTGGGTTGAGAAAGCCAAGAGCGGGGCGGCCGCTGAGGATTCTATGTTCATTTATTAGGGATAGTATCCCACCAAAAACTGGAGTAGAGGCCTGCAAGAGTAAGGGTGAGAGTAGAACCCATGTTCAGAGGGATTGGATTTTGGGGAGGGATGTCTGAAAAGATCAGAGGTCTCTGCAGAGTCAGGAGTTCTGGGTAGAGGGTGAGATTGGTTCCTGAGTGGGGGTTTGGAGCCAGACTGATTCTTACCGAGGTGCCAGATACCCATGGAATGGGCACACTGTTGCTGACCACCCAGTAGCCATCAGAGAGTGCAGCCACATCTGGGTAGGCACGGCCACTGGCATTGAAGTAACTGGATGGTGGTAAGTGAGGACTGGAACTCAGGAACTGGGCTACAGCTTCCTCCTGAAAGGTGTTGTTGAGTGAGTATTGTCTGCTGAACTGAGGATCCCTCCCACCCATCCATCCACACAAATACACATACACACCTGGTATGAAGGCTGTGGGAACACATTGCTGAAGCCACCACCACTGATATAGTCAACGATCTCATTTGTGACTCTGAATGGATTCTGGAAGGACGTGCCTCCCACCGTGGTGACATAGGGGCTGAGAGCAGAAGACAACACTCAGTTTGTAAGGGTCCCCAGGGGACCTCTAAAATGTGTGGAGATGGGTAAGTATGGGCTGGTCTTGCTAGAGGCGCTGGACTCTGGGGGGAAGCATGTACATGGGGAAATTAAGAAGTTTTGTGCCCTCAAGGCATGACCTGAGGTGACGGTGCACAATGTTCTCTACAGCACGTTCACCAAATCTACTGAAATGCTTGGGAACTGAGGAAGAGGATTACTGGGAGCTGCGTTCTACTCCGGAGCCATGGGATCTAGACCTATAGGCAGAAGAACTGAGGGCTGAGCTACAAGAGCACATGGTGGGGTCAAGGCAAAGGTTCCAGATCATGAGGTCATAGATGGAAGACTGGTGGTCACAAGTAAGTGCTGGGCTGGGGTGCTTACCTAGAGGCAGGGAAGCTGGGACGGAACTGGTGTCTTCCAGAGACAGACCAACACCCAGCCCCACTGTCACCTGGGAGAAAGACCAAGTTTAGCACTCAGATTAATTGGTCAGGGCTTGGTATGTGGGTTCAGATGTCAGAGACGAAATTAAAGAGTTAGTTATTACTGCAAGAGGTCAGAGTTTAGAGGTCAGATCAGTGGTCCCTATTGAGTTCAGATTATAAGTGAGAGATCACAAGAGTCCCTGTAGGGTCAGAACTCCTGGGTTGAGGTAGGGTCTAAGTTTAGAGTAGGAGGTCACCTGATGCAAAGAGCAGGGTGAGACCCCGAGCGGCAGCCTTCATGAACTCGGTGTTGACCCTCTGAATGTAGACGCTGCTGAGGGAGTCCTCGTCATCTCCATAGCTCACGGTGTGCACATGTGGCAGGGCTGACTCATTACTGAGCAGCAGGAGCCACTGCAAGAAGGGCTCCTGTGACTCATGCCGGCCTGGATTTGGGAGGTGGGGGAGAGCACAAGGGCAATCATTTGGGAGGTTGTCAGGATCTCCCTCTCATTCATGGGATTCCTTTGAGGGAGTAGTGATCAACACTCCCCACCACCCACCTCCCCACCAACGAGTCCCCTTGGCAGTACCAGGGCTACTGTAGACCCAGGTGGAGATGTTGGCACCAGCACTCATCAGGTACTCCACATCTAGACTGGCCTCGATCCCAGCGCGGCCCCGGCCCTGTTTTCCGACCACACGGGCTACTGACGCTTGGTGTGCAAAGTTCCCACCAAAGAGGCGCATGAACTCAGCCAGGTCTGAGTCATGGAAATACTGCTCCAGAAACTACAAAGGGAGTCAAAGCAGATATCATGGGTCAGAGGATGCAGCTCCAAAGTCAGGGCAGGGGACACTGTTCCAGATCACAGGATAGGGGGTGAGAACCCAGGGGTGGAGTCAGAGAGCAAGTCCTCACCCTGGGGAGGCACCTTGGGTAGGGCGTGAGGCCCCTGGAGCTCTCAGTACAGCTCACCTGGGCACAGGCTTGGCTGTTGTTGGTTGTGCCAGAACCCACGTCTTGTGCTGTCAAGTTGTATCGCTGACGGATCACAGATGGGGTCACCCCAAAGTGCAGGCCAACAGTCCCTGACACCTGTGGCTCAGGGCGTTGCCTCAAGGATGATGTGGGGGGAAAGCGGTGCAGTCCACCCACTGTGGGGAGGAGTCAGCCTTGAGGAGGAGATCTTTTAGACTCCAACCCCCACTTTACCACTGACCCCACCCCAAGCCCCCCATGGCACCTAAACTTTTCCAGCCCCTGGCTGTACCTACTTCAACCCCCACCAGCCCCACTGGGTGTTACCAAAGTCCACATGAGGGGCCAAGGCCTTTGGGAGCTGGTATGGACGTGGGGACCTTATGACATGGATCTCTCCAGGTCCCCCCACATAGCGATGAAACTCAGCCCCAGAGAGCAGCAGTTCTGCCTGTCTGGAGGTCAGAGATCAGAGAACAGAGGTCAGAAAGCATGGACCAGAGCAGAGGAGGCTGCCTAAGCATCATTATTCATTGTCTTCCTATATGTTAGCTCTCACCCACAAGTACCTCCCCCTCACAGGTCTCACTCCCATTGGGGTGACATGTCTCCCTGATGGGATGATTGGTACCCTCCATGAGGCAACCATTCCCTCTCACCGGACACTCAGCCAGCAAGTCAGAAAGTCCTGTGTGGTCACTGAGTGGCAGTTCCGGGCTCCAGCTGCCAAGAGCCATTTTTGGACTGTGCGGAAGGTCAGTGGTGATGGCTGGACCAGTTCAGCCACATCCTCTAGGGTCAGGTATTTTCCTGCAGAGATTCAGTAGAGGATCTTGCCTTCATTCATTGCTTTTCCAAGTTGCCCTTTTTGGACCTCAACCAGGAGACATTGGGACTTCCCAGGGAACCTGGAACAGGGCCTTGAGGGACAGGTGAGAACTTTCTAGCAAAAAGGCAGGCTGTGCAGGTGCAAGCTATATTTGGAGGCCAGGGGATGAGATGGCTAGGGAGACTTGGAATGCCATGGCCAGAAATATGGATTTACCCTAAAGGTCAGAAGTTTGCAAATGCTGCATCAGAGCATGTATTGCCATGATCATAACCAACAAATGGGATTAAGAAATTAAAATTTTCCATTTTATTTACAGTAAAAGTTCTCAAAGCTTTCAGAACCAATTATAGGAAGATACCTAATTTAGTTCCAGTTTTCACACTTGTTGATTTTAAGCTTAACGTGATGGTGAGTTACTATTTTCCTGCACAGCACCAGGAACATAGCTCTGGGGTAAATCTGAGACTGCTCCCTTACAAACACACCTCTACCCCCCCACCCCCACCATGAAGGCCTTCATGCAGGGGAGGGACACTATCCGGCATGACCACTGGAGCAGAACACTGTTTTAGAGCAGAGTAGGAAGCCTAGTAGGGAGTGGGGTGGAGGGAAGAGACAGCAGACCGCTCAGGGGACTGGGCAGCAGTCTGGGTGCAAGAATAAACAAATGAATTGGCAGTAACAAGCAATGGTAAAAAGTGGAAGAGGCTCATTCAGAGCTGAACTGACAGCCTTGGAGTCTGACTAGAGGAGGAAATGGGCATGGGTGTGAGAGTGGATAAGGAATTTGAGTTGATGGGAACCTATCTGTACTGCATACTACTTCCCCATCTGTCTGGTAGCTGGTAAGTAGTAGTAAGTAGTCAGAATCTGAATCCAGATTTGATCACACTGACTGTGCTCTTAATTTTCAGGTTTCTAGCCTGACAAACTCAAGTGGAAAGTTTTTGGGGAAAGAATTTGAGTGCGTTTTGGACAGTTTAGTTCCAGTTCACTTTTTTAAATTCAGAAATTCTTCAATGAGAGTCATTGCTATTTAATTGCCATATATCACCACTTCCCCAGGCACCCAGAGCACGACCCTGATATTATGTGCACCATCCATGCTCGGCCCAGCCCTGGGTCCCTCCAGTTTATCCCACATCCCAGCCCCGGTCCCAATAGGCACCGTAACGAGGAGAGCCGGGATCTGACACAGCCTGCACCAGCTCAGATAATCTTTCCACGTTCTGCTGTCTCAGGGCAAAAGTGAGACTCAGCTCTTCCTCAGAGTCTACACGGCCCAGGGACACCCAGCCGGGAGGCAACCTGCAGGATCAAGAGTCAGGAACATGGTCTTCGTTAGTGTGGGGATGGAAGGTTCAGGATTAGGGGCTGAAGTTTGGGATAGGATCCCAGAGGCAGATATGGCTCATAGGAAGTGAATGATCAGGGACTGAGCCTGGCAACTGGGGATAAGACTTTGCAGTGGATACCAGGAGCTGGTAAGGGGGCGAGGGAGGCTGGGACCAAGACAGTGGGTGCAAAACAGGGCATAGGGAAGGGGACGGTCTGTGCTAAGTCAACTCACGTCCGCTGCTGGTCAGGCTCCGGGTTGTAACTGCATTTGCCAGCGACGAAAAGGGCAAGGAGCCCTAGGAGGCTGCAGAGGTGGCAGGCGGGTTTCAGCAGGAGCTGGACTGCCACTGTGTTCCCACCCTCCAACACATACTCCCTCCAACATGATCCCCTCCTCCCAGGGCCCCCTAATTCTCACCAGGCTCCGAGTCTCATTCTGCCTTTCTGGAGGTCTGCTGTCATGTGACGGATCACATGAGCTCTAATAGTCCACCACCAGGCATCTGCCTAGAAACTAGTGACTGTGCTGGCTCCTCCCTCAAATGGGTGGTGCTGAATGCTGGGGAATGGGTGGGGCTGCCACCAAGATCTTTCCTCCGTGGCCCAATGAGCACTGGGTAATCCCAGGGCTCCCCGCTGCTGCTAGAGTCCAGCCAGCACTCACCACGGGGTAGAGGGCACTGCTGAAGAGAGGGGCTCTGGGGTCCACAGACCCACAGACGAGACTGCTTAGCTATACGGTATCAGGAAAGCCACCCAATCTCTCAGAGCTTAGGCTTCATTTAGAATAGGAAAGCTATTGTATTAAAAGTGCTCTGTCTCATAGGGTTACAGTGAAAATTCCCAGCGATAAAGCAGGCACACTGCTCGGCAGAGAGCCTGATGTGGAAAGGTTCAACAAACACGAGATCTTATTACATGTAGACCCTTAGGCCTAAAGCTGGTCATCCCCAAGATCTCTCCCCATCCAGCCAATCCCTCTCTAGGTCACTGTCACATCTCCCTGGCCTCTAGCCCTTGTTAGAGGGAAAAACCAAGTGCAGAGATGTGATAGTCAGCCTCAGGCTAGGCCTCAGCCTCCAGTGCCATCTCCACCCCAGATGCACCTGTGTGCCTCCTGATATGTCCACAATGTACTGGGTACTTTGCAATCATCCCCCATCCTGACAGCCCACAGAGTACAGTCGGACACTGGATACAAACTGCAGTTTATTAAGGCTCCAGAGTGAGAATTGGCACTTGGTTCTGGGCAGGGGCAGGGCTGTCAGTGGAACCCAAAGAAGCTGGGCCCAAACAGGTTGGAGGGACCTCCCCCCATCTTCCCTACCCCCCAATAAATAAAGTCTCAGCTCCACCTCAAGGTGCTGGCACAGGGCAGGAAGCCCTCACTGAGGAGAACCCAGGGCTGCTGCCTCCTTCATATCTCTCCCCACATTGGACCTGGTCCTGGGTCAGTGCTGAACAGGGCCCGGGGCACTGGTGCTCTGATGGGGCCAGGGTGAGATGTGGGACCTGCCACCACTGGAGTTTAGGATGGGGAGCTGGCCTCCCCCGTGGCTAATCATGGTCCGAGGCTGCCCAGGGCAGGCTCAGATGGGGCCTGCATTGGGGACACTGTGCGCATCCCAGGTCGGGGCCCAGCCTGGGCCACAGCTAGATGTGCAGCTCTGTGTCATCAGGTGGCTCCAGGCCAGACTCTTGGCTGAGTGCTGAGGCTGAGGGGCCCTGGGCCACCCCAAATGGCGAGACAACGGGTGAGCGAGCAGCCAGAGGAGACAGTGAGGGTGAGAAGCTGGGGGACATGGCAGCTGAGGACAGGGAGCCTTCATGGCTGATGGGGGAGCGGTGAGAGGTTGGTGGGAAGATAGCCCGGGTTGCAGCCGTGCTGGCTGGCTTAGGGGGCACAGACTTGGCTCCTGGGTGGGCCACAGCAGTGATGAGGGGTGGTGGGTCAATACGGGGAGCCGGGGGACATGGCCGAGCTTCATCCTTGAGCCGGGCAATCTCTGTGAAGACACTGGCCAGCGGCTGGAACTGAGGGCACCAGCTCAGCAGGTAGTCCCAGTTATAGCTGCCACGGAGCTCCTCCTCACCAGCCACAATGGCTGTCAGCGCACCTGCCACGCATGGCTTGCCATCTGCAGGGAAGCCATAGTCCCCGGTGGGTGCAGGGCTTAGGCCGCAGCCCCCCAGAAAGGCTGTGGCAGTGGCTGGTGGGCCCTCTTCTCGATACAGAGTGGCTCCTGCACCTGGAAGCAGCAGCCCTGTCTTGCGGCCCTTATACCAGGTATCAGGGGCAGGTGGCTCACAGGATGTGTCACTCAGCCCATCTGCATCCTGCTGGATGCCTGAGTCGGGGCCACGGGCAGCCAAGGAAGAAGCCACACTGGCCACACGTGGGAATTCATTGATCATGCGGATCTCGTCATCCTCTGCAGCCTCTGCTGAGCCTCTGCCACTTGAGTGTGAAGGGTCCAGGGAGCCACCACGGGGATAGGGTCCTCCAGCTCCTGGCCCACCATAGCTGGGAAGAGTCTGGTGATAGAGGTGCTCCGAGGGTGGTGGGCTGGGTGGCTCTCGGCCTAGCTTCTGCAGAGAGCCACTGGCCAGGGGCGCCGCCTGTGACATTGGACCAGGTGCTGCCTCAGCCTTGCGGCTACGGGCCCGCACCAGCCCTAGGACCAGGGCTGCTAATGCAAGCACCACCACAACTCCCAGGGAGGCGGCCACAGCCCCCACCAATAGCAGGTTGAGGTCAGGTGCCAGGCCCAGTGCAGTGTGGGTGATATCCACGGTCACAGGCACTGTGGCACTCCGGGAACCAGGCAGAGGCCCCCGTGCCACCACCTCCAGCCTCAGCTCCCGTGGTGCCTCACGTCGTGTCCGGCCTCCACTCCCAGAAGTGCCTGTCCCGCTGCCTGGTGCCCGACTGTCCACTCGAAGGTACAGGGCACCTGTAGTCTGGTTAATACCAAAATAGGGGGAAGAGGTCGCAAGAGAATAGAGCACCAGGCCATCAGCACCTCCATCTTCATCTGTGGCCTGCACATGACCCAAGCTGTAGCCACGCCGGGCACCTTCTGGCACCTGGAAGTGGAAAGCTGGAGCCAGGAATACTGGGTCATACTCATCCTCCCCTGTCACCAGCACTGACACAGTGACCGAAGCTGAGAGATTCCCAGCGTCGGCAGCACCCACCAGCAGCTGGAAGCTTCCTGTGTGCTCATAGTCAAAGGCCACTCGTGCCCGCAGCTCTCCTGTTGAGCTGTTCAGTGCAAATGCCTCACGGCCCTCAGGCCCTGGCCCAGCCTCCAACAGACTGTAGCGGAGCCTTCCGAAAGCCCCAGCATCCCCATCGATCGCGTGCAGAGTGGTCACAAGAGTGCCTGGAGGCTGGTTCTCTGCCAGGCTGGTGCTGAGCAAGCTCAAAGGGAAGACTGGGCCATGGTCATTCACATCCTGGACTTCAATGGTCACTGGTGCCAGAGCGAAGTGTGCCCCAGCAGGGTCGGCAGCCTGCACTACAAGCTGATGTCGAGCCTGGGTTTCACAGTCCAACGGGCGGGCGAGTCGCAAGGCACCTGAACTCTCATCTAGCTCAAAGAGCCCAGAAGGGTCACCTGAGCTGAGCGTGAAACGCACGAGGCCATGAGGACCTGGGTCAGCGTCAGAGGCCTCCACATGCAGCAGTTCGGCTCCAACGGGTGTATCCTCAGGAACTGCCATGCGGTAGGATGCTCGAGTGAAGACAGGTGGGTTGTCATTGACATCCAGCACAGTGACAGTGACGGGCACAGCTGAACTGCGAGGTGGCTGGCCTCGGTCAGCTGCAGCCACGGTTAAGTTGTACTGGGTTAGGCTTTCAAAGTCTAGAGGCTCAAGCAACACCAGGCAGCCCAGTGCCCGGGGACCTAGTCCACCACCTTCCTCAGCCTCAGCCAGCCGGGGTTCCAGCTGGAAAACTCGGCCCCGGTTGCCACTGACGATGCTATAGTCCACGGTGGCATGAGTACGGCTTCTGTCAGCATCTGTGGCCTCCAAGGTGAGCAGGGTGGAACCAGGGGGCAGATCCTCAGTCACAGCCACACGGTAGTGTGGCAATGTGAAGCTAGGAGTGTGGTCGTTCTGGTCTTGCAGCTGCACATGCACCGTGGCTCGTGCTGCCCGGCCTGGCATCCCATGATCTCGTGCTTCCAGCACCACGTCTACCACTTCTGGCCCCTCATGGCCCAAGGCCACTGTTCCCGCTGTTGCGAACAAGGTCCCTGAGATGAGAAGGGAATGGAAAGAAATATGCATTCAGCAGAGACTGTAGGTGAACAGAGGGGTGATCCTTTAGAGCCTAGGAAATGGCCTTGAAAGTCAGACTCCAGGGAACGACCTGTGCTGGGAGTTTACAGAATGATCTCCAGGATTCAGGAAATGGCTTCTAGACATGCAGTCTGGACAGGCCTTAAAACAGACTAAGGAGGGGAAAATTTTCTCCCTGGGTCAGAGATCCAAGAGTTGAGTTCAGGCAAGAAATTCTAGGAATGAGGTCAAAATATAGCCCATCACAGTCAAAGATGAGGGGTCAGATTCCAGGAAGGACGTACCATTGTTGGGGTCAACACTGAAGCCCTCAGCGGGGGAAGCCAGGTGGTAGGAAATGTGACCATTGGCACCTGAATCCCGGTCAGTGGCAGAGACGGAGAGAATGGCACTGCCTGGGGGTGTGTGTTCAAGCAGTGTCACCTGAGGGGTGAGGACAAGTGTTTATGGCCAAGCTTCCCAGCTGCCCTACTGTCCACTCAGCCTATGTTCTGGAGCCTGATCCCATGAGCCCTGCTTGGCATCCATGCCAGCTTGAAGCCCATAATCAGTATTCAAACTGCCCACCTTTCTCCATTTCTGGGCAAGGATGAAGTACCTAGACACAGTTCCTAGGATGTGGAAGGCTGGTTTGAGATGGGACCCTCCTATCCCCAGAGCTCCATCCTCAGGTCACTTCCAACATCCAGCTCCCCCCTCCCCCTACTCAGACACTTCTAGCCATGTCACTTCCTTCCAACATGAACAACACTGGGCCCAGATGTGGGGACATCTGGGGTCATCAATACCTGGTAGAGGCTCTGTGAGAAGGCAGGTGCATTGTCATTGACATCCTCCACAAACACTGTGAGGTTAGCATGGCCCTCATGAGGCCCGTCATGTGCCAGCAGTTGCAGGTGGTAGCGGTCACGTTGCTCAAAGTCCAGGGGGCCCGTGAGTGAGAGGCGGCCTCCATAGCGACCTATGCTGAAGGGATCCTGGGGTCCAGATGGGCTCAGCACATACCATAGCACCGGTCCTGAGTCCACATCATTCCCTGTTACCTGTGCAATCTCTGAGCCCAAAAGCGTATCTGTAATACATAGGGCATGTGTGTCTGGCATGGTCCCAGACACCCCTGGAGCCCCAGAGTAGGGTATAGTGCCGCCCTACCACCCTTTGTACCTCTCACTTTACTCAGCCCTCACCTTCTGACACTCGGAGCTCCCAGGGCTGGGGGATGGTGGGGCGATTATCATTGGTGTCGATGACCATCACCGTCAGGGTAGCTGAGCCCACCAGGGCTGGGCTTCCTCTGTCTGTGGCCATCAGTACCAACCTGGACACAGAGCACAATCAAGAGTGGGGCCTGGGGATAAGGGAGAACCCTGGGCAGGGCTAGGAAGACTCCCGACAGGCTGGAGGTCTGGGGGACTCAGAACGTGGCCTAGGAATTGAGGGGGGATTCAGGGCAGGCTTGAAACTGGATGGACCCAGGATGGGGTGTTGGAGTCTACAGAGCCAGGCTTTACCGTGTTTCAGCCCAGATCTCACGGTCCAGGATGGCTGTGGTAGTAATAGTGCCCGTGGCTGGGTCTACATGGAACAATCCCCGTGCTGGCTGGGATGCGGCCAGACTATAAGAGATCTGTCCACTGGGCCCTTGGTCCAGGTCATCTGCCTCCACCTGGTGGGAGGAGGAGGCTGCTG
Source organism: Paguma larvata (assembly GCA_030068075.1). NCBI lineage: Eukaryota > Metazoa > Chordata > Mammalia > Carnivora > Viverridae > Paguma > Paguma larvata. The sequence goes on from CM057831.1 coordinate 61,063,158, forward strand.
GCACTGAGCTGGCCACAGACAAGTCTGGCCAACCCTGCCCCCCATCCTCCCATCACACCCCACACCTGCAGCAGGGGTCCCTCCAAAGGTCTGGACTCAGGCAGGAAGGCCACATAGTGGGGCTGCAGGAAGCGGGGAGCATTGTCATTGGTGTCTTGCAGGGTTAGGGTCAGCACGGAGAAGGCAAAGGCTCCCCCACTCTCTGCCTGCAGCACCAGCCGCAGTCGTGGGCTTGCCTCGAAGTCCAGCCCCTCTGCCGAGCGAACTGTGATGGCTCCTGGGGGGAGGCAGAAAGCATCGTGGATAGCCCTTACCTGCCCTGGAGCCTGCCTCACTGAGGCCCTTCCTCAAGGGCAGCCCCTCCACAACCAGAGCCTTCTTGGGCCCAGAGAGGAGCTTCCCCAGGAGCCTGTTCCCTCACAGAGCTCCTGCTCCAGCCCCTTACCTGTACTAGGCTGGATGGAGAAAGTCCCTCTCTCATTCCCACTCAGAATGCTGTAGGTGATTGGTCCATTTGAGCCCCCTGCATGGACAGCCTTGGGGGAGACAATGGGAGTCCCTGCAGAGAGGACGGTATTGGTTGCACAGTGAGCGCCAGACTAAGGGAATTTAGGAGACATTTTTAGTAAGTAACCCCAGCTTATCCAGGGATACAAAGCTGGGAGACATTGTTGGGGACCCACCTGGGGGTGCATTCTCACGGAGCATGGCTTCACTACTAGCCCGAGGAAAGCGAGGTCCACGCTCAGACTCCCCCTGCAGCCCAACAATGACCACACCAGTGGCAGAGCGAGCTGGACGGCCAAGGTCAGTGGCCACGATGAAGAGGACACGATCCCGGGGACCCAGGGCTACAGGGGAGCGGGCCACACGTATTTCACCGGTGTAAGAGTCCACAGTGGTGCCAGGCGGTGGTGTGCCTGCCAGCCGGTATAGGATGGAGGCATTAGCACCAGCGTCACGGTCTTCAGCTCGCAGAGTGGCCAGAGGCAGGGTTGGGGTGCTGAGGCTGGGGCCTGGGCGGGGCAGGCGCAGCCTTAGGGGACTGGTAGGGAAGGTGGGTGCATGGTCATTGACATCACGCACTGTGATAGTGACAGGTACCGTGGTGCTCAGGGGCCCAGCTGCTGCACCATCCACTGCGCTCACAGAAAAGGCATAGCTGGGACACTGCTCTCTGTCTAGAGCTGTGGCTGTGCGCAATTCCCCAGAGCTGGGCTCCAGCAGGAAGGCGCCTGCTGCACCTGCACCCAGGTAGTAGGTCACACGGCCATTGGCCCCAGCATCAGGGTCATGAGCCTGTAGCTGCAGCAACAGAGTCCCTGCAGGTGCATCCTCAGACACCTCCACAGAGTAGGCAGGCACAGGGAAGGCTGGAGCATGATCATTGGCATCTAGCACTGTCACTGTCACAAGCAGAGTGGCACTGAGAGCTGGCTGGCCTCCATCCCGGGCCTCTATCTGCAGCTGGAATGCTGGCTCCACTTCTCGGTCTAGTGGCCTCATGGTGCCAAACTCCCCAGAAGCTAGGTCTAGGACGAAGGCTCCTGATGGGTCCCCATCTGCAGGGAAGTACATGTACATATAAACATGTGTGAGCCCATGGGAATGGGGGTGATGTACAGGCAACAGCAAATGGGACAAAGTGGTAGGGAGAGAAACTGGGAGAAAGGCAGAGAAGAGAACCACAGAAGATAAAGGAAGATACACTAATGCAACTGTTCTCAGAGTGTGGTCTGGAGACTCCTTCCAGGGAATATATAAGATCAAAACTAGTTTCATAGCAATACTAAGACATTATATGCCTTTTTAATTCTTAGTATTTCACAATTGTACAATGGAATCCAGATACTACATTACATGTGATGACATCACTTGGATAGTTAACAGAATGTGTGCTCATGAATTCTTATGTCTCTGGAATATAGGCAAAAAGTTTAGAACATAACGTGTGATTTCAGAGACTCATTCAGTTTTTGCTGGCTTACCTTTAGTTACACCTGCTATAATTTTGTAATCTTATTGCTGTCCAGCAAGTTATTTGAACCCCTAATATTTCTTTGTGCCTATGCAGAAATATGCAAGCAGTACTTCACTGGCTTGTTTTACAATAGCATTTTAAAATTTTTCTCAAAAAAAAAAAATGGGGTACCTGGGTGGCTCAGTCAGTTAAGCATCCAACTCTTGATTTTGGCTCAGGTCATGATCTCACAGTTCATGAGTTCAAGCCCCACATCAGCCTCTGCACTAAGAGTGCAGAGTCTGCTTGGGATTCTGTCTCTCCCTCTCTCTCTGCCCCTCCCCTGCTCTCTCTGTCTCAAAATAAATAAACTTTAAAAAATAATAAAAATATAAAATTGTTCTCAGCTTTTATGTCTAATATAATAAGTACTTATGTAATGTGTTTATTATAAACTTGGCATATATATATCACATTATTGTATCAATAAATGTTGATATCACATAAATAAAAACTCTTTAGAGTTCTCAAAAAATAAGAATATTAAGGGTTACTGAGAGCATAAAGTTTGAGAACAAGTGCTCTACAGAGACAAGAAAAAAAAAGAAACAGGAAGATAAAGACAGAGACACAGAGGGAGATAAAGAGCTGAAGAGGCATAGAAAGACACTCAGAAACACATATATATGTGAATGAAAAAGCAGGAGACAAAGAGAAGGGAAAGGAAACCCAGACACACTATGGCAACAACAAGTCAACAAGGAGTAGAACTGGACAAGTGGGTGCTGGGTGAGTGGGTGTGGGACAGTTCTCACCCAGGATTCGGTACTGCAGCTGCCCATTGGCTCCCACATCTGGGTCAGAGGCCCGCAGCACGGTAAGGGTCTGGGGATCCTGGCCCTCAGGCACCTCCAGGGAGAGGTGGGCACTCCCAAAGGTTGGGGCATGGTCATTCTCATCCTCCACGGTCACTCGCACTGTGACATGGGTTAAAAGCGGGGGCGAGCCCCTGTCCCGGGCATACACTGTGGGGAAGCAAAATCAATGAGATCTAGCCTGCTCCCATCCCGTGGGGAAACCCATACCACACAGGGTTCACACATGTTCACCAGGTGCACATATGAACCAGAAAATGTCCATCTCTCTGCACTCCAAAAGCACATGGGTGCCTACATGTGCACATGCACATATAAATACACAAGTCAGAAGATGTTTTATTCCTTCCCATCTCCCACACTTAGTGCATGCAAGATGTATCTTGGATTAGTGGTAGTGTGACAGAAAAGGCACTGAGATATCAAAAATGTGGGTCATGTTCCAGCTCTACCACTTCCAAGCTGTGTTAGCTTGCACAAGTCACCTAACCTCTCTGGTACAATCGATAGGTTTCTCTGTTAAATGTCCACAGTATAATCTGAGGGAATCCTAAAGAGCACAGCTGTGACATGTATCTGAGACTTTGTGTGATGACAACGGTGACAGCCTAGAAGTCAGTTCACCTTGTAATCTGCCCCAAAATGATCCCAAATATAACAAGCTGTGCCATAATACGTGGAGGCTTCTAGAAGATAGTTTGGTGCTTCTGCCCATGTAACACTGGCTGTTTATAACACCTCAAGCTTTTAACAGGTCAGTATGTACCTGTTAAGTTGATTTCCTCCTGTTCCTCCCGGTCCAGGGCCCGAAGAGTTGTGAGAACTCCAGTGTCTGGGTCCAAGGAGAAGTTTTCACCAGAGATGCCTCCGTAAGTCACTTGCCCATTGGCCCCTGAGGAAGGGTAGCAAGAAGGGAGGTCAGCGGGTAAATATACCCTTTCCTGCCCAATGTACTTCTCTCCACTCATTCCCTCAGGTCTTACCCAGGTCTGGGTCAGTTGCCCGTAACGTGAGCAGAGAAGTGCCAGGCGGGCTGTTCTCACGCAAGAGGACGCTGTACTCCTGCTGCTGGAAAGCGGGTGCCTCGTCGTTGACGTCAGCGACACTGACAGTCAGGAGCTGCGTGGCCGAACGTGGAGGGGAGCCGTGGTCGGAGGCCACCACCGTCAGTACGTGCTCAGCTCGCTGTTCGCGGTCCAGGGACCGCACCACCGACAGCGCTCCTAGGTGTGCCGGTAGGGCAGGTTGGAAGCAAACCTCAACACTCCCTCCATATCAGCACCCTCCCTTTCCCCGACCTCTGCGCCCAACTCACCGGTGCTGGAGTGTAGCCGGAAGTAGCCGTCCCCACCAGCTGCCAGGCGGTAGGACACCCGTGCGGCCTCCCCCAGGTCCGGGTCCCGCGCTACCACGTGCAGCGCCGCTGGTCCGGGAGGCTGATCCTCGGGGATGCGCACACGTGAGGGGGAGGCGAACACCGGCGCATTGTCATTCTCATCCGTGACAAAGACGCGCGCAGAAACGCGAGCTGCGCGGCGGCGGCTGGCGTTGGTGGGCCGATCGGTGGCTTCCACGAGCAGCAGCAGGGCAGGTGTGGTCTCCCGGTCCAGGCCTCGGGGTGCGCTGAGCGCCCCGGTGCGTGCGTCCAAGCGCAGCGCAGGCACTGGCGGCTCCTGGCGCAGCAGGCGGTAGCGCACATCGCTGTTGGGGCCTGGGCCGTCGGCGTCCGACGCGCGAAAGGTGTACAGCGCCGCGCCAGGCTCCGGGTTCTCCGGCAACGCCAGCGCAAGCGGGTCGCGTGCAAAGACCGGCGCGTGCTCGTTCTCGTCCTGCACGCGCACCTGCACGCGCAGCAGCCGCGCGCCCGCGCCTCCCGGGCCCTCGGCGCGCACAGTGAGAGCGCGCCACGCCGGGCCCGCCTCGAAATCCAGAGACCCGGCCAAGTACAAGCGCCCTGAGGCTGCGTCCAGCACGAAGGTGCCCTCCGGGTCGGCGCCGCCCACCAGAGTGTAGGTGAGTGCGCCCACCCCCGCCAGCTCTGGCGACGCCACGGAGCCCAACAGGGAGCCGGGCTGCAACCCCTCCGCTGCTGTCACCGTCAGCACGACGGGCACCGGAGCCGCCGGGTCTGGCTCTGAGGGATCCGGTGGGGGCTCAGCCGAGCGAACTGATGGAAGCACCTGTTGTGGACCGAGGAGTAAGGTCAGAATAAAGGGGAGCCGTGTAAAGGGGTCTGGGCTGGCCTGGTGGGTAGCTCGTAGGCCAGTCTGAGTAGCCTGACTAGAGGGAGCCCATAGCGGTGGCCAAGGAGAAGTGGACATATTTAAGGAAGGGCAGCCATACTTGCACCAGCAGCTGGAGGCTGGAGCTCCGAGGGGGGCTGCCTTGGTCGTGAGCGCTCAAAGTCAGCACATAGTGCGGCCGCTCTGCTCGAATCAGGGATGCAGCAGTGAGCAGCTCCCCCGAGTGAGGGTGCAGAGAGAAGAGCTCTGAGCCAGGACCTGGGGCAGGTAGAAGAAGGGTGAGGGCATGAGTCCCAGAGCTGGGCAGATCATGCCATCACCCACCAACTCCCTTCTCTCCACGTCTCCCCCCACCCCATACCAGTTAGTGTGTACAGGATGGTGCCATTCTCCCCCTCATCTGGATCCTTGGCCTGGAGAGTTGTCACTAGTGTTCCTGGAGGCACTCGATCCGGTACCTGTGGGGACACACAGTTCACCTACAGCTGCGTCCTTCCTCATGTTCTTGAGACATCTCAGGGCCAAGTTCCCCTCATCTGAGTGCAGGCAGAGCCCCTTTTTTGCTCTCACACCTGTTCCAAGAGTCAGTCTCTCTGACCTACACCTACAGCTCTGTGGGGAGACCCCTCCCCCAATTGCCTCTCCCACTTCTTCAGGGTAGGGTCCTGCCACTTCACATACCTGTATAGGGAGGCCCCCTCCAGCAGCCCCTGAAGCCTGCAGGAAGGTGGGGCTGTTGTCGTTGAGGTCAAGCACTGCGATGTGCACGGTGCCTGTGGTACTACGGGGTGGGTTCCCCCCATCCTGCACCTGCACCAGGAGCTGGTAGCTGCTCTGCCGCTCTCGGTCCAGGGTTTGGAGTGTGGTCATTTCTCCTGGGAGTGCAGGATAGGGATCATGTATGGGCATAGCCTGGGGCCTGCAGCTGAGAAACTGGGGTTTAGGGAGTGTGGGAGGGAATGCCAGGGTGAAAGTCCAGGCTGAGTCCTGGTTCTCATGGCGGGGGTCTGGGGATTCTGTCTGGGTATTCACCAGTCTGAGGATGAGGCTATGAGATCTCAGAATTTGGGCCCCAGTGCTCACCAGTCTGGGGGTGGATGCGGAAGGCCTTGCTGTCTTCTGACAGCTGTCGCAGACTGTAGGTCAGACGTCCGTTGGGTCCTGAGTCTCGGTCAGTGGCAAAGACCCGGCCCACGCTGGTCCCTGGGGGCTGGTTCTCAGCCACAGCCAGGAAGGTGGGATCCTCAGACAAGCGGGGACTGTGGTCATTCTGGTTGAGGATGCTGACCCTCACGGTGGCTGTGCCTGTCTGCTGCCCCAACTCAGCTTTGGACCCAGACACCGCCATTACCTTCAGTGTGTACAACTCCTGGGCCTCGCGGTCCAGTGCTGCTCGCACCCATAGCCAACCACTCTGTGGTTCCAGGCCAAAGGGGCTACTAGGCCCATCTGCGGCAAGGTGGTAGGTGATGGGGCCCCCATCTGGTGCTTGAGCTTGCACTTGCAGGACCTGAGTTCCAGGGGTGGTTCCTGAGGGCAGGTCCACACGGTAGGTGGGGCTGTCAAAATGAGGAGCCAGCCCACGGGTCCCGGAGTCCTGTACTACCACCCGTAGTCGGAAGTGGCTGGTGCGGGGTGGGGAGCCTCCATCCCGGGCCTCCAGCTCCAGCTCATGGGCTGGCCCCCCTGGGGGCCCCAGAGGTCTCATAAGCCGTACATGGCCTGTGGTGGGATCCACAGTGAAGGCCCCACCACCTCCAGCAAGTAGGGTAAAGGTGACTCGACCGTTAACGCCTGCATCAGGGTCCAGAGCCCGAAGTGTATAGATGGGGGTCCCTGGGGCAGTGCTTGGTGGCAGCAACACTGTATCTTCAGGTGCAGGGAAGGCAGGGGAGTTGTCATTCACATCATCCAGCAGCACACGCACCCGAGCCACAGCAAAAGCCGGGGGCACTCCACTGCCTGCCCGCACCTCCAGCTCCAGCACTGGTCCTAGCAGCTCCCGGTCCAGAGGGCGAAGTGTTTGTAACAGTCCCGAGGCCCCATCTAAAGAGAAGAGTCCTCGGGGATCCCCACCTGATAAGGCAAGGGTCACAGACCCCAAGCGACCTAAGGGGACAAGAGAGGAGTCAGGAAAGAGATGGGAGGCACCTAGTGAGTTGGAGCCCAGACTGATCCCAAGGAGGGAGTCCATGCCTGTGTCTTTCAAACTGTTAGGGGGACATTCATGTGCCTGGGGATGAAGCAGACAGCCTATACTGTGCCCAGGGAGATGTTGGGGTTGGAACCTGTGTGTTTTATGCTGGGGCTATCTATGGTATGATACTCTAGGGTGCTTTGAGATGGGTTATGTTGGGGTGCTTGGGTATAGCACCAAGTGGGTATAATGATAAATGATACCTGGTGGGTTGTGTGCCTGGACTATGCCGACACTGGTGCCTGGCGCCATGTCCTCTGGCACAGAAAAGACATACTGTAGTTGCTCAAATACAGGTGGTACAGGGGTTCCAGGCACAATGCTGATGTTGACTCGGGCAGTGGGTTCTGCCTGCAGGCCACCTCCATCCTGAGCCCCAATCTCCAGCTGCACCACAGAGTTGGCCCGTCTGGCCAAGGGCCAGGCTACTGTCAACAGCCCTGGGAGAAGGGATAGAAGCACTGATGTATAAGGAAACAGAATAGAGGTAGAAAGGTTATGGGAAGGGGGGGCAATACTTCATGTAAGCAGGTGGGGAGAGGGGTCTGGGGGCAAGCCCTGGGAATGAGGATCCTCACCTGAGTGCTCGTCCAAGGCAAAGAGTGGGGGGTTATTGCCAGTCAGGATGTGGTAGGAGAGTCGCCCATGGGGCCCCTGATCAGGGTCATGGGCACGCACCCTCAGCACAGCTGTGCCTGGTGTACTCTGGGCACTCAGACTGGCAGCATACTCCCGTGGATAAAACTGAGGTGGGTTGTCATTTTCGTCTGATACAAACACCTTCACATATACCATGGACTTGAGGCCTCCCTAGGGAAACATGCAGCCATAAGTCAGGTGGGCCTTATCTGGCTCTGGTGAATGCCCTTTTCCAACACCCCAGCCTTCCCACAGTCTGCCCACTCACCCCATCCACAGCTGTCACCGTGAAGTCGAAGCTCGAGGGCCCCTGGTCTCGGTCCAGGGTCCGGGTTGTGCACACATCACCACTCTGGGCATCAATGCGGAACGGGGGAGACCCTGAGGCCCCAAGTCCAGCGCCCAAGGAATAGGAGAGGAGGCCAAATGGGCCACTGTCTGCATCTGTGGCTGTCACCTGGGGAGAGGCTGGGGTGAGTGATATCCCATCCTTTTGACCAGAAGAGCCAGAGCTAAGTGGCAATTAGAAGGAGAAGGCCCTGGGCCAGCTGGGAGCCAGGGTCTCTGGATGGTGGACACATAGAGGGGACCGATAGGACATGGGCCAAAACCCAACCACAGCTCAGACCTCACCACCTGATTTAGGTTCCTGTGAGCCTCTGATCACAATATTTTTGTCAGCCAGTCAATACATAGCCTTGTTTTATGTGTGTTTCTGTTTAAAGACACCTTATGTGATATATACTGTTGATTCATTAACACTGAATTCATGGCCAATGGCACTATAAATCATATCTGAACGAAGCTTATCTAACATACAAATTTTCTTCATAAGGCACATCACAGCCCTCCTGTGCTTAGGAACACCAGACAGCACTTCAGCACTACACTTGGGGACCATTTTAAACAGCAAAATCACCAAAGAGGACAAAAATGCAAAAAATGTGGCACTAAACAGACCGCGAAAAGGACCCTTGTTTACAGTATGAGCTGAAACATGAAGGCCGAGCGTTGCTCGGAATGTGCACGTCAGGCCACTTGAATTTTTCATCGTTCTGCACATGTCCAGGAATGAGTGCAAAAGCTCCATGAGTATTGTTCTTGGGGTTACCAATAAATTTTCGAGAGTCTGCAAATTCACAAATGCAGAATCTGCAAACTATGAGGACTAACTGTACTGACAAAGGAGAGTGCTTGGGCTGTGACTGCAAGTTCCAGGTGGGTCACAGGGAGTTAATAACCATCACCAAGTCTCATAATCACTCTGAGCAGAGAACTAGCTAACCAATGCACCTACTGGGACTGATGTTCTAGCCCTGCGTTTTCTGGAGATTGGCCATTCCAGAGCAGGGTCTGACTGATACTGGGATCTAATCACTGGAGTGATCGGGGTCTGCTCTGTGGATTTATGGATGTGGCTCATGCACCTATGGCAACCCTAGCCTCTCAAGCCAAACTCATTGGAAGTGAGAGAGGGAGAATTACAAGTCCATGGGACATCAAGGTCATTATGTCCAGAGGGCTCCACAAAACCAAGAAGTAGGAGAAGGCTTTCCTGGTCAATTCTTGGGCATCCCCTAGACTGGCTCAGGAAAAGTTAAACCATTGGACACCAAGGTCAGGAGCCTCTGCACATTTCAGAAGCAGAGCAGCAGGAGACACCATTCCAAAAGCTTCTGAGCCTAGGACAGGGCCAGGCACACAGTAGGTACTCTCTATGTATTTGTTGAATGAGTAAATGGATATTCTGATTGCCCTTACAACAAAAACTTCCTTCAAACTAAGTTTTATACATTGGGTGCACGTTAGACCCCCAACAGTGTGTTAGCTGGTGTTGACTGCTGTAGCCTGTGACAAAGTACTCTCTGTATATATAAAGGTCTTAGGGTTATGATATGCTGTAAGAGGAAGCTGGAGAGTTCCCTTCTCATAGCCAGAAAATGTTCCTCAGAGAGGAGGCTAGCCAAGGACTTCTGATTGTTGCCCAGGCCCTTAACAGAAGTGATTTGTGATATTGTTTACCCTCCGGAGAGACACTAAGACCCTGCCATGGCTGAACCCTGGAAACAGCTCCTGCTCTAACTCTTTACTGTGGCTATGGGCCCAGATATCCCAGGAGACAAACATCCCTCTGCATCAATCCAGGCGGGCTGCAGCACAGCTGCTGCACCATCTCCAGAAGCTGTTAAAGACCTTTGCCCTCTGACTCCCTGCAGGAAGAAAGCAATAAATAGTGGTCAGGGGAAGTTGTCAGGAAGTGACCCCAAAAGGCACAGAGGCCACTGACTGGAAATGACCAAGGCAGAAGTGAATTTCCCGGCCTGTGCAGCTCCTGCTCAGAGGCTCCACCGCAAATGCGCAGTTCTCTTTTCAGCAGGCGCTCAGCCCTGCCTCCCAGCCCAACCTTGGTCAGACACCTCTCCCACTCAGCTCTCTCCTTTCATTTCCACCCACCCCAAGCTCTCATCAAATGCACTATTTCAAGGAGGAAGTAAACACCCTTATCTGTGAATTTTCTAAAGTTCCTACTAGACCACAAACTTACTTACTCACCCCACCCTCACCTCCTTCCCAGGTGTCTCTCACTTCTCCTCCTGCTGCTCTCTCCCCCCCCTCCCCCCCCGCCCCCTCCACTCCCCCCCCCCCCCCCCGCCACAGACCCCTCTGCCTCTCCTTTCCCTGACTGTTCTCACACACTGTTGCTCCCTGGGATCTCTCCCTGGCCTTCTCGCTCGACATGTTCCCTCAGGACCTTCTCTTCTACTTCCGTGGCTTTGACCATCATCTGCACTTTGACCTGGACCACTTCTCTGAGCTCCAAACTTGCACATCCAGATGCCTGCTCAACATCTCCACTTGGATGTCCCACAGGGACCTTAAATCCAACCTGTCCAAAACTAAACTCATGATCATTCCAACCCCTCTCTAATGACTCTTCCATCCAGACAGTTGCTCAAGCCAGAAATCTGTTCTTCCCTTTTCCTCTCCTGGTATATCAATCAACTAGGGACTAAGTAAATCCTTATTATCTCTCCCATTTGTCTATTCCTCTCCATCACCATGATTACTGTCCTGATTTGGGCCTGAGTCATCTCTCCCCTGGACTGTTGTGATTCCCTTCTCATAGGTGTCTGACGCTCCAATCCATCTTCTATGCCAGGACTTCTCATCCTTGGCACAACTGACATTTTGGACCAGATAATCCTTTGTTGTGGTGCCACCCTGTGCATTATAGGATGTTTGACAGCATCCCTGGCCTTTATGCACTAGATGCCAGTAGCATCCCACCACTTGTGACATTCATGTGTCAGAATGAGATGTCTCTAGACATTGCCTGACGTTCCCTCCAGAGGGCAAAATCACTCCCAGTTGTGAACCACTGCTCTATACTGACTACCAAAAGCATCTTTTGAGAAAGCAAATATGATCATATTACCCTTCCACTTGAAAATCTTCAATATTCTCTGAAGAAAACTGCTCAAACCCTTTGGCTTGGATTGACTCCTCACTATCTGGCTTACTTGCACAGTCTCCCTCCCAGTCTCTCATTCCACACCTTAAACTCCAGAGACACTGAGCCACTCGTAGGCCCCTGAACAAATCAGACTTTCCCAATGCTCTGTACATGTGACTTGTGCCTGGACCACCACCCTACACTCCCAGGTCTGGTTCGCTCACCAACTTCTGCTAATCCTGTAAGTCTCGGCTTAAGGCTCACCTCTTTTGGGATGCATTCGTATTGCCTGTCTGTACCTCACATAAGACCCCATCATGGAAGTTTTCTTATTGCAGTACTTCTTTGCACATGAATCTCAGCTCTAGACTATAAACTCCATGAAGCAGGGGGTGGGAGAATGACTCATTCATGACTCTATTCTGTGTCCCTAACGCAATGACTTGCACATGGTAAATGTTTGATAAATGTGTATTGAGTGAATTGAATATTAAGACTTTTTGTAACAGGTATGAATACCCAGTGGTCATTTTTACTCCCACCTCCCTATAGTTACAAAAGGTAAAAACTCCAGGAAACCCCCTGGAGAGTTACCCTCCAGGCTTCAGGCACTAATGAGAAGGAAAAAGTTTGGAAGCCATCGCCCACTGGTCCTAGGCCAAGAGGGAGAGTAAACACATGGGAGAGTGGGTGGGAGCTGGATAGCAGCAGGCAGGCAAATACCCAAAGTCTGGCCAGAGGCAAGGCATCAGCTGGATCCAGGCACTGGCCTGAAGTCTAGGCCCTGAGAAGATGCACTAGGGCCTGGTGGACTTCTGAGATGTAAAGACTTCAAGCACTAGTCTCCTAAGAGGCCTCACTACCTCCTGTTTCCTCTCTTGCATTTTTAAAACAAAGTCAAAGCTTGTAATCTGGTCGCTGTCTACTATTTTGTCTCGTCTCTCTGCAACTCATATCAGCACAGTTGAGGCCAACCTGAACAGTGCAGTCACCTGAACACGTCACTGTGTTCTGCAGCTCTCTCTGTAAGCCTGGAATCGGCATCCACATACTCTATATAATCCATTCGGCATTATACAAATGTACATTATATGTTTGTCCAAATCTATACAATGCACAACACCAGGAGTGAACCCTAATGGAAACTATTTTTGGGGATCTGGGTGATAGTGTGTCAATGTAGGTTCATCAGTTATAACAGATGAACTACTCTGGTGGGGGAGTATACCTGAATGGGGACAGAGGGTATGTGGGAAATCTTTGCCCTCAACTCAATTTTGCTGCTGTGAATGTAAAATTGCTCCAAAGATGTAGCCTTTGAAAAACAAAAACAATGGGGCCTGGGTGGCTCAGTTGGTTAAGTGTCTACTCTTGGTTTCAGCTCAGGTCATGATCTCATGGTACGTGGGTTCAAGCCCCCTGTCGGGCTCTGCACTGATAATGCACGGGGCCTATTTGGGATTCTCTCTTTTTCTCTCTGTCTCTCTCTACTCCTTCCCTGATCTCTCTCTCTCTCCCTCTCTCTCAAAACAAATAAATAAATATTAAAAAAAAAAAAAAAGAAAAAGAAAAGAAAAAAAGAAACAATATGATCACACCCTCTTCTGGCTCGAAGTTCAGTGACCTCCTTTGCCTTCCAAGTCCTAACCCCTCACAGCTTGGTGTCCAAAGACTTCTGCAGTCTAGCCTCGGCCTGCCTCTTTAGTTTCATGCCCCCTCCATCTCCTCGAGGCCTGACTCACAGGCACTCTGTGGCTCCCAGAGTCTGTCAGGGCTCCCACCTCCTCCACTGAGAGGTCTTCCTGCTCTGGACGTTGGGATTTCACTAATAGTTCTTGTTATCTCGTGCCCGAGCCCAAATGTCTCATCAAGGCTCAGCCCCGGGGAGAGGGATGGGGGTTTCTTCCAGCAGAGCCCAGCACTGGACGAGGGCTCCATAAATACTGGCATCTCCTTAGGCGAACAGGAGCCACATGAGTGTACAGAATCTCCATCTCTCCCTTTCAGAACAGCTTTGAGATTTGATAGAGTTTCTCTCACTTGACACCCCAGGACACTTTTTCTCTTTATCCAATCTTAATTCTCTTAACTGCCTTACCTGGTCCAGCTCTCGCACCCTGCTTTCTCATCTTGTCATTAGCCCTAACCCTCTGCACAGACTTTGGAGCTCGCAGGATAGGACCAAACCCTCTGACATAAGTCACCATAAATAGATGCACCTGCAAGGCTTGATTTCTGATCTGAGGTCCCTGTGACCCTTTCATCCATTCCTGCCCACAGCAACATCCCGCTGTGTGCAGGAATTACCTACCTGCAGAAAACAGGTTCCAGGCTGGGTGCCCTCAGGGAGTGAGGCATTGTAGAAAGTTCTCTGGAACTGGGGCTCGTTATCATTCACATCTTGCAGGGCCACACTGACTGTGGCAGAGGAGGCGAGAGGAGGCAAGCCCCCATCTGTGGCCAGCACAATCAGCTGTGGCTGAGGTTCCAATTCATAGTCCAGCGAGGCAGCCGTGGTGATGATGCCTGACGTGGGGTCGATAGAGAACCAGCGGGTGTGGGCGCCAGGGGCCAGGCTATAGGTGACCTGACCATTAGTACCTTGATCAGGATCCCGGGCTGTCACTCGCACCACGAAGCTGCCAGGCAGTGCAACTTCAGGAAGGGGCTCAGGTCGGTAGAGCTGACGGTCAAAAGTAGGTGCATTGTCATTGACATCAGTGACGTGCAGCACGAAGGTAGCCTCGGCCCGCAGTGGAGGTGAGCCTGAGTCTGTGGCAGTAACCCGCAAGTTATAGGCATCCCGCTCCTCCCGATCCAGCTGCCGAGCTACGCACACCAGGTAGATGACGCTGTCCTGAGTGCTTAGGGCAAAATGGCCCTCTCCACCTTCCAGGGAAACGTTGACATGAGCAAAGTCACCATCATCTGGGTCTGACACAGAGATTCGAGCAACGAGCTGGCCAGGTGGGGCAGCCTCAGACACTCGTGGGGAGCCATCTGCACTCAGGAAGATGACAGTCATGGAGGGCTGATTGTCATTGGCATCTCGCACGTGCACAGTCACAAAGGCCGAGCCCAGCTCAGGATGAGCCCCACCATCCCGCGCCTGCACCACCAGTTCATGGACCCGCCGTTGCTCAAAGTCCAGTGGCCGCTCCAGCCGCAGCAGTCCCGTGTGTGCGTCAATGGAGAAGGGTCCATCACCCTCGCTCTGCCTCCGGTTGATCTCATAAGTTACAGCCCCATTGGCGCCAGCATCGGCATCAGATGCATACACCTGCAAGACAGGACTGCCAGGGGCCAGGCTCTCAGACACCACAGCGTGATAGCGGCTCTGATTGAAAGCTGGGGCATGGTCATTGATGTCCAGCAGTGTCACATCCAGCAGGGCCTGAGCCCTCCTCGGGGGTGAACCACCGTCATAGGCCTCCAGTTGTAGCATGTAATGTGACCTGTTCTCTCGGTCCAGCTCCCCAGTAACTACCAGTTCTGGCACTGGGGCCCCATCCGGACCAGGACGAGTCTCCAGCTGGAAGGTCTCTCCAGCCCCATCACCAGATAGTGCATAGCCCTGGGTTCCTAGGTGGCCAGCATCTGCATCACGAGCAGGCTCCAGTGGGTAGCGGGTGCCAAGAGCTGTATGCTCAGGTATCTGCAAGGCAGCCCGAGCCTGCGGGAAGGCTGGAGCATGGTCATTGATGTCAGCCACTCGCACAGTAACTTCTACAGTGGCACCGTCAGGAGTGACTGCGGTGAATCGGTAGCGATCTCGCCGCTCACGATCTAAGACACGGGCTGTACGGACCACTCCACTGTGTTCATCGATGGCCAGGTCTGTGCCCACCCCGCTGCCCTCTTGGGCGGAGATGAAGTACATGGGAGGTGCTGCCGTGCCTGGTGGAAGCCCTGCACTGATGTCCCCAATCAGTGTGCCGGCCGGTTGCTCCTCATCAATCTGTAGGTCCAAGCTTCCAGCCTGACCCCAGGCGCCTGACACCCTGGCCCCCAGCAGCAGCAGCAGCAGCAGTGGTAGCAGGGGGAGGGGCCTGGAGCTCTGCATGCCAGTGCGGGAAGGCGCAATGCCCAGCTCCTTCTGCATGACAGGGGCAGTCCAGTTGTGACTTGAGCTCCAGCTCTGGGCCAGGCTCCGGGCCCAGCTTGATCTCAGGTTTTGGATCAGGTCCAGCTCGGGTCCTGGCTCCACCTCAGGCTCCCTGACCTGGGAGAAAAGCAGAAGGAAAAAGGTCATGATTGGGGAGTGGGAGGGAATGGAATCAATGGTCCAGGGAGACTGGGACCTAAGCCGCAGTAAGACTCAGTCATGTTCAGCCCCACCGTAGAACATTTGTGCTGCTGCATAGCATCTTGAGCCCAAGAAGTGCCTGTTTCAGAATTCCTCAGGACCCACTCCAGTCTTTCCCTGGCAGGTTGCCATCCCACCCTAACCCTCCTCCCCCAGCAGACTGTTTTGTTTCTATTGTTCAGGTCTCAGTGCCCTTGGACTCCCTTCCTTTCATCTCTGGACTTAAAAATATGGCCAATCCTTTCTTATTTTTCTTCTCATTCAGGACTAATATCTCAATAACAATGTGCTTTTGGTAGCCTCACCTTCAATCATCACCTTCCAGTGCCTTCTATCAGCATTTAAACATGTTGAAGACTTTCCTATTTTATTTTATTTAATCAATTGATTATTTTATAGAGAGAAAGAGCACAAGCAGGGAGAGGCGCAGAATGAGAGACAGAGAGAATCTTAAGCAGGCTGGAGTCTGATGCAGGGCGCAGTTCCATGACCTGGGGATCATGCCCTGAGCTGAAATCAAGATTTGGACACTCAGCCGTGTGTTGTACACTGTATAGGTTTGGACAAATGTATAATGTACATGTGTATGCTTAATGGACATATATAACGACATGCATTATAGTATTATGCAGAGTAGTTTCACCACCCTAAAAATCCTCTTCATCCCTCCCTCCTTGCTTCCTACAGATTGTGTTTTTAGGGAGCTAACTTGCTTTAAGGGTGAAGGATAGATTAGATCAGTGCGTAGGTAATATATTCAAGAATTAACTTGCTCTAAGCTTGGCACTGTGCTGGTCCCAGGGAAGAAAGAAAGGGCATGGTCTTGTTCCCAGGCAGGTCCCAGTCTAGATGGGGAGATACGCTACTAACTAGTACGGTGTCGGATGGCATATGAGGTGCTGTGGAAGCCCAGAGGAAGCAGCCTTTGAAGAACCAATGAGACTTTGCCAAATGGATTACATAGAGTATGTGGATGCAGATTCCAGGCCTACAGAGAGAGAGCTGCATAACACCGTATGCCCAACCTTCACCTCAAGCTGATTCCTTCCTCCATTCTTCTTCCTGTGAATGATACCACCATTCAAAGCTCTCCTTGCTTCTTTGCTTTTCTTTGGTCTGATTTCTAGTTAGTCATCACCTGATCGTCTCACATAAGAGATAACTCAATCTGCCCTTTCCTCTGGCTTTGCAGTGCTGCGGACCTAGTCTGAACACAGTCATCTGTCCTTTTGATTCCTACAGCAGCCTCTTACTTCTCCCCCTGCCTCCTATCTTGGACCCTCTGATCCATCTCCATCTGACCAGAGCTATCCATGCAGCTTTCACCAAATCACTCCTGACAGAGAGGCTTCCAATGGTTCCCCATTACTGACAGCAGAAAACCACTGCTTCTCGCCAGGGAAAAAAATGCAGATACACATACACACAAACATTGTCTGCAGTTTCAGGGGGTTTGTGGACAACTTCTGGCCTAAAACATAAAGTACAGCTTCCTTAATATGGCTTCCTGATCTGAGCCCTGCCACCTCTCCAGCGTGCCCTACCTTTACTTTCTTCCACCACACCCTGCATCCCAACACTAAAGCCATCCCCATATTCCTTCCCACTCTTTGCCCTGTATGCACAACTCTCTCGTTCTGAGATATCCTTTAAAAATCCTCTCCAAGTGGCCATCTCCTGTTCAGACTTCAAGATTCAGTTCCAATGTCCTGTCTTCTGTGAAATCTTCTGGGACATCTCTCTTCCCCGACCTGCAGAGCCCATCGTACCCTCTGAGCTCTCACTGCTCTAGGTGCACACTGGCGATAAACTGCACAGCAGCCCTGAATTGCAGGCTCCTTGAGGGCAGCAACTTTAGGGTCTTAGTTGGACCCTGTCCAGCATAGTATGAGCAGGCAATCAGTGCCGAGTGCAAAGTCAGAGCCTTATAATTCTACACCACCACACTCATGAACTGACACAGAAAGAAACGTCCATGGACATGCCAACTTAGATGACGTACACAAACACACATGAGCCCCTGCCCCTGAGGCACCATGGTCAGTCCTATAGCTACTGAAGTGTGTCCTCTGGTTTTTATATATTAGCCCTGCTTTAGGACTTCCTGTCCTCTTAAGGGAGTTTCTGACCTCTCACTTACACTCCCAATCCCCATCCCTCCCACCTGTGTGAGGCAATAAAAACAGTAGGGATTCTGAAGTTTGAGTTATTGTCCTAATCCAGATGATTCTGTGAGGATTAGAGGCAATGGAAGCAAGGAGCTCAGACCCAGGCATCTGGTAGGTGCTTTCTCAGCACCTCCCAAACCGTCTCTGATGGGTCCCTGCATCCTGGCTTCAGAGTTCTAGGTTTCTCTGTGTGCACTCTCTTCCAGGACTCAAGTCTGAGGACCTCATGGGATA
Organism: Paguma larvata; assembly: GCA_030068075.1. Classification (NCBI taxonomy): domain Eukaryota; kingdom Metazoa; phylum Chordata; class Mammalia; order Carnivora; family Viverridae; genus Paguma; species Paguma larvata. The sequence goes on from CM057831.1 coordinate 61,081,234, forward strand.
ACATGCCACATGGGATAACAGGTCAGAGGAATTCAGAACAAGGAGGTCTGAGTGAACATAGGTCTGACTCAGAGAGTGGAGAGGGTGAGTGTACAGGGATGGCCCAGGGACCCAGGTCAGGGATCTGGGCCTAGAGACTGGGTTAGGGAACAAGGGTTAAGAGTTGGTTGTATTTATTTAATCAATCAGTGGAGAGAAAGCAGTTATGGTAGATGGGGAGAGAAGATATTGGACAGTAAGGCCAATGTATTTATTACTGTATTATGATTCTCTGTCTCCCCACCCAGAGACAGGATGTCAGCTGTGTGAAGGGTTAGGATTGTATCTTATTCACCTTTGTGTGTAGCACAGAGCATGGCACATAGTTCGTGATCAATACATTTTCTGAATGAAAGGATGTATGAATGGTATGAGATAAAAGCTCAGGTGAATCATCAGCCTTGAAGAAGAGGCATTCAGGCCCAGACAGTTGCCCCCTCTCCTAACCTGTATAACCTGGGTGTCCTCCTCATCACCACCTGGGTTCCTGTCCATTGCAAATTCCCCCAGTATAATCTCCCAACGGACACACAAAGGTGCATACTCACAAAGTCACAGACCCACACACAGCCAGATACACAGACTCGCCTACAGACAGGGACATTCAACACACACATTCACACATATTTGGACAGGGGCTACGTTGACAGATACGCAGCCAGTGCACATATTCTCTCTCACAGAGAAGCATGTTTTCACACACACAGACGGGCATATTCATTCCCCTAGAACCTACCCCTCGCCCACATACACATGCAGGCACACAAAGACACACACAGGCATGCTTTTGTACACACAGAAAGACAGTTTCTCACAGGCCTCACGTGGACAGGCACATTCGCATGATCCCCCCCCCACACATGCTCACAGGCACATTCACATACATCTCCCTCCCGTGTACAGACAGACGCACTTCCACGTGGGCAGACACACTGGCAGGCTCTCGCGCATACGCTTGCAGACGCACCCACACGCAGGCATGCTCTCGCACACGCTGCTGGGGCACTCGTGGTCAGCTCTGTGGCTGCAGCTGTGACCTTTAGGTCCCTGGGGCCTCTGTCTGGACTGTGCCTCATCACTTCCTGCTCCAGGGCTTCCAGTTCCAAACTCGCACTCCAGACTCTCTCCAGAGACTGTCTCATCCTGTCTCCAACTCTCCTCTCAGCACCATCTCCCCATCTGTCCATTGCTTCTCAGTGCATCTTCCCCAGGACTGGCTCCTCCTCCCTGTTCCTGTCTCTTTCCCTCTCCAGGTCTGTCCTGTCCCTTCCCCCAGATCTGGCCTCAGCAGTCCACCTATCTCCTGCCCAGACCTGTGTTCTTTCTGTCCTCAGATCTGTCACTTGTCCTTCCCACCAAGTTCTGCCTTGCTGCATGCCCTCACTGTCTCAGTCCTGTTGCTCTGTCCTCTGGCTCCATCCCGCTCTCCCCCTCTAGCCCCACATCTGGGCCTCTGGAACCACAGCTGGTTCTCATTAGGAGGGGGAGGGGCGAGGCTGTTCATTGGGGCCTGCAACGTGATGTCAATCCTCCCCCCACCGCAGCCTGTGTGTCTACAGGACCTGGGAGCAGGGGGAACATGGGAGAGGAAAGAGAGGTGGGTTGGGGGGAGAAGTAGGGGGGCCCTAAAGGAAGGGGGTGCTCCAGGAGGAAGTAGAGGAGCGGCTGAGGTACTGAAGGGAAACAGGCTAGGGGAGCTGGCACCGCCCAGGCCTCCTCCCTCAACTTCCTGTCCTAGGGCCAGGGAGGGGCAGGGACCAGAAAGACAACAGGGTGAGGGGGGGACTAGAAAGGCAGATGGGCGCAGAAGTCATGGAAGAAGAGGGTAGCCTTGGTGAGCAAAGGGAGGGCCAGGCATAACGGGGAGAGGAAGGGACGTGATAATGCTGGTGGGGGTGAGGAAGAGACGTGAGAATGCTAGTGAGGGCGGTTGGGGGCAAGACTGAGAGAGAGTGAGCCAGTGTGACAAAGGAGAGAGCACGTGTGGCAAAGGAGAGGGTGAGTGCAGTTACTACGGAGAGGGGAACTAAGTCAGAGTCGACACAATAAGCCTGGAGAGGTGTGGGGAGGTAAACAGAAGTGGGAGGCAGAGCTGTGTTAGAGGGCAGAGAGGAGACAGGGTGAGGAAGGGAGGAAGGAGAAGGCTGACAAACTGGCTTCCCAGGATATCCCTGAGACAACCCATGGGAGGGCTGTGTCCCTCCTGAGGACTGGTTCCCCGGAGCCACTTCGGGGAGAGGCTGGGGACAGATACAAGCGGAGGAAAAGTCCCTTTTCTGAACTTTAGTGGTATGCTGGGCTCTATGCCAGGTAGTTCACAGACATATCCCATTTAATCATAACAACCCTGTGAGGAAGGTGTCCTGCCTTCCTCAGTGTGAAACAACTTTCCTGAGTTAACGCAGCCCAGTGTGATCCCAAGACTATGCACTCCATGCTGCCTGGGATGTAGGGGGAAGGGAAAGATGGAGAAAGGAAGAAATGACAGGGGAGCTGAAGGGAGGGAGTGCTAGCGAGACAATGGAGCCCCGAAGAAGAGAACCTGGAGGAGAGAGACCAGGTATGAGGTGTCTGTGACAGCCCAGGTCAGTAGCAGAAGACACAGATAATGGAGGTGAAGTTGGTAAGACTTGGCCACTGACGCATCGGGAAAGGTGAGGGAATGGAAGGGTCTAGACTGATCCCAGGGTTCTGGCCTGGTTACTAAAGTGGTGCCATAGGATACCACAGAGGAGAAGCCATTTTTCAGGTGCCCATTGGGATCTCCACATGGCGATGTCCCAAACACAGTTGGATTTGCAGGTCTGGAGGAGAGAGGTCTGGGTTGGAGACAGGGATTTGGACAAATCCAGGGGTAAGTGAGAACCTTGGGCATGGAGACCCATCAGCTACAATGTGCAGAGGAAGAAGAGAGCCTAGCATAGAACCCTGAGGAAGAGTCACATTTAAGGGGCAGACTGAGGAGACCTTTATTCTTCTCAGAGGAGGAAAAAAAAGGAGGCAGTATCTCAGAAGTTGGGAGAGGAAATATTTCAACAAGAAGGGAGGGATCAATAGTGTCCAGGGCTGCTGAGACTTCATACAAGACGAGGGCTGAGAAATGGCCATTGATTTTATCAGTAAGGAGCTCGCTAAAGATCTGAAGAGAATAGTTTCAGGAGAGTCTGAAGGGTGCAAGCCTCCTGCAGTGGGAAATGATAAAGAATAAATCAACTAAACAACTCACCATAGACTAGACATCAGCATAGATTGATTCATCAATACACACTGCACTTCTACGATAGGGAGGCAATATATCACAGTAGGGGAGGACAGGATAGTGGTGAAGACGTGGACCCTGGGGCCAAACCAAATGTTTTTTGCCCAGCTTCACACTTTCGAGCTTTGTGACCCTGAGCAAGCCACTCAATTTCTCTGAGCTTCCAGTTCCTCATTGATAAAGCAGGGACAATAATAGCACTTCCTACACTGTGTTTGCTGTGAGAACGGTGTCTGGCACACAGTACATGTTTTGTAAGCGCACAAGCATAATTAAGAAAATGGGCTTTGCTGTGAGACGGACTTCAATGCAAATTATGACTCTGCCACTTATAGTGTAATCCTGGGTGAGTTGTTCAACTTTTCTTAAGAAGTCTCCTTCTCTGTAATGTGGGGATTAAAGTGCCCACTTTATATGGTTGACACAAGAGTTAAATGAAAGAATGTTACCAAAAACTTAGCACATCGTCTGGCACACAGTGAAGGCTCAATAAATACCAGCTGCTATTGTTGTGTTCCAGACACACACAACCACCCTGGGATAAGTGTTATTTCACAGATGAGGAAACTGAGGCTCAGAGTGGGTGGCAGAGAGATGGAGAACACAGCTCTGATGGACTCCAAACTAGTGTTTTTTTTTTACCTTATATTGCTTCTCTGCTGGAAGGCTTGGAATGCTCTGATGAAGGGCAAGGCAACACAACAGGGAAGCAGAACAAGCAGAATTCTGCTATAAGAGAATACTTCTGACAGTGGACATAAGATGGGTTAGAGGAGGAATCAGTGATGAGGAAATGCCAGTCCAAGTAGAGGGTCAGGTGGGCATGGAGTCAGGTGGTGAGACAGGAGAAGGGACCAGAGGATGCTTGGAGGTCTGCAGGAGACAAAGAAAAGATGGGAGAAGCTGGCCCAGGGCATGCATGTGAAATGATTCATTAATAGATTTAGTCAACAAATATCTGTTGAAGACCTACAACGGGCCATCCATCATCCTAAGCAGTAGAGATATAGCAGTGACTTGGACAGACAGAGTTCCTTGCCTTCATGGTATCCACAGGTAGGGAGACATGGCCTGAAGCAGGCAGGGCAGCGTGAAGGAGCGAGGGCTTGTGGTGATGGGCAGCAAGGGCCTGTTCTCAAGGTCTGACCCTGATAATCAGAATGTGGGCAGCAGAGGAGGCCAGTGATGTTGGAGCAAGAAGACAAGGTGAGAACATAGCATCAACCCAGAGATGTCAAGAGGAAAGAACAAGTTTAGGGAAGTGAGAGGTTGAGGGGCAGAAGAACACAGTAAAAGAACGGAGATGTTGGAAGTAAACTTAACTAAGTAAACAGTTGAACACTTATCAGTTGTTTTCTTTCTAAATTCTCAAACAACTCTCTGAATGTTACCTCCATTTTCACCTGAGGAAAAGGGAGCTCAGAGAAGCTAAGGCGGCAAATGGTGGGCTGGAAGGTCAGCTCTACTCAACTCACAAAGGATACAGTCCTTGGCAACACACATCCACAAGAGATACCTTCGCAGCCATCCCATACCCCCAGAAAGCACTGTCAGAGCCAACACACACCTACACCCTCTCCTTTCCTTCCTTTCCTCCTTCCCCTCCTCCTCCCTCACCAACCAAGTCTAGCTCCTTCCATGAGCAGCTTAGAGAGAGAAACATAAACAAGGATATTCTAGTGTGCCAAGTGAACAGAGGGGCATCCTGACTCAGGCTTGGGGGTTCCAAGAAGACTGATGGGAGGAGGTGCACTCTCACCAGGTGACAGAGGAACGGGAGTAGCCCCTTCCAAGTGTCAGTAGTTGAAAATGCCTGGGAGTCAGAGGGTCACCCAGGAAACATGGACCCTAGAGCTGAAGGAAGGGGCCGGCAGCGGCAGCGGGAAGCCAGGAAGAAGATGAGATCTAGCAGCATGAACCCTGGGGATGGGCTTTTGCTTGTGGGTCCCAGGGAATCAGAGAGTCCAGTCTGGCTTCTGTTAGCACAGGCAGGATAGGGAAGAGGAAGAGGGCACAAGTGTCTGGGTACCTGATATGGGAAGGGGTAGGGCCAAGGGTGCCAGGATTTGGGAGGGCCCAGAGTGGGTGTATGTGAGGGATGGAGAGAGGAGCATCCTATGGCCCCTCCCAGGAAGGGGGCTTGCTGGAGTGGAGCGGGTGGTGGGCACAATAGTGCCTTGTGACCTACTGGCAGGTCACAGCTCCCTCATCTTCTTCTCCTTCCAGGAACCCCAGTAGGCACCGGCCACAATATATTTAGATTTGCAAATTTCTGGGGCGCCTGGGTGGCTCAGTTGGTTGAGCGTCCAACTTCAGCTCAGATCATGATCTCGCGGTCGGTCTGTGAATTCGAGCCCCACGTCGGGCTCTGTGCTGACAGCTCAGAGCCTGGAGCCTGCTTTGGATTCTGTGTCTCCCTCTCTCTCTGCCCCTCCCCCACTCATGCTCTGTCTCTCTGTCTCAAAAATAAATAAACATTAAAAAAAAGATTTGCAAATTTCTGGTGCTCCTTAAATATTTGCCAACTGAATGAAAGAGAAATCAAGTGCAGAGAGGGAGAGGAAGAAGATCCAGGAAAAGCCTGGAAGCCCATGTGAAGGGCAGAGAGGAGGAGAACATAGGGAGAGGGGAAGGACGGTTTGTGGGGGAGAGGGGTGGCAATGTCTCCAGTGGGATAACTGGGTATGTGTGGAAATGTCTCGATTATGTGGGCAGCTGAGACCAGATGTCAGTCCTCTGAAGAGTAAGTGAGGGTGAGGTATGTGCAGTGAGGGGCTTCACTTATTCAATTGTTTGTTCATTGCCATGAATGTGAATGTGGAGGGTCCCAGGGAGATGAAGATATATAATATGCAACCCTGCCATCAAGAAGCCCCAGCCCAGTCAGAGAGACAGAACAGGAAGAGCAATGACAACAGTCAGACAAGAGGATCCCAAGCCTGCACGGTAAAGTCAGGAAAGGCAGGGTTTGAGACGAGATCCGAGGATGGGAAGGGGCTAGCCATAAGAAGAAGGGAGTGAAGGGCTTTTAGGGCAGAGAACAGTATGTGCAAAGGGCCAGAAGCATGGCAGAATGCAGTGTCTTTGAGGAACTTCAAGGAATTCAATATGGCTAGAACTTGGAATGTGAGGAAGGTAGGGAAATGAGAGAGATGATGAGGCTGGGGAGGCTGAGGGGAGTCAGATCATGAAGGATTTCATAAGCCTCATTGAAGTATTCACCCAAGACAATGGAAAGACACTGCAGAATACTGAGCAGGGACTGCACAGTGGGATTTGCACTTTAGAGAGGTCCCTCCTGCTGCAATGGAAAGAATGGCCTGGAAGAGGGAAGAGTAGAAGTCTAGGGAGACAAGTTAAGAGGCTCTTGTAGTAATTTATGTGAACAGACGGTGAGATGAGGGCTGAAGCCATGAAGCAAAGGGGATGGGATGCCAGAGAGAGCTAGAAAGGAGGTAGGACCAGCAGGTTCCAGTGACTTTCTGGGTTGGAGAAAGACATGTGGAGAAGGCAAGGCATTGGCTGAAGTTGATTTCTGGATTTGTAGATTGATAACTCAGTGGAGACAGTGCTTTGCGGCGGGAAGGAATGATGAGTTCAGGTTTGGACATTTAGGGGCTTCTAAGCTGTATAGCAAAGACCAGGTAGGAAGCAGACATGGAGGTCTGTTTATCTGCCTGGCTCCTCCACTGAGGTTTAAACTTCCTGAGTGTAGGGATAGTGTCTTCTCTCATAGTATTCCCATCACCTAGCAGTGTGGTTGGCACTTGAAAGCTCACTAAATGTAGACAGAATAAAATCGTGGCTCAGAAGCCACAAGACAAGAATGGCTCAAAGAGAAAGGAATGGCCAACAGTGTCAGACCATGCCAAGGGGCCAGGCAGTTGAGGACTTTTGTAAAGAACCTCTAGATTTGGCAGGTGAGAGGTCACTTTCTCTTAGGGAGAGCCGTGACACCAGAGGGGCAAGAGTAAAGTGGAAGTGAGGAAATAAGAACAGCTCCATGCAGAAGACCCTTTCACAGTGCAACCACGTGAGTCACTTAGCTCATTGGGGATTACAGGCTTACGGGAGGCAGGGGAGACTAGAAGCTCTGTGTGTGCTCACAGGAGGAATGGGTACAAAGGGAGAAACTGGAGACATGAATAAGACCAGAATAATTAGGTGAGTGGGGTTCCCATAGAGACGGGAGGGTATGGGTGAAGTAGTCTTAAATAGAAGAGACACCTCTCCATAGGAAAGAAAGAGAAAAGATTGAGAAGAATGCAGATAAAATTTGAGAGTGGAGGGAGGAAGCTGAGGGAATTCAAACTGGATGGCCTCACTTTTCTCAGTGAGTGAACAGACCAGATTGTCTACTCTTACTGTCTCCCTCCCCTTCAACCTCTACACCCATCCTGCCACTGAGCCCTACTGACCGCACTGCCTACACAACTCTTGAAACCACCTACTTTCTCCCTCTCTGCTGCTACCATTCCGGCTCAGGTCAGTGTCCTCCCCTCCTGGCTTCCTGCAACAGCCAACCATCCTCCTTTTCAGATCCCTCCCTTCAGTCTCCACACTGTCAGACTTGGTAGTTCTAAACCAGATCTGATCATATCACACTATAGCTTCAAAACTTTAGGTGACTTTCCATTATTTTTGGATTAGATAATCTTTTTCCTAACTCTCTGTCCCCCTCTCCCAGACTTTCTCACCTCTCCTCACAACATGCTATTTAAGTGCCAGGCTCGCTGGATTGCTTTCCCTCTTAGACATTAAGATACTTCTTGCAAGTGGGCTTTTCCATCTTTGCTCCCATGGTTTGGAATATTTTCCACCCAGTCCATCTCATCTCCACCTCTCCTTTGCTTGGCTGACTCCCTATTTATCCATCAAGTTTAAGCTTAAACATCATTTCCTCCTGAAAGCCTCTTTGGACATCCCTATATTCGCTTAGCTTCCCTTGTTATGTGCTGCTGTGGTACAGCACTCACCCGATAGCCTGTAAGCTCTGTAAGGGCAAGAACCATGTTCATTTCATTCACCCTTGTAATGCCAGCACCTACCACACTGCCTGGCACAGGGGAGGTACTCAATGGGTTTGCTGAATGAATGAACCAGTGGATTGACTAATCTGTTGAAAACAATGGGCTGAGGGATGTGAGGTTAAGGGGTATGAAGAAAATAGAAAAAATTTCCTCTACTTATTTATGGAGGGCCAGTTGAGGGTGGAATTTATAGAAGCATGAATTTATAGACGCATTACTTGGTGTGGTTGAGAATTTGGGCTGAGACTTTGTGGGATGGGTGGGCTCAAGGACAATGGGACAAAGAGTGGTCAGGGAGTGTCTGAAGGGATAGTCCTGGGTGTGTATCCTGGAAGGAAAGCACAAAGCCAGAAAGGGGCAGATCAGGAAAAAGCAAAGAGGTCAAGGGCAAGAGGACGTTATGAGGTTGAAGAGTAAGTGTAATGGGAGTGAGGGCATCTGAGAGCTGGAAGGACATGGGAGGCTGTAGGCAGAGAGTGCAATGGAGAGGTTTACCATTTTACAGATGGACCAGTTCTACAAAGTGGTCCTGGGAGGGAAGAAGATAACAGGAGCTAAGGAGCTCAAGAAACTTCGAGGCTGGGGTATTAGAAGGACACTTAGAATCATGGCAGGATATAGGATGAGGGGAAGACTGATCCAGGTCCCCAGTTTTCAGGAAACAAGTCTGAGAGTCTATGGATGAGGAGTAAGAACATTGTAAGTTAATGGGAGCTTGTTTAGCAACTGGGACAGCTCACTCCTGGTATATTCATGTCACCCAAAAGTGTGTCTCCTATGGGTTGTTCCAGTGGGTGTATGGTAAGGGCAATTGCAACACAGTATCCTGTCAGTGTCAGGTCTCAGGAATACCTGCTATGTACAGGCAGCTCTGATGAAGTATAACCTAGATGATGGATTGGCTGTGACTGTGTCCAATGGATGTACATTGCTGTGACAGTGTCTCCAGGGAGGTGCTGGCTGTAATAGTGTGTCTCCCATGGTATGTGTTGGCCTTGACAATGATTCTGTGGGGATGTGTTGGCTACACCAATTCTGTTGTGGGTACGTGTTGTCCTGAAAGCCTCATCTGTACATATGTGTTGGCTCTGACAATGCTTCCTGGGGGTATGTGATGGCTGTGAAGGTATCTCTTGTGGATGTGTGTTGCCTAGAACTTCGTCCCTTGTGGGTTGAATAGGGCTATGACTGTGTCCCCTGTGGGTATTTGAGGAGTTGACATAAGTAACAATATTTTTCTGGCCTATGACCCCATGGCTGCGGGCCCAACCCACGCCACACTGACTTCATTGTGCTTCTAGACCTCCCTCTCCTCATCCCCTCCACGTGGGACCAGGCCTGCGGTGACCTCCCTCTGTCTCCCCAACAAGATTCTGATCTAAACATCCTGGACACAAACTCAGAGCACAAGTCTGGGTGACCCACCTCTACTCCAGGCTGTGCCTGTTTCTCCTGCTTCTCTACTTCTCCCCTTTAGTTTCTTTGTCTCTGTCTCAGTTCGTCTCTGTCACACACCCATCCTCCACATTCTGACACATGGCTTCCACAGACGCAGGCAACACACACACACACACACACACACACACACACACACACACCACACACACACCCTCGCTGGGACTTGATCACCATGACACACACTCAATCTGACCCACACACCCTCGGAGTGACACACACATACACACAACCAGACTGATACACACGGACACACAACCTCCCAGTGACACGCACTGACTCACACTCTGCCTATGCACTCACACTCGGAGTAGCACACAAACACCCTGCCCGCACCCCGCACCCACAACCCCCCTCACACCCTCACGCCGCCGCACACTCGACTTGATGTCACACACACAAAGACCCCCAGGCCCTGCCCCCACGCTCACGTTCACGCTCGCCCTCGTCCCGCAGGCCCAGGCCCCCCCTCCCCCATTGTCTCCGGCTCAGAACAAAGCCCCCGGCTGCACCGCCGCCGCCGCCGCCCGGGAGAGGCCGGCGGGCCCGGCGGGCGCGGCCGGACGGGCCGGGCGGGCGCGGGCACTGACCTCCGCGCGGCGCGGGCTCCCTCGCCCGGTCCTGGGGCGCCGTCCGGCCGCGGTCAGCCCCCCGGGCAGCGCCCGCCCGCGCGGGGCCTGGGGCCGCGCATCGTCAGCCGCCGCTGTCTCCGGGCCCGCGATCAGCTCCGGGCAGCCAGCCGTCGGTCCGCGCGCCCTTGGCCGTCGGTCCGTCCTTCCCCCGCCGCCGCCGCCGCCGCCGCCGCCGGGGCGCCGCCTCCTCCACAGCCGCCCCGCGGAGGATGCGAGATTCGCCGCCGCGGCCCCGCGCCCCCTCCCCTCCCCTCCCCCGCCCTCCGCGCGGTAACCCGAGCCCCCGCCCCTCCGCCCGCGGAGCCCCCGCCCCCGCCCCCACCCGCGCTCCGCGCCGCGGCCCCCCCACCGCCCGCACGTCCTCCCTCCGCCCCTCGACTTCCCGGCCCCAGTCCCCGGCGGCGCCGGATCCAGCCCCAGCGCCGCGCGGTCCTCCCGTCCCCGTTCTCGTCTCTTCTCCCGGTCACTTCGCCCGGCCCCTCCTCCCATCCCGATCTCGACGTCCTCTCCCTCGTCCCCTCCTTCCATGTTCTTTCCCAGCCCCTATTGCCCGAACGTCCCCTCTTCCCTCGCGGTCCTGTTGTCCCCCTTCTCCCTCCCACCCTTTTCTCTCCGTCTCCTCTCCCTTTCCCCCCGTCCCCTGCTTCTCACTCCTTCCCTCAGCCTTTTCTCTCCACCCGTTTCTTCCCATCCCCTCCGCTCCGTCCTCTCCCCCTACCTCTTGTCTGTCAAATTCTCCACATCCCCTTTCTCAACGCTTCACTTGTACGGCTTCCTTCCCCTTCTCCCCATCCCCTTCTGCCCTTCTCTTCTCTTCCCCTTTCTCCCCAGCCCATTCTCCCTTCCCATTCTCCCTGTCTTCTTCTCCTGCCCCTTTCCACCCACCTTCTCCCCATTCCCTTTTGTCATCCCTTTCTCTATCCTCCCCTTTCCCCATCCTCTTCTTCCATCTTGATATTTCCATTCCCTCCTAGTCACCTCTGTTAATCCCATGCTCTATCCCTTTTCCCTTCATGGTTTAGCTCTCTTTCTTTCATCCCAAATTCGAGGCTACAGATTGGAAGATATTGGAAGGAAGAGATTTGTGACGGGTGGTTTAACTCAGGGTATAGTCCCCAGAAAAGGAAAATGAGATGGAAACGGGGCAGGGAGTTGGGAAGGGGCTTGGGCGGCAACTTGGGAGAGAAAATGGGAAGATGTGAAATCAGACAGAGGTGGAGAGTATCAAAGAGCTGAAAGAGTTTTGACCCTTCCCCTTCTGTCCTTCCTCATGACTGTGAGTAGGCTGAGTCCAAAAGTATTCTAGACCTGAGAGGTGTACAAATGGTACAGAGAGATTAGGAACTTCTGAGAAAAGAAAACAAAGTTTTAGTTAAAGCAGAAAGGGGTGCGAATTTGAAAGAGAGGAGTAAAGGAGAGGCTGGAAGCCTTGGTAACTTTCAGATTTCTGGCTTGCATAGCTGAGTGGATGGCAATGATATTCACTGTGATAGACAAAAGGAGCAGCAGTAGCTTGCAGGTTGAAGAATGATGACTTAAGATTTGGGCTGCTGACTTTGAAGTGCCTGCTGGGTAGGTAGGTTTGTAGCTTAGAACAATGGCCTGGATGGGCATAAATATTTGGGAGTCATCTGCAAATACCGTATAAGCTTGAATACAGGGTGAGGTTTTGCCTTTTTTGTTTTTCCAAAATCTTCCCTCAGGAAAGAGGGAGTAACCTTATATTTGAGTCTTACAAAGTCTCTCATATTACAGGGTTTGCTCTCATTTATTTTGAACAACAAACCACTGGATAGGGTAGTATGGTGTGGTGACTAAGCTTGTGGACTCTGGAGCCAGACTGCCTGGCTTGGGGTCCAGACTCTGCCATTTATAAGCTTTGAGGCTTTTGAAAAGTTACTTAACTTGCCTTTGCCTCAGTTTTCTCATCTATACAGTGGGGCTAAGGATTAAATTATTTTTTTAAGTTTGTTTGTTCGTTTGTTTATTTTGAGAGAGAGAGCATGAGCATGAAATGGGAGTGAGAGCAGGGGAAAGGCAGAGAGAGAGGGAGAGAGGAAATCCCAAATGAGCTCCATGCTCAGCAAGGAGCCCCATCTCATGACCCTGAGATGATGACCTGAGCTGAAATCAAGAGTGGGTCGCTTAACCTACACTGAGCCACCCAGGGGCCCCTGGATCAAATTATTTAATATACAGAAAGTACTATGCACCTGGCACATAGTAAGTGCTCAATAAGTGCTATTTTTTTACTCTTTCAGCAAGACACATTAACCCTAAATGTCCTCAACAATGCTATTTTGGATGCTTGTATATCACTTGTCACAGAATCCATTGTCAAAGAAATTTAACACAGCTTTGGTAACTATTCCTGGTGGTATGATATCACAACTGCATGTGCTGGATGTCTCTAAATATGCTTTTAAAAATTGCTTTAAAAAATAATACAGTAGTACTTGGGAGGGGCTTCTGGGGTGCTGGAAGTGTTCTATTTCTTGACTTCAGTGATGTATGTGTGTTTTGCTTTGTGACAATTTATTGAGATGAACACTTATGATTTATGCCTTTGCTGTATGCATGTTACTTCAGTAAGAGAAATTAACAATTGAAATTATTTTTAAAGGGCAATGATGCACTAAGTGATTTTTAGAGGTCAAGAACATACTCTTGCAGGATGCAGGCCCAAAACCAACCACAGATGCAGATGGCCCTTGTGACTTGGGATAAAGTTTCCAGGGACTGAATCATATGTGGATTCAAATTGTGCTGTGTCCTTTCCCAAACTCTACTTGGACTGGAGAGGAGGTCATCCATTCTGGGAAACTGGGTAAGATGGGTAAAAGTGACCCTAATAGTAAGAAAGACGCTGCTTTGGAGATGCATGCTGCTAAAAGTATAAATAAAATTGTTTACTGAATTATGAGAATGGAAAAAAGCAAATCTATAAACTGATATGTATAAACCAATATATTAATGTATATAACTTATTATTTTATAAATCAATATATGAATGTAAATAATATGTATAGTAAGTTAACTAATAAAAGTAGACTTTTGATTGTTTCACACTCATTCCTAATGGTATAAGTTTTTGGGTTGATCAAAAGCTTTTTGGATTTTGTCACTGGGAAAATGAGGTATCACCTTAGCTTTGGGTTGCCTTATGTTGTAAATGTGATGGATGGTAAGAGAAGTTAAGGGAGTGAATAAGATTGCTCAGGCGAAGCACGTACATTGGGAATAGAAGGGTGTTTAGGATAGATCCTGAGAGGCTCCAATATTTAAAGGTTGAAGAGAGGAGGAGCAGCCTTCAAACGAAAGTGAGGAGTGGCCAGAGAGGGAGAGAAAAGAAAGAGAGGTGAGTGGTACCACTAAAGCCAAGAGAAAGGACAAGAAAGAAGTCACAAAAGCAGGGAGTGGTCATTAAGGTTGAATGGCACAGAAGAGGCCAGAGGTAAGGACTGAAAAGTGTCCACTGGATTTGGCCAGAGGTAGGCTGCTGGTGACCTTAGGGACAATGGGGTTGGTGGAGTTGTAGTGGTAGAAACTATCAGCACTCAGTAAATGAATGAGTGAAGGGTGAGGGACCAAAGAGTTGGAGTACAGCCTGCTCCTTAAAGAGGCTTGACTACAGGCAAGGAGAGAGATCTATAGCGGGGGAGGACTGACAGGTATTTTAGGAGGCCAGAATTTTTCAAATGGGAGAACCTAAATGTATTTTCTTGCTTCTTTCATTTACTGAAGATTCATGTTAGTGCTCACTATGTGCCAGCTCTATACTTAAGATACATATTTAAGATATGACTAAAGAGTAAACTGTGAAGACATATCTGCAAATTGGTACTGGGGAGTATAATGATAGAGGAAGATATGGGATTGTGCACATAGAGGGGATTCCTCATCCAGCTCAGGGTTGGGATGTCAGCCAATGGTGTCATAAGGATGACATTGGAACTGAATCTTGTAGGATGAGTAGAAGCATAGCAAATGAAGCAGTTGGAGAAACAACTTCCAGGCAGAATAAACAGTAGCACCATGTTCGAAATCACAACAGCATGAAAGAAAATAGTTTCTGGCCGTGGAGATTGGTGTATAGGTGGTAGTGGTGGTGGTTCTGAGTAGATTGAGTTAGCTGGAGTGTAGGGAATATTGGCTAGTATGAACGAGAAACCAGGAAAAGTAAATGGGACCAAATCATGGAGGATATTATATGTCATACAAAGGGCAAAGGCTCTGAGCAGCCATTGAAAACTTTATTTAATACAGGAAATAAAAGGATTAGGTTATGCGACATTAACATCATTATGGTTGCAACATTGAGGATCAAAGGAGACCAGATAGGAATTAGTTTCAGTTGCCCAGCTTATACTGTAATGAGTGTCTAACTTAAGTTAGTGATAGTAAGATTAGAAAAGAGGAGCAAACTATGAGAAGAATTATAGACTGACCAGAAGAAGTAGTGACAGGAGGATTCTAAGATGCTTTCCATGTTCCTGGGTCATATATTAGTGATGTTACTCATAAAGTTGGGGAAACAAAGGAAGAGCAGGTTTGTGAGGAGAGAGAGAAGATAATGAATTTGGTTTTTGGAAATGATGAATTTAAGACCTATGTGAAACAGCCAAATGAAGATGCCTAGTAGGTGGTTAAATATAAAATTTGGAACCAGAAGAGACAGTTGAGTATTTTCAGAGGATAAATATTTCAGAGCCACCAGACTAAAGGTGGTTATGTAGAACCATGAAAATGGATGTGGTCACTTATGGAGAAGATGTAGTGAGAAGAGGTCTGGGCAGCCTTTAAGGGGTGGATAACAAAAGAAGATTCATGAGCAAGATTGGGAAGGACCAACTGACAAGGTGAGAATTGAACAAGAGAGCAGCGCTCAAATCGTTATCTATTATAGGAGTCAAGGAAAGAAACTGCTACAAGAATGAGAATTGTCAATAGAGTAAAAATACCACAATAAGATGAGGTATGAGAGGTTTCCGTGAGATTTGGAATTGGGGTAGAGCTGATGATCTCAGTGATCAGAAAGAGAGGAGGTGAAGAACAAACCTGGAGGCACCACAATTCCTGAATTCCAACTATACTACAAAGCTTAGTAATCAAAAGAGCATGGTATTGACATAAAAACAGACACACAGACCAATGGAACAGACTAGAAAACCCATAAATAAACCCATGCATGTATCATCAATTAATTTTTGACAGTGGTGCCAAGAATATACAATGAGGAAAGGATACCATCTTCAATAAGTGGTACTGGGGAAACTGGATATTCACATGCAAGAGAATGAAACTGGACCACTATCTTATACCATAAATAAAAATCAACATAAAATTGAGTAAGGACTTGAATGTAAGACCTGAAACTATAAACTCCTAGAAGCACTTCAACATAGAGGGTAAGCTCCTTGACATTGGTCTTGGCAATGGTCTTCTGGATTTGACACCAAAAGCAAAGGCAACAAAAGTAAAAACAAACAGCAAAAGAAATCATCAACAAAATGAAAAGGCAGCCTATGGAATGGGAAAAAATATTTGCAAACCACATATCCTGTAAGGGGTCAATATCCAAAACATATAGAAACTCATACAACTCAGTTGCAAAAAACCCATAACCTAATTTAAAAATGGGCAGAGGGCCTTAATAGATATTTTTCCAAAGAAGACATCCAAATGACCACGGGTACAGGAAAAGATGCTCAACATCACTAATCATCAGGGAAATACAAATCAAAATCACAATGAAATATTACCTCATACCTGTTAAGCTGTCTTTTACAAAAGCACAAAATAAACAACAACAACAACAGCAATAACAAAAACCAAGAGATAACAAATGCTGGTGAGAATGTGGAGAAACGATGAACCCCTATACAATGTTGGTGGGAATGTAAACTAGAATGGCCATTATGAAAAGCATATGGAGGTTCCTCAAGAAATTAAAAATAGAACTGCCACATTATCCAGCAATCTCACTTCTGAGTATATATCTGAAGGAAAAGAAATCGTTTTGAAGAGGTATCTGCACCCCATGTTCATTATAGCAATATTGACAAAAGCAAAGACATGGAAACATCCTAAATGTTTGGATGAATGGATAAAGAGAATGTGGTATAAATAGATAATAAAACAATATTATTTATCTTTAAAAATGAAGGGAATCCTGCCATTCCTGACAACATAGCTGAAACTGGAGCTCATAATTCTAAGCCAGAGAGAGAAAGACAAATGCTGCACTGTATCACCTACATGTAGAATCTTAAAAAACAAAACAAAACAAAACAAAAAACTGTACTCATAGATACTCATGGGAAGATGGTTACCAGGGGATGGGTGGGGATGGGAAAAATGGGGAGAGATTGGTAAAAGGGTGCAAACTTTCAGTTAGAAAACAAATAAGGTCTGAGGATCTAATGTGCAACATGGTGACTATAGTTGATAATACTATATTTTATAAATAAAATTTGCTAAGAGAAAAAAAAAAGAGAGAGAAAATGGGAAAGAAACCAGACCACAGCAGAAGCAGGAGGGAGTGGAGGTAAAATGGTAGTGACTGTGTAAGAGTGAAAACTTGATGGTCTGTGAAAGAAACCCAATTGAATTCGCTGAGGAAAGAAGGGTATATTTATTGGCCCTGGGTACCAAACCTGGGAGTTGACTGGCAAATAGAACAGAAACTCAAATACCATCAAGACTTTCTCTGTGTCTCTAGTTTCTGTTTTTCATTTTATTTTATTTTGTTTCGTCTTCTTCCACTTATGTAAATTTTAAATTTTATTTTGGAATCATTTTAGATTGCAAACTTGCAAAGACAGTATTGAGAGTTCCCATATACCCTTTACCCAGTTTCCTCTAATGATAACATCCTAAATAATTATGATACATTTGTCAAAAACAAGAGGTTAACACTGGTACATCACTGTCCACTGAACTCCAGACTTTATTCTGATTTCACCAGTTTTCTCCACTAATGTTCTTTTTCAATCCCAGGATTCAATTCAGGATACCACATTACATTTAATCTTCATGATTAGTTAGTCTCCTCTGGTCGGTGACAGTTTCTCTGTTTTTGCTTTTTGTTTTTGTTTTTTCATGACTTTGACAATTTTGAAGAGTACTGGCCAGTCATTTGGGGAAACGTTCTGCAGTTTGGGTTTCTCTGATGCTTTTCTTATGATTAGCCTGGGAAGGGGTACCTGGGAGGTGCAGTGCCCTTCTCATTCCACTGTATTGGAAAGCGATAGCATAATACATGATAGCTACATGAATTATCACGGGTGATGTTAACTTTGATCACTTCATTAAGGTTATGTCTTAATCTGGTTAAGTCCAGATCTTTCTACTGTAAAACTACCTTTTTTTTTTTTTTTCCTCTTTCCATATTCTGTTCTTTGAAAGTGAGTTTCTAAGTCCCATAGTCAGGGAGGGGGAGATTAAGCTCTACCTCCTGGGGGAGGCACATATGATCTACATTATATTATGTAGTATATTATTTGGAATTATTCTGTTTGGAAGATTCATCTCTTCTCCTTCCTGATGTTTTACACTAATTTTAAAATTAATATTACATATGTGATTAGTCCAAAAAATAGGTAAGTAGGTCTTATTAAACACCGAAAAAAAAAATTCAGAAATCCTGGAGAAAGACTCCAGATGGTCTGGGCTGACTCATGTGCCCATCCAGATCAATCTTGGGAGCAGAGAGGCAAGAACACTTAAGAGGATGGCAGCTCCTACTTAGAATGGTTGTTAAAAATGCTTTGGCATAAACTTGTCCTTTTGACCAGGGCATGCTTTGGTTCTTTCCTTGGTTAAGTGACCTCTCACTTAACCTTCAGACCTCAGCTGAAGCATTACTTAGTCACAGACCTCCTTCCTGACTTCTCCAACTAGGTCAGTCCATACGATGGATTCTCATGGTGCCTGGTACTCTTCCTTTGTGGTAGTTATCACAGTAGCAAGTTTCTGGTGTGTGAATACTTGATTAAATATTTAAATATGCCACTAAACAGTCTATAGGGTATGTTCTCCTTTGTGGCACATACTTGCTATGCCTGCACGTAGGTGGTGTTCAATCAATATTTGTTAAGGGTATGACTGACATGAAGCAGGCTGCTATTCCACAGGTGAAGAAAGGATATAACTGAGGTAGCCGAATCAAGGACCACTACTCAGTGAATGCAGCGAGGAGAGAGGCAAGTAGCAGGAGGCTGGGAGGAATAGTGGGGAGGGGAAGGACTAAGGGACAGCTACTTAGAAGAAAGCAGCAAGGACCAGGTTGGACACCGTAGGTCAGGAGCTCACAGAGAGGCAATGGCTGGTGGAGCAGGTCCCAGAGGAGAG
This sequence comes from Paguma larvata, assembly GCA_030068075.1. Taxonomy (NCBI): domain Eukaryota; kingdom Metazoa; phylum Chordata; class Mammalia; order Carnivora; family Viverridae; genus Paguma; species Paguma larvata. The sequence goes on from CM057831.1 coordinate 61,100,001, forward strand.
AAGAGGTCTTAGAGAAATCACCATGAGTACAGGAAGCAATTGGTTTTTAGCAGAAGAGACAGGAAGGGAAGGTGGGGAGGATACAGAAAGTTCGTGTGTGAGAGTGGGGGAGGAGGGTGGACAGGGCAGGGATTTGAGACCATCAAATGATCTCATTCTCTCTGAAGGGGAGTCAGGCATGAGAGAGCCAATATGGTAGGGATCTTCAGGTGAGTGTTAAAGGAGTGGAGACACTGGTAAGGGGACTGATGGCCAGTTGAGGATGCTGTGAGAGGACAGAGGACATGGCCATGGCCAAGGACTAAAGTCCTTGATGACAAAGAGGGGAGGTCATTTCATGATAACCTGAAGAGGGTGGAGGCTTGTATGAAAACATGGTGTGATTCTCAAAGTTTGGTGTGCGTGTGGTGTGAAGTGGTTGTCCGTATTTGGACCTCGGGGAGTCCCGAGCCTGGAGACTCCATCCCTTTTCTCCCCAGCCATGTGGAAGGATGTGCAGAAGTGAAGAAGTGTTAAGCAATGCCAGTCCCTAGCAGAGGAAGTGGGGGCTCAGAGATATACAAACGGCTGAGAATTTAGGGGGTTTTCACCATGAAATGGAGGTTTCAGAATAGAAAACTTGGGAGGTAGGTTCACCATGGAAAAGATTTTTATTTTCGTTTTATTTATTTTTGAGAGACATAGAGACAGAGTATGAGCAGGGGAAGGGCAGAGAGAGGGAGACAGAGAATCTGAAGCAGGCTCCAGGCTCTGAGCCGCCAGCACAGAGCCGGACATGGGGCTTGAACCCACAGACCGTGAGATCATGACCTGAGCTGAAGTCGGCCTCTTAACCAACTGAGCCACCCAGGCGCCCCCACCATGGAAAGGATTAAGTAGCAGGGAAGCAGAGGGAGGAAAAATTAACTATGGGCAGGATCAGTGTGGGAATGACCAAATGAGAAAGGAAAGATGACCCAGAAGGCCTGACTTGTGAACAATGATCCTGGATGGCAGAATAGGGACTGACAATTCTCACTGGCTCTGTTACTCATTTGTTTTTTTCTTAGTGCCAGAAGAGGCACTGGGTAGCATCAGGGCTTGGTTTCAGACTGCTCCACCCCTTAGCCACCTGTTCAAGTGCTCCTGAGAAGCCGCAATCATCTGAACTCTTTGGTCCAGCCCAGCTCTGGAGAAACTGAGCAGAAGTATAAAAATGGCCAGAATCCAGCATGGTCTTAGTTGGGATCTTCCAAGAGCAAGTATATTTTCCAGGCTCTGAAGGACTTCAATTCCCCAGAGAGATTCTAGGACAGAAAAAAGGAAACTTCTGATTCTTTCTACAGAGAAAGAGCCAGAGGAAGCAGAAGGGGATAGGATCTAGAACTCAGGTGGAAGGATTAAACGTGGAGTGGAGGAAGGACTCCTAATCCTCTGGAACAGGAAGTAAGGAAAGACAGTTCTTTGAATTTCAATTCATAGTGATCAACTTACTGAAATTTACCAATTTTGTCAATTTCACAAAATTTTATTTCTTTTAATTACAACAACTTGCATGGTTGGGCAGATTTTAACTACTTTTTAAGATTTCTACAAAGTATCAGTTCACGCATTTGAAGTTTAGCTTAGCTTACTTTTTAGTTTTAATTTATTTGCAGCTGGTTCACTGAAGTCATTTTGGCACAGGTGGCCAAAGTTCAGGGTATTCTAAGTTTTTCCTTCGAATCTGTGACTTTTGGGAATGAGAACTTCTTGTGTATTTTGCTCTACAAGTGTTATGCAATGACTCAAATGTAAACAATTTTTATAAACAATCATGATAGGGGGGTTCTATCTTCTAAAAGATTTTCTTTTTCTTTTTTAAAAAAAGTTTATTTATTTATTTTGAGAGAGAAAGAGGGAGGGAGAGGAGCAGAGAGAGAGAGACAATCCCAAGCAGGCTCCTTACTGTCAGCGCAGAGCCCAACTTGGGGCTCGATCAAATGAACTGTGAGATTATGACCTGAGCTGAAATCAAGGGTCAGTCAGTTAACTGACTGAGCCACCCAGGTGCCCCTTTTCTAAAAGATTTTCAATCCAGTATTTGCTTTTTTTATGTTTAATCTTTATTTTTTTCAATAGTTTGCCTTTTTAAAAACTTATTTTTGTTTATTGCAATTTTAATAGATACATAGATATGGGTTGAAATATAACCATACTGTATTTTTATAGTGGTTGGGAGATGGTATTAATAGTTACTATAATAAATGATACAGTTAACTATGTAAATTCTAATATAAACTCATTAATTTAAGATAATTATTCTAAGATATCACGATGACCATTGATAAGTGAGCCTTGTGCCAAGTGACCTCTAAGAAGCATTTGTGGAATTTCTGCCCATTCCATTCATATCATAATAGGAAGACTGTACTTTAGAAAGATCTTGCTTTTCCTTTTCCTTGAGTATGTAGTTATTACTTTTAAAAAGTTTTTACTTTGATTTTATTTTTTATGTTTGAGTATTAGTTTTATTGCAATACAATTTATATACTCTGAAGTTCATCTTTATAAAGTGTACAATTCACAGTGGTTTTTAGTATATTCACAGTTGTGTGTCCATCACCATATATTCCAGAGTAGTTTCATGGCACCAAACGAACCCCATACCCTCTAGCAATTACTCTCCATTCTTTCCTCTCCTCAACCCCTACCAACCAATAATTTATTTTCTGTATCTATGGATTTGCCTATTCTGAATATTCCCTATAAATGGAACTATATAGTATGTCGTCCTTTGTGTTTGGCTTCTTTCACTTAGCATGTTTTCAGGTTTCAACCATGTTTTACTTTAAAATTTTTTTAATGTTTATTTACTTGTTTGGAGGTGAGTAGGAGCAGACAGAGGGAGAGAGAATTCTAAGCAGGCTCCAGCTGTTAGCCCAGAGGTTGACGCATGGTTTGATCTCATGAACCATGAGATCATGACCTGAGCCAAAATCAAGAGTCTGACACTTAACCCGCTGAGCCACCCAGGTGCCCCAGTTCATCCATGTTTTAGCATGTATCAGTACTTCATTTCCTTTTATTACTGGATAATATCCCACCAGCTGGATAGATCATGTTTTGTTTATTCATTCATCGGGTGGTAGAAATTTGGATTTTTTTCTCACTTTTTGGCTCTTAGGAATAATGCTATGAACATTTATATACAAGCTGTAGTGTGTACATATCTTTTTAGTTTCTTTGGGTAGATACCTGGGAGTGAACTGCTGGCATGGCACATATGGTAAGCTGTGGTTTCACATTTTGAGGAAATATTTGGGGAAATGTTGCCAAACTTTTCTACAGAAGCTGCACCACTTTACATTTCCTCTGGGAGTGTACCAGGGTTCCAGTTTCTCTACTTCCTGTCTGACTCTTACTCACCTTTTTTATTCTAATCATCCTATTGATGTGGAGTGGTATCTCCTTGTGGTTTTGATGTGCATTTCTCTAATGACTAATGTTCAGCATCTTTTAAAAAAATATTTATTTATATATTTTTGAAAGAGAGAGCAAGCAGGGGAGGGGCAGAGAGAGAGGGAGACAGAGAATCCTAAGCAGTCTCCACGCCATCAGCACAGAGCCCCATGTGGGACTGGAACTCATGATCGTAAGATGACAACCTAAACCAAAATCAAGAGCCAGATGCTTAAGGGACTGAGCCACCCAGGTGTCCCTCAGCATCTTTTTATATGCTTATTGGCTATTTGTGTATCTTCTTCTGTGGATTCCTTCAAGATTTCCTCTTGTCTTTAATTTTCTGTGGTTTGAATATTTCTGTAGTTTGAATATTCTGTGGATTTCTACATTAGGTGTAAAATTTTTTTCAGTATTTATCATGCTTGGTGTCCTCTCAGCTTTCTGGATCTGTAGTTTGCTATCTGCCATTAATTCCAGGAAGTTCTCAGCCATTATTATTTCAAATATTTCCTCTATTCTTTTTGGCTACTAAAATTTGGCTATTTTTTCTCTTTCTTTTTCTCTGGTATTCCCACTCTCTCTCTATATATATATAACTTTTTAATGTTTATTTATTTTTGAGAGAAAGAGAGTGTGAGTGGGGGATGGGCAGAGAGAGAGGAAGACACAGAATCCAAAGCAGGGTCCAGGCTCTGAGCTGTCAGCACGGAATCCAACTTGGGGCTCAAACTCATGGACCATGAGGTCATGATGTGAACTGAAGTTGGACGCTTAACCAACTGAACCACCCAGGCACCCCAATTATATGTACTTTCTCATTGTTCCGGTTCTTGTTATATTTGTTATTGTCCCATGGTTCTTGAATATTCTGTTCTTCCCCACCCTCTTCCCCTGCTTTTTTCTCTTTGCTTTTCAGCTAGGGAAGTTTGTATTAAACATACCTTCAAGCTTTTCCATTCTTCCCTTGGCCATGTCCAGTCTACTGATAAGCCCATCAAAGGCATTCTTCGTTTCCATTATGATGTTTTAATTTTCTAGCATTTCCTTTTAGTTCTCTCTTGGAGTTTCCTTCTCTCTGCTTACATCATCCTCTCTTCTTGTATGCCACTCACTTTTTCGATTAGCACCCTTAGCACATAACCATAGTTATTTAAAATTTCCCATAGTTCCAAAATCGGTGCTATACTGAGTGTGGTTTTGATGCTTGGTTTGTCTTTTCAAACTTTGTTGCCTTTTATCATGACTTGGATTTTTTTGTTGAAACTGAACATGATTTATCAGGTAAAAGAAACCGAGGTAGACAGATCTTTAGTGTTAGATTTTATGTTTATTTGGCTAGGAGTTAGGTGGTATTTATTGTGTGCTTCAACTGTGGTATTGTAGGTTAAATTTTCCTCCAGTGCCCTTGTTTTTGTCCTGTCTGATGTTCTGGGTTTCCCTGGAGACTCCTTCTTAAATAGGGTCTGATGCAGTTCTTTTAGCTCTGATTCCTGTCACTATACAGGAGCCCTATTGATGTGATGATAAGGTGTGGGAAAAGAACTATTCTATTATCCTTTTAGTGAGCTTGTGTCCTTGGGCTGTGACTTTCACATCACACTTCCCACCTTAGCCTTAGTACATGAAGGCTAGACGTAGGTGAAGTTGGATATTTCCTTTCCTCCATGTCAGTTATACTTCGGTAAACCCAAGTTGGTTAGGCTCTAGTAAAATGGTTTCCCTGGAGGGCAAGACTTGCTAAAGAGAACAGACAGACTTCTCTGAGCTCCTGCTGGAAGCATGAGGAAATTTTCTACTATCTGCACAGTGAGAACCTGGTGGGACTCCCAATTCTTGTCAAATGAGAAAGTGGCTATATACATTATTTGGAGAAATATCAATTCAAACCCATTTTATAACTGGGGTATTTGTCTTTTTAGTTTTGAGAGGTAAGGATTCTTGATATATTTCTGGTACAAATTCCTTATCAGATATATGATTTGCAAATATTTTCTCCCGTTCTGTGGATTGTCTTTTCATTTGCTTAATGGTGTGCTTTGGATTATGACAATTTTAAATTTCGATGAAGTCTAATTTTCCTTTTGTTGCATATGCTTTTGGCATCATATCTAACTAAGAAACCATTGTCTAATCCAAGGACAAATTTATTGCTATGTTTTCTTCCAGTTTTAGGTCTAAAATCCCATTTGAGTTAATTTTCATATGTAGTGTTAGGTACCAGTCCAACTGTATTCTTTTACATATGGATATTTAGTCCTAGCATCATTTGTTGAAAAGACATCTTTCCTCATTTAATCTTTTGCCATTCTTATCAAAAAATAAGTTGACCCTAAATTTAGTTTATTTCCAGCCTCTTAATTCTATTCCATTGAACTATCTCTTATGCCAGTATCACACAGACTTGGCTATATTATAGATTTTTTTTTAAATCAAGAAGTAAAGTCCTCCAGCTTTATTCTTTTTTTTTTTTTCAGGATTATTTTGGCTATGCTGAGTTCCTTAAATCAATTTGAGGAGTATTTTCATCTTAACAATATTAAGACTTCAAAACCATGAATATGTATATTTTTACATTTATTTAGGCACTTTTAGATTTATTTCAATAATGTTTTGTAGTCTTCAGTATATATATATATATTTCTTTTGTTAAATTTATTCCTAAAGCATTTTATTATTTGCAATGCTATCATAAACAGAATTGTTTTCTAATTCTTTTCTTGGATTGTTCCTTGCTTGTCTGTAGAAATACAACTGATTTAAAAAAGAATTGATTTTTTTTTTTTGTATACCAATCTTGTATCTTGTAACCTTGCTGAACTCATTTATTAGTTTTATTTGTTTATTTATTTTTTGGTGTATTCCTTGGTAATTTCTACATATAAGATCATGTTACTGTGAATAGAGATAGTTTTACTTCTCCCTTTCCAATACATATATGTCTTTTGTTTCTTTTTCTTGTCTAATTACCCTGGTGGAACCTCCGATGCAATCTTGAACAGATGTAGTAAGAATAGACATTCATGTCCTGTTTCTGGTTTTAGAGACAAAGCATCCAGTCTTTTAATATTAAGTATGATGTAATCTGTGAGTTTTTCATATATGTCTTTTATTATGTTGAGAAAATTCTCTATTTCTAGTTTATATGAAAATGTGTCAGAGTTTGTATAATGCTTTTTGTGTGTCTACTAAGATAATCATGTGGTTTTGTTTTTTATTCTATTGATATGTTGTATTACATTACTTGTTTTTAGAATGGTAAACCAACCTTATGGTCTTGGGATAAATACCACTTGGTAACAGTATATAGTTCTTTTTCTGTGTTGTTGGATACAGTTTGCTAGTATTTTGTTGAGGAATTTTGCATTTAATTTCTTAAGGGATATTGATTTGTGTGTGTGTGTGTGTGTTGTTGTCGTTGCTGTTTGTTTTTTCTTGTGAGGTCTTTTTCTGGCTTTAGTATCAGGGTAATACTAGCCTCACAGAATGAATTAGAAAGTGCTATTTTTAACTGTTCTTAATTCATAGATTGGTTTATCGGCTTCATCAAATGAGTATTATCTATTTATTTCAGAAATCTGAATCCTACGTGTGGTGATATAAGTACCACACAAAAGTGACATTCAGCAGAGTTTCACTGAAATCTGGTACACAACAAATCTAATGAAAATACTCTGGTAAAACTAAAAATCTTGCCCTCAACCCAATATTTTTTACTTTTCTTTTAATTTATATATACTTTTAAGTGTCACCATAACTAAGGCTTGGCAAAAGTACCTATCATGAAATTGTCTTAGTCTGTTCAGACTCCTATAATAAAATACCACAGACCGGATAGTTTATAAGCAACAGAAATTTATTTTTCACAGTTCTGGAATCTGGGAAGTCCAAGACCAAGGTGCCAGTACAGTCAAGTTCTGGTGAGGACTCTCTTCCTGGTTCATAGCCGGTGCTTTCTCAATGTGTTCTCACATGGTGGAAGTGGCAAGAGATCTCTGTGGGTCTTCTTCATAAGAATACGAATCTCATTCATGAGGGCTTCACCATAACCTAAGAACCTCTCAAAGGCTCCATCCCCTAATACTACAATATCATGCGTTAGGATTTCAAAATATGAATTTTGGGAGAACACAAACATTCAGACCATAACAAAAGTGAATACATTAACCTTCAAAATTCACTTTTAAAATCTGCTTTCCTCTCAAGTTGCTGGTATATCTCTACCCTGTTTTCCCTTTTCTTTTCTTCTCTTTTCTTTTCTTCCGTAAAGTATATTTATTTATTTTGAGAGAGAGAGAGAGAGAGAGAGACCATGAGTGGGGGAGGGACAGAGAGAGAGGGTGAGAGAGAGCATCCCAAGCAGACTCTGCACGGTCAGTACAGAGCCCAATGTGGGGCTCGAACTCATAAGCCATGAGGTCATGACCTGAGTTGAAACCAAGAGTCCGACACTTAACTGACTGAGCCATCCAAGTGCCCCTTTTCCCTCCGTTCATTGTCATGTTTCTCAAGTTGTCTTTAGGATTTTTGATTTTGCCTCTCTCAAGAGACTGCTCTGTCAGAGGTCAACAGTGAACACCCTCATTTCCAAGTTCAACGGCTGAAGATACTCACTAATCCACTACTCTGGAGCCTGGCCAACATTAGGTTCTGAGAATATAAAAATTATCTAGTGCCTGCCCCCAAGAACTCATTTTATTGAGGGAGATAGACACAAATGGATATTTTTGACACCCTTTGTCACACCAGTGTTCTAGTTGTGGTCCTTCTTTTCACCCTCCTCAGGTGGTTTCTTTCTCTCTCTGGCCTTTGAATGTTGCTATCTCCTCGGCCTTCTTTTTCTCTTACTGTGTATTTTTTGACTAGGAAATCTCATCTAGTATAATTGCTTCAACTCCCCTGTGTGTACGACTCTCGCATCTGTATTGTTAGCTTACACGTGTCCTCTGACCTCCAGAATAACTGTTCACAAGATAGCTCCTTACCACAAATAGGCCTACAACGAAGTTCAGCACAGTGATCTCAAACCTGCTTTTCCTCTGCTATCGTTGTTCTCTGTGAATGTAATTATTCCACCCAACTGCCCAGGTAAAAACCTGGTGCCATCCTGGACTCCTGTGTTCTTTCTCTACTTCATGTAATCACACACAATGTCTATTCTCTTCGGTCTCCACTATAGCTGTCTGGTCAGCTTCTCTCCATCTCCCTTGCCTCTGGCCTCATCTAGTTTTCCACCAAGTCCCTCTGGATTCCTTAACTAGCCTCCTCTTTGGTTTCCCTGCTTCTGGTCTTGCCCCTCTAGCCCATCTTCCCCTCTGATGCATGAATGATCTTCCTGAAATGTAAATCTGATCCCTTTTCTCCCCATTTAAAAATCCTTCAGTGGCTTTCCCTGGTCTTCAGTATAAAAACTAAGCACTTTATCATGTCTTACAGGGCCCTTTGTAACCTGATCTTGCTTGGCTTTCCTGCTTCATTTCCTCCACTTCTTCCTCAAATACTAAATCCCAGCTGTACCAAATTACAGAGTTGTAATTTCTCAACCACTCCATGCTGTTTCATAATTCAGTGCATTTATACCTGCAGATCCTGCTGCCTGTAATGTCCTCCCACCTGACTTCTTTCCCCCATGCGTAATAGATACCTATTCCTTCTTTACTATTTAGCCCTTGTATTGTTTCCTCTGAAAAATTCCACACTCACCTTCTTTCTTGGTACTCAGTATGCCCGTGTGCACCACTTTCATAGTATCTGTCTTACTATATGATCTGTAATGTCTATATTTCCATAGTGCTTTGAATGTAGAAGGAATACGCTTGCTAAATTGTTTTGATAATTTTTTTTTTGAGTGCCTTTGTGCACTGTGCTAGATATTGTGTTGAATTTTGCAGGTTCTCTTGCCTACCTTAAAGGCAATTTCTCAGTCTTCTTCATAGTTTCTGTATCCTGTTGTCTCATAATGTCTGATCTCAGCCTCCTTTCCTTCTATGTATCTCTGAGTCACCCCATCCACTTCCTTAGCTTTAATTGCCAACAACTCCCAAAATGTTCTCCCAGTGAAGAACTCTTTCCTAAACTCCAGATGCTCTCAGGCATCTCAAACTCAGCACATACAAAATGAAACCATTTTTCTTTCTGGGACAAAAGAAAAAGATTCTGAGATCATTTTAAGGAAGAGCAATTACAGATTAAGTCAGGACAATGGCAGAAAGTTTTCAGTGACATCTCTAGGTACAGTTTTTGTATTTTCATCTCCTTAAAACTGAATAGCAGTAAAACTCCAATGCTGTGCTTCTCGTGCTGGGCTACACACTAACATGTCAGGGTAAATGTGAAGCCATAGTGTAAAGAGGCTCATCTTCCTATAGCATCAGTTTTGACGGAAAGCTTGTGTGTCACTTACAAGGTTTAATTTCTAAGAGAAAAAACATTTTTTATATTAAACATATATTATGGAACAAAACGTAAAATGTCAGAAAAGTTTAAACTTTTTCCCTCAAAATATAAGCACAGAGACCATTTCTTTTATTAGGGCATCTCAAATTTAACTACCAAATTCATGTCCCAGGGTCAGAGGAGAGCTATAATATGCCCATGCATTTAAGGGCAGGGAGAGGAAAGCCTAAGGGTATAAACATTACCCCGCAGTGAACAATGGGCAATCAGCTTTGCAGGAAATTCTTTTTCAGACGAAATGGGAGGAAACCAGGGAAGGGAGGAATTACTGAGCCCAACCAAAAGGCAGAGCTAGGTTGACAAACTTAGTACAATGCACTGATTCAGTCAATAGACATTTAAAGATGCCCATTTTGTCCCACGTTCTCTATTGGGTACCACAACAGTAAGTTAGATACATCCCTCTATCCCCCAGGAATTTGCGATCTAGTGATTGGTGCTAAACACTGTAATTGTACCATTGCTACAATGAAGGATGTACAGCATGAAACAGGACCACTGGAAATACTGGAAATATGTCTAGTTTTGCTTGGGGGAATTCAGTGAATACTTCACAAGAGACATCATTCTAGCTTCTGGTTTAAACTTGGGAAAAGTATAGGTGTCTTCTGCCTATAGATTGGTTAGAAATATTTCAGAAAGTTGGAATATGAAATGTGTGGTGAATGAATTAACACACACATTCTTTTTTTTTTTCTTCACTGTTCCTGCATAGTACCATGTTTATTGGTTTTGTCAAGCTCAGCTATCAGGTTGAATGTCATGGATAGCATGTGGCTTACTCCTCCTCACTTAATAAACATATATGAATCAGGTCCTGTGGTAGGAAGAGTTATCCAGAAGATTGAGTCCTAGTTCCTGGCTTTGGGAGCTCAGCTGAGTGGAGTCAGTGAAGCAGACAGGCACTGTGATAGGCATATGCCCAGAAGACTGTAACTGCACATAAGGAGGAACCTAGACCTGTTTGGAGGGTTAGTGTGAAGTTTGGAGGTAGCTTCAAAAAAGTAACTTCTGAGGAGAGAATCACGTGATTAGTAAGACGTAATGTGACAGGAGGCAAGCTATAGTAGAGGAAGCCTCATGCACAAATGTATGATATATTCAGAGAACAAGTAATTTCCTAAGAAGGGTAGCAAATAATGCTAGGAGAGTCTGAGAGGTGGCTGGGCCAGGCCATAGAATCCCTTTGTGTCATGAGAGAAGTCTGGATTTTATTGAGCAAAGGGAATGGTGAGTCACTGTGATATTGGTTCGGATCAGTGTTTTTCAAAGCACAGGTTATAATCCATTAGTTGTAAAATTATTTTAGTGAACTGGGACCAGCATTTCACAAAAGTAACTAGAAAAGGGTTGACAATATTAGTGTGCATCATATTTGTTATGGTAAATAATGTTTTGTGATACTTTTGCTTCAATTACATATATGTGAATAGTATTCTGATGTAAAATATTTTTTGATCTGTGGGTCATAGTAAAGCATTTTTGAAAAACACTAAAGGTTCAATGGTACAAATCAATATACCAGATTAGTTTTGGTAGCAATTAACAGAAAACCCAGGCAAGTGGGAAAAATCACTAAAGATTATTACCATATAGCTTCTTTTGGTTGTTCTGACCTGCCATTCTGTGTCATCTTCAGACTAAAGCCAGTTATGGCCTTCACAATAACATGCTACCTTATTCTTATCAAGCACAGTAGAGACCAGATTCTTATTGCTTTAAATTAGTTTAGGCCTGTCCATCACCGAACCCATTAACAGCAAGGGGATGGAAATACTAGGACTACCTTAGACCTAACGACTGTTTGGGAACCAACTGCTGTAGCTGCAGGGAACTACAGTGCAATGTGGTAAGTTCAGTGCATTACAGAAATACTGTAGCAACACCTAGGTTCACAAAGCAATAGACTTTGGTGTGGGGATAGTCAGAGGAGCCACCCCGATGCCAAAAGTCCATGTACAAGTTAGGCAGGTAAAAGGGGGAGAGTTCTCTGGGTGGTAGAGACTGCATGAACAAAAGGTGATAAAGGGAGCTCTGCAGTCAAAATAAGGACTGCCACGCTTCCTGAACATAAAATTGGAGGCAAGGGAATGAAATGGAGCAGTGAATGGATACCTTGTCACCAAGGGGGCCATGGTGAGGAACCTGGATTCTTTTCCCCATAGGAAAGGAGGAGGCACTGTAGACCATCAAACAGAGAATTAGAACATCACATTTCTCTTACTTCATTTGCAGTGTGGAGGGAGGCAAGTTAGGAGGCTTTTGCAGTAATCTGGGATAGAGATGTCTTAGATTTCAGACTAGGGAGAGGTGATTGCAGATTTTAGAAATATTATGGAAATAAAAGCAACAAGACTTATGCGTTTGACTGTAGTATATGTAAGTAAGCAGTGCCTGGCTTTTGTAGTGTCTCCTATGGATACTGGGCTTACATTATGTCACTGATTTGCTGAAGCTGGAGTATGTTTGTTATTTTTTGAAAGAAGTAGGCATAGCTGTCAACCTTGCCGTAAAGAACCAGGGTCCAAGACAGAGAACCTGTGAAAGTAAAGAGGGAACTGCAGTGTATCTGGGCCCCTCTCTTGGGGGTTTGGAATTTATTAAAGAGGTACTTAGATAGATTTGAGGGCATATTCCACACAGGTGAAAAAGTTATCATTTATAGGCCAGATTATAAAACTGATGTGTTGTTATTTCCCTTGTGTTATCCCTGAGCCTTTAGTAAGTGTTCTAGAAGGCACGTACTCTTTTATGGGTCAAAATATTAAAGATGCACTGTTCCTCAGGCCATTGTGGCAGCAGAAGTGCGGGCTCCTTGACGGCAAAGGTTGTTTCTTCTCACCTCCATATCCTTAGTACCTAGTCTCGGACCTGACATACACCAAACACTTGATCGAGATTGCATCCCTGTGGCCCAAAATGATGCTGGATACTAGCAGATGCTTAATAAGCACAGGAACTATTGAAAACCCCAAGGGGAGGTCTGTTTCTGGGGACCAAGAGGAAAGCTAGTAGAGTCCAGCCATAACGCACCCATTGTAATACTTAAAAGAAGTGGTTTTAATTCTAAAGAAAGTACTTTCTCTAAGAGTTGGGGATGATTCCAAGATATCTAGGTGAGGTGAATGTTCATGCCAAGAGGATAGGAAGGGGGTGAATTTTGGGGAAGCATTCAGAATTGTAGGTTTACTGAATAAATGCTTTGAGTATCTACTATATGCTGCTCAAAACGTGTCAGAAAGAGCTTTCTGGCAATGTGTGAAGGACAAATTAGAGGGAAAGAGATGGAAGAACCCTGTTGGGAGCAGATGAATTTTAAGCCTAGAGCAGCTGCAGCAAAATAGCATAGAATAGTTCTGTCACTGAAGCCATAATCTGCTAGATCAGTGGCCCCTTCCATCTCACCTTATTTTCTGACAATGGTTAGGTTCAGTAAGCCAATTACACTCTGAAGGTCCAGCCTAAGATGAAATTTCTTCTCTATACTAGAGATATGGGAACTGTCAAGCCTTGCTGTCAAGTGTTCAGGCAGGAATGACAGTTCCAAGTCCTCCCATGACTACTACCCTAGTTGAACCTCTGAGCCTCAGGAATGGGTAGCCTGGCTGGGCTAAGAAGTCTGGGTTCACAATTATTAGTGGATATAAAGGAGCTTCCTACTTTTCATATGCCGTGGCCATTCGGAAGCCGGATTTCCCTTTTCTGAATTCCCAGAGAAGCCCAGATTTGACAACAATTAAAACTTCCAGGAAATTCCCAGTACATTTAACTTCCTAATCCTTCTCCCACTTCAACCATCTCCTTTGTTCCCCACCCCCACTCCAAGAGGCAGGAGCTTATCCTTTACTGAATGCTTGTACCCACCCTGGTCCGGACAGTAGTACATCCAGGTGCTCAGGTCCTCTCCTCTGAGGCCTATTCAGGGCTGAGGGGAACACATGAGGGTAATATGTGATCCTGTCTAGAAACAGAGGAATAGTTGCAGTGTTCCTTGAAGTTTCCTAAAGTACCAGATTATGATGGAAGGTTCAATTCTAGGTGTTCACTCTCCTACCCTGTCAGGAAGTAATCTTTTGCTAAGCAATCCCAGGAGCCAGTCTCTATGCTACATATCAAGACTCAATCACCTTTGGAGACCAGTTTGGAATTATAGGATACATGCCCCATATAAACTGGCATTAAGAAAAACAAAACTGTGCTAACCAAACAACCCAAAAGAAGTGCCAGAAACGTAAGCAGTGAATTTACTAAACTATGGAGACTGAGCATTTAGATAGTTCTCCTCTCCCTCATAGGGGGAGGAAAAAAAACAGATACATACATATATTCATATAAGGAATTTTATCCACTGTGCAAAGAGATGATTATCGGGTTCCCCAGAAGCTTCTTGAATCCATCAAGGCTGTCCATTAATGACTCTAGCTCCAGTTCTTCTTAGAGATTAAAAGGGCTCCGAAGGCCTGTGATCATGGGCACTGATGAGGGTGCTATACACCCTTTGGCTCCAGTTAAATCTCTGGTGTTTGAGCTGTGTGGGAGCTGTGGATGCTTGCTTTCTGGTCCTGCCGCAAGCCCTGAAGCAGCTGGTTTAGAAGTGTAAGGTTGCTGTCTCTGCGAGGCAGGGGCAGGGGTGGGAGGTAGTTCCCTTTATACTCGATCACTGCCATCTTGGCCCGATCCTGCTTACTCCGATTTGGGATCTGCAGCATTCTCGTGTAGCCCCCATTCTGACCTTGGTACCGAGGAGCCAGTACTTGAAACAGCTTGGGGATCAAGTCTTTCTCCTAGAGGGGAGAGTTATTCAGGAGAGAGCACAGTCAGGCACTCCTGCGGGGACACATTTAACTCTCAGCACTCCCAAAAGTAGGGTTCAAACACGTACACGCTGAACTCCCCCACCCCCTAAAGTGGCAATGTCAAAGTTACACAGAGGGGTTACAGGCAGTTGTGCAGGTTGATTCACATAGCATTCAACTAACTTAAGTCATGTGTTTCTAATTTAGTTCACAACATTTGTCCATAACAGTGAGTATCTTGGCTTAATTCTACCCAGTCGTCCTTCCTCTAACAACCCCGTTCCCCACAGGGAGGAAAGGATAAGATATGCATGCACTCACCGTAAGCCAGAAGTCAGCCATGCGCATAGCTTGTTCGTTGGTATCTCCCAGCTTCCCATAGTCGATGAGCTGAAAAGACAAATTTATCACTGATCCAACCCGAGCAAGAAAGGAGGCGCCAATCTTACTCCTTCAGTGCCGGCCGCAATTCATTCATTCCATTAGTAAAGCATCCCGCTAATTCAGGCCATCCCGAACTCCGCAGCTCTCACCAGTAGTCCATTTGGGGGCCAGAAAGAGCGGATTCAGACTTTGGGCAGGGAACACGAGGGCTATCCATCCCACTTCTCTCCCAAGCCGGATCTCAGACCAGACGCGCGTGGTGGACTAAAGGACCCCGCCCCTCACCTTCTCGGCATAACCCCTCATCTCGTCCACGCGAGCCCACGGTGCCTCGATGCGTTCGTGTCGCACGAGTCCCGTAAGCAAGTTCCGCAGCAGGTGGATGCGGGACTCCGGACCAAGGCCCAGACGGCGGAATACGCGGCCATGGGAGATGGCGGCTGCAACCGACAGCCGCATATTTTCCTAGCTCCTCTCCGCCCCTGTGAGGCCGGAACTGGAAACTGGAAGGGAGAAGCTGCGGGGAGACGGGTTTGAGAGCACGCATGCGCGTACCTAGGTGCGTGGTGGACGTGTTTGCGCATGAGTATCACGGCCTGCCTCGTTGGCAACCTAGGGGAGGGCGGAGAAGAGGTGCGGGCTTCTTCCAGAACACGCGAGCGGGGCGGGCCTCTAGGCACTCAGAGCCTTCTGCGTCGGGCCGGGGAACCAGGCGCCACCTAGTGTGGGACGAAGCGGGCCGTCCAGTTCCTCTTGGGCTGTCAATCGTCTTGTGGCCTCTAGGGCGACGGGAAGCTCCACCGCGGAGCCGGCTGGGAAAGTGAGTATCTGAGGTGACGCACCCCTCTTGCCCCCACCACCCCCCCGCCCGGGTCGCGACTCTGGCTATATAACCAGCAGCCCTGGCAGTCCCTAGCGGTGGCCTCTAAGCGTGACTTTTTTCCACAAAATTATTTTGCGTAATAATGGTGTAAAGAAACGAATAACGATGCTTTCAGAAAAGAATTGCAGATAGTGAAAATTTTTCTTTTGTTAAAGTACATAATAACGATCCCAGTGGGGAAAAAAAACAACAACGCTCTAAGGAAAAGTAATGGGTTAATACTTTTTACTTGCATCAGTGTATTTTTTAAAAAGGTAAGAAACATACCTATGCATTTGTGTTAATGTGTAGTAATGTTCTGGTTTCTGTTTTTGAGCCTTAATGCCTGCAAATTTGCAATCACTTTGTCGAAATTGCTCCTTGTCGGGGTTGAATTGTGTCCTCCCCACCCCAAGAAAGATGTTAAACTCTAAGCCCTTCCAACCTCCACCCCACTTCCCTCAGATTATAACTTTATTTGGAAAGAGGATTATTGCAGTTGCAATTAATTAAGATGAGGTCATACTGGAGTAGGGTGGGCATCTAATCCAAGCCACCGGCGTCCTCATAGAGCCTAAGTGGATAGACAGGCACAGAGTGAAGACAACGTTGTGAAGACTAGAGACAACGCACAGGGAGAATGCCACGTGACCAAGAAGTCGGTGATCCCAGTTAGGTAGGTGCAAGCCAAGGATTGCCAAGGTGTCTGACAGACACCCGAAACCAAGAGACAGGCACGGAGGGGCGCCTGGGTGGCTCAGTCGGTTAAGCGTCCAACTTTGGTTCAGGTCATGATCTCACGGTTTGTGAGTTCCAGCTCCATGGGTTTGAGCTCCATGGGTTCAAGCTCCACGTCTGGCTCTGCTGACAGCTCAGAGCTTGGAGCCTGCTCCAGATTCTGTTTCTCCCTCTCTCTGATCTGTTTCTCCCTCTCTCTCTGACTCAGTCTCTGACCCTCCTCTGCTCGTACTCTGTCTCTCTCTATCTCTCACAAAAATAAACATTAAGAAAAATTAAAAAAAAAAAAAGGCATGGAACAAAATTTTCCTTAGATCCTGAAAATAATTCATGGCTCAGCTGTCACATTGATTTTGGACTTCCAACCTTCAAGATTATGAGATGGCGAATTTGTTTTAAGCTGCCCAATTTGTGACACTTTGTTATAGAAGTGCTAGGAGACTAATACATTGGTCTTAACATACTCATGTTCAGTAGACAGAACAGTTAGATTTGTCTCTCTGTCTTTGCTCACTAGTGACCAGGGAACACTTCTTGTTAATTTCAGTTTGAAAAGTTTCTTTCGTCTGAAGCAGCAGATATACAAGTAGTTAGGAAAAGTCTTTTTTTTTTTTTTTCAATTTGAAAATGTTTTTTAAAAATTTATTCTCAAGAGACAGAACATGAGCGGGGGGCAGAGAGAGAGGGAGACACAGAATCTGAAGCAGACTCTAGGCTCTGGGATGGCAGCACAGAGCCTGAGGCAGGGCTCAAATCAGTAACTGAGAAATAGGACCTGAGCTGAAGTCTGACACTTAACTGACTGAGCAACCCAGGTGCCCCTTTAAGAAAAGTCTTAAACATATGGACACATTGGCATAGATTTATACAAGTCATGTTTCACAATAAATTCCAGAAATTACAATACTGTCTGTGTCTTATTTCTTTGGGATCAATTCTTACAGCTTTCAGGATTTCCACAATTGAAAATTCATCATAAATTTCTATTGGTAAAATCTTGTAAAGACTTTCTTCTCCAAAAGTCAAGAGAAAATAACCTGACACTGACATTATTTGGTCTATTTTTGTATCTCAATTCCCTTACATTTTGTTGTTACATAGTTAATAGTTTTCTCCACAATTTCTGTGGGCTGGTATTCATGGAACAATTTTAAACCTTGGTGTTTTATTGTGTGTTGTTCAAGGCTTATTCTGGTGGTTCACATATATTTTTGTCTGATTGACCTCATCTGAAACGTTACCTTAATAAAAAATTAACTTGGAAAAGAAAAAGCTTGTGCAACTAAAATTGTTTATTTCAAAGGGTTTTGTTGTTGTTATTTATTTTGAGAGAGAGAGGGAGAGTGCTTGTGTGAGTGGGGGAATGGCAGAGAGCAAGGGAGAGAGAATCCCAAGCACGCCCTGTGCTGACTGCTGTCAGCGCAGAGCCTTGACTGGGAACCTGATCTCGTGAACTGTGAGATTATGACCTGAGCCGAAACCAAAAGCAGACACTTTGCCGACTGAGCTACCCAGGTGCCCCTAAGATTGTTTATTTTATATTTACTGTTTTAAAAGCAAGGCTACGTTCTACTAGAAGGGTTGGAGTCCAAGATGCTCCAGAAGTGAGTTTGGAAGTTCATAAATTCTTGTGAATTTACTGTGAAAAGTAGCATACGTGGCCGAATTTGGCTGTGTAATTGACAGTGCCCCAAATTAAATTTCGTGTAGAATAAACTTGTTAGTGAATTAGTTTTAAAAAGTGCTTATTTGAAGCCTACATGTATACAATTATATCTCAACAGTAACCATAACAACTGTTTAGAATTTCGACCAACAAATATTGTTGTGTGGGTGTTATTTTATCACTAACATTGTTTAGCATTGTTCTGTAAGGTTGACTTTTGGTTAGTTTTATTACTATTTTTAAATGCTTTACAGATAGTTCATGCTTAGGGGAGGGCAGATTGCTCCCACCTCCCCACTAGATACCGAATGGGTCTGAGTGTCCAGCTGGGCCTCAGGTGCTCAGATGAATGTGAGTATTCTGGGTGAGCCAGGACTTGGAGCAACTCTGTTGAGAGTCCCAGTTGAGCCCCTGAGGTAGTGTTGGTAGTGACTGTAGTTAGTCTGGCAGAGGTGAGGAAAGTGATCCCAAGCAATGTTGTGGGAGGCAGCTGAAGAAAAAAGACCCCAGTCTATAGAAAATTGTTATACATGAAATTTCATAGCTTCTGCTGGGAGAAGGGGGTTGGACCTGCCACACTACTGCATAGAACCCCTGTGTGATCTTGTGCTATAATAAGATACGTGTGTGTGGGCTTTGTCCAGGTTCTTGTCACAGAGCAAAAACCCTTGGAATTTTCTGAGTGATGAAAGAGTGTCTTTAGTTATTGATAAATGTCCCTTCCAACCATACCAGAGTTTATGCTAATGAGGTGACTCTTGGAGAAGGGGGGTTGGTTAACAGAGGGGCTTAACTATGTGATGAGAGTGATTAGAGGGTTGTGCTTTCCCCAACTCTGAGGAGGTTGGAGATCGACAAAATCACCAGTAGCCAGTGATTTAGTCAGTTGTGCCTCCATAAGACCCCTAAACAATGGGGTTTGGGAAGCTTCCGGGTTGGTGAGCACACTGAAGTGCTGGGGGGTGTAGCATGCCCAGAGAGGGCGTGGAAGCTTTGCACCCCTTCCTACATACCTTGCCCTATGCATCTCTTCCATTTGGCTTTTCCTGAGTTGTATCCTTTATATAAAGCAGTAATTGTAAGTAAGGTGCTTTCCTGCCGTTCAGGCAAATTATCACATTTGAGGAGGGGATCATGGGAACTCCCATTTTATAGCGGGTTGGTTAGAAGTATAGGTTGCAACCTGGGACTTGCAATTGGCATTTGAAATGGGGAACTGAGCCTGTAACCTGTGGAGTCTATGCTAATTCCAGGTAGTTAGTCTCAGAATTGTCTTGTAGGACCCCCAGTCGGTGTCTCTAGAGAATTAGAGAATTGCTTGGTGTGGAAAACCCACATATTTGGTGTCAGAAGTGTTCTAAGTAGAGAATCAAGCTTTTTGCTGTACTCTGAATGACTGAATCGTATTTTGCTGAAGCTTCCATGAAGCAATGTCCTGGAAGCCAGCACAGAGAGCTCAGCAAGAGATGAGGTGATGATGGTGGGAAGCAATTGTCAATTGGACCCTAAGCCAACTTGTGATTCTATCCCAAAAGTATCATAAGTCCTGGCTCTTGATATTTGTTTTGCTTTCAAGTCAGGGTCTTAACACCTCTCTGGATTCACTGTTCCAGGAAGGATTAGATAAAGACAGAGCCAGTGTCTGGTATCAAAAAGAATTGTGATCATATTTGAATAAGTTAAAGTGAGTTTCTTACAATAGAATCATTAGGATCTTGAGAATAACTGTAAATCAAACACATCCCAAAAGGAAACAAGAAACCTTATAAGCAGTTGAATTCAGAAAAGTAAGTTACTGATATATATGTATCTAAAGTTGAGGTGGTCCAGGGCTGTAGAGGGACAGGGAGTTTGGACAGAAATCAGCATAACTGTCTATGGGGATGTTTCCCTTTGGAAATGATGACCAGCTGTTTCCAACTTGGCTTACTCTCTTCATGGGGTGTTCACTCCCCTCCCTGCTTCATTTCTGTGTATTATTAGTGAAATAAACTGCCTGCTGCTGGGATTAGAAGGTCCTTCAAGGTCAGGGAAGGGCTCTGACTCAGGCATCTCCTCTCCTACTCCTGTATCTCTACCTCCAACCTAGTGCTGTGCTTTTTAAAAAAAGTCTTTTGGGCGCCTGGGTGGCTCAGTCAGTTGAGTGTCTGACTTCAGCTCAGGTCATGATCTCACGGTCTGTGAGTTCGAGCCCTGTGTCGGGCTCTGTGCTGCCGGCTCAGAGCCTGGAGCCTGCTTCAGATTCTGTGTCTCCCTCTCTCTCTGCCCTTCCCCTGCTCATACTCCGTCTCTATGTCTCTCAAAAATAAATACATGGTAAAAAAATAAAATAAAAAATAAAGTGTTCAATATAAATTTATGAAAAAGAGAAATTGGATTTGTTTTGGTCTGTGTCCCTTGATTCCACCTTTATTTAGAACAATTATTTATCCCCTCCCCATTTTCTTTCATTTAATAGGTGTTTATTGAGGACTTACTCTGTGGCTAGGTACCTTGCTTGTGTTAAAAAACAATTCAGTTGAGTAAAATTGAAGATGTAATTGGCTTTATTCAATAATTCATAAATTTAGCAAGTAGAAAGGAACCCTGAGGAGTTTTATAAAATGGAAGGTTTTTATGGACAGAAGGAAAGTGAGACAAGGAAGTTTAAAAAGTAGATTATTTCAAGCAAGAAGCCCAGCATCAGGGTACACACTGGGACAGAGAAGGATGGAAAGTGTGTCTAGGGAGGCAAACAAAATACCCAACACAAGCAGTGAAAAAAAATTACACCAAGGTCCTGCATTCATAGCGTTTATATTCTAGGAAAGCTATCTCTAAAAGGAGTATGTACACTCCTGGGGGTGCACAATGGCTGCAGGAGATACACACGTATGGTTAATTTTATGGTAATTTCTACCTAGTCCTCAACCTCTACATGTCTCTTCTAAAATTGATCTGTCTTGGAATGTGTCTGTGGTAGAAATAGTGTTTTGGTTCTTTTTTCACACTTCACTTTTCACATTGATTCTTCCCTCATTTTCTAGAGATAAAACCACTCCTTTTGCCCATCTCAAATCTTATTATGGTACACTGTGCCCCAAGTAAAACAATCTGTCTATCTAATCTATCTTAGAATATTCAAGATTTATAAAAATCATGCTGGGAAATAAGCTTCTACAAAATGTGTTCTGTGTTTTCATTAATTTCAGTAATGAAAAAAAGCTTAATGAGTATCTTCATTCACTTATATATTAGTTGTGAAGGTGTTCAGGACAGCTGTCCTGTTCTCCAACTCACCCTTCCCCACCCCATCATGTGCCACTTTGGCATGTGGATTATTTTCAGCTGAATAAACCGGAAACCCTGTAGGCTCAAGAGAAAGTTTTGTTCCTATCTTAACCATGCAGAAGAATCTAAATTGGGGGTCTTTCCCAGAGTAAGAATTATTAACAGAAATAAATTTTATCTGAGTGACTCATCCGTATGGTAGGGCAAACATCTTATTACCAAACATCTGCTTATTTTATTTTATTTTATTTTATTTTATTTTATTTTAATTCCAGTATAGCTAACATACAGTGTTAAATTAGTTTCCGGTGTACAACATAGTGATTCAGTAATTCCATCTGGTGAAAAATCTGCTGATAGCCTCATGGGGTTTCCGTTGTATGTAACTGTCTTTTGTCTGGCTGCTTTTAAAATTTTTTCTTTATCGTTACATTTTGCAACTTTAATTACAATATGTCTTGGTGCAGATCTGCTTTTGTTGATTTTGTTGAGGGTTCCCTATGCCTCTTGGATCTGTATATCTGTTTCTTTCCCCAGATGAGGGAATTTTTCAGCTATTATCTTTCAAATAAATTTTCTGCCCCCCTCTTCTCTCTCTTCTTCTCCTGGAACTCCTATAATAAGAATGCTATTAAATTGGATGGAGTCACCGAGATCTCTAAGTCTATTCTCATTTAGCATAATTCTTTTTTCTCTCTTTTGTTCAGATTGATTACTGTCCATTACTCTTGTCTTCTAGGCCATTAATTTGTTCCTCTGCTGCTTCCATCCTGCTATTCATTCCGTCAAGTGTGTTTCTCATTTCTTTTATTGAGTCCTTTATCTCTGCTATGTTTTTCCATATCTCTGTATTATTGGTCTCACTGATGTCCTCCACTCTTGTGTCAAATCCAGTGAGTATCCTTATGACCATTGCTTTAAGTTCTCCAACAAGCATATTAATTACATCTGTTTCACTTAGATCTCTGGCTGATGCTTCCAGGAGTGTCTCCAGTATGTGCTGCATGTACCCCGCTGTTGTGTTCCAGATGCTCTGTCCTTCAGTCCAATCATCTGCAGAAGCTCCTCTTGCCTGCTGGGGGCAGTGTTTGGCCCCTGGCCTTAATGCGGTGAGTTTTAATTAGGTGTGCTCTGGTCAGCTTGTGAAATGAGACCTGTCATTGCTGCTGCCACAGGAATCAAGGCTTGACAAAACTCCAGGGTTGGGAGATGAGGTGTTGGCAGGGGTTGAGCCACTCTTATGGAGGACTCCCCCACCCCCCGCCCCTGCCCGCCGCAACCTCCCCTAGTACAGAGGCAGGCATGCCGGAAGGGGCAGTTCCTATGGAGTGGGAGGATTTGGGGCTTGGTGTAAGCAAGTTACGCCCTGTACTGCCACCCGCTAGTGGCCCTGTGCTTATGCTAAGCGGCATGGGAGGGAAATGGCACCTGCCAGTTCCTTTGTTCCCAGAGGAGATCTCTCCATGAACACTGCTTCTCATGGACATACTTGGAGATGAGCACATAATCTCCCCACTGTATGCCCTAGGCACTCTTTATTTTTTTAATTTTATTAAAATTTAATATAATTTTTAATTAATTATTTTATTTTATTTTATTTTATAATAGTTTATTTTCAAATTGGTTTACATATAACACCCAGTGTTCATCCCAACATGTGCCCTTTTTAATGCCCATCACCCCCTCTCCCCCCTCCCTCATCCCCCTCACACTCAGTTTTTTCTTAGTCTTTGAGAGCTTCTTATGTTTTATCTCCCTCCCTCTCTGTGTCTTTTTTTCCTTTCGCCTCTTCCCCTCCCCCTGGTTTTTGCTTAGTCTCACAAAGTCCACCTATTCGTGGAAACATGGTATCTGTCTTTTTCTGACTGACTTATTTCACTTAACATAATACCCTCCAGTTCCATCCATGTTGCTACACATGGCCAGATTTCATTTTTTCTCATTGCCACGTCGTAGTCCATTGTATATAAGTACCATAACTTCTTTATCCATTTGTCAATTGATGGGCACTTGGTCTCTTTCTATGCTTTGGCTGTTGTCGAAAGTGCTGCTATGAACATTGGGGTACACGTGCTCCTATGCATCAGCATTCCTGTGTCTCTTGGGTAGATTCCTAGTAAGGCTATTGCTGGATCATAGGGTAGCTCTATTTTCATTTTTTTGAGGAACCTCCACACCGTTTTCCAGAGCGGCTGCACCAGTTTGCATTCCCACCAACAGTGTAGGAGGGTGCCTACTTCTCCACATCCTCGCCAGCATCTATAGTTTCCTGATTTGTTCATTTTAGCCACTCTGACTGGTGTGAGGTGGTATCGCAGTGTGGTTTTGATTTGTATTTCCCTGATGATGAGTGACATTGAGCATCGTTTCATGTGTCTGTTGGCCATCTGAATGTCCTCTTTGGAGAAGTGTCTATTCATATCTTCTGCCCATTTCTTCACTGGGTTGTTTGTTTTTCGGGTGTGGAGTTTGGTAAGTTCTTTATAAATTTTAGGTATTAGTCCTTTATCCGATATGTCATTTGCGATGATCTTTTCCCATTCCGTTGGTTGCCTATTCGTTTTGTTGGTTGTTTCTTTTGCTGTGCAGAAGCTTCTTATCTTGATGAGGTCCCAATAGTTCATCTTTGCTTTTAATTCTCTTGCCTTTGGAGACGTGTCGAGTAAGAAATTGGTGCGTCTTAGGTCAAAGAGGCTTTTTCCTGTTTTCTCCTCTAGGATTTTGATGGTTTCCTGTCTCACATTCAGATCTTTTATCCATTTAGAATTTATTTTTGTGAGTGGTGTAAGAAAGTGGTCTAGTTTCATTCTTTTGCATGTTGCTGTCCAATTCTCCCAGCACCATTTGTTAAAGAGGCTGTCTTTTTTCCATTGGATACATTTTCCCGCTTTGTCAAAGATTAGTTGGCCATATACTTGCGGGTCCATTTCTGAGTTTTCTATTCTATTCCATTGGTCTATGTGTCTGTTTTTGTGCCAATACCATACAGTCTTGATGACTACCGCTTTGTAGTAGAGGTTAAAGTCTGGGATTGTGATGCCTCCCGCCTTGGTTTTATTCTTCAGTATTATTTTGGCTATTCGAGGTCTTTTGTGGTTCCATACAAATTTCAGGATTGTTTGCTCTAGCTTTGAGAAGAATGCTGGTGCAATTTTGATTGGGATTGCATTGAATGTGTAGATTGCTTTGGGTAGTATTGTCATTTTAACGATATTTATTCTTCCAATCCATGAGCATGGGATGTTTTTCCATTTCCTTGTGTCTTCCCCAATTTCCTTCTTAAGTTTTTTATAGTTTTCAGTGTAGAGGTCTTTCACCTCTTTGGTTAGGTTTATTCCTAAGTATTTTATTGTTTTTGGTGCAATTGTGAAAGGGATTAGCTTCTTTATTTCTCTTTCTGCTGCTTCATTGTTGGTGTATAGAAATGCCACCGATTTCTGTACATTGATTTTGTATCCTGCAACTTTGCTGAAATCATGAATCGGTTCTAGTAGGCTTTTGGTGGATTCTGTCGGGTTTTCCATGTAAAGTATCATGTCATCTGCAAAAAGTGAAAGTTTGACTTCCTCCTTGCCAATCTTGATGCCTTTTATTTTGTTTTGTTGTCTGATTGCTGATGCTAAGACTTCCAACACTATGTTAAATAGCAGTGGCGAGAGTGGACACCCCTGTCGTGTTCCTGATCTCAGGGGGAAGGCTTTCAATTTTTTTTTGTTTTAAATTCACATCCAAGTTAGTTAGCATACAGTGCAACAATGATTTCAAGAGTAGATTCCTTAATGCCTCCTACCCATTTAGCTCATCCACCCTCCCAACAAGCCCTCCTGTAAACCTCTGTTCATTCTCCATAGTTAAGAGTCTCTTATGTGTTTGTCCCCCTCCCTGTTTTTATATTATTTTTGCTTCCCTTCCCTTATGTTTATCTGCCTTGTATCTTAAAGTCCTCATATGAGTGAAGTCATATGATATTTGTCTTTCTCTGACGGACTAATTTCACTTAGCATGATACCCTCTAGTTCCATCCGTGTAGTTTAAATGGCAAGATTTCATTCTTTTTGATCGCTATATATATATATATATATCTATATATATATATATCTATATCTATCTATCTATCTATATATATATCTTTATATATACCACATCTTCTTTATCCATTCATCCATTAATGGACTTTTGGGCTCTTTCCATACTTTGGCTATTGTTGATAGTGCTGCTATAAACCTTGGGGTGCATGTGCCCCTTCGAAATAGCATACCTGTATCCCTTGGATAAATACCTAATAGTGCAGTTGCTGGGTCATAGGGTAGTTCTATTTTTAATTATTTGAAGAACCTCCATACTGTTTTCCAGAGTGGCTGCACCAGTTTGCATTCCCACCAGCAGTGCAAAAGAGATCCTCTTTCTCCACATCCTTGCCAGCATCTGTTGTTGGCCCTAGGCACTCTTTAGGTTGCTGTTTTTGCTGTTTCCATGCTGTATGTCCATGGGCTATTTTCCCTGCCTTCTTTCTAAGAGCCGCCCCAATGCCTCCAGGCTCTCCCCCAAGCCAAACCTTCTAACCTTTACAACTCCAGGCTTTAAGCCCACTGGTTGCCAGAAGGCAGAACTTTCAGTCCCTCTCACTTTCCAAACTCATTGCTATGGGAGTTCATTTTCCCTGTGTGCTTCCCTGTGTGTTAGTCTGTCTCTACCCTTCTCTGAGACTGAGGCTCTCTCCTCATGGCAGCAGCCACTGACCATTTCTCTCCCAAATCATATCTTTGCACTTCCTACCTTCTTCAGTGTAGCCTCTTCTCCACCTTTAGTTGTGGAGTTTGTTCTGCCAGTCTTCAGGTCAATTTTGGG
Organism: Paguma larvata; assembly: GCA_030068075.1. Taxonomy (NCBI): domain Eukaryota; kingdom Metazoa; phylum Chordata; class Mammalia; order Carnivora; family Viverridae; genus Paguma; species Paguma larvata. The sequence continues at coordinate 61,126,441 of CM057831.1, forward strand.
GGTATTTAGGATGATTTTCAAGAATCTAGGGCCCTCCTACTCTGCCGCCATCTTTCCAACTACCCATCTGCTCTTTTTATCATGCCGTTAAGTGCATTCTTTTCCTCTGAAATTCCAGATTCCTATTCCCTTCTCCTTAGTTCAGAGTGATATATGTATATGATATGAATGATATATATATGAAATATATCTATGAAATGTATATGAAATATATATGTAATATATATGATATATAAGATGGCATGAGTGGGCATGACTGGTGTGTGGGATGGATTCTGGGATATTGGTAAAGTTCCATAACTTGACCAGGATGGTAGTTATCTGAGTGTGTTTATTTTGTGATAATTCGTTGAACTGTACACATACAACCTGTGTATTTTTTTAGTATAACTGTTATGTTTTAGTTATAAAAGTAAGAAAGAAAAAGAAAAAGGCAGAAACACTATATTCTTTAATAGCCTTCTGACTCTAAGGGTTATTTCTCTCTGATAAGTGTGGTATTATAAGTAAAGGCTCCCCTCCCCCAGCAAGTCCATGCCTTAATCCTCAGAACCTGCAAACATACTGCCTTACATGACAGAAAGAACTTTGCAGATATGATTAAACATTTTGAGGTGGGGAGATTAGACTGGATTATCCAGGTGGGGCCAGTATAATCACAGAGTCCTTATCAGAGGTAGGTGAGAGGGTCAAAGGTAGAGTGACGTAGCATGAGAAAGTCTTGGGCGGCCATTGCTGGCTTTGATGGTGGAAGTGGGTAATAAGCCTAGGTGTGTGCAGCCTCTAGAATCTGGAAAATGCAAGAAAATGGACGTTCCCCTAGAACTTTCAAAAGGAACGTGGCCCGGCCACTAACTCAGCCTCAGTAAATGAGCCCCATAAGTATGATATGATGTGAACAGGCAGTTTTCTTGTTTCTTTCCAGTCCATCTCCTTCTGATTTTCAAACCTCCTTAACCTCTCCAGACTAAAGGTCTAGAGATGAAGTGAAAAGAGCACAGGCTTTGTAGTCATCAGACACAACAAAATTGGGGATAAGGATGTGGATGAAGGTGGCATGATTGGGGCTTTTCTTTAGTCAATTGGAGGCTTTCATTTGTCAGGAAGGACATTAGAATTCTTTACAAAAGAAATGTAGAAAGAAAGAAGACCGAGGTAATATTAGTTTTTGATATCTAAAATGGATTTTGCCACATACTAACTTTAGGACTCGGTCACAGATGTGTAGTATGCAGTCACATGGCCAGGTAGAGGGAGACTCAGGGGGTTAACTTTACAAAGATGCCCTGAGCTTTTATTTGCTGTGGATGCTTAGTTGAAGCCCAGTGGGCTGCCATATGCCTACCATAGCAGACTCACCCATGAATCTGACTCTTGGGCCAACTTTTGAGGTGGAAGATGTGATTATAAGCTCAGTGTTCTGCAGCCAGAAGAATTCTTGGTTCAGTGTCAGTAGCTCAGGAACACTGTCCCTGCCAAAGGTCTAGACTGCATGTTAACTAGCCAATTCAGTAGCAGTATCCTGCAGAATGTTCCGCAGTTAGGCGCACAAAGGACAGTGCTCCAGAGACCAGCACGTGGCGGCCACCAGAACAAGGAAAACTAGCATGAAGCTAGAGTCTCTTCTCAATGCCAGGAGGTTATAGGAGCATACATCCTCACCACCATACTCTTTGGGGACAGATGCAAGGGAAGGAGAGGCTCTCTGAGTGATCAAGTATTTTTTAAAAATATTTTTTAATATTTATTTGTTTCTGAGAGAGAGTGGGGGGGGGAGGGACAGGTAGAGAGAGAGGGAGAGACAGATTCAGAAGCAAGCTTCAGGCTCTGGACTGTCAGCACAGAGCCCAACATGGGGCTCGAACCCATGAACCATGAGATCATGACCTGAGCCAAAGTCAGACGCTTAACCGACTAAGCCACCGAGGCGCCCCAAAGTATTTTTTTTTTATCCAGTAGAGATCAAACACTTCCTAATAGTATATTTAAAATGTCAGATTGGATTAAGTTTAAATGCAATTGAAAGTAATTAATTTTTTTCTCCTGGTCACCAGCGGATGGAGATTTGGGAGGAATATTAGATTATAAGACTAAAATAAGGAGAGTAAAGTATTTCTCTGCATCATCTGAGTTGCAATGTCAGACTTAGGATTCATCCCAAATTGCCCTGTGCAAAGGTCATTCAGATTCTTTCTTGGATAAGCTTTTTTTTTTAAGTCTGTTTATTTTGAGAGAGTGACAGTGTAAGTGGGGGGAGGGGCAGAGAGAGAGACAGGGAGAGAGGGAGAGAGAGAGAGAGAGAGAGAATCCCAAGAGGCTCTACAGTTGTCAGCACAGAGCCCATGTGGGATGTGTACTCACAAACAAAGATCATGACCCAAGCCGAAATCAAGTGTTGGATGTTTAACCAACTGAGCCACCCAGGTGCCCCTTGGAAAAGCTTTTCAGAAGACAATAGAGAACGCCATAGAAGTACACACCGAATTTATCTTTCAGTTCTTTTCCCTTCTCTTTCCCATCTCTCTTTTCTGGTCTGCTTTGAGCTTGGGCAGTTGGGAGGGAATTTAAACTTCTATCCATAGCCCTCTTGCTCCTATGTGATCTATGTGATTCTTCCTTTCTTCTCCTTAGAAGAATGCTCTCTAGGCAGGAAAGTTTTCAAAAAATACCTCCATTCAACAAACCTTTACTGAAGATTCAGTAAGTATGAGGCTCTGTGATAAATACAGAGTATATATGGAAGAAAAAGTTGACTCTCGCCTGCACACAGGGAGCAGGGTAAATAGGGAAATAGACTTTTAAACAAATGGTTGTTATAAGCAGGAACTTGAAGAAAAACAAGCTGAGACTGACTTTTTAAAATTAAGTTTTAAATTTTAATTCCAGTATAGTTAACATACAATGTTATATTAGTTTCTGGTGAGTGTTAGTTTCCTGTGTACAATTCAGTGATTCAGCAATTCTATATGTTACTGAGTGCTCATCACTATTCGTGTACTCTTTAATCCCCATCACCTCTTTAACCCATCCGTTTTGGTCACACATCCCCTTTGATAACCATCAGTTTGTTCTCTGTAGTTAAGAGTCTGTTTCTTGGTTTGTCCCTCTCTTTTCCCCTTTACTCATTTGTTTTGTCTTAAATTCCATGAGTGAAATTATATTATATTTATCTTTGTGACTTATTTCACTTAACATTATACTTTCTAGCTGCATCCATGTTGTTGCAAATGGCAGTATTTCATTCTTTTTATATGGCTGAATATTATGACATTATATATATGATTAATATAATATAATATATAATTGATATATATAATTATGACATTGTATATATAATGCATATATGTATATAAACCTTAATATTATGACATTATATATATATATATATATTTGTATTTTTTGGGGGGTAAATGGTCAATAGTGCGATTGCTAGATCAGTAGGATAGTTCTATTTTTAACTTTGTAAGGAAACTCCATGCTGTTTCCACAGTGGCTGCAACAGTTTGCATTCCTACCAGCAGTGCATGAATATTCCTTTTCCTGAATGTCCTCACCAACACTTGTTCTTTGTGTTGTTGATTTTAGCCATTCTGACAGGCTTGAGGTGGTAACTCATTGTGGTTTTGATTTGCATATCACTGATGATGGGAGATGTTGAGCATCTTTTCATGTGTCTGTTGGCCATCTGGATGTTCTCTTTGGAGACATGTCTGTTCATGTCTTCTGCCCATTTTTAATTGGATTATTTGTTTTATTGGTGTTGAGTGTGATAAGTTTTTTTTTTATATATTTTAGATACTCTTTTTCAGATATGTCATTTTCAAATATCTTCTCCCATTAAGTAGGTAGGTTGTCTTTCAGTTTTGTTCGTTATTTCCTTTGCTCTGCAGAAGCTTTTTATTTTGATGTAGTTTATTTTTGTGTATGGGGTAAGAAAGTGGTCCAGTCTCATTCTTTTACATGTTGCTGTCCAGTTTTCCCAGCACCGTATGTTGAAGATTTTCCCATTTATATTTATTCGTTCTTTGTTGAAGATTAATTGACCATATAATTGTGGATTTATTCCTGGGTTTTCTGTTCTGTTCCATTGATCTATGTGTCTGTTTTTGTGCCAGTACCATACTGTGTTAGTCACGATAGCTTGTAATATACTCGAAGTTCTGAATTGTGATGCCTCCACTTTGCTTTTTTTTTTCCCCAAGGTTGTTTTGGCTATTTAAGGTCTTTTGTGGTTTCATAAAAATTTTAGGATTGTTTTTTCTAGTTCTGTGAACAGTGCTGTTGGTATTTTGGTAGGGATTGCATTAAATGTGTAGATTGTTTTGGGTAGAATAGACTTTTTAACATTAATTGTGTCTCCAATCTATGAGTATGGAATGTTGTTTTCTTCCTTTTTTTTTTAAGTTTATTTTGAGAGAGAGAAAGAGAGTGTGTACACATGCGCAGAAGAGGAGCAGAGAGAGAGAGGAGAGACAGAATTCTAAGCTGACTCTGTGCCATCTGCACAGGGTCCAATGCAGGGCTCCAGCTCATGAACCTGTGAGTTGGAATAAGGTCTATGTGTAGTTGGTTCCTGGGTGGCTTGGTAGGTTAAGCATCTAATTCTTGATTTTGGCTCAGGTCGTCATATCACACTTTGTGAGATCAAGCTCCATGTCAGGCTCCATGCTGACACTGTGGGGCCTGCTTGGGATTCTCTCTCTTTCTCCTCTTTCTCTGCCCCTCCTCTTGCTTGCACCCATGTACAGGTACACTTTATCTCTCTCTCAAATAAATAAACATTAAGAAAATAAAAAAAGATATGTGTAATTCACTCTGTAAAGCTTTGCATCCTGGCAGAATACTAGATACATAGAAATGTTGAGTGTAAACTGTCAATCACAAGCTGTGCAAACGTGTATGTTCCAGGATATTAAATTGCAATGGTATTTAAAATAGTGAAAATTTTTTCTCATTGCCACATAGTAGTCCATTGTATATATGTACCACATCTTCTTTATCCACTCGTCAGTTGATGGGCACTTGGTCTCTTTCCATGATTTGGTTATTGTTGAAAGTGCTGCTATGAACAATGAAATCTGGCCATGTGTAGCAACATGGATGGAACTGGAGGGTATTCTGTTAAGTGAAATAAGTCAGTCAAAAAAAGACAGAAACCATATGTTTCCACGAATAGGTGGACTTTGTGAGACTAAGCAAAAACCAGGGGGAGGGGAAGAGGGGAAGGAAAAAAAAGACACAGAGAGGGAGGGAGATAAAACATAAGAGACTCTCAAAGACTAAGAACAAACTGAGGGTGAGGCGGGTGAGGGAGGGGTAGAGGGGGTGACGGGCATAAAAAGGGCACATGTTGGGATGAACACTGGGTGTTATATGTAAACCAATTTTAAAATAAACTATTATAAAATTAAAAAAATAAAAAATAAAAAATAAAAATAATAAAATAAAAATAAAATAAAATAGTGAAAATTTAGGAATTTCTGCCTACCAGTAGAGACTTGGTTAATTACATACAAAGGGATATTATGCAGGCATTAATATAGGCCATATTGTTGATCTTGAAAGGTGTCCATAGTAGATTTTGAATGGAAAAGGAGATTATAGGGGAGTATGTGTTCTGTGCATTACCATGCATGACAAATTGTACATAAGAGACATAACGTGTCCATATGCTTTGAAGGTTGGTTATTTAAATGTTCACAGAGGTTAATCTGAGTGGTTGAGTTTTATGTGTTTTAAATTTCCTTTTTTATTATTTATTTTAGTAAAAAAATTTTTAATTTACTTTTGAGAGAGAGAGAGAGAGAGCATGAGCGGGGGAGGAGCAGAGAGAGGAGGACATGGAATCTAAAGCAGGCTCCAGGCTCTGAGCTGTCAGAACAGAACCAAATGTGGAGCTCAAACCCATGATCCTTAGGATCATGACCTAAGCCGAAGTCAAGAGTCTGACACTTAACTGACTGAGCCACCCAGATTTGCCTTTTTTTTTTTTAAATGTGCTGTTTATTTTTGAGATAGCACAAGTAGGGGTGGGACAGAGAGAGGGGCACAGAGGATATGAAGCAGGCTCTGCACTAACAGCAGCAAGCCCGATGTTGGGCTCGGACACCCAACCGAGTCACCCAGGTGCCCCTAAAATTCCTTTTTAAACATTTCCCCACATTTTTGTAATTTTTTCAGTGAATAAATGTTATTTTTGGAAAACCAACAAAGCTTTTAAAAAATTTCATCAGGGGTCCCTGGGTGGCTCAGTCCGTTAAGTGGCCAGCTTCAGCTCAGGTCATGATCTCACTGCTCATGAGTTCGGGCCCTGCATCAGGCTCTGCGCTGACAGCTTGGAGCCTAGAACTTGCTTCGGATTCTCTGCCTCCCTCTGTCCCAGCCCCTCGCCCACTCACACTCGGTCTCTCTCTCTCTCAAAAATAAATAAAAAATAATTTAAAAGAATTTCTTCAAAATCTGATTCTCTTTCTCTCTCATATTCAAAATGCTTCCAGGTCCTATTGCATAGTGGTTCTCAACCAAAGAATCCAAATATTCCAGGGACATTTGGCAATGTCTGAACAAATATTTGGTTGTCATGACTGCAGGGAGTACTACTAGCATCTAATGGGCAAAGGCCAGGGATGCTGCTCAACATTCTATACTACATAGAACAGCCCTCTCCAACAAGGAATTAGGTGGCTCCAATGGCAACAGTGCAGAAGTTGAGACAAAGATCAGAATTGTCCTGATAAGGCTCTTTACCACCATCTGGTGGTAAGTGATGGCCCTACAACTTCTTTGAAGCTTCAGCAGAATTTCAGATGGATGAACTAGGGCCTCAGAAATAAGATGGGAACTGTAAGAATAGTTATAGTTAGAATGGGAGGCAAGGGAAGAGCAAGAAATATTCATGGTTTAGAGTGACTGTGATGTTTTTATTAAGACCAGTAGTTGCTTATGAGGTGGGTATTGTGTATTTGTGAACCCCATATTAAGATTCCCACTTTCATTGGGACTCCAGAGACCCTGGATAACTGGGTGCTGAGGCAAGAAAGGCATTGGGTAATCTTTGTAGATTTATTTAACTTGGCAGATAGAAGGGGGCTGGGGTGATGGTGGGGATCTGCAGTTGCACCCACAGTTCCCTCCCCAGGACATAGGATGCTAAGTCTGTTCTTCCAGGAATAATTCTAGCCCAGAGCACGTGAAAACAGGGCAGGGCTCCTTGTTTTGGCTTAGTTTGACTATTATCCCTACCTCCTTCCTCCTCAAGAATCCATTGCCTAGCCTCTTTCACCACCTCCCCTCACTTCCAAAACTCATCTCCTTTTTGAGGTTTGTATCTTTAATTCTATTGTTTTTTAAAAATCTTATTTAGAGAAAATAAAATACAGAGACAGGAAACACATGTGTAACCTCTGCTAGGTCAACGTATAGAACTCAGTAACTACCTCTCTCTATGCTTCTCCTAAGTGGCCCTTCTCCATTTTAATCCTTAACCTTCCTTCCCTCAGTAGTAATTACTCTTCTGATTTTTTATTAATTGATTTACTAAATTTTATATTAATTGCTTGCTTTTCTTTACAGTTTTATCTCCCAAGTGTTTATCCCTAGTCACTATGGTTTAATCCTACCTATTAAAAAACAATGTGGTTTGTCTTCTAATTTTCTATTATTCTCCAAAATTTCCCCCCTTTTCCTTTCTTTTCTTTACAGATTTCCTTATGAACACATAACACTTGACCTGTTCCTCCACCTTGCATTTTGCTGGCTGCATACTGTTGGTGAAGTTCAACATGCTTCTTTCTTCTGTATTTTCTATAAATGGCATCTCGGTCCAGAGACTGCATTAGATTTACGTTTGCTCCTTTTGGTGTTCTTCTGTTCTTTCAGTTAGGAGGCACATTGTCTCTCTTTTTGTGATAGTGGCTGTTGATGCTCAAAGCTTGGATGCAGTAATTCAGTGGAGGATACAAAATGGTAAAATTCTAATTTTCATTTATTTATAAGTGAGAATCCTTTCATAGAGAAATACTTCCCCTTCTCTGCTAGTTTGTAGTCCAGTGGTAGAGATCAAATAGGAGAGGAAGGATAAAGAGTTGATTCTTTTTCTTTAATTATTATTAATTAGTAATTTAATTATTAAATAGTATATTGTGATGTCTTCATAACAATGAATCGTTCCTTGATATTTTCTGGAAGCAATCAATTTTAAACATATATGATATTTCAATAAATTATAATTTTTATTCTTTTGAAGCTCACATTGTCTAATCTTTAATTACTGAGAGACCTTTCAAGTTGGGTCCTGAGTCCTTTTGATATGACCTTAGTTGTTTTTGATAGCTTCTTCGCTATCTGGTATGCCAAAAATTTCTAGGCCCTTCTGAACATTTTCTGCTCCAGAGTTGGAATCAGATATATCTTGGAAAAGGCTTAGTGTCTTTTAGTTGAAGTTCGTATTACAAGACCACAATCCAGGTACTATGCATTGTGAACATGTCTTATGGTGCTGGCTCTAGAAAAATGTATTAGTGAAAGAGAGGGATGCCTGGGTGGCTCAGCCAGTTAAGTGTCCAACTCTTGATTTTGCACAGGTGAAGATCTCAGGGTTGTGAGATTGTCGGGCTGTGTGGTGAGTGTGCAGCCTACTTAGGATTCTTTTTCTCCCTTTCTGCGCCCATCCCCCTTGTGTGCAAACTCTCACTCTCTTTCTCTCTCAAAATATATAAATTTATTAAGAAAACTTAAAAAAAAAAGAGAGAAACAAGAATTGAAATATATTGAACCAGAAGCTGATCTCTGGAGAGTACTTCCAATATGTAAGACTTGTAAGCAAGGATTTGGTTTTTATTGATACTTAGTCAAAATAGAAGTTCTGTATTCATAAATATACTTGATCAAGTAGCATTACTATTTAAATGCATTAAACTTTTTACCCCCTTTTTTTGGTGGGAATCATGTGAAAGAGAATTCTTTAGAATTTCTATGTTCATAGGGCACACACATGTAAACACTACAGATTTTACGAATGTGTGAAGCTGTAGGGTTTTAAACATTCCAACTGTCATAATAACAATAATAATGTGTTAGAAGAAACACAATTATTTTTCTGTTCTTACTACAGAAAACAATAAAAGGTTGTTGACATATGGAAAGTATACTGCCAAAAATGAAGGAAAAAGTTTTAGAGATACATCAATCAATTAATACAAATATGTTGTTTTTGGATTATGATTTATAGTTGTCAACTTAAAAAATGTGTATCTTTTATCTTTGATAGAGAGAGTGTGTGTGTGAGTGCTCGCAAGTGGGGGAGGGGCCGAGAGAGGGGGACAGAGGATAAAACAGGCTCTGCGCTGACAGCAGCCAGCCCTTGTGGGGCTCAAACCCACTCACGAGAGATCAGGACCTGAGTTGAAGTCAGATGCTTAACTGATTGAGCCACCCAGGCGTCCCTATAGTTGTCAACTTTTTAACATTTGTAATTTGTTACATTCCTTTTCTTCTAAAAGTATTCATTTTTTAAAAATTCCCTTTGCACCTACTTTTAGATTTATAATCATATTTTCTTTTTCTTGAAGAGAGCCTTCCAAATTGTATAAGCTTCAGGCCCCTGGATGTGCTCCTGCGCAGACACCTAAATCTTGGCCTTTTCTCCCAGTGATCTTTGCCTGTATCTGCAGCCTTATCTTTTTTCCTGTAACTCTTCACTGTTGCTGTTCCTGTGATACTGAATTCTTTGTCGTTCCTGACCTATACCTATCTGGCTGCTTTATGACCCTGCCTAACAGCCCCTGTTAGCCTGGAAACTATTTCACATTCTTCAGTCACAGCACTGTTCTTACTACATAAACATATGTATGGGTTTGTTTTCACACTAGATTGCAAAACCCTTGAAGGTGGTGGCAGCAGCTGCTGCTTTTCCTTCTAGTCTTCTTCCTTCCCAAATATCTAATATTATTGACCTCTGCTTCAGAGCCAGGACTATTCTACAGGTTTTATCTCATTTAGTTTTCCTAACAGCTTATTTAATCCCTGTTGTATAGTTGAAGGAAATACAGAGTTAGAGATATAACTTGCTCATATCACAAGACTGGTAAGTGTAAGAGCTAGAATTCAATCTTAGACGACCTGATACCAGATTCTCTGCTTTTAATCACTACCATTCTGCTTCCTTTTCTTAATTAATGTTGACTGAATAAATGCCAGGTACTGGAATAGATGTTTTACCTTTATTTCATTCTCTTGAAGTCACTTTTTTTTTAAGTTTATTTATTTTGAGAGCGAGACAAGAGAGAATGAATGGGGGAGGGGCAGAGAGTGTGGGAGAGAGAGAATCCCAAGCAGGCTCTTTGCTGTCAGCACAGAGGCCAACACAAGGCTTGAACTCTTCGAACCATGAAATCATGACCTGAGCCGAAACCAAGAGTCGGATAGTTAATTGACTGAGCTACCGAGGCACCCCTGAGATCATTTTTAATTCACATTACCTATGTCATACCTCATGAGGACACTTACTTGTAATTTTATTTCTATTAGAAGGACTAATAATGATCATTATTATTATTAAGATCTGCTTCTACCCACAAAACCCTTCTGACCCCAAAGGTGTGGATTTTTCCATAGCAAGCAATTCTCTAATTTTTTGTGGATACCAACCAGATGTCTTATAATTTAATTCTATTCTGACAGTAAGTATTTGAGTTAGTGCAGACTCCGGTGTTTAAGGACTCGTCCCACAAGCCTGCCTCCCATTTCAGATGCCAATCACAAGTCGTAGGTCCCTGGTTAATCACAATTCTGTTCAACTTGGCTTCAAATTGGGTATTCCTGTGACCCTATCTTCAGGTTTGATAATTTGCTATTATAATGGTTCACAGAACTTTGGGGTTTTACTTACCAGTTCGTTTATAAAGGATATTAGAAAGGATACAAATGATCAGCCAGTGAAGAGGCATATAGGGTGAAATTTGGAAGAGTCCCAACTACAGGAGTTTCTGTGGAGTTTGGGGTACATCACCTTCCTAGCTTGTGGATATGTTTACCATGCCAGAACGTCTTTGAACCCCTTCATTTAGGTTTTTTTAATGGAGGTTCCATGACAGAGGTAGGATTGATTATCAATGGCCATTGGTCATTAACTCTGTCTCCAGTCCTTCTTTCCCCAAAGATGGAGAGGGGCCAGTGGGACTGAAAGTTGCAACCCTTTAATCACATGGTTAGTTTCTCTGGCATCCAGCCCCTATCCTAAAGCTATCTAGAGGCCCATCCAGAGTTACCTGTTAGCATAAACTCAGATGTTTTGAAAAGGACTTATGAAGAATAACAAAGGATACTGCTCTTACTCCATCACTCATGAAATTACAAGGTTTTTAGGAATACAATGCCAGGAACCTGGACAAACATCAAATACATATTTATTATTATATCACAATATCTCTCTAGTTAATAATCAGAAATCATTGGAAACTTCTGGGAGCAGCCTATAAGATACCTCAAATGCCCCCTCCTATTTCCAGAGGGTATTCTTCTGTGTTGTCATTCTCTTCCTCTTGTCCCTCTTCCTCCTTTTCGTTTTTCATCTGTGTAGAGGTGGCTTTTAGGAAAACAGGGTTGAGCAATGGAATGAGGAAACTGCCCACCGTGACAGCTGGCTGGATACAGACAAGCCCATCAGGCAAATCACCTCAAGATATCCCTAGGCCCTAATTGATAAATGGGCTACTTACAACCGGGCACAGTTACCAAAAAAGAGAGAATTCCATACATTGCCATCCCTCCCCTCCCCTTCCTTCTTTATTTTTCATTTTTAAAAAAATGCTTCACAAACCATGAAATCATGTCCTGAGGCAAAGTCAAGAGGCAGACACTTAACCAACTGAGTCACCCAGGTGCCCCATCCTAAACCAATTTTAAAGCCATATTTCATCATTTATATTTTCCTTGAAATATAGATTTCAGAAAAAAACATAGTATTATAGTATTATATTCTATATATAATATAGTAACATTGTAGTATTCTATTACGGTTTTTATTTCTGACATTTATATATATTTCCCTGACCTGAGGGAGGAGGGGTTCCAACTCACAAGCCGGTGATCTGAGACAAAATTGGATACTTAACCGACTGAGCCACCCAGGTGCCCCTAAATGGCATTCTTTTTTTTTTGTTTGTTTTAATTTTATAATAGTTTATTTTCAAATTGGTTTACATATAACACCCAGTGTTCATCCCAACATGTGCCCTTTTTAATGCCCATCACCCCCTCTCCCCCCTCCCTCATCCCCCTTACCCTCAGTTTTTTCTTAGATTTTGAGAGTCTCTTATGTTTTATCTCCCTCCCTCTCTGTGTCTTTTTTTCCTTTCCCCTCTTCCCCTCCCCCTGGTTTTTGCTTAGTCTCACAAAGTCCACCTATTCGTGGAAACATATGGTATCTGTCTTTTTCTGACTGACTTATTTCACTTAACATAATACCCTCCAGTTCCATCCATGTTGCTACACATGGCCAGATTTCATTTTTTCTCATTGCCACGTAGTAGTCCATTGTATATAAGTACCATAACTTCTTTATCCATTCGTCAATTGATGGGCACTTGGTCTCTTTCCATGATTTGGCTATTGTCGAAAGTGCTGCTATGAACATTGGGGTACACGTGCTCCTATGCATCAGCATTCCTGTGTCTCTTGGGTAGATTCCTAGCAGGGCTATTGCTGGATCATAGGGTAGCTCTATTTTCATTTTTTTGAGGAACCTCCACACCGTTTTCCAGAGCGGCTGCACCAGTTTGCATTCCCACCAACAGTGTAGGAGGGTGCCTACTTCTCCACATCCTCGCCAGCATCTATAGTTTCCTGATTTGTTCATTTTAGCCACTCTGACTGGTGTGAGGTGGTATCGCAGTGTGGTTTTGATTTGTATTTCCCTGATGATGAGTGACATTGAGCATCGTTTCATGTGTCTGTTGGCCATCTGAATGTCCTCTTTGGAGAAGTGTCTATTCATATCTTCTGCCCATTTCTTCACTGGGTTGTTTGTTTTTCGGGTGTGGAGTTTGGTAAGTTCTTTATAAATTTTAGGTATTAGTCCTTTATCCGATATGTCATTTGCGATGATCTTTTCCCATTCCGTTGGTTGCCTATTCGTTTTGTTGGTTGTTTCTTTTGCTGTGCAGAAGCTTCTTATCTTGATGAGGTCCCAATAGTTCATCTTTGCTTTTAATTCTCTTGCCTTTGGAGACGTGTCGAGTAAGAAATTGGTGCGTCTTAGGTCAAAGAGGCTTTTTCCTGTTTTCTCCTCTAGGATTTTGACGGTTTCCTGTCTCACATTCAGATCTTTTATCCATTTAGAATTTATTTTTGTGAGTGGTGTAAGAAAGTGGTCTAGTTTCATTCTTTTGCATGTTGCTGTCCAATTCTCCCAGCACCATTTGTTAAAGAGGCTGTCTTTTTTCCATTGGATACATTTTCCCGCTTTGTCAAAGATTAGTTGGCCATATACTTGCGGGTCCATTTCTGAGTTTTCTATTCTATTCCATTGGTCTATGTGTCTGTTTTTGTGCCAATACCATACAGTCTTGATGACTACCACTTTGTAGTAGAAGTTAAAGTCTGGGATTGTGATGCCTCCTGCCTTGGTTTTATTCTTCAGTATTATTTTGGCTATTCGAGGTCTTTTGTGGTTCCATACAAATTTCAGGATTGTTTGCTCTAGCTTTGAGAAGAATGCTGGTGCAATTTTGATTGGGATTGCATTGAATGTGTAGATTGCTTTGGGTAGTATTGCCATTTTAACGATATTTATTCTTCCAATCCATGAGCATGGGATGTTTTTCCATTTCCTTGTGTCTTCCTCAATTTCCTTCATAAGTTTTTTATAGTTTTCAGTGTAGAGGTCTTTCACCTCTTTGGTTAGGTTTATTCCTAAGTATTTTATTGTTTTTGGTGCAATTGTGAAAGGGATTAGCTTCTTTATTTCTCTTTCTGCTGCTTCATTGTTGGTGTATAGAAATGCCACCGATTTCTGTACATTGATTTTGTATCCTGCAACTTTGCTGAAATCATGAATCGGTTCTAGTAGGCTTTTGGTTGATTCCGTCGGGTTTTCCATGTAAAGTATCATGTCATCTGCAAAAAGTGAAAGTTTGACTTCCTCCTTGCCAATCTTGATGCCTTTTATTTTGTTTTGTTGTCTGATTGCTGATGCTAAGACTTCCAACACTATGTTAAATAGCAGTGGCGAGAGTGGACACCCCTGTCGTGTTCCTGATCTCAGGGGGAAGGCTTTCAATTTTTCCCCACTGAGGATGATATTAGCTGTGGGCTTTTCATATATGGCTTTTATGATGCCTAAGTATGTTCCTTCTATCTCGACTTTCTCGAGAGTTTTTATTAAGAAAGGATGCTGTATTTTGTCAAATGCTTTTTCTGCATCTATTGACAGGATCATATGGTTCTTATCTTTTCTTTTGTTGATGTGATGTATCACGTTGATTGATTTGCGAATACTGAACCAGCCCTGCAACCCAGGGATGAATCCTACTTGATCATGGTGGATAATTCACTTTATATGCTGTTGGATTCGATTTGCTAGTATCTTGTTGAGAATTTTTGCATCCATATTCATCAGGGATATTGGCCTGTAATTTTCTTTCTTTGCTGGGTCTCTGTCTGGTTTGGGAATCAAAGTGATGCTGGCTTCATAGAATGAGTCCAGGAGTTTTCCTTCCGTTTCAGTTTTTTGGAACAGCTTGAGGAGGATAGGAATTAACTCTGCTTTAAATGTCTGGTAAAATTCCGCAGGAAAACCATCTGGTCCAGGGCTTTTATTTGCTGGGAGGTTTTTAATAACTGATTCTATTTCTTCACTAGTTATGGGTCTGTTCAAATTTTCTATTTCTTCCCGTTTGAGTTTTGGTAGCGTGTGGCTATTTAGGAAGCTTTCCATTTCTTCCAGAGTGCCAAGTTTGGTGGCATATAATTTTTCATAGTATTCTCTGGTGATTGCTTGTATCTCTGAGGGATTGGTTGTAATATCTCCCTTTTCATTCACGATCTTATCTATTTGAGTTCTCTCTCTTTTCTTTTTGAGAAGCCTAGAGGTTTGTCTATTTTGTTTATTTTTTCAAAGAACCAGCTTTTGGTTTCATTGATCTGTTCCACTACCTTTTCTGTCTCCATATGGTTAATTTGTGCTCTGATCTTTGTTATTTCTCTCTTTCTGCTGGGCTTGGGTTGTTTTAGTTGATCTGCTTCTAGTTCCTTTAGGCGTGCTGTTAGAATTTGTGTTATTGATTTTTCTTGTTTCTTGAGATGGGCCTGGATTGCAATATATTTCCCTCTCAGGACTGCCTTTGCTGCATCCCAGAGCGTTTGGATTGTTGTATTTTCATTTTCATTTGTTTCCATGTATTTTTTAATTTCTTCTCTGATGGCTTGGTTGACCCAGTCATCTTTTAGTAGGTTATTTCTTAGCCGCCATGTTCTTGGATATTTTCCAGGCTTTCTCCTGTGGTTGATTTCAAGTTTCAAAGCATTGTGTTCTGACAGTGTACACGGTATGATCTCAATTCTTTTATATTTATTCAGAGCTTCCCTGTGCCCCAGAATGTGGTCTGTCTTGGAAAATGTACTGTGTGCAGATGAGAAGAACGTAAATTCCTTGGCTTCTGGATGAAGGACCCTAGAGATGTCTGTGAGGCCCATCTGTCCTAATGTGTCATTCAGGGCTATTGTTTCTGCGGAGATTTTCTGTTTTGTGGATCTATCCAATGCTGAGAGTGGAGTGTTGAGATCCCCTACTATTAGGACATTTTTATCGATGAGGTTGCTAATGTTGGTAATTAGTTGTTTTACAAATTTGGGTGCCCCCGCATTCGGTGGGTAGATATTTACAATTGTTAGCTCTTCCTGCTGGATGGTCCCTGAGACTATTATATAATGTCCTTCCTCATCTCTTATTACATCGTTCATTTTAAAGTCTAATTTGTCTGCTATAAGTGTGGCTACTCCGGCTTTGTTCTGACTTCCAGTAGCATGGTAGATACTTCTCCATCCCCTCACTTTCAATCTGAAGGTATCTTCAGGTTTAAGATGAGTTTCTTGAAGACAGCAAATAGATGGGTCTTGTTTTTTAATCCATTCTGTTATCCTGTGTCTTTTGATTGGCGCATTTAGTCCATTTACATTCAGTGTTAATATTGAAAAATATGGGCTTACAGTCACTGTATTATCTGTAAGTTTCATGTTTGTAAGGCTGTCCGTGGCAGTTTGTGTTCTTTGCAACCTTGCCTTCATAGAATGCCCCTCAGGATCTCTTGCAGTGCTGGCTTATTTGTGATAAATTCTTTCAGTTTTTGTTTGTTGGGAAAAACCTTGATCTCTCCTTCTATTCTGAATGACAGGCTAGCCGGATACAGAATTCTTGGTTGCATGTCCTTCTTGCTCATCACATTGAAGATATCCTGCCATTCCTTTCTGGCTTGCCAAGTTTCCGTAGGTAAGTCTGCTACTACCCTTATAGGTCTCCCTTTGTATGTTAGGGTTCTTTTGTCCCTAGCTGCTTTCAGGATTCTCTCCCTATCTTTGTATTTTGCCAGCTTCACTATGATGTGCCGTGCAGAAGGTCTATTCAAGTTACGTCTGAGGGGAGTTCTCTGTGCCTCTTGGATTTCCATGCCCGTTTCCTTCCTCATGTTGGGGAAGTTCTCAGCAATGATTTGTTCAAGAACCCCTTCGACTCCTTTCTCTCTCTCTTCTTCCTCTGGAACTCCTATGATACGGATATTGTTTCTTTTGACTGCATCGCTCAGCTCTCGAATTCTCCTTTCCTGTTCCTGGATCAGCTTCTCTCTCTTTTTATCTGCTTCCTCTTTTTCAATGATTTTGTCTTCTAATGCACTAACTCTTTCCTCTACCTCTTCAATCCGTGCTGTGGCTGCTTCCAGTTTCCCCTGTATTTCTTCCAATGTCTTCTTTAATTCTTCCTGCCCGTTTTTAAGGTCCTTGAACTCTGCCGCGCGGGACCCCTTGCATTCATCTAAGCTTTTTTCAAGGCCAGCAATTAGGTTTATGATTATCATTCTATATTCAAGTTCTGTTATGTTGCTTATATCTGTTTTCATTAATTCTTGAGCTGTCACTGCTTCTTGTAGATTCTTTTGAGGAGAATTCTTCCATCTCGTCATTTTGGCTGGATGTGTTATGGGTTGTTTCTTGAAGTTGCCCTGGAAAGGAAAACTGACAGACACACAGAACACAGAAATACTCAAACGTACCGACAAATGGTCCAGACAAGCAGTTCACAACAGAAAAAAATAACAAGTGACTCTCTGAGGGCAATGTCCTGAAGTAACAGCTACAGGTTAAGGACAGGGTATGTAGTGTGCTGGTGGCAGAGCATATATAGACAGAATAATGACTGGTACAGGGAGAAGAAGGAAATGGACTTTGCCCAGGTAGAGCGACTAAAGGGTTTAATCCAGACTGATAGAAATCAGAATAAGGACAGGTGCGAGGGAAAAGGAATAAAGATCGATGTCGTCTAGATAAACTTATACGGCCTGGTTATTCCAGAAAAAGGGCTAGGGAAGTAAAGAAGAGGTTGTAGGACATGTCCTCAAAGAGTGGGTTAAAAATAAAATCAAAAAACAAAAAACAAAAAAAATGATTAAGCCAGTCAGTACCCTGGATGACCAGCTCAGGGATGGGGATCGGTAGGAATGAGAAAGGGAGGGATAAATTTAAAAAGAAGAAATGACTGGCGTTACTCCAGGCAGCATTCTCCACTTGGATCAGTCGCTCCTGCTGATAGTTTGGGAGGGGCGTGGTTTAGTGTAGGCGGGTTCGGCCTCCACTGCTGCGGAGATGGCTTCTGGGGTGACTTCCTGGCTTGTGAGACAACAATGGCGTCTCTCCAGACCCGCGCCACCAGTCCTGGAGGCTTTATTCGCCCCTTTATTTCTGTTCTCTCTCCACCGCCAACGCCAGCCTAGTGTGGTTTACTGGAGCCGCCGCCTGGGGCTGCCTGGGTCCCTGCTGCCAGTCCCGGCGGCGTGCGTGCCCAGAGGCGCTGGGCGAGGGTGGCGCAGTGGCGCGGCCGACTGCTACCCACCCCCCCCACCATTTGGCTGTAACTGTGCGGGGGTTAGAGGTGCTCCGCAGGAGCCGCCGCCTGGGTCCCCGCTGCCTGTCCCGGCAGCGCGCGCGCCCCGGTGGCGCTGGTGGCGCGGTGAGGCGGCCGTCTGCCACCCCCGATTTCGTTATAATTGTGCCGGGGTTAGAGGTGCTCGGCTGGTAGCGCTGCCTGCGTCCCCGCTGCCAGTCCCCCCGGCGCGCGCGTCCCAGTGTCTCAGGACGGGGTTGGTGCGGTCCCAGCAGCGCGCGGGTAGTGCTGCTTCTTGCCACTGAACTTCTCTTCAAAAGCCCTGCATTTAGGGGCTGGATGGTAGCAGTCTCACCGGCTCTGGCCCTCTCGTTCAGATGTTGTTCGATCGGCACTTTCCCAGCTATCTCAGAAGACGCTCACCCTCTCCTCAGCTCAACTTCCCGAGTTCGAGTTCGTTTTATCCGACCCAGATTAAACTCACAGTTTAGTTGGGCCGTGTCTGTTTTCGCCTTCGTTTCTTGTCAGCTGTAGCACCTTTTCCCCCCGATTTTTGGAGTTGAGAGAGACAATGGTTTCAGTCGTCCCCCTTTAAAGGGCAAGCAAAATACTGGAGCCCCCTACTCCTCCGCCATGTTGCCCAGAAGCCTGAAGTCAAACCCTAAACCAATTTTAAAGCCATATTTCATCATTTATATTTTCCTTGAAATATAGATTTCAGAAAAAAAAACATAGTATTATAGTATTATATTCTATATATAATATAGTAACATTGTAGTATTCTATTACGGTTTTTATTTCTGACATTTATATATATTTGCCTGACCTGAGGGAGGAGGGGTTCCAACTCAAAAGCCCGTGATCTGAGACAAAGTTGGGTACTTAACCGACTGAGCCACCCAGGTGCCCCTAAATGGCATTCTTAAATCTGTTCCTTTAAGATTCTACAAATCTGTTCCATTTTAGAGGAGTTCTACTTCTTTTGTTTTCTTTTTCAAAATTTTATTTAAATTCTAGTTAACATATAGTGGAATTTTGGTTTCAGGGGTAGATTTTTTTTTAACAGTTTATTTATTTTGAAAGAGAGAGTGCATGAGAGAGAGAGAGAGAGAGAGAGAGAGAGAGAGAATAGATAGAGATAGAGCCCAAGCAGGCGCCCCACAGCCAGCACGGAGTCTAACATGGAAATTCAACTCACTTACCGTGAGATCATAACAAGTGCCCTCCTTAGTACCCATCACCCATTTAGCCCATCCCCACCCACCTCCCTACATCAACCCTCATTTTGTTCTCTTTTGTTAAGAGTCTCTTATGGTTTACTTCCTTCTCTCGTTTTCCTCGCCTTCTCCTATGTTCATCTGTTTTATTTCTTAAATTCCACATACGAGTGAAATCAGAAAGTATTTGTTTATCTCTGATTGACTTTTTTTGCTTAGCATAATATACTCTAGCTCCATCCACATCATTGCAAATGGCAAGAGATCATTGTTCATTGTTTTTGATGGCTGAGTAATATTTCTCTGTATACATATTCCACTTTAAAGTATTTTTTTTTTTTTTGAGAAAGAATGTGCAAGTGGTGGAGGGGCAGAGAGAGAGAGGGAGAGAAAGAATCCCAAGGAGGCTCCTTGTTCTGTGCAGAGTCCCAGCACATGGCTTGATCTCATGACCATGAGATCATGACCTAAACTGAAATCAAGAGTCTGATGCTTAACCGACTGAGCCACCAAGGCGTGCCAGTGTACCATATCTTCTTTATCCATTCATCAGTCAGTGGACATTTGGGATCTTCGCATAGATTACTGTTGTTGATAATGCTGCTATAAACATTGGGGTGGATGCACCCCTTCGAATCTGTAGTTTTGTAACCTTTGGGTAAATACCTAGTAGTGCAATTGCTAGCTTTTAGGGTAGTTCTATTTTTAGCTTTTTGAGGGACTTCTGTTTTACAGAGTGGCTGCACCAGTTTGCATTCCCACCTACAGTGTTAAGAGGGTTCTCCTTTCTCTGCATCCTAATCAACACCTGTTGTTTTCTGTGTTTTAAATTTTAGCCATTCTGACAGGTGCGAAGTGGTATCTCGTCATGATTTTCATTTGTATTTCCCTGATGATGAGTGATGTTGAGCATCTTTTCATGTGCCTTTAGCCATCTGTATGTTTTTTTTTTTTTTTAATTTCTGTTTATGTCTTCTGCCTATTTGTTAAACTGGGTTATTTGGGTTTTTTGAGTGTTGAGTTTGATAAGTTCTGTATAGATTTTGGATACTAACCCTTTATCAGATATGTCACTTGAAAATATCTTCTCCCATTCCATTCTGTAGGTTAGTTTGTGGATCATTTCCTTCACTGTGCTGAAAATTTTTATCTTGATGAAGTCCCAATAGTATTTGCTTTGTTTCCCTTGCCTTCGGCAATGTGTCTAGTAAGAAGTTGCTGTGTCTGAGGGCAAAGAGGTTGCTGCCTGTTCGAAGAGTTGTGCTTCTAAAATGGCAGTGTGAGGAACTTCATGGATCCATTCTTAAGTGAAATAGTATAACTGGTGAAAATTATTTAAAAAATCAACCAATGAAAGTTTCTGGAAATGAAGGAACATTTATTCAGGAAAATCTCTTAAAAGTTGGTAAGAACAGCAAGAGTCTGTGGCATGATCCTTGACCCACTCCTTCCTTCCACTGTAAGCAGATGTGCATAAGAAGATGGGGTTCCCTCTTCCCTCAGCTCCCTGTCAAGAGATAGGGTATTTTACGGGGAGGGGCAAGCGGCCAGAATTTTTCATCCTCTCCAATTTCAAGTCGTAGAGGCTAATTGGCAAGAGACTGCTGCTGAGAAATCGGGGCTCCCTTCTTCCACCTAGCCCCACCCATAGGTGTGAAGGTTCGACCACTGGGATGGCAGGCTGAAAATACTGGGACCACAATCATCTTTGCCTTAGCTCACTTGTAGGGTAGATATACTCTGTTGGGAAAGAGAAGCCAAGAAGAAGACTAAAGACTCCTGCCCTCACTCAGTGCCTTGGAGTGGCTCAGAGATTTTTTCCAGGTGAATAGACTGTTCATAAGAACAGAGAGCCCTGAAACTCTCCCCTAAAAGCTGACTTTATTTAAAAGAGTGTGGGGGGAAGTTAAAACCTAAGGGTGCTCCTGAAAACAATGGAGATTTTTGTGGTAAGAATTAAGGGGAGGCTAATAACTCTATGAGAGTAACATGCTAAACCATGGGTCAGGTAGTTTGCCAAAGAGAATCAAGGTAAGAGATGGGAAGACTTATCCTGGAGTCTTAAAAACTAACCCTGTTCACAGTTTATTGGAGCAGACTGTGAAGCATCTTATGCCCCAGGGCACTGTGGAAAATAATGGAACCATCAGATAGGAATTAGTGGAGCCCAGCTGGATTTTACATTGAAGGTGATGGAAAACCGAATAGATCAGAGAAAGAGACAGATAGAATCCTGCTAAAACCAGTCACCCCAGGGTGATTGTGTAGATCACTGGCTGCCTTCTCTGAAGAAGAATATCAGATGCCTAAGAGTGCAAGAGCAGAGTGGGGGGTGGAGAATAGAGACTTCACTTCATTAGAAGAATCCAGCCAGTCACTAAGCAAGCAAATAATAACAAGACCCATAAAGGGGACCAATACCCACAGTGGCTATAATATATTACTTAAAATGTCCAGTTTGCAACAAAAAAATTATAAGATATTAAAAGAAACAGGAAAGTATGACTCATACAACATAGAAAAAAATGCAGGCAACAGAAACTGCCTGTGAGAGCGATCAGATAATTAGAATTAGAGTAGAAGACTTCAAAGTAGCCATTGTAAAATGTTCAAAGAAATAAATAAAATCAAGCTTAGAGAGATAAAGTATGATGACAGTGTCAGATCAAATAAAGAATATCAATAAAAACAAATTATAAAAATCCATGGAAATTCTAGAGTTTAAAAAGTACAAAGGAGCAAGGTACCCCCACCCCTCCACCCATGTTTGCTTTCTGTGGTTTCAGTTACCCGTGGTCAACTATGTCTGGCAGCAGATGATCCTCTTTCTGATACATCAAAAGAAGGTCAGTAGTAGCCCAATGCTACATCGCAATGCCTGTGTCATTCACCTCGCTTCATCTCGTCACGTTGGCATTTTATCACCTCACGTTATCACACGAAGAAGGAGGTGAGTACAGTATAATAGGATATTTGAGAGAGAGAGAGACCACATTCGCATAACTTTTATTACAACATATTGTTATAATCTATTTTATCATTAGTTATTGGTAATTACCTACTGTGCCTAATCTATCGTAGGTATGTATGCATCTGAGAAAACATAGTATATATAGAATTTGGACTATTTGTGGTCAGGCATCCACTGGAGGTCTTGGAATGTATCCCCTGTGGATAAGGGGAGGGGGACAAATGTAGCTGAAATGAAAACTTCATTAGAGAATCTCAACAGTAGATTTGAACTGGCAGAAGAAGGAATTAGCAAACTTGAAGGTAGACTGATAGAGATTATGCAATTATGCATAATATGAGAACAGAAAATAAAAGAATGAAGAAATGTGAACAGAAAGTCGGGAAATGTGGGACATATTTTTATGTATGTGTTAACACATACATAATGTAAATACTAGAAGGAAAAGAGAGAGAGAAGTACAGAAAAAATATTTGAAGAAGTATGGCTGAAAACTTTTCAAATTTATTTATCAATCTTAATTTACACTTCCAAGAGCCTAAATGAATTCTAGGTAGAATAAGTGGAAAGAGATCCACAAATAGACAAATTATAGTAAAAATGCTGAAAACTAAAAATGAGGAGCAGCAAGAGAAAATGGACTTATCTTATACAAGGGAAACTTAATAAGATTAATAATCAACTTCCTCCCAGAACCAGTGGAGGCCGGGAGGCAGTGGGATGGGAAACTCAGAGTGCTGGAAGAACAAAAGGTATTCATCAAGAAACTTATTCCAGAAAAACTGTCTTTAAGTAAATAAAGGCAAACTACATTTCCAGGTAAGCAACCATTGAGAAAATTTGTTGCTGGAAGAACATTTTAAAGAAATACTGAAGAAAGTTCTTTAGGTTGAAAGCAAAGAGCAAAGAGAGAGAAATTACTCTCTCAAGAGTAATTTGAATTCACATGAAAAAACAAATATGTTCATTTTTATTAATTTTTTGTTTTATTTAGTTTTGAGAGAGAGAGTGAGCGCAAGTGAGGGAGAGGCAGAGAGAGAGGGAGAGCGAGAATCCCAAACAGGTGCCACACTGTCAGTGCAGATCCTGACGTGGGGCTCAAACTCACAAACTGTAAGATCATGACCTGAGCTGAAATCAAGAGTCAGACATTTAACTGACTGAGCCACCCAGGCGCCCTAAATCTGTTCATTTTTAAATAGATTCATTCATTCATTTATTCATTCAGCAATATTTATTGTGTACCTATACTGAACTAAGTATATGTTGTGCTAGGTGCCAGCGATGTCATAGTTAACAAAAGAGATCTCTTGCTCTTATGGACTTTATATTCTAGACAATAACAATGAAATAATAAATGAGTATATGATAAAATCCAGAGGACGATAAGTTTAAAAACCAAAAAGTCATTGTGTGAGGACCTGGATGCCAGAGTTAGGGTATGGGTGCAGACCGTTTTATTAATTAGGGTGGTCTAGGAAAGGTCTTCGTAAGATGAAGTTTGAGCAAAGACTTAGAAGTATTTGGGAGTGTAAGGGAGTTTTCAAAGTGGATATCTGGGGGAAGAATATTCCCCCAGGCAGAGGTAAGACCTACAGCCAAGGTCCTAAAGCAGAGACAACAATGAATGTTTTAGGAACAGCAAGTAGAATGGTTGGAGTGAATGACCAAGGGGGCTAGAAGTAGGAGAGTAGATCAGAACAGTAGCTAGGGCCCTTGGTGACTCTTGTGACTTTGATTTTCACACTGAATGGGAAATGGAGCTATTGAGGGTTTTGTGCAAAGATTGAAACGATCTGGCATAAAGTCTTAAGAAAGCCTTCTGACTGCCTTCTTGAGAATAGGCTATAGATGTGGCAATCTGTTAGCAGGCTGTTGAGCCTCAGTGCTCGCAGTGGAGTGGTGGTATATAGTTAGATTTGGATATATTTTGAAAGTACATTCCACAGGATTTAGCAGTGAATAAGATGGGTGAGATGAATTATGGATCCTTCAGAGTATTTTTTGGCCTAGGGGGGTTGACACAATGGATTTCCCTTTAAATGAGAGGAGGAATGCTATGGATAGAGCAGGTGTCAAGTGAGGGGAATTTCAAATCTAGTTTTGAGCATGTTAAGCTCGAGATGTCTTTAAGACATCCAAATACAGGTGTTGAGTAGGCAAGTGTTTGACATTTGGAAAGAGGTATAGGTGAGGCATATATATTAGGAGTCGTCGATGTATGGGTGGTATTTAATGCCTTGGGGACAGGTGACACATTAAGAAGGAGAGAGAATCTAAATATAGAAGGAAGACCAGAGATTGAGCCCTCAGCGTATGCTAGCACTGAGAGTGCTGATAGTAGAGGAAGAAGCAGTAAAGCAGAGTGACCAGAGGAAGAGGAAGAGCAAGGGTGCAGTATTCTCAAATCCAAGTGAAGAAAGTGTTTCTGGGAGGAGAGAGTGATAAAATGAAGTTGGTAGATCAAGTAAGATTATTTTGAGTAAAAAAAATGGATTTAGCAAAGTAGAGGCCCTTGGTGACCTTTATTTAGTTAATTTAGCTGCATTATCACTGTTTGAAATATTAGAACCATCTTTGATTTCTTTCTTTTCCTTCCACCTGTCATCACCTGAACCTCCAATATCTAGAAAACTTGCCCGGTATATTTAAGAGTCATTGTTTATCACTACACTTGTGGTAAGTACCATTCTAGATACTGAGCATATGGAAATGAGCAAGACATGGACCCTCTTTTTTCAGGAACTTAAGAGTTCAGAACAGGGTGCAGGCATAACTACACTTTAGTATAATAGCAGTGGAAATAATAATGTTAATAATCACTGTAATTCTATTAACATGACTTTTGCTGCTGTTGCTGCTGCTGCCACCTGTTATTGGAGCATGTCCTCTGTGCAGGCACATGTGCTATCCCAAGTAATCCTCACGCCTCTGTGAGCTGGCACCATTTTGTACAGGGAAAAATAAAGCAGAGACAGGTCGAGGAACTCATTCCAGGTCACACAGCTAGGAAATGGTGGAGACCCTATGTCAAACAAGGCAATCTAACTTATGAGTTTGTGTTCTTTACTACAACTGCAAGCTGACCCCCCCTAACTCTCAAAACTTGACTTAAACCTACTAATTTATTCCCTCACCTTAAATTACTTTCCCTTATTCATTTTTACTGGGATAACTTTTGTAATTAATCACTTTTTTCTCAATCTATGTCTTAGGCCTGCTTCTGAGGAACCTAAGACATAATATTTTCACATTCCTAAAGAATTGCGTCAGTGACTCCTCTAAGTGTTTGATTGGTTGATTAGTATTTAAAATCATTGTAACTACTCATAAAGTATCAAAGGACATCAGTATCTTGAGATGCATTTTGAGCTATAAGTTATAATCACATTTATTGAGAACTTATTATGTTCTAATTATGATTTCCAAAGGAGTCCTTGTTAAATATTCCTGCCAATGAACCTTAGGTGAGGCTCTCTTAACGTGAGTCCATAATACACCCCATTCCCTAGACTTTCTCTTAAATTTCTATCCTCTGTCTCTGAAAAAAAGACCTACTTGAGAACTTTCCATCTTCATTGAATAGCTCACATCTTATTCATGTGGTTTGATCTTGCCTTAGAACCCAACACTCTCCTAGCCCCATCCCTACAGGCCGTGTGACTCCTTCTTTCCCATTAACACTTGGATGTCTTGCTTGACTTAATTCTGGAAATCCCGTAAATCTCTTGTTGTCGCGACCCTGATTTCCTGTGTTTCCATGTTCCCACCTTCAGTGACTCTGAGAGACGCATTCCAATGCCTATGTGAATCTTAGCCTCTACTGATCTTACAACTCTGGCCACTTTTTTTTTTTTTTTTAATTTACATCCATGTTAGTTAGCATATAGTGCAATAATGATTTCAGGAGTAGAGTCCAGTGATTCATCCACTACGTGTAACACCCAGTGCTCATCCCAAAAAGTGTCTTCCTTAATGCCCCTTACCCATTTAGCCCATCCCCCCTACCCACAACAACCGTCTGTTTGTTCTCTATATTTAAGAGTCTCTTATGTTTTGTCCCCCTCCCTGCTTCTATATTATTTTTGCTTCCCTTCCCTTATGTTCATCTGTTTTGTATCTTAAGTTCCACATATGAGTAAAGTCACATATTTGTCTTTCTCTGATTGACTAATTTCGTTCAGCAGAATACCCTCTAGTTCCATCCACGTTGTTGCAAATGGCAAGATTTCATTCTTTTTGATTACAACTCTGGCCACTTCTAATTCTGTGACCTACACCTGGGTCCAGTGTCTTCCACTCTTGATGATCATGTGATTCTCATCCCTACTGCTTCCTTCTTCCCTATTCCAGTCCCTGAAGTCTCCCCCCTCTGTGATCCCAACCTGCTGACACTGTAATCTCTTTATTCCTGACTTCACCTTTATGGCAGCTTTACACTCTCCATTACTATCATAGAAAACCTCCATTCCTATATGGTCATCTTTTCTCTGTCACAATTGACTTCTTGCCAGTTTATTTGGGATCTCTTGAGCATAGTTGCTGAATCTCATTGAATAATCATACTGCTTAAATGCCTGAGGAATTTGTTAAAGATCTTTTTTATTTATACACAATTTTGGCTTGAAAATCAAAGTTAATGTATGATATATAATACTTCTTAAAGTTTATTTTGGATTCACTAAACAATTACAAAAAGCATTCAGCAAATGTTAACTGACATTGCAATTTTCGAGAGCATAGTGATTTGAGGAACAGGTACCATGCAGGGATTCTGTTTCCATCACCATTTCAATTTAATCATATTAGTTGAATATCATATCTCCGACTCTTACTGAGATTATTTTCCAGAGAACAAAAGGAAACTTGTACTGTTCGAGAATACCTCTTTCCTTTATCCATTATAATTTTTCTGTTCCAGGATTTCTTTTGGAGACATGAGTCATTTTACCTGAAACTGATAGTATTCTGGAAAACTTTTCAAGGAATAAGACAGCAGAGTCATCACTCCTATCTCCTAACTTTGAGGATTCTAGTCCTTTGTCTATGTGGTTCCCTGTGCTGTTTGTTTTCCCTGGCAATGGAGGGGTAGATTGTGTGTCTTAAATGGAAGCCAGCGGATGCCCTTATGTCCGACATAAATTTTCTTCTTTGTGTCAGGATTCCTTTAAATCATCAGCTTTGAGAACCTAGTTTAAGTCATTGTTTTCGAAGGTGTAGGTTTGCAGAATGACTATTTCTTTCCCCTCTCAGGTCCTTGATTGGCTTCAGAGTGTTTGTCATTTTTATTCTGATCATGACCCTATGATTTGAAAAGTATGAAAATTTACTTATCACCTAATGTGGAGATAAATATTTCCTTATACTTGAATATATAAAAAGAATTTCTTATTAAGATATTAGAATCTAAGAAATTGTAGTTTTTGATATTTTATTCTTGAAGGAATAGAGTTTTGGATTTTTTTAATCATCAGTGGCTTAATCGGATTTGAAATTGTCTACAGCTTCGATTAAAATAGCCCTTTTTAGCTCGTCATAAATTATGATCCAAAGTCAGTTTATCTCCGACTTGTGTATAGCACCAAACTTTGAATACCTAAGCTCTTGGGAGCCATTTTTTTAAAACATATATAGGGAAGATGCCAACGAAGAAGAGGGTGAGGCTTAAATGAGAAAAACAGTTACTTGATATCTGTTTTCTATATTTGCTGGGTAATATTTCCTGAATTGATGCACTGTGTGTCCTGGTGAAGTCTCTGTTTTATTCCTCTCCAGAACAGAATATGCCTTAAATATTGCTATGCTTGGGGATCATGAACTTTCCATGAATGTTTTTCCATTTGAGGATTAGTAACCTTTTGTCACAATTTCAGAGGATTAAAGAAAAAAAGGGTATTGGCAGCTTCCAATCAAGAACCGTATATTGTATGAAATATCCATATGTTTATTGTATAGAAATTTGTAAATTTGTAGTAGTCTGTAATGATTTTCTTTTTCTTGTATGAAAATGACTTTCTCTGAGTCTTTATATAACATTAAAATATTTCAAAATAAAAGCATTCTGAATAACAGTTTTAAAATGGATTTTGTTTGATTTTATCATATGTTCACATATTTTAGTAATATGTTTTTGAACCAGAAGGAATTGAGGAAATGAAAAAATGAAGTCCTTTCACAAGAAATCTTCAACTCTTGAAATGTTAATGGATTGAATTTTAGATTTTTAATTTCAAAAAAGGAAATAATGGGATTCTTACTGTGAGGAGGAGGTATTTTAGGATTGTCAGAGTGTTGGGGTTTATTGACTTTTACTGTTTTTTCAAGTCATCGAGCACATCCTGCTTTTTGATTTTGGTCCATGCATCAGGGATTTTACCTTTATTTATAAATCTTTTCTGATATTTTTCTTCTAGCTTTGATCTGAAGTGACAGATAAACCATTTCCAGTATGGCTGGGTAGATGAGTCTGGGGTGATGCTCCACCTGGCATACTCCCCTCCTGCGTCTCGATAGGTCTTAAATGGGACTTGCCAGTCATCTCTTAAAACCAGTAGATAATCGCTTGCTACCAAAGTAGTACAGCAATCAAGGACAAAGTTGTCTGTTTTGTAAAAATACCCTCCAGTAACAGCCTCAGGACGGTGGAAGGGAACACTGTGGTCTCCGTCATGTGTAGGGATTGTGTTTGTACAAATTGCTCCACAGCAGGGACACTGTTTCCAGCAGCCAGAGAGATGTTCAGAGAGCATTTTCTGAATTGCCGAAACCATTTCTTGTACAGACATATTCAGTTGGTTCTCTTCTACTCTCTTCATTGTGGGATCCAAAGCTTCGCTCATAGATTCCTTGAGAAACTCAATATCTTTTATCTCTTGGTGTTCAATGCTTATCAAGTCTTTTCTTGGAAAGATCACATTACTCCCCAGGCGGTCACAGAACAAATCCAACCACCCAGACACAGTGCTGCTTTTATCTTTAGCTATTACTGTGGAGTCATGAATAGCTGAGAGGATGGCAGTCTTGATACCATCTAAAGTTGTTCTTAAAAAAGTCTTTATTTTTTCCCTTCCTTTGTCTGAACAATATGTTTTAATATGGTTTTCAATGAATTTCCTAAAAAATGATTCTGATTTATAAAGGTATTCCCAGTAATTATCAAAATTTTCTTCTTCTGCCAGAGAGATGAGAATGTGTTTCTCCAGGTTAGACCTGTTTCCATTGAATGCGGGGCAGGTACTTCGCATGTCCCCAGCAATCATAGGGGCCATTGTTTCCCATATGGTGGTAGAGATAGCAGGAGTGAGTTTGTGCCACAGAAAATCAACAAATGTTTTGACTGAAGTTGCTCCTTGACAAGAGATCTTAAAACTCGTGAAGAAATCCTCTTTCTTATTTTCCAGAAAGTTTACAGGATTATTTGCTTTCTTGAATGCCCTGTGCATCTTCTTAAAATTCTTTGATGCTTTTTTGAATAAACACAAAGATAAATCGATTTCATATTTACTTGTAAATGTGTATCTTCCCTCAGTGTGTGCAGATTTCACTTCCTCATCTATTATTCTCAGGATTTCATGGAAATAACTTGGATTGTAATCGCGCTCTTGTGTCCAAATATTGTTAATAGTTTCAGTGTATCTTGAAATAATGCGGTCAGTAGTCCTATCTATGGATATTTTATCACAGCCTCCTAATGACCTTGGAAATATGTGATATTTTGGGTTTGTTTTGACATGTTTGTCATATTTGATTTGAAATTTTTCTCCAGAATTTTCCTTTAGTGTGTCCACAATATTTCTCTCCTTTTTGAAATACTCCAAAAGGATGTTTTCAGAATCCACTTCAATGTTAGGCTCTGTGACTAGAGGGAGAGTTGAGCACACAGCATAGACCCATTTTTCCCAAAGTTGATTGAACTTCTCACGTAGCTCTCCCTCAGTCAGTTCTGTGCCTTTTACACTTAAAGCCAACGTTCGGCTCTTTTCTAATAATTCCTTTTCATAACCTGACTTTTCGTTGTCCAGTTTTTCTTGACTTTTCTTTAAACTAATCAGTTCTTCAGCTTTCTTTTGGCTTTCTAAAATAAGTGCCTCTGTAAGGATTATTAGCTTGTTTTCAAAATTTGCTTTCCATTGAACCAGTATTTCACTCTCTGGATCTTCATTAAAATACTTTTCAAGTTCTTGTTTGATGGCTTCATATTTTTCTGTGACTGGAGCCTTAAATGTGCTTATTCTGAATGTCTGGATTTTTCCATTCTGAATCTGGTTGATTAGCTGGTTCTGCAAGCCCAGTACATGACTCCTCAGCTCCCAGGTCCAGTAGTTATACATTGTTTCCAATTTGCTCATGGCCATGACTTCTCGGGTGTTCCTGAAACTGAAAATAAAGTTCTCATTCACCAGTGCTCTCCACAAATCTTGGACTCGGAATTTTACATCAGATATCTTCATGATGCATCCCCTAGATTCCTGTTTGGCTGTCAGAAGAATTCTACTTTTCAGTGCCTGGACATTGTGGCTGTAGCGAGGGTTGGGAGGAGCCATTGGAGGATTGCCATCCCAGAGGTGAGCAAAGTAATAGACATGAGTATTGATGTCAAACTTAATGATATCACTAAAGCGAGTTACATCTGAGTACTGTTCTTGTTCAGCTGCTTTTGAAGCCATTTCATCTAATCTCTGCTCTAGCCGCCTTCGTCCTTCCATAGTTTGGTCTTTAGCTGTAACTTCCCCCACATTCTGATGGACAAAAAGGCAACTTGGGGAGATTTTTACTTGTTTCATCCTCAGAAAGGCTTGGGCAACTATTTGTAGAATATCTTGCATTTCTGATGGATTTTCCCCAAAAATATTAATCAGAGTCAAGTTTCCAAGTCCAATAACAAAGGTTGCCAACTCGTTGTCACGATTCTGGGATTTGCTGCTGAGTTCTGGGGCGCGAAGTCCTTCTGTGTCCACAATGAGTATAAAGTCAAAGCCAAGTTCCTCTGTGAATGCCTCCTCCACCTTCAGGAGCTGCATGTAGGCCCCCCGGGTACACCTCCCAGCACTGACAGTGAACTGCAGCCCAAAAAGGGCATTCAGCAGGGTGGACTTCCCTGAGCTCTGCAGGCCAAGGATAGAAAGAACGAAGAGCCGTTTGTCTCCAAGTTTCTCAGAAACCTTGTCAAAAATAGCTGCTACCCACTTTAGAGGCACGTATGAAGCGTCCCCATCCATCAGCTCAATGGGAAGACCAGCTATCATTAGATCTGCTGCAATCTGGGGAAGGGAGAGAAAAAGGTTATCTTTTGTGGAGAAAGTTTCTTCCAGAACTTCATAGATTTGGCCTATTTCTCTGAGAATTTGTTCAATTCCCAAGGTGCAGTCACTAATCTCTGCAGAAATAGCTTCTATCTCATTTTGCCAGCATTTCAGGGAAGTGTTCTTTGGTGCTTTTTTCTTTTCTGTTTGTACCAGTGACCACAAAGCCTTTTTCTTTTCATTCAGTTTTTCCAAGTGTCCTGCAGTCAGGTCGTCCAAAGACACACTCAGCCATTGTAAGAAGTAGAGTTTGTTATGAGTTTCTGAATGGTTTTGGATAATTTCAAGGACAGATTGCATTAACTCATTGAGGGGAAAGGCTCTAGTCAATTGTTGCTGCCGTATTGTTTGTTTATCTGCCTCAATCTCACTCTTGTGTTGTTCAATGCTCCGATTTCCTTTTTCTCTCAGATGATAGAGTTCTTTGTCCTTTTGACACCAAAGTTGCCACAGTTTTCCCTGAAGGGGTAGTAAGTTTTCCTTCATCTGAGATATCTGCATTTCTCCTAATAGGGCCATGAGAACCTCTGCCTTTTCTTTGGCTTCCTTGCAGTCTCTCTGGTCTTCATCAATAAGGAATCCTTGTTTGCGAGCAACCTGGGCACAGTCCTCTAAGCTAAAAGTAGTGTCAGAGAGCTCTAGCAAATCTCTGACTTTAGTTTTGAGGTCATCTGTTAATTCTGCCTCATTTCTGTTCCTGATCCCAATTCTCACTTTTTGGCCAGAATTATTGGCCGTGATTTTTTCTTTGTCATCAAGCAGACAGATCAAAGGTTTTGAAAGCTCACATAGGCCACGGATAATTTTTCGGTTTTCTTTATTGTTATCAGAAGTTGCCATGAGGACTACAATGAGAGACGAGATCTCCTGCAGGAAGGTGAGTTGCTTCTCATGTTCCTTGGCATCTCCATGAAGATTGGCGAAGGTCAAACAGCGGTCAAATGTGTCCTCATCTTCACCCCCAGGACAGAACCAGCAGATTTCCACTACACCGCCCATCAAGAGACAGTCTTTGCTACTCCCTCTGCAATGTCGATGAAAAAAGATATCATGTTTACGTTTACTGAGGATACAGTTCATAATCTGAGATTTGGAAGCAGAGAATCCATTTCCAACCCTAATAAAGGACACGATGGGGGTAGAGACACGACGCATTTGCCGATTCTTATAATTGTTGTTTGCCTCTTGTGTTGATTTCATTGCTTGCTGCCAGCTTCTCCTAATTTGACTGAGAGACCAGAGGGAGAATTCAATTTGAGAATTGCAAGGATTAGGTATTAGAAGAGGGAGGGCAAACTGACAAATGGAGAGTTTGGCCAGAATATACTGTCTAGCAAAATCATCTGCACAGTGAAGAATTGCCATCTGAATATCCATAGGGTGAATAGGGGGTCTGGAATTAGTGGCTGAAGGATTAGTGGGACTGTCATTGTCTTCAAAAAAATCGTCATATGGATCAAAAACCTCTTTTTTCTGTTTTGAGGCACCTAGATAGACTTGATTCTCTATGTTTCCATCATCTTTGAAGACCAAATATCTCAGCCCATAATCCAACATCAGTAGCTTCTGTAGAAAGTAGAAGGGAAGCTCCTGTTCAGAGCTGGGCTGGGTGTTGTACACAGAAGTCTTGTAGATCAGATGGAAGTTAGCTCTGCTCATCCTCTTTGGGTAGTAGCATTCTAGGCCTAGACGCTGGAGTAATTCTATGAAGGCTTCATTTTCTGTGGCCTCCCATTTGTTGATTTCATTATCATGTGGTTCATGAGGTGGTTCCTTCTCATGGAAGATACTTTGCAACTGTTTTCTCACTTCATCCATTTGCAGTGAAGGGGTGGTGGCTTCATAATTCCCATCAATGAGCAGTCTCAAGTCTTTCTCTAGGTTTTCCCAATCATGATCTGCTCCAGGTTTGGTGAGGACAATTACAACTTTTGTAGACAATGATTGTCCCATGTGGTGTCTTATAAATGTCAAACGTTGTGTTTTCTCCTCTGGAGAAACAGCTGTAACTCCAACAGAGGCTGTCAAACCTGTGAGCACCAGGAATGCCTGAGCCCTGTGGCTGCAGATATTTGTGAGCTCCTGGTATTTATCGTGGGCAGTTTGCATTTCATGCAGTAGAAAGTCTAACTCATCACACCCCAGGAGATACTGAAAAGTATTGTTTACCATGTGATAACCCGCACCAGCGGCAATGGAAAGTAGCAAGAGCTGTAGGTCTGGCTGCTCTGTTTCTTGGAGGTAATTCAAGAAGCAGCGAAGAGACAGGCTGACCTCATAAGTGGCCTTTCTTTGCACTTCCTCCACTGTTTCTGGGGACTCAGATGTAACCTTCACTTCCATGAAGTCACTTTTGTTTTTTCTTAAGATTTTAATTAATTCAGAAAATTGGGAGATTTTGAAATGCTCCTGCTCTGACTCTGACCAGAAGATCCACTGCATGATGGAACGAGCCTGAGGAAAGTTTGTCACGCTATAGATGTGAGGATCCAAAAGGCTGCGCAACTGAGATTTAACAAATTTTGTTTCAGAAATGGAAGAACTTTTGCAAAAGTTGACAGTGTTTACTAGAAAATTCTGCAGATCCCTATCTGTGAGGCATATGTTAGTCCAAGCATCATAACTTTTTAGTTGTTGACTCAATGTCTGCATGAAACTTATCAGTTTTTTAAGCTGCTCTTCAGGGTCAGATACCTCCCAGGATTTCACATCCTCTAGGAAAATCCTGGCCTTCTCCACATCGCTTAGTAATTCTTCTCCACTCTGTATCTGGGTAGTGAGGCCAGTCAGAGCAGTGTAGCTATCTTTCAGGCAGATTGCTACCTGAAGAGGATCTTTAAAATCACTTCTGTGGCTGGAGAGGATGATGTCCCAGACAGGCACCAGTTGAATTCCCCGGTCGATGACACACCAGGTTCGATTACTGGCAACCAGGCCAGCTTTCCACTGGAAAAGGTCACTTGCTTCTGGTGGGCCACCCGTCTGGGCCGCAGATAATTGGATTTTGGTTTGGAGATTTTGGGAGCTTGTGCTCTGGAAGTCTTTCTTTGAATGAGAGTCTTTCATAACCACGTCTGTAGCAACTTGAATTCCAAAGCCACTGTAGCTGCCGCTTATGTAAGCATCCAGGGCCTTGGCTGACTGCTGTTTCACTTCTGCCAGCTGCTCCCTTTGGAAACCCTCTGAAATGGCTTTCCACCAGTAGATTCCTCCCAAGTGCAGAGGGCCCTGGTTAGCATGAGAGCCAAACCTGTGGAAGAAGGCTTCAGTCCTGGTCTTTAGCAAAGGGAGTCTCTCTGGACCTGCATGCTGACCCAGAAGGTCTTCAATGCATTTTAATTCCTGGAGCGCAGCCTTGGACAACTGGAGCTGATCAGTTGGAAAGTGGCAGGAAGCCAGCGGGATGTAGCTGAACTTGGTTGAGCAAAAATAAGAGTGCTCAGAACGTGATTGTTGGGTTTTCTTAGATTCTGAATGTTTGCTGTCATCTACACTAGCTTCCAGGCTAAATCCCCATCCTTTACCTTTGGCTGAGGCAGTAGCACTGAAGCCCAGCTTCTCTATTGTCTGGGTAAACATGGATTCTGCTTGAGAAGATGTGAATTCTCTTGTTTCCATCCGTGTGCCCTGCTGAGGGCCAAAGAGTGAGAAGTTCTTTGGGACACTGAGTAGCTCCTCTCTGTTCTCTATAAAACCCCTTTCGTTGCTAGTTTTGTAAATTCCCTGCAGGGCTAACCCTCCAGATGCCCATCTCACCAGATCTCCATCCGGGAGGTTCTGCCTGTGAGATAATATCCCCTCCGTGAGGTTGAGTTGTTTCTGAATGTTTTCCATGACATCTTGTAGGGACTTTTGTGGAGGTGGCCAGTATTCTTCCGGGATCCCATTGCCTGCCTCAGCTCTGCCTCTGTTTTCCTCACTGCTTCTTCCTCTTGCTGCCTCCCTTCTGACAGCAAGTTTCTTAGCTCCTGCAGTGCCTGGTCTGCATGCTTCTGCATTTTCTTTATCATTTCCAGCCGAGATTCCTGTAACTCGGAAAGACTATTTGAGTGGGACATGTTAAGAAGCATCGCCAGGGCCTTTTTCTCCCAGGAATGTCGTGCTTGAGATTTCAGCTTCTGGAGGTCTTTTTCTTCTAGATGTTGTAAGGCCTGGGCACTGGTCACACCCAGGTGTTCCTGCAACTTGGGCAACCAATACTCGGGTGCCAGTCCTACTTCTGTCAGCATCTCTTGGAGATCATGTGTTTTTTTGCCTCTTAGCAGGGGCTCATCAGGGGTGGACTTCATTGTGGCCATGGCTGTGGGAAGAAAAGACACTCAGTTAGCCTGTGTTATGCCTTTGAAGTCACATAGCCAAAAGTGTGAATGTACTAAAGATGCAAGTCTTTAAGGCTTTCTCATTTCCTCCTTTCATTGTTCCAACAAATATGCTATGTTAACAGTGCTGCCTCTGCTGCTGCTGCTGCTGCTGCTGCTGCTGCTGCTGCTTCTTCTTCTTCTTCTTCTTCTTCTTCTTCTTCTTCTTCTTCTCCTTCTCCTCTTCTCCTTCTCCTTTTTCTCCTTCTCCTTCTCTTTCTCTTTCTCCTTCCCCATCTACTACTTTGCAAGACATCTTTGTGGATTTTCTCAACATGGATTGCCTTTTAGTTACCAGGGTGAGTTGCAACTTGAAGCCTGGCCTTTGGCATTTACTATTACACAGAATTGATTGCATGGAGAGCATTAAGCTGAGGGCTGGAGTTTGGAAATATGCATGAGTTTGGTAGCTTGATGCTTATTTTAAAACCAAGAGTGGCCACACACATAAAGAAGAGAAACTAAAAAAAAAAAAAATAAAGGAATCTTGCCATTTGCAATGATATGTGTGGATGGAGCTAGAGTATTATGCTAAGGGAAGTAAGTCACCCAATTAAGGATGATATTAGCTGTGGCTTTTTCATGTATGGACTTCAGATCATGTATGGACTTCACATCATTTTCAGAGTGAGTTGCAATACTATAGTTGTTGCCTTGTTGTGTCTGTAGGAGGAGGTGAACCCAAGATTCTCCTAGTTGCCATCTTTTCTGTCTTCCTTTCCCAGTTATCATCGTAAGGTGTATGTGACAGAAATGACGAAGTTTCCTTTTCAATTGCATTATAATTAACTCTGATCAGATCTTTAACCATAGCCATTCTTTTTTTTTTTTTTAAGTTTATTTACTTTGAGACCATGTGAGAGAGAGAGCACAGGAAGGCCGAGAGAGAGAGAGGGAGAGAGAGAGAATCCCAAGGAGGCTGTGTACTGCAGGGCTTGAACCCATAAACTGTTGGACACTCAGCTGACTGAGCCACCCAGGCATCCCTAACCATAGCCATTCTTAGTCTTTTGTCATTTACAAAGACTTACTGTTTTACTCTAATGCTTTGCAACATATTCCTGTAAAAGTACTTCATCTTCAAGGATAGTAATGAAAAGGACAGGTCTCTGAACGTTTCAGATCATACCGCTGAATTGGGTGTGAATTTGTATAGTCTAATGCAGAAACTAATGACTTATGAGACTGCTAACATAAGATCAAGATCAAAAAGAATTAATTACATGGAACTGAAGAACTGATGAGGATGATTATAATTTATATGTTTTTTTTGTTGTTGTTGGAAACATTGGTTCTTTGTATTTTGTTTTCCCAGATTTAAGAAAACCCTTTTCTCTTTTTTCCTAAGTTACCAGCAATCTGGCAAAATGTGCCTTTGTGAACAAAGGTGAAACATTTATCTTTTTCTCCCTTCCCGATACCTTCAGAATTCAGAAACTCTCAATATGGTCTTACATATACTCTTAAGTATTCTTATTTCATGACATTATAGTTATACTTAAGTTTAATAAGAATCTGTTGTCCTTCAAACTGATGTTTATCAGAGGAGAGGTGGGTAGGGGGATGGGTAAAATAGGTGATGGGGATTAAAGAATATGCTTAACATGATGAGCACTGAGTAATGTATAGAATTGTTGAATCACTATATCGTACACCTGAAGCCTATGTAACACTGTGTGAAAACTATACTAGAATTAAAATCTTGTTTACAGGGTTCTTATAAGCTTTAGCAGGTGAATAAGGAAGTTCACTTCCAGGCAGTCCCAGGAATCTCAGGATATTTGTGATAATTTGAAAAGAGAGGAATTCACCCAAATCTATAGGCATTGCGGGTAAAGTCTAACGGCAAGCACTTGGCTTGGCTTCCTAGCCTTGAGAGGTTTTTAAAGGTCTAGTCTGAGATTCTATGTGAAAAGTTCCAGCAAAGCAGATTTGTAAGAGCCCATATGGTTAATTACTATTCTTGCTGCATTTATGTAAATAATCAGGTTAAATTAATGAAACTGTACTTATTGTGCAAACCAGTTAGTTTTACTTCGATTATTTCTGATAGAAACAGGTGCCTGGAGAGAGAAAAATTTATATTTTAGCAAAAACTATAGTACACCGTGATGGATATCAGATTCTAGTTCTGTTCATTGTCTTCGAGGTTCTGTTTTCTACCTATAAACTGGACTGGACTCTGAATTCTTCTAGTTTCTAGTTTCCTTCAGTATTTGGCTACAGCTCTCTAAACTCACATTTCCAATTTTCTCTCACCTTCCTGCCTTGGAATCATTGAGAAACTACCCTTTTCTGGATGCTATGCAAGGTTAAGATGGACAACTTGATATAAACTTCCAAGAAGTCACCACAACAGCTCATGTATAGGTAATTCCATTTCGGTTGCTGTGTGGGCCATTCAGAAAGACCATCAGAGACATTCAAATTGTAAACCAGGAAAACGTGGTGGACTCACTCCATTTGAAGATGCTTTGAGCCTGACATCTAGAAATGTTCTGGACTGGCTGCCTTCACAACTCAGAAACTGGGATTATAGTCAATTCCAATCAATCATTGTTTCTGCTTTGTTTTCACAGAAATGCCTCATTAAATTTTGGATTGCTTGTGCATTAGAGGCCTAGCTATGGGAGCCCACTGTCTCCTGAAATGGGTTTAATGAAAGTGACCCATTGTCAGGACTAAGAGATTGGTTGAGGGAAATGGAGCAGCCTACCAACTCAACTTCTGGACTGTGGAACTTCTTGGGGAAGTCTCAGAGGCAGTACTGAAGGGGAGTAGTATGTGCCACCTTGACACGTGGATTGTTTTGAGCTGAAGGCAATTAAGAACCAGTAGACTACAGAAAAAGCTTTTTACCTGTTTCTTAATTGGTTAAAGAATTTAAATAGGAGACTTATGCCAGAAGAGAGCTATTATCGGAAATAACTTTTTATACCAGAAAGACTTATCTGCATTGCATGGCAAACCTTTGTTTACCAAACATTTATTCTCATCTTCCTGTGAATTGTCTTCCTTCCCTTTGAAACCTTAGGCCTCTACTCCCTTCTCATTAGTTGAATAGCTTCAATTTCCTGATTGCCTTTAGTCTTAATGTTTTTGTGGGGCTCCTGTATATACATAATTAGATTTGGTTTTCCTCTGTTAATCTGTCTTGTGTCAATTTAATTATTAGACCAACCAACAAACCTAGAACTAGAAGGAAACCTTTCTAGTTACAGCCATTTCCTGTCTTCTCTACCCAGGACTCTATACTCCTGACCCAGTTCAAGGTTCTCCTTATTTGCAAAGACTTCCATTATACTTCTAGGTCGCGTTAAGACCTAGGTTGAGTTTACAATACATCTGATACC
Organism: Paguma larvata; assembly: GCA_030068075.1. Taxonomy (NCBI): domain Eukaryota; kingdom Metazoa; phylum Chordata; class Mammalia; order Carnivora; family Viverridae; genus Paguma; species Paguma larvata. The sequence continues at coordinate 61,165,733 of CM057831.1, forward strand.
TACAGGAATAATAATAACAATATTAAATATTTCTGAGTCCTTTACTTCTAGAAATGTGTTCTGGCAAAAGCTTATTACAATGAACCACTCTTCTCCATATGACTTAGTTAAGACTCATGGATGGATGTCTTCCTTTTTAACGTACTAATAATGAGGCCAGACATAGATACCCTTTAAATTCCCATTTTTGTCTCATAAAAGGTTAGCTGAGCTGTTTGTCCACACTGATCAATCTAAACAAAGTGGTTGTAATTTAACTAAACATTAGTTAAGCATCTCTCCTTTCTCCAGGGCCCTCAACTTTGATCCACTCTTATCTTGACTCAGTACACAACTACTTAATCAGGGAAAAACATTACCTGATTATTCTGCTCCCTCTTAGCCCTCCATAGCCTGTTCTTTCTAGCCTTGTTGACATTTCCCCATAGAAAAAAATTCCTTTCTGCCTGCCCTTTGAGATACTTGCACCCCTGTGGTTAGATTGTTTTCCCTATTGCAGGTCTCCTTCCCCTTATTGCAGTAATACTTACAAAGTATTTTTTTAACCTAAGTTATTTGTTTCTTTAGATAATGTACTGCCTCTGTAGCTGTTCATCAGAAGAGTGACAATGCCAGATTCATATTTGTGTTCTTAGTATGTCTTTTTTTTTTTTAAATTTTTTTTTAACATTTATTTACTTTTGAGAGACAGAGCGTAAGCAGGGGAAGGGCATAGAGAGAGAGAGGCAGACACAGAATCCGAAGCAGGCTCCAGGCTCTGAGCCATCAGCACAGAGCCCGATGCGGGGCTCGAACTCACAGACTGTGAGATCATGACCTGAGCTGAAGTCGGCCACTTAACCGACTGAGCCACCTAGGCGCCCTTTAGTATGTCTTTTTTTAAAGTTTATTTATTCATTTTGAGAGACAGAGAGAACACGAGGGGGGAAGGGAGAGGTAGAGGGAGAGGGAGAGGAAGAGTAAGAGAGAGAGAGAGAGAGACAGAGAGAGAGAGAGAATGAGAGAGAGAGAATCCCAAGTAGGCTCTGCACTGACAGTGCAGTCTGACATGGGGCTTGAACTGGGAGATCGTGACCTGAGCCAAAGTCGAATGCCCAACTGACCGAGCCACCCAGGCACCCCAGTGTTCTTAGTATGTCTTAATCTGCCTGTGTCTCTGTTCCCTATAACTATTTTCATTAATTTCTTAGATATGTATTTTAGTTTCTGAGCCTATTGTATCTCTTTGTTTACCCCATTTTCTTCCTTTTTCTTCATCTACCTGTCGTCTTAAAGCGAAGCTTTCATGTTCAATTTGCTCTAGGGAGACTAGAGAGAAGGTAGATTAGGTTCCTTCCTTGAGTCTGTTAGGATCGTGACTAACCTCCAGCCCAGTCTCTGGCTCCCTCTGTGGCAGAGGGCCTGAATTTATGAAAAACTGTTTCACTTTTCTTTTTGTTGGTTGTTTTGCTTTTTTAAAAAAAAATCAGTATAATGCAACAAAAGCAGTTCTGAAAGGCAAGTTTACAGTAATAAATGAATATATTAAGAAAGTATAAAGGTCTCAAATAAACACCTAATGTTACACTTCAAGGAATTAGAAAAAGAGAAAAAAATTATGCCCAAAGTTAGCAAAAGGAAGGAAATACTAAAAATCAGTGGAAATGAATGAAATAGGTACCAGAAAATAATAAAAAAGATCAGTGAAAGCAATAACTTGTTCTTCAAAAGGATAAAATTGACAAACCTTCATCCAGACTAAGAACAAAAGAAGACTCAAATAAATTAAATTAGAAATGAAAGAGGAGACATTACAACTGATACTATAGATATACAGAGCATAATTAGACTGCTATGAAAAATTACATACCAACAAGTTACATAATCTAGAAAAAATGAATAAATTTCTAGAAACACACAACCTACCAAGACTGAATCAGGAAGAAATAGAAAATTAGAAAAAAGAATTTTAATGTTTATTCAGTGTCTGAAAAAGTGAAACTGAACATGAGTGGGGAAGGGACAGAGAAAGAGGAGACACAAAATCTGAAGCAAGCTCCAGGCTCTGAGCTGTCAGCACAGAGCCTGATGTGGGGTTCAAACCCATAAACCCTGAGATCCTGACCTGAGCTGAAGTCATATACTTAACTAACTGACTGAGCCACCCAGGCACCCCAGAAATGTAAAATTTGAAATGACCCATGCCAGTCAAAAGATTGATCTAGTAATAAAAAAACTCTCCCATCACAGTAAACTCTAGGACCAAACAGTTTCACTAGAGCATTCTACCTAAAATTACAGAATTAATACCAGTTTTCCTCAAACTCTTTCAAAATATTGAAAAAGAGGGAACACTTATAAACTTATTCTACCAAACAAACCAGGTGAGCATACCACAAGAAGACTATAGACCAGTATCTCTGATATAGATGCCAAAATCTCAATAAAATATTAGCAAACCAAACTTAACACATTAAAAGGATTATACACCATGACCAAGTGGGACTTATCTCTGGGATGTGAGGATGGTTCAACATATGTAAATCATTAATCACATCATTAATCACATTAATCACATCAATAAAATGAGAGGTAAAAAACACATTTATCTCAATAGACGCAGAAAAGCATTTGATAAAATACTTTTCATAGTAGTAAAAATCCTTAACGGAGTGAGTATAAAAGTAACATACCTCAACATAATAAAGTCTGTATATAATAAATCCACTGCTAACATTATAATCAATGGGAAAAGGTTGCAATGTTTTTTTCAGATCTGGAGCAAGACAAGGTAGCCTACTCTCAGTACTCCTATTCGATATAGTACTGGAAGTCCTAGCTATAGCCGTTGGGCAAGACAAAGAAATAAAAGGCATTCAAATCAGGAGGGAGGAAGTGAAATAGTTGCTGTTTGCTGATAATATGATCTTGTATGTAGAAATCCCAATGAGTCAATCGAAAAGATATTGGAACTAATGATTTGAGTAAAGTGGCAGGTTACAAAATCAGTTTACAGAAGTCAGTGGCATTCCTTTGCACTGATGATTAAGCATTAGAAAAAGAAATAGTTTCAGGGGAACTGAGATGGCAGTGTAGTAGGAGGATCCTTGGCTTGGCTTATCCCTTGAACACAGCTAGATAACTGTCAAATCATTCTGAATACCCAAGAAATCAACCTGAGGATTGGCAGAACAAACTGCATAACTCAAGGGAGAGAAGAGGCAACACTGAGGAAGGTAGGAAGTGCAGAGATGTGACTTGGGGAAGAAATGGACTGTGGGTGCTGCAGAGGGTAAAGAGCCCTGATTGTGGAGAGAGGCCAGAGAGAGTGGGGTGCACAGGGATACGAACAAGAAAACTTCTCCAAGGCCATTGGCTGGGAAAACGAGAGGGGCTGATTTTTGTGCTTTTGCAACCAGCGGGGCTCAAAAGCTGGAGCCTTAGAGTTGGCATACTTGGCTGGGAGAGAGACCTGAGGGCACTGTACTACTCCTGGAGAGAAGGCAGGCAAGTAACCCCGGGAGTAGATGGTGCAATTTGAGTATCGCCTAAGGCACACCAGGAGAGACTGTTGGCTCTTCTTGAGTGCATCTGTGAGAGCTAGCATTTGCAGAGATGCCTCTTTAAGGAAAACAGAGCCAGTGGGCACCATTTCCCTTCCCTACCTTTAGCATAGGAGCAGAGATACCTGCTGAGGGCGGTTAACCCAGACACTGGCTTTTTAGTCTGTTTTGCTCCAGATCCTACACCTCTGTGTTCAGGAGCAACTGCTGTTCTTGGTCAAAACTGCGTCTGTCCCAGCCCAGAGAGACACTCCCCCAGAAGACCAAGGCAGGCCCCTATTACAGCACATTCATAAGCTGAGAGTTTTAAAAGTCAGAAGGCTTGGGTAGGATAGAGCCCAAAGTACACTGCGCTGGTCCAGGCAGTCAAGAAACCTGGAGACACAGCATGAAACAATCATTTGGGAAACATTAGGGAACACATGAGGGGAAATTATTCTGTCTTCTGGAAGTTCTTTGAGAGAAGATAACACAGAGACCTCTCTTGGGGACAAAGGAGCTGGCTGGCACCATTTCCCTCCCCGCCCTCCAGCATAAACAAACTTCAATAAACAGCACAGTGCCACCACTGACTGACTAACCTGCTTACACCAAGTCCTGCCACCCTGCACTCTGCTGGTTCTGCCTTTCTTGGGCGAGTGTGCCTAAGACCGGCACAAAGGGCCCCTTCTGCAGAGTCAGCAGAAACCCCTGCCTGCACCACGTTCTGCAAGGCTTCAGTTATAGTCGAAGTGGCATCAGATCTCATTGAATAAACTGACCAGAGCTTGCCTAGTTAAAACTCACCACACTCTGGCTAAGGTCCAAACACTGCCCACTGCAAACAAGGTGAGCCTCTACCAATAACTGACTTGAGGGATAAAACAGCCAAAACACAATAGCAGAGTGCTCACAGCACACACCAGAGACACTCTTTTAAATGCCAAGCCCTGGACAGTATATGATCTCTTCTTCATAAAGTCATTCCTTTCAGAAGCGAGAAACATAAAAGCCTTTTCTAACACAGAGAAGAAGACAGAGACCTAGACAAAATGCCAAGATGTGAGAATTCATCCCAAAATAAAGAACAAGAAGAGATCACAACCAGAGATCTAATTGAAACAGATATAAGTAATATGCCTGATGGAGGATTTATTTATTTGTTTGAAAGTTTATTTCTTTTAAGAGATGGGCGTAGGGGCAAAGGGAGAGAGAGAGAGAGAGAGAGAGAGAGAGAAACCAGGCTCCATGCTGTCAACAGAGAGCCTCATGTGGGGTTTGAACTCACAGACTGTAAGATTATGACTTGAGCCAAATAAAGATTCAGACACTCAACCAACAGAGCCACCCAGGTGCCCCCTGATGGAGTATTTAAAGCAACAATCATAAGGATACTCACTGGGTTTGAGAAAAGCATGGAAGACATCAGGAAGACCTTAACTGTAGAGATAAAAGAATTAAAAAACAGAAATGAAAAATCCATTAACTGAGATTTGAAACTCTCTGGATGTAATGACCACAAGGATGGAAAAAGCAGAGGAATGAATAAATGATAGAGAAGATAAAAAATGAAAGTAGTGAAGCTGAACAAAAGAGAGAAAAAAGAAATATTAATCATGAGAGTAGACTTACAGAACTCAGTGACTCCATCAAACATAACAACATTCATATTACAGGAGTCCCAGAAGAACAAGGAGAGGAAGGGGGGGGGATTTATTTGAGTAAATAATAGTTGAACACTTCCCTAATCTGGCTAAAGAAACAGATATCCACTTCTAGGAGTCACAGAGAACTCCCATCAAAATCAACAAAAGCAGGCCAACACCAAGACATTATTGTAGTTAAATTTGCAAACTACAGTGATACAGAAAAAAAATCTTAAAAGCAGCAAGACAAAAGAAGCCCTTAACCTACAAGGGGACACCCACAAGACTAGATGCAGATTTCTTCACAGAAACTTGGCAAGCCAGAAACAGTGGCGTGATACATTCACGAGCTGAATGGGTAAAACTTGCAGTCAAGAATACTGTATCCAGCAAGGCTATTATTCAGAATACAAGGAAATATGAAGAGTTTCTCAGATCAACAAAAACTGATGAAGGTTATGACCGCTAAGTCAACCCTGCAAGAAATACTAAAGGGGGCTCTTACTGGGAAGGAGAGACAAAGAGTGACTAAGACAACAAAAAAATAGAGAAAACCTCCAGAAACAATGACAAAACAAGTAATTAAATTCTCCTAAATACATATCTATCAATATTTACTCTGAATGTAAGATAGTTTCTTTTTTTGTTTTAGTTTATTTTTAGAGAGAGGACGAGAAAAGTAGAGAGAGAGAGAGAGACAGAAAACCAGTGTGGGAGGGGCAGAGAAAGAGAGGGACAGAGGATCTGAAGCAGGCTGTGCACTGACAGCAGAGAGCCCAACGTGGGGCTCAAACTCATGAGCCGTCAGATCATGACCTGAAGTTGGATGCTTAACTGACTGAGCCACCCTGGTGCCCCAGTAATTAATTCAGTAATTACTCTGAATGCAAATGGACTAAACTCTCAATCAAAATACATAAGGTGTCAAATGGATTAAAAAACAAGACCCATCTATATGCTGCTTTCAAGAGACTCGTTTTAGGCCTAAAGTTACCTGAGGATTGAAAGTGAGGGGATGGAGAAACATTTATCATGAAACTGGACATCAAAACAAAACTAGAGTAGCAATACTTATATCAGACAATCTAGCTTTTAAGCCAAAGAATGAAATGAGAAGAAGGACACTTTGTCATAATTAAGGGGACACTCCAACAAAAAGATATAACAATTGTATTTATGCCTCCAACGTGGAAATACTCAAATATATATAACCATTTATAACAAACATAAATGAACTCTTTGATAATGCAGTAAAAGTAGGAGACTTTAACACTCTTAATTCAACAAGAAAGAATGGTTTTGCATCACACACTGGACCAGATGAACTTAACAGTTATATTTAGAATACTAATCCTGAAGCAGCAGAATACACATTCTTTTCAAGTGTACATAGGACAGTTTACAGAATAGATTACATACTATATCACAAATCAGGCCTGAACGAAAAGATTGAGATCATACCATGCATATTCTCTGACCACAACATTATGAAACTTGAAGTTAGCCACACACAAACATACACAAAATTGGAAAGACCACAAATATATGGAGGGTAAACAACATGTACTAGAGAATGAATAGTCAACCAGGAAATTAAGGGAAAATTGAAGTACATGGAAACAAATGAAATGAAAATACAATGGTCTAAAATCTGTGGAATGCAGCACAAGTGGTCCTACGATGGAAGTATATAGCATACAGGACTACCTTAAGAAGCAAGAAAAATCTCAAATAAACAACCTAACCTTATACCTAAAGGAATTAGAAATAATAATAGCAAATGAAGCCTAAAGCCAGCAGAAGGAAAATAATAAATATTGAAACAAATAAATGCTACAGAAACTTAAAAAAAAAAAAAAAGCCAGTAGAACAGATGAATGAAACCAGGAGCTGATTCTTTGAAAAAATTAATAAAATTGGGGTGCCTGGGTGACTCAGTCAGTTAAGCATCTGACTTTGGCTCAGCTCATGATCTCGCAGTTCATGAGTTCAAGCCCCTCATTGGGCTCTGTGCTGACAGCTCAGAGCCTGGAGCCTGCATCAGATTCTGTGTCTCCTTCTCTCTGTCCCTCCCCCGCTTGCACTCTGTCTCTCTGTCTCTCTGTCTCTCTGTCTCTCTCAAAATTAAATAAACTTTAAAAAAAAGATTAATAAAATTGATGAACCACTAGCCAGACTTATCAAAAAGAAAAGAGAAAGGAACCAAATAAGTAAAATCACAAATGAGAGAGGAAAAATAACACCACAGAAATATAAACAATTATAAAAGAATATTAAGCAAAATTATATGCCAATAAATTATACAATCTAGAAGAAATGGATTAATTTCCAGACACATATAAACTACAAAACTGAAACAGGAGGGAATAGAAGACTTGAACAGACTGATAACCATCAAAGAAATTGAATCAGTAATCAAAAATCTCCCAAGGAGCATAAGTGCAGGGCCAGATGGCTTCACAGGTAAATTGTCCCAAATATTTAAAGGAGAGTTAATATCTATTCTTGTTAAACTGTTCCAAAAAATAGAATGGAAAGAAAACTTCCAAACTTATTCCTGGAGGTCAGCATTACCTTGACCAGGACTCCACTAAATAGAGAATTACAGGCCAATATCCCTGATGAACATGGATGCAAAAATTCTCAACAAAATACTAGCAAATCAAATCTAATAGTACATTAAAAGAATCATTCACCATGATCAAGTGGGATTTATTTCTGGGGTGCAAGTTTGTTTCATATTTACAAATCAGTGTGATACAGTGCATGGATAAAGAACCATTAAGATCTTCTCAGTAGATGCAGAAAAAGCATTTACGAAGTACAACATCCATTCATGATAAAATCCTTCAACAAAGTAGTGATGGAAGGAACATACCTCAACATAATAAAGGCCTAATGAAAAACCCACAGCTAATATTATCCTCAATGAGGAAAAAGTGGGGTTTCTCCTTATGGTCAGGAGTAAGAAAAGGATGTCCACTCAATTGCACCAAAAACTATAAGATACCTAGAAATAAACCTAAGCAAAGCAGTAAAAGATCTGTACTCTGAAAATTATAAAACACTGATGAAAGAAATTGAAGAGGGGGCTCCTGGGTTCCTCAGTTGATTAAGTGTCTGGCTCCTGATCTTAGCTCCGGTCTTGATCTCAGGGTCATGAGTTCAAGCCCCACATTGGACTCCAAGCTGAGCATGGAGCCTACTTAAAAAACAACAACAAACAACAACAGCAAACAAGAAACAAAGAAGAAATTGAAGAGGACAGAAAGAAATGGAAAAACATTACATGCTCATGGATTGGAAGAACAAATTCTGGTAAATTGTCTACACATGTAATGCAATCCCTATCAATATACCACAAGCATTTTTCACAGAGGCAGAACAAACTATCCTAACATTTGTATGGAACACCAAGAAATCCCAAACAGCCAAAGCAGTCTTGAAAGAGAAAAGCAAAGCTGGTGGCTCACAATTCTCGCCTTCAATTTATTTTAAAAAGCTGTAGTGATCAAGACAGTATCGTTCTGGCACACACACACACACACACACACACACACACACACACACACACACAAAGACACATACATCAATGGAAGAGAATAGAAAACCCAGATATAAACCAAAAACTATATGGTCAATTAATCTTCAGTAAAGGAGGAATGAGTATACAAAGGGAAAATCTTCAACAAATGGTGTTGGGAGAACTGGAAAACAACATGCAAAAGAATGAAGCTGGACCACGTCTTACACCATACATAAAGATAAATTCAAAATGGAGTAAATACCTATATGTGAGACAGGAAACCATCCAAATCCTAGAAGAGAATACAGGCAGGAATCTCTTTGACACTGGCCATAGCAACTTCTTTCTGGATATGTCTCCTGAGGACAAGGAAAGAAAAGTAAAAACGAACTATTGGAACTTAATCTAGATAAAGAGCTTCAGCACAATGAAGGAAACAATCAACAAAACTAAAAGACAACCTATGGATTGGGAGAAGATATTTGCAAATGACATATCTGATAAAGGGTTGGTAATCCAAAATGTGTAAAGAAGTTATAAAACTCAACACCCATAAACCAAATAATCCAGTTTAAAAATGGGCAGAAGACACTAATAGACATTTCGCCAAAGAAGACATACCGATGGCCAATAGACACATGACAAGATGCTAACATCATTCATTATCAGGGAAATGCAAATCAAAACTACAATGAGATATCACCTCACACCTGTCCAATGGCTAAAATTAACAACCTGGGATACAACAGTGTTGGTGGGGATATGGAGAAAAGGGACCGCTCTTACATTGTTGGTGGGAATATAAACTGGTGCAGCCACTCTGGTAGACAGTATGGGGATTCCTCGAAAAGTTAAAAATAGAACTACCCTATGACCTAGCAATTGCACTATAGATCTTTACCCACAGGATACAAAAATACTGATTTGAATGGATACATGCACCTCAATGTTTATAGCACCATGGTCACACTAGCCAAATTATGGAAACAGGTCAAATGTCTGTTGACTGATGAATGAATAAAGAAGATGTGGTGTGTATACAAACATAAAAAAGAATGAAATCTTGCCATTTGCAACAACATGGATACAGCTAGGGAATGTTATGCTAAACAAAACAAGTAAGTCAATTAAAGCTAATACCATATGATTTTATTCCTATGTGGAATTTAAGGAACATACCAGGTGAATCCCTATACATGATTGCTAGGAATGTAAATTAGTCTGACTATTGTGGAAAACAATATGGAGGTTAAGTGAAATAAGTCAGTCAGAAGAAGACAGATATCATATGTTTCCACGAATAGGTGGACTTTGTGAGACTAAGCAAAAACCAGGGGGAGGGGAAGAGGGGAAAGAAAAAAAAAAGGCACAGAGAGGGAGGGAGATAAAACATAAGAGGACTCTCAAAGACTAAGAACAAACTCAGGATGAGCGGGGGTGAGGGAGGGGGGAGAGGGGGTGACGGGCATTAAAGAGGGCACGTGTTGGGATTAACACTGGGTGTTATATGTAAACCAATTTGAAAATAAACTATTATAAAAAAAATTGAAAATAGAGCTATACGATCCAGCAATTCCACTTATGGGTATGTACCCAAAGGAAATGAAAACAAGATTTTGATCCCAAAGGAAATGAAAACAAGATTTTGATGAGATATAAGGACACTCATGTTTATAGCAGTATTATTCCCACTGGTCAAGATATGCAAAGAACCCAAATATCCATCAATGAGTGATGGATAAAAAGCTGTGGTGTATATTTATAATGGAATATTATTAAGCCACAAGAAAGGAGGGTATCCTGCCATTTGCAACAACATGAATGGACCTTGAGTACATTATGCTATGTGAGATAAGTCAGAGATATGCTAGTATTGTATTATATCGCTTATATATTGAATCAAAAAAAAGTCAAACCTGCCAAAAACCCCAGAGAATAAAATAGTTAGCTGGTAATAGCTGGCATGGGGGAATAAAACTGATGCTACTTAAGAGTGCAAACTTGTAACCACTGACTGATAAATAAGCCAGAGAGATCTAGTGCATAGTATAATGAATATAGATAATAATATTTGTGATACAATGATGTGTAAATGTGATAAATATTTATCAGATGTGATAAATAATTACTTGAGTGGCTCATATTATAATATATAAATGAATCAAGTAATACACTGTACACCTTAAATTTACAAAATGTAACATGTCAAGTTTATCAAATAAAAAACCCCGTTGATTAAAAGGAATCCTGTTTGTTTGTTTATATTGTGATTCCTGGTGTGTGTGTGTGTGTGTGTGTGTGTGTGAGTGTGTGGACATGTGTGTATGTGATCCTGGGTTTAAAAACTACTACAGATAGGGGCACCTGGATGGCCCAGTTGGTTCAGCATCTGACTTTGGCCAGGGTCAAGATCTTGAGGTTTGTGAGTTCGAGCCCGGTGTCAGGATTTTTGCTGATAGCTGGGAACCTGGAACCTGTTCAGATTCTGTCTCCCTCTCTCTCTGCCCCTCCCCCGCTCACACTCTGTCTCTCTGAAAAATAAGTAAACATTAAAATTTTTTTTAAAGTATTGCAAATAGAAGACTAAAGTTGATGCATATGTGTGTGTGTACCAATGGTGGGGGTGGGTGAACATATGATAATAAACATAGCAGAAACAGGATAGGAGAAGAATTTAGGAGAGAAGACATGGGCACATTAGAGTTTCTTCCTCAGGGAAAGTGCTTTAACTGCTTTCCTGTTCCAGTTTACAAGCCACCCAAGGACTGGGCCAAGCAGGCCCCCAGTTATAATAAAACTTGTAAGCTTTTATTTTCTGTGAAAGACCTTGATGTTAGAATTAGTTTTTATCTCCTGTAAAAGACTTTTTTTTTCCCTAGAGTTTTTCTACAGTTGTTGAGTTGGGTTGAAAATTAATAATGTTCTTAACATTGTGTTAGCTGATTTGGATGATTCAACACTAAAGCAAGCTAAACTATTAAAAACATACTGTGTGTTTATGGTGAGGAGAGAATTTCACTGTTCTCTATATTTTATATTAGAACTTTTTAGTAATGTTATTGCTGATAATTTTCCCTCAGATGTAAATCCCATGTAAAGCATTTGTTTTCTACTAAGGAAGAGTTTTAATATCAGCTACAGACAAGTTTGGGGCCAAGAACCAACAGTAACTAGCTACATTTACAAAAGTCTTGTGTAAGAGGAGGGCGACCTAAGCAGTGAGAAGGAGCTGAGTAATGGAATGAAGTTGTGCTGATAGTACTACCTCCCATTACATTAGTGAGAATAGAATGAGATAGGTTATATTATCAGTTTCTTGGCCTGAAGACACATTCAGATAGGAGTTATTTCCTCTCCAGCACATAATTGGTTTTAGGGTCAACTCTGTGAGAACAAGAGGCATCAAGGGAAATATCTCTAGGTGCAGTATTCTCTCGTGTTTAATTTGAATCTCTGAGAATTTCTATATGAGTGCTACCATGTTATAGTTCTTAGGGGATGTATATATATATACACACACATAGTATGCACTCTTCTGCTGAGTGTCGTTTCAGTGCCTATTCTTCTCTGTTGCTTTGCTATGAGTATATAGATGACAGACTGTGTTTTATCCACTTCAGATTCTTTCATGGTATGAGTACATTTTCTCATAAGTATAAGGTAAGATATCATTGAATGTTGTATAAACTAATGAAGAGGGGAAGCAATCCCATGACTCAAAATCGGATTTATAAACAAATTCATCCCACCATACAGCTGGCTGCTGTTACCTAGGTCAACTCCCAATACAGAGAAAAGACTGAGCTTCATTTCTCAGTCTCATCTCAATTCCCAGTCTTTCTGTGAAGGAGTCCTGTCTGTTAGTCTTGAGCAAGGCTGAGGGTCACTCTTAGGATTGGCACATACCTGTGGACTGAGGAGCTGCTTTTGTGGAATGTAGGCTGTGGACACCATCTTGGCACTCTCCCTCTGCCTTGTTCCAGCTCACTGGTGGAACACTAGCGTATACACTCATCTCCAGTTCAAGATGACAGCATGGGAAGATCCTGAACTTACCTCCTTCCATGGGCACACTGAGTTTTTACAGCTACATATAGAGTAATTTCCTCTTAGAAAACCAAGGCTGGCTGAGTGATGACTACACAGTGGGCAAACAAGAGGAAAATCACATGGAAGTGTGGAGGAAAGGCTGGGACACAGTCTTGCCATAAACTCTACCCCTGTTGTGACAACCCAGAAATGGGAAGAAACTCAAAACCAGAGCTTCCCTTGAAGAGTGAAGTGGTTGAAGCCCATCACAGGCATCTTGACTTTTAGACCCGCCCTTGAGAAATGAACCTCCAAATATATCTAACTTTGAAAACCAATTAGGCTTGTGAGCTGAGACCCATAAAATTGTAGTGTTCTTTGACACAACTAATAAAAGGCCCACACACTCAGACTTACCTGTCCTAGGGTCCAGCTCAGAAGTAGCTGACCATGCCCATGCTTAAAGTAAAGGAGACTCACCCGCTCATTTTGAAACGTTGGCTTAAGGGGTGGGCATCAAATTTAGCACAAATAGTTTGGAACCTGCTGGAACACCTTCAGGGAATGGAGACTGGTGGGCACTATCTTTACACTCTCCCTTTACTGTGTTCCAGAGCACCAATATCTCCTGGAAGGATGATTTTACACATGGCTGGTCCCCCAATTTTTTTGGCTGTTGTTCTCCGGGGATGCCTCTTGATAACCTGTGTCTGAAGGCAAGGGGAGCCTCAGGCCCTGGTCTCATGGGACTGCAGTAATCAATATCACCCAGAATGGAGCTCATACCCCTAGCTAGCACCCTGAATTTTATGGCTGCTACCAGAGGACACCTGTACATCACCTGGCTCTGGAAGCCAGTGGAGCTTATGCTTGTTGGTCCCAAAGGACTGTAACCAAAGGAGAAAGAGTTTTTAAACCCCTCGGGCACTAGAGGCACAGCAAGAGGCACAATAAGAGGCAACAGACCTAGGAGCTCAGTCTTTCTGTGAAGGAGGCCTGTTAGCTAATCATCATGGCTGTAGCCTGAGAGGCAGACTTCTAATTAAGCATGAACCTAAGAGCTGACTGTAATCCTTTCCAAAAACATGAAGGTCAGGAGCTATCATGGTGTTCTCCTGCCATGCTCCAGAGGGCCCTTTGATTACCTTGCTCTGGTGGCCAGGAGGGCTTGCATTTCTGAGTTCCATGGGACTGTGGCAGTCAGAAAGATGATTCTTGGTAGACTGCCACCCCCACGACTCTATGCAGACGGCAGACTGAGGCATACTCCACCCACTCCCCAATCTTTCTGTGAAGGAGGCTTCTTGTCCTTAAGTTTGGCCTGAGGGGGAGCCTTCAGGTTTGGCACACTTAGTGGACACTGGAGCTTCTCTCAAGCTCTATGTGGATGCCATATTGGGGCTGTCCCTCTGCCTTGCTCCAGCTTGCTGGTCTTTCCAAGAAAAAATGTTATATACTCACCTGGAGCCCCAATTTTTGAGACTGGCACCTTCGGGACACCTCTAGGTCATCTGGAAAGTAGGACTTATGCTTGTGATCCCACAGAACTGTATATGTTTGCATCCTTTTAAAATCTGTTCTATGAAGGTTTGGCTTCCAAAAATCCTGAATTTAGGTGTTTAGAGCATCCCCTTAGGAACACTGACAGGTCTTGGCATATCTTCAACTACTGGGAACTATTAAAAATATAATCAGTTACTTGGACAAGCACAAAGGTTTGAGAGACAACAAAGGCCTTGAATAACAAGCCTCACTTCTAACCTGAGGCCATTGCTTCAAAACTGGGAGAGAAAGCTGATTCATCTACTGTATAGAAGCCAACATAGAGAATCAAGAAAAATGAAGAAATAGATGGATATGTTCCCAATGAAGGAATAAGATAAAACTTCAGGAAAAAAACCTTAATGAGACAGGTAAGTAATTTACTTGGTGAAAAATTAAAAGTAATGGTCATAAATATGCTTATCAGACTGAGGAGAAAAATGTGATGTGATGAACACAGTGGGAACTTCAACAAGGAGATAAAAAGTATAAGAAAGTACCAGATAGGGGAAGCAAGGAAGATGATGGCAGAGAGGGAGGACTCTAGGCTTGCCTTGCCCCATGAACACAACTAGATAACTATCAAGTCATCCTAAATACCCCAGAAATTGATATGAAGACTGACAGAATAAACTCCACAATGAAAGGGAGAGAAAAGACCACAGTGAAGAAGGTAGGAAGGGTGGAGATGTGGTTTAGGGGAGAAATGGGCCAGGCTGTTGCAGAATGGAGGATGATATGGTCACAGAGAAGGGTGAGAGGGAGGAAGAGAGGAGCACACAGTGGGGAATGCACAAGGAGAACATTTCCCCATGGCCATTGGCTTGGAAAGAGAGAGGGGCTGGAGTTTGTGAGTTCTTGCAATAAGCAGGACTTAAAGCCTGGAGCATTAAAGGTCAAGGGGCTTGGCTGGGATAGAGCCTGAAGGGCACTGTGCTGCTGCTGGAAAGAGGGCAGGTAAACAACCCAGGGGCAGATAGAGTGGAAAGAGCAGGTAAATAGCACCTGGGGCAAACAGCAAGGAGATTATTTGCTCTACTTGAAGCATTTTCCTGAAAGGCAGTGTTCATTTCTCTCCAAGAAAAAAAGAGATGCCTGGCACCATTTCCCTCCTGCATCCATCAGCATAAATACAGAGCCACCTACAGAAAGCAGTGCACAGATCATGGACACTGGCTGCCTAACTTGCGTACACCAAGCCCCATCCCCTGTGCTGCAGTAGAACTGCCCTTCTCATTCATGCTTGCCTCAATCCCAGCATGGTGGGCCCTTCCACCAGAAGACCAGCACAAACCCCTGCGCACACTACATCTCTCAACCAGAGACTTGCAGGGCTTCAGTTCCAGAAGAAGTAATGACAGGTCTCATTTCATAAGCAGACCAGACACTTAGTTAAAACTCACCGTGGTCAGACCACAGGTGAAACACTGCCCACAGCAGGCAAAGACAGCCTGTGCAGAGGACTGGCTTGAGATTGAGCAGAGAAAAACAACAGCACGGAGCATGCAGTGCACACTGGAGACACTCCCTACAGCACCAGTTCCTGGGCACTGCATGGTCTCTTCTTCATAAAGCCATTATTTTCAGGAGCAGGAGACCTAACTGGCTTAGATAAAATGCAAAAGCAACAAAGAGATTTATCACAAATGAAAGAACAAGAGAAGGTCACAGCCAGAGATCTAAGTGAAACATATATAAGTAAGTTAACTGATGGAGATTTTAAAGCAGTAATCATAAGGATACTCACTGGACTTAAGAAAAGACTGAAAGACATTAGAGATTTTTACCACAGATATAAAAGAGTTAAAAAAGAATCGATCAGATAAGAAGAGTACATTAATGGGTTAGAAACATGCTTGATGGAAAAAAAAAAGGAAAAAGAAAAAAAAGAAACATGCTTGATGCAATGACTAGCAGATTGGAATAAGCAGTGAAATGCATTGATGACCTAGAAGAGGAAGCAATGGAGAGTAATGAGGCTAAACAAAAGAGAGAAAGAGGAATTATGCAAAACAAGAATAGTCTTAGGGAACTCGGTGATTCCATCAAACGTAGTAACGTTTGTATTATAGGAGTCCCACAAAAGAGTAAAGGAGACAGAAAATTTATTTGAAAAAATAGTAGCTGAAAACTTCCCTAATTTGTGTAGGAAAAGGAAATAGATATTCAGATCCAGGAGGTACAGTGAACTTCCATCAAAATCAACAGAAGCAGGCCCACACTAATATATATTGTAATTAAGTTTGAAAAAAATTAATGACAAAGAAAATCCTTAAAAGCAGAAAGGCAAAAGAAGTCATTAACTTACAGCACAAAACCCATTAGTCTAGCTGGAGATTTCTCAACAGAAACATGGCAAGTAGGAAGGGAGTGACATGATATATTCAAAGTGCCTAATGGGAAAAATCTACTCTAAGAATACTCTTTCCTTGAGGCTACCATTCAAAAAAAGGAGAGATAAAGAGTTTCACAGAAAAACAAAAGTTAAAGTTCATGACCACTAAACCAGCCCTGCAATAAATATTAAAGGAGGATCTTTGAGTGCAAAAGAGAGACCAAAAGTGACCGTGTAAAGGCAGAAACACAAAAGCAATAAAAATGAATATTTCTTGGGGCTCCTGGGTGGCTCAGTTGGTTGAGTGTCCGACTTCGGCTCCGGTAATGATCTCATGGTTTGTGAGTTCCAGCCCCGCGTCAGGCTCTGTGCTGACAGCTCAGAACCTGGAGCCTGCTTTGGATTCTGTGTCTCCCTCTCTCTCTGCCCCTCCCCAGCTCACTCTCTCTCTCTGTCTCTCTCAAAAATAAATAAACGCTAAAAATTTAAAAATGATATTTCTTTAAAAATATCAATTGAGGAACTCACATACACCAAAAGGATATAAAATATAATAATGTATACCTAAAATGTGGGCATGGGGAGTGGAGAGGAGAAAAAAATATTAACCAGTCTATATTAAGTTGAGGGTTCAAAGTTCAACAATTCTCAACTTAATATAGACTGGTAATTTGAGAAGATTTTATATACAAACCTAATGGTAACCATATATCAAAACCCAAAAATAAACTTGCAAAGAATACAGAGAAAGAAATCCAAATATATCAATCACCAAAGAAAATCAGCAAACATAAAAGAAAGACCGAAAGGATCAGAGAAAATCTCTAGAAACAACCACAAAACAAGTAATAAAATGGCAATAAATACATATCTATCAATAATTACTCTGAATATAAATGGACTAAATATTCTAATCAAAAGACATAGAGTGTTAGATGGATTTAAAAAACCCTCGTGACCCATCTATATCCTACCTAAAAGAGACTCATTTTAGACCTAAAAACACCTGCAGATTGAAGTTAGGGGATGGAGAAACATTTATGATGCAAATGGATGTCAAATAAAAGGCAGAGTAGCAATACTTATATCAGACAAACTAGACTTTAAAATAAAGACTGCAATAAGAGACAAGGGCACTATATTATAAGTAAGGGGACAGTCCAACAAGAAGTTATACAATTGTAAATATTTATGCACACAACATGGAACACCTAAATACATAAAATAATAACAAACGTAAAGGAATCAATTGATAACAATACAATAATAGTAGGAGATTTTAATGCCCAACTTATATCCAATGGACAGATCATCTAAACAGAAAATAAACAAGGAAATAATGACTTTTAATGGCAAAATGGACCAGATGGACCTAACAGATACATTCAGACCACTCCATACTAAGACCTCCTAAAAACACATTCTTTTCAAGTGCACATGGAATATTCTGCAGAATAGATGACATAGTAGGTCACACAACAGGCATCAGCAAACACAAGAAGATTAAAGTAATACCATGCACCTTTTTACAACACTATGTAGTTAGAAGTCAACCGCAAGAAATTTTCTGGGAAGCTCAGATATGCATGGAGGTTAAACAACATGCTACTAAACAGTGAATAGGTAAAGCATGACATCAAAGAAGAATTTAAAAAATACTACATGGAAACAAATGAAAGTGGAAACACATGCTCCAAACCCTTTGAGATGCTATAAAAGTAGTCTTATGAGGGAAGTATATAGCAATGCAGGCCTACCTTAAGCAAGAAAAATCTCAAATAAACAACCTAACCTTACGCTTAAAGGAGTTAGAAAAAGACTAACAAATGAAGCCTAAAGCCAGCAAAAGGAAAGAAATAAGAAATATTAGAGCATAAATGATACAGAGACTAAAAAAAAGCAAAAAACAAAAAACAATAGTAGAGCAGATCAATGAAACCAGGAGGTGGTTCTTTGAAAAAATTAATAAAATGGATAAACCTTTAACCAGACTTATTAAGAATAAAAAAGACCAAAATAAACAACATCACAAATGAGAGTGGAGACATAACAGCCAACACTACAGAAATACAGTTATAAGAGAATATTATGAAAAATTATATGCCAACAACTTGGACAACCTAGAAGATATGGATAGATTCCTAGAAACATATGAATTACCCAAACTGAAACAGGAGGAAGCAGAAAACTTTAACAGACTGGTAATCAGCAAAGAAATTGAATCAGTAATCAAATATATCTCAACAAACGAAAGTCCAGGACAAGATGGCTTCACAGGGGAATTCTACCAAATGTTTAAAGATTAATATCTATTCTTCTCAAACTATTCCAAAAAATAGAAAAGGGAGGAAAACTTCCAAATTCATTTTATGAGGTCAAGATTACCCTGATAGAAAACCAGATAAGAATTCCACTAAAAAGAGAACTATGGGCCAATATTTCTGATGAATGTAGATGCAAACCAAATTTGGTTTAGCAAACCAAATCCAACAATACATTAAAACAGTCACCATGAACGTGGGATTTATTCCTGGGTAGCCAGGGTGGTTTAATATTCACAAATCAATCAATGTGATACATCACATTAATAGAAGAAAGGTTAAGAATGATCCTTTAAATAGATGATATTTTTAACATATTTCAATAGATGCTGAAAAATCATACAACAAAGTACAACATCCATTCATAATAAAAACCCTCAATAAAGTACGTTTAGGGGGAACATACCACAACATGAAGACTGGGCAATTATTGTGCAAGTTTCTGTTTGAAGATGTTTGAATTTTTTCTAAAAGGTGTACACATATGAGTGGAATTGCCTTATTATAAGAAGTCATTAAATTAATTAATCTATGCGAGTAAGAACGTTTTAAATATTTTTCATATAGATAGCTGATTTTCCTACCCTCATTCATCTAATAATGTTCCTCTTCTGATTTTTACCACTTTCTCTCTAATACACAAAGCTTGTATACATGGAAGGTTTTTTTTTCTAGGCTCTTATTCTCTGCCTTTGCTATATTTGTTTATCCTCTGTCATTATCAGAGATTATTCTAAATGGTATTGACTTTTAAAACACTTTGTTATCTGGTCGGCAAGTACCTCCCCTTTATTTTTTTTCTTCTAGTAGTGTTGGCTTCTTTTGGCTTTTTAGATAGATTCTCATATTATTTTAAGGTAAACTTTTAACCTTGTCAGGCTTTTGTCTATAATTACATTGAGTTTGAGAATTGTTTTTAGGGGGAAATTGCTATCTTTATTTTGACTTGTCTTCTACAAATATTGTTTGTTTTTCTATTATTTAGGTGTTTTTTTATGTGCTTTAAAAAAGTTCCATAACTTTCTTTGGTAAAGTTCTTATACACCTTCAGTAGATTTACTCTTAGATTCTTTATTATTCTATTGTTAGTGTTAATGTCTTGGTTTTAAAATTACATTCTTTTTTTTAATGCTTCTACATATATGTTTTTTTCTGCAGATTTTTATGAAAATTCCAATTAGTTAACATACAGTGTAATATTAGTTTTCAGATAGAATTTAGTGATTCATTATTTATATACAACACTCAGTGCCCATCATAACAAGTGCCCTCCTTAATCCCCATCCCCTATTTAACTCATCTCCCCTCCTGTAATATCAATTTATTCTCTAAAGTTAAGACTCTGTTTCTAGGTTTGACTATCTTTTTTAAAAAATTACATTCTGTACAGTTTCTTGCAGGCATACAATTTTGTAAATTTAGCTTCTATCCAGACATAAAAGAATAACGTAGGAGATATTTAGTTATATATTCACATATAAATGTACTCATATGTGATGGATACAATGATTAGGGTGTTGTCAGTGAACAAATTGCAAAAACTTATAAAAGTCTGGGATCAATTAAGTCTTGCTCTTTTTTTCATTGATAAGCAAATTAACTTTTAGCCAGCAAAGAGGCAAATCTAGAGAGCCTGACCTTGAGCAGACTGGCTGGAATCCTCAAAAGATTTATGGATTCTCTAAAAACCCTGTGAATTTACTTCTGTAGGATTTGTGATAGATGTTCCAGTGTCATTCTTTTAGCACAACTTCTTAGGCCAGGTTTATACTTTTTCATCAGGATTTTCTCATAACAAACTTGCTGAACATCTTATTAATCATAACAATGTGGTTATAGATGTTATGGAATTCTGTAGGCAGGTAGTCATACTATTCACAGATAATTGACATTTTATTTCTTTTTACAAATTTATTATTATTTTTTAATGTTTATTTATTTTTGAGAGAGAGGGGGGTGGAATGAGCAGACGTGGGGGAGGCAGAGAGAGAGGGAAACACAGAATCTAAAGCAGGTTCCAGGCTCTGAGCTCTCAGCATAGAGCCTGACGTAGAGCTCAAACCCACGAACCATGATATCATGACCTGAGCCAGAGTCAGACACTTAACCGATTAAGCCACCCCTAGACACTTTATCTCTTGTCTTTGAATCCTTGGTGTTGTAATTCTTACTGTGAACACTGGAGCTATAATTAAATGTGGAACCAGACCTGGGATACAGGGTATGTCTTAATATTCTTGACTTTAAAGAGAAATTTTTAACATTTCACCATTAAGTGTGATGTTTCCTATATATTTGTGGAAGATGTTCCCGATTAAACAACTTTCATTGTATTGTCAGTGTGCTAATTTTATAATGAATCTGTCTTGAAAAAAATTTTTTTTTTGTTAAACAATGATTTTGTTGCTTGAGAACTTAGACAAATGTATGCAACCAGGCAGAAGCTGTGGATGACTCACATTTCTAGTTGGAGAGGAGGACTCATATGGTTTTACAATATTGGGCCAACTAGTTAATATGGCTCATGACCAGAATCAGAAACATGTAAAACACTTCCTGAATATGCCCAGAGGCGACACTAATCTCTGTATCATTACAGTTTTAGTATATATACTGATAAATCCTAAAAAATAATTGAGACAAATTAACATAACATAACATAAAATTCACCATGTTTTATCCATTTTAAAGTGTGTAAATCAGAGGTTTTTACTATGTTCAAATGTTGTACATCAAAGGACACTACCAGGAGAGTGATGACACAATCCTTTGAATAGGAGAAATCTTCCTTCCTTTCTTTCTCCCTTCCTTCCTTCCTTCCTCCCTTCCTTCCTTCCTTCCTTCCTTCCTTCCTTCCTTCCTTCCTTCCTTCCTTCCTTCCTTCCTTCCTTCCTTCCTTCCTTTATCTCTCTCTCTCGCTATCATCTATCATCCATCTATCATCATCTCTCTATCTAAATCCAGAACTTTTATCACTCCCAAAGAAACTTCATCCCCATTAAACAGTAACTCCTCATTTCCCCTCCTCACAGCAGTAGGAATCACTAAGGTACTTTCTATCTCTATGAATTTGCCCATTTTGAGCATTTCATGTAAGTAGAATCATACTATATGTGGCCTTTTGTGTCTACCTTCTTTCATTTAGCATGTTTTTTCCAGGGTTCACTCCTGTTTTAGCGTGCATCAATACTTCATTCTGTTTTATGGCTAAATGACAATCTGTGTAAGGGTCTACCATATTTGTTTATCCATTCATCATTTGATGGACATTTGGGTTATTTTTGCTTTTTGGCTATTATGAATAATGCTGCTGTGGTCAATTTGTTAACAATGTGTGAACATCTCTTGGAATTGAAATCTAGGAGTGGAAATGCTGGGTCATATGGTAATTCTGTGCTTAACTTTTTAGGAACTTTCTGTTCTTCACAGCCATTGCACTATTTTACATTTTTACCAGCCATGTAAGGAAGGTTTCAGTTTCACCACTTCCTCTTATTTATTTATTCTCTTTTATTTCCATCTCCAATCTTATTCTCATTTCCTTCATAGACACCCACTTTAGTGGGTTTGATATGTATGGTAATGTTTATGGCCATGGAAGTATACTGGTAAAATGTATAGTCTTGTTTTACATGAGTATATATTATTAATTTATATAATATTTGTATAATACAGACTTTGTTCTACTTCTTTTTGCTCCCTCTTTCTCTGTGTGATCTCTTCATGTTGTCTCCTAGATGGTAACTTCATTGTAGTTGGGCTTCTTATATGGTGGTTAAAGACCCCATAAGATAGTGTTCCTAGCAAACACGGTAGAAACTGCAGGGCATTTTTGTGACCTAGCTATGGACTATATAGTGTCACTTGTACAGTGCTGTGTGGTTGAGGTTATCACAAAGCCTGCTCAGTTTTAGGAGGAGAGGACAGAGACCCTACTTTTTGATGTGAAGCATGTCAAAGAATTTGGACGTCTGTGAAAACTTTCATGGATCTTTGATCTGTTATTAAATAAGAATAGCTGGTTATGGCAGACTTTACCTGATTACAAGAAATATGACTTTGTTCTCAATCATTGACAAAGCCAACTAAGGCAGATTTTTTATCATATTCTCCCTTACAGAGGTTTATTTCTGTCTGTTTGTGCTGTGTTATACCTAAAGGAGAGCCCAGTCACATAGTAATAATAGTTCATATATTTTTAATCCCTTACTACCTGTGGGTTTCTAAGCATTAGCATTAATTTTCTTAAATGTAATGTCTACAACAATCCTTTGAAGTAAGTGCTGCTGCTGCTGCTGTTGTTATTATCATCAACTAAACTGGTGCACATTCAGCTCGCTGGCTATGAAAATGTTTAAATGCCTGTATATTGAGTAGTAAACAGGTGCTGCTTTCAGGGGTTCTTTGCTGTCCTGCTCATCTGGACTGCATACCTTTCTCCACAGTCCAACAGCACCCACAAAGCTAATTCTGGATACTATGGAGAGCCAGACCCCACCCAGAATATTCAGTGCTTCTGCCTTTCCATTTAGCATTTTGAACACCACTGCTAAATAGTGTTATTTTGGGAATGGAAGAAAAGATCAGACACAGAGAAGTTAAATGACTTGTCCTAACCACATAGCCAGGATTCAGCTTAGGAAATCCTAGACCCGTACCTGTGCTGTTAACTACTGTCCTGTAATGTGAAGTCTGTGAATGTTTGTGGAATAAATGGGCACAGTCAAGATTCTGTGACCTTTTTTACCCCAAATGACAAAGAAGGAAGCTTGGAAAGAGGTAAGGATGCTTCTATGAGTCCTGGAGGCCAGAATAAATAGATTTTCCCAGGATGCCTGGTATGGCTATCACCACATACAGATGGACTTTACCCCCCTAAAATTTGGTTTGTTTGTTATGACTGATAATAAGTTTCTGCCTCTCTCCTTCTCCCTCTCTTTCTCTGCCGCTCCCACTCACCGTCTCTCTCTCATGCACACACACACACACACACACACACACACATTGAATGAAAAGGTTCATTACTTACATAATTGATGTTTCTGCAGAGAATAGGGAAAACCTTTCAAGGACGTCTGAAATGTCTGAAGAGCAAGGAAACGAAACTGTCCTGGCTATTTATAATGGTTAGGGGTGGGGCTGGCTAAGAGTTCCGTTTTTTGGCAGGGTGTGTGTGATTTGTATCTCTTCCAAGTGTGGGAACATCAGGGCTTTCTCATGTGTTTACCCAGATGTGGGTTCAAGGGGAAGGGCAAAAGAGGAGTTTAAAAAGTTAGTAGCAGTCAGATATATCCCACCTGAAAAAGGAGTTGTAATCCTTATTATAGTGCTTTATCCAATGTCCTTTTTCCTTTCCAGCCTAGAGTTAGTGCAGTATATTAGAAAGAGCACAGGCTTTCATATCTGAAACTTTACAGGCCATGTCTTAAGGAGTACATCTATGAGGACTGGCAAAAATGAAGCATACAGTCAGCTCTACTCACAAGGTTTATAAATCTCTCAAAGGATAAGAGAATTGCAGAGATATAAGGTATATTTGAGTTAGTTAGGCTGCTGAACATCCCCATTAGGTTTCTTATAGGAAATGTGTTCAGTGTGGTAAGGAGACTGGTGGTCAGATGAGGAATTCACCAGGTATAACTTTTACCCAAGAAATGGTGTAAAGTTTATCTATGGCACTCAGTAACCCTTGACCCCAGCCACTTCCTGAAACAACTTCTCGATAGAGGAAAAACAGTGATTCTGCTGCTCATCAAACCACATCATCCAGGTTCAGATATCTGAACAATTTGCTACACCATAATCTATGATATTTTCCCGACATCTGTACCATAAACAAATCAACATCCCCTCACTTGCGTTTGCATTATAGGTCCTAGGATTTTCCTTTTATGTTCGATTTGTATCTAGTCCCATGGGCAAGATGGGCTATGGTTTACTTCTGCCTGAAATAACTACCATCGGATTTTTGCTGTGAAACATACCAGGGGATTGGGTGATGATGAGTTTGGGGTGGAGTTAAGAAATGGGAATCACTTAAGTCTTAGAGTTCAGTGACAAGATTGTTTTTCCTCAGGACATATCTTCCACATCCCCCTCTGATGTCTTTCCTTCAGCATCTCAGACTAGTAAAGAGAAAGGACAAAGGATTACTTTAACCATGCTCTCTTTAGAGGCATGAATGAAGGTCAGGCTTGTGGAAACAAACTTCCACTTCCCTTAAAGTCGTTCCCTCTGCATTTCTCTTACCACTGTCTGGACATTCATTCCATCTCAGCATCTTGTTTGTC
The DNA here is from genome assembly GCA_030068075.1 of Paguma larvata. Classification (NCBI taxonomy): domain Eukaryota; kingdom Metazoa; phylum Chordata; class Mammalia; order Carnivora; family Viverridae; genus Paguma; species Paguma larvata. Next base: position 61,190,943 of record CM057831.1, read on the forward strand.
TCTGGATTTTCAGGCCTAGAATGGGGAGATAACTGATGTATTCTAATCTTCCTTGCTCCAAGGTCTTCTGGCTTCGTCATTCCTTCTTTCTCTTCGAAGGACTCTTCCGTACACAGATAGAGAATAATAGGATTCATAGTTCTTTTTCTTAAGACTCTGGTAAATCTCTACTGAGCATGTACTAAGTATGAGGCCCTATGCTAATATCACAGAAATATGTGTGAATAGATTGGCAACTGCCCATAGAAACCGTGTTTTATGGAGCAGAGGAGGAAACAGATGTGCAAGTAAATAATGTAGTTAAAAGATGCAAATTATAAGAGTTGAGGAATGTCACCCCATGTCACACACTGAGAAAAGAGCTACTAACTTTGCTTAACTTGTTCTTCCAAGGCTAGTTCAAAGGCTACCTCCCTGTAAAGAATTCTTGGATGAACAACCAGTTGCATTCTCTATTTGACCAGTTGACCAACTTTCGCATTTCATATCTTCAGTGTCATTTAACTCACTGCATTTTTGCTTCCTATTGGATTGTGAACTGCTTGAGAACAAGAGCTGTGTCTATTCCATTTTAGGCAAGTTGGATTTGATTTGCAGACATTATCATGAAGAATTTTTGCATCTTCATGAGTAAGTTTGGGTTATACTTTTCTTTCCTTGCAGTGTTCTTGTCCAGTTTTGGTGGTTTGATGAAATACCCTTATAAATGAAATTGGTTGCTGTCTTTTTTCTCCCTTCTCCAAACTAGTTTATAAGATGGGCATTTGTTATTAATATATAGGTACCCTGTAAAAATGAGTCAACTCTTCCAGGGATGGAGACTTGGAAAACAAATTCTGTTCTAGTTAGCTACACTTTCTTTGTTTTATTTTTTTAATTTTTTATGTTGATTAACATTTGAAACAGAGAGACAGAGCACAAGCAGAGGGACAGAGAGAGAGGGAGACACAGAATCTGAAGCCGGGCTCTGAGCCGTCAGCACAGACCTGATGCAGGGCTCAGGAACTCATGAACTGTGAGATCATGACCTGAGCCAAAGTCGATTGCTTAATGAATGAGCCACCGAGGTGCCTTTGGTTAGCTACATTTTCTAAAGGGACTGTATCATTTTACATCTGCATTCTTACCAGCACTGTTTGAGAATTCCAGTTGGCCATATTTTTGTCAACTCTGGTGTTGTCAGTCATTTGAGTAGGTGTGCAGTGTTATCTCATTGTGGTTTTAATTTGCATTTCTCTAGTAGTGAATTATTTTGAACATTTTCATGTGCTTATTGATCATTTGTGTATCTTCTTTAGTGAAATGTCTATTCAGATCTTCTGTTTGTTTTTTTTCCTTTTTTACTCTTAAGTGTTCTTTACATATTCTGGATACAAATCTTTTGTAGAATATGTCTTGCAAAATGTTGTCCCATTGTGTGGCTTGATATTTTCTTTTTTTTCTTCTAATGCTTATTTATTTATTTTGAGAGAGAGAGAGAGAAAAACCAATAGTGGGAGAGGGCTAAGAGAGGGAGAAAGAGCATCCCAAGTTGGCTCAATGCTCAGCACAGAGCCTGATGTGGAGCTTGATCTTACCACTGTGAGATCACGACCTGAGCTGATATCAAGATTTGGATGCTTAAGTGACTGAGATATGCAGGTGCCCCTGATATTTTCTTTTGTTAATTGTGTCTTTCAGAGGGTAAACTATTTTAACCTCAATAAATGCCGTTTTACCAGTTTTGCTTCTGTTGTGTTTTGTGTGTCCTATTTAAGAAAGTCTTGCCTAGCCCAATGTTATCAAGATGTATTTTCCTGTTTACTTCCCAAAGATTAATTGTTTTAGCTTTTATATTTACTTCTGTGATCGATTTTCTGTAGACATTTGTTTATGATGGGAAACAATGATGAAGGTTCATTTCCCTCCACTCTACAGATATCTGGTTGTTCTGGCACCATTTCTTGAAAACATCTTTTCCATATTAATTCAGTGGGCAACTTTAAAAAAAACCAATTATGTGTTAGTCTATTTATGAACTCTCTCTTCTATTATAAAAAAATTGCAAAGCGAAATTGAAGAATAAATGAAGATATATAAATGTTCATTGATTGGGAGGGAGGGGCCAACATGGTGGAGGAGTAGGGGGAAGTGGTGCTCTCCCTTGTCTTCAAACTAAGAAGGACTGAAACTGAGGGACCCTCCATCCCAGAGATCTGCAAGAGGAGGAGTTGGAGGCTACGGGGAAGAGAACGCAAAATCCAGAAAATCCTGGGAGACTGAGGAGAACTAGGAAATAAACCAATACACATCTAGCCAAAATGACAAAACGGAAGAACTCTCCTCAAAAGAATGTACAGGAAATAGTGACAGCACAAGAAATGATGAGAGCAGACATAAGCCACTTAACAGAACACGAATATAGAATGATAAACATAAAAATAATCGCTGGGCTTGTACAAAACATAGGAGAAAGCCGGGGGACCCTCGAGGTAGAGATCTGGGTCCTCAAAAATGGTCAGGAGGAATTAAAAAATGCTTTAAATGAGATGCAAAACAAATTGGAGGCGGCCACAGTGCGAATCGAAGAGGCAGAAGAGAGAATAGGGGAATTAGAAGATAAAATTATGGAAAAGGAGGTAGCAGAGAAAAACAGAGAGGAACTGATTCAGGAACAGGAAAGGATAATTTGAGAGCCGAGCGATGCAATCAAACAGAATAATATTCGTATATAGGATTCCAGATGAAGGAGAGAGAAAGGAGTCGAAGGGATACTTGAACAAATCATCGCCGAGAACTTCCCCAATGTGAAGAAGGAAATGGGCCTTGAAACCCAAGAGGCACAGAGAACTCCCCTCAGAGTAACCCGAATAGACCCTCAGCATGACACATCATAGTGAAGCTGATAAAATTCAAAGACAAAGGGAGAATTCTGAAAGGAGCTAGGGATAAATGGGCCTTGACATACAACGGCAGACACATTAGGGTAGTAGCAGACTTATCTACAGAAACTTGGCCAGCCAGAAAGGAATGGCAGGATATCTTCAATGTGATGAACCAGAATGATATGCAACCAAGAATCCTTTACCCGGCCAGCCTGTCATTCAGAATGGATGGAGAGATAAAGGTCTTTCCAAACAAACAAAAACTGAAGGAATACATCACAAATAAACCAATCTTACAAGAAATCCTGAAGGGGACTCTTCTATGAAGGAAAGGTCTCAAGCAACAGAGAGTACCAGAGACATCCTTACAAGCATGAAACCTACAGATAACACAGTGTCTCTAAACCCATGTTTTTCAATATTAACGCTGAATGTAAACGGACTAAATGCTCCAATTAAAAGACACAGGTAGCAAAATGATTAAACAACAAGACCCATTTATTTGCTGTCTTCATGAGACCGATTTTAGACCTGAGGACACCTTCAGATTGAACGTGAGGGAATGGAGAACTATCTACCATCCTACGGAAAGTCAGGAGAAAGCTGGAGTAGCCACACTCGTATTGGACAAACTAGTCTTTAAAGTAAAAGAAGTAATAAGAGATGAAGAAGGGCATCATATAATAATCACAGGGACTATCCAGCAGAAAGAGCTAACAATTACAAATATCTACGAGCCAGAATCGAGGGCACCCAAATATGTAAACCAATTAATTACAAACATAAGCAATCTTATCAAAAAACATGTGCTAATTGCAGGGGACCTTAATACCCCACTCACAGCGCTGGATAGATCCACTAAACAGAGAATCATCATGGAAACAATGGCCCTGAACGACACATGGAACAGAAGGACCTGACAGGCATCTTCAGGGTCCTTCATCCAGAAGCAAGGAATTTACATTCTCCTCAAATGCACACGGTACATTTTCCAAGATAGACCATATTTTGGGGCACAAGGAAGTGCTGTATAAATATAAAAAAAATGAGATCACACCATGCACACTTTCAGACCACAATGCTTTGAAACTTGAAATCAACCACAGGAAAAAGTCTGGAACCCCCACAAACATGGAGGCTAAAGAACAACCTACTAAAAGACAAATGAGTCAACCAAGCAATCAGAGAAGGAATGAAAAAATATGTGGAAACAAATGAAAATGAAAATACAACAATCCAAACGCTTTGAGATGCGGCAAAGGCAGTCCTGAGAGGGAAATATACTGCAATCCAGGCTTATCTCAAGAAACAAAAAAACTCACTAACACAAATTCTAACAGCACGCCTAAAGGAACTAGAAGCAGAATAGCAAAGACAACCCAAACCCAGCAGAAAGAAAGAAATAACAAAGATCAGGGCACAAATTAATCACATGGAAACAGAAAAAGTAGTGGACCAGATCAATGAAACCAAGAGCTGATTCTTTGAAAAAATAAAGAAAATTGATAAGCCTCCAGCCAGGCTTCTCAGCAAGAAAAGAGAGAGAATCTAAATTGATAAAATCACAAATGACAATGGAGTGATTATAGCCAGTCCCTCAGAAATACAAGCAATCATCAGAGAATATTATGGAAAACTATATGCTGTCAAATTGAACAACCTGGAAGAAAGAGACAAATTCCTAAACAGCCACATGCTACCAAAACTCAATGGGAAGAAATAGAAAACTGGAACAGACCCATAACTAGTGAAGAAATTGAATCAGTTATCAAAAATCTCCCAACAAATAAAAGTCCAGGATCAGACGGCTTCCATGTTTCTGTTTAAAACAGAGTTAATACCTATCCTCCTCAAGCTGTTCCATTGATTGAGAGGATGGGGGCAGAATAGGAGGACCCTAGGCTCACCTTGTCCCATGAATACATCTAGATAACTGTCAAATCATCCTAAATATCCCCGAAATTAACATGAAGACTGATGGAACAAACTCCACAATCGAAGAGAGAGAAGAAGTCCCATTAAACAAGGTTGGAAGAGTGGATTTAGGTTTAGGGCAGAAATAAATAATGCAGCTTAGGAGATGAGGGAGCCTTAGGTGCAGATGAGGGTGAGAGAGAGAGAGAGAGACAGGGAGGGAGGGAGAGAGGAGCACATGGGGCGTATGTGTGTGTGTTGTGGGGGTGGAAGGCACAAGAGGCACATTTCCCCATACCATTGACTTGGAAAGCAGAAGGTGTTGAATTTCTTGAGTTCTTGCCACAAGCAGGGTTTAAAGCTGGAGTTTTAAGGGTCAGCGGGTTTGGCTGTGTTAGAGGCTAGACGGCACTGCCCTGCTTCTGGAGAGAAGGCAGACAAACCTCCAGCCCATCAGCAACTGGCACGAAAACAACGAGATGAATAGCTCCTGGACACGTGGTGAGGAGAACATTTGCTTTTCTTGGAGCTTGTCTCTGAGGGGCAGTGTTTATGGAGACAGCTCTCTGGAAAAAAGGAGCTGGCCTGCACCATTCTCTCCTTCCCCTCAGCATAAACACAGAGCCACCTGCATGAAGCAGCACAGAGTAGGAGGACAATGGCTGCCTAACTTGCATATACCAAGTCCCACCCCCCACGTGCTCTGGTAGAACCCCACAACCTAGTCATGCTTGCCTTAGTCCCAGTGTGGGGGTCCCACAGATGACCTCCTGACCAGAGAGTTCTGCAGGGTCCCAGTTCTAGAAGAGGTGGTGACAGGTCTCATTTCATAAGCAGACCAGAGCATACCTAGTTGAAATTCACCGCTCTCAGACTAGGGATGAAACACTGGCAACAGCAGGCTAGGAGAGCCTCTACAGAGGACTGGCCTGAAGGCTAGAGCATCAGCCTAGTGCGCAGTGCACAGCACAGTGCACGGAGCACACACTGAAGACACTCCCTGAACTGCCAGGCCCTGGGCAGTCCATGACCTCTTCTTCATTAGGCCATTACTTTCAGGAGCAAACGACACAATTGGCTTTTCTAATACACAGAAGCAGTCAGATGCTTAGGCATAAGCTTCTAGGAGAAGCACAGGAATCTATTCCAAATGAAAGAAAAAGATAAGGTCATGGCTAGAGATCTAAGCTAAACAGATATAAGTAACATACCTGATAGAGAAGTTAAGGCAATGATCATAAGGATACTCACTAGACTTGAAAAAAGAGTGGAAGACATCAGTGAGACTCTCACCACAAAGATAAGAATGAAAAAAGAAATAATCATAGATGAAGAATGCAATAAACAAGATTAGAAGCATGCTTGAGACAATCAAACGCAGGCTGGAAGAAACAGAGAAATGAATTAATGACCTAGAACACAAAGCAATACAAAGCAAGGGAGGTGAAAAAAAGAGAGAAAGAAGAATTATGCAAAGCGAGAATAAACCTAGGGAACTCAGTGACTACATCAAATGTAATAACATTAGTGTTAAAGGAGTCCCAGGACAAGAAGAGAGAGGAAAAAGGGCAGAAAATTTGAAAAAATCATAGCTGAAAAGTTCCAGATCCAGGAGGCACAGAAACTCCCATCAAAACCAACAAACACAGAGCAACACCAAGATATATTAGAACTAAATTTTCAAGAAGCACTACAAAAATATATCTTAAAAGCAGCAACACAAAAAGAGGTCATTGACTTAGAAGGGAAGGTCAATAAAGCTATAGCTAGCTGGAGATTTCTCAACAGAAATGTGGCAAGCCAGAAGGAAGAGCCATGATATAGTCAAAGTGCTGAATAGGAATAATCCGCAGCCAGAATATAGCATCCAGGAAGGCTATCATTTAGAATGAAACGAAAATTAAAGGTGTTCATGATCACAAATCAGTTCTGTAAGAAATATTAAAACAGACTCTTTGAGTTGAAAAGAGAGACCAAAAAATGACAATATAAAGAAAGGCAGGAATCACAAAAGCAGTAAAAATCAGTCAAGGAAATCACACACAAAAAGGGATATAAAATATAATAATGAACACCTAAAATTGGGGCCACGGAGGGGAAGAGGAGAAAAGAATGGACTCAAACTTCACTGACCGTCAACTTAATATAGATTGTTAATTTGCAGAGTCCGTTTTATACAGACCTAATGGTAACTATATATTAAAAAACCAAAAATAAACTTACGAAGAATAGAGAAAGAAATTCAAATATACTACTAAATAAAATCAGTGAAACATGAAAGACAGAAAAGATCAGAGAAAATATCCAGACACCACCACCAAAGAAGTAATAAAATGGAAATAAATATGTATCTATTGACAATTACTCTGAATGTAATTGGACTAAATGCTCCAATCAAAAGACATAGGGTGTCACAATGTGTAAAAAAGCAAGAACCATCTATATACTGTCTAGAAGAAACTCATTTATACCTAAAGTCACCTGCAGACTGAAAGTGAGGGGATGCAGAAACATTTAATTTGCAAATCGACATCAAAAGAAATCTGGAGCTGCAATACTTATATGGGACAAACTAAACTTTAAAACAGAACCCATAATAAGAGACAGAGAAGGGCACTATATTATAATTAAGGGAATAATCCAACATGAACATATAACAATTGTAAATATTTATGTCTCCAATGTGGGAGCACCCAAATACATAAAATAATAACAAACATAAGAGAACTAATCCATTATAATGCCATAATAGTAGGGGACTTTCACATATCATTTATGTCAATGGACAGATCATCTAAACAGAAAACCAGTAAGGAAATAATGGCTTTGGATGCCACATTGGACCAGATAGACTTAACAGATATATTCAGAACATTCCATCCTAAAACAGCAGAATACACATTTTTGTTTTCAAGTTAAAACAGGACATTCTCCAGAATAGAGTACATACTGGGTCATAAAAGAAGCCACAACAAGTACAAAAAGTTTAAAGTCATACCATGCATGTTTTCTGACTACAACACTATGAATCTAGAAGTCAACTACAAGAAAAAATTTGGAAAGATCACACCTACATGGGGGTGAAACAACATGCTACTAAACAATGAATGGGTCAACCAGGAAATTGAGGAAAATATAAAAAAATGGAAAGAAATTAAAATGAAAACATAACAGTCCAAAACGTTTGAGAAGCAGCAAAAGCAATCTAAGAAGGACGTATAAAACAATACAGCCCTATCTCAAGATGCAAGTAAAATCCCAAATAAACAACCTAATCATACACTTTAAAGGAGGTAGAAAAAGAACAGAAGGAATTGTTTCAGCAGAAGGAAAGAAATAATAAAGATGAGAGAGAAATAAATGATACAGAAACTAAAAAAACAATAGAGCAGATCAATGAAACTAGGAGGTGGTTCTTTGAGAAAATTAAAAAATAAATAAAGTTGACAAATGTCTAGCCAATCTTATCAAAAAGAAAAGAGAAAGGACTCAAATAAACAAATTACAAATGAGAGAGGAGAATAACAGCACAGAAATACAAACAATTATAAGAGCGTGTTATGAAAAACTATATGACAACCAATTGGACAACCTAGAAGAAATGGATAAATTCCTAGGAACATATAAACTACCAAAACTGAAACAGGAAGAAGAAAGAAGTCTTGAACAGACCGATAACAGGAAAGAAACTGAAGCAGTAACCAAATATCTCCCAACAAATGGAAGTCCAGAATCAGATGACTTTACAGGGGAATTCTACCAAACACTTAAGGAAGAGTTAATACCCATTCTTCTGAAACTATTCCAAAAATTAGAAAATGAAGGAAAAGGTCCAGATTCATTCTATGAGGCCAGCATTACCCTGATATGAAAATCAAAAAAGACTTCACTAAAAAAGAGAACTACAGGTTAGTACCCCTGATGAACATAGGTGCAAACATTCTCAGTAAAATACTAGCAAACCAAATCCAAAAATACGTTTAAAAGAACCATTCATCATGATCAACTGGGATTTATTTTTGGATTGCTAGGGTGGTTTAATATTCTCAAATCAATCAATAAAATAGTAAAAGAAAGAATAAGAACCATGTAATCATTTCAGGAGATGCTAAAAACGCATTTGACAAAGTACAACATCCATTCATGATAAAACCCCTCAATAAAGTAGGTTTAGAGGGAACATACCTCAACATAATAAAGGCCATATGTGAAAAACCCACAGCTAATATCATCCTTAATTGAGCAGAACTGAGAAATTTCCTCTACCATCAGGAACAAGATAAGGATGTCCACCCTCACCACTTCTATTCAATATAGTACTGGACGTTCTAATCACAGCAATAAGGCAACATAAAGAAGTAAAAGGCATCCGAACAAGCAAGGCAGAAGTCAAACCTTCACTATTTGCAGATGACATAACACTCTATATAGAAAACCTGAAAGACTCATCCAAAAAATTGCTAGAAATGATACACAAATTTAGTAAAGTCACAGAATACAAAGTCAGTGTACATAAATCTGTTACATTCCTCTACACCAAGAATGATTAAGCAGAAAGAGAAATCAGGGAATCAATCCCATTGTGCAGTTGCAGCAAAATCCATAAGATAGTTAGGACTAAACCTTACCAAAGAGATGAAAGATCTGTACTCCGAAAACTATAAAAAAATGATGAAAGAAACTGAAGTGAATACAAAGAAATGGAAAGATATTTTATACTCATGTATTGAAAGAACAAATGTTATTGAAATGTCTATACTACCCAAAGCAATCTACACATTTAATGCAATCCTTATCAAAATACCACCAGCATTTTTCACAGAGGTAGAACAAACAATCCTAAAATTGGTATGGTACTGAAAATAGCCAAAGCAACCTTGAAAAATAAAAGCAAAGCTGGAAGCATCACAATTCTAGACTTGAAGTTATATTACAAATCTGTAGTAATCAAAATAGTATGGTATTGGCACAAAATAGACACATAAATCAACAGAACAGAATAGAAACCCCAGAAACAAACCCACAGCTATATGGTCAACTAATCTTCAATTAAGCAGGCAAGAATATCCAATGGGAAAAGGATAGTCTCTTCAACAAATGGTGTTGGGAAAACTGGACAACAACATGCAAAAGAAAGAACTGGACCACTTTCTTACACCATACACACACACAAAAATTCAAATGGATTAAAGACCTAAATGTGAGACCTGAAACAATAAAAGTGCTAGAGGAGAACATAGGCAGTAATCTTTTTGACATCATCAGTAGCAAGGTCTTTCTAGATATATCTCCCGAGGCAAAGGGAACAAAATATCAAATAAACTATTGGGACTACATAAAATAAAAAGCCTCTTCTGCGCAGTGAAGGAAACACTCAACCTACAGAATGGGAGAAGATATTTACAAATGACATCGCTGATGAAGGATTAATATCCAAAATCTATAAAGAATTTGTTAAACTCAACAGCCAATATTGAATAATCCAATTAAAAAACGGACAGAAGACATGAATTGACATTTTTCCAAAGAAGGCACACAGATCACCAACAGACATATGAAAAGATGCTCAACATCACTCATCATCAGGGAAATACGAATCCAAATTACAATATCACTTCACACCTGTCACAGGGGCTAAAATCAACAACATAAGAAACAACAGATGTTGGCGAGGATGTGGAGAAAGGGGAACATTTTTTAGAGTTGGTGGGAATGGAGACTGGTGCAGCCACTCTGGAGAACAGTATGGAGGTTCCTCAAAATGTTAAAAATAGAATTACCCTATGCCCCAGCAATTGCACTACTAGGTATTTACCCAAAGGATAAAAAAATGATTCAAAGGGATATACACACACCCCAATGTTTATAGCTACGTTATAAACAATAGCCAAGGAAAATAGGTCAGTCAGTCAGAGAAACACAAAATCCCTATGATTTCAGCGATATGTGGACATTAAGAAACAAAAGAGATGAACATGGGGTAAAAAAAAAAAAAAGGGAGGCAAACCATGAAAGAGAGTCTTAACTGTAGAGAACAAACGGATAGTTACTGGAGGGAAGTTGGCTGGGAGGATGGATTAAACCAGTTATGAGTATTAAGAGATGCACTTTAGGTAGGTACTGGGTGTTGTATGTAAGTGATGAGTCACTAATTTTTACACTTGAAACATATTGCACTGTATGTTAACTAGGTGGAATTTAAATAAAAATGTGGGGGGAAAGAGAGAAAAGCGTTTCAGGTGTTAAGTCCAACTCATTATAGTAAGATTTGTAAAATTATGCCCCTTTTGTTTTCAAAGCCAGATGTTATGTGGGCTCATCCTCCTCATCCAGTTTGCCTGTGCCTGGGTGCTTGGTGTGAGCATTTGTTTCTTTCCCCTCTCCATGGCCCTGGTGTCCTTCCACCTTTGGACAGTCTAGTTTAACTCTGTACTGTGTCTTTGCCCTTCCTACCCTCTTCAATGTGGATTCTTCTGTACATTGACATGTGGAAAGTCTGGCCTACCAGTGTTTGGATTGTGTTTTGGCTCATTCACACTGATGTGGGTGTTTTCTAGTTTTATTTTTGAGAGGAGTTGTGCTTTGGATCCTCCTACTCCACTGTCTTTCCCAGAAGTGTACTTTTCTTTAATGGGAGAAATCCTAAAAGGTTTTTTTTTGTTTGTTTTTGAAGAAATTGGCAAGCAGATATTAAAATTTATATGGAAAGTGAAGGACTTAGAATAGGCAAAATGATTTGAAAAAGGAAGATAAAATTAGAGAAATGTAATTACTTGAATTCAAGACTCACTATAAAACTACAATAATGAGAATACAATTTTAGTGTTTATTTTATTTTATTTATTTATTTTTATCATGATAAGTGTACTCTTTAATCTTCATAACTTATTTCACCCATCTTCCCAATTACTCTTCCTCTGGTAACCATCAGTTTGTTCCCTATAGTTAAATTCTGTTTCTTGATTTCTCTCTCTCTTTCTTTGCTTGGTTGTATTGCTCTAATTCTACATATGAGTGAGATCATATGGTATTTATCTTTCTCTGACTGCCATATTTTGCTTAGCATGTTTTGGTTTTGTGGTCAAGAACTTTTAGATTTTGTTTGTCTGAGAAAATCTTTATCTGTCTTTCTATTCTGTATGATAGCCTTGTTGGATAGAATATTCTTGACTGCAGATTTTTTCCATTCAGCACTTTGAATGTATCATGGCGCTCCCTTCTGGTCAAAGTTTCTACTGAGAAATCACCTATAGTCTCTTGAGATTTCCCTTCTTTTCTCTTGCTGCTTTTAAAATTTTTATCACTGCTTTCTACCATTTTAATTAGTGTGTCTTGGTATGGACCTCCTTGGGTTGAATTTGGGAGAGGGGATCTCTGTCTCCTACATCTAGATATTTGTTTCCTTCCACAGATTCAGGAAGTTTTCGGCTATTATGTCCTCAAATAAATATTCCGCTCTCTTTTCTCCCTCTTTTTGTGAGATCCCTATAATGCCAATGTTATTATACTTGATGGAGTCACTGAGTTCCTTAAGACTATTTGGAATTTGCTTTTCTTTCATCTCCTTTGTTCAGCCTGGTTACTTTCCATTACTCAGTCTTCTAAATCATTAATTCATTTCCCCTTCTTCATATTTTCTGTTACTTATTCCATCAAAGGTATTTTTAATTTCATTTATATGTTCATAATCTCTGACTGGTTCCTTTTTACCTCTGTGTTAAGGGTCTCACTGATGTTTTCCACCCATTTCTCAAGTTCAGTGAGTGTCTTTAATGATCATTATTTTTAATTCTCTATCAGGTGTATTAACATATCCATTTCACTTAGGTGTCTTGCTGTGGTGTGGTTGTGTTCTTTCATTTGCAATATATTTTTTGTCGTCTTACTTTTTCTAACTCTCCATGTCTTTTTTTTTGTGTTAGAAAAGTCAGTTACTTCTCTTGTTCTTAGCAATAATAGCCTTATGAAGAAGAGGTCTTGTAGTGCCCTGCAGTGCAGGGTCTCCTTTTCCCTAACGCTTGGCACTTCAGGAAGAGGACTGCTGTTGAGTCTTGGCCTCTTTTTCCTTCAGTCTGACTGTCTGCAGAGGCTCCGTTTGTCTTTTCTGGGTAATGTTTGGTCCCCACCAGGGGTGAGGCATGTTTTAACAAGGTGTATGGTGGTCTGCTTGGGAAATGAAACCATGCCCTGCCACCACTGGAATAGAGGTCTCACAAAACATGTGGGTTGGGAGATGTGGTATTGGTAGGGTTTGTGCCAGTCTTCTTGGAGGACAGGGCCCACAGTGCTGGGACTAAGGTGAGTGTGTGTGGGAAAGGCAGATCTGCCCAAAGGACAGTGGGGTTGGGGTTGGGGTTGTTGGTGCAAGCAAATTAGGTAATGAGTGTCAGCTGTGGCTGTTTATGCTGGGGTTGGGGGAGGGAAAAGGTGCCTGCCAGTCTTTTGTTCCTTAAGGGGTCTCCCAGTGATCCCTGTCTCTCTGGGTCACACTCTGAAATGAGGAAATTACTCTTCTTCTCATCTGCCCCTGGTGTTTTTCTAACTGCTGGTTCTTCTACCCCCAAAACCAAGAGCACACTGTACACATTGTATGTTAGCCAATTTGACAATATATTATATTAAAGAAAAAAACACCAAACTGGTTCAGAGATACAGCTGGTGTTATGCTATGCTGTATCTCCACAAGCTGTTTGCCGTTCTGTCCCTTTAAGGGCAGAGACTCTACTAATGCCCTCTGGCTCTCCTAGAGCCAAGCCCATCAATTTATAAAAATTCCAAGTTTTAAGTCCCACTGGTTTTAAGAACTCATGAAGTTTGCTTTCAAAGGCAAATATTAGGGGCAATTTTTATGGGCTCCCTGGTGTAAAAGTCTGTTTCCTGCCCTTCTCTGTGCCACCAGCGCCCTCTCCACTGTGGATGGCCATGATCCACTTGCTCCCAGGCCACATCTTTGCCCTTACTACCTTCTTTGATGTGGTTTCTTCTCTACCTTTAGTTGTGTGGAGTTTGTTCCTCTAGTGTTCAGATCATTTTCTGGATTCTATATGCTGATGGTCTCTAGTTGTATCCATGGGATGAGCGAGCTGAGGGTCCTCATACTTCATCATCTTCCCAGCCAACTTCCAGAATATAATTTTAGTTTTAGAGAAAAGTTGTGTGTGTTTGTGTTTGTGTATGTACATATATAAATATATATTTCTTATATATATATATAGTTTCTTTCTACCCTCTAACCACTTTTCCCCAAAGTTAATGTCTTCCATAACTATGGCACATTTATGAAACTAAGAGATTGACATTGGTACATTACTTTTAATTGAACTTCAGATTTTATTTGAATTTCACCACTTTTTCCACTATTATCTTCTTTCTGTTCCAGGATAACACTGCAATTAGTTGTCACATCTCATTTTCTTTGGATCTGTGATAGTTTCTCAGTTGGCCTTCGTTTATCATGGCCATAATTAACAGTTTCAAAAAATACTGGCCAAGTATTTTATATAATTTACCTCAATTTGTATTTCTTTGATGTTTATATTGTAGTTATGAGTCGTTGATAAAAATACCACAGAGACAATGTGCCCTTCTCATAAATATCGTATCAGAGTGTACATAATATCAAGGAAGAGAGTTTTTAGTGAACATTGACATACCCCACTTTGGTTTTCCTCTTAAAATGCATAAAGTTTTTTTATAACATAGTGCTGATTTTATCATTCAGTTGCTTGAAGACCATTTTCTGGACTACAAAGTCAACTCTTGGCTAAGCCCAAGCATTGATAAAAATCCCTACCCCATCATTATTATTAGTTCCTCTGGTGCCATGGGGAAATTATTCTTAATTCTGCCCATTGAGTGTATTTTCCTCTTTCCTCCTAAGTTAGAATATAATCATCAACAAACTGGAGGACAGCTACTTTAGAGTTGAGTGTTTGGCCCTCCAACATTGAGTTGCCATATATAAACTATACTTCTTATTGACATTGTCTGAAAACTTCATTGACTGTGGCCTATTTTTCAGGGGTTAGGAAGTCCTCAAGGGGAAATAATGAAAGGCTAAAGTCAAGAAAGCCACCTGCTTATGTGCAGTTGGTATTCCCAGTGGTCTCCACTGTTATATGTTCTTGAATGTAGTATTACCGTTTAATGACATAACTCTATCATGCATTTCCTTCCCTAATAGAATGATGATATGTTATAACCTAGGACAAAATGGATATTTCAGATATCAAAATATTTTATGTTCTTTCATAATATAAGAGATATCTTTTAAAGCCTAATAATAGGCCCACAGGCCTTTTAAGTGGGGAAACACCTTAAACATATGGGTAATTTTCTAGTCCAAAACTCCAGTGGTTCCTACTGAATGGAAGTTATTGGCCTTTGCCAAAGGTACCAGTTATCTGGGTGGCATCTAGTCAATACTTCCAAAATTTTTGGATCATGGAACATGTTTTGTTGCAATGGGCCCAATGGTGCCACTGTTTTTTGAAGCTTCAAGAGGGCCTCCACTCAAATTCAGCTTGTTTCCTGGTAACTTTGTGAATAAGAGCTAATAAAATTTCCAGATGATTTCTTAAGAAGTGAAACTTGATCAATTTTGTGCTCTTGTTTTGATTTTGGAGCTTAAAAAGACAATAATTTATTTTTGGTTGTCTGAAAAATGTCTTTAGTCGTCTTGGTCCAAGTTATGCATGAGAATTTTATTAAGCAACAAAAAGAGGCCTAGGAGGCCTAGGACTCTTGTCTGTTGTGGGAGTTTTGATTACTCATTCAGTTTCTTTGCTGGTTATGGGCCTCCTCTTCCTGTGGTTTGCTTTCTATTTCTTTCTGTTTCAGTTTTGGTAGTTCATGGGTTTCTGGGAATTTGTCCAATTCTTATAAATTGCCCAATTTGTTGATGTATAATCTTTCATTGTATTCTCATAATTGTTTGTATTTCTGTGGTGTTCATTGTGATCTCTCTTCTTTCACTCGTGATTTTATCTATTTGGGTCTTTTCTTTTTTCTTTTTGATATATCTGGCTAGGGGTTTATCTATTTCGTTAATTCTTTCAAAGAAGCAGCTCTTAGTTTCACTGATGTGTTCTAATGGATTTTTGTTGTTGTCGTTTCTATATCATTTATTTCTGCTCAAAGCTTATTATTTCCTTTTCTCTGCTGGCTTTAGTCTTTATTTATTGTTCTTTTTCTAGCTCCATTAGATGTAAAGGAGTTGTGTGTAGGTGTAAGGTTAGGTTGTATATTCGGGAACCTTGCTTCTTGAGAAGGGCCTGAATTACAGTGAACTTTCCTCTTAGGACCGCCTTTTGCTGCATCCCAAAGGGTGTGGACTCTCATGTTTTCATTCTCATTGACTTCCATGTATTTTTTAATTTCTTCTTTAGTTTTCTGGTTAACTCATTCATTCTTTAGTAGGATGTATTTAACCATGTATTTGAGTGCTTTCCAAATTTTTTCTTGTGGTTGACTTCAAGTTTCATAGAGTTGTGATCTGAAAATATGCATGGTAAGATCTTGAATTTTTGGTACTTGTTGAGGGCTGACTTGTGACCCGCTATGTGATCTATGCTGGAGAATGTTCATGTGCACTCAAAAAGAATGTGTATTCTGCTTTGGTAGGGGTAATATTTTGAATATATCTGTTAAGTCCATCCAGTCCAGTGTGTCATTAATAGCCATTGTTTCCTTGTTTTTTTTTCTGCTTAGATGATCTGTTCATTGCTATAAGTAGGGTATTAAGGTCCTATAGTATTATATTCTTTTATCGATGAGTTTCTTTATGTTTGTTAATAATTGATTTATATATTTGGGTTCTCTCAAGTTGGGGGCAGAAATGTTTACAGTTGTTAGATATCCTTGGTGGATAAAGCCCTTAATTATGGTATAATGCCCTTCTTCATCTTTTGTTACAGTTTTTGTTTTAAAATCTAATTTGTCTGTTATAAGTATGGCTACTCTGGCTACCTTTTGATGTCCATTAGCATGATAGATTGTTCTTCATTCCCTTATTTTGAATCTGCAGGGGTCTTTAGGTCTAAAATGAGTCTCTTGTAGGCAGCTTATAGATGGATCTTGTTTTTTTTGTTTGTTTTTTTATCCGTTATGATATCTTATATATTTTGATAGGAGCTTTTAATCTATCTACTTACAGAGTGATTATTGAAAGATATGTATTTAGTGCCATTGTGTCACGTATAGAGACACACATATAGGTGTCTGGTGATGTTTTCTGGTCCTTTGTAGTCTTTGTTGCTTTGGTGTTTTACTGTTTTTCTTTCTCCACTCAAAGAGTCCCCCTTAAATTTCTTGCAGGGTTGGTTTAGTGGTCATGAACTCCTTTAGTTTTTGTTTGTTCTGAAAAACTCTTTATCTCTCCTATTCTGAATGATAGCCTTGCTGGATAAAGAATTTTTGGCTGCATATTCTTCCCATTCAGCACACTGAATATTTCCTGCCACTCCTTTCTGGCTTGCCAAGTTTCTGTGAAAATCTGCTGCGAAACTGATGTCTTTCTTTGTAGGTTAAGGACTTTTTTCCCTTGCTGCTTTTAGGATTCTTTCCTTGTCTGTGTATTTTGTGAATTTGACTATGATATGCCTTGGTGATGATCAGCTTTTGTTGACTTTATTGGGAGTTTTCTGTGCTTATTGGATTTTGATGTCTGTGGTTTTCCTCAGATTAGGGAAGTTTTCAGCTATAATTTGTTTGAATAAATCCTCTGCCCTTTTTTCTCTCTCTTCATCTTCTGGGACTCCTATGATACAAACGTTACTCTGTTTTAATAAGTTGCCGAGTTACCTACGTCTGCCTTCATGGTCCATGACCTTTTTTCCCCTCTTCTTTTCAGTTTCATTATTTTCCATAATTTTATCTTCTCTCTCACTGATTCCATCTTGTACTTTGTTTTTCCTCATTTTTATGGCCTTCATTTGGGATTGCATCTTAGTTATAGCATTTTTAACTTCAGCCTGACTAGATTTTGGTTCTTTTATCTCTGCAGTAAGAGATTCTCTCGTGTCTTGTATGCTTTTTTCGAACCCAGCTAATATCCTGATAACTGTTGTTTTAAATTCTAGTTCAGACATCTTACTTATATCTGCATTGATTAAATCTCTGGCCATTATTTCTTCCTGTTCTTTCTTTTGGGGTGAATTCATCTGTCTTGTATTTTGGAGAGAAGGAAAAAAAAGCAAAATAAAACAAAATAAAGATTTTTAAAAATCGAAAAAATTTAAAAATAAAATAAAATGAATAAAGGAAGCTAGAATATTGCTGTTATTTGGTCTGTTTGTTACTAGAAGCTTGGTAGAAAAAAGGTAGAAAGACAAGAAAAGAAAAGATAAAGGAAGAAAGAAAAATTGGAAAATTAAAAAATATATAAACTAAAATAAATTTAAAAAATAAAATAAAAATAAAAAATTGGTCTTTATCAAACAAACGAAACAAAGACAAGAGAAAAAACAAAAATAAGATACAAACAACTCCCCGCCCCCAAAACCCTTAAAAGTATGCTAGATCTCTTTCCCTCTAGAGTTGAAGGTGAAAGCATTCTATGATCAACAGACTTGGTGTAAGCTAGGGGTTTGTGCTATTCTTCTGGGAAAGGGGCCTGCTGCTGTGACTCTCAGGTTCAATTTCCCTAGTGAAGATGTGCCTGTAGGGTGCGGGGGTGGGGGGGCGGGCGGGGCTTGATGTAGCAGATCCATTTTCCACTTGGTGACGCAATTTAGCTCACTGAGATGGATCAAGCTGGTGGGGGTGGGAAGTCAATGGCTTCACAGTGTTCTCTCAGATCCACAGCAGCAGGCCCTCACAGACCTGCAAAGAGTGACACCTTTGCTGTGTCCCTGATTTCCTTTTGACCTCTGCCTTTACCCTGTCTGTGTCCAAGCTGTCTACCTGCCAAAGAGCACAGCGCTCGTGTTTTAACTCAGTTGCCTGTGTGTTTCGAAACTCCACACTTCAGAGACCACCCCCACCCCTGGCCTCACCTGCCCTGATCTTCTGGGGGAGGGTCTCCCTGCACTGTGTCCAGTGCCAGCCAGTGCATCAGAGTTTATGGTAATTCGTTATAGCACACTCTGCATCAAGGTTTGGAGGCCTCCACCATTATCTTTTGTCCAGTATTGGTGAGTGGGAGAGTTCGATGGCTCTGTCAGGGTCCTTTGCCCTTGGAGAGGTCATATTACCTCTACCAATACACTCCAAGCAGGGGAACCACCCTGGGGATTCTCAGGCTGCCTGCTACTGGGGCTCAGCTCTACTCTCCAGTAGGAGCACTGCTCGCCTTCCTAAGCATGAACCTGGCAATGTCGCAGACCTCTGAAACTTGAGAATCTGCACTCCACTACTTATAGAAAACTGGCAGTATTATAATCCTCTCCTTTTTCCCCCAGCAAAGGTTTCGGGGAATAGTTTTCTTGTTTAGTCTCCTGCATGTGTTTTCACTCCTTTTTTTTTCATTCTGTGCTTTTTCTCTCTCTTTTCTTGCTACTGCCACCACATTCAATGCTCCCTACTTGGGACAGCCCAAGACTCTTTTCTCCCGCTAACTCTACAAACCATCTTCCACCGGTACTTTTCTAGTTTGCAGATGTGCAGCCTTATTCTCTAAGGCTTCTGCTGGATCTCTTGGGTGTTTAGAATGATTTGATATTTATCGAGCTGTGTTGGAGCTTGGGGTCACCCTACTCCTCCTCCATCTTACCACCAACCTCTGGAATGCCTTTTATATCATAAATCATTACTTGGGGGAAATTAATAGAATTAGGAAAAACTTTAGTATTATCATACAACCAGCCCAAAGTTTCTTGCATTATCAAAGTTTTAGGCTTAGGAGTATTCCATTAACTATTCTTTTTAAACAGTACATGTTATGTTCCCCATCTTTAACCAAATTAATAGATTCAGAATTTCTCCTCTACCTGTACCTGTGTAAAATCTTCAGCTAACTGGAGGTTATGAGTAAGAACAAATATGCATTCTATTCAACCAGCATCTAATGCAAGGGATATAGCAACTTGATCTCCCAACTGCAAAATCCATTTCAAAAAGTATTCAGTAAAGTTGACAATAGTGCTTCATACATGGTGGCCTAACCTCAAAAAATAGTTTACAGTTGTGAAATGAAGTGTATTTCAGCTACTTGCAAAACTATGGCACATTCAAAAGAGGTAATTTAGAAAATTTAAAGAAGGGTTTACTTATAAAAGTAGGTTTAAGAGATAGTGAAACCCCAGGGACTAACAACAGCAGGAAGAGAAATTCTAAAATATCTATCTTTGTAGGAAAAGACTACTGCCACCTGAGTCTGCCAAAGTGAGAACCAGAATGATAAAAATTCTGATCTGCTCCAACCCCTCTACTTCTCAGTCACCTGCAAGAGCCTCTCATTGGCCAAACTCAACCTGTAATCAGAAGGCAAGGAAGCCTGGTTGATTCAAAGCACTGAAATTAGCTTCATGGTATATAATGCAAAGTGTAGAAAGATGACAGTGATCCTGAAGAGATAAATGGAAATTGTTCAACACAGTTATGTGTCTTTTAAAAAGTCCCACCCAGGATAGAATCAAATATTCTTATGAGGGTCAACAAGACCTATGTAACATGGACATGCCTTTCTGTCTAATTTAAATTCCTATCAGTTCCCCTACAACTTGTGCTTTAACCATATAGTGAAATTTACTTCTTCAATGTCCAAGCTCATGCCCCTACCTGAGTTTTTTCCCCTTTGCTTGACAGTTTTTATTCTTCTAAATTTGGCTCAGGCTTCATCTTCCTTAACTTACAAGAATTACCTGATGGTTCTACCAATGTAGACTAAGCTAAGCCTTCTGTCCTCTGTTTCCATACCTTTTTAAAATTACTTCAATGATAGGAAATTTATAATTTGTTGTCAATAATACTTATTTTTTTCCTTTCAAGCAGTCCTTGAATAAAACATGTATACCCTAGTGTGGGAGGTTTGAGGGAATTCAAGGCTGATCATGACCACAAAATGGCAGAAGCACATTAGCTTTTATTTCCTCACTCTCCTCATTTTCTGCTTCCACCCGTAGGCTAGGTGACTTTCTGTTTCCCAAACATAACCACTTCTCACACATTTTTGCCTTGGCTTTTCCGTTCTATCTAGAATGCCCCACCCACTTATTCTTTGCCTGATAAAATCCTATTCCAAGCAAGCATTTGAGGCTAATGCCATTATTATCACTACAATCTATTTTATCATGAAAATACCCCTGTCTTCTGTGTTCTGTCTTGTCTCTCTTCATCAAAACCCTGCTTATTCTCGAAGTCACTATATGATCCCCGTATATTTTTATTTTCCCTCAGAGATGTAGTGCTACCTAATTTTAACTCACAATTCTTATGATACTTCTATTTGGTCTTGTTATTGTAGTTATCTGTGTACTTCAATTATTTCCCTCTGTTATATTGAAAAAACTATTGTTTCAATGTGCAGCTGATAGGCATCGAACATCATTTGCATCCTGGATACTATGGCAGATACCTTGCACAATTTATCTCATTTATTTTTAACAAGGAAATAGTTATGTTTATTTCATAGATAGGAAAATCAAGAGTGAGACAGAGTAAGATTTCCAAGGTAACTTAGTTTGTGAGTGGAAGAATTCATATTTTAAACATAAGTCTTTTCAATTCCAAATCCATGATCTTTCCAATATTCTCAACAAATAATATATTATTCATCATTGTGTACACTTCAGTACATATCAGAATGCTTTTTTAAATGGCAATAATTGTCAAAAGAACTTTAACTTTTGGTAAGTTTTTCCATTTCTGAAAAATCTCATCTAAAATTCACATTATTTTTATAGAGTGAGGTAATTGGGGAGAGGAGAAGAAGAGAGTAAGGAAGAGGTGAGAGGAGAATCATGTTTTGATATAAGTAGAATATGATGAGGTTGGGGGGAGGAACAAAGAAAAAGATATAGAATAAAACCAACTTAAGGTTTTAAATTTGCAAGACTATTTTTTTTTACTGTGTGTGGAAATGGAAGTATAGGAGATCTTGAAGATGATTCTTAGGTGTACACCTAAATGGATAACTTAGTGAGATCGGAGTCTACAAGGTACACGGCAGATCTGAGGATAGAGTAAGATGATTGATTCAGTTTTGATACACTGAGTTTGAGAGTAACACAGGTGTTTTATATTTTCCAGACACTGTTCTAAGTACTTTACATGTGTTTTTTAATTTAATACTTGTAACAACCATAGGAGGTAAGGTAAGTACCATCTTTTACACATGAATCAGAGATGTGAGTTCTTCAAGTTTCTATGACAGCCTGGTTCTAGAAGCAATGCCATTAACTACCCATTATCATCCCAGTGAAGTATCTACTAAGCTGGTTACAGAGTTGAGTTCCAGAAGCCTGTCTGGGCTGGATTAAGGAATGATCAGCATATAGATCACAATCAAAACAATTAAAAAATGCAGTAACTCAGGGAAAATATGTTAAGAGAGGATTAGTGGTCCCACGGCCCTAATTATGTGGAGCTGATATGCAGCGGTTAAACTGTGGGATGTCCTTATCAGCTATTAAATGTTGAAATACAGTGCTTTCATGCTGCTGACGAATAGATTCTTCTCTGACTCCCATGTGTCCTACCACCATCCTAGCTTCCCAGGCACCAAGGAACCCTGGGTGGGCTCTGCCAATGAGGCATATTCACTTTTAGTGTTTAAATGAGCGTTTATTGAGTTTATCCTATGTGTCGTGGCAGATTATAGTGAATAAAAAAGAAATTTCCTGAAGAGATTTATGAAAACTGTCAGACATAACTATGGAAAAATGTGATTAAGCTTCAATACAATTATTTTATAGTGTGGCATAGGAGCCCAGAGGATACAAAACGTATTGTCATATACTCATTCATTCAGTCATTCAGTTCATTCATTCAACATATATAAAAAGCTATTTTAAAGCATCTGGTGTATGCCAGGCACTGTTTGTTGTTATTCAAAGACTAATAAGACAAAAATCGCAATCCTCAAATGTGTGGTGGAGGACGTGGGCACAGACCTGATTTGCATATGTGTTTTAGGATAAAGATACAAGTAGAAGATGTAGTGGAACATAATGGGAATAATAGCCAGTTTTTCCCAATTCCACTGACAGTGACAACCAAAACCTGTGCCCAGGCTCTAGTAAGTTGGTAGACAGATGAGTTTTTATACAATCTTTAGGAAATTCTCACTTCCGTGGGAAATTACCTTATGGATCTTCTAGCCCACCCCTCCATTTTCTAAGCCTAGGACTTAGAGGTAGGCTGTGATCAGCCTGTTTCACACAATGTGTTAGTTGCTGGGCCATGAGTCCTACCCAGCCTCTGAGCCTGTCTAGTGACATCCTCTCTACTTCACATTGCTTATTCCCTGATGAGTTCAGGCTGACCAAACTTTTGAGAATCCAGTCCATTTGCTCTGTTTTTTTTTTTCATTGCTATATCTCTAGCATTTTAACAATTATTTAAAAAATTCATTTATTTAAACTTTCGTTTAATAAATTATTACTGAAATTCTTCCACATGCCAAACACTGTTATGTGTATCAAGGATAATGGAGCAAATAAAATAGTACAATAGTTACAATGAATGTTAGGATGTCCACATCTTTTAGTTTCCTATGGCTGCTGTAACAAATTAGTACAAACTTGATGGTTTAAAACAACACAAACTTACTCTGTTACGGTTCTGAAGGCTGTAAGTCCAAAATCAGTTTTACTGATCTAAAGTAAGCTGTTAGTAGGATTGGTTCCTTCTGGAGGCTCCAGAGGACAATATGTTTCTTTGCCTTTTCCAGCTTCCAGAGGCCAACTACATTCTTTGGCTCTTTGTCCTTTCTTCCATCTTCAAAATCAGTAGTGTATGGTTATTTGAGTTATCCATTTCTTCTTAAGAAAGTTTTAGAGTTTGAGACTTCTAATGAATTTGATTATGTCATCTTAGTTGTTGAACTTATTAACATGTTTTCCATTAATTTTCTTTATTTCTTTTTCATTGACCTTTTCTGGACAGATATTTATAACTGATCTTCATTATTTCTTTTCTTACTCTTATTTGGGTTTAATTTGTTCTTTTTCTAGTTTTTTCTTTTTTAGTTTGGGAGCTGAGATTACCGATTTGAGATTTTATCTCTTAACTAGTATAGGCATTTGGTACTATAAATTTATACCTAAATAGTTCTTTAGTGGCATCCCACAAAATTTTGCATATCGTGTTTTTATTTTTATTTTACTTCAGTACGTAGTATTTCCCTTTAGAAATGTGGGTCATTTAGAATATGTTGTTTACTTTTCAGATATTTGAGGATTTTTCAGATGTCCCTCTAATATAGATTTATAGTTTAATTCCATTTTTAGTAAAGATCATACTTTATGTGGTTTTAGCCATGAACTCGCATACAAATATTTTTTTCTTTAAGCTGCTTATTTATTTATTTAACAATTCTTTTGTTATTTATTTTTATCATGCCAAGAGAGTTTTTAAATCTGGCTTGACGTACCATTTTACCCGAGTGATTTCATTTTTTATTTTTATTCTTTTCAATACAAATTATTGTCAAATTGGTTTCCATACAACACCCAATGCTCATCCCAACAAGTGCCGTCCTCAGTGCCTGTCACTCACTCTACCCTCTCTCACAACCCCATCAACTCTCAGTTTGTTCTTAGTATTTAAGTCTCTTATGTTTTTTCTCTCTCCTTTTCTCTGACTTTTTTTTTCTCTCTTCCCTTCTCTGATGGTCTTCTACTAAGTCTCTCAAAATCTACCTATGCGTGAAAACATATGGTATCTGTCTTTCTCTGACTGATTTATTTCACTTAGCACAACACCCTCCAGTTTCATCCACGTTGCTACAAATGGCCAGATTTCATTCTTTCTCATTGCCACGTAGTATTCCATTGTATACGTATACCACATCTTCTTTATCCATTCGATTCATCAGTTGATGGACACTTAGTCTCTTTCCATGATTTGGCTATTGTTGAAAGTGCTGCTATGAACATTGGGGTACACGTACCCCTATGCATCAGCACTCCTGTATCTCTTGGGTAAATTCCCAGCAGTGCTATTGCTGGGACATAGGGTAGTTCTATTTTCATTTTTTTGAGGAACCTCCACACCGTTCTCTAGAGGTTGCACTCCCACCAACAGTGTAGGAGGGTGCCTCCTTCTCCACATCCTCGCCAGCATCTATAATTTCCTGATTTATTCATTTTAGCCACTCTAACCCATGTGAGGTGATATCTCAGTGTGGTTTTGATTTGTATTTCCCTGATGATGAGTGACGTTGAGCATCGTTTCATGTGTCTGTTGGCCATCTGGATGTCCTCTTTGGAGAAGTGTCTGTTCATATCTTCCTCTGATTTCTTCACTGGATTTTTTGTTTTTTGAGTGTGGAGTTTGATAAGTTCTTTATAGATTTTAGATACTAGTTCTTAATCCGATATGTCATTTGCAATTTTCCTTTCCCATTCCGTCAGTCGTCTGTTAGTTTTGTTGGTTGTTTCCTTTGCTGTGCAGAAGCTTTTTATCTTGATGAGGTCCCAATAGTTCATTATTGCTTTTAATTTCCTCGCCTTTGGAGATGTGTCGTGTAAGAAATTGCTGCAGCTCAGGTCAAAAAGGTTTTTTCCTGCTTTCTCCTCTAGGGTTTCGATGGTTTCCTATCTCACATTCAGGTCGTTCATCCATTTAGAGTTTATTTTCATGAGTGGTGTAAGGAAGTGGTCTAGTTTCATTCTTCTGCATGTTGCTGTCCTTTTCTCCCAGCACCATTTGTTAAAGAGACTGTCTTCTCTGTGCTGAGGGCTCAGAGCCTGGAGCCTGCTTCCGATTCTGTGTCTCCCTCTCTCTCTGCCCCTCCTCTGCTCATATTCTGTCTCTATGTCTCTCAAAAAAATATTTAAAGAGACCGTCTTTTTTCCATTGGATACTCTTTCCTGCTTTGTCAAAGATGAGTTGGCCATATGCTGTGGGTCCATTTCTGGGTTTTCTATTCTATTCCGTTGGTCTATGTGTCTGTTCTTGTGCCAATACCATGCTGTCTTGATTATTACCGCTTTGTACTAGAGGTTAAAGTTTGGGATTGTGATGCTTCCACCCTGGGTTTTCTTTTTCAGTACTACTTTGGCTATTTGGGGTCTTTTGTGGTCCCCTATAATTTTAGAATTATTTGCTCTAGCTTTGAGAAGAATGCTGGTGCAATTTTGATTGTGATTGCATTGAATGTGTAGATTGCTTTGGGTTGTATTGACATTTTAACGATATTTATTCTTCCAATCCAGGAGCGTGGGATGTTTTTCCATTTCCTTGTCTTCCTCAATTTCCTTCATAAGTTTTTTATAGTTTTGGCCTAGAGGTCCTTTACATTTTTGGTTAGGTTTATTCCTAGGTATTTGATGGTTTTTGACGCAATTGTGAAGGGGATTACCTTCTTTATTTTTCTTTCTGTTGCTTTATTGTTGCTATAAAGGAATACAATCGATTTCTGTACATTTTTTGTACCCTGCAACTTTGCTGAATTAATGGATGGGTTCTAGTAGGCTTTTGGTGGATCTGTTGGATTTTCCATGTAAAGTATATCATGTCATCTGTGAAGAGTGAAAGTTTGACTTCCTCCTTGCCTATCCTGATGCCTTTTATTTTGCTTTGTTGTCTGATTGCTGATGGTTGGACTTCCAACACTGTGTTAAATAGCAATGGCGAGAGTGGACATCCCTGTCGTGTTCCTGATCTTAGGGGGAAGGCTCTCAGTTTTTCCCCATTGAGGATGATATTAGCTGTGGGCTTTTCATAAATGACTTTTATGATGCCTAAGTATGTTCCTTCTATCCCAACTTTCTTGAGAGTTTTTATTAGGAAAGGATGCTGTATTGTGTCAAATACTTTTTCTGCATCTATTGACAGGATCATATGGTTCTTATCTTTTCTTTTGTTAATGTGATGTATCGCATCGGTTGATTTGCGAATATTGTGCCAGGCTTGCAACCCAGAGATGAATCCTACTTGATCGTGGTGGTTAATTCTTTTTATACTCTGTTGGATTCTATTTGCTAGTATCTTGTTGAGAATTTTTGCGTCCATATTCATCAAGAATATTGGCCTGTAGTTCTCTTTTTTTTGCTGGGTCTCTATCTGGTTTGGGAATCAACGTGATGCTGGCTTCATAGAATGAGTCTGGGAGTTTTCCTTCCATCTCAATTTTTTGAAACAGCTTGAGGAGGCTAAGAATTAACTCTGTTTTAAATGTCTGGTAAAATTATGCAGGGAAGCCATCTGGTCCAGGGCTTTTATTTGTTGGGAGATTTTTGATAGCCGATTCAATTTCTTCACTACTTATGGGTCTGTTCACATTTTCTATTTCTTCCCGTTTGAGTTTTGGTAGCGTGTTGCTGTTTGGGAATTTGTCCATTTCTTCCAGGTTGCCGAGTTCGATGGCATATAATTTTTCATAGTATTCTCTGTTTATTGCTTTATTTCCGAGGGATTGGTTGTAATCATGCCCTTTTCGTTCATGATTTTATCGATTCGGGTCCTCTCTCTTTTCTTTTTGAGCAGCCTGGCTAGAGGTTTATCAATTTTGTTTATTTTTTCAAAGAATGAGCTCTTGGTTTCATTGATCTGTTCTACTACTTTTTCTGTTTCCATAAGATTAATTTGTGCCCTGATCTTAGTTATTTCTCTCTTTCTGCTGGGTTTGGGTTGTCTTTGCTGTTCTGCTTCTAGTTCCTTTAGGTGTGCTGTTAGAATTTGTGTTAGTGATTTTTCTTGCTTCCCGAGATAAACCTGAATTGCAATATATTTACCTCTCAGGACTGCCTTTGCCACTTCCCAAAGCATTTGGGTTGTTGTATTTTCATTTTCATTTTTTCCATGTATTTTTTCATTTCTTCTCTGATTGCTTGCTTGACACACTTGTCCTTTAGTAGGTTGTTCTTTAGCCTCCATGTTTTTGGGGGTTTTCCAGACTTTGTCCTCTGGTTGATTTCAAGTTTCAAAGCATTGTGGTCTGAGAGTGTGCACGGTATGATCTCAATTTTTTTTAATATTTATTCAGTGCTTCCTTGTGCCTGAAAATATGGTCTATCTTGGAAATGTACGATGTGCATTTGTGAAGAATGTAAATTCCTTTGCTTCTGGAAGAAAGGCCCTGATGATGTCTGTGAGGCCCATCCTGTTACAATGTGTCGTTCAGGGCCATTGTATCCATCGTGATTCTCTCTTTATTGGATCTATCCAGCACTGCGAGTGGGGTATTAAGTTCCCCTGCAATTAGCACGTTTTTAGTGATAAGGTTGCTTACGTTTGTAATTAGTTGTTTTACAAATTTGGGTGTCCCCGAATTCGGCGCATAGATATATATTATTGTTAGCTCTTCCTGCTGGATAGTCCCTGTGATTATTATACACTGCCTTCCTCATCTCTTATTACATCTTTTACTTTAAAATCTAGTTTTTTCGATATAGGTGCGGCTACTCCAGCTTTCTTCTGACTCCTCGTAGCATGGTAGATAGTTCTCCATCCCCTCACTTTCAATTTGAAGGTGTCCTCAGGTCTAAAATAGGTCTCTTGAAGACAGAAGATAGATGGGTCTTGTTTTTTAACCCATTCTGTTACCCTGTGTCTTTTAATTGGAGCATTTAGTCCATTTACATTCAGCATTAATATTGAAAAATATGGGTTCATAGTCACTGTGTTATCTGTAGGTTTCATGCTTGTAAGGATATCTCCGATACTCTGTGTTGCTTGCGACCTTTCCTTCATAGAAGAGTCCCCCTCAGGATCTCTTGTAAGATTGGTTTATTTGTGATGTATTTCTTCAGTTTTTGTTTGTTGGAAAGACCTTTATCTCTCCATCCATTCTGAATGACAGACTGGCTGGGTAAATGATTTTTGGTTGCATATCCTTCCTGTTCATCACATTGAAGATTTCCTGTCATTCCTTTCTGGATTGCCAAGTCTGTAGAATAGTCTGCTACTACCCTAATGTGTCTGCCTTTGTAAGTCAAGGCCCATTTATCCCTAGCTGCTTTCAGGATTCTCTCTTTGTCTTTGTATTTTCCCAGCTTCACTATGATGTGTCGTGCTGAGGGTCTATTCAGGTTACGTCTGAGGGGAGTTCTCTGTGCCTCTTGGACTTCAATGCCCATTTCCTTCTTCATGTTGGGGAAGTTCTCATCGATGATTTGTTCAAGTGCCCCTTCGTCTCCTTTCTCTCTCTCTTCTTCCTCTGGTATTCTTATAATACGGATGTTATTCCGTTTGATTGCATTGCTCAGCTTTCAAATTCTCCTTTCCTGTTCCTGAATCAGTTTCTCTCTCTTTTTCTCTGTTTCCTCCTTTTCCATAATTTTATCTTCTAATTCCCCTATTCTCTCTTCTGTCTCTTCAATCCATGCTGTGGCTGCCTCCAATTTGTTTTGTCCCTCATTTAAAGCATTTTTTTAATTCCTGTAGATCGTTTTTTAGGACCTTGATCTCTGCCTCTAGGGTCCTTCTGCTTTCTTCTATGCTTTTTTCAAGCCCTGTGGGTATTTTTATGTTTATGATTCTGTATTCTTGTTCTGTTAAGTTGCTTATGTCTGCTCTCATCATTTCTTGTGCTGTCACTATATCCTGTACATTCTTTTGAGGGGAGTTCTTCCATTTCGTCATTTTGGCTAGATGTGTATTGGTTTATTTACTAGTTCTCCCTGGAAAGGAAAAGGGTCAGACTGATAAACAGGAAACACAAACTCAGAACCATTCCGATGAATAATAGAGACAAACAAATCACTACATAAAAAAGAATAACATTCGGCACTCTGAAGGCATGTGACCTGACGTACCAGCTACACGTTAATGATAGGGTGGGCTCTTTGCTGATGGCAGAGCATACATAGAGAGAGTAGTAACAATGTGGAGAGAAGAAGAAATTGACATTTGACCAGGTAGAGAGATTAGAAGACTTGATCCATAATGAGAGAAATGAGAATAAGGAAGGATGGGAGGAAACAGAAATGAAGTTAGATGTTACCCAGATGAACTATGTGGCCTGATTGTTCCATAGAGAGAGACAGGAAATTAAAGAGGGAGGTGTAGAACACGCATTGAGAGAGTGGGTTAAATGTTTGTTTACGCAAGCTAAAACCCCCGGGTGACTGGTTTAGACATGGGGAGAGATAGGAAGGAGAAGAGGGAGAATATATCTAAACCAGATAGAATTGACCTGGACTGAATCCAGGCAATGCTGCAGTGTTTGTGCCTCAGCTCCTATGGCTCCTGCAGAAAGACGTCTCTCGTATGGGGAGGGGCATGGCCTCTGCCTCCACCGCTGGCGTATTGGAATCCTAGGGTTTGGCTTTGTGGGTATGGGTGACTAGAATGGCACCCCCCCCCAGCCCCCTCTTCAAGGACCCGGAGTCTCAAATCACACCTGTGTTTCCATCCTCAACTCTCCGGGTTGCAGGCGCAGTGCGATTTGCTGGGCGGTCGCTCTCCACATGCTCTTCTGAGTTCCTCTAACTTGCTCAGACCACTGCGTCTTATGTACATTTTGTTCTGACTGAGCACAGGTGCGACCACGATGGTGTCCCCCCAGTGTCTTCTTCATGGACCTGGAGTCTCAAATCACCCCACTGTTTCCGCCTTCACTCTGTCTGGGTTGCCGGTGCAGTGGGATCTGCTGGGCGGTTTCGTGCCCCTTGTACCCCCGGTTTTCCTATGTAAATTGTGTTAAGACTCTGCACCGATCCAGTGATGACTCAGCGCATCTCCGTGTCACGGGCTGGGTCAGCATCGCTGGGTCTGGAGTGAAGGGAGTACAGCCAGCTCTGCCATTAGCAACGGACCAGCTCTGTCATTAGCAACGGAAGTCTCAGGGTTAGGGACTGGATGGATGATAAGCTCCCTCTCTAGCCCCACTCCGAGGTACTTTCCCCGCTGCTCTTTCTCTTCCCCTCACCTTTCTGTGGTAGGGGCCGGGCCCGCTTCCTGCTCCTCTGCCCCTCCTCGGTTCTCTTTCTTTCTCCCAGATTGCACTCACTCTGTCTCCCAGGATGTTCTGGATTTCAGGTTCTCTTCCCCATAGCCTCCAACTCCTCTTCCTTCAGATCTCTGGGATTGAGAGTCCCTCAGTTTTAGTCCTTAGTTTGAAAGACACGGGAGAGCACTGGGTCCCCCTACTCCTCCGCCATTTTGGCCCCTCCTGCCTTGTATACTTTTTAAGACCAAGAGACTATATATGTGTGACATATTGACAGGACAGAGAAAACTTCAGGAGCATCAGTTAAAGGACTTCTTTTTTTTTAATATTTATTTTGAGAGAGAGAGAGAGGGAGAAAGAGGGGGTAGAGACAGAGAGAAGGAGGAGAGAGAGAAAATCCCAATCAAGCTCTATGCTCAGCACAGAACCATATGCGGGGCTTGATTTCACCTACCTCAAGATCATGACCTGAGCTGAAATCAAGAGTTGGACACTTAACAGACTAAGCCACCCAGGCGCCACCCAATTAAAGGAATTCTAAATAGAATTTGGGCTGAGGTACTAAACTAGCAAAACGTAACAAGGGAGCGAGCGGATTGTACAGCCTTCTGAACTCCAAATTTTCCATCTCTAGTGATAAGGATGTCTCTTTACCTCTTGGTACAGGAGGGCACCCTTCACATGGGGAATTTATTTTCTTCTTTTGGTGGGACAGAGAGGAGCCTGAGTGTTTCTCTTACACAGGCTATGAGGTAACTTTTGTTTAAATAATCAGTATGCCTGAGTGGGCCATATTGGTGCAGCCTGCCCTTGACCCTACAGAAGCCATGTACACAACACATATAACTGACAAAGACTTGCATGCAAAATATGTAATAAATCAGAACAGCAAAAACAAAAACAAAAGAAACATCCTATAAAATTTTACAAAATAAAAATGGAAAGAAGACTTGAGCAGGCATATTATAACAGTGAATATCCAAATAGTCAATAAAGCATGATAAGATGCACAACCTCATAGTAATCCATGAAACGCATATCAAAATGAGACTGAGATAGTATTACTTATCCAGAATGGCTAAAAGTAAAAAGATTGATGGTACTAAGTGTTGGTGAATATGAAAAGCAACTGGGGCTCTCTCATACATTGCTAGTAGAGATATAAATTGGCACAGCCACTCAGAAAATTGGTTGGTATTCTCTACTGAAGTCGAAGCTATACATAGATCTATAGATAGGTAGATTTCTACTATGACCTAGCAATTCTCCTAGTATGTACCTAATGTAAATGTATATAGAGATACAACAAAAGGCATATGCAAGAATGCTTATAGCATTACTATTAAAAATATGCCCAAGCTGGAATCAACCCAAATGTTCATCAGTAGTATAATGAATAAATACATTCCAATATTGTCATAAGTGGGATATTATACAATGCTAAAAATGAACTAACTACAGCTCCATTTAGCAAGATAGATAAATGTCAGCATGTTGAGTGAAGGAAGTCAGACACAAAACATATACATTGTATCATTACAATTACCTATTTTGAAACAGGACTAATCTATGGTTGAGCCTCTGGAGTAGAGAGGGTATTGTGATTAGAAGAGGGTATGATTGGGCATGACTGGGTGGGTGGGGATGGATTCTGGATATTGGTAGTGTTCCATAACTTGACCACGATGGTAGTTATCTGAGTGTGTTTATTTTGTGATAATTCATTGAACTATACACATAGAACCTGTATATTTTTTTAGTATAACTGTTATATTGTAGTAATAAGAAGTAAGAAAGAAAGAAAAAGAAAAAGGCAGAAACATTATATTCTTTCATAGCCTTCTGACTCAAAGGTTTATTACTCTCTGATAAGTGTGGTATTGTTGAGTAAAGGCCCTTCCCAACATTTCCATGCCTTAATCCTCAGAACCTGCAAACATACTGCCTTACATGACAGAAAGAACTTTGCAGATATGAATAAAAATTTTGATGTGGGGAGATTAGCCTGGATTATCCAGATGGGCGCAGTGTAATCATAGAGTCCTTATCAGAGGTAGGTGAGAGGGTCAAAGGTAGAGTGATATAGCATGAGAAGTCTTGGGCGGCCATTGCTGGCTTTGATGGTGGAAGTTGGTAATAAGCCTAGGTGTGTGCAGCCTCTAGAATCTGGAAAATGCAAGAAATGGACGTTCCCCTAGAGCCCTCGAAAGAAACGTGGCCCTGCCACTAACTCATCCCCAGTAAATGAGCCCCATAAGACTCAGTTTTGTACCTTAAACCTCCAAGAGAGGTTTAAGTAAACAAGAAAATTAATTTCTTGTTTGAAGACACCAGGTTTGTGGTAATTTGTCACAGCAGCGATAGGAAAGTTACAATGGGTTACAATGTCAGTTCCTTGCACATAACAGGTGCTCTGTGAATGTGTATAAAATGAATGGTCAAGCTTCCAAAGTGTCAGATTTTTTAAAAAAAATTTTATAATAGTTTATTTTCAAATGGTTTACATATAACACCCAGTGTTCATCCCAACATGTGCCCTTTTTAATGCCCATCACCCCCTCTCCCCCCTCCCTCATCCCCCTCATCCTCAGTTTTTTCTTAGTCTTTGAGAGTCTCTTATGTTTTATCTCCCTCCCTCTCTGTGTCTTTTTTTTCTTTCCCCTCTTCCCCTCCCCCTGGTTTTTGCTTAGTCTCACCAAGTCCACCTATTCGTGGAAACATATGGTATTTGTCCTTTTCTGACTGACTTATTTCACTTAACATAATACCCTCCAGTTCCATCCATGTTGCTACACATGGCCAGATTTCATTTTTTCTCATTGCCACGTAGTAGTCCATTGTATATATGTACCACATCTTCTTTATCCACTCTTCAGTTAATGGGCACTTGCTCTCTTTCCATGCTTTGGCTATTGTCGAAAGTGCTGCTAT
This sequence comes from Paguma larvata, assembly GCA_030068075.1. Lineage (NCBI taxonomy): Eukaryota > Metazoa > Chordata > Mammalia > Carnivora > Viverridae > Paguma > Paguma larvata. The sequence goes on from CM057831.1 coordinate 61,224,648, forward strand.
GAACATTGGGGTACACGTGCTCCTATGCATCAGCATTCCTGTGTCTCTTGGGTAGATTCCTAGCAGGGCTATTGCTGGGTCATAGGGTAGCTCTATTTTCATTTTTTTGAGGAACCTCCACACCGTTTTCCAGAGCGGCTGCACCACTTTGCATTCCCACCAATAGTGTAGGAGGGTGCCTACTTCTCCACATCCTCGCCAGCATCTATAGTTTCCTGATTTGTTCATTTTAGCCACTCGACTGGTGTGAGGTGGTATCGCAGTGTGGTTTTGATTTGTATTTCCCTGATGATGAGTGACATTGAGCATCGTTTCATGTGTCTGTTGGCCCTCTGAATGTCCTCTTTGGAAAAGTGTCTATTCATATCTTCCGCCCATTTCTTCACTGGGTTGTTTGTTTTTCGGCTGTGGAGTTTGGTAAGTTCTTTATAGATTTTAGATATTAGTCCTTTATCCGATATGTCATTTGCGATGATCTTTTCCCATTCCGTTGGTTGCCTATTCGTTTTGTTGGTTGTTTCTTTTGCTGTGCAGAAGCTTTTTATCTCGGTGAGGTCCCAGTAGTTCATCTTTGCTTTTAATTCCCTTGCCTTTGGAGACGTGTCAAGTAAGAAATTGGTGCGGTTTAGTTCAAAGAGGCTTTTTCCTGCTTTCTCCTCTAGGATTTTGATGGTTTCCTGTCTCACATTCAGATCTTTTATCCATTTAGAATTTATTTTTGTGAGTAGTGTAAGAAAGTGGTCAAGTTTCATTCCTTTGCATGTTGCTGTCCAATTCTCCCAGCACCATTTGTTAAAGAGGCTGTTTTTTTCCCATTGGATACATTTTCCCGCTTTGTCAAAGATTAGTTGGCCATATACTTGCGGGTCCATTTCCGAGGTTTCTATTCTATTCCATTGGTCTATGTGTCTGTTTTTGTGCCAATACCATACAGTCTTGATGACTACCACTTTGTAGTAGAGGTTAACGTCTGGGATTGTGATGCCTCCCGCCTTGGTTTTATTCTTCAGTATTATTTTGGCTATTTGAGGTCTTTTGTGGTTCCATACAAATTTTAGGATTGTTTGCTCTAGCTTTGAGAAGAATGCTGGTGCAATTTTGAATGGGATTGCATTGAATGTGTAGATTGCTTTGGGTAGTATTGCCATTTGACGATATTTATTCTTCCAATCCATGAGCATGGTATGTTTTTCCATTTCCTTGTGTCTTCCTCAATTTCCTTCATAAGTTTTTTATAGTTTTCAGTGTAGAGGTCTTTCACATCTTTGGTTAGGTTTATTCCTAAGTATTTTATGGTTTTTGGTGCAATTGTGAAAGGGATTAGCTTCTTTATTTCTCTTTCTGCTGCTTCATTGTTGGTGTATAGAAATGCCACCGATTTCTCTACATTGATTTTGTATCCTGCAACTTTGCTGAAATAATGGATCAGTTCTAGTAGGCTTTTGGTGGATTCCGTTGGGTTTACCATGTAAAGTATCATGTCATCTGCAAAAAGTGAAAGTTTGACTTCCTCCTTGCCAATCTTGGTGCCTTTTATTTTGTTTTGTTGTCTGATTGCTGATGCTAAGACTTCCAGCACTATGTTAAATAGCAGTGGTGAGAGTGGACACCCCTGTCTTGTTCCTGATCTCAGGGGGAAGGCTTTCAATTTTTCCCCATTGAGGATGATATTAGCTGTGGGCATTTCTTATATGGCTTTTATGATATTTAAGTATGTTCCTTCTATCCCGAATTTCTCGAGAGTTTTTATTAAGAAAGGGTGTTGTATTTTGTCAAATGCTTTTTCTGCATCTATTGACAGGATCATATGGTTCTTATCATTTGTTTTGTTGATGTGATGTATCATGTTGATTGATTTGCGAATATTGAACCAGCCCTGCAACCCAGGGATGAATCCTACTTGATCATGGTGGATAATTCTCTTTATGTTGTGGATTCGATTTGCTAGTATCTTGTTGAAAATTTTTGCATCCATATTCATCAGGGATATTGGCCTGTAATTCTCTTTCTTTGCTGGGTCTCTATCTGGTTTGGGTATCAAAGTGATGCTGGCTTCATAGAATGAGTCCGGGAGTTTTCCTTCCGTTTCAATTTTTTGGAACACCTTGAGGAGGATAGGAATTTACTCTGTTTTAAATGTCTGGTAAAATTCCGCAGGAAAGCCATCTGGTCCAGGGCTTTTATTTGCTGGAGGTTTTTAATAACTGATTCTATTTCTTCACTAGTTTTGGGTCTGTTCAAATTTTCTATTTCTTCCCGTTTGAGTTTTTGTAGCGTGTGGCAATTTAGGAAGCTGTCCATTTCTTCCAGAGTGCCAAGTTTGGTGGCATATAATTTTTCATAGTATTCTCTGATGATTGCTTATATATCTGAGGGATTGGTTGTAATTTCTCCCTTTTCATTCACGATTTTATCTATTTGAGTTCTCTCTCTTTTCTTCTTGAGAAGCCTGGCTAGAAGTTTGTCTATTTTGTTTATTTTTTCAAAGAACCAGCTTTTGGTTTCATTGATCTGTTCCACTACCTTTTCTGGCTCCATATGATTAATTTGTGCTCTGATCTTTGTTTTTTCTCTCTTTCTTCTGGGCTTGGGTTGTTTTAGTTGTTCTGCTTCTAGTTCCTTTAGGCGTGCTGTTAGAATTTGTGTTATTGATTTTTCTTGTTTCTTGAGATGGGCCTGGATTGCAATATATTTCCCTCTCAGGACTGCCTTTGCTGCGTCCCAGAGCGTTTGGATTGTTGTATTTTCATTTTCATTTGTTTCCATGTATTTTTTAATTTCTTCTCTGATGGCTTGGTTGACCGACTCATCTTTTAGTAGGTTATTTCTTAGCCGCCATATTTTTGGATATTTTCCAGGCTTTCTCCTGTGGTTGATTTCAAGTTTCAAAGCATTGTGGTCGGACAGTGTACACGGTATGATCTCAATTCTTTTATATTTATTCAGAGCTTCCCTGTGCCCCAGAATGTGGTCTATCTTGGAAAATGTACCGTGTGCAGTTGAGAAGAGCATAAATTCCTTCGCTTCTTGATGAAGGACCCTAAAGATGTCTGTGAGGCCCATCTGTTCTAATGTGTCATTCAGGGCTATTGTTTCTGCGGAGATTTTCTGTTTTGTGGATCTATCCAATGCTGAGAGTGGAGTGTTGAGATCCCCTACTATTAGGACATTTTTATCGATGAGGTTGCTAATGTTTGTAATTAGTTGTTTTACAAATTTGGATGTCCCCGAATTTGGTGCGTAGATATTTACAATCGTTAGCTCTTCCTGCTGGATGGTCCCTGAGACTATTATATAATGTCCTTCCTCATCTCTTATTACATCGTTCATTTTAATGTCTAATTTGTCTGATATAAGTGTGGCTACTCCGGCTTTCTTCTGACTTCCAGTAGCATGGTAGATAGTTCTCCATCCCCTCACTTTCAATCTGAAGGTGTCTTCAGGTTTAAGATGAGTTTCTTGAAGACAGCAAATAGATGGGTCTTGTTTTTTAATCCATTCAGTTATCCTGTGTCTTTTGATTGGCGCATTTAGTCCATTTGCATTCTATGTTAATATTGAAAAATATAGGCTTACAGTCACTGTATTATCTGTAAGTTTCATGTTTGTAAGGCTGTCTCTGGCAGTCCATGTTCTTTGCAACCTTTCCTTCGTAGAGTGCCCCTCAGGATCCCTTATAGTGCTGGCTTATTTGTGATAAATTCTTTCAGTTTTTGTTTGTTGGGAAAAACCTTGATCTCTCCTTCTATTCTGAATGACAGGCTAGCCGGATACAGAATTCTTGGTTGCATGTCCTTCTTGCTCATCACATTGAAGATATCCTGCCATTCCTTTCTGGCTTGCCAAGTTTCTGTAGGTAAGTCTGTTACTACCCTTATATGTCTGCCTTTGTATGTTAGGGTTCTTTTGTCCCTAGCTGCTTTCAGGATTCTCTCCCTATCTTTGTATTTTGCCAGCTTCGCTATGATGTGCCGTGCAGAAGGTCTATTCAAGTTGCGTCTGAGGGGAGTTCTCTGTGCCTCTTGGATTTCCATGCCCATTTCCTTCCTCATGTTGGGGAAGTTCTCAGCAATGATTTGTTCAAGAGTCCCTTCGACTCCTTTCTCTCTCTCTTCTTCCTCTGGAACTCCTATGATACGGATATTGTTTCTTTTGAGTGCATCGCTCAGCTCTCGAATTCTCCTTTCCTGTTCCTGGATCAGCTTCTCTCTCTTTTTATCTGCTTCCTCTTTTTCAATGATTTTGTCTTCTAATGCACTAACTCTTTCCTCTACCTCTTCAATCCGTGCTGTGGCTGCTTCCGGTTTCTCTTGTATTTCTTCCAATGTCTTCTTTAATTCTTCTTGACCGTTTTTAAGGTCCTTGAACTCTGTCCGCGGGGGACCCCTTGCATTCATCTAAGCTTTTTTCAAGCCCAGCGATTAGTTTTATGATTATCATTCTATATTCATGTTCTGTTATGTTGCTTATATCTGTTTTCATTAATTCTTGAGCTGTCACTGCTTCTTGTATATTCTTTTGAGGAGAATTCTTCCGTCTCCCATTTTGGCTGGATGTATTATGGATTGTTTCTTGAAGTTGCCCTGGAAAGGAAAACAGACTGACAGACACACAGAAAACAGAAATAAACGTACCAACAAATGGTCCAGACAAGCAGTTCACAACAGAAAAAAGAATAACAAGTGATTCTCTGAGGGCAATGTCCTGAAGTAACAGCTACACGTTAAGGACAGGGTATGTAGTGTGCTGGTGGCAGAACATATATAGACAGAATAATGACTGGTGCAGCGAGAGGAAGGAAGTGGACTTTGCCCAGGTAGAGCGACTAAAGGGTTTAATCCAGACTGATAGAAATCAGAATAAGGACAGGTGCGAGGGAAAAGGAATAAAGATCGATGTCGTCTAGATGAACTTATGCGGCCTGGTTATTCCAGAAAAAGGGATAGGGAAGTAAAGAAGAGGTTGTAGGACATGTCCTCAAAAAGCGGGTTAAAAAAAAATGTTTAAGCCAGTCAGTATCCTGGATAACCAGCTCAGGGATGGGGATCGGTAGGAATGAGAAAAGGAGGGATAAATTTAAAACAGAAAAAATGACTGGAGTTACTACAGGCAGCAATCTCTACTTGGCATCAGTGGCTCCTGCTGATAGGTTGGGTGGGGCGTGGTTTGGTATAGGCGGGTCCCGCCTCCACTGCTGCAGGGATGGCTTTTGGGATGACTTCCTGGCTTGTGAGACAACAATGGCGTCTCTCCAGACTCTCACCACCAGTCTTGGAGGCTTTATTCGCCTATTTATTTCTGTTCTCTCTCCACCGCCAACGCTGGCCTAGTGTGGTTCACTGGACGGTGACGTGGCCTCTCCTACCCCGGATTTCACTATAATTTTGCCGAGGTTAGAGGTGTTCCGCAGGCGCCGCCACCTGGGGCTGCCTGGGTCCCTGCTGCCAGTCCAGCAGCGCGCACGTCCCGGAGGCGCTGGGCGAGGGTGGTGCGGTGACGCGGCCGTCTGCTACCCCCGATTTCGTTATAATTGTGCCGGGGTTAGAGGTGGTCCGCAGGCGGCGCTGCCTGGGTCCCCGCTGCCAGTCCCCGGGGCGTGCGCGTCCCAGCGGCTAGGTACGGGGTTGGCGCAGTCCCGGCAGCGCGCGGGTAGTGTTGCTGTTTGCCACTGAACTTCTCTTCAAAAGCCCTGCATTTAGGGGCTGGATGGTAGCGGTCTCACCCGCTCTGGCCCTCTCGTTCAGATGATGTTCGATCGACACTTTCCCAGCTATCTCCGAAGACGCTCACCCTCCCCTCAGCTCAACTTCTCGAGTACGAGTTCGTTTTATCCGACCCAGATTAAACTCTCGGTTTAGCTGGGCCGTGTCTGTTTTCGCCTTCGTTCCTTGTTAGCTGTAGCACCCTTTCCCCCCCGATTCTTGGAGTTGAGAGAGACTATGGTTTCAGTCGTCCCCGTTTAAAGGGCAAGCGAAATACTGGAGCCCCCTACTCCTCCGCCATGTTGCCCCCCTCAAAGATCTTTCTTATTTGTACACAATTTTGGCTTGAAAATCAAAGGTAGTATATGATATATAATACTTCCTAGAGGTTATTTTGGATTCACTAAACAATTACAAAAAGCATTCAGGAAATGTTAACTGACATTGTAATTTTCGAGAACTTAGTGATTTGAGGAACAGGTACCATACAGGGATTCTATTTCCATCACCATTTCAACTTAATCATACTATTAGCCTTCCAACTCTTACTGAGATTATTTTCCAGAGAACAAAAGGAAACTTGTACTGTATAAGAATACCTCTTTCCTTTATCCGTTATAATTTTTCTCTTCCAGGATTTCTTTTGGAGACATGGGTCATTTTACCTGAAACTGATAGTTTTCTGGAAAACTTTTCAAGGAATAAGACAGCAGAGTCATCACTACTATCTCCTGACTTTGAGGATTCCAGTCCTTTGACTATGGTTCCCTGTATTGTTTATTTTCCCTAGCTATGGAGGGGTAGATAGTGTGTCTCAAATGGAAGTCAGTGGATGCCTTTGTGTCCGATATAAATTTTCTCCTTTGTATTAGGATTTCCTTATATCATCAGCTTTGAGAACCTGACGTAAGTCATTGTTTTCGAAGGTGTAGGTTTGCAGAATGGCTATTTCTTTCCCCTCTCAGGTCCTTGATTGGCTTCAGAGTGTTTGTCATTTTTATTCTGATCATGACCCTATGACTTAAACAATATGAAAAGTTACTTATCACTAATGTGGAGATAAATATTTCCTTATACTTGAATCTATAAAAAAATTTCTTATTAAAATATTAGAACCTAAGAAATTGTTTTTGATATTTTATTCCTGAAGGAATAGTTGTTTCTTTTTAATCATCGGTGGCTTAATCAGATTTGAAATTGTCCACAGCTTCGATGAAGATAGCTCTTTTTAGCTAGTCATAAATTATATTCCAGAGCCAGTTTATCTCAGACTTGCGTATAGCTCCAAACTTTGAATACCTAAGCTCTGGTGAGTCCTTTTCATTTTTTTTAAGCGTATATAGGGAAGATGACAGGGAAGAAGAGGGTGACTATTAAATAAGAAAAACAGTTACTTGATTTCTGTTTTCTGTATGTGCTTGATAACATTTCCTGAATTGATGCACACATTATCATGGTGAAGTCTCTGTTTTATTCCTCTCCAGAACAGAATATGCCTTAAATATTGCTATGCTGGTGACCATGAACTTTCCATGAATGTTTTTCCATTTGAGAATTAGTAACTTCTTCTCACAGTTTCAGAGGACTAAGGAAAAAATGGCTATTGGCAGCTTCCAATCAAGAACTGTATATTGTGCGAAATATCCATATATTTATTGTATAGAAATTTGTAAATTTGTAGTAGTCTGTAATGATTTTCTTTTCCTTCTTTGAAAATGACTTTCTCTGAGTCTTTATATAACATTATATATTTCAAAATCAAAACATTCTGAATAACTGTTTAAAGTGGATTTTCAAAAAAAAAGGATTTTGTTTGATTTTATTTTATGTTCATTATTGTGCCCAAATTCTGGATCCCAAGAAGACCACCGGAGAGTTGGGACTGATGTAAACACAAAGGGTCTTTATTCGAAGCTCGAGCTCGGACTCTTGTACCTCCCGACGCAGTGGGGCAGTAGCAAGAGCCCTGAGCCAGGTTTACACAGGCTTTTTATCAGGTTTCGAGTACACTTTTCGGGCGGGGATGGGGGTCTTTTGAATTGATTGATTAGCATTCTCATGGGCTAGTTTTAGCATAATCTGATTGAGTATTTCATATTTGGCGTGGCGGGCTAGCTATGGATTGGCTTAACTTGGGAGTCCCGCGCAATTCATTGATTGGCTAATTCAAAGGGTTGGCATGCTGACTGAACACTGATTAGCTCTGCTGGGGGCTATTCTAGGAATCTGACCTCCAATGGTTTTCCCTGGAACTCAAGGTGTGTTGTGCCCAAATTCTGGGTCCCAAGAAGACCACTGGGGAGCCGGAACTGATGCAAACGCAAAGGGTATTTATTCGAAGCTTGAGCTCGGACTCTTGCACCTCCCCACGCAGCGGTGCAGTGGCAAGAGCCCTGAGCCAGGTTTATACAGGCTTTTTATCAGGGTTCGAGTACACTTTTTGGGTGGGAATGGGGATCCTTTGAATTGATTGATTGGCATTTTCGCGGGCTAGTTTCTGGTTGAGTATTTCATATTTGGCGGGCATGGGCTAGCTATGGATTGGCTTAGTTTGGGGGTCCCGTGCAGATTCAAATGGTCAGCGTGTGTGGGCTGGACACTGATTAGCTTTGCTAGGGGCTATTCTAGGAATCTGACCTCTGTGGTTTCCCTGGAACTCAAGGTGGAGGCAGGGTCGGCTAATCAGGGTCCAGTCCCACCCGGGGTGGTGACGGGGTCTGCTAATCAGGTTCCAGTCCCATCTGGGGTAGTGACAGGGTCTGCTAATCTGGGTCCGGCCTTTTGGCTACTCTGTTTCCTGGAACCCAGGGCAGAGTCCATGGTGACTTGTCTTCCTGGAACTCGGGGCCCAGAACTACTCTAAGATGGAACTTAAACCAAAATGGAGTGGCCTTAGCCCTAACAGCACTATATTTTCACAATATGTCAATTCTCTAACACAGCAAACAGGGTTCACAGCAATTACAGCAAATGGGTCAGGAGTCTAGTGCATTCCTAAGTCTCTCATACATAACAAGATTTAACACACAGCAACTTAGTCTAATACATAGCAATCTGAACAGGCCTCACAGCACCCCAAGAAAAGTTTCACAGTGTTCACAGCAAACAGCAATCAAAACAGAATTCTCAGCCATCATAACCCTTAACAAGGTTCACAGTAAGCAGAAGTCTGGGGCACACTATCTCTAACGCAGCACCCCTCTATGTTTAGAAGAAAAGAGAATTGTCTTCAAACTAATGCAGGGCTGTCACTTAGGACAAAAAACTTAAAAATGCTCTCTTCAGGTGGAGACAGGGTCTGCTAATCAGGATCCAGTCTCACCTGGGGTGGTGACGGGGTCTGCTAATCTGGGTCCGGCCCCTTGGTTACTCTGTTTACTGGAACCCGGGCAGAGTCCAGGGTGACTTGTTTTCCTGGAACTCGGGGCCCAGAAGTATTCTAAGATGGAACTTAAACTAAAATGGAGTGGCCTTAGCCCTAACAGCACTATACTTTCACAATATGGCAATTCTTTATCACAGCAAACAGGGTTCACAGTAATCACAGTAATCAGAGCAAACAGGCCAGGAGTCTAATGCATTCATAAGTCTCTAAATCTAATACATAACAAGATTTAACACACAGCAACTTAAGTCTAATACATAGCAAACTAAACAGGTCTCACAGCACACCAAGAAAAGTTTCAGTGTTCACAGCAATCAAAACAGAATTCTCAGCAATCATAACCCTTAACAAGTTTCACAGTAAACAGAAGTCTGTGGCACACTGTCTCTAACACAGTACCCCTCTATGTCTATTACTTAGCAGAAAAGAGAACTGGCTTCAAACTAATGCAGGGCTGTCACTTGGGCTAGGAAACTTAAAAACACTCTCTTCATTCATATATTTTACTAATATGTTTTTGAACCAGAAGGAATTGAGGAAATGAAAAATGAAGTCCTTTCACAAGAAATCTTCAACTCTTGAAATGTTAACTGATTTGTCTTCCATTTCAAAAAAGGAAATAATGGGATTCGTACTGTGAGGAGGAGGAATTTTAGGATTATCTGAGTATTGGGGTTTGTTGACTTTTACTGTTTTTTCAAGTCATCGAGCACATCCTGCTTTTTGATTTTGGCCCATGCATCAGGGATTTTACCTTTATTTATAAATTTTTTCTGATATTTTTCTTCTAGATTTGATCTGAAGTGACAGACAAACCATTTCCAGTATGGCTGGGTAGATGAGTCTGGGGTGATGCTCCACCTGGCATACTCCCCTCCTGCGTCTCGATAGGTCTTAAATGGGACTTGCCAGTCATCTTGCAAAACCAGTAGACAATTGCTTGCTACCAAAGTAGTACAGCAATCAATGGAAAAGTTGTCTGTTTTGTAAAAATGCCCTCCAGTAACAGCCTCAGGACGGTGGAAGGGAACACTGTGGTCTCCGTCATGTGTAGGGATTGTGTTTGTACAAATTGCCCCACAGCAGGGACACTGTTCCCAGCAGCCAGAGAGATGTTCAGAGAGCATTTTCTGAATTGCCGGAACCATTTCTTGTACAGACATATTCAATTGGTTCTCTTCTACTCTCTTCATTGTGGGATCCAAAGCTTCGCTCATAGCTTCCTTGAGAAACTCAATATCTTTTATCTCTTGGTGTTCAATGCTTATCAAGTCTTTTCTTGGAAAGATCACATTACTCCCCAGGCGGTCACAGAACAAATCCAACCACCCAGACACAGTGCTGCTTTTATCTTTAGCTATTACTGTGGAGTCATGAATAGCTGAGAGGATGGCATTCTTGATAGCATCTAAAGTTGTTCTTAAAAATGTCTGTATTTTTTCCCTTCCTTTGTCTGAACAATATGTTTTAATATGGTTTTCAATGTATTTCCTAAAAAATGATTCTGATTTTTGAAGGTATTCCCAGTAATTATCAAAATTTTCTTCTTCTGCCAGAGAGATGAGAATGTGTTTCTCCAGGTTAGACCTGTTTCCATTGAATGCGGGGCAGGTACTTCGCATGTCCCCAGCAATCATAGGGGCCATTTTTTCCCATATGGTGGTAGAAACAGCAGGAGTGAGTTTGTGCCACAGGAAATCAACAAATGTTTTGATTGAAGTTGCTCCTTGACAAGATATCTTAAAACTCATTAAGAAATCCTCTTTCTTACTTTCCAGATATTTTACAGGATCATTTGCTATCTTGAATACGCTGTGCATCTTCTTAAAATTCTCTGATGCTTCTTGGAATAAATACAAAGATAAATCGATTTCATATTTACTTGTAAATGTGTATTTTCCCTCAGAGTTTGCAGATTTCACTTCCTCATTGATTATTCTCAGGATTTCATGGAAATAACTTCGATTGTAATCGCACTTTTTTGTGCAAATGTTCTTAATAGTTTTAGTACATCTTGAAATAATGCGGTCAGTAGTCCTATCTATGGATATTTTATCACAGCCCCCTAATGACCTTGGAAATATGTGATATTTTGGGTTCCTTTTGACATGTTTGTCATATTCGATTTGAAACTTTTCTCCAGAATTTTCCTTTAGTGTGTCCACAATATTTCTCTCCTTTTTGAAGTACTCCAAAAGGATGTTTTCAGAATCCACATCAATATTAGGCTCTGTGACTAGAGGTTGAGTTGAGGACACAGCAAAGACCCATTTTTCCCAAAGTTGATTGAACTTCTCATGTAGTTCTCCCTCAGTCAGTTCTGTGCCTTTTACACTTAAAGCCAACGTTCGGCTTTTTTCTAATAATTCCTTTTCATAACCTGACTTTTCGTTGTCCAGTTTTTCTTGATTTTTCTTAAAACTAATTAGTTCTTCAGCTTTTTTTAGGCTTTCTGAAATAAGGGTCTCTGTAAGGATTATTAGCTTATTTTCAAAATTTGCTTTCCATTGAACCAGTATTTCACTCTCTGGATCTTCGTTAAAATATTTTTCAAGTTCTTGTTTGATGGCTTCGTATTTTTCTGTGACTGGAGCCTTAAATGTGCTTATTCTGAATGCCTGGATCTTTCCATTCTGAATCTGGTTCATTAGCTGGTTCTGCAAGTCCATCACATGACTCCTCAGCTCCCAGGTCCAGCAGTTGTACATTGTTTCCAATTTGCTCATGGCCATGACTTCTCGGGTGTTCCTGAAACTGAAAATAAAGTTCTCATTCACCAAGGCTCTCCACAAATCTCGGACTCGGAATTTTACATCAGATATCTTCATGATGCATCCCCTAGATTCCTGTTGGGCTGTCAGAAGAATTCTACTTTTCAGTGCCTGGACATTGTGGCTGTAGCGAGGGTTGGGAGGGGCCATTGGAGGATTGCCATCCCAGAGGTGAGCAAAGTAGTAGACATGAGTATTGACGTCAAACTTAATGACATCACTAAAGCGGGTTACATCCGAGTACCGTTCTTGTTCAGCTGCTTTTGCTGCCATTTCATCTAATCTCTGCTCTAGCCGCCTTCGTCCTTCCATAGTTTGGTCTTTAGCTGTAACTTCGCCCACATTCTGATGGACAAAAAGGCAACTTGGGGAGATTTTTACTTGTTTCATCCTCAGAAAGGCTTGGACAACTATTTGTAGAACATCTTGCATTTCTGATGGATTTTCCCCAAAAATATTAATCAGAGTCAAGTTTGCAAGTCCAATAACAAAGGTTGCCAACTCATTGTCACGATTCTGGGATTTGCTGCTGAGTTCTGGGGCGCGAAGTCCTTCTGTGTCCACAACAAGTATAAAGTCAAAGCCAAGTTCCTCTGTGAATGCCTCCTCCACCTTCAGGAGCTGCATGTAGGCCCCCCGGGTACACCTCCCAGCACTGACAGTGAACTGCAGCCCAAAAAGGGCATTCAGCAGGGTGGACTTCCCTGAGCCCTGCAGGCCAAGGATAGAGAGAACAAAGAGCCGTTTGTCTCCAAGTTTCTCAGAAACCTTGTCAAAAATAGCTGCTACCCACTTTAGAGGCACGTATGAAGCGTCCCCATCCATCAGCTCAATGGGAAGACCAGCTATCATTAGATCTGCAGCAATCTGGGGAAGGGAGAGAAAAAGGTTATCTTTTGTGGAGAAAGTTTCTTCCAGAACTTCATAGATTTGGCCTATTTCTCTGAGAATTTGTTCAATTCCCAAAGTGCAGTCATTAATCTCTGCAGAAATAGCTTCTATCTCATTTTGCCAGTCTTTCAGGGAAGTGTTCTTTGGTGCTTTTTTCTTTTCTGTTTGTACCAGTGACCACAAAGCCTTTTTCTTTTCATTCAGTTTTTCCAAGTGTCCTGCAGTCAGGTTGTCCAAAGACACACTCAGCCACTGTAAGAAGTAGAGTTTGTTATGAGTTTCTGAATGGTTTTGGATAAATTCAAGGACAGATAGCATTAACTCATTGAGAGGAAAGGCTCTAGTCAATTGTTGCCACCTTATTGTTTGTTTATCTGCCTCAATCTCACTCTTGTGTTGTTCAATGCTCCGATTTCCTTTTTCTCTCAGATGATAGAGTTCTTTGTCCTTTTGACACCAAAGATGCCACAGTTTTCCCTGAAGGGGTAGTAAATTTTCCTTCATCTGAGATATCTGCGCTTTTCCTAATAGGGCCATGAGAACCTCTGCCTTTTCTTTGGCTTCCTTGCAGTCTCTCTGGTCTTCGTCAATAAGGAATCCTTGCTTGTGAGCAACCTGGGCACAGTCCTCTAAGCTAAAAGTAGTGTCAGAGAGCTCTAGCAAATCTCTGATTTTAGTTTTGAGGTCATCTGTTAATTCTGCCTCATTTCTGTTCCTGATCCCAATTCTCACTCTTTGGCCAGAATCATTGGCCGTGGTTTTTTCTTTGTCATCAAGCAGACAGATCAAAGGTTTTGATAGCTCACACAGGCCACGGATAATTTTTCGGTTTTCTTTATTGTTATCAGAAGTTGCCATGAGGACTACAATGAGAGACGAGATCTCCTGCAGGAAGGTGAGTTGTTTCTCGTGTTCCTTGGCATCTCCATGAAGATTGGCGAAGGTCAGACAGTGGTCAAATGTGTCCTCATCTTCCCCCCCAGGACAGAACCAGCAGATTTCCACTACACCGCCCATCAAGAGACAGTCTTTGCTACTCCCTCTGCAGTGTCGATGAAAAAAGATATCATGTTTACGTTTACTGAGAATACAGTTCATAATCTGAGATTTGGAAGCAGAGAATCCATTTCCAACCCTAAGAAAAGACACGATAGGGGCAGAGACACAACGCATTTGCTGATTCTTATAATTGTTGTTTGCCTCTTGTGTTGATTTCCTTGCTTGCTGCCAGCTTCTCCTAATTTGACTGAGAGACCAGAGAGAGAATTCAATTTGAGAATTGCAAGGATTAGGTATTAGAAGAGGGAGGGCAAACTGACAAATAGAGAGTTTGGCCAGAATATACTGTCTAGCAAAATCATCTGCACAGTGAAGAATTGCCATCTGAATATCCATAGGGTGAATAGGGGGTCTGGAATTAGTGGCTGAAGGATTAGTGGGACTGTCATTGTCTTCAAAAAAATCGTCATATGGATCAAAATCTTCATTTTTCTGTTTTGAGGCAGTTCGGTAAACTTGATTCTCTGTGTTTCCATCATCTTTGAAGACCAAATATCTCAGCCCATAATCCAACATCAGTAGCTTCTGTAGAAAGTAGAAGGGAAGCTCCTGTTCAGAGCTGGGCTGGGTGTTGTACACAGAAGTCTTGTAGATCAGATGGAAGTTAGCTCTGCTCATCCTCTTTGGGTAGTAGCATTCTAGGCCTAGACGCTGGAGTAATTCTATGAAGGCTTCATTTTCTGTGGCCTCCCATTTGTTGATTTCATTATCATGTGGCTCATGAGGTGGTTCCTTCTCATGGAAGATACTTTGCAACTGTTTTCTCACTTCATCCATTTGCAGTGAAGGGGTGATGGCTTCATAATTCCCATCAATGAGCAGTCTCAAGTCTTTCTCTAGGTTTTCCCAATCATGATCTGCTCCAGGTTTGGTGAGGACAATTACAACTTTTGTAGACAATGATTGTCCCATGTGGTGTCTTATAAATGTCAAACGTTGTGTTTTCTCCTCTGGAGAAACAGCTGTAACTCCAACAGCGGCTGTCAGACCTGTGAGCACCAGGAACGCCTGAGCCCTGTGGCTGCAGATATTTGTGAGCTCCTGGTATTTATCGTGGGCAGTTTGCGTTTCATGCAGTAGAAAGTCTAACTCAGCACACCCCAGGAGATACTGAAAAGTATTGTTTACCATGTGATAACCCGCACCAGCTGCAATGGAAAGTAGCAAGAGCTGTAGGTCTGGCTGCTCTGTTTCTTGGAGGTAATTCAAGAAGCAGCGAAGAGACAGGCTGACCTCATAAGTGGCCTTTCTTTGCGCTTCCTCCACCGTTTCTGGGGACTCAGATGTAATCTTCACTTCCATGAAGTCACTTTTGTTTTTTCTTAAGATTTTAATTAATTCAGAAAATTGGGAGATTTTGAAATGCTCCTGCTCTGACTCTGACCAGAAGATCCACTGCATGATGGAATGAGCCTGAGGAAAGTTTGTCACACTATAGATGTGAGGATCCAAAAGGCTGCGCAACTGAGATTTTATAAATTTTGTTTCAGAAATGGAAGAACTTTTGCAAAAGTCGACAGTGTTTACTAGAAAATTCTGCAGATCCCTATCTGTGAGGCATATGTTAGTCCAAGCATCATAACTTTTTAGTTGTTGACTCAATGTCTGCATGAAACTTATCAGTTTTTTAAGCTGCTCTTCAGGGTCAGATACCTCCCAGGATTTCACATCCTCTAGGAAAATCCTGGCGTTCTCCACAACGCTAAGTAATTCTCCACTCTGTGTCTGGGTAGTGAGGCCAGTCAGAGCAGTGTAGCTATCTTTCAGGCAGACTGCTACCTGAAGAGGATCTTTAAAATCACTTCTGTGGCTGGAGAGGATGATGTCCCAGACAGGCACCAGTTGAATTCCCCGGTCGATGACACACCAGGTTCGATTACTGGCAACCAGGCCAGCTTTCCACTGGAAAAGGTCACTTGCTTCTGGTGGGCCACCAGTCTGGGCCACAGATAATTGGATTTTGGTTTGAAGATTTTGGGAGCTTGTGCTCTGGAAGTCTTCTTTTGAATAAGAGTCTGTCGGAGCCATGTCTGTAGCAACTTGGATTCCAAAGCCACTGTAGCTGCCGCTTATGTAAACATCCAGGGCTTTGGCTGACTGCTGTTTCACCTCTGCCAGCTGCTCCCTTTGGAAACCCTCTGAAATGGCTTTCCACCAGTAGATTCCTCCGAAGTGCAGAGGGCCCTGGTTAGCATGAGAGCCAAACCTGTGGAAGAAGGCTTCAGTCCTGGACTTTAGCAAAAGGAGTGTCTCTTGATCTGCAGGTTGACCCAGAAGGTCTTCGATGCATTTTAATTCCTGGAGCGCAGACTTGGATAACTGGAGCTGATCAGTGCGAAAGTGGCAGGAAGCCAGAGGGATGTAGCTGAACTTGGTTGAGCAAAAATAAGAGTGCTCAGAATGTGATTGTTGGGTTTTCTTAGATTCTGAATGTTTGCTGTGATCAACACTAGCTTCCAGGCTAAATCTCCATCCTTTACCTTTGGCTGAGGCAGTCGCACTGAAGCCCAGCTTCTCTATTGTCTGGGTAAACATGGATTCTGCTTGAGAAGATGTGAATTCTCTTGTTTCCATCCGTGTGCCCTGCTGAGGGCCAAAGAGTGAGAAGTTCTTTGGGACACTGAGTAGCTCCTCTCTGTTCTCTATCAAACCCCTTTCATTGCTAGTTTTGTAAATTCCCTGCAGGACTAACCCTCCAGATGCCCATCTCACCAAATCTCCATCCGGGAGGTTCTGCCTGTGAGATAATATCCCCTCCGTGAGGTTGAGTTGTTTCTGAATGTTTTCCATGACATCTTGTAGGGACTTTTGGGGAGGTGGCCAGTATTCTTCCGGGATCCCCATAGCCTGCCTCAGCTCTGCCTCTTTTTTCCTCACTGCTTCTTCCTCTTGCTGCCTCCCTTCTGACAGCAAGTTTCTTAGTTCCTGCAGTGTCTGCTCTGCATCCTTCTGCATTTTATATATCATTTCCAGCTGAGATTCCTGTAACTCGGAAAGACTATTTGAGTGGGACATGTTAAGAAGCATCTCCAGGGCTTTTTTCTCCCAGGAATGTCGTGCTTGAGATTTCAGCTTCTGGAGGTCTTTTTCTTCTAGGTGTTGTAAGGCCTGGGCACTGGTCACACCCAGGTGTTCCTGCAACTTGTGCAACCAGTACTCGGGTGCCAGTCCTACTTCTGTCAGCATCTCTTGGAGATCATGTGTTCTTTTGCCTCTGAGCAGGGGCTCATCAGGGGTGGACTTCGTTGTGGCCATGGCTGTGGGAAGAAAAGACACTCAGTTAGCCTGTGTTATGACTTTGAAGTCACATAGCCAAAAGGGTGAATGTACTAAAGATGCAAGTCTTCAAGGCTTTCTCATTTCCTCCTTTCATTGTTCCAACATATATATTTTGTTACCAGTGCTGGTGCTGCTGCTGCTGCTGCTGCTTCTGCTTCTGCTGCTGCTGCTGCTGCTGCTGCTTCTGCTGCTGCTGCTGCTGCTGCTTCTGCTCCTTCTTCTTCTTCTTCTTCTTCTTCTCCTTCTTCTTCTTCTTCTCCTTCTCCTTCTCCTTCTCCTTCTCCTTCTCCTTCTCCTTCTCCTTCTCCTTCTCCTTCTCCTTCTCCTTCTTCTTCTCCTTCTCCTTCTCCTTCTCCTTCTCCTTCTCCTTCTTCTCCTTCTCTTTCTCTTTCTCCTTCCCCTTCTACTTCTTTGCAAGACATCTTTTGGGTTTTCTCAACATGGATTGCCTTTTAGTTACCGGGTGAGTTGCAACTTGAAGCCTGGCCTTTGGCATTTACTATTACACAGAATTGATTGCATGGAGAGCATTAAGCTGAGGGCTGGAGTTTGGAAATATGCATGAGTTTGATAGCTTGATGCTTATTTTAAAACCAAGAGTGGCTAGACACATAAAAAGAGAAATAATAAAAAAAAGGAATCTTGCCATTTGCAATGATATGTATTGATGGAGCCAGAGTATTATTCTATGGGAAGTTAGTCCGTCAGAGGAGGACAAATACCATGTGATTTCAGACATATGGGAATTTAAGAAAAAAAAAAAAGCACATGAATATAGATTGAAAAAATGTAGGCACACCATGAAACAGACAGTTTCTGGAGGGAGGTAGGCTGGGGGAAGGGTCAAAAGAGTAATGGAGATTAAGGATGCCACTTGGTGTGATGAGCACTGGGGGTTGTATGTAAGTGATGAACTCTAAATTCTGTACCTGAAACTCATATTACACTGTATCTTAACTAACTTGAACTTAAATAAAAACTTGAAAACCAAAAGAAAAAAATTAAAAAAAAAGAAAAAAATATTATTCAATAGCAAACAAAACATGAGAGTGGCACCACCAATTATATTTCTTCTTCTAGTTTCTGTCAAACTTGTGTTAAGACATTTCTATCCTGTCTTTCTGTCGCTTCTTCTTAGGCCATTTTATGATATTTATTTACTCTCCTGTCCTTTAAAACTCACTTGTAGAGGTCAGCATCATTGTGGAATTAGATGTTCCTCTTTTTTGGCCACCTTTTGAAACAACTTGTTAGACATCCATCTGTGAACAAAAGTGCTTCAGTGGGAGTTGTGGGATCTAGCGCCATATGCCAAGGGGGATGGGAGTAGTCTCATCCACGTGTGCATCTTATAATAGGCAGAAGACCTCAGTCTGGGCCATGGAACCAGCCGAACCAGTAAGCCCGCCCCACCCGCCTGGCCATGGTCAGAAAAAAACCTGGAGTGTTCTGACCTGGGCAGATACCCACAGATGAAAGAATTTGCAGAAATCCAACCCTCTTGCTGGGAGTTCCTGCACAAGTTTGGTGACATTGAGGGACTGGAACTGTCCATTGGCAATGACCTCTCCAGTGGGGCAAAAGGATAGTGGCGAGTGAGTGCCTGTCTACTCCTATTTTTGTGGGTCATGGCTGGAGAAATCCGTTTCTGGGTAGTCATCCCAGAGTATCAAGTCAGGACTGGGAGAAGGGAGAAGAAACTGAGAAAGAAGAATGTCAAACGACTTTAAAGGGACATGGTCCCTGTTGATTACACTCAGGAATTCAGCAAGAAGTCCTCTCATGAGCTTCTGGGAGAAACTCACTCAAGGATCTCCCCATCAGGTCCACGGGCACCCTCAGTTCCCCAAATGCTAAACTGACAAAACCCCTTCCCCTCATCCCTTGTGGCTGGCTCCCTGTGCATGCTCCTGGGTTCAGTGGTGAGAGCTAGTCTTTTAGAGTGCTGCCAGCAAAACAGATCAGGATTTGTGAGGAAGAAAGAAACCATACACGTGAGCCATAGTACCACCTTCTGGAAAACAAGAGAAGTTTCCAGTAGCCAATCGGCTGAGTTGTAAGAACCAGACAAAACCTAAAGGTTAAGAATTCTGCTACTAGAGAGAGCAAGAGTAATGGAGCAGTTGTATCCAGACAAAGGTAGAGAAAACCCCAGATATAATAGTACCAATACACAGAAAACCCTAACTGAAGGGAACTAGTAAAGATTTAAGGAGGTGTCTTCCACTTCTGATGCAAAAGCAATGCAAAACTACAAGGATGTGAGAAATGTCATTAACAAAAGATAATTCTCAGTAACCTAGTTTAGAGGCATGGAATTTTGTGACCTGGCTGATAAAGAATTCAAAATACCTGTTTTGGAGAAAACCAGTGAACTACAAAAACTCAGAAAGATATTTTAATGAAATTAGGGGAAAATATGTGAATAAAATGATACTTACCAAAGATATTAGATCATAAAAAAGAAGAAATTCTGGAGCTGAAGAATTTTTATTTTATTATTTTTGGTAAAAAAATTGTGTTTATTTGAAAATTATATAATTGTTTTTATAGAAAAGCCAAAAGAATCTACCAATTACTGAAGTTAATAAAGTTACAAGATATAACTTAAAAGATTAAGAAACAGATGAGTAGTAAATATTCAATATTATTTTTTTAGTAGTAAATATTTATTTATTTAGTAGTAAATATTCAATATTATTTTATTTTTCTAAATTTTTGTCTAAGTGTCAATTAACATACAGTGTAATATTAGTTTCAGGTGTACAATTTAGTGATTCACCACTTACATACATCACCTGGTGTTCGTCACAAGTGCACTATTTAATCGTCATCAACTCTTTAACCCATCCCCACAGCCACCTCCTCTGGTGGCCATCAGTTTGTTCTCTCTAATTAAGAATCTGTTTCTTTGTTTGCCTCTCTCTCCTTTTTGCTCTATGCTCCTTTGTTTTGTTTCTTAAATTCCACATATGAGTGAAATCATATGGTATTTGTCTTTCTCTGACTTATTTTACTTAGCATGATACTCTCTAGCTCCATCACCATCCTTGCAATTGGCAAGATTTCATTCCTTTTTATGGTTGAGTAATATTCCATTGTGTGTGTGTGTATACCACATTTTCTTTATCCATTTGTCAGTTGATGGACTTTTGGGTCCATAATTTGGCTGTTGCTTCCATAATTTGGCTGTTGTAGATAACGCTGCTATCCACATAGGGGTGCATGTATCCCTTTGAATTAGTGTTTTTGTAGCCTTTGTGTAAATACCTAGTAGTGCAATTGCTAGATCATAGGAAAGTTCTATTTTTAAATTTTTGAAGTAACTCCATACTGTTTTCCAGACTGTCTGCACCATTTGCATTTCTACCAACAGTGCACGAGGGTTCCCCTTTCTCCACATCCTCATCAATACTTGTTATTTCTTGTGTTTTTGATTTTAGCTATTCTGACAGGTGTGGGGTGGTATCTCATTGTGGCTTATGTTGAGCACCTTTTCATCTGTCTGTTGGCTATCTGTGTGTCTTGTTTGGAAAAATGTCTATGTATGTCTCTTGCATTTTTAAATTTGATTATTCATTTTTAAAATATTTTTTTATTTTTTAAAGTAATCTCTGCACCCATCGTGGGGCTCACACTCACAACCTCAAGATCAAGAGTCACACGCTCTACTGACAGCCAGCCATGCAACCCTAAATTTGATTAATCATTTGTTGAGTGTTGAGTTATATAGGTTCTTCAAATATTTTGGATACTAACCCTTTATCAACTATGTCATTTGCAAATATATCTTTTCCCATTTGTAGGTTACCTTTTAAATTTGTTTCCTTTGCTGTGGAGAAGCTTTTTATCTTAATGAAGTCTAAATAGGTTTATTTTTGCTTTTGTTTCCCTTGCCTCAGGAGACATATCTAGTAAGAAGTTGTGACTG
Organism: Paguma larvata; assembly: GCA_030068075.1. NCBI lineage: Eukaryota > Metazoa > Chordata > Mammalia > Carnivora > Viverridae > Paguma > Paguma larvata. Next base: position 61,245,666 of record CM057831.1, read on the forward strand.
CCAATGTCAAAAAGATTACTGCCTGTGGACTTGAATGATTTCATGTCTCACATCAGGGTGTTTCATCCATTTTGAATTTATTTTTGTGTATGGTGTAAGAAAGTGGTCCAATTTCATTCTTTTGCAAGTTGCAGTCCAGTTTTCCCAACACCGTTTGTTGAAGAGACTGTCCTTTTCCCATTGGATATTCTTTCCTGCTTTGTCGAAAATTAATTGACTATATACTTGTGGGTTCATTTCTGTGTTTTCTATTCTGTTCTGTTGGTTTATGTGTCTATTTTGGTACCAGTCTTGATAACTGCAGTTTTGTAATATAACTGGAAGTCTGGAATCGTGATGTCTTCAGCTTTGGTTTTCTTTTTCAAGGTTGCTTTGGCCATTCAGAGTCTTTCATGGTTCCATACAAGTTATAGGATGGTTTGTTATAGCTCTTTGAAAAATGCTAGTGGTATTTTGATAGCGATTGCATTAAATGTGTACATTGCTTTGGGTAGTATAGACATTTTAACAATATTTGTTCTTTTAGTCCATATGAGATGGAACAGCTTTCTATATCTTTGTGACCTCTTCAGTTTCTTTCATCAGAGTGTCTTATGGTTTTTAGAGTACAAATCTTTTACCTCTTTCATTAGGTTTATTCCTAGGTATCTTATGGTTTATGTGCAGTTGTAAGTGGGATTGATTCCTTAATTTATCTTTCTTCTGCTTCATTATTGGTGTATAGAAATGCAATAGATTTCTTTACACCGATTTTGTAGTCTGCAAGTTTACTGAATTCATGTAACAATCCTAGCAACTTTTTGGTGGAGTCTTTCAGGTTTTCTATATAGAGTATCATGCCATCTGCAAGTAGTGAAAGTTTTACTTCTTCCTTGCCAGTTTTGACGCCTTCGATTTGTTTTTTTTTTTCTGATTGCTGAGGCTGGGACTTCCAGTACTATGTTGAATGAAAGTGGTGAGAGTGGATATCCCTGTCTTGTTCCTGATGGTAGGGAAGAGTTCTCAGTTTTCCCAATTAAGAATGATATTAGCTGTGGGTTTTTCATGTATGGACTTCAGATCATGTATGGACTTCAGATCATTTTCAGAGTGAGTTGCAATACTATAATTGTTGCCTTGTTGTGTCTGTAGGAGGAGGTGAACCCAGGATTCTCCTAGTTGCCATCTTTTCTGTCATTCTTTCCCAGTTATCATCTTAAGGTATATGCGACAGAAATGACGAAGTTTCCTTTTCAATTGCATTATAATTAACTCTCATCAGATCTTTAACCATAGCCATTCTTTTTATTTTTTAAGTTTATTTACTTTGAGACCATGCGAGAGAGAGAGAACAGGAGGGCAGAGGGAGAGAGGGAGAGAGAGAGAATCCCAAGGAGGCTGTGTACTGCAGGGCTTGAACCCATAAACTGTTGGACACTCAGCTGACTGAGCCACCTAGGCATCCCTAACCATAGCCATTCTTAGTCTTTTGTCATTTACAGACACTTACTGATTTACTCTAATGCTTTGCAACATATTCCTGTAAAAGTACTTCATCTTCAAGGATAGTAATGAAAAGGACAGGTCTCTGAACCTTTCAGATCATACCGCTGAATTGGGTGCGAATTTGTATAGTCTAATGCAGAAACTAATGACTTATGAGACTGCTAACATAAGATCAAGATCAACAAGAATTAATTACATGGAACTGAAGAACTGATGAGGATGGTTATAATTTATATGTGTTTTTATTTTTTTTTGGTTGGAAACATTGGTTCTTTGTGTTTTGTTTTCCCAGATTTAAGAAAACCCTTTTCTCTTTTCTCCTAAGCTACCAGCAGTTTGGTAAAATGTACCTTTGTGAACAAAGGTGAAACATTTATCTTTTTCTCCCTTCCCAATACCTTCAGAATTTAGAAACTCTCAATATGGTCTTACGTATACTCTTAAGTATTCTTATTTCATGACAATATAGTTATACTTAAGTTTAATAAGAATCTGTTGTCCTTCAAACTGATTTTTATCAGAGGAGAGGTGAGTAGGGAGATGGGTAAAATAGGTGATGGGGATTAAAGAATATGCTTAACATGATGAGCACTGAGTAATGTATAGAATTGTTGAATCACTATATCGTACACCTGAAGCCTATGTAACACTGTGTGAAAACTATACTAGAATTAAAATCTTGTTTACAGGGTTCTCAGAAGCTTTAGCAGGTGAATAAGTTCACTTCCAGGCAGTCCCAGGAATCTCAGGATATTTGAGATAATTTGAAAAGAGAGGAATTCACCCAAATCTATAGGCATTGCGGGTAAAGTCTAACGGCAAGCACTTGGCTTGGCTTCCTAGCCTTGAGATGTTTTTAAAGGTCTAGTCTGAGATTCTATATGAAAAGTTCCAGCAAAGCAGATTTATAAGAGCCCATGTGGTTAATTACTATTCTTGCTGCATTTATGTAAATAATCAGGTTAAATTAATGAAACTGTACTTATTGTGCAAATTAGTTTTACTTCGATTATTTCTGATAGAAACAGGTGCCTGGAGAGAGAAAAATTTATATTTTAGCAAAAACTATAGTACACCCTGGTGGATATCAGATTCTAGTTCTGTTCATTGTCTTCGAGGTTCTGTTTTCTACCTATAAACTGGACTGGACTCTGAATTCTTCTAGTTTCTAGTTTCCTTCAGTATTTGGCTACAGCTCTCTAAACTCACATTTCCAATTTTCTCTCACCTTCCTGCCTTGGAATCATTGAGAAACTACCCTTTTCTGGATGCTATGCAAGGTTAAGATGGAAAACTTGATATAAACTTCCAAGAAGTCACCACAACAGCTCATGTATAGGTAATTCCATTTCGGTTGCTGTGTGGGCCATTCAGAAAGACCATCAGAGACATTCAAATTGTAAACCAGGAAAACGTGGTGGACTCACTCCATTTGAAGATGCTTTGAGCCTGACATCTAGAAATGTTCTGGACTGGCTGCCTTCACAACTCAGAAACTGGGATTATAGTCGATTCCAATCAATTATTGTTTCTGCTTTGTTTTCACAGAAATACCTCATTAAATTTTGGATTGCTTGTGCATTAGAGGCCTAGCTATGGGAGCCCACTGTCTCCTGAAATGGGTTTAATGAAAGTGACCCATTGTCAGGACTAAGAGATTGGTTGAGGGAAATGGAGCAGCCTACCAACTCAACTTCTGGACTGTGGAACTTCTTGGGGAAGTCTCAGAGGCAGTACTGAAGGGGAGTAGTATGTGCCACCTTGACACGTGGATTGTTTTGAGCTGAAGGCAATTAAGAACCGGTAGACTACAGAAAAAGCTTTTTACCTGTTTCTTAATTGGTTAAAGAATTTAAATAGGAGACTTCTGCCAGAAGAGAGCTATTATCAGAAATAACTTTTTATACCAGAAAGACTTATCTGCATTGCATGGCAAACCTTTGTTTACCAAACATTTATTCTCTTCTTCCTGTGAATTGTCTTCCTTCCCTTTGAAACCTTAGGCCCCTACTCCCTTCTCATTAGTTCAATAGGTTCAATTTCCTGATTGCCTTTAGTCTTAATGTTTTTGTGGGGCTCCTGTATATGCATAATTAGATTTGGTTTTCCTCTGTTAATCTGTCTTGTGTCAATTTAATTATTAAACTAACCAACAAACCTAGAACTAGAAGGAAACCTTTCTAGTTACAACCATTTCCTGTCTTACCTACCCAGGACTCTATACTCCTGACCCAGTTCAAAGTTCTCTTTATTTGCAAAGACTTCCATTATACTTCTAGGTCGAGTTAAGACCTAGGTTGAGTTTACAATACATCTGGAACCTACAGAAATAATAATAACAATATTAAATATTTCTGAGTCCTTTACTTCTAGAAATGTGTTCTGGCAAAAGCTTATTGCAATGAACCACTCTTCTCCATATGACTTAGTTAAGACTCATGGATGGATGTCTTCCTTTTTAACTTACTAATAATGAGGCCAGACATAGATACCCTTTAAATTCCCATTTTTGTCTCATAAAAGGTTATCTGAGCTGTTTGTCCACACTGATCAATCTAAACAAAGTGGTCGTAATTTAGCTAAACATTAGTTAAGCATCTCTCCTTTCTCCAGGGCCCTCAACTTTGATCCACTCTTATCCTGACTCAGTACACAACTACTTAATCCACTCTTATCCTGACTCAGTACACAACTACTTAATCCACTCTTATCCTGACTCAGTACACAACTACTTAATTACCTGATTATTCCACTCCCTCTTAACCTTCCATAGCCTGTTTTTCTAGCTTTGTTGACATTTCCCCATAGAAAAAAATTCCTTTCTGCCTGCCCTTTGAGATACTTGCACCCCTGTGGTTAGATTGTTTTCCCTATTGCAGGTCTCTTTCCCCTTATTGCAGTAATACTTTGAAACAAAGTATTTTTTTAACCTAAGTTATTTGTTTCTTTAGATAATGTACTGCCTCTGTAGCTGTTTATCAGAAGAGTGACAATGCCAGATTCATATTTCTGTTCTTAGTATGTCTTTTTTTAAGTTTATTTATTTATTTTGAGAGACAGAGAGAGCATGAGGGGGGAAGGGAGAGGTAAAGGGAGAGGGAGAGGGAGAGGAAGAGAGAGAGAGAGAGAGAGAGAGAGAGAGAGAGAGAGGGAAAGGATCCCAAGCAGGCTCTGCACTGACAGTGAAGTCTGACATGGGGCTTGAACTGGGAGATCGTGACCTGAGCCAAAGTCGAATGCCCAACTGACCGAGCCACCCAGGCACCCTAGTGTTCTTAGTATGTCTTAATCTGCCTGTGTCTCTGTTCCCTATGACTATTTTCATTAATTTCTATAGATATGTATTTTAGTTTCTGAACCTATTGTACCTCTTTGTTTACCCCATTTTCTTCCTTTTTCTTCATCTACCTGTCGTCTTAAAGCGAAGCTTTCATGTTCAATTTGCTCTAGGGAGACTAGAGAGAAGGTAGATTAGGTTCTTTCCTTGAGTCTGGTAGGATCGTGACTAACCTCCAGCCCAGTGTCTGGCTCCCTCGGTGGCAGAGGGCCTGAATTTATGAAAAACTGTTTCACTTTTCTTTTTGTTGGTTGTTTTGCTTTTAAAAAAAAATCAGCATAATGCAACAAAAGCAGTTCTGAAACGCAAGTTTACAGTAATAAATGAATATATTAAGAAAGTATAAAGGTCTCAAATAAACACCTAATGTTACACTTCAAGGAATTAGAAAAAGAGAAAAAAATTATGCCCAAAGTTAGCAAAAGGAAGGAAATACTAAAAATCAGTGGAAATGAATGAAATAGACACCAGAAAATAATAAAAAAGATCAGTGAAAGTAAAAACTTGTTCTTCAAAAGGATAAAATTGACAAACCTTCATCCAGACTAAGAACAAAAGAAGACTCAAATAAATTAAATTAGAAATGAAAGAGGAGACATTACAACTGATACTATAGAAATAAAGAACATAATTAGACTACTATGAAAAATTACATACCAACAAATTACATAATCTAGAAAAAATGAATAAATTTCTAGAAACACACAACCTACCAAGACTGAATCAGGAAGAAATAGAAAATTAGAAAAAAGAATTTTAATGTTTATTCAGTGTCTGAAAAAGTGAAACTAAACATGAGTGGGGGAGGGACAGAGAAAGAGGAGACACAAAATCTGAAGCAAGCTCCAGGCTCTGAGCTGTCAGCACAGAGCCTGATGTGGGGTTCAAACCCATAAACCCTGAGATCCTGACCTGAGCTGAAGTCATATACTTAACAAACTGACTGAGCCACCCAGGCATCCCAGAAATGTAAAATTTGAAAAGACCCATGCCAGTCAAAAGATTGATCTAGTAATAAAAAACTCTCCCATCACAGTAAACTCTAGGACCAAACAGTTTCACTAGAGCATTCAACCTAAAATTACAGAATTAATACCAGTTTTCCTCAAACTCTTTCAAAATATTGAGAAAGAGGGAACATTTATAAACTTATTCTACCAAACCAACCAGATGAGCATACCACAAGAAGACTATAGACCAGTATCTCTGATATAGATGCCAAATCTCAATAAAATATTAACAAACCAAACTTAAGAACACATTAAAAGGATTATACACCATGACCAAGTGGGACTTATCTCAGATGTGAGGATGGTTCAACATATGTAAATCATTAATCACATCATTAATCACATTAATCACATCAATAAAATGAGAGGTAAAAAACACATTTATCTCAATAGACGCAGAAAAGCATTTGATAAAATACTTTTCATAGTAGTAAAAATCCTTAACGGAGTGAGTATAAAAGTAACATACCTCAACATAATAAAGTCTGTATATAATAAATCCACTGCTAACATTATAATCAATGGGAAAAGGTTGCAATGTTTTTTTCAGATCTGGAGCAAGACAAGGTAGCCTACTCTCAGTACTCCTATTCGATATAGTACTGGAAGTCCTAGCTATAGCCGTTGGGCAAGACAAAGAAATAAAAGGCATCCAAATCAGGAGGGAGGAAGTGAAACAGTTGCTGTTTGCTGATAATGTGATCTTGTATGTAGAAATCCCAATGAGTCAATCGAAAAGGTATTGGAACTAATGATTGATTTGAGTAAAGTGGCAGGTTACAAAATCAGTTTACAGAAGTCAGTGGCATTCCTTTGCACTGATGATTAAGCATTAGAAAAAGAAATAGTTTCAGGGGAACTGAGATGGCAGTGTAGTAGGAGGATCCTTGGCTTGGCTTATCCCTTGAACACAGCTAGATAACTGTCAAATCATTCTGAATACCCAAGAAATCTACCTGAGGATTGGCAGAACAAACTGCATAACTCAAGGGAGAGAAGAGGCAACATTGAGGAAGGTAGGAAGTGCAGAGATGTGACTTGGGGAAGAAATGGACTGTGGGTGCTGCAGAGGGTAAAGAGCCCTGATTGTGGAGAGAGGCCAGAGAGAGTGGGGTGCACAGGGATACGAACAAGAAATCTTCTCCAAGGCCATTGGCTGGGAAAATGAGAGGGGCTGATTTTTGTGCTTTTGCAACCAGCGGGGCTCAAAAGCTGGAGCCTTGGAGTTGGCATGCTTGGCTGGGAGAGAAACCTGAGGACACTGTACTACTTCTGGAGAGAAGGCAGGCAAGCAACCTCGGGAGTAGATGGTGCAATTTGAGTATCGACTTAGGCACACCAGGAGAGACTGTTGGCTCTTCTTGAGTGCATCTGTGAGAGGTAGCATTTGCAGAGATGCCTGTTTAAGGAAAACAGAGCCAGTGGGCACCATTTCCCTTTCCTACCTTTAGGATAGGAGCAGAGATACCTGCTGAGGGCGGTTAACCCAGACATTGTCTTTTTAGCCTGTTTTGCTCCAGATCCTACACCTCTGTGTTCAGGAGCAACTGCTGTTCTTAGTCAAAACTGCGTCTGTCCCAGCACAGAGAGACACTCCCCCAGAAGACCAAGGCAGGCCCCTACTACAGCACATTCATAAGTTGAGAGTTTTAAAAGTCAGAAGGCTTGGGTAGGATAGAGCCCAAAGTACACTGCGCTGGTCCAGGCAGTCAAGAAACCTGGAGACACAGCATGAAACGGTCATTTGGGAAACATTAGGGAACACATGAGGGGAAATTATTCTGTCTTCTGGAAGTTCTTTGAGAGAAGATAGAACAGAGACCTCTCTTTGGGGACAAAGGAGCTGGCCAGCGCCATTTCCCTCCCCACCCCCCAGTATAATCAAACTTCAATGAACAGCACAGTGGCACCACTGACTGACTAACCTGCTTACACCAAGTCCTGCCACCTGTACTCTGCTGGTTTTGCGTTTCTTGGGCGAGTGTGCCTAAGACCGGCGCAAAGGGCCCCTTCTGCACAGTCAGCAGAAACCCCTGCCTGCACCACGTTCTGCAAGGCTTCAGTTATAGTGGAAGTGGCATCAGATCTCATTGAATAAACTGACCAGAGCTTGCCTAGTTAAAACTCACCACACTCTGGCTAAGGTCCAAACATTGCCCACTGCGAACAAGGTGAGCCTCTACCAATAACTGACTTGAGGGATAAAACAGCCAAAACACAATAGCAGAGTGCTCACAGCACACACCAGAGACACTCTTTTAAATGCCAGGCCCTGAACAGTATATGATCTCTTCTTCATAAAGTCATTCCTTTCAGAAGCAAGAAACATAAAAGGCTTTTCTAACACAGAGAAGACAGAGACCTAGACAAAATGCCAAGATGGGAGAATTCATCTCAAAAGAAAGAACAAGAAGAGATCACAACCAGAGATCTGATTGAAACAGATATAAGTAATATGCCTGATGGAGGATTTATTTATTTGTTTGGAAGTTTATTTCTTTTAAGAGATGGGCGTAGGGGCAAAGAGAGAGAGAGAAACCAGGCTCCGTGCTGTCAACATAGAGCCTGATGTGGGGTTTGAACTCACGAACTGTAAGATTATGACCTGAGCCAAATCAAGATTCAGACACTCAACCAACAGAGCCACCCAGGTGCCCTCTGATGGAGCATTTAAAGCAACAATCATAAGGATACTCACTGGGTTTGAGAAAAGCATGGAAGACATCAGGAAGACCCTAACTGTAGAGATAAAAGAATTAAAAAACAGAAATGAAAAATCCATTAACTGAGATTTGAAACTCTCTGGATGTAATGACCACAAGGATGGAAAAAGCAGAGGAATGAATAAATGATAGAGAAGATAGAATAATGGAAAGTAGTGAAGCTGAACAAAAGAGGGAAAAAAGAAATATTAATCATGAGAGTAGACTTACAGAACTCCGTGACTCCATCAAACATAACAACATTCATATTACAGGAGTCTCAGAAGAACAAGGAAGAGGAAAGGGGGGGAAATTTATTTGAGTAAATAATAGTTGAACACTTCCCTAATCTGGGTAAAGAAACAGATTTCCACTTCTAGGAGTCACAGAGAACTCCTATCAAAATCAACAAAAGCAGACCAACACCAAGACATTATTGTAGTTAAATTTGCAAACTACAGTGATACAGAAAAAAAAATCTTAAAAGCAGCAAGACAAAAGAAGCCCTTAACCTACAAGGGGACACCCACAAGACTAGATGCAGATTTCTTCACAGAAACTTGGCAAGCCAGAAACAGTGGCGTGATACATTCACGAGCTGAATGGGTAAAACTTGCAGTCAAGAACACTGTATCCAGCAAGGCTATTATTCAGAATACAAGGAAATATGAAGAGTTTCTCAGATCAACAAAAACTGATGGAGGTTATGACCGCTAGGTCAACCCTGCAAGAAATACTAAAGGGGGCTCTTACTGGGAAGGAGAGACAAAGAGTGACTAAGACAACAAAAGAATAGAGAAAACCTCCAGAAACAATGACAAAACAAGTAATAAATTGTCCTAAATACATATCTATCAATATTTACTCTGAATGTAAGATAGTTTCTTTTTTTTTTTTTAGTTTATTTTTAGAGAGAGGGAGAGAAAAGTAGAGAGAGAGAGAGAGAGAGAGAGAGAGACAGAAAACCAGCGTGGGAGGGGCAGAGAAAGGGACAGAGGATCTGAAGCAGGCTGTGCACTGACAGCAGAGAGAGCCCAACGTGGGGCTCAAACTCATGAGCCATCAAATCATGACCTGAGCCGAAGTTGGATGCTTAACTGACTGAGCCACCCTGGTGCCCCAGTAATTACTCTGAATGTAAATGGACTAAACTCTCAATCAAAATACATAGGGTGTCAAATGGATTAAAAAACAAGACCCATCTATATGCTGCTTTCAAGAGACTCATTTTAGACCTAAAGTTACCTGAGGATTGAAAGTGAGGGGATGGAGAAATAATTATCATTAAAATGGACATCAAAACAAAACTAGAGTAGCAATACTTATATCAGACAATCTAGCTTTTAAGCCAAAGAATGAAATGAGAAGAAGGACACTTTGTCATAATTAAGGGGACACTCCAACAAGAAGATATAACAATTGTATTTATGCCTCCAACATGGAAATACTCAAATATATATAACCATTTATAACAAACATAAATGAACTCTTTGATAATACAGTAATAGTAGAAGACTTTAACACTCTTAATTCAACAAGAAAGAATGGTTTTGCATCACACACTGGACCAGATGAACTTAACAGTTATATTTAGAATACTAATCCTGAAGCAGCAGAATACACATTCTTTTCAAGTGCACATAGGACAGTTTACAGAATAGATTACATACTATATCACAAATCAGGCCTGAACGAAAAGATTGAGATCATACCATGCATATTCTCTGACCACAACATTATGAAACTTGAAGTTAGCCACACACAAACATACACAAAATTGGAAAGACCACAAATATATGGAGGCTAAACAACATGTACTAGACAAAGAATAGTCAACCAGGAAATTAAGGGAAAATTGAAGTACATGGAAGCAAATGAAATGAAAATACAATGGTCTAAAACCTCTGGAATGCAGCACAAGTGGTCCTAAGAGGGAAGTATATAGCATACAGGACTACCTTAAGAAGCAAGAAAAATCTCAAATAAACAACCTAACCTCATACCTAAAGGAATTAGAAATAATAATAGCAAATGAAGCCTAAAGCCAGCAGAAGAAGGAAAATAATAAATATTAAAACAAATAAATGCTACAGAAACTAAAAAAAAAAAAAAGAAAAAAAAAAAAAAGAAAAAGCCAGTAGAACAGATCAATGAAACCAGGAGCTGATTCTTTGAAAAAATTAATAAAATTGGGGTGCCTGGGTGACTCAGTCAGTTAAGCATCTGACTTTGGCTCAGCTCATGATCTCGCAGTTCATGAGTTCAAGCCCCTCATTGGGCTCTGTGCTGACATCTCAGAGCCTGGAGCCTGCATCAGATTCTGTGTCTCCTTCTCTCTGTCCCTCCCCCTCTTGCTCTCTCTCTCTCTCTCTCTCTCTCAAAATTAAATAAACTTTAAAAAAAGATTAATAAAATTGATGAACCACTAGCCAGACTTATCAAAAAGAAAAGAGAAAGGAACTAAATAAGTAAAATCACAAATGAGAGAGGAGAAATAACACCACAGAAATATAAACAATTATAAAAGAATATTAAGCAAAATTATATGCCAATAAATTGTACAATCCAGAAGAAATGGATTAATTTCCAGACATATATAAACTACAAAACTGAAACAGGAGGGAATAGAAGACTTGAAAAGACTGATAACCATCAAAGAAATTGAATCAGTCATCAAAAATCTCCCAAGGAGCATAAGTCCAGGGCCAGATGGCTTCACAGGTAAATTGTCCCAAATATTTAAAGGAGAGTTAATATCTATTCTTGTTAAACTGTTCCAAAAAATAGAATGGAAGGAAAACTTCCAAACTTATTCCTGGAGGTCAGCATTACCTTGACAAGGACTCCACTAAATAGAGAATTACAGGCCAATATCCCTGATGAACATGGATGCAAAAATTCTCAACAAAATACTAGCAAATCAAATCTAATAGTACATTAAAAGAATCATTCACCATGATCAAGTGGGATTTATTTCTGGGGTGCAAGTTTGTTTCATATTTACAAATCAGTGTGATACAGTGCATGAATAAAGAACCATAAGATCTCAATAGATGCAGAAAAAGCATTTACGAAGTACAACATCCATTCATGATAAAATCCTTCAACAAAGTAGTGATGGAAGGAACATACCTCAACATAATAAAGGCATAATGAAAAACCCACAGCTAATATTATCCTCAATGAGGAAAAAGTGGGGTTTCTCCTTATGGTCAGGAGTAAGAAAAGGATGTCCACTCAGTTGCACCAAAAACTATAAGATACCTAGAAATAAACCTAAGCAAAGCAGTAAAAGATCTGTACTCTGAAAATTATAAAACACTGATGAATGAAATTGAAGAGGGGGCTCCTGGATTGCTCAGTTGATTAAGTGTCTGGCTCCTGATCTTAGCTCCGGTCTTGATCTCAGGGTCATGAGTTCAAGCCCCACATTGGACTCCAAGCTGAGCATGGAGCCTACTTAAAAAACAACAACAAACAACAACAGCAAACAAGAACAAAGAAGAAATTGAAGAGGACAGAAAGAAATGGAAAAACATTACATGCTCATGGATTGGAAGAACAAATTCTGGTAAATTGTCTACACATGTAATGCAATCCCTATCAATATACCACAAGCTTTTTTCACAGAGGCAGAACAAACTATCCTAACATTTGTATGAAACACCAAGAAATCCCAAACAGCCAAAGCAGTCTTGAAAGAGAAAAGCGAAGCTGGTGGCTGACAATTCTCGCCTTCAATTTATTTTAAAAAGCTGTAGTGATCAAGACAGTATAGTGCTGGCACACACACATACACACACACACACACACACGCACACATAAAAAGACACATACATCAATGGAAGAGAATAGAAAACCCAGATATAAGCCAAAAACTATATGGTCAATTAATCTTCAGTAAAGGAGGAATGAATATACAAAGGGAAAATCTTCAACAAATGGTGTTGGGAGAACTGGAAAACAACATGCAAAAGAATGAAACTGGACCACGTCTTACACCATACATAAAGATAAATTCAAAATGGAGTAAATACCTACATGTGAGACAGGAAACCATCCAAATCCTAGAGGAGAATACAGGCAGAACTCTCTTTGACATTAACCATAGCAGCTTCTTTCTGGATATGTCTCCTGAGGACAAGGAAAGAAAAGCAAAAATGAACTGTTAGACCTTCAGCTAGATAAAGAGCTTTTGCACAATGAGGGGAATAATCAACAAAACTAAGACACAACATGTGGATTGGGAGAAGATATTTGCAAATGACATATCTGATAAAGGATTGGTAATACAAAATGTATAAAGAAGTTATAAAACTCAACACCCATAAACCAAATAATCCAGTTTAAAAATGGGCAGAAGACACTAATAGACATTTTTCCAAAGAAGACATACCGATGGCCAACAGACACATGACAAGATGCTAACATCATTCATTATCAGGGAAATGCAAATCAAAACTACAACGAGATATCACCTCACACCTATCCAATGGCTAAAATTAACAACCTGGGATACAACAGTGTTGGTGGGGATATGGAGAAAAGGGAATGCTCTTACATTGTTGGTGGGAATATAAACTGGTGCAGCCACTCTGGAAGACAGTATGGGGATTCCTTGAAAAGTTAAAAATAGAACTACCCTATGACCTAGCAATTGCACTATAGATATTTACCCACAGGATACAAAAATACTGATTTGAATGGATACATGCACCTCAATGTTTATAGCAACATTGTCACACTAGCCAAATTATGGAAACAGGTCAAATGGTCATTGACTGATGAATGAATAAAGAAGATGTGGTGTGTACAAACATAAAAAAGAATGAAATATTGCCATTTGCAACAACATGGATACAGCTAGGGAATGTTATGCTAAGCAAAACAAGTAAGTCAATTAAAGCTAATACCATATGATTTTACTCCTATGTGGAATTTAAGGAACATACCAGGTGAATCCCTATACATGATTGCTAGGAATGTAAATTAGTCTGACTATTGTGGAAAACAATATGGAGGTTAAGTGAAATAAGTCAGTCAGAAAAAGACAGATACCATGTGTTTCCACGAATAGGTGGAGTTTGTGAGACTAAGCAAAAACCAGGGGGAGGGGAAGAGGGGAAAGGAAAAAAAAGACACAGAGAGGGAGGGAGATAAAACATAAGAGACTCTCAAAGACTAAGAACAAACTGAGGGTGAGGAGTGTGAGGGAGGGGGGAGAGGGGGTGACGGGCATTAAAGAGGGCACGTGTTGGGATTAACACTGGGTGTTATATGTAAACCAATTTGAAAATAAACTATTATAAAAAAAAATTGAAAATAGATCTGTACGATCCAGCAATTCCACTTCTGGGTATGTACCCAAAGGAAATGAAACAAGATTTTGATCCCAAAGGAAATGAAAACAAGATTTTGATGAGATATAGGCACACTCATGTTTATAGCTGTATTATTCCCACTGGTCAAGATATGCAAAGAACCCAAATATCCATCAATGAGTGATGGATAAAAAGCTGTGGTGTATATTTATAATGGAATGTTATTAAGCCACAAGAAAGGAGGGTATCCTGCCATTTGCAACAACATGAATGGACCTTGAGTACATTATGCTACGTGAGATAAGTCAGAGATATGCTAGTATTGTATTATATCGCTTATATATTGAATCAAAAAAAAGTCAAACCTGCCAAAAAACCCAGAGAATAAAATGGTTAGCTGGTAATAGCTGGCATGGGGGAATAAAACTGATGCTACTTAAGAGTGCAAACTTGTAACGACTGATAAATAAGCCATAGAGATCTAGGGCATAGTATAATGAATATAGATAATAATATTTGTGATACAATGATGTATAAATGTGATAAATATTTATCAGATGTGATAAATAATTACTTGAGTGGCTCATATTATAATATATAAATGAATCAAGTAATACACTGTACACCTTAAATTTACAAAATGTAACATGTCAAGTTTATCAAATAAAAAATCCAGCTGATTAAAAGGAATCCTGTTTGTTTATATTGTGATTCCTGGTGTGCGTGTGTGTGTGCGTGTGTGGGCATGTGTGTATGTGATCCTGGGTTTAAAAACTACTACAGATAGGGGCACCTGGATGGCCCAGTTGGTTCAACATCTGACTTTGGCCAGGGTCAAGATCTTGAGGTTTGTGAGTTCGAGCCCGGTGTCAGTGTCAGGATTTTTGCTGATAGCTGGGAACCTGGAACCTGTTCAGATTCTGTCTCCCTCTCTCTCTGCCCCTCCCCCGCTCACACTCTGTCTCTCTGAAAAATAAATAAACATTAAATTTTTTTTAATTATTGCAAATAGAAGAATGCATATGTGTGTGTGTACCAATGGTAGCGGTGGGTGAACGTATGATAATAAACATAGCAGAAACAGGATAGAAGAAGAATTTAGGAGAGAAGACATGGGCACATTAGAGTTTCTTCCTCAGGGAAAGTGCTTTAACTGCTTTACTGTTCCAGTTCACAAGCCACCCAAGGGCTGGGCCAAGCAGGCCCCCAGTTATAATAAAACTTGTAAGCTTTTATTTTCTGTGAAAGACCTTGATGTTAGAATTAGTTTTTATCTCCTGTAAAAGACTTTTTTTTTTCCTAGAGTTTTTCTACAGTTGTTGAGTTGGGTTGAAAATTAATAATGTTCTTAACATTGTGTTAGCTGATTTGGATGATTCAACACTAAAGCAAGCTAAACTGTTAAAAACATATTGTGTGTTTATGGTGAGGAGAGAATTTCACTGTTCTCTATATTTTATATTAGAACATTTTAGTAATGTTATTGCTGATAATTTTCCCTCAGATGTAAATCCCATGTAAAGCATTTGTTTTCTACTAAGGAAAAGTTTTAATATCAGCTACAGACAAGTTTGGGGCCAAGAACCAACAGTAACTAGCTACATTTACAAAAGTCTTGGGTAAGAGGAGGGCGACCTAAGCAGTGAGAAGGAGCTGAGTAATGGAATGAAGTTGTGCTGATAGTACTACCTCCCATTACATTAATGAGAATCGAATGAGATAGGTTATATTATCAGTTTCTTGGCCTGAAGACACATTCAGATAGGAGTTATTTCCTCTCCAGCACATAATTGGTTTTAGGGTCAAGTCTGTGAGAACAAGAGGCATCAAGGGAAATATCCCTAGGTGCAGTGTTCCCTTGTGTTTAATTTGAATCTCTGAGAATTTCTATATGAGTGTTACCATGTTATAGTTCTTAGGGGATACATACATATAGGGGATATATATATATATATATACATATATATATATATATATATATATATACATATATGTATATATATATATATATACGTAGTATGCACTCTTCTGCTGAGTGTCGTTTCAGTGCCTATTCTTCTCTGTTGCTTTGCTATGAGTATATAGATGACAGACTGTGTTTTATCCACTTCAGATTCTTTCATGGTATGAGTACATTTTCTGTATAAGGTAAGATATCAGTGAATGTTGTATGAACTAATGAAGAGGGGAAGCAATCCCATGACCTCGAAATCAGATTTATAAACAAATTCATCCCACCATACAGCTGGCTGCTGTTACCTAGGTCAACTCCCAATACAGAGAAAAGACTGAACTTCATCTCTCAGCCTCATCTCAATTCCCAGTCTTTCTGTGAAGGAGCCCTGTCTGTTAGTCTTGAGCAAGGCTGAGGGTCACTCTTAGGATTGGCACATACCTGTTGGACTGAGGAGCTGCTTTTGTGGAATGTAGGCTGTGGACACCATCTTGGCACTCTCCCTCTGCCTTGTTCCAGCTCACTGGTGGAACACTAGCGTATACACTCATCTCCAGTTCAAGATGACAGCATAGGAAGATCCTGAACTTACCTCCTTCCATGGGCACACTGAGTTTTTACAGCTACATGTAGAATAATTTCCTCTTAGAAAACCAAGGCTGGCTGAGTGATGACTACACAATGGGCAAACAAGAGGGAAACCACATGGAAGTGTGGAGGACAGGCTGGGACACAGTCTTGCCATAAAGTCTACCCCTGTTGTGACAACCCAGAAATGGGAAGAAACTCAAGACCAGAGCTTCCCTTGAAGAGTGAAGTGGTTGAAGCCCATCACAGGCATCTTGACTTTTAGACCCGCCCTTGAGAAATGAACCTCCAAATATATCTAACTTTGAAAACCAATTAGGCTTGTGAGCTGAGACCCATAAAATTGTAGTGTTCTTTGACACAACTAATAAAAGGCCCACACACTCAGACTTACCTGTCCTAGGGTCCAGCTCAGAAGTAGCTGACCATGCCCATGCTTAAAGTAAAGAAGACTCACCTGCTCATTTTGAAACGTTGGCTTAAGGGGTGGGCATCAAATTTAGCACACATAGTTTGGAACCTGCTGGAACACCTTCAGGGAATGGAGACTGGTGGGCACTATCTTTACACTCTTCCTTTACTGTGTTCCAGAGCACCAATATCTCCTGGAAGGAGGATTTTACACATGGCTGGTCCCCCAATTTTTTTGGCTGTTGTTCTCCGGGGATGCCTCTTGACAACCTGTGTCTGAAGGCAAGGGGAGCCTCAGGCCCTGGTCTCATGGGACTGCAGTAATCAATATCACCCAGAAGGGAGCTCATACCCCTAGCTAGCACCCTGAATTTTATGGCTGCTACCAGAGGACACCTGTACATCACCTGGCTCTGGAAGCCAGTGGAGTTTATGCTTGTTGGTCCCAAAGGACTGTAACCAAAGGAGAGAGAGTTTTTAAACCCCTCGGGCACTAGAGGCACAGCAAGAGGCACAGTAAGAGGCAACAGACATAGGAGCTCAGTCTTTCTGTGTAGGAGGCCTATTAGCTAATCATCATGTCTGTAGCCTGAGGGACAGACTTCTAATTAAACATGCACCTAAGAGATGATTATAATCCTTTCCAAAACACATGAAGGTCAGGAGCTATCGTGGTGTTCTCCTGCCATGCTCCAGAGGGCCCTTTGATTACCTTGCTCTGGTGGCCAGGAGGGCTTGCATTTCTGAGTTCCATGGGACTGTGGCAGTCAGAAAGATGATTCTTGGTAGACTGCCACCCCCACGACTCTATGCAGACGGCAGACTGAGGCATACTCCACCAACTCCCCAATCTTTCTGTGAAGGAGGCTTCTTACTTGTCCTTAAGTTTGGCCTGAGGGGGAGCCTTCAGGTTTGGCACACTTAGTGGAAACTGGAGCTTCTCTCAAGGAATATAGGTTGTGGATGCCATATTGGGGCTGTCCCTCTGCCTTGCTCCAGCTTGCTGGTCTTTCCAAGAAAAAATGTTATATACTCACCTGGAGCCCCAATTTTTGAGACTGGCACCTTGGGTACACCACTAGGTCATCTGGAAAGTAGGACTTATGCTTGTGATCCCACAGAACTGTATATGTTTGCATCCTTTTAAAATCTGTTCTATGAAGGTTTGGCTTCCAAAAATCCTGAATTTAGGTGTTTAGATCATCCCCTTAGGAACACTGACAGGTCTTGGCATATCTTCAACTACTGGGAACTATTAAAAATATAATCGGTTACTTAGACAAGCACAATGGTTTGAGAGACAACAAAGGCCTTGAATAACAAGCCTCACTTCTAACCCGAGGCCATTGCTTCAAAACTGGGAGAGAAAGCTGATTCATCTACTGTATAGAAGCCAACATAGAGAATCAAGAAAAATGAAGAAATAGATGGATATGTTCCCAATGAAGGAATAAGATAAAACTTCAGGAAAAAAACCTTAATGAGACAGGTAAGTAATTTACTTGGTGAAAAATTAAAAGTAATGGTCATAAATATGCTTATCAGACTGAGGAGAAAAATGTGATGTGATGAACACAGTGGGAACTTCAACAAGGAGATAAAAAGTATAAGAAAGTACCAGATAGGGGAAGCAAGGAAGATGATGGCAGAGAGGGAGGACTCTAGGCTTGCCTTGCCCCATGAACACAACTAGATAACTATCAAGTCATCCTAAATACCCCAGAAATTGACACAAAGACGGACAGAATAAACTCCACAATGAAAGGGAGAGGAGAGACCACAGTGAAGAAGGTAGGAAAGGTGGAGATGTGGTTTAGGGGAGAAATGGGCCTGGCTGTTGCAGAATGGAGGGTGATATGGTCACAGAGAAGGGTGAGAGGGAGGAAGAGAGGAGCACACAGTGGGGAATGCACAAGGAGAACATTTCCCCATGGCCATTGGCTTGGAAAGAGAGAGGGGCTGGAGTTTGTGAGTTCTTGGAACAAGCAGGGCTTAAAGCCTGGAGCATTAAAGGTCAAGGGGCTTGGCTGGGATAGAGCCTGAAGGGCACTGTGCTGCTGCTGGAAAGAGGGCAGGTAAACAACCCAGGGGCAGATAGAGTGGAAAGAGCAGGTAAATAGCACCTGGGGCAAACAGCAAGGAGATTATTTGCTCTATTTGAAGCATTTTCCTGACAGGCAGTGTTCATTTCTCTCCAAGAATAAAAGAGCTGCCTGGCACCATTTCCCTCCCACATCCATCAGCATAAATACAGAGCCACCTACAGAAAGCAGTACACAGAACATGGACAGTGGCTGCCTAACTTGCGTACACCAAGCCCCATCCCCTGTGCTGCAGTAGAACTGCCCTTCTCATTCATGCTTGCCTCAATCCCAGCATGGTGGGCCCTTCCACCAGAAGACCAGCACAAACCCCTGCGCACACTACATCTCTCAACCAGAGACTTGCAGGGCTTCTGTTCCAGAAGAGGTAGTGACAGGTCTCATTTCATAAGCAGCCCAGACACTTAGTTAAAACTCACCATGTTCAGACCAGAGGTGAAACACTGCCCACAGCAGGCAAGGAGAGCCTGTGCAGAGGACTGGCCTGAGATTGAGCAGAGAAAAACAACAGCACGGAGCATGCAGTGCACACTGGAGACACTCCCTACAGCACCAGGTCCTGGGCACTGCATGGTCTCTTCTTCATAAAGCCATTATTTTCAGGAGCAGGAGACCTAACTGGCTTAGATAAAATGCAAAAGCAACAAAGAGATTTATCACAAATGAAAGAACAAGAGAAGGTCACAGCCAGAGATCTAAGTGAAACATATATAAGTAAGTTAACTGATGGAGATTTTAAAGCAGTAATCATAAGGATACTCAATGGACTTAAGAAAAGACTGAAAGACATTAGAGATTTTTACCACAGAGATAAAAGAGTTAAAAAAGAATCGATCAGATACGAAGAGTACATTAATGGGTTAGAAACATGCTTGATGAAAAAAAAAAGAAAAAAAAAAAAAGAAACATGCTTGATGCAATGACTAGCAGATTGGAATAAGCAGTGAAATGCATTGATGACCTAGAAGAGGAAGCAATGGAGAGTAATGAGGCTAAACAAAAGAGAGAAAGAGGAATTATGCAAAACAAGAATAGTCATAGGGAACTCGGTGATTCCATCAAATGTAGTAACGTTTGTATTATAGGAGTCCCACAAAAGAGTAAAGGAGACAGAAAATTTATTTGAAAAAATAGTAGCTGAAAACTTCCCTAATTTGTGTAGGAAAAGGAAATAGATATTCAGATCCAGGAGGTACAGTGAACTTCCATCAAAATCAACAAAAGCAGGCCCACACTAAGATATATTGTAATTAAGTTTGAAAAAAATTAGTGACAAAGAAAAACCTTAAAAGCAGAAAGGCAAAAGAAGTCATTAACTTATAGCAGAAAACCCATTAGTCTAGCTGGAGATTTCTCTACAGAAACATGGCAAGTCGGAAGGGAGTGACATGATATATTCAAAGTGCCTAATGGGAAAAATCTACTCTAAGAATACTCTTTCCTTGAGGCTACCATTCAAAAAAAGGAGAGATAAAGAGTTTCACAGAAAAACAAAAGTTAAAGTTCATGACCACTAAACCAGCCCTGCAATAAATATTAAAAGAGGATCTTTGAGTGCAAAAGAGAGACCAAAAGTGACAGTGTAAAGGCAGAAACACAAAAGCAATAAAAATGAATATTTCTTGGGGCGCCTGGGTGGCTCAGTTGGTTGAGTGTCCGACTTCGGCTCCGTTAATGATCTCATGGTTTGTGAGTTCTAGCCCCGCGTCAGGCTCTGTGCTGACAGCTCAGAACCTGGAGCCTGCTTTGGATTCTGTGTCTCCCTCTCTCTCTGCCCCTCCCCAGCTCACTCTCTCTCTCTGTCTCTCTCAAAAATAAATAAACATTAAAAATTTAAAAATGATATTTCTTAAAAAAATCAATTGAGGAACTCACATACACCAAAAGGATATAAAATATAATAATGTATACCTAAAATGTGGGCATGGGGGGTGGAGAGGAGAAAAGAATTATATTAACCAGTCTATATTAAGTTGAGGGTTCAAAGTTCAACAACTCTCAACTTATTATAGACTGGTAATTTGAGAAGATTTTATATACAAACCTAATGGTAACCATATATCAAAACCCAAAAATAAACTTGCAAAGAATACAGAGAAAGAAATCCAAATATATCAATCACCAAAGAAAATCAGCAAACATAAAAGAAAGACCGAAAGGATCAGAGAAAATCTCTAGAAACAACCACAAAACAAGTAATAAAATGGCAATAAATACATATCTATCAATAATTACTCTGAATATAAATGGACTAAATATTCTAATCAAAAGACATAGAGTGTTAGATGGATTTAAAAAACCCTCGTGACCCATCTATATCCTACCTAAAAGAGACTCATTTTAGACCTAAAAACACCTGCAGATTGAAGTTAGGGGATGGAGAAACATTTATGATGCAAATGGATGTCAAATAAAAGGCAGAGTAGCAATACTTATATCAGACAAACTAGACTTTAAAATAAAGACTGCAATAAGAGACAAGGGCACTATATTATAAGTAAGGGGACAGTCCAACAAGAAGTTATACAATTGTAAATATTTATGCACACAACATGGAACACCTAAATACATAAAATAATAACTAACGTAAAGGAATCAATTGATAACAATACAATAATAGTAGGAGATTTTAATGCCCAACTTATATCCAATGGACAGATCATCTAAACAGAAAATAAACAAGGAAATAATGACTTTTAATGGCAAAATGGACCAGATGGACCTAACAGATACATTCAGACCACTCCATACTAAGACCTCCTAAAAATACATTCTTTTCAAGTGCACATGGAATATTCTGCAGAATAGATGACATAGTAGGTCACACAACAGGCATCAGCAAACACAAGAAGATTAAAGTAATACCATGCACCTTTTTACAACACTATGTAGTTAGAAGTCAACCGCAAGAAATTTTCTGGGAAGCCCAGATATGCATGGAGGTTAAACAACATGCTACTAAACAGTGAATAGGTAAAGCATGACATCAAAGAGAATTTAAAAAATACTACATGGAAACAAATGAAAGTGGAAACACATGCTCCAAACCCTTTGAGATGCTATAAAAGTAGTCTTATGAGGGAAGTATATAGCAATGCAGGCCTACCTTAAGCAAGAAAAATCTCAAATAAACAACCTAACCTTACGCTTAAAGGAGTTAGAAAAAGACTAACAAATGAAGCCTAAAGCCAGCAAAAGGAAAGAAATAAGAAATATTAGAGCGTAAATGATACAGAGACTAAAAAAAAGCAAAAAACAAAAAACAATAGTAGAGCAGATCAATGAAACCAGGAGGTGGTTCTTTGAAAAAATTAATAAAATGGATAAACCTTTAACCAGACTTATTAAGAATAAAAAAGACCAAAATAAACAACATCACAAATGAGAGTGGAGACATAACAGCCAACACTACAGAAATACAGTTATAAGAGAATATTATGAAAAATTATATGCCAACAAATTGGACAACCTAGAAGATATGGATAGATTCCTAGAAACATATGAATTATCCAAACTGAAACAGGAGGAAGCAGAAAACTTTAACAGACTGGTAATCAGCAAAGAAATTGAATCAGTAATCAAATATATCTCAACAAACGAAAGTCCAGGATCAGATGGCTTCACATGGGAATTCTACCAAATGTTTAACGAATTAATACCTATTCTTCTCAAACTATTCCAAAAAATAGAAAAGGGAGGAAAACTTCCAAATTCATTTTATGAGGTCAAGATTACCCTGACAGAAAACCAGATAAGAATTTCACTAAAAAGAGAACTATGGGCCAATATTTCTGATGAATGTAGATGCAAACCAAATTTGGTTTAACAAATCAAATCCAACAATACATTAAAACAGTCACTATGAACGTGGGATTTATTCCTGGGTAGCCAGGGTGGTTTAATATTCACAAATCAATCAATGTGATACATCACATTAATAGAAGAAAGGTTAAGAATGATCCTTTAAATAGATGATATTTTTAACATATTTCAATAGATGCTGAAAAAAACATACAACAAAGTACAACATCCATTCGTAATAAAAACCCTCAATAAAATATGTTTAGGGGGAATATACCACAACATGAAGACTGGGCAATTATTGTGCAAGTTTCTATTTGAATTTTTTCTAAAAGGTGTACACATATGAGTGGAATTGCCTTATTATAAGAAGTCATTGAATTAATTAATCTATGCGAGTAGGAACGTTTTAAATATTTTCCATATAGATAGCTGATTTTCCTACCCTCATTCATCTAATAATGTTCCTCTTCTGATTTTTACCACTTTCTCTCTAATACACAAAGCTTGTTTACATGGAAGGTTTTTTTTCCTAGGCTCTTATTCTCTGCCTTTGTTATATTTGTTTATCCTCTGTCACTATCAGAGATTATTCTAAATGGTATTGACTTTTAAAACACTTTGTTATCTGGTCGGCAAGTACCTCCCCTTTATTTTTTTTCTTCTAGTAGTGTTGGCATCTTTTGGCTTTTTAGATAGAGTCTCATATTATTTTAAGGTAAACTTTTAACCTTGTCAGTCTTTTGTCTATAATTACATTGAGATTGAGAATTTTTTTTAGGGGGAAAATGCTATCTTTATTGTGACTTGTCTTCTACAAATATGGTTTGTTTTTCCATTATTTAGGTGTTTTTTTATGTGCTTTAAAAAAGTTCCATAACTTTCTTTGGTAAAGTTCTTATACACCTTCAGTAGATTTACTCTTAGGTTCTTTATTATTCTATTGTTAATGTTAATGTCTTGGTTTTAAAATTACATTCTTTTTTTTAATGCTTCTACATATATGTTTTTTCTGCAGATTTTTATGAAAATTCCAATTAGTTAACATAGAGTGTAATATTAGTTTTCAGATAGAATTTAGTGATTCATTATTTACATACAACACTCAGTGCCCATCATAACTCGTGCCCTCCTTTATCCCCATCCCCTATTTAACTCATCTCCCCTCCTGTAATATCAATTTATTCTCTAAAGTTAAGACTCTGTTTCTAGGTTTGACTATCTTTTTAAAAAAAATAACATTCTGTACGGTTTCTTGCAGGCATACAATTTTGTAAATTTAGCTTCTATCCAGACATGAAAGAATAACGTAGGTGATATTTAGTTATATATTCAAGTATAAATGTACTCATATGTGATGGATACAATGATTAGGGTGTTGTCAGTGAACAAATTGCAAAAACAGATTTATAAAAGTCTGGGATCAATTAAGCCTTGCTCTTTTTTTCACTGATAAGCAAATTAACTTTTAGCCAGCAAAGAGGCAAATCTAGACAGCCTGACCTTGAGCAGACTGGATGGAATCCTCAAAAAATTTATGGATTCTCTACAAACCCTATGAATTTACTTCTGTAGGATTTGTGATAGATGTCTTCCAGTGTCATTCTATTAGCACAACTTCTTAGGCCAGGTTTATGCTTTTTCATCAGGATTTTCTCATAACAAACTTGCTGAACATCTTATTAATCATAACAATGTGGTTATAGATGTTATGGAATTCTGTAGGCAGGTAGTCATACTATCCACAGATAATTGACATTTAATTCTTTTTACAAATTTATTATTATTTTTTAATGTTTGTTTATTTTTGAGAGAGTGGGGGGTGGAATGAGCGGAGGCGGGGGAGGCAGAGAGAGAGGGTAACACAGAATCTAAAGCAGGTTCCAGGCTCTGAGCTCTCAGCATAGAGCCTGACATGGAGCTCAAACCCACGAACCATGATATCATGACCTGAGCCAGAGTCAGACACATAACCAATTAAGCCACCCCTAGACACTTTATCTCTTGTCTTTGAATCCTTGGTGTTGTAATTCTTACTGTGAACACTGGAGCTATAATTAAATGTGGAACCAGACCTGGGATACAGGGTATGTCTTAATATTCTTGACTTTAAAGAGAAATTTTTAACATTTCACCATTAAGTGTGATGTTTCCTATATATTTGTGGAAGATGTTCCCGATTAAACAACTTTCATTGTATTGTCAGTGTGCTAATTGTATAATGAATCTGTTATGAAAAAAAATTTTTTTTGTTAAACAATGATTTTGTTTTGAGAACTTAGACAAATGTAAGCAACCAGGCAGAAGCTGTGGATGACTCATATTTCTAGTTGGAGAGGAGGACTCATATGGTTTTACAATATTGGGCCAACTGGTGAATATGGCTCTTGACCAGAATCAGAAACATGTAAAACACTTCCTGAATATGCCCAGAGGCCACACTAATCTCTGTATCATTACAATTTTAGTATATATACTGATAAATCCTAAAAAATAATTGAGATAAATTAACATAACATAACATAAAATTCACCATGTTTTATCCATTTTAAAGTGTGTAAATCAGAGGTTTTACTATGTTCAAATGTTGTACATCAAAGGACACTACCAGGAGAGTGATGAGACAATCCTTTGAATAGCAGAAATATTCCTTCCTTCCTTCCTTCCTTCCTTCCTTCCTTCCTTCCTTCCTTCCTTCTTCTTTCTTTCTTTCTATCCCTATCTATCTATCTATCTATCTATCTATCTATCTATCTATCTATCTATCATCTATCATCCATCATCATCTCTCTATCTAAATCCAGAACTTTTATCACTCCCAAAGAAACCTCATCCCCATTAAACAGTAACTCCTTATTTCGCCTCCTCACAGCAGTAGGAATCACTAATGTACTTTCTATCTCTATGAATTTGCCCATTCTGAACATTTCATGTAAGTAGAATCATACTATATGTGGCCTTTTGTGTCTACCTTCTTTCATTTAGCATGTTTTTTCCAGGGTTCTCTCCTGTTTTAGCGTGCATCAATACTTCATTCTGTTTTATGGCTGAATGACAGTCTGTGTAAGGGTCTACCATATTTGTTTATCCATTCATCATTTGATGGACATTTGGGTTATTTTTGCTTTTTGGCTATTATGAATAATGCTGCTGTGGTCAATTTGTTTACAATGTGTGAACATCTCTTGGAATTGAAATCTAGGAGTAGAAATGCTGGGTCATATGGTAATTCTATGTTGAACTCTTTAGGAACTTTCTGTTTTTCACAGCCATTGCACTATTTTACATTTTTACCAGCCATGTAAGGAAGGTTTCAGTTTCACCACTTCCTCTTATTTATTTGTTCTCTTTTATTTCCATCTCCACTCTTATTCTCATTTCCTTCGTAGACACCCACTTTAGTGGGTTTGATATGTATGGTACTGTGTGTGGCCATGGAAGTATACTGGTAAAATGTATAGTCTTGTTTTACATGAGTATATATTATTAATTCATATAAAATTTGTATAATACAGACTTTGTTCTACTTCTTTTTGCCCCCTCTTTCTCTGTGTGATCTCTTCATGTTGTCTCCTATATGGTAACTTCATTGTACTTGGGCTTCTTATATGGTGTTTAAAGACCCCATAAGATAGTGTTCCTAGCAAACACGGTAGAAACTACATGGCATTTTGTGACCTAGCTATGGACTATATAGTGTCACTTGTGCAGTGCTGTGTGGTTGAGGTTATCACAAAGCCTGCTCAGTTTTAGGAGGAAAGGACAGAGACCCTACTTTTTGATGTGAAGCATGTCAAAGAATTTGGACGTCTGTGAAAACTTTCATGGATCTTTGATCTGTTATTAAATAAGAATAGCTGGTTATGGCAGACTTTACCTGATTACGAGAAATATGACTTTCTCAATCATCGACAAAGCCAACTAAGGCAGATTTTTTTATCATATTCTCCCTTACAGAGGTTTATTTCTGTCTGTGTGGTGTTATACCTAAAGGAGAGCCCAGTCACATAGTAATAATAGTTCATATATTTTTAATCCCTTACTACCTGTGGGTTTCTAAGCATTAGCATTAATTTTCTTAAATGTAATGTCTACAACAATCCTTTGATGTAAGTGCTGCTGCTGCTGCTGTTGTTATTATCATCAACTAAACTGGTGCACATTCAGCTCGCTGGCTATGAAAATGTTTAAATGCCTGTATATTGAGTAGTAAACAGGTGCTGCTTTCAGGGGTTCTTTGCTGTCCTGCTCATCTGGACTGCATACCTTTCTCCACAGTCCAAGAGCACCCACAAAGCTAATTCTGGATACTATGGAGAGCCAGACCCCACCCAGAACATTCAGTGCTTCTGCCTTTCCATTTAGCATTTTGAACACCACTGCTAAATAGTGTTATTTTGGAAATGGAAGAAAAGATCAGACACAGAGAAGTTAAATGACTTATCCTAACCACATAGCCAGGATTCAGCTTAGGAAATCCTAGACCCGTACCTGTGCTGTTAACTACTGTCCTGTAATGTGAAGTCTGTGAATGTTTGTGGAATAAATGGGCACAGTCAAGATTCTGTGACCTTTTTTACCCCAAATGACAAAGAAGGAAGTTTGGAAAGAGGTAAGGATGCTTCTATGAATCCTGGAGGCCAGAATAAATAGATTTTCCCAGGATGCCTGGTATGGCTATCACCACATACAGATGGACTTTACCCCCCTAAAATTTGGTTTGGTTGTTATGACTGATAATATGTTTCTCCCTCTCTCCTTCTCCCTTTCTTTCTCTGCCGCTCCCACTCTCTGTCTCCCTCTCATGCACACACACACACACACACACACACACACACACACACACACACATTGAATGAAAAGGTTCATTACTTACATAATTGATGTTTCTGCAGAGAATAGGGAAATCCTTTCAAGGGCGTCTGAAATGTCTGAAGAGGAAGGAAACGAAACTGGCCTGGCTATTTATAGGGTTAGCGGTGGGGCTGGCTAAGAATTCCTGTTACTTGGCAGGGTGTGTGTGATTTGTATCTCTGCCAAGTGTGGGAACATCAAGGCTTTCTTATGTGTTTACCCAGATGTGGGTACAAGGGGAAGGGCAAAAGAGGAGTTTAAAAAGTTAGTAGCAGTCAGATATATCCCTGCTTGAGAACAAGAGCAGTGTCTATTCCATTTTAGGCTAGTTGGATTTGATTTGCAAACATTATAATAAAGAATTTTGACATCTTCATGAGTAAGTCTGGGTTATACTTTTCTTTCCTTGCAGTGTTCTTGTCCAGTTTTGGTGGTTTGATGAAATACCCTTATAAATGAAATTGGTTGCTCTCTTTTTTCTCCCTTCTCCAAACTAGTTTATAAGATGGGCATTTGTTATTAATATATAGGTACCCTGTAAAAATGAGTCAACATTTTGGGATGTTGGAAATGGAGACTTAGAAAACGAATTCTGTTCTAGTTAGCTACACTTTCTTTTTTTTAAAATTTTTTATGTTTATTAACATTTGAAAGAGAGAAACAGAGCACAAGCAGAGGGACAGAGAGAGAGGGAGACACAGAATCTGAAGCCGGGCTCCGAGCCGTCAGCACAGAGCCTGATGCAGGGCTTGAACTCATGAACTGTGAGATCATGACCTGAGCCGAAGTCAGTTGCTTAATGAATGAGCCACCGAGGTGCCTTTGGTTAGCTACATTTTCTAAAGGGACTGTATCATTTTACATCTGCATTCTTACCAGCAGTGTTTGAGAATTCCAGTTGGCCATATTTTTGTCAACACTGGTATTGTCAGTCATTTGAGTGGGTGTGCAGTACTATCTCATTGTGGTTTTAATTTGCATTTCTCTAGTAGTGAATTATTTTGAACTTTTTCATGTGCTTATTGATCATTTGTGTATCTTCTTTAGTGAAATGTCTATTCAGATCTTCTGTTTGTTTGTTTTTTTCCTTTTTTACTCTTAAGTGTTCTTTATATATTCTGGATACAAATCTTTTGTACAATATGTCTTGCAAAGTGTTATCCCATTGTGTGGCTTGATATTTTCTTTTTTTTTCTTCAATGCTTATTTATTTATTTTGAGAGAGAGAGAGAGAGAGAGAGAGAGAGAAATCAAGAGTGTGAGAGGGCAAAGAGAGGGAGAAAGAGCATCCCAAGTTGGCTCAATGCTCAGCACAGAGCTGATATCAAGATTTGGATGCTTAAGTGACTGAGATAACCAGATGCCCCTGATATTTTCTTTTGTTAATTGTGTCTTTCAGAGGGTAAACTATTTTAACCTCAATAAATGCCGTTTTACCAGTTTTGCTTCTGTTGTGTTTTGTGTGTCCTATTTAAGAAAGTCTTGCCTAACCCAATGTTATCAAGAGGTTTTTTCCTGCTTACTTCCCAAAGACTAATTGTTTTACCTTTTACATTTACTTCTGTGATCAATTTTCTGTAGACATTTGTTTATGATGGGAAACAATGATGAAGGTTCATTTCCCTCCACTCTACAGATATCTGGTTGTTCTGGCACCATTTCTTGAAACCATCTTTTCCATATTAATTCAGTGGGCAACTTTAAAAAAAACCAATTATGTGTTAGTCTATTTATGAACTCTCTCTTCTATTATAAAAAAATTGCAAGGCGAAATTGAAGAATAAATGAAGATATATAAATGTTCATTGATTGGGAGGGAGGGGACAACATGGCGGAGGAGTAGGGGGAACTGGTGCTCTCTGGTGTCTTTCAAACTAAGAAGGACTGAAACTGAGGGACCCTCCATCCCAGAGATCTGCAAGAGGACGTGTTGGAGGCTAAGAGGAAGAGAACACGAAATCCAGAAAATCCTGGGAGACTGAGGAGAACTAGGAAATAAACCAATACACATCTAGCCAAAATGACAAAATGGAAGAACTTTCCTCAAAAGAATGTACAGGAAATAGTGACAGCACAAGAAATGATGAGAGCAGACATAAGCCACTTAACAGAACACGAATATAGAATGATAAACATAAAAATACTCGCTGGGCTTGTACAAAACATAGGAGTAAGACGGGGGACCCTCGAGGTAGAGATCTGGGTCCTCAAAAATGGTCAGGAGGAATTAAAAAATGCTTTAAATGAGGTGCAAAACAAATTGGAGGCGGCCACAGCGTGAATTGAAGAGGTAGAAGAGAGAATAGGGGAATTAGAAGATAAAATTATGGAAAAGGAGGAAGCAGAGAAAAAGAGAGAGGAACTGATTCAGGAACAGGAAACGAGAATTCGAGAGCTGAGCGCTGCAATCAAACAGAATAATATTCGTATTATAGGAATTCCAGATGAAGGAGAGAGAAAGGAGTTGAAGGGGTACTTGAACAAATCATCGCCAAGAACTTCTGCAACATGAAGAAGGAAATGGACCTTGAAATCCAAGAGTCACAAAGAACTCCCCTCAGAGTAACCCGAATAGACCCTCAGCATGACACATCATAGTAAAGCTGGGAAAATACAAAGACAATGGGAGAATTCTGAAAGCAGCTAGGGATAAACGGGCCTTGACATACAGCGGCAGACACATTAGGGTAGTAGCAGACTTATCTACAGAATCTTGGCCAGCCAGAAAGGAATGGCAGGATATCTTCAATGTGATGAAGAGGAAGGATATGCAACCAAGAATCCTTTACCTGGCCACCCTGTCATTCAGAATGGATGGAGAGATAAAGGTCTTTCCAAACAAACAAAAACTGAAGGAATACATCACAAATAAACCAATCTTACAAGAAATCCTGAAGGGGACTCTTCTATGAAGGAAAGGTCGCAAGCAACAGAGAGTACCAGAGACATCCTTACAAGCATGAAACCTACAGATAACACAGTGACTCTAAACCCATATTTTTCAATATTAACGCTGAATGTAAATGGACTAAATGCTCCAATTAAAAGACACAGGTAACAGAATGGATTAAAAAACAAGACCCATCTATTTGCTGTCTTCATGAGACCCATTTGAGACCTGAGGACACCTTCAGATTGAACGTAAGCGAATGGAGAACTATCTACCATCCTGTGGAAAGTCAGGAGAAAGCTGGAGTAGCCACACTTGTATTGGACAAACTAGTCTTTAAAGTAAAAGAAGTAATAAGAGATGAAGAAGGGCATCATATAATAATCACAGGGACTATCCAGCAGAAAGAGCTAACAATTATAAATATCTACGAGCCAGATTCGGGGGCACCCAAATATGTAAACCAATTAATTACAAACGTAAACAATCTTATCAATAAACATGTGCTAATTGCAGGGAACCTTAATACCCCACTCACAGCACTGGATAGATCCACTAAACAGAGAATCATCATGGAAACAATGGCCCTGAACGACACATTGGAACAGAAGGACAGGCATCTTCAGGGCCCTTCATCCAGAAGCAAAGGAGTTTACATTCTCCTCAAATGCACACGGTACATTTTCCAAGATAGACCATATTTTGGGGCACAAGGAAGTGCTGTATAAATATAAAAAAAATGAGATCATACCATGCACACTTTCAGACCACAATGCTTTGAAACTTGAAATCAACCACAGGAAAAAGTCTGGAAACCCCCACAAACATGGAGGCTAAAGAACAACCTACTAAAAGACAAATGGGTCAACCAAGCAATCAGAGAAGAAATGAAAAAATACGTGGAAACAAATGAAAATGAAAATACAACAATCCAAACGCTTTGAGATGCGGCAAAGGCAGTCCTGAGAGGGAAATGTATTGCAATCCAGGCTTATCTCAAGAAATAAGGAAACTCACTAACACAAATTCTAACAGCACGCCTAAAATAACTAGAAGCAGAACAGCAAAGACAACCCAAACCCAGCAGAAAGAAAGAAATAACAAAGATCAGGGCACAAATTAATCACATGGAAACAGAAAAAGTAGTGGACCAGATCAATGAAACCAAGAGCTGATTCTTTGAAAAAATAAAGAAAATTGATAAGCCTCCAGCCAGTCTTCTCAACAAGAAAAGAGAGTGAATTTAAATTGATAAAATCACGAATGACAATGGAGTGATTACAGCCAGTCCCTCAGAAATATAAGCAATCATCAGAGAATATTACGGAAAACTGTATGCCGTCAAATTGAACAACCTGGAAGAAAGAGACAAATTCCTAAACAGCCACATGCTACCAAAACTCAAATGGGAAGAAATAGAAAACTGAAACAGACCCATAAGTAGTGAAGAAATTGAATCAGTTATCAAAAATCTCCCAACAAATAAAAGTCCAGGATCAGACTGCTTCCCTGTTTCTGTTTAAAACAGAGGTAATACGTATCCTCCTCAAGCTGTTCCATTAATTGAGAGGATGGGGGCAGAATAGGAGGACCCTAGGTAACTGTCAAATCATCCTAAATATCCCCGAAAGTAACATGAAGACTGATGGAACAAACTCCACAATCGAAGAAAGAGAAGAAATCCCATTAAACAAGGTTGGAAGAGTGGATTGAGGTTTAGGGCAGAAATAAATATGCAGCTTAGGAGATGAGGGAGCCTTAGGTGCAGATTAGGGTGAGAGAGAGACAGGGAGGGAGGGAGAGAGGAGCACACGGGGCGTGTGTGTTTGTTGTGGGGATGGAAGGCACAAGAGGAACATTTCCCCATACCATTGACTTGGAAAGCAGAAGGTGTTGAATTTCTTAAATTCTTACCACAAGCAGGGTTTAAAACTGGAGTTTGGCTGAGTTAGAGCCTAGATGGCACTGCCCTGCTTCTGGAGAGAAGGCAGACAAAACTCCAGCCAATCAGCAGATAGCATGAAATCAATGAGATGAATAGCTCCTGGACACATGGTGAGGAGAACATTTGCTTTTCTTGGAGCTTGTCTATGAGGGGCAGTGTTTATTGAGACATCTCTCTGGAAAAAAGGAGCTGGCCTGCACCATTCTCTCCTTCCCCTCAGCATAAACAGAGAGCCACCTGCATGAAGCAGCACAGAGTAGGAGGACAATGGCTGCCTAACTTGCATACACCAAGTCCCACCCCCACGTGCTCTGGTAAGAACCCCACTACTTAGTCATGCTTGCCTTAGTCCCAGTGTGGGGGTCCCATAGAAGACCTCCTGACCAGAGAGTTCTGCAGGGTCCCAGTTCTAGAAGAGGTGGTGACAGGTCTCATTTCATAAGCAGACCAGAGCATACCTAGTTGAAATTCACCGCTCTCAGACTAGGGATGAAACACTGGCAACAGCAGGCTGGGAGAGCCTCTACAGAGGACTGGCCTGAAGGCTAGAGCATCAGCCTAGTGGGTAGTGCACAGCACAGTGCACGGAGAACACACTGAAGACACTCTTTGAACTGCCAGGCCCTGGGCAGTCCATGACCTCTTCTTCATTAGGCCATTACTTTCAGGAGCAAACGACACAACTGGCTTTTCTAATACACAGAAGCAGTCAGATGCTTAGGCATATGAGAAGACACAGGAATCTATTCCAAATGAATGAAAAAGATAAGGTCATGGCTAGAGATCTAAGCTAAACAGATATAAGTAACATACCTGATAGAGAATTTAAAGCAATGATCATAAGGATACTCACTGGACTTGAAAAAAGAGTGGAAGACATCAGTGAGACTCTTACCACAAAGATAAAGAATGAAAAAAGAAATAATCATAGATGAAGAATGCAATAAACAAGATTAGAAGCATGCTTGAGACAATCAACCGCAGGCTGGAAGAAACAGAGAAATGAATTAATGACCTAGAACGCAAAGCAATACAAAGCAAGGAAGGTGAAAAAAAGAGAGAAAGAAGAATTATGCAAAGTGGGAATAAACCTAGGGAACTCGGTGAATACATCAAATGTAATAACATTAGTGTTAAAGGAGTCCCAGGACAAGAAGAGAGAGGAAAAAGGGCAGAAAATTTGAAAAAATCATAGCTGAAAAGTCCCAGATCCAGGAGGCACAGAAACTCCCATCAAAACCAACAAACACAGAGCAACACCAAGATATATTAGAATTAAATTTTCAAGAAACACTAAAAAAATATATCTTAAAAGCAGCAACACAAAAAGAAGTCATTGACTTAGAAGGGAAGGTCAATAAAGCTAAAGCTAGCTGGAGATTTCTCAACAGAAATGTGGCAAGCCAGAAGGAAGTGCCATGATATAGTCAAAGTGCTGAATAGGAAAAATCTGCAGCCAGAATATTGCATCCAGGAAGGCTATCATTTAGAATGAAACAAAAATTAAAGGTGTTCATGACCACAAATCAGTTTTGTAAGAAATATTAAAAGAGACTCTTTGAGTTGAAAGAGAGACCAAAAAATGACAATATAAAGGCAGGAATCACAAAAGCAGTAAAAATGAATATTTCTGTAAAAATCAGTCAAGGAACTCACACACAAAAAGGGATATAAAATATAATAATGGGGGCCTGCGTGGCTCAGTTGGTTAAGCGGCCGACTTCGGCTCAGGTCATGATCTCACGGTCTGTGAGTTCGAGCCCTGCGTCGGGTTCTGTGCTGACGGCTCATCAGAGCCTGGAGCCTGCTTCAGATTCTGTATCTCCCTCTCTCTGTGCCCTTCCCCTGCTCACACTCTCTCTCTATGTCTCTCAAAAATAAATAAACATTAAAAATTTAAAAAAATATATAATAATGAACACCTAAAATTGGGGCCATGGAGGGGAAGAGGAGAAAAGAAAGGACTCAAACTTCACTGACCGTCAACTTAATATAGATTGTTAATTTGCAGAGGACGTTTTATACAGACCTAATGGTAACTATATATCAAAAAACCAAAAATAAACTTACAATGAATAGAGAAAGAAATTCAAATATACTACTAAATAAAATCAGTGAAACATGAAAGACAGGAAAGATCAGAGAAAATATCCAGACACCACCACCAAAGAAGTAATAAAATGGAAATAAATATGTATCTATTGACAATTACTCTGAATGTAATTGGACTAAATGCTCCAATCAAAAGACATAGGGTGTCACAATGTGTAAAAAAGCAAGAACCATCTATATACTGTCTAGAAGAAACTCATTTATACCTAAAGTCACCTGCAGACTGAAAGTGAGGGGATGCAGAAACATTTAATTTGCAAATCGACATCAAAAGAAATCTGGAGCTGCAATACTTATATGGGACAAACTAAACTTTAAAACAGAACCATAATAAGAGACAGAGAAGGGCACTATATTATAATTAAGGGGATAATCCAACATGAAGATATAACAATTGTAAATATTTATGTCTCCAATGTGGAGCACCCAAATACATAAAATAATAACAACCATAAGGGAACTAATCCATTATAATCCAAATAATCAATTATAATAGTAGGGGACTTTCACATATCATTTGTGTCAATGGACAGATCATCTAAATAGAAAACCAGTAAGGAAATAATGGCTTTGGATGCCACATTGGACCAGATGGACTTAACAGATATATTCAGAACATTCCATCCTGCAACAGCAGAATACACATTTCTTTTCAAGTTAAAATAGGACATTCTCCAGAATAGAGCACATACTGGGTCATAAAAGAAGCCACAACAAGTACAAAAAGTTTAAAGTCATACCATGCATGTTTTCTGACTACAACATCATGAAGCTAGAAGTCAACTACAAGAAAAAATTTGGAAAGATCACACCTACATGGGGGTGAAACAACATGCTACTAAACAATGAATGGGTCAACCAGGAAATTGAAGAAAATATAAAAAAATGGAAAGAAATTAAAATG
Organism: Paguma larvata; assembly: GCA_030068075.1. Taxonomy (NCBI): domain Eukaryota; kingdom Metazoa; phylum Chordata; class Mammalia; order Carnivora; family Viverridae; genus Paguma; species Paguma larvata. The sequence goes on from CM057831.1 coordinate 61,281,082, forward strand.
AAAACATAACAGTCCAAAACGTTTGGGAAGCAGCAAAAGCAATCTAAGAAGGACGTATATAACAATACAGCCCTATCTCAAGATGCTAGTAAAATCCCAAATAAACAACCTAATCATACACTTTAAAGGAGGTAGAAAAAGAACAGAAGGAATTGTTTCCAGCAGAAGGAAAGAAATAATAAGGATGAGAGAGAAATAAATGATACAGAAACTAAAAAAACAATAGAGCAGATCAATGAAACCAGGAGCTGGTTCTTTGAGAAAATTAAAAAATAAATAAAGTTGACAAATGTCTAGCCAATCTTATCAAAAAGAAAAGAGAAAAGACTCAAATAAACAAATTACAAATGAGAGAGGAGAATAACAGCACAGAAATACAAACAATTATAAGAGCGTGTTATGAAAAACTATATGACAACCAATTGGACAACCTAGAAGAAATGGATGAATTTCTAGGAAATTATAAACTACCAAAACTGAAACAGGAAGAAGAAAGAAGACTTGAACAGACTGATAACAGGAAAGAAACTGAAGCAGTAACCAACTATCTCCCAACAAACGGAAGTCCAGAATCAGATGGCTTAACAGGGGAATTCTACCAAACACTTAAGGAAGAGTTAATACCCATTCTTCTGAAACTATTCCACAAATTAGAAAATGAAGGAAAAGGTCCAGATTCATTCTATGAGGCCAGCATTACCCTGATATGAAAATCAAATAAAGACCTCACTAAAAAAGAGAACTACAGGTTAGTACCCCTGATGAACATAGATGCAAACATTCTCAGTAAAATACTAGCAAACCAAATCCAAAAATACGTTTAAAAGAACCATTCATCATGATCAACTGGGATTTATTTTTGGATTGCTAGGGTGGTTTAATATTCTCAAATCAATCAATAAAATAGTAAAAGAAAGAATAAGAACCATGTAATCATTTCAGGAGATGCTAAAAACGCATTTGACAAAGTACAACATCCATTCATGATAAAACCCCTCAATAAAGTAGGTTTAGAGGGAACATACCTCAACATAATAAAGGCCATATGTGAAAAACCCACAGCTAATATCATCCTTAATTGAGAAGAACTGAGAAATTTCCTCTACCATCAGGAACAAGACAAGGATGTCCACTCTCACCACTTCTATTCAATATAGTACTGGACGTTCTAATCACAGCAATAAGGCAACATAAAGAAGTAAAAGGCATCTGAACAAGCAAGGCAGAAGTCAAACTTTCACTATTTGCAGATGACATAACACTCTATATAGAAAACCTGAAAGACTCATCCAAAAAATTGCTAGAAATGATACACCAATTTAGTAAAGTCACAGAATACAAAGTCAGTGTACAGAAATCTGTTGCATTCCTCTACACCAAGAATGATGAAGCAGAAAGAGAAATCAGGGAATCAATCCCATTGTGCAGTTGAAGCAAAATCCATAAGATAGTTAGGACTAAACCTTACTAAAGAGATGAAAGATCTGTACTCCGAAAACTATAAAATACTGATGAAAGAAACTGAAGTGAATACAAAGAAATGGAAAGATAATTTATACTCATGTATTGAAAGAACAAATGTTATTAAAATGTCTATACTACCCAAAGCAATCTACACATTTAATGCAATCCTTATCAAAATACCACCAGCATTTTTCACAGAGGTAGAACAAACAATCCTAAAATTGGTATGGTACTGAAAATAGCCAAAGCAACCTTGAAAAATAAAAGCAAAGCTGGAAGCATCACAATTCTAGACTTGAAGTTATATTACAAATCTGTAGTAATCAAAATAGTATGGTATTGGCACAAAATAGACACATAAATCAACAGAACAGAATAGAAACCCCAGAAATGAACCCACAGCTATATGGTCAACCAATCTTCAATTAAGCAGGCAAGAATATCCAATGGGAAAAGGATAGTCTCTTCAACAAATGGTGTTGGGAAAACTGGACAACAACATGCAAAAGAAAGAACTGGATCACTCTCTTACACCATACACACACACAAAAATTCAAATGGATTAAAGACCTAAATGTGAGACCTGAAACAATAAAAATTCTAGAGGAGAACATAGGCAGTAATCTTTTTGACATCATCAGTAGCAAGGTCTTTCTAGATATATCTCCCGAGGCAAAGGGAACAAAATATCAAATAAACTATTGGGACTACATAAAATGAAAAGCCTCTTCTGCACAGTGAAGGAAACACTCAACCTACAGAATGGGAGAAGATATTTACAAATGACATCTCTGATGAAGGATTAATATCCAAAATCTATAAAGAATTTATTAAACTCAACAGCCAATATTGAATAATCCAATTAAAAAACGTACAGAAGACATGAATTGACATTTTTCCAAAGAAGGCACTCAGATGACCAACAGACACATGAAAAGATGCTCAACATCACTCATCATCAGGGAAATACGAACCCAAATTACAGTATCACTTCACACCTGTCACAGGGGCTAAAATCAACAACATAAGAAACAACAGATGTTGGCGAGGATGTGGAGAAAGGGGAACATTTTTGTAGAGTTGGTGGGAATGGAGACTGGTGCAGCCACTCTGGAGAACAGTATGGAGGTTCCTCAAAATGTTAAAAATAGAATTACCCTATGCCCCAGCAATTGCACTACTAGGTATTTACCCAAAGGATAAAAATGATTCAAAGGGATACACACGCCCCAATGTTTATAGCTACATTATAAACAATAGCCAAGGAAAATAGGTCAGTCAGTCAGAGAAACACAAAAACCCTATGATTTCAGCGATATGTGGACATTAAGAAACAAAAGAGATGAACATGGGGTAAAAAAAAAAAAAGGGAGGCAAACCAGGAAAGAGAGTCTTAACTGTAGAGAACAAACGGATAGTTACTGGAGGGAAGTTGGCTAGGAGGATGGATTAAACCAGTTATGAGTATTAAGAGATGCACTTTAGATAGGTACTGGGTGTTGTATGTAAGCGATGAGTCACTAATTTTTACACTTGAAACATACTGCACTGTATGTTAACTAGGTGGAATTTAAATAAAAATTTAGGGGGAAAGGGAGAAAAGAGTTTCAGGTGTTAAGTCCAACTCATTATAGTAAGATTTGTAAAATTATGCCCCTTTTGTTTTCAAAGCCAGATGTTATGTGGGCTCATCCTCCTCATCCTGTTTGCCTGTGCCTGGGTGCTTGGTGTGAGCATTTGTTTCTTTCCCCTCTCCATGGCCCTGGTGTCCTTCCATCTTTGGACAGTCTGGTTTAACTCTGTACTGTGTCTTTGCCCTTCCTACCCTCTTCAATGTGGATTCTTCTGTACATTGACATGAGGAAAGTCTGGCCTACCAGTGTTTGGATTGTGTTCTGGCTCATTCACACTGATGTGGGTGTTATCTAGTTTTATCTGTAAGAGGAGTTGTGCTTTGGATACTCTTACTCCACGGTCTTCCCCAGAAGTGTACTTTTCTTTAATGGGAGAAATCCTAAAAGATTGTTTTTGTTTGGTTTTGAAGAAATTGGCAAGCAGATATTAAAATTTATATGGAAACGTGAAGGACTTAGAATAGGCAAAATGATTTGAAAAAGGAAGATAAAATTAGGGAAATGTAATTACTTGAATTCAAGACTCACTATAAAACTACAATAATGAAGAATATAATTTTAGTGTTTATTTTATTTTATTTATTTTTATCAGGATAAGTGTACTCTTCAATCTTCATAACTTATTTCACCCATCTTCCCAATTACTATTCCTCTGGTACCCATCAGTATGTTCCCTATAGTTAAAGTCTGTTTCTTGATTTCTCTCTCTCTTTCTTTGCTTGTTTGTTGTATTGCTCTAATTCTACATATGAGTGAGATCATATGGTATTTATCTTTCTCTGACTGCCATATTTTGCTTAGCATGTTTTGGTTTTTTGGTCAAGAACTCTTTTAGATTTTGTTTGCCTGAGAAAATCTTTATCTGTCTTTCTATTCTGTATGATAGCCTTGTTGGATAGAATATTCTTGACTGCAGATTTTTTCCATTCAGCACTTTGAATGTATCATGGCGCTCCCTTCTGGTTAAAGTTTCTACCGAGAAATCACCGATAGTCTTATGAGATTTCCCTTCTTTTCTCTTGCTGCTTTTAAAATTTTTATCACTGCTTTCTACCATTTTAATTAGTGTGTCTTGGTGTGGACCTCCTTGGGTTGAATTTGGGAGAGGGGATCTCTGTCTCCTACATCTGGATATTTGTTTCCTTCCACAGATTCAGGAAGTTTTTGGCTATTATGTCCTCAAATAAATATTCAGCTCTCTTTTCTCCCTCTTTTTGTGAGATCCCTATAATGGAAATGTTATTATACTTGATGGAGTCACTGAGTTCCTTAAGACTATTCGGAATTTGCTTTTCTTTCATCTCCTTTGTTCAACCTGGTTACTTTTTATTACTCAGTTTTCTAAGCCATTAATTCATTTCCCCTTCTTCATATTTTCTGTTATTTATTCCATCAAAGGTATTTTTTGTTTCATTTATGTGTTCAGAATCTCTGACTGGTTCCTTTTTATCTCTGTGTTAAAGGTCTCACTGATGTCTTCCACCCATTTCTCAAGTTCAGTGAGTGTCTTTAATGATCATTACTTTTAATTCTCTATCAGGCATATTAACTTATATCCATTTCACTTAGGTGTCTTGCTGTGGTGTGGTTGTATTCTTTTATTTGCAATATATTTTTTGTCCTCTTACTTTTTCTAACTCTCCGTGTCTTTTTTTGTGTGTTAGAAAAGTCAGTTACTTCTCTTGTTCTTAGCAATAATAGCCTTATGAAGAAGAGGTCTTGTAGTGCCCTGCACTGCAGGTTCTCCTTTTCCCTAAAGCTTGGCACTTTAGGAAGAGGACTGCTGTTGAGTCTTGGCTTCTTTTTCCTTTAGTCTGACTGTCTGCAGAGGCTCCGCTTGTCTTTTCTGGGTAATGTTTGGTCCCCACCAGGGGTGAGGCATGTTTTAATAAGGTGTATGGTGGTCTGCTTGGGAAATGAGACCATGCCCTGCCACCGCTGGAATAGAGGTCTCAGAAAACATATGGGTTGGGAGATGTGGTATTGGTAGGGTTTGTGCCAGTCTTCTTGGAGGACAGGGCCCACAGTGCTGGGACTAAGGTGAGTGTGTGGGAAAGGCAGATCTGCCCAAAGGACAGTGGGGTTGGGGTTGGGGGTGTTGGTGCAAGCAAATTAGGTAATGAGTGTCAGCTGTGGCTGTTTATGCTGGGGTTGGGGGAGGGAAAAGGTGCCTGCCAGTCCTTTGTTCCTTAAGGGGTCTCCCAGTGATCCCTGTCTCTCTGGGCCACACTCTGAAATGAGGAAATTACTCTTCTTCTCATCTGCCCCTGGTGTTTTTCTAACTGCTGGTTCTTCTACCCTCAAAACCAAGGGTACACTGTACACATTGTATGTTAGCCAATTTGATAATAAATTATATTAAAGAAAAAAACACCAAACTGGTTCAGAGATACAGCTGGTGTTATGCTATGCTGTATCTCCACAAGCTGTTTGCCATTCTCTTCTTTTAAGGGCAGAGACTCTACTAATGCCCTCTGGCTCGCCTAGAGCCAAGCCAATTAATTTATAAAAATTTCAAGTTTTTAGTCCCATTGGTTTTAAGAACTCATGAAATTTGCTTTCAAAGGCAAATATTAGGGGCAATTTTTATGGGCTCCCTGGTATAAAAGTCTATTTCCTGCCCTTCTCTGTGCTACCAGCGCCCTCTCCACTGTGGATAGCCATGATCCACTTGCTCCCAGGCAACATCTTTGCCCTTACTACCTTTTTAAAAAAATTTTTTTTTTTAGCGTTTATTTATTTTTGAGAGACATAGAGACAGAGTTTGAGCAGGTCAGAGAGAGAGGGAGATACAGAATCCGAAGCAGTCTCCAGGCTCTGAGCTGTCAGCACAGAGCCCGATGCGGGGCTCGAACCCACAGACCGCGAGATCATGACCTGAGCCGAAGTCGGCTGCTTAACCAACTGAGCCACCCAGGAGCCCCCTTACTACCTTCTTTGATGTGGTTTCTTCTCTACCTTTAGTTGTGGAGTTTGTTCCTCTAGTGTTCCGATCATTTTCTGGAATCTATATGCTGATGTGAATGGTCTCTAGTATCAATGGGATGAGTGAGCTGAGGGTCCTCATACTTCATCATCTTCTCAGCCAACTTCCAGAATATAATTTTAGTTTTAAAGAAAACTTGTGTGTGTGTGTGTGTGTGTGTGTGTGTATGTATAGTTTCTTTCTACCCTCTAACCACTTTTCCCTACTGTTAACGTCTTCCATAACTATGGCACATTTATCAAACTAAGAGATTGACATTGGTACATTACTTTTAATTGAACTTCAGATTTTATTTGAATTTCACCACTTTTTCCACTATTATCTTCTTTCTGTTCCAGGATAACACTGCAATTGTCACATCTCATTTTCTTTGGATCTGTGATAGTTTCTCAGTCTGGCCTTTATTTATCATGGCCATAATTAACAGTTTCAAAAATACTGGCCAAGTATTTTATATAATTTACCTCAATTTGTATTTCTTTGATGTTTATATTGTGGTTATGAGTCGTTGATATAAATACCACAGAGACAATGTGCCCTTCTCATAAATATCATATCAGAGTGTACATAATATCAAGGAAGAGAGTTTTTAGTCAACATTGACATACCCCACTTTGGTTTTCCCCTTAAAATGCATAAGATTTTTTATAACATAGTGCTGCTTTTATCATTCAGTTGCTTGAAGACCATTTTCTGGACTACACTGCCAGTTCTTGGCTAAGCCCAAGCATTGATAAAAATCCCTACCCCATCATTATTATTAGTTCCTCTGGTGCCATGGGGAAATTATTCTTAATTCTGCCCATTGAGTGTATTTTCCTCTTTCCTCCTAAGTTAGAATGCAATCATCAACAAACTGGAGGACAGGTGCTTTAGAAGTTGAGTGTTTGGCCCTCCAACATTGAGTTGCCACATATAAACTATACTTCTTATTGACATTGTCTGAAAACATCATTGACTGTGGCCTGTGGCCAATTTTTCAGGGGTTAGGAAGTCCTCAAGGGGAAATAATGAAAGGCCAACATGAAAGCCACCTGTTTATGTGTGCAATTGGTATTCCCAGTGGTCTCCACTGTTATATATTCTTGAATGTAGTATTACCTTTTAATGACAGAACTCTATCATGCATTTCCTTCCCTAATAGAATGATGATATGTTATAATCTAGGACAAAATGGATATCTCAGATCTCAAAATATTTTATGTTTTTTCATAATATAAGAGATTTCTTTATAGGCCCACAGGCCTTTTAAGTGGGGAAACACCTAAAACATATGGGTAGTTTTCTAGTCCAAAACTCCAGTGGTTCCTACTGGATGGAAGTCATAGGCCTTTGTCAAAGGTACCAGTTATCTGGGTGGCATCTAGTCAATACTTCTAAAATTTTTGGATCATGGAACATGTTTTGTTGCAATGGACCCAATGGTGCCATTGTTTTTTTTTGAAGCTCCAAGAGGGCCTCCACTCAAATTCAGCTTGTTTCCTGATAACTTTGTGAATAAGAGCTAATAAAATTTCCAGATGATTTCCTAAGAAGTGAAACTTGATCAATTTTGTGCTCTTGTTTTGATTTTGGAGCTTAAAAAGACAATAATTTATTTTTGGTTGTCTGAAAAATGTCTTTAGCCATCTTGGTCCAAGTTATGCATGAGAATTGTATCAAGCAATAAAAAGAGGCCTAGGAGGCCTAGGACTCTTGTCCGTTGTGGGAGTTTTGATTACTCATTCAGTTTCTTTGCTGATTATGGGCCTCCTCTTCCTGTGATTTGCTTTCTATTTCTTTCTGTTTCAGTTTTGGTAGTTCATGGGTTTCTGGGAATTTGTCCAATTCTTATCAATTGCCCGATTTGTTGATGTATAATCTTTCATTGTATTCTCATAATTGTTTGTATTCCTGTGGTGTTCATTGTGATCTCTCTTCTTTCACTCTTAATTTTATCTATTTGGGTCCTTTCTTTTTTGTTTTTGATATATCTGGCTAGGGGTTTATCTATTTTGTTAATTCTTTCCAAGAAGCAGCTCTTAGTTTCACTGATGTGTTCTAATGGATTTTTGTTGTTGTTGTTTCTATATCACTTATTTCTGCTCAAAGCTTATAATTTCCCTTTCTCTGCTGGCTTTAGGCATTATTTGTTGCTCTTTTTCTAGCTCCATTAGATGTAAAGGAGTTGTGTGTAGGTGTAAGGTTAGGTTGTATATTTGGGACCCTTGCTTCTTGAGAACGGCCTGAATTACAATGAACTTTCCTCTTAGCACCGCCTTTTGCTGCATCCCAAAGGATGTGGACTCTCATGTTTTCATTTTCATTGACTTCCATGTATTTTTTAATTTCTTCTTCAGTTTTCTGGTTAACTCATTCATTCTTATTAGGATGTATTTAACCATGTATTTGAGCGCTTTCCAAATTTTTTCTTGTGGTCGACTTCAAGTTTCATAGAGTTGTGATCTGAAAATATGCATGGTAAGATCTTGATTTTTTGGTACTTGTTGAGGGCGACTTGTGACCCGCTATGTGATCTATGCTGGAGAATGTTCATGTGCACTCAAAAAGAATGTGTATTCTGCTGTAGTAGGGGTAATATTTTGAATATATCTGTTAAGTCCATCCAGTCCAGTGTGTCATTAATAGCCATTGTTTCCTTGTTTTTTCTGCTTAGATGATCTATTCATTGCTATAAGTAGGGTATTTAAGTCCTGTAGTATTATATTCTTTTATCAATGAGTTTCTTTATGTTTGTTAATAATTGATTTATATATTTGGGTTCTCTCAAGTTGGGGGCAGAAATGTGTACAATTGTTAGATCTCATTGGTGGATAAAGCCCTAAATTATGGTACAATGCCCTTCTTCATTTTTTATTACAGTTTTTGTTTTAAAATCTAATTTGTCTGTTATAAGTATGGCTACTCTGGCTTTCTTTTGATGTCCATTAGCATGATAGATCGTTCTTTGTTCCCTTACTTTGAATCTGCAGGGGTCTTTAGGTCTAAAATGAATCTCTTGTAGGCAGCTTATAGATGGATCTTCGTTTTTTTGTTTGTTTTTTATCCGTTATGATATCCTTTATCTTTTGATAGGAACTTTTAATCTATCTACTTACAGAGTGATTATTGATAGATATGTATTTAGTGCCATTGTGTCACATATAGAGACACACATATAGGTGTTTCTGGTGATGTTTTCTGGTCCTTTGTAGTCTTTGTTGCTTTGGTGTTTTATTTTTTTTCTTTCTCCACTCAAAGAGTCCCCCTTAAATTTCTTGCAGGGTTGGTTTAGTGGTCATGAACTCCTTTAGTTTTTGTTTGTTCTGAAAAACTCTTTATCTCTCCTATTCTGAATGATAGCCTTGCTGGATAAAGAATTTTTGGCTGCATATCTTTCCCATTCAGCACACTGAATATTTCCTGCCACTCCTTTCTGGCTTGCCAAGTTTCTGTGGAAAATCTGCTGCGAAACTGATATCTTTCCTTGTAGGTTAAGGACTTTTTTCCCTTGCTGCTTTTAGGATTCTTTCCTTGTCTGTGTATTTTGTGAATTTGACTATGATATGCCTTGGTGATGATCAGCTTTTGTTGACTTTATTGGGAGTTTTCTGTGCTTCTTGGATTTTGATGTCTGTGTTTTTCCTCAGATTAGGGAAGTTTTCAGCTATAATTTGTTTGAATAAATTCTCTGCACTTTTTTCCCTCTCTTCATCTTCTGGGACTCCTATGATACAAACATTATTCTGTTTTAATAAGTTTCTGAGTTCCCTAAGTCTGCCTTCATGGTCCATGACCTTTTTCCCCCTCTTCTTTTCAGTTTCATTATTTTCCATAATTTTATCTTCTCTCTCACTGATTCATCTTGTACTTTGTCCTACCTCATTTTTATGGCCTCCATTTGGGATTGCATCTTAGTTATAGCATTTTTAACTTCAGCCTGACTAGATTTTGGTTCTTTTATCTCTGCAGTAAGAGATTCTCTCATGTCTTCTATGCTTTTTTCAAGTCCAGCTAATATCATTATAAAGTTGTTTTAAATTCCTGTTCAGACATCTTACTTATATCTGCATTGATTAAATCTCTGGCCTTATTTCTTCCTGTTCTTTCTTTTGGGGTGAATTCATTGTCTTGTATTTTGGAGAGAAAGGAAAAAAAGCAAAAAAAAACGAAATAAAGATTTTTAAAAATCAAAAAATTTAAAAATAAAATAAAATGAATAAAGGAAGCTAGATCATTGGCGTGGTTTGGTCTGTTTGTTACTAGAAGCTTGGTAGAAAAAAGGTAAAAAGAAAAGATAAGATGAAGAAAGAAAAATTGGAAAATTAAAAAATATATAAACTAAAATAAATTTAAAAACTAAAATAAAAATAAAAAATTGGTCTTTGTCAAACAAACAAAACAAAGACAAGGAAAAAACAAAAATAAGAAACAAACAACTCCCCACCCCCAAAACCCTTAAAAGTGTGCTAGATCTCTTTCCCTCTAGAGTTGAAGGTGAAAGCATTCTATGATCAACAGAGTTGGTGTAAGCTAGGAGTTTGTGCTATTCTTCTGGGAAAGGGGCCTGCTGCTGTGACTCTCAGGTTCAATTTCCCTAGTGAAGATGTGCCTGTAGGGTGGGGGGGGGGCGGGGCGGGCGGGGCTTGATGTAGCAGATCCATTTTCCACTTGGTGACGCAATTTAGCTCACTGAGATGGATCAAGCTGGCGGGGGTGGGAAGACAATGGCTTCACAGTGTTCTCTCAGCTCCACAGCAGCAGGCCCTCACAGACCTGCAAAGAGTGACACCTTTGCTGTGTCCCTGATTTCCTTTTGATCTCTGCCTTTACCCTGTCTGTGTCCAAGCTGTCTACCTGCCAAAGAGCACAGCGCTCGTGTTTTAACTCAGTTGCCTGTGTGTTTCAAAACTCCACACTTCAGAGACCACCCCCACCCCTGGCCTCACCTGCCCTGATCTTCTGGGGGAGGGTCTCCCTGCACTGTGTCCAGTGCCAGCCAGTGGAGTGCCAGCCAGTGGATCAGAGTTTATGGTAATTCGTTATAGCACAGTCTGCATCAGGGTTTGGAGGCCTCCACCAGTATCTTTTTTTCCAGTGTTGGTGAGTGGGAGAGTTCGATGGCTCTGTCAGGGTCCTTTGCCCTTGGAGGAGAGGTCATATTACCTCTACCAATACACTCTAAGCAGGGGAACCACCCTGGGGATTCTCAGGCTGCCTGCTACTGGGGCTCAGCTCTACTCTCCCGTAGGAGCACTGCTCACCTTCCTAAGCATGAACCTGGCAATGTTGCAGACCTCTGAAACTTGAGAATCTGCGCTCCACTATTTATAGAAAATTGGCAGTATTATAACCCTCTCCTTTTTCCCCCAGCAAAGGTTTAGGGGAATAGTTTCCTTGTGTAGTCTTCTGCATGTGTTTTCACTCCTTTTTTTTTTTTTCATTCCGTGCTTTTTCTCTCTCTATTCTCGCTACTCCCACCACATTCAGTGCTCCCTACTTGGGGACAGCCCAAGACTCTTTTCTCCCGCTAACTCTACAAACCATCTTCCATCGGTACTTTTCTAGTTTGCTGATGTGCAGCCTTATTCTCTAAGGCTTCTGCTGGATCTCTTGGGTGTTCAGAATTATTTGATATTTATTGAGCTGTGTTGGAGCTTAGGGTCACCCTACTCCTCCTCCATCTTACCACCAACCTCTGTAATGCCTTTTATATCATAAATCATTACTTGGGGGAAATTAATCAAATTAGGAAAAACTTTAGTATTATTATACAACCAGCCCAAAGTTTCTTGCATTATCAAAGTTTTAGGCTTAGGAGTATTCCATTAACTATTCTTTTTAAACAGTACATGTTATGTACCCCATCTTTAACCAAATTAATAGATTCAGAATTTCTCCTCTACCTGTACTTGTGTAAAATCTTCAGCTAACTGGAGGTTATGAGTAAGAACAAATATGCATTCTATTCAACCAGATCTAATGCAAGGGATATGGTAACTTGATCTCCCATGTGCAAAATCCATTTCAAAATGTATTCAGTAAAGTTGACAATAGTGCTTCACACAGAGTGGCTTAACCTCAAAAAATAGTTTACAGTTGTGAAATGAAATGTATTTGTGCTACTTGTAAAACTATGGCACATTCAAAAGAGGTAATTTAAAAAATTTAAAGAAGGGTTTACTTATAAAAGTAGGTTTAAGAGATAGTGAAACACCAGGGGCTAGCAACAGCAGGAAGAGAAATTCTAAAATACCTATCTTTGTAGGAAAAGGCCACTGCCCACCTGAGTCTGCCAAAGTGAGAACCAGAACGATAAAAACTCTAATCTGCTCCAACCCCCTCTACTTCTCAGTCACCTGCAAGAGCTTCTCATTGGCCAAACTCAACCTGTAGTCAAGACAAGGAAGCCTGATTGATTCAAAGCACTGAAATTAGCTTCATGGTATAATACAAAGTGTAGAAAGGTGACAGTGATCCTAGAGAGATAAATGGAAATTGTTCAACACAGTTATGTGTCTTTTAAAAAGTTCCACCCAGGATAGAATCAAATATTCTTATGAGGGTCAACAAACCTATGTAACATGGACATGCCTTTGTGTCTAATTTAAGTTCCTATCAGTTCCCATACAACTTGTGCTTTAACCATATAGTGAACTTTACTTCTTCAGTGTTCACGCTATTCCCCCTGTCTGAGTTTTTTCCCTTTGCTTGACAGTTTTTATTCTTCTAAATTTGGCTCAGGCTTCATCTTCCTTAACTTACAAGTATTACCTGATGGTTCTACCAATGTAGACTAAGCTAAGCCTTCTGTCCTCTGTGTTTCCGTACCTTTTTAAAATTACTTCGGTAATTTTAAAGATGATAGGAAATCTTGTAATTTGTTGTCAATAATATATATTTTTTTCCTTTCAAGTGGTCCTTGAATAAAACATGTATACCCTAGTGTGGGAGGTTCGGGAGAATTCAAGGCTGATCATGACCACAAAATGGCAGAAGCACATTAGCTTTTATTTCCTCACTCTCCTCATTTTCTGCTTCTACCCGTATGCTAGGTGACTTTCTGTTTCCCAAACATAACCACCTCTCACACATTTTTGCCTTGGCTTTCCTGTTCTATCTAGAATGCCCCACCCACTTATTCTTTGCCTGATTAAATCCTATTCCAAGCAAGCATTTGAGGCTAATGCCATTATTATCACTACAATCTATTTTATCATGAAAATACCCCTGTCTTCTGTGTTCTGTCTTGTCTCTCTTCATCAAAACCCTGCTTATTCTTGAAGTCATTATATGTTCCCATATGTTTTTATTTTTCCCCAAAGATGTAGTGCTACATACTTTTGTTTTTAAAATAATTTATTGTCAAATTGGTTTCCATACGACACCCAGTGCTCATCCCAACAAGTGCCCTCCTCTGTGCCCATCACCCACTCTCCCCTCTCCCACACTCCCCTCTCCCCTCGGTTTGTTCTTAGTCTTTGAAAGTCTCTTGTGTTGTGTCTTCCTCTCTCTCTGTGGCTTTTTTTTCCTTCTCCTATTCCCTTCCCCTTTGGTTTTCTGTTAAGTCTCACAAAGCCTACCTATGCGTGGTAACATATGGTATCTGTCTTTCTCTGCCTGACTTATTTCACTCAGCACAATACCCTCCAGTTCCATCCATGTTGCCACACATGGCCAGATTTCATTCTTTCTCATTGCTGCGTAGTATTCCATTGTATATATATATACCATAACTTCTCTATTCATCGCCAGTTGATGGACACTTCGTCTCTTTCCATGATTTGGCTATTGTTGAAAGTGCTGCTGTGAACATCGGGGTACACGTGCCCCTATGCATCAGCAGTCCTATATCTCTTGGGTAGATTCTTAACAGTGCTATTGCTAGGTCAAAGGGTAGTTCTATTTTCATTTTTTTTGGTGAACTTCCACAGAGTTCTACAGAGTGGCTGCACCAATTTGCACTCCCAACAATAGTGCAAGAGGGTGCCTGTATCTCCACATCCTCGCCAGCATCTATAGTTAGCTGATTTGTTCATTTTAGCCACTCTGACTGGTGTGAGGTGATATCTCAGTGTGGTTTTGATTTGTATTTCCCTGATGATGAGTGACATTGAGCATCGTTTCATGTGTCTGTTGGCCATTTGGATGTCTTCTTTGGAGAAGTGTCTATTCATATCTTCCGCCCATTTCTTCACTGGATTATTCATTTTCCGGGTGTGGAGTTTGGCAAGTTCTTTATAGATTTTAGATACTAGTCCTTTATCCGATATGTCACTTGCGATTATCTTGTCCCATTCTGTTGGTTGCCTATTAGTTTTGTTGGTTGTTTTTTTTGCCGTGCAGAAGCTTTTTATCTTGATGAGGTCCCAGTAGTTCATTTTTGCTTTTAATTCCCTTGCCTTTGGAGATGTGGCGAGTAAGAAGTTAGTGGGTCTTAGGTCAAAGAGGCTTTTCCTGCTTTCTCCTCTAGGGTTTCCTGTCTCACATTCAGACCCTTCATCCATTTAGAGTTTATTTTTGTGAGTGGTGTAAGGGAGTGGTCTAGTTTCATTCTTTTGCATGTTTCTGTCCAGTTCTCCCAGCATCATTTATTAAAGCGGCTGTCTTTTTTTCCTTTGGATACTCTTTCCCGCTTTGTCAAAGATTAGTTGGCCATATACTTGCGGGTCCATTTCTAAGTTTTCTCTTCTATTCCATTGGTCTATGTGTCTGTTTTTGTGCCAATACCATACTATCTTGATGACTACCGCTTTGTAGTAGAAGTTAAAGTCTGGGATTGTGATGCATCTCGCCTTGGTTTTATTTTTCAGTATTCCTTTGGCTATTCGGGGTCTTTTGTGGCTCCATACAAATTTTAGGATTGTTTGCTCTAGCTTTGAGAAGAATGCTGATGCAGTTTTGATTGGGGTTGCATTGAATGTGTAGATTGCTTTGAGTAGTATTGCCATTTAAACGATATTTTCTTCCAAAACATGTGCGTGGGATGTTTTTCCATTTCCTTGTGTCTTCCTCAATTTCCTTCATAAGTTTTTCATAGTTTTCAGTATAGAGATCTTTTACATCTTTGGTTTCATTTATTCCTAGGTATTTGATGGTTTTTGATGCAATTGTGAATGGGATTAGCTTCTTTATTTCTCTTTCTGCTGCTTCATTATTGGTGTATCGAAATGCCACCGATTTCTGTACATTGATTTTGTACCCTGCAACTTTGCTGAATTAATGGATGGGTTCTAGTAGGCTTTTGGTGGATTCTGTTGGGTTTTCCATGTAAAGTATCATGTCATCTGCACAATGTGAAAGTTTGACTTCCTCCTTGCCAATCTTGATACCTTTTATTTTGCTTTGTTGTCTGATTGCTGATGCTAGGACGTCCAACACTATGTTAAATATCAGTGGTAGAGTGGACATCGTGTCGTGTTTGTTAGGGAAGGAAAGTCCTTAGGATCTTAGGGTGAAGGCTCTCAGTTTTTCCCCATTGAGGATGATATTAGCTGTGGGCTTTTCATAAATGGCTTTTATGATGCCTAAGTATGTTCCTTCTATCCTGACTTTCTTGAGGGTTTTTATAGGAAAGAGTGCTATATTTTGTCAAATGCTTTTTCTGCATCTATTGACAGGATCATATGGTTCTTCTCTTTTCTTTTTTTAATGTGATTTATCATGTTGAATGATTTGCGAATATTGAAGCAGCCCTGCAACCCAGGGATGAGTCCTACTTGATCATGGTGAATAATTCTTTTTATATTCTGTTGGATTCTATTTGCTAGTATCTTGTTGAGAATTTTTGCATCCATATTCATCAAGAATATTGGCCTATAGTTTGTTTGTTTATTTATTTATTTATTTATTTATTTATTTATTTATTTATTTATTTATTTATTTTTGCTGAGTCTTTATCTTGTTTGAGAATCAAAGTGATGCTGGCTTTATCGAATGAGTCTGGGAGTTTTCCTTCTGTTTCAATTTTTTGGAACAGCTTGAGGAGGATAGGAATTAACTCAGTTTTAAATGTCTGGTAAAATTCCGCAGGGAAGCCATCTGGTCCAGGGCTTTTATTTGTTGGGAGATTTTTGATAACTGATTCAATTTCTTCACCAGTTATGCGTCTGTTCAAGTTTTCTATTTCTTGCCGTTTGAGTTTGGTAGCGTGTGGATGTTTAGGAATTTGTCCATTACTTCCAGGTTGTCAGTTCGGTGGCATATAATTTTTCATAGTATTCTCCGATTATTGCTTGTATTTCTGAGGAATTTGTTGTAATTACTCCCTTTTCATTTATGATTTTATCTATTTGGTTTCTCTCTCTTTTCTTTTTGAGAAGCCTTGCTAGAGGTTTGTCTATTTTTTTTTTTTTTTCAAAGAACCAGCTCTTGGTTTCATTGATGTGTTCCACTACTTTTTCTGTTTCCATATGATTAATTTGTGCCCTGATTATGTTATTTCTCTCTTTCTGCTGGGTTTAGGTTCTCTTAGTTGTTCTGCTTCTAGTTATTTTAGGTGTGCTGTTAGAATTCGTGTTATTGATTTTTCTTGTTTCTTGAGGTGGGCCTGGATTGCAATATATTTACCTCACAGGACTGCCTTTGCTGTATCCCAGAGCGTTTGGATTGTTGTATTTTCATTTTCATATGTTTCCATGTATTTTTTCATTTCTTCTCTGATTGCTTGGTTGACCCATTTTCTTCTGGTAGGTTTTCCTTAGCCTCCATGTTTTTGGGGATTTTCCAGACTTTTTCCTGTGGTTGATTTCAAGTTTCAAAGCATTGTGGTCTGAAAGTGTGCACGGTACGATCTCAATTCTTTTATATTTATTCAGAGCTTCCCTGTGCCTCAGAATGTGGTGTATCTTGGAAAATGTACTCTGAGCTGTTGAGAGGAATGTAAATTCCTTTGCTTCTGGATGAAGGACCCTGAAGATGTCAATTAGGCCCATCTGTTCTAATGTGTCATTCAGGGGCATTGGTTCTGTGGTGATTCTCTGTTTTGTGGATCTATCCAGTGCTGTGAGTGGAGTGTTAAGGTCGCCTACAATTAGTACATTTTTATCGATGAGGTTGCTTATGTTTGTAATTAGTTGTTTTACAAATTTGGGTGCCCCCGAATTTGGCACGTAGATATTTATAATTGTTAGCTCTTCCTGCTGGATAGAGCCTGTGGTTATTATATAATGTCCTTCTTCATCTCTTATTACATAGTTCATTTTAAAGTCTAGTTTGTCTAAGTGTGGCTACTCCAGCTTTCTTCTGACTTCCAGTAGCATGGTAGATAGTTCTCCAACCCTCACTTTCAATCTGAAGGTGTCCTCAGGTTTAAGACGAGTCTCTTGAAGACAGCAAATAGATGGGTCTTGTTTTTTAATCTACTCTGTTACCGTCTGTCTTTTGATTGGTGCATTTAGTCTATTTACATTCAGTGTTAATATTGACAAATATGGGTTTATAGTCACTGTGTTATCTGTAGGTTTCATGCTTGTAAGGATGTCTCTGGCAGTTTGTATTCTTTGAAACCTTTCTTTCCTAGAGTGCCCCTCAGGATCTCTTGTAATGCTGGCTTATTTGTGATGAATTCCTTCAGGTTTTATTTTTTGGGGAAAACCTTCATCTCTCCTTCTATTCTGAATGACAGGCTAGCCGGATACAGGTTTCTTGTTTGCATATCCTTCCAGCTCATCACATTGAAGATATCCTGTCATTCCTTTCTGGCTTGCCAAGTTTCTGTAGATAAGTCTGCCACAACCCTTATGTGTTTACATTTGTATGTTAAGGCCCGTTTTTCCCTAATTGGTCTTAGAATTCTCTCTCTGTCTTTATATTTTGCCAGTTTCACTATGATGTGTCGTGCAGAAGGTCTATTCAAGTTACGTCTGAGGGGAGTTCTCTGTGCCTCTTGGATTTCCATGCCCATTTCCTTCCTCCTGTTGGGGAAGTTCTCAGCAATGATTTGTTCAAGTACCCCTTTCAACTCCTGTCTCTCTATCTTCCTCCTCTAGAATTCCATGATACGGATATTGTTTTGTTTGATTGCATCGATCAACTCTCAAATTATCCTTTCCTGCTCCTGGATCAGCTTCTCTCTCTTTTTCTCTGCTTCCTCTTTTTCCATAATTTCATCTTCTAATTCGCTTCTTCTCTCTTCTGCCTCTTTAATTCGTGCTATGGCTGCCTCCAATTTGTTTTGCACCTCATACAAGGCCTTTTTTAATTATTCCTGACCATTTTTAAGGTCCTTGATCTCTGCCGCGCGGGACCCCGTGCATTCATCTATACTTTTTACAAGCCTAGTGATTAGTTTTATGATTATCATTCTATATTCATGTTCTGTTATGTTGCTTATATCTGTTTTCATCAATTCTTGAGCTGTCACTACTTCCTGTAGTTTCTTCTGAGGAGAATTCTTCCGTTCCATCATTTTGGCTAGGTGTGTTTTGGATTGTTTCTTGAAGTCGCCTTTTGTGACGGGAGGTAGTTCTGCAAGTTGGCCAAGGTTGGGCTCCTCCTACCTGCCATAGAAACTGGAATATAGGAGTACTATCTTCTTAATGATTAATTTTTAAAGAGATGATTCCCAGGTCCTAGAGAGAGATATTCCTGAGCTGAGGCAAATCAAGCCTGCCTGATGAACGATTAGCTGTGTTTCTGCAGTTTTGCACCAAGGACCTCAATTACAGGCTTCCAATTCCTATGGTTTCCTCAAGCAGAGTTGCTTCACCTAACACAATTCTTATGATACTTCTATTTGGTCTTGTTACTGTAGTTATCTGTGTATTTCAATCATTTTCCTCTGTTAGATCGAAAAAACTATCATTTAAATGTGTAGCTGATAGGTATTAAGCATCATTTGCATCCTGGGTACTATAGTAGATACTTTGCACAATTTATCTCATTTATTTTTAACAAGGAAATAGGTATGTTTATTTCATAGGTAGGAAAATCAAGAGTGAGACAGAGTAAGATTTCCAAGATAACTTAGTTAGAATGGCTTTTTAAATAGTAATAATTGCCAAAAGAACTTTAACATTTGGTTATTTTTTCCAACATTTCTGAAAAATCTCATCTAAAATTCACAGTATTTTTATAGAGTGAGGGAATCTGGGGAGAGGATAAGAAGAGAATAAGAACGAGGATAGAGGAGAATAATGTTTTGATATAAGTAGAATATGATGAGAGTTAGGGGTAGGACTCTTTCAGGAGGAACAAAGAAAAAGATATAGAATAAAACCAATTTAGGGGTGCCTGGGTGGCTCAGTTGGTTGAGCATCCGACTTCGGCTCAGGTCATGATTTCGCAGTCTGTGCGTTCGAGCCCCGCATCGGGCTCTGTGCTGATGGCCGGGAGCCTTGAGCCTGCTTCACGTTCTGTGTCTCCCTCTCTCTCTGCCCCTCCCCCACCATGCTCTGTCTCTCTCTGTCTCAAAAATGAATAAATATTAAAAAAATTTTTAAAAAACCAATTTAAGGTTTTAAAATTGCAAGACTATTTTTCTTTTTTTACTCTGTGTGGAAATGGAAGTATAGGAGATCTTGAAGGTGATTCTTAGGTGTATACCTAAATGGGTAACTTGGTGAGATGGGAGACTACAAGGTACAGGGCAGATCTGAGGGTAAAGATGATTGATTCAGTTTTGATACACTGAGTTTGAGATTAAAATAATGGTTAACACAGGTGTTTTATATTTTCCAGAGAGACTTCTAAACACTTTACATGTATTTTTTAATTTAATACTCATAACAACCCTAGGAGGTAAGGTAAGTACCATCTTTTACACATGAATCAGAGATGTGAGTTCTTCAAGTTTCTATGACAGCCTGGTTCTAGAAGCAATGCCATTAACTACCCATTATAATCCCAGTGGAAGTATCTACTAAGCTGGTTACATAGTTGAGTTCCAAAAACCGGTCTGGGCTGGATTAAGGAATGATTAGCATATAGATCACAGTCAAAACCATTAAAAAATGCTGTACCTCAGGGAAAATATGTTAAGAGAAGATTAGTGGTCTCACGGCCCTAATTATGTGGAGCTGATATGCAGCGGTTAAACTGTGGGATGTCCTTATCAGCTATTAAATGTTGAAATACAGTGCTTTCATACTGGTGATGAATAGATTCTTCTCTGACTCTCATGTGTCCTACCACCATCCTAGCTTCCCAGGCACCAAGGAACCCTGGGTGGGCTCTGCCAATGAGGCATATTCGCTTTTAGTCTTTAAATGAGCATTTATTGAGTTTATCCTATGTGTCGTGGCAGATTATGGTGAATAAAAAAATTTCCTGAAGAGATTTATGAAAACTGTCAGACATAACTATGGAAAAATGTGATTAAGCTTCAATACAATTATTTTATAGTGTGGCATAGGAGCCCAGAGGATACAAAACATATTGTCATATACTCATTCATTCAGTCATTCAGTTCATTCATTCAACATATATAAAAAGCTATTTTAAAGCATCTGGTGTATGCCAGGCACTGTTTGTTGTTATTCAAAGACTAATAAGACAAAAATCGCAATCCTCAAGTGTGTGGTGGAGGACGTGGGCACAGACCTGATTTGCATATGTGTTTTAGGATAAAGATACAAGTAGAAGATGTAGTGGAACATAATGGGAATAATAGCCAGTTTTTCCCAATTCCACTGACAATGACAACCAAAACGTGTGCCCAGGCTCTAGTAAGTTGGTAGACAGATGAGTTTTTATACAATCTTTAGGAAATTCTCACTTCCATGGGAAATTACCTTATGGATCTTCTAGCCCACCCCTCCATTTTCCAAGCCTAGGACTTAGAGGTAGGCTGTGATCAGCCTGTTTCACACAATGTGTTAGTTGCTGGGCCATGAGTGCTACGCAGTCTCTGAGCCTGTCTAGTGACATCCTCTCTACTTCACATTGCTTATTTCCTGATGAATTCAGGCTGACCAAACTTTTGAGAGTCCAGTCCATTTGCTCTGTTTTTTTTCATTGCTATATCTCTAGCATTTTAACAATTATTTAAAAAATTCATTTATTTAAACTTTCGTTTAATAAATTATTACTGAGATTCTTCCACATGCCAAACACTGTTATGTGTATCAAGGATAATGGAGCAAATAAAATAGTACAATAGTTACAATGAATGTTAGGATGTCTACATCTTCTAGTTTCCTATGGCTGCTGTAACAAATTAGTACAAACTTGATGGTTTAAAACAACACAAACTTACTCTGTTACGGTTCTGAAGGCTGTAAGTCCAAAATCAGTTTTACTGATCTAAAGTAAGCTGTTAGTAGGATTGGTTCCTTCTGGAGGCTCCAGAGGACAATATGTTTCTTTGCCTTTTCCAGCTTCCAGAGGCCAACTACATTCTTTGGCTCTTTGTCCTTTCTTCCATCTTCAAAATCAGTAGTGTATGGTTATTTGAGTTATCCATTTCTTCTTAAGAAAGTTTTAGAGTTTGAGACTTCTAATGAATTTGATTATGTCATCTTAGTTGTTGAACTTATTAACATGTTTTCCATTAATTTTCTTTATTTCTTTTTCATTGACCTTTTCTGGACAGATATTTATAACTGATCTTCATTATTTCTTTTCTTACCCTTATTTGGGTTTAATTTGTTCTTTTTCTAGTTTTTTCTTTTTTAGTTTGGGAGCTGAGATTACTGATTTGAGATTTTATCTCTTAACTAGTATAGGCATTTGGTACTATAAATTTATACCTAAATAGTTCTTTAGTGGCATCCCACAAAATTTTGCATATCGTGTTTTTATTTTTATTTTACTTCAGTACCTAGTATTTCCCTTTAGAAATGTGGGTCATTTAGAATATGTTGTTTACTTTTCAGATATTTGAGGAATTTTCAGATGTCCCTCTGATATAGATTTATAGTTTAATTCCATTTTTAGTAAAGATCATACTTTATGTGGTTTTAGCCATGAACTCGCATACAAACAAATATTTTTTTCTTTAAGCTGCTTATTTATTTATTTAACAAATCTTTTGTTATTTATTTTTATCATGCCAAGAGAGTTTTTAAATCTGGCTTGACGTACCATTTTACCCGAGTGATTTCATTTTTTATTTTTATTCTTTTCAATACAAATTATTGTCAAATTGGTTTCCATACAACACCCAATGCTCATCCCAACAAGTGCCGTCCTCAATGCCTGTCACTCACTCTCCCCTCTCTCACAACCCCATCAACTCTCAGTTTGTTCTTAGTATTTAAGTCTCTTATGTTTTTTCCCCCTCCTTTTCTGTGACTTTTTTTTCTCTCTTCCCTTCTCTGATGGTCTTCGGCTAAGTCTCTCAAAATCTACCTATGCATGAAAACATACGGTATCTGTCTTTCTCTGACTGATTTATTTCACTTAACATAATACCCTCCAGTTTCATCCACGTTGCTACAAATGGCCAGATTTCATTCTTTCTCATTGCCACGTAGTATTCCATTGTACACGTATACCACATCTTCTTTATCCATTCAATTCGTCAGTTGATGGACATTTAGTCTCCTTCCATGATTTGGCTATTGTCAAAAGTGCTGCTATGAATATTGAGGTACACGTGCCCCTATGCATCAGCACTCCTGTATCTCTTGGGTAAATTCCCAGCAGTGCTATTGCTGGGACATAGGGTAGTTCTATTTTCATTTTTCTGAGAAACCTCCACACCGTTCTCTAGAGTGGCTGCACCAGTTTGCACGCCCACCAACAGTGTAGGAGTGTGCCTCCTTCTCCACATCCTCGCCAGCATCTATAGTTTCCTGATTTATTCATTTTAGCCACTCTAACCGGTGTGAGGTGGTATCTCAGTGTGGTTTTGATTTGTATTCCCCTGATGATCAATGACATTGAGCATCGTTTCATGTTTCTGTTGGCCATCTGGATGTCCTCTTTGGAGAAGTGTCTGTTCATATCTTCCGCTGATTTCTTCACTGGATTTTTTGTTTTTCGAGTGCGCAGTTTGATAGGTTCTTTATAGATTGTAGATACTAGTTCTTAATCCTATATGTCATTTGCAATTTTCCTTTCCCATTCCGTCAGTCGTCTGTTAGTTTTGTTGGTTGTTTTCTTTGCCGTGCAGAAGTTTTTATCTTGATGAGGTCCCAATAGTTCATTATTGCTTTTAATTCCCTCACCTTTGGAGATGTGTCGCGTAAGAAATTGCTGCAGCTCAGGTCAAAAAGGTTTTTTCCTGCTTTCTCCTCTAGGGTTTCGATGGTTTCCTGTCTCACATTCAGGTCGTTCATCCATTTAGAGTTTATTTTCATGAGTGGTGTAAGGAAGTGGTCTAGTTCTCCCAGCACCATTTGTTAAAGAGACTGTCTTCTCTGTGCTGATGGCTCAGAGCCTTGAGCCTGCTTCCGATTCTGTGTCTCCCTCTCTCTCTGCCCCTCCCCTACTCATATTCTTTCTCTATATCTCTCAAAAAAATTTAAAGAGACTGTCTTTTTTCCATTGGATACTCCTTCCTGCTTTGTCAAAGATTAGTTGGCCATATGCTTGTGGGTCCATTTCTGGGTTCTCTATTCTATTCTATTAGTCTATGTGTCCGTTCTTGTGCCAATACTATGGTGTCTTGATTATTACCGCTTTGTACTAGAGGTTACAGTTTGGGATTGTGATGCTTCCACCCTGGGTTTTCTTTTTCAATACTACTTTGGCTATTTGGGGTCTTTTGTGTTCCCCTATCTATTTTAGAATTGTTTGCTCTAGCTTTGAGAAGAATGCTGGTGCAATTTTGATTGTGATTGCATTAAATGTGTAGATTGCTTTGGGTTGTATTGACATTTTAACGATATTTATTTTTCCAATCCATGAGCGTGGGATGTTTTTCCACTTCCTTGTGTCTTTCTCAATTTCCTTCATAAGTTTTTTTATAGTTTTCAGCATAGAGGTCCTTTACATTTTTGGTTAGGTTTATTCCTAGGTATTTGATGGTTTTTGACGCAATTGTGAATGGGATTAGCTTCTTTATTTTTCTTTCTGTTGCTTCATTGGTGGTGTAAAGGAATACAACCGATTTCTGTACATTTTTTGTACCCTGCAACTTTGCTGAATTAATGGATGGGTTCTAGTAGGCTTTTGGTGGATCTGTTTGATTTTCGATGTAAAGTATTATGTCGTCTGCGAAAAGTGAAAGTTTGACTTCCTCCTTGCCTATCCTGATGCCTTTTATTTTGCTTTGTTGTCTGATTGCTGATGATTGGACTGCCAACACTGTGTTAAATAGCAGTGGCGAGAGTGGACATCCCTGTCGTGTTCCTGATCTTAGGGGGAAGGCTCTCAGTTTTTCCCCATTGAGGATGATATTAGCTGTGGGCTTTTCATAAATGGCTTTTATGATGCCTAAGTATGTTCCTTCTATCCCGACTTTCTTGAGAGTTTTTATTAGGAAAGGATGCTGTATTTTGTCAAATGCTTTTTCTGCATCTCTTGACGGGATCATATGGTTCTTATCTTTTCTTTTGTTAATGCGATGTATCAGATCGGTTGATTTGTGAATATTGTGCCAGGCTTGCAACCCAGTGATGAATCCTACTTGATCGTGGTGGATAATTCTTTTTATACTCTGTTGGATTCTATTTGCTAGTATCTTGTTGAGAATTTTTGCATCCATATTCATCAAGAATGTTGGCCTGTAGTTCTCTTTTTTTTTGCTGGGTCTCTATCAGGTTTGGGAATCAACGTGATGCTGGCTTCATAGAATGAGTCTGGCAGTTTTCCTTCAATCTCAATTTTTTGGAACAGCTTGAGGGGGCTAGGAATTAACTCTGTTTTAAATGTCTGGTAAAATTCCGCAGGGAAGCCATCTGGTCCAGGGCTTTTATTTGTTGGGAGATTTTTGATAACTGATTCAATTTCTTCACTAGTTATGGGTCTGTTCACATTTTCTATTTCTTCCCGTTTGAGTTTTGGTAGCTTGTGGCTGTTTAGGAATTTGTCCATTTCTTCCAGGTTGCCGAGTTCGATGGCATATAATTTTTCATAGTATTCTCTGTTCATTGCTTTATTTCCGAGGGATTGGTTGTAATCATGCCCTTTTCATTCATGATTTTATCGATTCAGGTCCTCTCTCTTTTCTTTTTGAGCAGCCTGGCTAGAGGTTTATCAATTTTGTTTATTTTTTCAAAGAACCAGCTCTTGGTTTCATTGATCTGTACTACTTTTTCTGTTTCCATATGATTAATTTGTGCCCTGATCTTAGTTATTTCTCTCTTTCTGCTGGGTTTGGGTTGTCTTTGCTGTTCTGCTTCTAGTTCCTTTAGGCGTGCTGTTAGAATTTGTATTGGTGATTTTTCTTGTTTCCTGAGATAAACCTGAATTGCAATATATTTACCTGTCAGGACTGCTTTGCCACTTCCCCAAGCATTTGGATTGTTGTATTTTCATTATCATTTTTTTCCATGTATTTTTTCATTTCTTCTCTGATTGCTTGCTTGACACACTTGTCCTTTAGTAGGTTGTTCTTTAGCCTTCATGTTTTTGGGGGTTTTCCAGACTTTGCCCTTGGTTGATTTCAAGTTTCAAAGCATTGTGGTCTGAGAGTGTGCACGGTATGATCTCATTTTTTTTTATATTTATTCAGTGCTTCCTTGTGCCTAAATATATGGTCTATCTTGGAAATGTACGGTGTGCATTTGAGAAGAATGTAAATTCCTTTGCTTCTGGAAGAAAGGCCCTGATGATGTCTGTCAGGCCCATCCTGTTCCAATGTGTCGTTCAGAGCCATTGTTTCCATGGTGATTCTCTCATTATTGGATCTATTCAGCACTGTGAGTGGGGTATTAAGTTCCCCTGCATTTAGCACATTTTTATTGATAAGGTTGCTTACGTTTGTAATTAGTTGTTTTACAAATTTGGGTGTCCCCAAATTCGGTGCATAGATATATATAATTGTTAGCTCTTCCTGCTGGATAGTCCCTGTGATTATTATATAATGCCTTCTTCAACTCTTATTACATCTTTTACTTTAAGGTCTAGTTTTTTCAATATATGTGCGCCTACTCCAGCTTTCTTCTGACTCCTCGTAGCATGGTAGATAGTTCTCCATCCCCTCACATTCAATCTGAAGGTGTCCTCAGGTCTAAAATTGGTCTCTTGAAGACAGAAGATAGATGGGTCTTGTTTTTTAACCCATTCTGTTACCCTGTGTCTTTTAATTGGAGCATTTAGTCCATTTACATTCAGCATTAATATTGAAAAATATGGGTTCATAGTCACTGTGTTATCTGTAGGTTTCATGCTTGTAAGGATATCTCCGGTACTCTGTGTTGCCTGCGACCTTTCCTTCATAGAAGAGTCCCCCTCAGGATCTCTTGTAAGATTGGTTTATTTGTGATGTATTTCTTCAGTTTTTTTTTTGTTGAAGAGACCTTTATTTCTCCATCCATTCTGAATGACAGTCTGGCTGGGTAAAGGATTTTTGGTTGCATATCCTTCCTGTTCATCACATTGAAGATTTCCTGTCATTCCTTTCCTGATTGCCAAGTTTCTGTAGAATAGTCTGCTACTACCCTAATGTGTCTGCCTTTGTAAGTCAAGGCCAGTTTATCCCTATCTGCTTTCAGGATCCTCTGTTTGTCTTTGTATTTTCCCAGCTTCACTATGATGTGTCGTGCTGAGGGTCTATTCAGGTTACGTCTGAGGGGAGTTCTCTGTGCCTCTTGGACTTCAATGTCCATTTCCTTCTTCATGTTGGGGAAGTTCTCATCGATGATTTGTTCAAGTGCCCCTTCGTCTCCTTTCTCTCTCTCTTCTTCCTCTGGTATTCTTATAATACGGATGTTATTCCGTTTGATTGCATTGCTTAGCTTTCAAATTCTCCTTTCCTGTTCCTGAATCAGTTTCTCTCTCTTTTTCTCTGCTTCCTCCTTTTCCATAATTTTATCTTATAATTCCCCTATTCTCTCTTCTGCTTCTTCAATCCATGCTGTGGCTGCCTCCAATTTGTTTTGCCCCTCATTTAAAGCATTTTTTAATTCCTGTAGATCGTTTTTTAGGACCTTGATCTCTGCCTCTAGGGTCCCCCTGCTTTCTTCTATGTTTTTTTCAAGCCCTGCGGATATTTTTATGTTTATCATTCTGTATTCTTGTTCTGTTAAGTTGCTTATGTCTGCTCTCATCATTTCTTGGGGTGTCACTATTTCCTGTACGTTCTTTTGAGGGAAGTTCTTCCATTCGGTCATTTTGGCTAGATGTGTATTGGTTTATTTACTAGTTCTCCCTGGAAAGGAAAAGAGTCAGACTGATAAACAGGAAACACAAACTCACAACCATACTGACGAATAATAGAGAGAAAAAAATCACTACATAAAAAAGAATAACATTCGGCACTCTGAAGGCATGTGACCTGACGTACCCGCTACACGTTAAGGATAGGGTGTGCTCTTTGCTGATGGCAGAGCATACATAGAGACAGTAGTGACAGATGTGGAGAGAAGAAGATATTGAAGTTTGACCAGGTAGAGAGATTAGAAGACTTGATCCAGAATGAGAGAAATCAGAATAAGGAAGGATGGGAGGAAACAGAAAAGAAGTTAGATGTTACCCAGATGAACTATGTGGCCTGATTGTCCCAAAGAGAGAGACAGGAAATTAAAGAGGGAGGTGTAGAACATGCATTGAGAGAGTGGGTTAAATGTTTGTTTACGCGAGCTAAAACCCCCGGGTAACTGGTTTAGACGTGGGGAGAGATAAGAAGGAGAAGAGGGAGAATATATCTAAACCAGATAGAATTGACCTGGACTGAATCCAGGCAATGCTGCAGTATTTGTGCCTCAGCTGCTATGGCTCCTACAGAAAGGTGTCTCTTGTATGGGGAGGGGCATGGCCTCTGCCTCCACCACTGGCGTATTGGAATCCTAGGGTTTGGCTTTGTGGGTATGGGTGACTAGAATGGCACCCCCTCAGCCCACTCTTCAAGGACCCGGAGTCTCAAATCACACCTCTGTTTCCATCCTCAACTCTGTCCGGGTTGCAGGCGCAGTGCGATTTGCTGGGCAGTTGCTCTCCACATGCTCTTCTGAGTTCCTTTAACTTGCTCAGACCGATGTGTCTTATGTACATTTTGTCTCTAACTCAGCACAGGTGCGACCACAATGGCGTCCCCCCAGTGTCTTCTTCATGGACCCGGAGGCTCAAATCACCCCACTGTTTCCGCCTTCACTCTGTCTGGGTTGCTGGCGCAGTGCGATCTGCTGGGCGGTTTCATGCCCCTTGTATGCCTGATTTTCCCTATGTAAATTGTGTTAAGACTCTGCACCGATCCAGTGATGACTCAGCGCATCTCCGTGTCACGGGCTGGGTCAGCATCGCTGGCTCCGGAGTGAAGGGAGTACCGCCAGCTCTGCCATTAGCAACGGACCTTCTCTCCAGAAGTCTCAGGGTTAGGGACTGGATGGATGATAAGCTCCCTCTCCAGCCCCACTCCGAGGTACTTTCCCCGCTGCTCTTTCTCTTCCCCTCACCTTTCCACGGTAGGGGCCAGGCCTGCTTCATGCTCCTCTGCCCCTCCTCGGCTCTCTTTCTTTCTCCCAGATTGCACTCACTCTGTCTCCCAGGATGTTCTGGATTTCAGGTTCTCTTCCCCATAGCCTCCAACTCCTCTTCCTTCAGATCTCTGGGATTGAGAGTCCCTCAGTTTTAGTCCTTAGTTTGAAAGACACGGGAGAGCACTGGGTCCCCCTACTCCTCCTCCATTTTGGCCCCTCCTGCCTTGTATAATTTTTAAGACCAAGAGACTATATATGTTTGACATATTCACAGGACAGAGAAAACTTCAGGAGCATCAGTTAAAGGAATTCTTCTTTTTTTATTATTTATTTTGAGAGAGAGAAAGAGGGAGAAAAAGGGGGGAGAGACAGAGAGAGGGAGAGAGAGAGAGAAAATCCCAATCAGGCTCTATGCTC
Organism: Paguma larvata; assembly: GCA_030068075.1. NCBI lineage: Eukaryota > Metazoa > Chordata > Mammalia > Carnivora > Viverridae > Paguma > Paguma larvata. The sequence goes on from CM057831.1 coordinate 61,310,028, forward strand.
AGCCCAGAACCATACGCGGGACTTGATTTCACCTACCTCAAGATCATGACCTGAGCTGAAATCAAGAGTTGGACACTTAACAGACTAAGCCACCCAGGCGCCACCCAGTTAAAGGAATTCTAAACAGAATTTGGGCTGAGGTAGTAAACTAGTAAAATGTAACAAGGGAGCGAGCGGATTGTACAGCCTTCTCAGCTCCAAATTTCCCATCTCTAGTGATAAGGATGTCTCTTTACCTCTTGGTACAGGAGGGCAACCTTCATGGGAAATTTATTTTCTGCTTTTGGTGGGACAGAGAGGAGCCTGAGTGTTTCTCTTACACAGGCTATGAGGTAACTTTTGTTTAAAATAATCAGTATGCCTGAGTGGGCCATATTGGTGCAGCCTGCCCTTGGCCCTACAGAAGCCATGTACACAACACATATAACTGACAAAGGACTTGCATGCAAAATATGTAAAAAACAAAACAACAAAAACAAAAACAAAAGAAACATCTTATAAAAGTCTTACAAAATAAAAATGGAAAAAAGACTTGAGTAGGCATTTTATAACAGTGAATATCCAAATAGTCAATAAAGCATGATAAGATGCACAACCTCATAGTAATCCATGAAACGCATATCAAAATGAGACTGAGATAATATTACGTATCCAGAATGGCTAAAAGTAAAAAGATTGATGGTACTAGTGTTGGTGAATATGAAAAGCAACTGGGGCTCTCTCATACATTGCTAGTAGAGATATAAATTGGCACAGCCACTCAGAAAATTGGTTGGTATTCTCTACTGAAGTCGAAGCTATATATAGATCTATAGATAGTTAGATTTCTACTATGACCTAGCAATTCTCCTAGTATATACCTAATGTAAATGTATATAGAGATATAACAAAAGGCATATGCAAGAATGCTTATAGCATTACTATTAAAAATATGCCCAAGCTGGAATCAACCCAAATGTTCATCAGTAGTATAATGAATAAATACATTCCAATATTGTCATAAGTGGGATATTATACAATGCTGAAAATGAACTAACTACAGCTCCATTTAGCAAGATAGATAAATGTCAGCATGTTGAGTGAAGGAAGTCAGACACAAAACATATACATTGTATCATTACAATTACCTATTTTGAAACAGGACTAATCTATGGTTGAGCCTCTGGAGTAGAGAGGGTATAGTGATTAGAAGAGGGTATGATTGGGCATGACTGGGTGGGTGGGGATAGATTCTGGAATATTGGTAGTGTTCCATAACTTGACCACGATGGTAGTTATCTGAGTGTGTTTATTTTGTGATAATTCATTGAACTGTACACATAGAACCTGTATATTTTTTTTAGTATAACTGTTATATTGTAGTAATAAAAAGTAAGAAAGAAAGAAAAAGAAAAAGGCAGAAACATTATATTCTTTTATAGCCTTCTGACTCAAAGGGTTATTACTCTCTGATGAGTGTGGTATTGTTGAGTAAAGGCCCTCCCCAACATGTCCCTGCCTTAATCCTCAGAACCTGCAAACATACTGCCTATGATGACAGAAAGAACTTTGCAGATATGAATACAAATTTTGAGGTAGGGAGATTAGCCTGGATTATCCGGATGGGCGCAGTGTAATCACAGAGTCCTTATCAGAGGTAGGTGAGAGGGTCAAAGGTAGAGTGATGTAGCATGAGAATGTCTTGGGCAGCCATTGCTGGCTTTGATGGTGGAAGTGGGTAAGAAGCCTAAGTGTGTGCAGCCTCTAGAATCTGGAAAATGCAAGAAAATGGACGTTCCCCTAGAGCCCTGGGAAGAAACGTGGCCCCGCCACTAACTCATCCCCAGTAAATGAGCCCCATAAGACTCAGTTTTGTACCTTAAACCTCAAAGAGAGGTTTAAGTAAACAAGAGAATTAATTTCTTGTTTGAAGACACCAGGTTTGTGGTAATTTGTCACAGCAGCAATAGGAAAGTTACAATGGGTTACAATGTCAGTTCGTTGCACATAACAGGTGCTCTGTGAGAGTGTATTGAATGAATGGTCAAGCTTCCAAAGTGTCAGATTTTTTATTATTTTAACAATAACTATTGTGTGAGTATCCAAGACTAGTATGATATGATGTGAACAGGCAGTTTTCTACCAGTCCATCTCCTTCTGATTTTCAAACCTCCTTAACCTCTCCAGGCTAAATGTCTAGAGATGAAGTGAAAAGAGCACAGGCTTTGTAGTCATCAGACACAACAAAATTGGGGATAAGGATGTGGATGAAGGTGGCGTGATTAGGGCTTTACTTTAGTCAATTGGAGGCATTCATTTGTCAGGAAGGACATTAGAATTCTTTATAAAAGAAATGTAGACAGAAAGAAGACCGAGGTAATATTAGTTTTTGATATCTAAAATGGATTCTGCCACATACTAACTTTAGGGCTCAGTCACAGATGTGTAGTATGCAGTCACATGGCCAGGTAGAGGGAGACTCAGGGGGTTAACTTTACAAAGATGCCCTGAGTTTTTATTTGCTGTGGATGCTTAGTTGAAGTCCAGTGGGCTGCCATATGCCTACCATAGCAGACTCAACCATGAACTGGACTGCTGGGCCAACTTTTGAGGTGGAAGATATGATAATAAGCTCAGTGTTCTGCAGCCAGAAGAATTCTTGGTACAGCGTCAGTAGCTCAGGAACACTGTCCCTGCCAAAGGTCTAGACTCCATGTTAACTAGCCAATTCAGTAGCAGTATCCTGCAGAGTGTTCCGAAGTTAGGCGCACAAAGGACAGTGCTCCAGAGACCAGCACGTGGCGGCCACTAGAACAAAGAAAACTAGCATGAGGCTAGACTTTCTTCTCAATGCCAGGAGGTTATAGGAGCATACATCCTCACCACCATACTCTTTGGGGACAGATGCAAGGGAAGGAGAGGCTCTCTGAATGATCAAGTATTTTTTTTTATCCAGTAGAGATCAAACACTTCCTAAGAGTATTTTTAAAATGTCAGATTGGGGGCGCCCGGGTGGCTTAGTCAGTTAAGCCTCCGACCTCAGCTCAGGTCATAATCTCACAGTTTGTGAGTTCGAGCCCCACATCGGGCTCTGTGCTGATGGCTGAGAGCCTGGAGCCAGCTTTGGATTCTGTGTCTCCCTCTCTCTCTGCACCTCCCCTGCTCATTCTTTTTCTCTCCTGCTCTCGAAAATAAATAAATCATTAAAAAATTAAAAAAAAAATGTCAGATTGGATTAAGTTTACGATTGAAACTAATTTTTTTCTCCTGGTCACCAGCGGATGGAGATTTGGAAGGGATATTAGATTATAAGACTAAAATAAGGAGAGTAAAGTATTTCTCTGCATCCTCTGAGTTGTAATATCAGACTTAGGATTCATCCCAAATTGCTTTTCTGCAAAGGCCATTCAGATTTTTTCTTGGATAAGCTTTTTTTTAAAGTTTGTTTATTTTGAGAAAGTGACAGAATAAGTGGGGGAGGGGCGGGTAGAGAGAGAGAGAGGGAGAGGGGAAGAGAGAGAACGAGAGAATCCCAAGAGGCTCTGCACTTGTCAGCACAGAGCCCATATGGGGTGTGTACTCACAAACAATGAGATCATGACCCAAGCCGAAATCAAGAGTTGGATGTTTAACCAACTGAGACACCCAGGCACCCCTTGGAAAAGCTTTTCAGAAGAGGATAGAGAACGCCATAGAAGTACACATCGATTTATCTTTCAGTCTTCTTTTCCCTTCTCTTTCCCGTCCCTCTTTTCTGGTCTGCTTTGAGCTTGGGCAGTTGGGAGGGAATTTAAACTTATATCCATAGCCCACTTGCTCCTATGTGACCTATGTGATTCTTCCTTTCCTCTCTTTAGAAGAATGCTCTCTAGGCAGGAAAGTTTTCAAAAAATACCTCCATTCAACAAACCTTTACTGAAGATTCAGTAAGTATGAGGCTCTGTGATAAATAGAGAGTGTAAATGATATTGACTCTCACCTGCACACAGGGTGCAGTGTAAATAGGGAAACAGACATGTAAAAAAAATTTTTTTTAATGTTTATTTATTTTTGAGACAGAGAGAGGGGCAGAGAGAGAGGGAGACACAGAATGTGAAGCAGGCTCCAGGCTCTGAGCCGTCAGCCCAGAGCCCGACGCGGGGCTCGAACTCACAGACCGCAAGATCATGACCGCAGCCGAAGTCGGACGCTCAACCGACTGAGCCACCCAGGCACCCCGGAAATAGACATTTAAACAAATGGTTGTTATAAGCAGGAACTTGAAGAAAAACAAGTTGAGACTGACTTTTGAAAATTAAGTTTAAAATTTTAATTCCAGTATAGTTAACATACAATGTTACATTAGTTTCTGGTGAATGTTACATTAGTTTCCTGTGTACAATTCAGTGATTCAGCAATTCTATATGTTACTGAGTGCTCATCACTATTAGTGTACTCTTTAATCTCCATCACCCCTGTAACCCATCCATTTTGATAACCCATCCCCTATGATAACCACCTGTTTGTTCTCTGTAGTTAAGAGTCTGTTTCTTGGTTTGTCCCTCTCTCTTTTTTCCCCCTTTACTCATTTGTTGTCTTAAATTCCATGTGTGTAATCATATGGTATTTGTCTTTCTGACTTATTTCAGTTAACATTATACTTTCCAGCTCCATCCATGTTGTTGTAAATGGCAGTATTTCAGTCTTTGTATGGCAATAATATTATGACATTATATATATATATATATATATATATATATATATATATATATATATCTTATCTTCTTTATCCATTAGTCTGTTGATGGATACCTAGGCTGCTTCCATAGTTTGGCTATTGTAAATAATGCTTCTGTAAACATCAGGATGCATGTATCCTTTTAAATTAGTGTTTTTTGTATTTTTTTTGGGGGGTAAATGGTCAATAGTATGATTGCTGGATCAGTAGGATAGTTCTTTTTTTAACTTAAACTCCATGCTCTTTCCTCAGTGGCTGCAACAGTTTGCATTCCTACCAGCAGCGCATGAATATTCCTTTTCCTGAAAGTCCTCACCAACACTTGTTTTTTATGTTGTTGATTTTAGCCATTCTGAGAGGCATGAGGTGGTATCTCATTGTAGTTTCCATTTGCATATCACTGAGTATGAGTGATGTTGAGCATCTTTTCATGTGTCTGTTGGCCATCTGGATGTTCTCTTTGGAGACATGTCTGTTCATGTCTTCTGCCCATTTTTAATTGGATTATTTGTTTTATTGGTGTTGAGGTTGATAAATTTTTTATTTATTTTGGAATACCAACTCTATCAGATATGTCATTTGCAAATATCTTCTCCCATTAAGTAGGTAGGTTGTCTTTTAGTTTTGTTCATTATTTCCTTTGCTCTGCAGAAGCTTTTTATTTTGATGTAGTTTATTTTTGTGTATGGGGTACAAAAGTGGTCCAGTCTCATTCTTTTGCATGTTGCTGTCCAGTTTTCCCAGCACCATATGTGAAGATTTTCCCATTTATATTTATTCGTCCTTTGTTGAAGATTAATTGACCATATAATTGTGGATTTATTCCTGGGTTTTCTGTTCTGTTCCATTGATCTATGTGTCTGTTTTTGTGCCAGTACCATACTGTGTTAGTCACGATAGCTTTGTAATATACTTGAAGTTTGGCATTGTGATGCCTCCAGCTTTGCTTTTTTTTCCCCCAAGGTTATTTTGGCTATTTAGGGTCTTTTGTGGTTTCATAAAAATTTTAGGATTGTTTTTTCTAGTTGTGTAAATAGTGATGTTGGTATTTTGATATGGATTGCATTAAATGTGTAGATTGTTTTGGGTAGAATAGACTTTTAACATTAATTGTGTCTCCAACCTATGAGCATGGTGTGTCTCTTTCTGTTTTTTTTTTTTTTAAGTTTATTTATTTTGAGAGAGAGAGAGAGAAAGAGAGTGTGTACACATGCACAGGAGAGGGGCAGAGAGAGAGAGAGGAGAGAGAGAATTCTAATCTGACTCTGTGCCATCAGCACAGGGCGCAATGCAGGGCTCCAACTCATGAACCTGTGAGATCATGACTTGAGCCAACTCATTGTTGGCTTAACCAGCTGAACCACCAATGTGTCCTATCTTTCCAGTGCTTTGTGTCATCTTGAATTTCTTTCATCAATGCATTACAGTTTTGAGAGTACAGATCTTTTACCTCTTTGGTTAAGTTTATTCCTAGATAATTTATTATTTTCAGTTAAATGAAATGGGATTGTTTTCTAATTTCACTTTCTGTTGCTTCATTATTAGTGTGTAGGAATGCAACAGATTTCTGTACAATGATTTTGAATCCTGCAACTTTACTGAATTCACTTACCAGTTCTAACAGTTTTTTGGTTGAGTCTTTTAGGGTTTTCTATATATAGTATTGGAAGCTGATATTAAATTGTAGTGTAAGGGTGGCCTGACTTTCTAGGCCCATGTCCGTGAAACCATCCTAGATGCATAATTAGTATATTCTCTTCATTTCTGCCAACATTTCCACCATGTCATTTATCACATTTTATTTTCTCCTGTGTTCATTTTTCACTACCAGTTTACGTACATCTTTGGAATAAGATCTATGTGTAGAGGAGCCTGGGTGGCCCAGTAGCTGAAGCATCCAATTCTTGAATTTGGGTCAGGTCATGAGCTCAGTTTGTAAGATCGAACTCTGTGTCAGGCTCCATGCTGAGAGCATGGGGCCTGCTTGGGATTCTCTCTCTCTCTCCTCTTTCTCTGCCCCTCTTCCTGCTTACACTCATGTGCAGGCACACTTTATCTCTCTCTCAAAATAAATAAACATTTAGAAAAAAAAGATCTATGTGTAATTCACTCTGTAAAGCTTTGCATCCTGGCAGAATACTAGATATATAGAAATGTTGAGTGTAAACTGTCAATTGCAGGCTTTGCAAACATGTGTATGTTCCAGGATATTAAATTGCAATGGTATTTATAATAGTGAAAATTTAGTTATTTCTGCCTTCCAGTAGAGACTTGGTTAATTACATACACAGGGATATTATGCAGGCATTAATATAGGCTGTATTGTTGATCTTGAAATGTGTCCATAGTAGATTTTGAATGGAAAAGGAGATTATAGGGGAGTATGTGTTCTGTGCATTACCATGCATGACAAATTATACATATTTAACATGTATCATATGCTTTGAAGGATGGTCGTTTAAATGTTCATGGAAGTTAATCTGAGTGGTTGGGTTTTATGTGTTTTAAATTTCTTTTTATTTTTTTATTTTTTGTTAAAATTTTTAAATGTGTATTTATTTTTGAGAGAGAGAGAGAAAGAGAGCAAGAGTGGGGGAGGAGCAGGGAGAGAGGGAGACACAGAATCTGAAGCAGGCTCCAGGCTCTGAGCTGTCAGAACAGAACCCAGTGTGGAACGCTAAAGCATAAACCATGGGATCATGACCTAAGCCGAAGTGAAAAGTCTGACACTTAACCAACTGAGCCACCTAGAGGCTCCTTGTTTTTATTTTTTAAATGTTCTATTTAATTTTGAGAGAGCACAAGCAGGGGAGGGGCAGAGAGAGGGGGACAGAGGATATGAAGCAGGCTCTACACTAACAGCAGCAAGCCCGATGTAGGGCTCGGACTCATGAACCACAAGATCATGACCTGACCTGAAGTTGAGCACCCAACCAACTGAGTCACCCAGGTGCCCCTAACATTCCTTTTTAAATATTTTTTCCACGTTTTTATAATTTTTGCAATTAATAAATGTTAGTTTTTAAAAACCAACAAAGCTTTTACAAAATTTCATTAGGAGCGCCTGGGTGGCTCAGCCGATTAAGGAGCCAACTTCCGCTCAGGTCATGATCTCACAGCTCATGAGTTTGAGCCTTGTATCAGGCTCTATGCTGACAGCTTAGAGCCTGGGGTTTGCTTTGGATTCTGTGCCTTCCTCTTTCTCTGGCCCTCCCCCACCTACAATCGGTCTATCTCTCTCAAAAAAAAAAATTCTTAAAAATCTGATTCTCTTCCTCCCTCTTACTCAAAATGGTTCAAGGTCCTATTGCATAGTGGTTCTCAACCAAAGATCCCAAATATTCCAGGGACATTTGGCAATGTCTGAACAAATATTTGGTTGTCATGACTGCAGGGAGTACTACTAGCATCTAATGGGTAAAGGCCAGGGATGCTGCTCAACATTCTATATACATAGAACAGCCCTCTCAAACAAGGAATTAGGTGGCTCCAATGGCAACAGTGCAGAAGCTGAGACAAAGATCAGAATTGTCCTGATAAGGCTCTTTACCACCATGGTGGTAAACTTCTTTGTAACTTCAGCAGAAATTCAGATGGATGAACTAGGGTCTCAGAAATAAGATGGGAAGCTATAAGGATAGTTATAGTTAGAATGGGAGGCAAGGGAAGAGCAAGAAATATTCATGGTTTAGAGTGCCTGTGATGTTTCTATTAAGACCAGTAGTTGCTTATGGTGTATTTGTGCCTGTGATGTTTCTATTAAGACCAGTAGGTGCTTATATTGTGTATTTGTGAACCCCATATTAAGATTCCCACTTTCATTGTGACTCCAGAGACCCTGGGTAACTGGGTGCTGAGGAAAGAAAGGCACTGGGTAATCTTTGTAGATTTATTTAACTTGGCAGATAGAAGGGGGCTGGGTGATGGTGGGGATCTGCAGTTGCACCCACAGTTCCCTCCCCAGGACACAGGATGCTAAGTCTGTTCTTCCAGGAATAATTCTAGCCCAGAGCACATGAAACCAGGGCAGGGCTCCTTGTTTTGGCTTAGTTTGACTATTATCCCTACCTCCTTCCTCCTCAAGCATCCATTTTCAAGTCCTAGGCTTCTTTATTTGAATCTTCCCTTCTCACTTGTACCTCCAAGACCATTTAGAAAAAATATCTATTCTTGGTCTGCTCATCTCTCTTTTTACCTTTCCTTCTCTCTCTCTCTCTTTTACCCTCTAGTGTTTTTTTTTGTTTCTATTGTTTTCTAATCATCATTTACTAGTGAGTTGCCCACCTGGCAACTACATCTCATGCTCCTCTGCACTGCTCTCAACAGAGCCGCGGGCCACTGTTTACTTCCCTGCCTGCTGTTCACTGCTAGAAGGCCTGCATTCTCTCACCCTTTAAGGTATGCTGCTCTCTTCTGACTGGTGTAGGAATATTATGCAGCCCTTATTTCTTTTCTGCCCTGTTGCTTTATTTAAATCCACTTAGATGTAGCAGTCTCCATCATGGCCGTAAAGGATGTTACAGATTGATTTCTCCAGAAGCAGATGCTGAAGCAGTATGTTTATTAATAAGGGGTGAATACCTAGAAATGGGGCAGAGGAGGACGTTAAACTGTGATGTAAATCCCACAGGCCATCAGCAGCCGGGTGGGCAGCTCTGGAACTAACGTAGCTCATCATGGCATCCTCTGTCAGGCTACAAGGGCCAGGTGTCTTTTATATTCTGTCTCACTTAGTCACTGGATGTAGACTGTCCCTGGAAGATTATGACCTCAGATGAAGGGGCCCTCTGGGGTTGAGGCAGATGTGAAGGATGTGACCACTGAAGAATAGCTGCTTACTCTGTTCTGTTCCCCTCAGCTGGGCAGCGAGTGTCTCCTTGAAGAAAGATCTGGGTGGCACATTACTGTGTTTACCACAGCAAAATGGATGGGAATCACAATATAAATTACAAGATGAACAGGATTGTTCTCTTAGTTCAAAGGAAAGGCACTAAACAGAATTAAACTACTAGGGAGGTTGTTCCCAGGAGAATATTCCCTGGTTCACAACTTTTCCAACTTTGAATAAATGCAAATCCCTTGGATTGCATTAGAAATAATAATGGCATTGGACATTATTAGGGAGCTGTTGCCAGGGAACCTGACAGTGCTCTAATTCTGCCTTGCCTAGCCTCTTTCACCACCCCCCCTCACTTCCAAAACTCATCTCCTTTTTGAAGTTTGTATCTTTAATTCTATTATATTTTTAAAAATCTTATTTAGAGAAAGTAAAATATAAAGACAGGAAACAATAAGGCAAACACATGTGTAACCTCTGCTAGGTCAAAGTATAGAACTCACTAACTACCTCTCTCTGTGCTTCTCCTAAGTGCCCCTTCTCCACTTTAATCCTTAACCTTCCTTCCCTCAGTAGTAATTACTCTCCTGATTTTTTTATTAATTGATTTACTAAATTTTATATTAATTGCTTGCTTTTCTTTATAGTTTTATCTCCCAATGTTTATCCCTAGTCACTATGGTTTAATCCTACCTATTAAAAAACAGTGTGGTTTGTGTCCTAATTTTCTACTATTCTACAACATTTCCCCCCTTTTCCTTTCTTTTCTTTACAGATTTCCTTATGAACACATGACACTTGACCTATTCCTCCACCTTGCATTTTGCTGGCTGCATACTGTTGGTGCAGTTCAACATGCTTCTTTCTTCCATGTTTTCTATAAATTGCATCTCAGTCCAGAGACTGGATTAGATTTACATTTGCTCCTTTTGGTGTTTTTCTGTTCTTTCAGTTAGGAGGCACATTGTCTCTCTTTTTGTGATAGTGGCTGTTGATGCTCAAAGCTTGGATGCAGTAATTCAGTGGAGGATACAAAATGGTAAAATTCTAATTTTCATTTATTTATAGGTGAGAATCCTTTCATAGAGAAATACTTCCCCTTCTCTACTACTTTATAGTCCAGTGGTAGAGATCAAATAGGAGAGGAAGGATAAAGAGTTGATTCTTTTTCTTCAACTTACTATTAATTAGTAATTTAATTATTAAATAGTTTATTGTGATGTCTTCATAACAATGAATTGGTTCCTTGATATTTTCTAAAACAAGCAATTTTAAACATATTTGATGTATTTCAATACATTATAATTTTTATTCTTTTGAAGCTCATATTGTCTAATCTTTAATTAGTGAGAGTCCTTTCAAGTTGGGTCCTGAGTCCTTTTGATATGACCTTAGTTGTTTTTGATAGCTTCTTCGCTATCTGGTATGCAAAAAATTTCTGGCCCTTCTCTACATTTTCAGCTCCAGACTTGGAATCAGATATTTCTTGGAAAAGGCTTAGTGTCTTTTAGTTGAAGTTCGTATTACAAGACCACAATCCAGGCACTATGCATTGTGAACATGTCTTATGGTGCTGGCTCTAGAAACATGTATTAGTGAAAGAGAGGGATGCCTGGGTGGCTCAGCCGGTTAAGTGTCCAACTCTCGATTTCAGCACAGGTGAAGATCTCAGGGTTGTGAGATTGAGCCCTGCATCGGGCTGTGTGCTGAGTGTGTAGCCTACTTAGGATTCTCTTTCTCCCTTTCTGCTCCCATCCCCCTTGTGTGCAAACTCTCTCTCTCTCTCTCTCAAAATTATAAATTAATGAAGAAAATTTAAAAAAAGAAAAGAGAAGCAAGAATTGAAATATATTGAACCAGAAGCTGATCTCTGGAGAATACTTCCAGTATGTAAGACTCGTAAGCAAGGATTTGGTTTTCATTGATACTTAGTCAAAATAGAAGTTCTGTATTCATAAATATACTTGATAAAGTAACATTACCATTTAAAATGCATTAAACTTTTTTAACCCCCTTTTTTGGTGTGAATCATATGAAAGAGAATTCTTTAGAATTTCTGTGTTCACAAGGCACACACATGTAAACACTACAGATTTTACGAACGTGTGAAGCTATAGGCTTTTAAACATTCCAACTGTCATAATAACAATAATAACGTGTTAGAAGAAAGACTGAATTATTTTTTTATCCTTGTTACAGAAAACAATACAAGGTTGTTGACATATGAAAAGTATACTGCCAGAAATGAAGGAAAAAGTTTTAGAGATATATCAATTAGTTAATTAATGAAAGTATGTTGTTTTTGGATTATGACTTATAGTTGTCAACTTAAAAAATGTGTATTTATTATCTTTGATAGAGTGTGTGTGTGTTGCATGGTTGTGTAGAGTTTAACTACTTTAGGATTTCTACAAAGTATCAGTTCACGCATTTGAAGTTTAGCTTAGCTTACTTTTTAGTTTTAATTTATTTGCAGCTGGTTCACTGAAGTCATTTTGGCACACCTGCCCAAGTTCAGGGTATTCTAGTTTTTCCTTCGAATCTATGACTTTTGGGAATGAGAACCTCTTGTGTATTTTGCTCTATAAGTGTTATGCAATGACTCAAATGTAAACAATTTTTATAAACAATCATGATAGGGGGGTTCTATCTTCTAAAAGATTTTCTTTTTCTTTTTTAAAAAAAGTTTATTTATTTATTTTGAGAGAGAAAGAGGGAGGGAGAGGAGCAGAGAGAGAAAGAGGGAGACAATCCTAAGCAGGCTCCTTACTGTCAGCGCAGAGCCTGACTTGGGGCTCGATCAAATGAACTGTGAGATTATGACCTGAGCTGAAATCAAGAGTCTGACACTTAATCAACTGAGCCACCCAGGTGCCCCAGTTCATCCATGTTTTAGCATGTATCAGTACTTCATTTCCTTTTATTACTGGATAATATCCCACCCGCTGGATAGATCATGTTTTGTTTATTCATTCATCGGGTGGTAGAAATTTGGATTTTTTCTCACTTTTTGGCTCTTAGGAATAATGCTATGAACATTTATATACAAGCTGTAGTGTGTACATATCTTTTTAGTTTCTTTGGGTAGATACCTAGGAGTGAACTGCTGGCATGGCACATATGGTAAGCTGTGGTTTCACACTTTGAGGAAATATTTGAGGAAATGTTGCCAAACTTCTCTACAGAAGCTGCACCACTTTACATTTCCTCTGGGAGTGTACCAGGGTTCCAGTTTCTCTACTTCCTGTCCGACTCTTACTCACCTTTTTTATTCTAATCTTCCTATTGATGTGGAGTGGTATCTCCTTGTGGTTTTGATGTGCATTTCTCTAATGACTAATGTTCAGCATCTTTTTAAAAAATATTTATTTATATATTTTTGAAAGAGAGAGCAAGCAGGGGAGGGGCAGAGAGAGAGGGAGACAGAGAATCTTAAGCAGTCTCGACACCATCAGCACAGAGCCCCATGTGGGGCTGGAACTCATGATCGTAAGAACACAACCTAAACCAAAATCAAGAGCCAGATGCTTAAGGGACTGAGCCACCCAGGTGCCCCCCAGCATCTTTTTATATGCTTATTGGCTATTTGTGTATCTTCTTCTGTGGATTCCTTCAAGATTTCCTCTTGTCTTTAATTTTCTGTGGTTTGAATTTTTTCTGTAGTTTGAATATTCTCTGGGTTTCTACACTTAGATGTAAAATTTTTTTTCAGTATTTATCATGCTTGGTGTTTTCTCAGCTTTCGGGATCTGTAGTTTGCTGTCTGCCATTAATTCCAGAAAGTTCTCAGCCATTATTATTTCAAATACTTCCTCTATTCTTTTTGGCTTTTAAAATTTGGCTCTTTTTTCTCTTCCTTTTTCTCTGGTATTCACATTATATATATATGTATATATATATATATATATATATATATATATATATATATACATATATATATGTATGTATATATGTATATATATAATTTTTTTAATGTTTATTTATTTTTGAGAGAGAGACTGATTGGGGGAGGGGCAGAGAGAGAGAAAGACACAGAATCCAAAGCAGGGTCCAGGCTCTGAGCTGTCAGCACAGAATCCAACTTGGGGCTCAAACTCATGGACCATGAGATCATGATGTGAACTGAAGTTGGACGCTTAACCAATTGAGCCACCCAGGCATCCCAATTATATATACTTTCTCATTGTTCCAGTTCTTGTTATATTTGTTATTGTCCCATGGTTCTTGAATATTCTGTTCTTCCCCACCCTCTTCCCCTGCTTTTTTCTCTTTGCTTTTCAGCTAGGGTAGTTTGTATTAAACATACCTTCAAGCTTTTCCGTTCTTCCCTTAGCCATGTGCAGTCTACTGATAAGCCCATCAAAGGCATTCTTCGTTTCCATTATGATGTTTTAATTTTCTAGCATTTTCTTTTAATTCTCTCTTAGAGTTTCCTTCTCTCTGCTTACATCATCCTTTCTTCTTGCATGCCGCTCACTTTTTCGATTAGCACCCTTAGCACATAACCATAGTTATTTAAAATTTCCCATAGTTCCCAAATCGGTGCCATACTGAGTGTGGTTATGATGCTTGGTTTGTCTTTTCAAACTTTGTTGCCTCTTATCATGACTTGGATTTTTTTGTTGAAACTGAACATGAAATATCAGGTAAAAGAAACCGAGGTACATAGATCTTTAGTGTGAGATTTTATGTTTATTTGGCTAGGAGTTAGGTGGTATTTATTGTGTGCTGCAAGTGTGGTATTGTAGGTTAAATTTTCCTCCCAGTGCCCTTGTTTTTGTCCTGTCTGATGTTCTGGGTTTCCCTCAAGACTCCTTCTTAAATAGGGTCTGAGGCAGTTCTTTTAGCTCTGATTCCTGTTACTATACAGGAGCCCTATTGATGTGATGATAAGGTGTGGGAAAAGAAGAACAATACTATAATCCTTTTAATGAGCTTGTGTCCTTGGGCTTGTGAAAGTGTGACTTTCACATCACACTTCCCACCTTAGCCTTAGTACATGAAGGCTAGAAGTAGCTGAAGTTGGATATTTCCTTTCCTCCATGTCAGTTACACTTTGGTAAACCCAAGTTGGTTAGGCTCTAGTAAAATGGTTTCCCTGGAGGGCAAGACTTGCTAAAGAGAACAGACAGATTTCTCTGAGCTCCTGCTGGAAGCATGAGGAAATTTTCTACTATCTGCACAGTGAGAACCTGGTGGGACTCCCAATTCTTGTCAAATGAGAAAGTGGCTATATACATTATTTGGAGAAATATCAATTCAAACCCATTTTATAACTGGGGTATTTGTCTTTTTAGTTTTGAGAGGTGAGGATTCTTCATATATTTCTGGTACAAATTCCTTATCAGATATATGATTTGCAAATATTTTCTCCCGTTCTGTGGATTGTCTTTTCATTTGCTTAATGGTGTGTTTTGGATTATGAGAATTTTAAATTTCGATGAAGTCTAATTTTCCTTTTGTTGCATATACTTTTGGCATCATATCTAACTAAGAAACCATTGTCTAATCCAAGGACAAATTTATTGCTATGTTTTCTTCCAGTTTTAGGTCTAAAATCCCATTTGAGTTAATTTTCATATGTAGTGTTAGGTACCAGTCCAACTGTATTCTTTTACATATGGATATTTAGTCCTAGCATCATTTGTTGAAAAGACATCTTTCCTCATTTAATTTTTTGCCATTCTTATCAAAAAATAAGTTGACCCTAAATTTAGTTTATTTCCAGCCTCTTAATTCTATTCCATTGAACTATCTCTCATGCCAGTATCACACAGACTTGGCTATATTATAGATTTTTTTTTAAATCAAGAAGTAAAGTCCTCCAGCTTTATCTTTTTTTTTTTTCAGGATTACTTTGGCTATGCTGAGTTCCTTAAATCAATTTGAGGAGTATTTTCATCTTAACAATATTAAGACTTCAAAACCATGAATATGTGATATTTTTACATTTATTTAGGCATTTTTAGATTTATTTCAATAATGTTTTGTAGTTTTCAGTATATATATATATATTTCTTTTGTTAAATTTATTCCTAAGCATTTTATTCTTTGCAATGCTATCATAAACAGAATTGTTTTCATAATTCTTTTCTTGAGTTGTTCCCTGCTTGTCTGTAGAAATACAACTGATTTAAAAAAGAATTGATTTTTTTTTTGTATACCAATCTTGTTATCTTGTAACCTTGCTGAACTCATTTAATAGTTTTATTTGTTTATTTATTTTTTGGTGTATTCCTTGGTAATTTCTACATATAAGATCATGTTACTGTGAATAGAGATAGTTTTACCTCTCCCTTTCCAATACATATATGTCTTTTGTTTCTTTTTCTTGTCTAATTACCCTGGTGGAACCTCCGATGCAATCTTGAACAGATGTAGTAAGAATAGACATTCATGTCCTGTTTCTGGTTTTAGAGACAAAGCATCCAGTCTTTTAATATTAAGTATGACGTAATCTGTGAGTTTTTCATATATGTCTTTTATTATGTTGAGAAGATTCTCTTTATTTCAGTTTATATGAAAATGTGTCAGAGTTTGTATAATGCTTTTTGTGTGTCTACTGAGATAATCATGTGGTTTTGTTTTTTATTCTATTGATATGTTGTATTACATTACTTGCTTTTAGAATGGTAAACCAACCTTATAGTCTTGGGATAAATACCAGTATTTGGTATTTGGGTAACAGTGTATAGTTCTTTTTCTGTGTTGTTGGATACAGTTTGCTAGTATTTTGTTGAGGAATTTTGCATTTAATTTCTTAAGGGATATTGATTTGTGTGTGTGTGTTGTTGTCGTTGCTGTTTGTTTTTTCTTGTGAGGTCTTTTTCTGGCTTTAGTATCAGGGTAATACTAGCCTCACAGAATGAATTAGAAAGTGCTATTTTTAACTGTTCTTAATTCATAGATTGGATTATCGGCTTCATCAAATGAGTATTATCTATTTATTTCAGAAATCTGAATCCTACGTGTGGTGATATAAGTACCACACAAAAGTGACATTCAACAGAGTTTGACTGAAATCTGGTACACAGCAAATCTAATGAAAATACTCTGGTAAAACTAAAAATCTTGCCCTCAACCCAATATTTTTTACTTTTCTTTCAATTTATATATACTTTTAAGTGTCACCATAACTAAGGCTTGGCAAAAGTACCTATCATGAAATTGTCTTAGTCTGTTCAGACTCCTATAATAAAATACCACAGACTGGATAGTTTATAAGCAACAGAAATTTATTTTTCATAGTTCTGGAAGCTGGGAAGTCCAAGACCAAGGTGCCAGCACAGTCAAGTTCTGGTGAGGACTCTCTTCCTGGTTCATAGCCGGTGCTTTCTCAATGTGTTCTCACATGGTGGGAGCGGCAAGGGATCTCTATGGTTCTTCTTCATAAGAACACGAATCTCATTCATGAGGGCTTCACCATAACCTAAGAACCTCTCAAAGGCTCCATCCCCTAATACTACAATATCATGCATTAGGATTTCAAAATATGAATTTTGGGAGAACACAAACATTCAGACCATAACAAAAGTGAATACATTAACCTTCAAAATTCACTTTTAAAATCTGCTTTCCTCTCAAGTTGCTGGTATATCTCTACCCTGTTTTCCCTTTTCTTTCCTTCTCTTTTCTTTTCTTCCTTAAAGTATATTTATTTATTTTGAGAGAGAGAGAGAGAGAGACCATGAGTGGGGGAGGGACAGAGAGAGAGGGTAAGAGAGAGCATCCCAAGCAGACTCTGCACGGTCAGTACAGAGCCCAATGTGGGGCTCGAACTCATAAGCCATGAGGTCATGACCTGAGTTGAAACCAAGAGTCCGACACTTAACTGACTGAGCCATCCAAGTGCCCCTTTTCCCTCTGTTCATTGTCATGTTTCTCAAGTTGTCTTTAGGATTTTTGATTTTGCCTCTCTCAAGAGACTGCTCTGTCAGAGGTCAACAGTGAACACCCTCATTTCCAAGTTCAACGGCTGAAGATACTCACTAATCCACTACTCTGGAGCCTGGCCAACATTAGGTTCTGAGAATATAAAAATTGTCTAGTGCCTGCCCCCAAGAACTCATTTTATTGAGGGAGATAGACACAAATGGATATTTTTGACACCCTTTGTCACACCAGTGTTCTAGTTGTGGTCCTTCTTTTCACCCTCCTCAGGTGGTTTCTTTCTCTCTCTGGCCTTTGAATGTTGCTATCTCCTCGGCCTTCTTTTTCTCTTACTGTGTATTTTTTGACTAGGAAATCTCATCTAGTATAATTGCTTCAACTCCCCTGTGTGTACGACTCTCACATCTGTATTGTTAGCTTACACGTGTCCTCTGACCTCCAGAATAACTGTTCACAAGATAGCTCCTTACCACAAATAGGCCTACAACGAAGTTCAGCACAGTGATCTCAAACCTGCTTTTCCTCTGCTATCGTTGTTCTCTGTGAATGTAATTATTCCACCCAACTGCCCAGGTAAAAACCTGGTGCCATCCTGGACTCCTGTGTTCTTTCTCTACTTCATGTAATCACACACAATGTCTATTCTCTTCGGTCTCCACTATAGCTGTCTGGTCAGCTTCTCTCCATCTCCCTTGCCTCTGGCCTCATCTAGTTTTCCACCAACTCCCTCTGGATTCCTTAACTAGCCTCCTCTTTGGTTTCCCTGCTTCTGGTCTTGCCCCTCTAGCCCATCTTCCCCTCTGATGCATGAATGATCTTCCTGAAATGTAAATCTGATCCCTTTTCTCCCCATTTAAAAATCCTTCAGTGGCTTTCCCTGGTCTTCAGTATAAAAACTAAGCACTTTATCATGTCTTACAGGGCCCTTTGTAACCTGATCTTGCTTGGCTTTCCTGCTTCATTTCCTCCACTTCTTCCTCAAATACTAAATCCCAGCTGTACCAAATTACAGAGTTGGAATTTCTCAACCACTCCATGCTGTTTCATAATTCAGTGCATTTATACCTGCAGATCCTGCTGCCTGTAATGTCCTCCCACCTGACTTCTTTCCCCCATGCGTAATAGATACCTATTCCTTCTTTACTATTTAGCCCTTGTATTGTTTCCTCTGAAAAATTCCACACTCACCTTCTTTCTTGGTACTCAGTATGCCCGTGTGCACCACTTTCATGTATCTGTCTTACTATATGATCTGTAATGTCTATATTTCCATAGTGCTTTGAATGTAGAAGGAATACGCTTGCTAAATTGTTTTGATAATTTTTTTCTTGAGTGCCTTTGTGCACTGTGCTAGATATTGTGTTGAATTTTGCAGGTTCTCTTGCCTACCTTAAAGGCAATTTCTCGGTCTTCTTCATAGTTTCTGTATCCTGTTGTCTCATAATGTCTGATCTCAGCCTCCTTTCCTTCTGTGTATCTCTGAGTCACCCTATCCACTTCCTTAGCTTTAATTGCCAACAACTCCCAAAATGTTCTCCCAGTGAAGAACTCTTTCCTAAACTCCAGATGCTCTCAGGCATCTCAAACTCAGCACATACAAAATGAAACCATTTTTCTTTCTGGGACAAAAGAAAAAGATTCTGAGATCATTTTAAGGAAGAGCAATTACAGATTAAGTCAGGACAATGGCAGAAAGTTTTCAGTGACATCTCTAGGTACAGTTTTTGTATTTTCATCTCCTTAAAACTGAATAGCAGTAAAACTCCAATGCTGTGCTTCTCGTGCTGGGCTACACACTAATATGTCAGGGTAAATGTGAAGCCATAGTGTAAACAGGCTCATCTTCCTATAGCATCAGTTTTGACGGAAAGCTTGTGTGTGTCACTTACAAGGTTTAATTTCTAAGAGAAAAAACATTTTTTATATTAAACATATATTATGGAACAAAACGTAAAATGTCAGAAAAGTTTAAACTTTTTCCCTCAAAATATAAGCACAGAGACCATTTCTTTTATTAGGGCATCTCAAATTTAACTACCAAATTCATGTCCCAGGGTCAGAGGAGAGCTATAATATGCCCATGCATTTAAGGGCAGGGAGAGGAAAGCCTAAGGGTATAAACATTACCCCGCAGTGAACAATGGGCAATCAGCTTTGCAGGAAATTCTTTTTCAGACGAAATGGGAGGAAACCAGGGAAGGGAGGAATTACTGAGCCCAACCAAAAGGCAGAGCTAGGTTGACAAACTTAGTACAATGCACTGATTCAGTCAATAGACATTTAAAGATGCCCATTTTGTCCCACGTTCTCTATTGGGTACCACAACAGTAAGTTAGATACATCCCTCTATCCCCCAGGAATTTGCGATCTAGTGATTGGTGCTAAACACTGTAATTGTACCATTGCTACAATGAAGGATGTACAGCATGAAACAGGACCACTGGAAATACTGGAAATATGTCTAGTTTTGCTTGGGGGAATTCAGTGAATACTTCACAAGAGACATCATTCTAGCTTCTGGTTTAAACTTGGGAAAAGTATAGGTGTCTTCTGCCTATAGATTGGTTAGAAATATTTCAGAAAGTTGGAATATGAAATGTGTGGTAAATGAATTAACACACACATTCTTTTTTTTTTTCTTCATTGTTCCTACATAGTACCATGTTTAGTGGTTTTGTCAAGCTCAGCTATCGGGTTGAATGTCATGGATAGCATGTGGCTTACTCCTCCTCACTTAATAAACATATATGAATCAGGTCCTGTGGTAGGAAGAGTTATCCAGAAGATTGAGTCCTAGTTCCTGGCTTTGGGAGCTCAGCTGAGTGGAGTCAGTGAAGCAGACAGGCACTGTGATAGGCATATGCCCAGAAGACTGTAACTGCACATAAGGAGGAACCTAGACCTGTTTGGAGGGTTAGTGTGAAGTTTGGAGGTAGCTTCAAAAAAGTAACTTCTGAGGAGAGAATCACGTGATTAGTAAGAGGTAATGTGACAGGAGGCAAGCTATAGTAGAGGAAGCCTCATGCACAAACGTATGATATATTCAGAGAACAAGTAATTTCCTAAGAAGGGTAGCAAATAATGCTAGGAGAGTCTGAGAGGTGGCTGGGCCAGGCCATAGAATCCCTTTGTGTCATGAGAGAAGTCTGGATTTTATTGAGCAAAGGGAATGGTGAGTCACTGTGATATTGGTTCGGATCAGTGTTTTTCAAAGCACAGGTTAAAATCCATTAGTTGTAAAATTATTTTAGTGAACTGGGACCAGCATTTCACAAAAGTAACTAGAAAAGGGTTGACAATATTAGTGTGCATCATATTTGTTATGGTAAATAATGTTTTGTGATACTTTTGCTTCAATTACATATATGTGAATAGTATTCTGATGTAAAATATTTTTTGATCTGTGGGTCATAGTAAAGCATTTTTGAAAAACACTAAAGGTTCAATGGTACAAATCAATATACCAGATTAGTTTTGGTAGCAATTAACAGAAAACCCAGGCAAGTGGGAAAAATCACTAAAGATTATTACCATATAGCTTCTTTTGGTTGTTCTGACCTGCCATTCTGTGTCATCTTCAGACTAAAGCCAGTTATGGCCTTCACAATAACATGCTACCTTATTCTTATCAAGCACAGTAGAGACCAGATTCTTATTGCTTTCAATTAGTTTAGGCCTGTCCATCACCGAACCCATTAACAGCAAGGGGATGGAAATACTAGGACTACCTTAGACCTAACGACTGTTTGGGAACCAACTGCTGTAGCTGCAGGGAACTACAGTGCAATGTGGTAAATTCAGTGCATTACAGAAATACTGTAGCAACACCTAGGTTCACAAAGCAATAGACTTTGGTGTGGGGATAGTCAGAGGAGCCACCCCGATGCCAAAAGTCCATGTACAAGTTAGGCAGGTAAAAGGGGGAGAGTTCTCTGGGTGGTAGAGACTGCATGAACAAAAGGTGATAAAGGGAGCTCTGCAGTCAAAATAAGGACTGCCACGCTTCCTGAACATAAAATTGGAGGCAAGGGAATGAAATGGAGCAGTGAATGGATACCTTGTCACCAAGGGGGCCATGGTGAGGAACCTGGATTCTTTTCCCCATAGGAAAGGAGGAGGCACTGTAGACCATCAAACAGAGAATTAGAACATCACATTTCTCTTACTTCATTTGCAGTGTGGAGGGAGGCAAGTTAGGAGGCTTTTGCAGTAATCTGGGATAGAGATGTCTTAGATTTCAGACTAGGGAGAGGTGATTGCAGATTTTAGAAATATTATGGAAATAAAAGCAACAAGACTTATGCGTTTGACTGTAGTATATGTAAGTAAGCAGTGCCTGGCTTTTGTAGTGTCTCCTATGGATACTGGGCTTACATTATGTCACTGATTTGCTGAAGCTGGAGTATGTTTGTTATTTTTTGAAAGAAGTAGGCATAGCTGTCAACCTTGCCGTAAAGAACCAGGGTCCAAGACAGAGAACCTGTGAAAGTAAAGAGGGAACTGCAGTGTATCTGGGCCCCTCTCTTGGGGGTTTGGAATTTATTAAAGAGGTACTTAGATAGATTTGAGGGCATATTCCACACAGGTGAAAAAGTTATCATTTATAGGCCAGATTATAAAACTGATGTGTTGTTATTTCCCTTGTGTTATCCCTGAGCCTTTAGTAAGTGTTCTAGAAGGCACGTACTCTTTTATGGGTCAAAATATTAAAGATGCACTGTTCCTCAGGCCATTGTGGCAGCAGAAGTGCGGGCTCCTTGACGGCAAAGGTTGTTTCTTCTCACCTCCATATCCTTAGTACCTAGTCTCGGACCTGACATACACCAAACACTTGATCGAGATTGCATCCCTGTGGCCCAAAATGATGCTGGATACTAGCAGATGCTTAATAAGCACAGGAACTATTGAAAACCCCAAGGGGAGGTCTGTTTCTGGGGACCAAGAGGAAAGCTAGTAGAGTCCAGCCATAACGCACCCATGGTAATACTTAACAGAAGTGGTTTTAATTCTAAAGAAAGTACTTTCTCTAAGAGTTGGGGATGATTCCAAGATATCTAGGTGAGGTGAATGTTCATGCCAAGAGGATAGGAAGGGGGTGAATTTTGGGGAAGCATTCAGAATTGTAGGTTTACTGAATAAATGCTTTGAGTATCTACTATATGCTGCTCAAAACGTGTCAGAAAGAGCTTTCTGGCAATGTGTGAAGGACAAATTAGAGGGAAAGAGATGGAAGAACCCTGTTGGGAGCAGATGAATTTTAAGCCTAGAGCAGCTGCAGCAAAATAGCATAGAATAGTTCTGTCACTGAAGCCATAATCTGCTAGATCAGTGGCCCCTTCCATCTCACCTTATTTTCTGACAATGGTTAGGTTCAGTAAGCCAATTACACTCTGAAGGTCCAGCCTAAGATGAAATTTCTTCTCTATACTAGAGATATGGGAACTGTCAAGCCTTGCTGTCAAGTGTTCAGGCAGGAATGACAGTTCCAAGTCCTCCCATGACTACTACCCTAGTTGAACCTCTGAGCCTCAGGAATGGGTAGCCTGGCTGGGCTAAGAAGTCTGGGTTCACAATTATTAGTGGATATAAAGGAGCTTCCTACTTTTCATATGCCGTGGCCATTTGGAAGCCGGATTTCCCTTTTCTGAATTCCCAGAGAAGCCCAGATTTGACAACAATTAAAACTTCCAGGAAATTCCCAGTACATTTAACTTCCTAATCCTTCTCCCACTTCAACCATCTCCTTTGTTCCCCACCCCCACTCCAAGAGGCAGGAGCTTATCCTTTACTGAATGCTTGTACCCACCCTGGTCCGGACAGTAGTACATCCAGGTGCTCAGGTCCTCTCCTCTGAGGCCTATTCAGGGCTGAGGGGAACACATGAGGGTAATATGTGATCCTGTCTAGAAACAGAGGAATAGTTGCAGTGTTCCTTGAAGTTTCCTAAAGTACCAGATTATGATGGAAGGTTCAATTCTAGGTGTTCACTCTCCTACCCTGTCAGGAAGTAATCTTTTGCTAAGCAATCCCAGGAGCCAGTCTCTATGCTACATATCAAGACTCAATCACCTTTGGAGACCAGTTTGGAATTATAGGATACATGCCCCATATAAACTGGCATTAAGAAAAACAAAACTGTGCTAACCAAACAACCCAAAAGAAGAGCCAGAAACGTAAGCAGTGAATTTACTAAACTATGGAGACTGAGCATTTAGATAGTTCTCCTCTCCCTCATAGGGGGAGGAAAAAAAACATATACATACATATATTCATATAAGGAATTTTATCCACTGTGCAAAGAGATGATTATCGGGTTCCCCAGAAGCTTCTTGAATCCATCAAGGCTGTCCATTAATGACTCTAGCTCCAGTTCTTCTTAGAGATTAAAAGGGCTCCGAAGGCCTGTGATCATGGGCACTGATGAGGGTGCTATACACCCTTTGGCTCCAGTTAAATCTCTGGTGTTTGAGCTGTGTGGGAGCTGTGGATGCTTGCTTTCTGATCCTGCCGCAAGCCCTGAAGCAGCTGGTTTAGAAGTGTAAGGTTGCTGTCTCTGCGAGGCAGGGGCAGGGGTGGGAGGTAGTTCCCTTTATACTCGATCACTGCCATCTTGGCCCGATCCTGCTTACTCCGATTTGGGATCTGCAGCATTCTCGTGTAGCCCCCATTCTGACCTTGGTACCGAGGAGCCAGTACTTGAAACAGCTTGGGGATCAAGTCTTTCTCCTAGAGGGGAGAGTTATTCAGGAGAGAGCACAGTCAGGCACCCCTGCGGGGACACATTTAACTCTCAGCACTCCCAAAAGTAGGGTTCAAACACGTACACACTGAACTCCCCCACCCCCTAAAGTGGCAATGTCAAAGTTACACAGAGGGGTTACAGGCAGTTGTGCAGGTTGATTCACATAGCATTCAACTAACTTAAGTCATGTGTTTCTAATTTAGTTCACAACATTTGTCCATAACAGTGAGTATCTTGGCTTAATTCTACCCAGTCGTCCTTCCTCTAACAACCCCGTTCCCCACAGGGAGGAAAGGATAAGATATGCATGCACTCACTGTAAGCCAGAAGTCAGCCATGCGCATAGCTTGTTCGTTGGTATCTCCCAGCTTCCCATAGTCGATGAGCTGAAAAGACAAATTTATCACTGATCCAACCCGAGCAAGAAAGGAGGCGCCAATCTTACTCCTTTAGTGCCGGCCGCAATTCATTCATTCCATTAGTAAAGCATCCCGCTATTTCAGGCCATCCCGAACTCCGCAGCTCTCACCAGTAGTCCATTTGGGGGCCGGAAAGAGCGGATTCAGACTTTGGGCAGGGAACACGAGGGCTATCCATCCCACTTCTCTCCCAAGCCGGATCTCAGACCAGACGCGCGTGGTGGACTAAAGGACCCCGCCCCTCACCTTCTCGGCATAACCCCTCATCTCGTCCACGCGAGCCCACGGTGCCTCGATGCGTTCGTGTCGCACGAGTCCCGTAAGCAAGTTCCGCAGCAGGTGGATGCGGGACTCCGGACCAAGGCCCAGACGGCGGAATACGCGGCCATGGGAGATGGCGGCTGCAACCGACAGCCGCATATTTTCCTAGCTCCTCTCCGCCCCTGTGAGGCCGGAACTGGAAACTGGAAGGGAGAAGCTGCGGGGAGACGGGTTTGAGAGCACGCATGCGCGTACCTAGGTGCGTGGTGGACGTGTTTGCGCATGAGTATCACAGCCTGCCTCGTTGGCAACCTAGGGGAGGGCGGAGAAGAGGTGCGGGCTTCTTCCAGAGCACGCGAGCGGGGCGGGCCTCTAGGCACTCAGAGCCTTCTGCGTCGGGCCGGGGAACCAGGCGCCACCTAGTGTGGGACGAAGCGGGCCGTCCAGTTCCTCTTGGGCTGTCAATCGTCTTGTGGCCTCTAGGGCGACGGGAAGCTCCACCGCGGAGCCGGCTGGGAAAGTGAGTATCTGAGGTGACGCACCCCTCTTGCCCCCACCACCCCCCGCCCGGGTCGCGACTCTGGCTATATAACCAGCAGCCCTGGCAGTCCCTAGCGGTGGCCTCTAAGCGTGACTTTTTTCCACAAAATTATTTTGCGTAATAATGGTGTAAAGAAACGAATAACGATGCTTTCAGAAAAGAATTGCAGATAGTGAAAATTTTTCTTTTGTTACAGTACATAATAACGATCCCAGTGGGGAAAAAAAACAACAACGCTCTAAGGAAAAGTAATGGGTTAATACTTTTTACTTGCATCAGTGTATTTTTTAAAAAGGTAAGAAACATACCTATGCATTTGTGTTAATGTGTAGTAATGTTCTGGTTTCTGCTTTTGAGCCTTAATGCCTGCAAATTTGCAATCACTTTGTCGAAATTGCTCCTTGTCGGGGTTGAATTGTGTCCTCCCCACCCCAAGAAAGATGTTAAACTCTAAGCCCTTCCAACCTCCACCCCACTTCCCTCAGATTATAACTTTATTTGGAAAGAGGATTATTGCAGTTGCAATTAATTAAGATGAGGTCCTATTGGAGTAGGGTGGGCATCTAATCCAAGCCACCGGCGTCCTCATAGAGCCTAAGTGGAGAGACAGGCACAGAGTGAAGACAACCTTGTGAAGACTAGAGACAACGCACAGGGAGAATGCCACGTGACCAAGAAGTCGGTGATCCCAGTTAGGTAGGTGCAAGCCAAGGATTGCCAAGGTGTCTGACAGACACCCGAAACCAAGAGACAGGCACGGAGGGGCGCCTGGGTGGCTCAGTCGGTTAAGCGTCCAACTTTGGTTCAGGTCATGATCTCACGGTTTGTGAGTTCCAGCTCCATGGGTTTGAGCTCCATGGGTTCAAGCTCCACGTCTGGCTCTGTGCTGACAGCTCAGAGCTTGGAGCCTGCTTCAGATTCTGTTTCTCCCTCTCTCTGATCTGTTTCTCCCTCTCTCTCTGACTCAGTCTCTGACCCTCCTCTGCTCGTACTCTGTCTCTCTCTATCTCTCACAAAAATAAACATTAAGAAAAATTAAAAAAAAAAAAGGCATGGAACAAAATTTTCCTTAGATCCTGAAAATAATTCATGGCTCAGCTGTCACATTGATTTTGGACTTCCAACCTTCAAGATTATGAGATGGCGAATTTGTTTTAAGCTGCCCAATTTGTGACACTTTGTTATAGAAGTGCTAGGAGACTAATACATTGGTCTTAACATACTCATGTTCAGTAGACAGAACAGTTAGATTTGTCTCTCTGTCTTTGCTCACTAGTGACCAGGGAACACTTCTTGTTAATTTCAGTTTGAAAAGTTTCTTTCGTCTGAAGCAGCAGATATACAAGTAGTTAGGAAAAGTCTTTTTTTTTTTTTTTCAATTTGAAAATGTTTTTTAAAAATTTATTCTCAAGAGACAGAACATGAGCAGGGGGGCAGAGAGAGAGGGAGACACAGAATCTGAAGCAGACTCTAGGCTCTGGGATGGCAGCACAGAGCCTGAGGCAGGGCTCAAATCAGTAACTGAGAAATAGGACCTGAGCTGAAGTCTGACACTTAACTGACTGAGCAACC
The DNA here is from genome assembly GCA_030068075.1 of Paguma larvata. Taxonomy (NCBI): domain Eukaryota; kingdom Metazoa; phylum Chordata; class Mammalia; order Carnivora; family Viverridae; genus Paguma; species Paguma larvata. The sequence continues at coordinate 61,336,986 of CM057831.1, forward strand.
CAGGTGCCCCTTTAAGAAAAGTCTTAAACATATGGACACATTGGCATAGATTTATACAAGTCATGTTTCACAATAAATTCCAGAAATTACAATACTGTCTGTGTCTTATTTCTTTGGGATCAATTCTTACAGCTTTCAGGATTTCCACAATTGAAAATTCATCATAAATTTCTATTGGTAAAATCTTGTAAAGACTTTCTTCTCCAAAAGTCAAGAGAAAATAACCTGACACTGACATTATTTGGTCTATTTTTGTATCTCAATTCCCTTACATTTTGTTGTTACATAGTTAATAGTTTTCTCCACAATTTCTGTGGGCTGGTATTCATGGAACAATTTTAAACCTTGGTGTTTTATTGTGTGTTGTTCAAGGCTTATTCTGGTGGTTCACATATATTTTTGTCTGATTGACCTCATCTGAAACGTTACCTTAATAAAAAATTAACTTGGAAAAGAAAAAGCTTGTGCAACTAAAATTGTTTATTTCAAAGGGTTTTGTTGTTGTTATTTATTTTGAGAGAGAGAGGGAGAGTGCTTGTGTGAGTGGGGGAATGGCAGAGAGCAAGGGAGAGAGAATCCCAAGCACGCCCTGTGCTGACTGCTGTCAGCGCAGAGCCTTGACTGGGAACCTGATCTCGTGAACTGTGAGATTATGACCTGAGCCGAAACCAAAAGCAGACACTTTACCGACTGAGCTACCCAGGTGCCCCTAAGATTGTTTATTTTATATTTACTGTTTTAAAAGCAGGGCTGTGTTCTACTAGAAGGGTTGGAGTCCAAGATGCTCCAGAAGTGAGTTTGGAAGTTCATAAATTCTTGTGAATTTACTGTGAAAAGTAGCATACGTGGCCGAATTTGACTGTGTAATTGACAGTGCCCCAAATTAAATTTCGTGTAGAAGAAACTTGTTAGTGAATTAGTTTTAAAAAGTGCTTATTTGAAGCCTACATGTATACAATTATATCTCAACAGTAACCATAACAACTGTTTAGAATTTCGACCAACAAATATTGTTGTGTGGGTGTTATTTTATCACTAACATTGTTTAGCATTGTTGTGTAAGGTTGACTTTTGGTTAGTTTTATTACTATTTTTAAATGCTTTACAGATAGTTCATGCTTAGGGGAGGGCAGATTGCTCCTACCTCCCCACTAGATACCGAATGGGTCTGAGTGTCCAGCTGAGCCTCAGGTGCTCAGATGAATGTGAGTATTCTGGGTGAGCCAGGACTTGGAGCAACTCTGTTGAGAGTCCCAGTTGAGCCCCTGAGGTAGTGTTGGTAGTGACTGTAGTTAGTCTGGCAGAGGTGAGGAAAGTGATCCCAAGCAATGTTGTGGGAGGCAGCTGAAGAAAAAAGACCCCAGTCTATAGAAAATTGTTATACATGAAATTTCATAGCTTCTGCTGGGAGAAGGGGGTTGGACCTGCCACACTACTGCATAGAACCCCTGTGTGATCTTGTGCTATAATAAGATACGTGTGTGTGGGCTTTGTCCAGGTTCTTGTCACAGAGCAAAAACCCTTGGAATTTCCTGAGTGATGAAAGAGTGTCTTTAGTTATTGATAAATGTCCCTTCCAACCATACCGGAGTTTATGCTAATGAGGTGACTCTTGGAGAAGGGGGGTTGGTTAACAGAGGGGCTTAACTATGTGATGAGAGTGATTAGAGGGTTGTGCTTTCCCCAACTCTGAGGAGGTTGGAGATCGACAAAATCACCAGTGGCCAGTGATTTAGTCAGTTGTGCCTCCATAAGACCCCTAAACAATGGGGTTTGGGAAGCTTCCGGGTTGGTGAGCACACTGAAGTGCTGGGGGGGTGTAGCATGCCCAGAGAGGGCATGGAAGCTTTGCACCCCTTCCTACATACCTTGCCCTATGCATCTCTTCCATTTGGCTTTTCCTGAGTTGTATCCTTTATATAAAGCAGTAATTGTAAGTAAAGTGCTTTCCTGCCGTTCAGGCAAATTATCACATTTGAGGAGGGGATCATGGGAACTCCCATTTTATAGCGGGTTGGTTAGAAGTATAGGTTGCAACCTGGGACTTGCAATTGGCATTTGAAATGGGGAACTGAGCCTGTAACCTGTGGAATCTATGCTAATTCCAGGTAGTTAGTCTCAGAATTGTCTTGTAGGACCCCCAGTCGGTGTCTCTAGAAAATTAGAGAATTGCTTGGTGTGGAAAACCCACATATTTGGTGTCAGAAATGTTCTAAGTAGAAAATCAAGCTTTTTGCTGTACTCTGAATGACTGAATCGTATTCTGCTGAAGCTTCCATGAAGCAATGTCCTGGAAGCCAGCACAGAGAGCTCAGCAAGAGATGAGGTGATGATGGTGGGAAGCAATTGTCAATTGGACCCTAAGCCAACTTGTGATTCTATCCCAAAAGTATCATAAGTCCTGGCTCTTGATATTTGTTTTGCTTTCAAGTCAGGGTCTTAACACCTCTCTGGATTCACTGTTCCAGGAAGGATTAGATAAAGACAGAGCCAGTGTCTGGTATCAAATAGAATTGTGATCATACTAGAATAAGTTAAAGTGAGTTTCTTACAATTAGAGTCATTTGAATCTTGAGAATAACTGTAAATCAAACACATCCCAAAAGGAAACAAGAAACCTTATAAGCAGTTGAATTCAGAAAAGTAAGTTACTGATATATATGTATCTAAAGTTGAGGTGGTCCAGGGCTGTAGAGGGACAGGGAGTTTGGACAGAAATCAGCATAACTGTCTGTGGGGATGTTTCCCTTTGGAAATGATGACCAGCTGTTTCCAATTTGGCTTACTCTCTTCATGGGGTGTTCACTCCCCTCCCTGCTTCATTTCCGTGTATTATTAGTGAAATAAACTGCCTGCTGCTGGGATTAGAAGGTCGTTCAAGGTCAGGGAAGGACTCTGACTCAGGCATCTCCTCTCCTACTCCTGTATCTCTACCTCCAACCTAGTGCTGTGCTTTTTAAAAAAAGTCTTTTCAATATAAGTTTATGAAAAAGAGAAATTGGATTTATTTTGGTCTGTGTCCCTTGATTCCACCTTTATTTAGAACAATTATTTATCCCCTCCCCATTTTCTTTCATGTAATAGGTGTTTATCGAGGACTTACTCTGTGGCTAGGTACCTTGCTTGTGTTAAAAAACAATTCAGTTGAGTAAATTTGAAGATGTAATCGGCTTTATTCAATAATTCATAAATTTAGCAAGTAGAAAGGAGCCCTGAGGAGTTGTATAAAATGGAAGGTTTTTATAGACAGAAGGAAAGTGAGACAAGGAAGTTTAAAAAGTAGATTATTTCAAGCAAGAAGCCCAGCGTCAGGGTACACACTGGGACAGAGAAGGATGGAAAGTGTGTCTAGGGAGGCAAACAAAATATCCAACACGAGCAGTGAAAAAAAATTACACCAAGGTCCTGCATTCATAGCGTTTATATTCTAGGAAAGCTATCTCTAAAAGGAGTATGTACACTCCTGGGGGTGCACAATGACTGAAAGAGATACACACGTATGGTTAATTTTATGGTCATTTCTACCTAGTCCTCAACCTCTACATGTCTCTTCTAAAATTGATCTGCCTCGGAATGTGTCTGTGGTAGAAATAGTGTTTTGGTTTTTTTTTTTCACACTCACTTTTCATGTTGATTCTTCCCTCATTTTCTAGAGATAAAACCACTCCTTTTGCCCATCTCGAATCTTATTATGGTACACTGTGTCTCAAGTAAAAAAATCTATCTATCTAATCTATCTTAGAATATTCAAGATGTATAAAAATCATGCTGGGAAATAAGCTTCTACAAAATGTGTTCTGTGTTTTCATTAATTTCAGTAATGAAAAAAGCTTAATGAGTATCTTCAGTCACTTATATCTTAGTTGTGAAGGTGTTCAGGACAGCTGTCCTGTTCTCCAACTCACCCTTCCCCACCCCATCATGTGCCACTTTGGTATGTGGATTATTTTCAGCTGAATAAACTGGAAACCCTGTGGGCTCAAGAGAAAGTTTTGTTCCTGTCTTAACCATGCAGAAGAGTCTAAATTGGGGGTCTTTCCCAGAGTAAGAATTACTAACAGAAATAATTTTATCTGAGTGACTCATCCGTATGGTAGGGCAAACATCTCATTACCAAACATCTGCTTATTTTATTTTATTTTATTTTAATTCCAGTATAGCTAACATACAGTGTTATATTAGTTTCCGGTGTACAATATAGTGATTCAGTAATTCCATCTGGTGAAAAATCTCCCTCATGGGGTTTCCGGTGTATGTAACTGTCTTTTGTCTGGCTGCTTTTAAAATTTTTTCTTTATCGTTACATTTTGCAACTTTAATTACAATATGTCTTGGTGCAGATCTGCTTTTGTTGATTTTGTTGAGGGTTCCCTATGCCTCTTGGATCTGTATATCTGTTTCTTTCCACAGATGAGGGAATTTTTCAGCTATTATCTTTCAAGTAAATTTTCTGCCCCCCTCTTCTCTCTCTTCTTCTCCTGGGACTCCTGTAATAAGAATGTTATTAAATTGGATGGAGTCACCGAGATCTCTAAGTCTATTCTCATTTAGCCTAATTCTTTTTTCTCTCTTTTGTTCAGATTGATTACTGTCCATTACTCTTGTCTTCTAGGCAATTAATTTGTTCCTCTGCTGCTTCCATCCTGCTGTTCATTCCATCAAGTGTGTTTCTCATTTCTTTTATTGAGTCCTTTATCTCTGCTATGTTTTTCCATATCTCTGTATTATTGGTCTCACTGATGTCCTCCACTCTTGTGTCAAATCCAGTGAGTATCCGTATAAACATTGCTTTAAGTTCTCCAACAAGCATATTAATTACATCTGTTTCACTGAGATCTCTGGCTGTGGTCTTATCCTGTTCTTTCATTTGGGACAAATTCTTTTGTCTTCTCATTTTATCTAAGTCTCTGTGCCTGTTTCTGTGTATTCGTAAAGTCATCTACATTCTTGAGGGTAATGGCTTTATGAAGATGAAGTCTTATAGTTCCCTGCAGTGTAGTGTCCCCTATTCCCCAGGGTCTGATGCTTCCAGGAGTGTCTCCAGTATGTGCTGCGTGTACCCCGCTGTTGTGTTCCAGATGCTCTGTCCTCAGTCCAGTCATCTGCAGAAGCTCCCCTTGCCTGCTCGGGGCAGTGTTTGGCCCCTGGCCTGAATGCGGTGAGTTTTAATTAGGTGTGCTCTGGTCTGCTTGTGAAATGAGACCTGTCATCGCTGCTGCCACAGGAACCAAGGCTTCACAAAACTCCAGGGTTGGGAGATGAAGTGTTGCCAGGGGTTGAGCCAGTCTTATGGGGGAACACCCCCTTCAGCCTCCCCTAGTACTGAGGCAGGCATGACTGGAAGGGGCAGTTCTTCTGGAGTGCGAGGAGTTGGGGCTTGGTGTAAGCAAGTTAGGCGCTGCACTGCTACCCACTAGTGGCCCTGTGCTTATGCTAAGCGGCATGGGAGGGAAATGGCACCTGCCAGTTCCTTTGTTCCCAGAGGGGATCTCTCCATGAACACTGCTTCTCTGGGACACACTTGGAGATGAGCACATAATCTCCCCACTGTATGCCCTAGGCACTCTTTATTTATTTTTTTATTTTATTAATTTAATTTAATTTTATTTTATTTTTAATTAATTTAAAAAAAAATTCACATCCAAGTTAGTTAGCATACAATGCAACAATGATTTCAAGAGTAGATTCCTTAATGCCCCCTACCCATTTAGCTCATCCACCCTCCCACAAGCCCTCCTGTAAACCTCTGTTCATTCTCCATAGTTAAGAGTCTCCTATGTGTTTGTCCCCCTCCCTGTTTTTTTTTAATTATTTTTGCTTCCCTTCCCTTATGTTTATCTGCCTTGTATCTTAAAGTCCTCATATGGGTGAAGTCATATGATATTTGTCTTTCTCTGATGGACTAATTTCACTTAGCTTGATACCCTCTAGTTCTATCCATGTATTTGCAAATGGCAAGATTTCATTCTTTTGATTGCCAAGTAATGCTCCATTGTGTATATGTACAACATCTTCTTTATCCATTCATCCATCCATGGACATTTAGGCTCTTTCCATACGTTGGCTATTGTTGATAGTGCTGCTATAAACCTTGGGGTGCATGTGCCCCTTCGAAATAGCATACCTGTATCCCTTGGATAAATACCTAATAGTGCAGTTGCTGGGTCATAGGGTAGTTCTATTTTTAATTATTTGAAGAACCTCCATACTGTTTTCCAGAGTGGCTGCACCAGTTTGCATTCCCACCAGCAGTGTAAAAGAGATCCTCCTCCTCCACATCCTTGCCAGAATCTGTTGTTGGCCCTAGGCACTCTTTAGGTTGCTGTTTTTGCTGTTTCCATGCTGTATGTCCATGGGCTATTTTCCCTGCCTTCTTTCTAAGAGCCGCCCCAATGCCTCCAGGCTCTCTCCCAAGCCAAACCTTCTAACCTTTACAACTCCAGGCTTTAAGCCCACTGGTTGCCAGAAGGCAGATCTGTCAGCCCCTCTCACTTTCCAAACTCATTGCTATGGGAGTTCATTTTCCCTGTGTGCTTCCCTGTGTGTTAGTCTGTCTCTACCCTTCTCTGAGACTGAGGCTCTCTCCTCATGGCAGCAGCCACTGACCATTTCTCTCCCAAATCATATCTTTGCACTTCCTACCTTCTTCAATGTAGCCTCTTCACCTTTAGTTGTGGAGTTTGTTCTGCCAGTCTTCAGGTCAATTTTGGGGGTATTTAGGATGATTTTCAAGAATCTAGGGCCCTCCTACTCTGCCGCCATCTTTCCAACTACCCATCTGCTCTTTTTATCACCCCGTTAAGTGCATTCTTTTCTTCTGAAATTCCAGATTCCTACTCCCTTCTCCTTAGTTCAGAGTGATATATGTATATGATATGAATGATATATATATGAAATATATATGTATGAAATATATATGAAATATATATGTAATATATATGATATATAATAGGGCATGAATGGGCATGACTGGGTGGGCGGGGATGGATTCTGGGATATTGGTAAAGTTCCATAACTTGACCAGGATGGTAGTTATCTGAGTGTGTTTATTTTGTGATAATTCATTGAACTGTACACATACAACTTGTGTATTTTTTTAGTATAACTGTTATGTTTTAGTTATAAAAAGTAAGAAAGAAAAATAAAAAGGCAGAAACACTATATTTTATAGCCTTCTGACTCAAAGGGTTATTACTGTCTGATAAGTAAAGTATTGATGAGTAAAGGCCCCCTCCAACATGTCCATGCCTTAATCCTCAGAACCTGCAAACATACTGCCTACCATGACAGAAAGAACTTTGCAGATATGAATAAACATTTTGAGGTGGGGAGATTAGCCTGGATAATCCAGGTAGGACCAGTGTAATCACAGAGTCCTTATCAGAGGTAGGTGAGAGGGTCAAAGGTAGAGTGATGTAGCATGAGAAAGTCTTGGGTGGCCATTGCTGGCTTTGATGGTGGAAGTGGGTAATAAGCCTAGGTGTGTGCAGCCTCTAGAATCTGGAAAATGCAAGAAATGGACATTCCCCTAGAGCCTTCAAAAGAAACGTGGCCCGGCCACTAACTTATCCCCAGTAAATGAGCCCAATAAGACTCAGTTTTGTACCTTAAACCTCAAAGAGAGGTTTAAGTAAACAAGAGAATTAATCTCTTATTTGAAGCCACAGGTTTGTGGTAATTTGTCACAGCAGCGATAGGAAAGTTACAATGGGTTACATTGTCAGAGTTCGTTGCACATACAGGTGGTCTGTGAATATGTATCGAATGAATGGTCAAGCTTCCAAAGTGTCAGATTTTTTATTATTTTAACAATAACTATTCTGTGAGCATCCAAGACTAGTATGATATGATGTGAGCAGGCAGTTTTCTTCCAGTCCATCTCCTTCTGATTTTCAAACCTCCTTAACCTCTCCAGACTAAAGGTCTAGAGATGAAGTGAAAAGAGCACAGGCTTCGTAGTCATCAGACACATCAAAATTGGGGATAAGGATGTGGATGAAGGTGGCGTGATTGGGGTTTTTTTTTTAGTCGGAGGCATTCATTTGTCAGGAAGGACATTAGAATTCTTTACAAAAGAAATGTAGAAAGAAGACCGAGGTAATATTAGTTTTTGATATCTAAAATGGATTTTGCCACATACTAACTTTAGGACTCAGTCACAGATGTGTAGTATGCAGTCACATGGTCAGGTAGAGGGAGACTCAGGGGGTTAACTTTACGAAGATGCCCTGAGTTTTTATTTGCTGTGGATGCTTAGTTGAAGTCCAGTGGGCTGCCATATGCCTACCATAGCAGACTGAACCCTGAACTGGACTGCTGGGCCAACTTTTGAGGTGGAAGATGTGATAATAAGCTCAGTGTTCTGCAGCCAGAAGAATTCTTGGTTGAGTGTCAGTAGCTCAGGAACACTGTCCCTGTCAAAGGTCTAGACTGCATGTTAACTAGCCAATTCAGTAGCAGTATCCTGCAGAATGTTCCGCAGTTAGGCGCACAAAGGACAGTGCTCCAGAGACCAGCACGTGGTGGCCACCAGAACAAGGAAAACTAGCATGAGGCTAGACTCTCTTCTCAATGCCAGGAGGTTGGTTATAGGAGCATACATCCTCACCACCGTACTCTTTGGGGACAGATGCAAGGGAAGGAGAGGCTCTCTGAGTGATCAAGCATTTTTTTTATCCAGTAGAGATCAAACACTTCCTAAGAGTATATTTAAAATATCAGATTGGATTAAGTTTAAATGCGATTGAAACTAATTAATTTTTTTCTCCTGGTCTCCAGTAGATGGAGATTTGGGAGGGATATTAGATTATAAGACCAAAATAAGGAGAGTAAAGTATTTCTCTGCATCATCTGAGTTGTAATGTCAGACTTAGGATTCATCCCAAATTGCCAAATTGCCCTTCTACAAAGGTATTCAGATTTTTTCTTGGATAAGCTTTTTTTTTTTTAAGTTTGTTTATTTTGAGAGAGTTACAGTGTAAGTGGGGGGAGGGACGGGGGGGGGGAGAGAGAGAGAGAGAGAGAGCGTGTGAGAGAATCCCAAGAGGCTCTGCACTTGTCAGCACAGAGCCCATGTGAGGTGTGTACTCACAAACAATGAGATCATGACCCAAGCCGAAATCAAGAGTTGGATGTTTAACCAACTGAGACACCCAGGCACCCCTTGGAAAAGCTTTTCAGAAAAGGATAGAGAACGCCATAGAAGTACACATCGATTTATCTTTCAGTCTTCTTTTCCCTTCTCTTTCCCGTCCCTCTTTTCTGGTCTGCTTTGAGCTTGGGCAGTTGGGAGGGAATTTAAACTTATATCCATAGCCCACTTGCTCCTATGTGACCTATGTGATTCTTCCTTTCCTCTCTTTAGAAGAATGCTCTCTAGGCAGGAAAGTTTTCAAAAACTACCTCCATTCAACAAACCTTTACTGAAGATTCAGTAAGTATGAGGCTCTGTGATAAATACAGAGTATATATGGAAGAAAAAGTTGACTCTCACCTGCACACATGGAGCAGGGGAAATAGGGAAATAGACATTTAAACAAATGGTTGTTATAAGCAGGAGCTTGAAGAAAAACAAGCTGAGACTGACTTTTTAAAATTGTTTTAAATTTTAATTCCAGTATAGTTAACATACAATGTTATATTAGTTTCTGGTGAGTGTTAGTTTCCTGTGTACAATTCAGTGATTCAGCAATTCTATATGTTACTGAGTGCTCATCACTATTAGTGTACTCTTTAATCCCCATCACCCCTGTAACCCATCCGTTTTGATAACTATCAGTTTGTTCTCTGTAGTTAAGAGTCTGTTTCTTGGTTTGTCTCTCTCTCTCTTTTCCCCCTTTACTCATTTGTTTTGTCTTAAATTCATGAGTGAAAACATATGGTATTTGTCTTTGTGACTTATTTCACTTAACATTATACTTTCTAGCTCCATCCATGTTGTTGCAAATGGCAGTATTTCATTCTTTTTATATGGCTGAATATGATGACATTATATATAATTAATATAATATAATATAAATTAATATAATATAATATAATTATGGCATTGTATATATAATGTATATGTGTATATACACCTTAATATTATGACATTATATATATATATATATTTGTATTTTTTTTTTGGGTAAATGGTCAATAGTGTGATTGCTGGATCAGTAGGATAATTCTATTTTTAACTTTATGAGGAAACTCCATGCTGTTTCCACAGTGGCTGCAACAGTTTGCATTCCTACCAGCAGTGCATGAATATTCCTTTTCCTGAATGTCCTCACCAACACTTGTTCTTTGTGTTGTTGATTTTAGCCATTCTGAAAGGCTTGAGGTGGTGACTCATTGTGGTTTTGATTTGCATATCACTGATGATGGGAGATGTTGAGCATCTTTTCATGTGTCTGTTGGCCATCTGGATGTTCTCTTTGGAGACATGTCTGTTCATGTCTTCTGCCCATTTTTAATTGGATTATTTGTTTTATTGGTGTTGAGTTTGATAAGTTTTTTTATATATTTTAGATACTCTTTTTCAGATATATCATTTTCAAATATCTTTTCCCATTAAGTAGGTAGGTTGTCTTTTAGTTTTGTTCAATATTTCCTTTGCTCTGCAGAAGCTTTTTATTTTGATGTAGTTTATTTTTGTGTATGGGGAAAGAAAGTGGTCCAGTCTCATTCTTTTGCATGTTGCTGTCCAGTTTTCCTAGCACCATATGTTGAAGATTTTCCCATTTATATTTATTCGTCCTTTGTTGAAGATTAATTGACCATATAATTGTGGATTTATTCCTGGGTTTTCTGTTCTGTTCCATTGATCTATGTGTCTGTTTTTATGCCAGTACCATACTGTGTTAGTCATGATAGCTTTGTAATATACTTGAAGTTCTGAATTGTGATGCCTCCACTTTGCTTTTTTTTCCCCCCAAGGTTGTTTTGGCTATTTAAGGTCTTTTGTGGTTCCATAAAAATTTTAGGATTGTTTTTTCTAGTTCTGTGAACAGTGCTGTTGGTATTTTGATAGGGATTGCATTAAATGTGTAGATTATTTTCAGTAGAATAGACTTTTTAACGTTAATTGTGTCTCCAATCTATGAGTATGGAATGTTGTTTTCTTCCTTTTTTTTTTTTAAAGTTTATTTTGAGAGAGAGAAAGAGAGTGTGTACACATGCGCAGAAGAGTGGCAGAGAGAGAGAGGAGAGACAGAATTCTAAGCTGACTCTGTGCCATCTGCACGGGGCCCAATGCAGGGCTCCAACTCATGAACCTGTAAGTTGGAATAAGGTCTATGTGTAGTGGTTCCTGGGTGGCTTGGTAGGTTAAGCATCTAATTCTTGATTTTGGCTCAGGTTGTCATATCACACTTTGTGAGATCAAGCTCCATGTCAGGCTCCATGCTGACAGCTCGGGGCCTGCTTGGAATTCTCTCTCTCTCTCTCTCTCTCTCTCTCTCTCTCCTCTTTCTCTGCCCCTCCTCTTGCTTGCACCCATGTACAGGCACACTTTATCTCTCTCTCAAATAAATAAACATTAAGAAAAGAAAAAAATATATGTGTAATTCACTTTGTAAAACTTTGCATCCTGGCAGAATACTAGATATATAGAAATGTTGAGTGTAAACTGTCAATCACAGGCTGTGCAAACATGTGTATGTTCCAGGATATTAAATTGCAATGGTATTTATAATAGTGAAAATTTAGGAATTTCTGCCTACCAGTAGAGACTTGGTTAATTACATTCAAAGGGATATTATGCAGGCATTAATATAGGCCATATTGTTGATCTTGAAAAGTGTCCATAGTATATTTAGAATGGAAAAGGAGATTATAGGGGAGTATGTGTTCTGTGCATTACCATGGATGACAAATTGTACATATTTAATGTGTGTCCATATGCTTTGAAGGATGGTCATTTAAATGTTCACAGAAGTTAATCTGAGTGGTTGGGTTTTATGTGTTTTAAATTTCCTTTTTTAATTTTTATTTAAGCAAAAAAATTTTTAATGTTTACTTTTGAGAGAGAGAGAGAGAGAGAGCATGAGCAGGGGAGGAGCAGAGAGAGGGGGACACAGAATCTGAAGCAGGCTTCAGGCTCTGAGCTGTCAGAACAGAACCGAATTTGGAGCTCAAACCCATGAACCCATGACCTGAGCCGAAGTCAAGAGTCTGACACTTAACTGACTGAGCCACCCAGATTTGCCTATTTTTTATTTTTAAAATGTGCTGTTTATTTTTGAGATAGCACAAGTAGGGGTGGGGCAGAGAGAGGGGCACAGAGGATATGAAGCAGGCTCTGCACTAACAGCAGCAAGCCCGATGTAGGGCTCGGACTCCCAACCGAGTCACCCAGGTGCCCCTAAAATTCCTTTTTAAACATTTCCCCACATTTTTGTAATTTTTTCAATGAACAAATGTTATTTTTGAAAAACCAACAAAGCTTTTAAAAAATTTCATCAGGGGTCCGTGATGGCTCAGTCAGTTAAGTGGCAACCTCAGCTCAGGTCATGATCTCACTGCTCATGAGTTCGGGCCCTGCATCAGGCTCTGCGCTGACAGCTTGGAGCCTAGAGCTTGCTTCGGATTCTCTGCCTCCCTCTGTCCCAGCCCCTCGCCCACTCACACTCAGTCTCTCTCTCTCTCTCAAAAATAAATAAAAAATAATTTAAAAGAATTTCTTCAAAATCTGATTCTCTTTCTCTCTCGTATACAAAAAACTTCAAGGTCCTATTGCATAGTGGTTCTCAACCAAAGAATCCAAATATTCCAGGGACATTTGGCAATGTCTGAACAAATATTTGGTTGTCATGACTGCAGGGAGTACTACTAGCATCTAATGGGTAAAGGCCAGGGATGCTGCTCAACATTCTATATACATAGAACAGCCCTCTCCAACAAGGAATTAGGTGGCTCCGATGGCAACAATGCAGAAGTTGAGACAAAGATCAGAATTGTCCTGATAAGGCTCTTTACCACCATCTGGTGGTAAGTGACGGGCCTACAACTTCTTTGAAGCTTCAGCAGAATTTCAGATGGATGAACTAGGGCCTCAGAAATAAGATGGGAACTGGAAGAATAGTTATAGTTAGAATGGGAGGCAAGGGAAGAGCAAGAAATACTCATGGTTTAGAGTGACTGTGATGTTTTTATTAAGACTAGTAGTTGCTTATGAGGTGGGTATTGTGTATTTGTGAACCCCATAGTAAGATTCCCTCTTTCATTGGGACTCCAGAGACCCTGGATAACTAGGTGCTGAGGCAAGAAAGGCATTGGGTAATCTTTGTAGATTTATTTAACTTGACAGATAGAAGGGGGCTGGGTGATGGTGGGGATCTGCAGTTGCACCCACAGTTCCCTCCCCAGGACACAGGATGCTAAGTCTGTTCTTCCAGGAATAATTCTAGCCCAGAGCACATGAAACCAGGGCAGGGCTCCTTGTTTTGGCTTAGTTTGACTATTATCCCTACCTCCTTCCTCCTCACGCATCCATTTTCAAGTCCTAGGCTTCTTTATTTGAATCTTCCCTTCTCACTTGTACCTCCAAGACCATTTAGAAAAATATCTATTCTTGGTCTGCTCATCTCTCTTTTCACCTCTCTCTCCCTGTCTCTTTTTACCCTCCAGTTTTTTTTTGTTTCTATTGTTTTCTAATCATCATTTACTAGTGAGTTGCCCACGTGGCAACTTCGTCTCATGCTCCTCTCCACTGCTCTCAGCAGAGCCGAGGGCCACTGTTTACTTCCCTGCCTGCTGTTCACTGCTAGAAGGCCTGCATTCTCTCACCCTTTAAAGTGTGCTGCTCTCTTCTGACCAGTGTAGGATATTATGCAGCCCTTATTTTTTTTCTGCCCTGTTGCTTTATTTAAATCCACTTAGATGTAGCAGTCTTCATCATGGCCTTAAAGGATGTTACAGATTGGTTTCTCCAGAAGCAGATGCTGAAACAGTATGTTTATTAATAAGGGGTGAACACCTAGAAAGGGGGCAGAGGAGAAAGTCAAACTGTGATGTAAATCCCACAGGCCATCAGCAGCCGGGTGGGCAGCTCTGGAACTAATGTAGCTCATCATGGCATCCTCTGTCAGGCTACAAGGGCCAGGTGTCTTTTATATTCTGTCTCACTTAGTCACTGGATGTAGACTGTCCCTGGAAGATTATGACCTCAGATGAAGGGGCCCTCTGGGGTTGAGGCAGATGTGAAGGATGTGACCGCTGAAGAATAGCTGCTTACTCTGTTCTGTTCCCCTCAGCTGGGCAGCGAGTGTCTCCTTGAAGAAAGATCTGGGTGGCACATTACTGTGTTTACAACAGCAAAATGGATGGGAATCACAATATAAATTACAAGATGAACAGGATTGTTCTCTTAGTTCAAAGGAAAGGCACTAAACAGAATTAAACTACTAGGGAGGTTGTTCCCAGGAGAATATATCCTGGTTCACAACTTTTCCAACTTTGAATAAATGCAAATCCCTTGGGTTGCATTAGAAATAATAATGGCATTGGACATTATTAGGGAGCTGTTGCCAGGGAACCTGACAGTGCTCTAATTCCCTTGTCTAGCTACTTTCACCACCACCCCTCACTCCCAAAACTCATCCCCTTTTTGAGGTTTATATCTTTAATTCTATTGTATTTTTAAAAATCTTAGAGAAAATAAAATACAAACACAGGAAACAATAAGGCAAACACATGTGTAACCTCTGCTAGGTCAAAATATAGAACTCACTAACTACCTCTCTCTGTGATTCTCCTAAGTGCCCCTTCTCCATTTTAATCCTTAATCCTTCCCTCAGTAGTAATTACTCTTCTGATTTTTTATTAATTGATTTACTAAATTTTATATTAATTGCTTGCTTTTCTTTATAGTTTTATCTCCCAAGTGTTTATCCCTAGTCACTATGGTTTAATCCTACCTATTAAAAAAATGTGGTTTGTCTCCTAATTTTCTATTATTCTACAACATTTCCACCCTTTTCCTTTCTTTTCTTTACAGATTTCCTTATGAACACATGACACTTGACCTATTCCTCCACTTTGCATTTTGCTGGCTGCATACTGTTGGTACAGTTCAACATGCTTCTTTCTTCTGTATTTTCTATAAATTGGCATCCCGGTCCAGAGACTGGATTAGATTTACGTTTGCTCCTTTTGGTGTTTTTCTGTTCTTTCAGTTAGGAGGCACATTGTCTCTCTTTTTGTGATGGTGGCTGTTGATGCTCAAAGCTTGGATGCAGTAATTCAGTGGAGGATACAAAATGGTAAAATTCTAATTTTCATTTATTTATACGTGAGAATTCTTTCATAGAGAAATACTTCCCCTTCTCTGCTAGTTTGTAGTCCAGTGGTAGAGATCAAATAGGAGAGGAAGGATAAAGAGTTGATTCTTTTTCTTTAACTTATTATTAATTAGTAATTTAATTATTAAATAGTTTATTGTGATGTCTTCATAACAATGAATTGGTTCCTTGATATTTTCTAAAACAATCAATTTTAAACATATTTGATGTATTTCCATACATTATAATTTTTATTCTTTTGAAGCTCAGATTGTCTAATCTTTAATTAGTGAGAGTCCTTTCAAGTTGGGTCCTGAGTCCTTTTGATATGACCTTAGTTGTTTTTGATAGCTTCTTCGCTATCTGGTATGCAAAAAATTTCTAGGCCCTTCTGTACATTTTCTGCTCTAGATTTAGAATCAGATATTTCTTGGAAAAGCCTTAGTATTTTTAATTGAAGTTCGTATTACAAGACCACAATCCAGGCACTATGCATTGTGAACATGTCTTATGGTGCTGGCTCTAGAAAAATGTATTAGTGAAAGAGAGGGATGCCTGGGTGGCTCAGCCGGTTAAGTGTCCAACTCTTGATTTCAGCACAGGTGATGATTTCAGGGTTGTCAGATTGAGCCCTGCGTCGGGCTGTGTGGTGAGTGTGTAGCCTACTTAGGATTCTCTTTCTCCCTTTCTGCTCCCATCCCCCTTGTGTGCAAACTGTCACACTCTCTCTCTCTTAAAATATATAAATTAATGAAGAAAACTTAAAAAAAAAAGAAAGAGAAACAAGATTTGAAATATATTGAATCAGAAGCTGATTTCTGGAGAATTCTTCCAGTATGTAAGACTTGTAAGCAAGGATTTT
Organism: Paguma larvata; assembly: GCA_030068075.1. NCBI lineage: Eukaryota > Metazoa > Chordata > Mammalia > Carnivora > Viverridae > Paguma > Paguma larvata. Next base: position 61,353,111 of record CM057831.1, read on the forward strand.
GTTTTCATTGATACTTAGTCAAAATAGAAGCTCTGTATTCATAAATATAATTTAGAAAGTAGCATTACTGTTTAAATGCATTAAACTTTTTACCCCCATTTTTTGGTGGGAATCATGCGAAAGAGAATTCTTTAGAATTTCTGTGTTGATAGGGCATCCACATGTAAACACCACAAATTTTACAAATGTGTGAGGCTATAGGCTTTTATACATTCCAACTGTCATAATAACAAATTTAGATAACATGTTAGAAGAAGGATGAATTATTTTTCTATCCTTACTACAGAAAACAATACAAAGTTGCTGACATATGAAAGTATTTGCCAAAAATGAAGGAAAAAGTTTTAGAGGTAAATCAATCAGTTAATTAACACAAATATGTTGTTTTTGGATTTTGTGATTTATAGTTGTCAACTTAAAAAATGTGTTTTACTATCTTTGATAGAGAGACTGTGTGAGTGTTTGCAAGTGGGGGAGGGGCCGAGAGTGGGGGACAAAGGATCTAAACAGGCTCTGCGCTGAGAGCAGCCAGCCCTTGTGAGGCTCAAACCCACTCACGAGAGATCATGACCTGAGTTGAAGTCAGATGCTCAACTGATTGAGCCACCCAGGCATCCCTATAGTTGTCAATTTTTTAACATGTGTAATTTGTTACATTCCTTTTCTTCTAGAAGTATTCTTTTAGAATTGAAAGATTTTTGGGGCGCCTGGGTGGCTCAGTCGATTGAGCGTACAACTTCGGCTCAGGTCATGATCTCGCGACTGTGAGTTCGAGCCCGCGTCGGGCTCTGTGCTGACAACTCAGAGCCTGGAGCCTGCTTCAGATTCTGTGTCTCCCTCTCTCTATGCCCCTACCCCACTCATGCTCTGTCTCTCTCTGTCTCAAAAATAAACATTAAAGAAAAGTTTTAGAATTAAAAGATTTTTAATTTTTAGAATTAAAAATTCCTTTTGCACCTACTGTTAGATTAATAATCATATTTTCTTTTTCTTGAAGAGAGCCTTCCAAATTGTATAAGCTTCAGGCCCCTGGATGTGCTCCTGCGCAGACACCTAAATCTTGGCCTTTTCTCCCAGTGATCTTTGCCTGTATCTGCAGCCTTATCTTTTTTCCTGCAACTCTTCACTGTTGCTGTTCCTGTGATACTGAATTCTTTGTCCTTCCTGACCTATACCTATCTGGCTGCTTTATGACCCGGCCTAACAGCCCTTGTTAGCCTGGAAACTATTTCACATTCTTCAGTCACAGCGCTGTTCATACTACATAAATGTATGTATGGGTTTGTTTTCACACTAGATTGCAAAACCCTTGAAGGTGGTGGCAGCAGCTGCTGCTTTTCCTTCTAGTCTTCTTCTTCTTTCCCAAATATCTAATATTATTGACCTCTGCTTCAGAACCAGGACTATTCTACAGGTTTTATCTCATTTAGTTTTCCTAACAACTTATTATTATAATCCCCATTGTATAGTTGAAGGAAATACAGAGTTAGAGATACAACTTGCTCATATCACAAGACTGGTAAGTGTAAGAGCTAGAATTCAATCTTAGATGACCTGATACCAGATTCTCTGCTTTTAACCACTACCATTCTGCTTCTTTTTCTTAATTAATGTTGACTGAATAAATGCCAGGTGCTAGAATAGATATTTTACCTTTATTTCATTCTCTTGAAATTACTTTTTTAAAAATTTATTTATTTTGAGAGCGAGACAAGAGGGAATGAATGGAGGAGGGGCAGAGAGAGTGGGAGAGAGAGAATCCCAAGCAGGCTCTTTGCTGTCAGCACAGAGGCCAATACAAGGCTTGAACCCTCGAACCATGAGATCATGACCTGAGCTGAACCATGAAATCATGACCTGAGCTGAAACCGAGAGTCGGATAGGTAATTGACTGAGCTACCGAGGCATCCCTGAGATCACTTTTAATTCACATTACCTATGTCATACCTCATGAGGACACTTACTTGTAATTTTATTTTGATTAGAAGTACTAATAATGATCATTATTATTATTAAGATCTGCTTCTACCCACAAAACCCATCTGACCCCAAAGGTGTGGATTTTTCCATAGCAAGCAATTCTCTAATTTTTTGTGGATACCAACTAGATGTCTTATAATTTAATTCTATTCTGACAGTAAGTACTTGAGTTAATGCAGACCCCGGTGTTTAAGGACTCATCCCACAAGCCTGCCTCCCATTTCAGATGCCAATCACAAGTCGTAGGTCCCTGGTTACTCACAATTCTGTTCAACTTGGCTTCAAATTGGGTATTCCTGTGACCCCATCTTCAGGTTTGATAATTTGCTATTGTAATGGTTCACAGAACTTTGGGGTTTTACTTACCAGTTTGTTTATAAAGGATATTAGAAAGGATACAAATGATGAGCCAATGAAGAGGCATATAGGGTGAGGTTTGGAAGAGTCCCAACTACAGGAGTTTCTGTGGAGTTTGGGGTACATCACCTTCCTAGCTTGTGGATATGTTCACCATACCAGAAGGTCTTTGAACTCCTTCATTTAGGTTTTTTAATGAGGTTTCATGACAGAGGTACGATTTATTATCACTAGCTATTGGTCATTAACTCTATCTCCAGTCCTTCTTTCCCCAGAGGTGGAGAGGGGCCAGTGGGATTGAAAGTTGCAACCCTTGAATCATATGGTTAGTTTCTCTGGCAACCAGCCTCTATTCTAAAGCTATCTAGAGGCCTATCCAGAGTTACCTATTAGCATAAACTCAGATGTGTTTAAAAAGGACTTATTAAGAATAACAAAGGATACTGCTCTTACTCCATCACTCATGAAATTACAAGATTTTTAGGAGCACAGTGCCAGGAACCTGAACAAACATCAAATACATATTTATTATTATGTCACAATATCTCACTAGTTAATAATCAGGAATCATTGGAAACTTCTGGGAGCAACCTATAAGACATCTCAAATGCCTCCTTCTATTTCCAGAGGGTATTCTTCTGTGTTGTCATTCTCTTCCTCTTGTCCCTCTTCCTCCTTTTCTTTCTTCATCTGTGTAGAAGTGGATTTTAGGAAAATAGGCTTAAACAATGGAATGAAGAAATTGCCCACAGTGACAGCTGGCTGGATACAGACAAACCAATCAGGCGAATCACCTCAAAATATCCCTAGACCCTAACTGACAAATGGGCTACTTACAACCAGGCACAGTTACCAAAAAAGGGAGAATTCCATACATTGCCATCCCTCCCCTCCCCTTCCTTCTTTATTTTTCATTTTTAAAAAAATGCCTCACAAACCATGAAATCATGGCCTGAGCCTCAGTCAAGAGTCAGACACTTAACCAGCTGAGTCACCCAGGTGATCGATCCCTAAACCAATTTTAAAGCCATATTTCATTATTTGTATTTTCCTTGAAATATAGATTTCAGAAAGAAACATAGTATTATATAATATATTATATTCTATATATAATGTACTAACATAGTATTCTATTCTGTTTTTTATTTCTGACATTTATATATATTTCCTTTTTGTTCAGACTTTTCAAAAGATTTTTTCTGTTTAGTTCACTTCAGTGATCCACCTTTTAAATCTATCTACTTTATGATTTTTAATAATAAATATAATCATGTTTTACTTGAAAATTGTATTAACTTTTATTATTACTTTAATTATTTTATGTATCTACAGGACTAAAATTTCCTCAGAGTTAATCCTTTCCCTATAACCCATATATTCGTTATTCACTATACAATGTTGTAGTTGTCAAGCATTTATAAATAGTCTGCGATTTTGCCTCTGTTTCACCTTTATGTAGAGAGATATTTAAAAATTTCCAAGTTGTTAATGGTTTGGGTGGGGATTTGTTCTTAATTTTAGGTAATGTAACCTCTATAGTTTCTATATTTGGGGGCATACAGACATTTCGATGGCCTATTGTTAGTTACTTTTTCTTTAAATAGCTTTATTCAGATATAACTTACACACCATAAGCTTTACCTATTTATAATGCACAATCAAGTTTTTAGTATATTTTACAGTTGTGTAACTTTGACCATAAGCTATTTTTAGATCATTTTCATCACTTCCAAAACAAGCCCCAAACTCATTAGTATTCATTCCTGCCCTCTCCCTACCTCTACTTCCCAGCCCTAGGCAAACACCAGTCTCCTTCTTGTCTATATAGATTTGCCTATTCTGAATATTTCACATAAATCATTTCATGCAATATGTGGTCTTTATGTCTGGCTTCTTTCAGTTAGTATGTTTTTGGGGTTCATCTGTGTTATAGTATATATCTGAACTTCATTCTTTTTATTGCCAAATAATATTCCATTGTATGAATCTACCATATTTTGTTTATCCATTCAACAGTTGATGAACATTTGAGTTGTTTCCACTTTTTGGCTGTTATGAAGGTGCTGCTGTACATAACTTTTAGTGTGGGTATATGTTTCCTTTCTCTTGGGTGTACTGTAGGAGTGAAATTCCTGGGTAATATTGTAGCTCTTTGTTTAACAGTTTAAGAAACTGACAAACTTTTCCAAAGTAGCTGTTAGCTTTTCACATTCCCATAGGGGTTCCAGTTTCTCCACAACCTCACCATCACTTGTCATTGTTTTTTTTGTTTGTTTGTTTTTTTGTCTTTTCAACTATAGCTGTTCTAGTGGGTGTGAAGCAATATCTCACTATGGTTTTGATTAGCATTTCTCAGATGACTAACGATGTCAAACATCTTTTTGTATGCTTATTAGTCATTTATATATCTTCCCATTTTCAACCCTAGAGTAGTGAGAGACAGCACAGAAATGAAGGAAGATTAAAGGAACAAGTTGGGAAAAGAGTGAAGAAGCTAATCTCACTCTTTTCCTATTGCCATGAGGCAGGTCTGGAGTTGGTGGAAGAGATAAGCTTTCAATTGAGAAAGATTGTATTAGACTGTATTAAACTTTTTAAAGACTAAAATTCACTGAGAAAACTCGGTGATTCACTTGATATTTCCTCATGATTAATGAGACCTGAGTCCACAGAACAGACTAAATGAGGCAATCATGAGAAAAATAAAATTGCTTTTTGCTTGTACCTACTGATTCCAATTCATTCAATAAACAAGGTATATTTGTTATATTTCAAAAACATTCATATGGTAGAATAAAGGTGGCAAATGCATATCATAAGGAAGAAAAGATAAAGTTTGATTGATCCAGTAGATCAGAAAACGAAAAAGAAACAACCAGAAATAATACACAAAAAAATAAACCATAAAATGAGATTGTCAAAATATGACCAAGTTTATCAGTGCTGACAATAAAGGCACTGTGCAATAAAGAGTACAATTAACTGATAAAAGCCATAGACTATCAGGGGCAAATTAAATTAATAAAAGATAAAATCCAACAAGAAGAGTTAATAGTAATAAAGTAGAAAAAATTATTTTAAATATACAGAGAAGAAAAAATAATGAACATGCATAATAGTAGTTAAGCATCTTACAGAAACAGATCAAACAGGCAAAAATAAGTAAAGATAGGGAAATTTAAAATCACAGAATTAACCTGTTATATCCCATATACTCCTGTACCCTACTCTGTTTCTTTCCCTTCACAGCTAATTTATCAGAAGAATTGTCTACTTTTGCTGTCACAGCAAAAGTAGAGAATTTACTTACCTTTCATTCACTTCTCAGCCGAATTTAATCTGACCTATTCCTCCACAGCTCCAATGAGACAACAGTTACCAAGATCAGTAATATCTATTTTGCCAAATCTATGGAAAATGTTCAGTGTACATTATTTGACCTCTCAGTAGGATTTAACATGATTCACAAGTTCCCACTGCTTGGAACAGTCTCTTCCTTTTGGCTTTCATGACACAAGCATCATATCATCATCATCACCATTCCCCATCATCTCTTCCTGGTTTTCTTATGTCATTCATGGACCCCCTTCCCCGCCCCTGATGAAATTTCTGTTGCTGACTTCGAATTTAATTCCATTGTAGTTAGGAAACATATGAGAAAGCTATAGAGAGTTAGTGTAGTGTCCACATGGGTGAGGATGCTGACTTAATGCTGGGAGGTCAGAACAGGCTTCCTTGGAAAAGTGACTCCAGCTAAACTGTCAAGCAAACTAGAAAAGGAAGAAGTGTGGAGAAGACCATTATAGACCAAAGAAATGTACACAAAGGCCCCTTGGTGAGTGAGGAAACATGGGGCACTCTAGTAATTAAAAAAAAAAGGCCATTGGGGCTCCATAATAATGTTTAAGTGGGAGAGTGGTGGAAGATGAGGCTGGAAAGATAAATAGGTCCACTCTGTGAAGGGGTTTGTCTACCATGTTAACAATTTTGGCCTTTCTTCATAGAGCCTTGGGAAGTCATTAAAAAAGATTTGAAGGGAGAGTGGTAGTATATGATATGGTCATATTTAGAATTTAAAAACCACTGTTGGACTACAATTTGGAAAATGGATAGATGGGCTGCAATGAATCAGGAAAGACCAATTGATAGGAGGACTAAGAGAGATGGTATTAGTTTGTACCAGAATGTCGGTGGTGGACGGGTGTGAGTAGATTTGAGAGATATTTGTGAGGTAAAGTTGACAGATCATGGTGATAGATTAGATATGAATGAGACGAGGCTATCAAAGATGACTCTTTATGGAAGCACCTTGTTTTTAGACAGTCTCTCTCAAATTTTTCTGGAAATAGAACATTAATTTTACTTGTTTAAAAATTTTTTTTTCTGTTCCAGCATTAACTGTTTCCTTGGGGGTTCTGTGTTCAGTTTAGTTTGTCTCTTTTGTTTTTTTTCCCCATTGTTTTTGTGATTTTTTAGGTGGGCTGACCTGTATTGGTAAGTGGAATGAATTTCCCCACAAAATATGAAAATTACGATTCTCCTGATAGCAAATACATAGGCTAATTAGGAGAAGACAAGTATACTCAGGTGGCTGCATTACTGGCTACCCATGTGCTTAGATTCTCATTATGGGAACTCCATGACCAGTGTGAAGGCTGGACATTGAAACCATTAATCTGTTTCTGTCCTTGATGCTGCCTCTGGAGATTTTCATTTAACTCTCTCTGTCTCTCCCCAATGAGATAAATTTTTCTTGTAGCCTTGTCCTAGAATCAAATATAACACCTCTTTTTAAAATTTTTTTTAAAATCTTTATTTATTTTTCAGAGAGAGAGAGAAAGAGAGAGCGCAAGCAGGGGAGGAACAGATAGAGAGGGAGACACAGAATCCAAAGCAGGCACCAGGCTCCAGACTGTTAGCACAGAGCCCAACACAGGGCTCAGACTCACGAACTGCGAGATCATGACCTGAGCCAAAGTCAGACACTTAACCAACTGAGCCACCCAGGTGCCCCAAATATCACAGCTCTTATCCCTGTATGTGATTCAGCTTTTCTGTAGCTCTTTAGTTAATTTCTACCTATGAGCATTCCAACTCCCAGATCTAGCTGTTTCTGATATTATGGATTTTTGAGCTTTTCCCATTTCCTTTAGCTGTTTGTGATTCTCATAAAGCCATAGATGTGAACTGAGGGTGGGGTCCTGGTATAATCATGGTGGGTGACCTGGCATTCTGGGCTACCTGATCATACTCACTCATGCCCTCTGTCCTACTCAAACTTGATCTTGGATATGCTATTTCCACCTTACAATGGATTGCCGCTGGGCATTTCTGACTGTGTGCTTTCGTGGGTCCAACATAACCCAATTTATAATGGGTAATTTCAGTTGCATCATCACTTTCTGCCTCAGGATCCAACATTCCATAACTACCAGAGATCAGTAGCAGACTAGGAGCTCCTTCTCAAAAGGCATGTAATTCTTTGCTGCTGATAGCATGGCTTTACTCCAGAACTCCTACGTGATGATTCTCTCACCAGGGCTTACCATAAACCAAGCATAAGCAAACTTTTTCTGTAATGGCCCAGATAGTAAATATTTTAGGCTTTAGTGGTGATATGTCCTTTCCTTCAGCTACTTAACTCTGCTTTTGTAGTGCGAAAGCATCTACAGACAATATGCAAATGAATGTACATGGCTGTATTCATATAAAACAGTTTTTACAAAAAAGATGGCATACCAGTTGAGCCCATGGGCCATTGTTTGCTGAGCCCTGCCACAAACTCCACAGTGATTCTTTTACCAACATTGATACCTCCAATACCATGTGGTCTGCTGGATCATGTGGCATATCCTTATAGGTGTGCACAGCTTGTACCCCAACCTGAACCTGATGCAGAGTCATTTCCTCTTCTGGACTCCATTCAGAGTTGGCTGCATTGTTTGCCACTTAGTATATGGGCCAGAGAAGTATTCCTAGGTATGGAATATATTGCTTTCAGAACTCAGAGGCCTATAAGTTTCTGTCCTTTGTCTTTATGTTAGGGGATGCAAGATAAAGATATTTGTCTTTTATTTTGGAGGGGATAATTTGACCATTGGACCCCTATATTCTTTTGTTGTGAGGCGGGTCCTTGATTCTCTGTAGGGTTTATCTCCTACCCTCTGGAGCATATGTCTTAACAGGGCCACCAGTTCACTACTCACCTCTTGCTTTTCCTGCATGATCAATACGATGTCATCCATAGAACGGATCAATTTGGTGTTGTATGGGATGCTCCCTTATCTTTCTGGATTTTGTTATGACAGAATGTGGGAAAAGTAATAGAGTCCTGGGGCAGAACTTTAAGCGAATATTTTTGTCCATTCCATGTTAATGTGAACTGTTTCTGGTATTCTTTTATCACTGAAACAGAAATGAATTCGTCTGCCAAATCAATGACACATACTATGCACCAGACGCCTTCTTAATCTGCCTTAACAATATTACCATGTCTAGTACAAAACCTGCAGTAGAACTGCCACTTGGTTGAACTTGCAGGAGTTGACAATAATTTTTCAGGGTCAATCTGTACTGCAGGGGCAAACTGGTAAATTAAATGGAGATATGATAGGGATCACCCCCTCTTTAGGTCTTTAATAAAGATGCTAATCTTTGCCATCCCCTGCGTTGGTTGTAATGTTTTTAAAGATTTATTATCTTGGCCAGAGTAGAAGCCTTCCTCTTAGCCTTTCTCATTGTAATAGCTCCTACTTCAAGGACAAGAACCCAGTGTGGGAGTTAGTCCAACTGCAAGTTGTCATTCCAGATTATACTCTTGGGGTGTGGTGCCCCATTTATTACCTGGCCTCCATTTATTAGTAAGGGTACTTTTTTCTCTAGATGTCCATGTCAGCTCAGACCTCATGTCCAACAGTCCTCAAAATATCTGGGTACTCCCCTTTCCCCGTGTATGCTTATCTGAGTAAATAGCTGTAGGTTATTTAGGAACCATTACTGCACATATTTGCCATAGTTGTGCAGGGTCATTAATCCTGGGAACTTAGTCGTCTTTTCAGTCATTAGGTTTTAAGCAAGGATGTGACTCTCTTTTTTGGTGACCACTCCTGGCCTTTTGTTACTTTGTTCTTACATTTTTCTGCTTGTAGATATTAAGGTGCATCCTCATTGACTGTCTTTTTTGCCCCTATTTTTAAAATCGTTTTCACTTTGCTGCCTCCTTTCCTCTTGTTCGGGTAATTGCAGCCTCCTGGCTTCTAGTGTATTTCTCTTACTTTAGAGCTCCAGCATCCTTACAGATGTTAATGAACCCGGCTCAAGATCATGCTCCTAGCATCACCCTTGGCCTTCAGGCTGAACTTAGTGATGTTGGTGCCCCTATTGGCAGATTCCTAAAGTCTTGGTGAATATTTTGTCCTTTGGGCTTTCCCATGAAATATAACCCTCTGGTGGATCTTCTGGCCTTACAGAACATAACCATACCAGTAGGTCCATCTCCCTGTCATCCTTTAATTTTTTCCTTTATTATCTTCTAAGGAACTTGGGATTTCTGCTTTGCTCTGTGTGGGCTTTTGATTTCCTTAAGCTTCTAAGAGCCTCCCTAGCAGTGATTTTGCCATATCCTGAGGTCCTTGGCTAAGCATTAAGTCTCATATCCTGAGAAGGTGTCCATAAGTGAATGAATTCTTTCATATACAGTCTTATGTTCTAGCTCCCTTGATTAAGCATTCCAAAAATCTAATCCTAACAGTATTTCCTTGGCACCTCCTAATACATACTAATTCTTGTGGCTCTCTTAGGTTGTAATCTCAGTAATTGCAGGTATCCACTGAGATATCCCATCCCGTGTTCCAGGTTCCAGGTTCCAGACTTTCCCGGTCAGGGCCCTGACCTTAGCATAACAGACCTGCCTTGGTTGAACATCTCTGGATATCTGTGACTCTTAACTGTTAAGTCCTGAGTCTGCTTCTTAAATATGCTCCTTCTTCACTTGAAGGGTATAATGGCTTCTTTGTAAACTGCATAAGGGCCCCATAAACTCTTACACACAGTCTTTAATTATTAGTTAACTACCCCTAGTTTCTCATTATTCCTCTGCAGGGTGGCATACAACTTTGTAATAACCAGTCAACTTCACTTTCTATAGGGAGTGTTCCCTCCATATTTTTCAAATGTCTGAATCATCACACTGGTAAGGATGTTATGAAATTGCCACTGGTAAATTCTTTAGCAATTTGCTTGCCATCTTGTGTGAGGGACCATGCCTTATATTCTACTTAGGATGGGTCTTCCTTGCCAGCTGGGTGGTGAGTGAGTCAGTTTCTAAACTCTATTTTATTTCCCATTTCTGGGACCATTTCAGTACCCTCTCTGTAACTTTGAGCTATTCAAGAAACATACACTAAGATTAGAAATATAAGAGATTGAATGAGAGACATGCATGTGAAGGATAAGGTGGTGGGAGCAAGTAGTCCATCAGGGAGCACTTTCAGGTCATAATGCTAGTCTAACATCAGTAAAGGAGAAGGGAAAGAAGGATTAGGTAGGAAGAGTTTCAGATTACAACACATTTCTGGAAAAGTCTCAGGTCCTGAGCAAAGATCATTTGCTGGAGGATCTCTGCAGTGGGTACGAACAGTCCAGCTCTAAAAACTCCATTATGCTCAGTCACTGGTTGGGGGCAGCCCACATCTGAACACCATGTGTGGCCTTGGTATGAACACTATGGTGGATCCAAAAGGGTAGCAGCTTGAAACTTTCCTTTAGCAGGTTGTTTTGAAGGAGAGCTAAGTGGTGCACCTCTATGGCAGCAGTAGGATGCAACATTGGATACAAAGCAGGTGTGTATGTGTTTTGTTTTGTTTTTGTTTTTGCAGTATGGCATTGCATGAGAGGAAATACAAGTGGAAGCTAATGGGAGTAGAAATGAAAGCAAAACGAATTACTAGAGAGCTTATGAGAATAAAGAAGGAAGCTCAAGAAAGTGGTCAATAGAAAACTCATGAAAATTCTTTAACAGGTTGGAATCAAACTCAGTGTATTCTAAATGGCATTTTCTAGGGGTGCCTAACTGACTCCATCAGTTAAGCATCCAACTCTTGATATCAGCTCAGATTGTAATCTTGTGGTTGTGATCTTGAAGTGGTGAGATGGAGCCAGCATGGGCTCTGCACTGAGTGAGGAGCCTGCTTAGGAGTCTCTCTCTCCCTCTTTCTCTGCCCTCTCCCAATTGCATGGGCACGTGCTCTCTCTTTTTCTCAAAATAAATAAATATTAAAAAAATAAATGGCATTTTTTAAAATATTTATTTTTGAGAGAGAGAGAGAGCATGAGTAGAAAGAAAGGTAGATACAGATCCAAAGCAGGCTCTAGGCTCTCAGCTGTCAGCACAGAGCCTGACCTGGGGGAGGAGGGGTTGGAACTCTGCTGGGGTCACCCTGAGAGGAGGCCAGCTCCTACTTCAGGGCTTCCGGCTGGTCAGGGTTTCCCCTGCGTGATGGTTGGTCTAGGCACGAGATAAGACGCGAAGTCAGTCTCTCGGAGTCAGCCTCATATCAGGACTAGTCCAGGGCTCCCTAAGTAAGGACTGAAACATAAAGACAAGACAAGACAAAGACACACAAAGATGTGGAGACAGCCTCTTTTGGAGACTGCTCAAAGTTTATTTTTCTCTCTGGGTTTTTATGTAGTTTTTTGAAGCAGTACAGGCATATATTTTGTAATGATTAAAAAATGATTTCAGCCCTCATGATTGTTCCCGTGATTTACAATAGAAGTGTTCAGAAACAGTTTCGGTTACACAGTTCACACGTAAGCCAAGTATGACAAATGGGTACATTCAATAGAAATGTTCAAAAATAATTTCAGTCAAAAGATCAAGAACAGTTTACATTCAAGCAAGGTACAACGAATAGGCACACTCTAGTAAGTGGTATAGGTTGAAAGAGCAAGCACAAAGGCTTTTGGTTACAGTTGAAAGATTATGTGAAAAACATCCTTATTTTTCTGTAACATACTCTAACTTCTATTTCCTAGTAATTATGTCCCAAGACTCACAGCAATAATCACATTCCTGAGAGTCTGGCATCACCTTAAAACAGATCAATGATACATTCTAAACTCTACTGATTTCTTAAAGATTTTATTTCCATGATTCTCAATATGATTTTATTATTGATAAAGTATAGCAGCATATGTTGGCTTAATAGGGGAGGAAGCTGTGGAGCACTCCTGTTTTTCTATGGCCTGTCTTCTTCAGGAGATATTAGGATGAATCGCAAATCAGCACAAGGGCCCAGTGACCCTATAACCAGGTGTCCTGGTGACTCTTACTGCGACTGTGCCTGTCTTAGGTCGCCCCTCCCATGAGGGGTCTTACCCGTCTCTGGCTAACCAGCCCTCCTTCAGAGTCAGACCAGCCATAATTCTGTTCTTGTTGTATTACAACCTGGCATTTGCTTCAAGGCACCCCCATCCACCGATGAGGGCCCTGGTCTAGGGCACTGTCTTATGGGCCTGAGTCTTCTCCTTAGGCAATGTCACCAGGGCCAAAGTCTTCTGGTCTCCAACAGAACTCACAAGCCCATGATCTGAGACAAAGTTGGACACTTAACCGACTGAGCCACCCAGGTGCTCCTAAATGGCATTCTTAAATCTGTTCCTTAAAGATTCTACAAATCTGTTCCATTTTAGAGGAGTTATACTTCTTTTTTTTTCTTTTTCAAAGAAAATTTTCTTTTTCAAAATTTTATTTAAATTCAAGTTAACATATAGTGTAATTTTGGTGTCAAGGGTAGATTTTTTTATTTTTTATAGTTTATTTATTTCAAAAGAGAATGCATGAGAGAGAGGGAGAGAGAGAGAATCCCAAGAGGGCTCCCCACTTCCTACATGGAGCCTGACATGGGGATCCAACTCACTGACCGTGAGATCATAAAAAGTGCCCTCCTTAGTATCCATCACCCATTTAGTCCATCCCCACCCACCTCCCTCCATCAACCCTCAGTTTGTTCTCTATTGTTAAGAGTCTCTTATGGTTTATTTCCTTCTCTTGTTTTCCTCCCCTTCTCCTATGTTCATCAATTTTATTTCTCAAATTCCACTATGAGTGAAATCAGAAGGTATTTGTTTTTCTCTGATTGACTTATTTTGCTTAGCATAATATACTCTACCCCCACCCACATCATTGCAAATGGCAAAATTTCATTGTTTTTGATGACTGAGTAATATTTCATTGTATATATATTCCACATTTTTTTAAAGTTTTTTTTTTTTTTTGGGAAAGAATGTGCAAGTGGGGGAGGGGCAGAGAGAGAGAGGGAGAGAAAGAATCCCAAGCAGGCTCCTTGTTCTGTGCAGACTCCCAGCACAGGGCTTGATTTCATGACCATGAGATCGTGACCTGAACTGAAATCAAGAGTCTGATGCTTAACCGACTGAGCCACCAACGCGCACCAGTGTACCATATCTTCTTTATCCATTCATCAGTCAGTGGACATTTGGCTCTTTCCATAGTTTGGCTACTATAAACATCGGGGGGGATGCACCTTTCCGAATCTGTAGTTTTGTAACCTTTGGGTAAATACCTAGTAGTGCAATTGCTAACTTTTAGGGTAGTTCTATTTTTAGCTTTTTGAGGGACTTCTGTTTTACAGAGTGGCTGCACCAGTTTGCATTCCCACCTACAGTGTTAAGAGGGTTCTCCTTTTTCTGCATCCTAACCAACACCTGTTGTTTTCTGTGTTGTTAATTTTAGCCATTCTGACAGGTGTGAGGTGGTATTTCATCATGATTTTCATTTGTATTTCCCTGATGATGAGTGATGTTGAGCATCTTTTCATGTGCCTTTAGCCATCTGTATGTTTTTTTTTTTAATTTCTATTTATGTCTTCTGCCCATTTGTTAACTGGATTATTTGGGTTTTTTGAGTGTTGAGTTTGATAAGTTCTGTATAGATTTTGGATACTAACCCTTTATTAAATATGTCATTTGCAAATATTTTCTCCCATTCCATTCTGTAGGTTAGTTTCGTGGATCGTTTCCTTCACTGTGCTGAAAATTTTTATCTTGATGAAGTCTCAATAGTTTATATTTGCTTTGTTTCCCTTGCCTTCAGCAATGTGTCTAGTAAGAAGTTGCTGTGTCTGAGGGCAAAGAGGTTGCTGCCTGTTCCAAGAGTTGTGCTTCTAAAATGGCAGTGTGAGGAACTTCATGGATCCATTCTTAAGTGAAATAGTATAACTGGTGAAAATTATTTAAAAAATCAACCAACAAACGTATCTGGAAATGAAGGAACATTTATTCAGGAAAATCTCTTAAGAGTTGATAAGAACAGCAAGAGTCTGTGGCATGATCCTTGACCCACTCCTTCCTTCCACTGTAAGCAGATGTGGATAAGAAGATGGGGTTCCCTCTTCCCTCAGCTTCCAGTCAAGAGATAGGGTATTTTCCTGGGAGGGGCAAGTGGCCAGAATTTTTCATTCTCTCCAATTTTAAGTCGTAGAGGCTAATTGGCAAGAGACTGCTGCTGAGAAATCGGGGCTCCCTTCTTCCACCTAGCCCCACCCATAGGTGTGAAGGTTCGACCACTGGGATGGAAGGCTGAAAATATTGGGACCACAATCATCTTTGCCTCAGCTCACTTGTAGGGCAGATATTCTCTGTTGGGAAAGAAAAGCCAAGAAGAAGACTAAAGACTCTTGCCCTCACTCAGTGCCTATGGAGTGACTCAGAGATTTTTCCCAGGTGAATAGATAGTTCATAAGAACAGAGAGCCCTGAAACTCTCCCCTAAAGACTGACTTTATTTGAAAGAGTGTGGGGGGTAGTTAAAACCTAAGGGTGCTCCTGAAAACAATGGAGATTTTTGTGGTAAGAATTAAGGGGAGGCTAATAACTCTATGACAGTAACATGCTAAACCATGGGTCAGGTAGTTTGCCGAAGAGAATCAAGATAAGAGATGGGAAGACTCCATCCTGGGATCAGGAAAAAAGCCCTCAAAGATTGGCCTTAAAAACTAACCCTGCTCACAGTTTATTGGAGCAGACTATGAAGCATCTTATGCTCCAGGGCACTGTGGAAAATAATGGAACAATCAGATAGGAATTAGTGGAGCCCAGCTGGATGTTACATTGAAGGTGGTGGAAAACTGAATAGATCAGAGAAAGAGACAAATAGAATCCTGCTAAAACCAGTCACCCCAGGGTGATTGTGTAGATTATTGGCTGCCTTCTCTGAAGAAGATTATCAGATGCCTAAGAGTGCAAGAGCAGAGTAGGGGGTGGAGAATAGAGACTTCACTTCATTATAAGAATCCAGCCAGTCACTAAGCAAGCAAATAATAACAAGACCCATAAAGGGGACCAATACCCACAGTGGCTATAATATATTACTTAAAATGTCCAGTTTGCAACAAAAAAATTACAAGGTATTAAAAGAAACAGGAAAGTATGACTCATACAACAGAAAAAAAATGCAGGCAACAGAAACTGCCTGTGAGAGGCATCAGATAATTAGAGTAGAAGACTTCAAAGTAGCCATTGTAAAATGTTCAAAGAAATAAACGAAAGCAAGATTAGAGAAGTAAAGTATGATGACAGTGTCAGATCAAATAAAGACTATCAATAAAAAAAAATTATAAAAATCCACAGAAATTCTAGAGTTTAAAAAGTACAAAGGAGCAATCCACCCCCACCCCTCCATCCATGGTTTTGCTTTCTGTGGTTTCAGTTACCCATGGTCAACTGTGTCTGTCAGCAGATGATCCTCTTTCTGATACAGCAAAAGAAGGTCAGTAGTAGCCCAATGCTACATCGCAATGCCTGTGTCATTCACCTCGCTTCATCTCATCACGTCGGTGTTTTATCATCTCACGTTATCACAGGAAGAAGGTGAGTACAGTATAATAGGATATTTGAGAGAGAGACCACACTCACATAACTTTAATACAACATATTGTTATAATTGATCTATTTTATTATTAGTTATTGGTAATTACTTACTGTGCCTAATTTATAAATTAAACTCTATCGTAGGTATGTATGCATCTGAGAAAACATAGAATATATAGAATTTGGACTATTCGTGGTGTCAGGCTTCCTTTGGAGGGCTTGGAATGTATTCCCTGTGGATAAGGGGAGGACAAATGTAGCTGAAATGAAAACTTCATTAGAGGAGCTCAACAGTAGATTTGAACTGGCAGAAGAAGGAATTAGCAAACTTGAAGGTAGACTGATAGAGATTATGCAATTATGCATTATATGAGAACAGAGAATAAAAGAATGAAGAAATGTGAACGGAAAGTCGGGAAATGTGGGACATATTTTTATGTATGTGTATTAAACATACATAATGTAAATACTAGAAGGAAAGGAGAGAGAGAAGTACAGAAAAAATATTTGAAGAAATATGGCCGAAAACATTTCAAATTTATTTATCAACCTTAATTTACACTTCCAAGAACCTAAATGAATTCTAGGTAGAATAAGTGGAAAGAGATCCACAAATAGACAAATTATAGTAAAAATGCTGAAAACTAAAAATGAGGAGCAGCAAGAGAAAATGGACTTATCTTATACAAGGGAAACTTAATAAGATTAATAGTCAACTTCCTCCCAGAACCAGTGGAGGCCAGGAGGCAGTGGGATGGGAAACTCAGAGTGCTGGAAGAACAAAAGGTATTCATCAAGAATCTTATTCCAGAAAAACTGTCTTTAAATAAATAAAGACAAACTACATTTCCAGGTAAGCAAACATTGAGAAAATTTGTTGCTAGCAGACACGTCTTAAAGAAATACTGAAGAACTGAAGAAAGTTCTTTAGGTTGAAAGCAAAGAGCCTTAGAGAGTAATTTGAATTCACATGAAAAAACAAATCTGTTCATTTTTATTTATTTTTTGTTTTATTTAGTTTTGAGAGAGAGAGAGAGTGAGCGCAAGTGAGGGAGAGGCAGAGAGAGAGGGAGAGCGAGAATCCCAAACAGGTGCCACACTGTCAGTGCAGATCCTGACGTGGGGCTCAAACTCACAAACTGTAAGATCATGACCTGAGCTGAAATCAAGAGTCAGACACTTAACTGACTGAGCCACCCAGGCGCCCTAAATCTGTTCATTTTTAAATATATTCATTCATTCATTTATTCATTCAGCAATATTTATTGTGTACCTATACTGAACTAAGTATATGTTGTGCTAGGTGCCAGCGATGTCATAGTTAACAAAAGAGATCTCTTGCTCTTATGGACTTTATATTCTAGACAATAACAATGAAATAATAAATGAGTATATGATAAAATCCAGAAGACGATAAGTTTAAAAACCAAAAAGTTATTGTGTAAGGACCTGGATGCCAGAGTTAGGGTAGGGGTGCAGACCGTTTTATTAATTAGGGTGGTCTAGGAAAGGTCTCATTCGTAAGATGAAGTATGAGCAAAGACTTAGAAGTATTTGGGAGTGTAAGGGAGGTTTCAAAGTGGATATCTGGGGGAAGAATATTCCCCCAGCAGAGGTAAGACCTACAGCCAAGGTCCTAAAGCAGGGACAACAATGAATGTTTTAGGAATAGCAAGTAGAATGGTTGGAGTGAATGACCAAGGGGGCTAGAAGTAGGAGAGTAGATCAGAACAGTAGCTAGGAGCCTTGGTGACTCTTGTGACTTTGATTTTCACACTGAATGAGAAATGGAGCTATTTGAGGGTTTTGTGCAAAGATTGAAATGATCTGGCAGAAATTCTTAACAAAGCTTTATGACTGCCTTCTTGAGAATAGGCTATAGATGTGGCAATCTGTTAGCAGGCTGTTGAGCCTCAGTGCTCGCAGTGGAGTGGTGGTATATAGTTAGATTTGGATATATTTTGAAAGTACATTCCACAGGGTTTAGCAGTGAATGAGAGGGGCGAGATGAATTATGGATGCTTCAGAGTTTTTTTTGGCCTAGGGGGATTGTCACAATGGCTTTCCCTTTAAATGAGAGGAGGAAGGCTATGGATAGAGCAGGTTTCAAGTGAGGGGAGATTTCAAATCTAGTTTTGAGCATGTTAAGCTCGAGATGTCTTTAAGACATCCAAATACAGGTGTTGAGTGTGCAAGTGTTTTACATTTGGAAAGAGGTATAGGTGAGGCCTATATGTTAGGAGTCGTCGATGTATGGGTGGTATTTAATGCCTTGGGGACAGGTGACACATTAAGAGGGAGAGAGAGTCTAGATATAGAAGGAAGACCAGAGATTGAGCCCTCAGCGTATGCTAGCACTGAGAGTGCTGATAGTAGAGGAAGAAGCAGTAAAGTAGAGTGACCAGAGGAAGAGGAAGAGCAAGGGTGCAGTATTCTCAAATCCAAGTGAAGAAAGTGTTTCTGGGAGGAGAGAGTGATAAAATGAAGTTGGTAGATCAAGTAAGATTATTTTGAGTAAAAAAAATGGATTTAGCAAAGTAGAGGCCCTTGGTGACCTTTATTTAGTTAATTTAGCTGCATTACCACTGTTTGAAATATTAGAACCATCTTTGATTTCTTTCTTTTCCTTCCACCTGTCATCACCTGAACCTCCAATATCTAGAAAACTTGCCCAGTATATTTAAGAGTCATTGTTTATCACTACACTTGTGGTAAGTACCATTCTAGATACTGAGCATATGGAAATGAGCAAGACATGGACCCTCTTTTTTCAGGAACTTAAGAGTTCAGAACAGGGTGCAGGCATAACTACATTTTAGTATAATAGCAATGAAAATAATAATGTTAATAATAATTACTGTAATTCTATTAATATGACTTTTGCTACTGTTGCTGCTGCTGCTGCTACTGCCACCTAACATTATTGGAGCATGTATTTTGTGTCAGGCGTATGTGCTATCCTAAGTAATCCTCACACCTCTGTGAGCTGGCACCATTTTATACATGAAGAAAACAAAGCAGAGACAGGTCGAGGAACTCATTCAAGGTCACACAGCTAGGAAATGGTGGAGGCCTTATGTAAAATAAAGCAATCTAACTTCTGAGTTTGTGTTCTTTTCTACAACTGCAAGCTGACCCTCCCTAACTCTCAAAACTTGACTTAAACCTACTAATTTATTCTCTCACCTAAAATTACCTTTCTCTTATTGCTTCCCCTTATTCATCTTTACTGGGATAACTCATGTAATTAATCACTTTTTTGTCAATCTGTGTCTTAGGCCTTCTGAGGAACCTAAGACATATTATTTTCACATTCCTAAAGAATTGTGGCAGTGACTCCTCTAAGTTTTTGATTGGTTGATTAATATTTGAAATCATTGTAACTACTCATAAAGTATCAAAGGACAACACTATCTTTAGATACATTTTGTACTATAAGTTATAATCACATTTATTGAGAACTTATCATATTCTAATTACAATTTCCAAAGGAGTCCTTGTTAAATATTCCTACCAGTGAACCTTAGGTGAGGCTATCTTAACCTATCATTGTGATTCTAGTAAAATATTACTCAAAACAAAGGATGAAGGAACCTGAGAGAGGGAGTATGACATAATAATTACTTACACTTAAAGGATACTTTTTCTGTGTATGGCATTATCCTAAATGCTTTATATATAGCAATTCATTTATTTCTCTCAACAACTGCATGAGAAATGTATTATTTTACAGATAGGGCACTTGAGCACAGAGAGGTTAAATTAACATGCCCAAGGCCTCACAGTTACCACTACTACAAACATAGCAGTGTTAGTAATTATAATGATAATATGAGTGGTAATGTGCACACTTTCCTTCCCTTCCTTGTTCCCTCATGCACCCCAAGATTCCCAGACCTTACTAAAGGGTCAGAATGATTCAATAGAATTACAATTTTGAGGGAAGGGGAAAAATAAAAATTGTATGATTCCTGTGTCTTTTCTTATAGTCCAAGGGAAGAGCCTGCTAGAACTTTAGGCACACACTGTCTTAGTTTGGGCTGCTGAAACAAAATAATCATAGACTGTGTATCTTAGAACACAGCAATTTATTTCTCAGTTCTGGAGCATCTAAGATCAGAGTGCTAGCTGGTTAGATTTCTGTTGAGGAATCTTCCTGGCTTGCAGATGGCTGCCTTCTCACTGTGTGCTTGCATGGCCTTTCCTTGGTTCATGGCATGGGGAGAGAGAGATCTCTCTGGTGTCTCTTCTTCTAAGGGCACTAAAACCATCATGAGGGCCTCACCCTCGTTAAGTCATTTTACTCTAATAATCTTCCAAGGCCCTGTTTCTAAGTCACGTGATGGGTTAGGGCTTCAACATATAAATTTTGCAGGGGACACAAACATTGAGTCCATAATACATCCCATTCCCTAGACTTTCTCTTAAATTCCTATCCTCTGTCTCTGAAAGAAAGACCTACTTGAGAACTTTCCATCTTCGTTTAATAGCTCACATCTCATTCATGTGGTTTGATCTTGCCTTAGAACCCATGACTCTCCTAGCCCCATCCCTACAGGCCTTGTGACTCCTTCTTTCCCATTAACACTTGGATGTCTTGCTTAACTTATTCTGGAAATCCCGTAAATGTATTGATGTGGTGACCCTGAATTCCTGTGTTTCCATCTTCCCACCTTCAGTGACTCTGAGAGACGCATTCCAATGCCTATGTGAATCTTAGTCTCTACTGATCTTACAACTCTGGCCACTTTTTTTTTTTTTTATTACATCCATGTTTGTTAGCATATAGTGCAATAATGATTCAAGGAGTAGAGTCCAGTGATTCATCCTCTACATATAACACCCAGTGCGCATCCCAAAAAGTGTCTTCCTTAATACCCTTACCCATTTAGCCCATCTCCCCATTACAACCCCTCCAGCAACCCTCAGTTTGTTCTCTTTATTTAAGAGTCTCTCATGTTTTGTCCCTCTCCCTGCTACTATATTATTTTTGCTTCCCTTCCCTTATGTTCATCTGTTTTGTATCTTAAGTTCTACATATGAGTAAAGTCACATGATATTTGTCTTTTTCTGATTGACTAATTTCGTTCAGCATAATATCCTCTAGTTCCATCCACGTTGTTGCAAATGGCAAGATTTCATTCTTTTTGATTACAACTCTGGCCACTTCTAATCCTGTGACCTACACCTGGGTCCAGTGTCTTCCACTCTTGATGATCATGTAATTCTCATCCCTGTTGATTCCTTCTTCCCTATTCCAGTTTGTGAAGTCTCTTCCCTCTTGATCCTAACCTACTGACACTGTAATCTCTTTATTCCTGACTCTACCTTTATGGCAGCTTCATACTCTCCATTACTATCATAGAAAACCTCCATTCCTATATAGTCATCTTTTCTCTGTCCTAATTTACCTGTTGCCAGTTTATTTGGGATCTCTTGAGCAGAGCCTGAATCTCATGAATAATCATACTGCTTAAATGCCTGAGGAATTTGTTAAAGATCTTTTTTATTTATACACAAATTTGGCTTGAAAATCAAAGTTAATGTATGATATATAATACTTCTTAAAGGTTATTTTGGATTCGTTAAACAAATACAAAAAGCATTCAGCAAATGTTAACTGACATTGCAATTTTCGAGGATGCAGTGATTGAGAGACAGGTACCATGCAGGGATTCTGTTTCCATTAGCATTTCAACTTAATCATATTAGTAGGACCTTACAACTCTTACTGAGATTATTTTCCAGAGAACAAAAGGAAAATTGTACTGTTCAAGGATACCTGTCTTCTTTATCCGTTATAATTTTTCTGTTCTAGGATTTCTTTTGGAGACATGGGTCATTTTACCTGAAACTGATAGTATTCTGGAAAACTTTTCAAGTAATAAGACAGCAGAGTCATTACTCCTATCTCCTAACTTTGAAGATTCCAGTCCTTTGACTATGGTTCCCTGTGCTGTTTATTTTCACTGGCTATGGAGGGGTAGATTGTGTGTTTTAAATGGAAGTCAGTGGATGCCCTTATGTCTGACATAAATTTTCTTCTTTGTATCAGGATTCCCTTAGATCATCAGCTTTGAGAACCTAGCATTAATCATTGTTTTAGAAGGTGTAGGTTTGCAGAATAGTTTGCAGGAAACTATTTCTTTCCCATCTCAGGTCCTTAATTGGCTTCAGAGTGTTTCTCATTTTTATTCTGATCATGACCCTATCTATGACTTAAACAATATGAAAAATTACTTATCACCTAATGTGGAGATAAATATTTCCTTATACTTGAATCTATAAAAAGAATATCTTATTAAAGTATTAGAACCTAAGAAATTATAGTTTTTGATATTTTATTCTTGAAGGAATAGTTTTTTTTTAATCATCATATTAATCAGATTTGACTTGTCCACAGCTTTGATTAAAATGGCCCTTTTTAGCTAGTCATAAATTATGTTCCAAAATCCAGTTTATCTCAGACTTGCGTTTAGCTCCAAACTTTGAATACCTAAGCTCTAGTGAGCTTTTTTTTTTTTTTTTTTTTTTTTTAACACATATAGGGAAGATGCAAGGGAAGAAGAGGGTGATGATTAAATGAGAAAAACAGTTTCTTGATTTCTGTTTTCTGTTTTTGCTTGATAACATTTCCTGAATTGATGCACACTTTATCATGGTGAAGCCTCTGTTTTATTCCTCTCTAGAACAGAATATGCTTTAAATATTGTTATGCTTGGGGACCATGAACTTTCCATGAATGTTTTTCCATTTGAAGATTGGTAACTTTTTCTCACAATTTCAGAGGATTAAGAAAAAAAAAAATATTGGCAACTTCCTATCAAGAACTGTATATTGTATGAAACATCCATATAGTTATTCTATAGAAATTTGTAAATTTGTTGTGGTCTGTAATGATTTTGTTTTCCTTCTATGAAAATATCTTTCTCTGAGTCTTTATATAACATTAAAATATTTCAAAATAAAAGCATTCTGAATAACAGTTTTAAAATGGATTTTGTTTGATTTATCATATGTTCCTATATTTTTAGTAATATGTTTTTGAACCAGAAGGAATTGAGGCAATGAAAAATGAAGTCTTTTCAGAAGAAATCTTCAACTCTTGAAATGTTAACTGATGGAATTTTAGAGTTTTCATTCGAAAAAAGGAAATAATGAGATTCTTACTGTGAGGAGGAAGTATTTTAGGATTGTCTGAGTATTGGGGTTCATTGAGTTTTACTGTTTTTTCAAGTCATTGAGCACATCCTGCTTTTTGATTTTGGCCCATGCATCAGGGATTTTACCTTTATTTATAAATTTTTTCTGATATTTTTCTTCTAGATTTGATCTGAAGTGACAGACAAACCATTTCCAGTATGGCTGGGTAGATGAGTCTGGGGTGATGCTCCACGTGGCATACTCCCCTCCTGCGTCTCGATAGGTCTTAAATGGGACTTTCCAGTCATCTCTTAAAACCAGTAGATCATTGCTTGCTACCAAAGTAGTACAGCAATCAATGACAAAGTTGTCTGTTTTGTAAAAATACCCGCCACTAACAGCGCGAGGACGGTGGAAGGGAACACTGTGGTCTCCGTCATGTGTAGGGATTGTGTTTGTACAAATTGCTCCACAGCAGGGACACTGTTTCCAGCAGCCAGAGAGATGTTCAGAGAGCATTTTCTGAATTGCCGGAACCATTTCTTGTACAGACATATTCAGTTGATTCTCTTCTACTCTCTTCATTGTGGGATCCAAAGCTTCGCTCATAGCTTCCTTGAGAAACTCAATATCTTTTATCTCTTGGTGTTCAATGCTTATCAAGTCTTTTCTTGGAAAGATCACATTACTCCCCAGGCGATCACAGAACAAATCCAACCACCCAGACACAGTGCTGCTTTTATCTTTAGCTATGACTGTGGAGTCATGAATAGCTGAGAGGATGGCATTCTTGATACCATCTAAAGTTGTTCTTAAAAAAGTCTTTATTTTTTCCCTTCCTTTGTCTGAACAATATGTTTTAATATGGTTTTCAATGTATTTCCTAAAAAATGATTCTGGTTTATGAAGGTAATCCCAGTAATTATCAAAATTTTCTTCTTCTGCCAGAGAGATGAGAATGTGTTTCTCCAGGTTAGACCTGTTTCCATTGAATGTGGGGCAGGTACTTCGCATGTCCCCAGCAATCATAGGGCCATTGTTTCCCATATGGTGGTAGAGATAGCAGGAGTGAGTTTGTGCCACAGGAAATCAACAAATGTTTTGATTGAAGTTGCTCCTTGACAAGATATCTTAAAACTCATGAAGAAATCCTCTTTCTTACTTTCCAGGTAGTTTACAGGATCATTTGCTCTCTGGAATGCCCTGTGCATCTTCTTAAAATTCTTTGATGCTTTTTTGAATAAACACAAAGATAAATCGATTTCATATTTACTTGTAAATGTGTATTTTCCCTCAGTGTGTGTAGATTTCACTTCCTCATCTATTATTCTCAGGATTTCATGGAAATAACTTGGATTGTAATCGCGCTCTTGTGTCCAAATGTTGTTAATAGTTTCAGTGTATCTTGAAATAATGCGTTCAGTAGTCCTATCTATGGACATTTTATCGCTGCCCTCAAATAACCTTGAAATTTCGTACCATTTTGTGTTCTTTTTGATGTGTTTGTCATAATTGATTTGAAACTTTTCTCCAGAATTTTGCTTTAGCGTGTCTACAATATTTCTCTCCTTTTTGAAATACTCTAAAAGGATGTTTTCAGAATCCACATCAATGTTAGGCTCTGTGACTGGAGGGAGAGTTGAAGACACAGCATAGACCCATTTTTCCCAAAGTTGACTGAACTTCTCATGTAGCTCTCCCTCACTCAATTCCTTGTCCTTTACACTTAAAGCCAACGTTCGGCTTTTTTCTAATAATTCCTTTTCATAACCTGACTTTTTGTTGTCCAGTTTCTCTTGACTTTTCTTAAAACTAATCAGTTCTTCAGCTTTTTTTTGGCTTTCTAAAATAAGTGCCTCTGTAAGGATTATTAGCTTGTTTTCAAAATTTGCTTTCCATTGAACAAGTATTTCACTATCTGGATCTTCATTAAAATACTTTTCAAGTTCTTGTTTGATGGCTTCATATTTTTCTGTGACTGGAGCCTTAAATGTGCTTATTCTGAATGTCTGGATTTTTCCATTCTGAATCTGGTTGATTAATTGGTTCTGCAGGCCCAGCGCATGACTCCTCAGCTCCCAGGTCCAGCAGTTGTACATTGTTTCCAATTTGCTCATGGCCATGACTTCTCGGGTGTTCCTGAAACTGAAAATAAAGTTCTCATTCACCAGGGCTCTCCACAAATCTTGGACTCGGAATTTTACATCGGATATCTTCATGATGCATCCCCTAGATTCCTGTTGGGCTGTCAGAAGAATTCTACTTTTCAGTGCCTGGACATTGTGGCTGTAGTGAGGGTTGGGAGGGGCCATTGGAGGATTGCCATCCCAGAGGTGAGCAAAGTAATAGACATGAGTATTGACGTCAAACTTAATGACATCACTAAAGTGGGTTACATCTGAGTAGTGTTCTTGTTCAGCTGCTTTTGCTGCCATTTCATCTAATCTCTGCTCTAGCCGCCTTCGTCCTTCCATAGTTTGGTCTTTAGCTGTAACTTCGCCCACATTCTGATGGACAAAAAGGCAGCTTGGGGAGATTTTTACTTGTTTCATCCTCAGAAAGGCTTGGACAACTATTTGTAGAATATCTTGCATTTCTGATGGATTTTCCCCAAAAATATTAATCAGAGTCAAGTTTCCAAGTCCAATAACAAAGGTTGCCAACTCGTTGTCACGATTCTGG
Organism: Paguma larvata; assembly: GCA_030068075.1. NCBI lineage: Eukaryota > Metazoa > Chordata > Mammalia > Carnivora > Viverridae > Paguma > Paguma larvata. Next base: position 61,379,162 of record CM057831.1, read on the forward strand.
GATTTGCTGCTGAGTTCTGGGGCGCGAAGTCCTTCTGTGTCCACAACTGAGTATAAAGTCAAAGCCAAGTTCCTCTGTGAATGCCTCCTCCACCTTCAGGAGCTGCATGTAGGCCCCCCGGGTACACCTCCCAGCACTGACAGTGAACTGCAGCCCAAAAAGGGCATTCAGCAGGGTGGACTTCCCTGAGCTCTGCAGGCCAAGGATAGAGAGAACAAAGAGCCGTTTGTCTCCAAGTTTCTCAGAAACCTTGTCAAAAATAGCTGCTACCCACTTTAGAGGCACGTATGAAGCGTCCCCATCCATCAGCTCAATGGGAAGACCAGCTATCATTAGATCTGCAGCAATCTGGGGAAGGGAGAGAAAAAGGTTATCTTTTGTGGAGAAAGTTTCTTCCAGACCTTCATAGATTTGGCCTATTTCTCTGAGAATTTGTTCAATTCCCAAGGTGCAGTCACTAATCTCTGTAGAAATAGCTTCTATCTCATTTTGCCGGTGTTTCAGGGAGGTGTTCTTTGGTGCTTTATTCTTTTCTGTTTGTTCCTGTGACAACAAAGCCTTTTTCTTTTCATTCAGTTTTTCCAAGTGTCCTGCAGTCAGGTTGTCCAAAGACACACTCAGCCATTGTAAGAAGTAGAGTTTGGTATGAGTTTCTGAATGGTTTTGGATAAATTCAAGGACAGATCTCATTAACTCATTGAGAGGAAAGGCTCTAGTCAATTGTTGCTGCCGTATTTTTTGTTTATCTGCCTCAATCTCACTCTTGTGTTGTTCAATGCTCCGATTTCCTTTTTCTCTCAGATGATAGAGTTCCTTATCCTTTTGACACCAAAGATGCCACAGTTTTCCCTGAAGGGGTAGTAAGTTTTCCTTCATCTGAGATATCTGCATTTCTCCTAACAGGGCCATGAGAACCTCTGCCTTTTCTTTGGCTTCCTTGCAGTCTCTCTGGTCTTCATCAATAAGGAATCCTTGGTTGCGAGCAATCTGGGCACAGTCCTCTAAGCTAAAAGTAGTGTCAGAGAGCTCTAGCAAATCTCTGATTTTAGTTTTGAGGTCATCTGTTAATTCTGCCTCATTTCTGTTCCTGATCCCAATTCTCACTTTTTGGCCAGAATCATTGGCCCTGGTTTTTTCTTTGTCATCGAGCAGACAGATCAAAGGTTTTGATAGCTCACACAGGCCACGGATAATTTTTCGGTTTTCTTTATTGTTATCAGAAGTTGCCATGAGGACTACAATGAGAGACGAGATCTCCTGCAGGAAGGTGAGTTGCTTCTCATGTTCCTTGGCATCTCCATGAAGATTGGCGAAAGTCAAACAGCGGTCAAATGTGTCCTCATCTTCACCCCCAGGACAGAACCAGCAGATTTCCACTACACCGCCCATCAAGAGACAGTCTTTGCTACTCCCTCTGCAGTGTCGATGAAAAAAAATATCATGTTTCCGTTTACTGAGAATACAGTTCATAATCTGAGATTTGGAAGCAGAGAATCCATTTCCAACCCTAATAAAGGACACGATGGGGGTAGAGACACGACACATTTGCCGATTCTTATAATTGTTTTTTGCCTCTTGTGTTGATTTCCTTGCTTGCTGCCAGCTTCTCCTAATTTGACCGAGAGACCAGAGAGAGAATTCAATTTGAGAATTGCCAGGATTAGGTATTAGAAGAGGAAGGGCAAACTGACAAATGGAGAGTTTGGCCAGAATATATTGTCTAGCGAAATCATCTGCACAGTGAAGAATTGCCATCTGAATATCCATAGGGTGAATAGGGGGTCTGGAATTAGTGGTTGAAGGATTAGTGGGACTGTCATTGTCTTCAAAAAATTCATCGTACGGATCAAAATCTTCTTTTTTCTGTTTCGAGGCACCTAGATAGACTTGATTCTCTATGTTTCCATCATCTTTGAAGACCAAATATCTCAGCCCATAATCCAACATCAGTAGCTTCTGTAGAAAGTAGAAGGGAAGCTCCTGTTCAGAGCTGGGCTGGGTGTTGTACACAGAAGTCTTGTAGATCAGATGGAAGTTAGCTCTGCTCATCCTCTTTGGGTAGTAGCATTCTAGGCCTAGACGCTGGAGTAATTCTATGAAGGCTTCATTTTCTGTGGCCTCCCATTTGTTGATTTCATTATCATGTGGTTCATGAGGTGGTTCCTTCTCATGGAAGATACTTTCCAACTGTTTTCTCACTTCATCCATTTGCAGTGAAGGGGTGGTGGCTTCATAATTCCCATCAATGAGCAGTCTCAAGTCTTTCTCTAGGTTTTCCCAATCATGATCTGCTCCAGGTTTGGTGAGGACAATTACAACTTTTGTAGACAATGATTGTCCCATGTGGTGTCTTATAAATGTCAAACGTTGTGTCTTCTCCTCAGGAGAAACAGCTGTAACTCCAACAGAGGCTGTCAGACCTGTGAGCACCAGGAACGCCTGAGCCCTGTGGCTGCAGATATTTGTGAGCTCCTGGTATTTATCGTGGGCAGTTTGCATTTCATGCAGTAGAAAGTCTAACTCATCACACCCCAGGAGATACTGAAAAGTATTGTTTACCATGTGATAACCCGCACCAGCTGCAATGGAAAGTAGCAAGAGCTGTAGGTCTGGCTGCTCTGTTTCTTGGAGGTAATTCAAGAAGCAGCGAAGAGACCGGCTGACCTCATAAGTGGCCTTTCTTTGCGCTTCCTCCACTGTTTCTGGGGACTCAGATGTAACCTTCACTTCCATGAAGTCACTTTTGTTTTTTCTTAAGATTTTAATTAATTCAGAAAATTGGGAGACTTTGAAATGCTCCTGCTCTGACTCTGACCAGAAGATCCACTGCATGATGGAACGAGCCTGAGGAAAGTTTGTCACGCTATAGATGTGAGGATACAAAAGGCTGCGCAACTGAGATTTAACAAATTTTGTTTCAGAAATGGAAGAACTTTTGCAAAAGTCGACAGTGTTTACTAGAAAATTCTGCAGATCCCTATCTGTGAGGCATATGTTAGTCCAAGCATCATAACTTTTTAGTTTTTGACTCAACATCTGCATGAAACTTATCAGTTTTTTAAGCTGCTCTTCAGGGTCAGATACCTCCCAGGATTTCACATCCTCTAGGAAAACCCTGGCCTTCTTCACAACGCTCAGTAATTCTTCTCCACTCTGTATCTGGGTAGTGAGGCCAGTCAGAGCAGTGTAGCTATCTTTCAGGCAGGTAGCTACCTGAAGAGGTTCTTTAAAATCACTTCTGTGGCTGGAGAGGATGATGTCCCAGACAGGCACCAGTTGAATTCCCCGGTCGATGACACACCAGGTTTTATTACTGGCAACCAGGCCAGCTTTCCACTGGAAAAGGTCACTTGCTTCTGGTGGGCCACCAGTCTGGGCCACAGATAATTGGATTTTGGTTTGGAGAGTTTGGGAGCTTGTGCTCTGGAAGTCTTTCTTTGAATGACAGTCTGTCATAGCCATGTCTGTAGCAGCTCGAATTCCAAAGCCACTGTAGCTGCCGCTTATGTAAGCATCCAGGGCCTTGGCTGACTGCTGTTTCACTTCTGCCAGTTGCTCCCTTTGGAAACCCTCTGAAATGGCTTTCCACCAGTAGATTCCTCCCAAGTGCAGAGGGCCCTGGTTAGCATGAGAGCCAAACCTGTGGAAGAAGGCTTCAGCCCTGGACTTCAGCAAAGGGAGTCTGTCTGGACCTGCAGGCTGACCCAGAAGGTCTTCAATGCATTTTAATTCCTGGAGCGCAGCCTTGGACAACTGGAGCTGATCAGTTGGAAAGTGGCAGGAAGCCAGCGGGATGTAGCTGAACTTGGTTGAGCAAAAATAAGAGTGCTCAGAACGTGATTGTTGGGTTTTCTTAGATTCTGAATGTTTGCTGTCGTCTACACTAGCTTCCAGGCTAAATCCCCATCCTTTACCTTTGGCTGAGGCAGTAGCACTGAAGCCCAGCTTCTCTATAGTCTGGGTAAACATGGATTCTGCTTGAGAAGATGTGAATTCTCTTGTTTCCATCCGTGTGCCCTGCTGAGGGCCAAAGAGTGAGAAGTTCTTTGGGACACTGAGTAGCTCCTCTCTCTTCTCTATCAAACCCCTTTCATTGCTAGTTTTGTAAATTCCCTGCAGGGCTAACCCTCCAGATGCCCATCTCACCAGATCTCCATCTGGGAGGTTCTGCCTGTGAGATAATATCTCCTCTGTGAGGTTGAGTTGTTTCTGAATGTTTTCCATGACATCTTGTAGGGACTTTTGTGGAGGTTGCCAGTATTCTTCAGGGATCCCCATTGCCTGCCTCAGCTCTGCCTCTGTTTTCCTCACTGCTTCTTCCTCTCGCTGCCTCCCTTCTGACAGCAAGTTTCTTAGCTCCTGCAGTGTCTGCTCTGCATCCTTCTGCATTTTATATATTTCCAGCCGAGATTCCTGTAACTCAGAAAGACTATTTGAGTGGGACATGCTAAGCAGCATCTCTAGGGCTTTTTTCTCCCAGGAATGTCGTGCTTGAGATTTCAGCTTCTGGAGATCTTTCTCTTCTAGGTGTTGTAAGGCCTGGGCACAGGTCACACCCAGGTGTTCCTGCAACTTGGGCAACCAGTACTCGGGTGCCAGTCCTACTTCTGTTAGCATCTCTTGGAGATCATGTGTTCTTTTGCCTCTGAGCAGGGGCTCATCAGGGGCGAACTTCGTTGTGGCCATGGCTGTGGGAAGAAAAGACACTCAGTTAGCCTGTGATATGACCTTAGAAGTCACATAGCCAAAAGGGTGAATGTACAAAAGATGCAAGTCTTCAAGGCTTTCTCATTTCCTCCTTTCATTGTTCCAACAAATATGCTATGTTAACAGTGCTACTGCTGCTTCTGGTGCCTCTTCTTCCTCTTCCTCCTCCTCCTCCTCCTCTTCCTTCTTCTTCTTCTTGTTCTTTTTCCTCTTCCTCCTCCTCCTGTTCTAATTCTTCTTCTTATTTGTTGTCGTCATTATCGTCGTCTTTTTCTTCTTCTTCTAATTCTAATTCTTCTAATTCTTCTTATCCTCTCTTTCTCCTTCTCCTTCTTCTTTATCATCGTTGTCTTCTTCTAATTCTTCTTCTCCTTTGTCTTCTTTGGCAAGACATCTTTGTGGGTGTTTTCAACATGGGTTTCCTTTTAATTATCAGGGTGACTTGCAACTTCAAGCCTGGCCTTTGGCATTTACTATTACACAGAATTGATTGCATGGAGAACATAAAGCTGAGGGCCAGAGTTTGTAAAATGTGTGAGTTTGATAGCTTGATACTTGTTTTAAAAAAGAGAAATGAAAAAAAAGAAGGAATCTTGCCATTTGCAATGATATCAATGGAGCTAGAGTATTATGCTAAGGGAAACAAGTCAGTCCAAGGAGGACAAATATCATATTATTTCATTCATATGGCAATTTAAGAAAAAAAAACACATGAACATAGATGGAAAAAATGTAGGCACACCATGAAACAGACAAGTCCTGGAGGGGAGGTAGGCAGGGGGAAGGGTTAAAAGAGTAATGGAGATTAAGGATGCCACTTGGTGTGATGAGCACTGGGGGTTGTATGTAAGTGATGAACTCTAAATTCTGTACCTGAAACTAATATTACACTGTATCTTAACTAACTTGAACTTAAATAAAAACTTGAAAACCAAAAGAAAAAAATTAAAAAAAAATATTATTCCATAGCAAACAAAACATGGGAGTGGCACCACCAATTATATTTCTTCTTTTAGTTTCTGTCAAACTTGTGTTGAGAGATTTCTATCCTGTCTTTCTGTCGCTTCTTCTTAGGCCATTTTATGATATTTATTTACTCTCCTGTCCTTTAAAACTCACTTGCAGCGGTCAGCATCATGGTGGAATAAGATGTTCCTCTTTTTTGGCCCCCTTTGAAAACAACTTATTACACATCCATCTGTGAACAAAAGTGCTTCAGTGGGAGTTGTGGGATCTAGCGCCATATGCCAAGGGGGATGGGAGTAGTCTTATCCACCCGTGTATCTGATAATAGGCAGAAGACCTCAGTCTGGGCCATGGAACCAGCAGAACCAGTAAGCCTGCCCCACCCTCCTGGCCATGGTCACAAAAAAACCTGGAGTGTGCTTTCCTGGCCAGATACCCACAGATGAAAGAATTTGCAGAAATCCAGCCTCTCTTGATGGGAGTTCCTGCACAAGTTTGGTGACATCGAGGGAGTGGAACTGTCTGTTGGCAGTTACCTCTCCAGTGGGGCAAAAGGATAGTGGTGAGGGAAAAGTGCAGAGCGGGCCACTTCCGAATGAGAGGGGCAGAGAGAGTGAGACCACCACCATCCAGTCCCTAAGTACAGGGCTTTTGAAGAGAAGTTCGGTGGCTAACAGCAGAACTCTCCTCGCACCGGGACCGGCAGCGGCAACCCAGTCAGCCTGCCTCACGCAGAAGTGCAGCTGCCTGCGGACCACTTCTAACACAGGCACATAATCTACAGCGAAGCTTGGTGTAGGGGGTGGAGAGTGCGCGCAGCACGTGAACGCCCAGCAAACCGCACTATGCCGGCGCCTTTTGCAGAGCGAGGACAGAAATAAAGGGACGAATTCATACACGGGGACTGGGAAGAAGGGACTGGAGAGATGCCACTCTGCCACTCTGGAGAACTGTGTGGAGGTTCCTCAAAAAAATGAAAGTAGATTTACCCTATGACCCAGCAATAGCACTGTTAGGAATCTACCCAAGAGATATAGGAATGCTGATGCATAGGAGCACGTGTACCCCGATGTTCATAGCAGCACTTTCGACAATAGCCAAATCATGGAAAGAGACTAAGTGTCCAGCAACTGATGATTGGATAAAGAAGATGTGGTATATATATACAATGGAATACTATGCAGCAATGAGAAAGAATGAAATCTGGCCATGTGTGGCAACATGGATGGAACTGGAAGGCATTATGCTGAGTGAAATAAGTCAGGCAGAGAAAGACAGATGCCATATGTTCCCACGTATAGGTGGGCTTTGTGAGACCTGACAGAAAACCAGGGGGAAGGGGAAGAGGGGAAGGAAAGAAAAGCCACAGAGAGGGAGGAAGACAAATCATAAGAGACTCTCAAAGACTAAGAACAAACTGATGGGAGAAGGGGGTGTGGAAGGGGGAAGAGTGGGTGATGGGCACAGAAGAGGGCACTTGTCAGGATGAGCACTGGGTGTTGTATGGAAACCAATTTGACAAATTATTAGAAAATTAAAAAAAAAACTACTTCACTCAAATCTCAATTAAAAAAAAAAAAAGGATAGTGGTGAGTGAGTGCCTATCTACTCCCAGCTGTGTGGGACATGGCTGGAGAAATCCGTTTCTGGGTAGTCATCCCAGAGTATCAAGTCAGGGCTGGGAGAAGGGAGAAGAGACTGGGAAAGAAGAATGTCAAAGGACTTTAAAGGGACATGGCCCCTGTTGATTACACTCAGGAATTCATCAAGAAGTCCTCTCATGAGCCTCTGGGAGAACCTCACTCAAGAATCTCCCCACCAGGTCCACGGGCACACTCAGTGCCCCAAGTGCTAAACTGACAAATACCCCTTCCCCCCCATCCCTTGTGGCTGGCTCCCTGTGCATGCTCCTGGGTTCAGTGGTGAGAGCTAGTCACCACTAGCAGCAAAACAGAGTGCTGGTAGTGCTACCAGCAAAACAGATCAGGATTTGTGAGGAAGAAAGAAACCACACACGTGAGCCACAGCACCACCTTCTGGAAAACAAGAGAAGTTTCCAGTAGCCAATCTGCTGAGTTGTAAGAACTAGACAAAATCTAAAGGTTAAGAATTCTGCTACTAGAATTCCTCAAAATTCTAGAGTAATGGAGCAGTTGTATCCAGACAAAGGTAGCTAAAATCCCAATATAATAGCCTCCTCCTGTCCCCGCGAGCACCAATACACAGAAAACCCTAACTGAAGGGAACTAGTAAAGATTTAAGGAGGTGTCTTCCACCTCAGATGCAAAAGCAATGCAAAACTACAAGGATGTGAAAAATGTCATTAACATGTCATTAACAAAAGACAATTCACAATAACCTAGTTTAGAGGCATGGAATTTTGTGACCAGGCTGATAAAGAATTTAAAATACCTGTTTTGATGAAAATCAGTGAGCTGCAAAAAACTCAGAAAGATAATTTAATGAAATCAGGAGAAAATATGTGAATAAAAACGATACTTATCAAACATATTAGATCATAAAAAAGAAGCAGAAATTCTGGAGCTGAAGAATTTTTATTATTATTTTTTGTAAAATATTGTGTTTATTTGAAAATGATATAATTGTTTATATAGAAAAGCCAAAAGAATCTACCAATTTCTGAAAGTAATAAAGTTACAAGATATAACTTAGAATATTAAGAAACTGATGAGTAGTAAATATTCAATATTATTTTTATTTATTTCTCCCCTCAATTTTATTTTTCTAAATTTTTATTTAAATCTCAGTTAACATACAGTGTAATATTAGTTTCAGGTGTACAATTTAGTGATTCACCACTTACATACATCACCTGGTGTTCATCACAAGTGCACTATTTAATCGTCATCAACTCTTTAACCCATCCTCACAGCCACCTCCTCTGGTGGCCATCAGGTTGTTCTCTCTAATTAAGAATCTGTTTCTTTGTTTGCCTCTCTCTCCTTTTTGCTCTATGCTCCTTTGTTTTGTTTCTTAAATTCCACATATGAGTGAAATCATGGTATTTGTCTTTCTCTGACTTATTTTACTTAGCATGATACTCTGTAGCTCCATCAGCATCCTTGCAATTGGCAAGATTTCATTTCTTTTTATGGTTGAGTAATATTCCATTGTGTGTGTGTGTGTGTGTGTGTGTGTGTGTGTACCACATTTTCTTTATCCATTTGTCAGTCGATGGACATTTGGGCTGCCTCCATAATTTGGTTGTTGTAGATAATGCTGCTATACACATAGGGGTGCGTGTATTCCTTTGAATTAGTGTTTTTGTATCCTTTGTGTAAATACCTAGTAGTGCAACGGCTAGATTATAGGATAGTTCTATTTTTAACTTTTTGGAGGAAACTCTATACTGTTTTCCAGGGTGACTGTACCATTCCCATTTCTACCATCAGTGCAAGAGAGTTCCCCTTTCTCCACATCCTCACCAACACTCGTTATTTCTTGTGTTTTGATTTTAGCTATTCTGACAGGTGTGGGGTGGTATCTCATTGTGGTTTTTATTTGTATTTCCCTGATAATGAGTTATGTTGAGCACCTTTTCATGTGTCTGTTGGCTATCTGTGTGTCTTGTTTGGAAAAATGTCTATTCATGTCTCTGCCCATTTTAAAATTTGATTATTCATTTTTAAAATATTTTTTTATTTTCTTAAAATAATCTCTGTACCCATTGTGGGGCTCAAACTTGCAACCCCAAGATCAAGAGTCACACGCTCTACTGACAGCCAGCCATGCAACCCTAAATTTGATTATTCATTTGTTGAGTCTTGAGTTTTATAGGTTCTTCATATATTTTGGATACTAACCCTTTATCAGATATGTCACTTGCAAATATATCTTCTCCCATTTGTAGGCTGCCTTTTTTTAAAAATTTTTTTTAATGTTTATTCATTTTTGTGAGACATAGAGACAGAGCATGAGCAGGGGAAGGGCAGAGAGAGAGGGAGATACAGAATCTGAAGCAGGCTCCAGGCTCTAAGCCGTCAGCACAGAGCCCGATGCAGGGCTTGAACTCACAGACCTTGAGATCATGACCTGAGGTGACGTTGGCCACTTAACCGACTGAGCCACCCAGGCTTCCCGAATTTTTTTTATGTTTATTTATTTTTAGACAGAGAGAGAAAGAGCATGAGTGGGGGAGGGGCAGAGAGAGAGGAAGACACAGAATCCAAAGCAGGCTCTAGGCTCTGAGCTGTAAGCACAGAGCCCGACGTGGGGCTCAAACTCACGGACCACGAAATCATGACCTGAGCCGAAGTAGGACTCTCAACTGACTGAGCCACCCAGGTGCCCCCATAGGTTACCTTTAGATTTGTTTCCTTTTCTGTGGAGCTTTTTATCTTAATGAAGTCTAAATTGATTTTGTTTCCCTTGCCTCAGGAGACATATCTAGTAAGAAGTTGCAATGGCCAATGTCAAAAAGATTACTGCCTGTGGATTTGAAATGATTTCATGTCTCACATCAAGGTGTTTCATCCATGTTGAATTTATTTTTGTGTATAGTGTAAGAAAGTCGTCCAATTTTATTCTTTTGCAAGTTGCTGTCCAGTTTTCCCAACACCATTTGTTGAAGAGACTGTCTTTTTCCCATTGGATATTCTTTCCTGCTTTGTCGAAAATTAATTGACTATATAGTTGTGGGTTCATTTCTGAGTTTTCTATTCTGTTCTGTTGGTTTCTGTGTCTATTTTGGTACCAGTCTTGATAACTGCAGTTTTGTAATATAACCAGAAGTCAGGAATTGTGATGTCTCCAGCTTTGGTTTTCTTCTTCAAGGTTACTTTGGCCATTCAGAGTCTTTCATGGTTCCATACAAGTTATAGGATGGTTTGTTCCAGCTCTTTGAAAAATGCTGGTGGTATTTTGATATGGATTGTATTAAATGTGTACATTGCTTTGGGTAGTATAGACATTTTAACAGTATTTGTTCTTTCAGTCCATATGAGATGGAACAGCTTTCTATATCTTTGTGATCTCTTCAGTTTCTTTCATCAGAATATCTTATAGTTTTCAGAGTACAAATATTTTACCTCTTTTGTTAGGTTTATTCCTAGGTATCTTATGGTTTATAGTGCAGTTGTAAATGGGATTGATTCCTTAAATTCTCTTTCTGCTGCTTCATTATTAGTGTATAGAAATGCAATAGATTTCTTTACACCGATTTTGTAGTTTGCGAGTTAACTGAATTCATGTAACAATTCTAGCAACTTTTTGGTGGAGTCTTTCAGGTTTTCTATATAGAGTATCATGCCATCTGCAAGTAGTGACAGTTTTACTTCTTCCTTGCCAGTTTTGACGCCTTTGATTAGTTTTTTTTTCTGATTGCTGAGGCTAGGACTTCCAGTACTATGTTGAATGAAAGTGGTGAGAGTGGATATCCCTGTCTTATTCCTGATGGTAGGGAAGAGTTCTCAGTTTTCCCAATTAAGGATGATATTAGCTGTGGGTTTTTCATGTATGGACTTCAGATCGTGTATGGACTTCACATCATTTTCAGAGTGAGTTGCAATACTATAGTTGTTGCCTTGTTGTGTCTGTAGGAGGAGGCGAACCCAGGATTCTCCTAGTTGCCATATTTCTGTCTTCCTTTCCAAGTTATCATCTTTAGGTGTATGTGACAGAAATGACCATGTTTCCTTTTCAATTGCATTATAATTAACTCTCATCAGATCTTTAACCATAGCCATTCTTTTTTTTTTTTTAAGTTTATTTATTTACTTTGAGACCATGCGAGAGAGAAAGCTCAGGAGGGACAGAGAGAGATAGGTAGAGAGAGAGAATCCCAAGGAGGCCATGCACTGCAGGGCTTGAACCCATAAACTGTTGGACACTCAACTGATTGAGCCACCCAGGCATCCCTAACCATAGCCATTCTTAGTCTTTTGTCATTTACAGACACTTCCCCTTTTACTCTAATGCTTTGCAGCATGTTCCTGTAAAAGTGCTTCATCTTCAAGGAGAGTAATGGAAAGAACTCTAACAAGTACAGGTATCTGAAACCTTTCAGATCATACTGCTGAATTGGGTGCGAATTTATATAGTCTAATGCAGAAACTAATGACTTATGACACTGCTAACAAAGATCAAGATCAACAAGAATTAATTACATGGAACTGAAGAACTGATGAGGATGATTATAATTTATATGGTGTTTTTTTTTTTTTTTTTTGGTTGGAAACATTGGTTCTTTGTGTTTTGTTTTCCCAGATTTAAGAAAACCCTTTTTTCTCTTAAGCTACCAGCAATTTGGTGAACAAAGGTTAAACATTTATCTTTTTCTCCCTTCCCGATACCTTCAGAATTTAGAAACTCTCAATATCGTCTTACATATACTCTTAAGTATTCTTATTTCATGACAATATAGTTATACTTAAGTTTAATAAGAATCTGTTGTCCTTCAAACTGATGTTTATCAGAGGAGAGGTGGGTAGGGGGATGGGTAAAATAGGTGATGGGGATTAAAGAATATGCTTAACATGATGAGCACTGAGTAATATACAGAATTGTTGAATCACTATAACGTACACCTGAAACTAATATAACACTGTGTGAAAACTATACTGGAATTAAAATCTAAAGCTTTTTAAAAAAGGAATCTGTTCTTCTTGTAACAGGACACAATTGGAAACATTGGTTATATTACCAAGGATTTGATTGGAATGTCACATTTGAGAGACATGTAATACTCAGATATGTAATAGACTCAGATATGATCACACAGCTTTAAGGAACTGAGGTTGACTTTATGGAGCCAATCAAAATTGACCTAGTACCTAGTTTACAGGGTCCCCAGAAGCTTTAGCAGATGAATAAGGAAGTTCACTTCCTGACAGTCCCAGGAACCTCAGGATATTTGAGATAATTTGAAAAGAGAGGAATTCACTCAAATCTATAGGCATTGCAGGTAAAATCTAACGGCAAGCACTTGGCTTGGCTTCCTAGCCTTGAGAGGTTTTTAAAGGTCTAGTCTGAGATTCTTTATGAAAAGTTCCAGCAAAGCAGATTTATAAGGGCCTGTATGGTTAATTACTATTCTTGCTGCATTTATATATATATGTATATATAATCAGGTTAAATTAATGAAACTATACTTATTGCGCAAATAAATTAGTTTTACTTTGATTATTTCTGATAGAAATGGGTGCCTGGAGAGAGAAAAATTTATGTTTTAGCAAAAACTATAGTACACCCTGATGGATATCAGATTCTAGTTCTGTTCATTGTCTTCGAGGTTCTGTTTTCTACCTATAAACTGGACCGGACTCTGAATTCTTCTAGTTTCCTTCAGTATTTGGCTACAGCTCTCAAAGTTAACATTCCCAATTTTCTCTCGCCTTCCTGCCTTGGAATCATTGAGAAACGACCCTTTTCTGGAGGCTATGCAAGGTTAAGTTGGACGACTTGATATAAACGTCCAAGAAGTCACCACAACAGCTCATGTATAGGTAATTCCATTTCGGTTGCTGTGTGGGCCATCAGAAAGACCATCAGAGACATTCAAATTATAAACTAGGAAAACGTGGTAGATTCACTCCATTTGAAGATGCTTTGAGCCTGACTTCTAGAAATGTTCTGGACTGGCTGCCTTCACAACTCAGAAAGTGGGATTATAGTCGATTCCAATCAATCACTGTTTCTGCTTTGTTTCCACAGAAATACCTCATTAAATATTGGATTGCTTGTGCATTAGAGGCCTAACTGTGGGAGCTCACTGTCTCCTGAAATGGGTTTAACGAAATTGACCCATTGTCAAGACTAAGAGACTGGTTGAGGGAAATGGAGCAGCCTACCAACTCAACTTCTGGACTGTGAAACTTCTTGGGGACGTCTCAAAGGCAGAACCAAAGGGGAGTAGTATATGCTGCCCCAAAATGTGCCACTTTCTGACGTGTATTGTTTGAGCTGAAGGCAATTAAGAACCAATAGACTACAGAAAAAGCTTTTTACCTGTTTCTTAATTGCTTAAAGAATTTAAATAGGGGACACGTGCCAGAAAGAGAGCTATTATCAGAAATAACTTTTTATATCAGAAAGAAGTATCTGCCATGCATGGCAAACCTTTGTTTACCAAACATTTATTCTCATCTTCCTGTGAATTGCCTTCCTTCCCTTTGAAACCCTAGGCCCCTACTCCCCTCTCATTAGCTCAGTAGCTTCAATTTCCTGATCGCCTTTAGTCTTCATGTCTTTGTGGGGCTGCTGTATATATATAATTAGATTTGGTTTTCCTCTGTTAATCTGCCTGTGTCAATTTAATTTTTAGACGAACCAACAAACATAGAACTAGAAAGAAAGAAGAGAAAGGTTTTCCTCTCCTACATCATTATATTACGTGAGCCCTTCCCTATCTTCTCTACCCAGGACTCTATACTCCTTACCCAGTTCAAGGTTCTCCTTATTTTCGAAGACTTCCATTATACTTCTAGGTCGAGTTAATACGTAGGTTGAGTTTACAATAGAATCTGATACTTACATGAATCATAATAACAATATTAAATTTTTCTGAGTCCTTTACTTCTAGAAATGTGTTCTGGTGAAAGCTTACTGCAAAGAACTACTCTTCTCCATATGACTTAGTTAAGACTCATGGATGGATTTCTCCCTTTTTAACTTACTAATAATGAGGCCAGAAATAGATACCCTTTAAATTCTCATTTTTGTCTCATAAAAGGTTAGCTGAGCTATTTGTCCACACTGATCAATCTAAGCAAAGTGGTTGTAATTTAACTAAACATTAGTTAAGCTTCTGTCCTTTCTCCAGGCCCCTCAACTTCAATCCACTCTTATCTTGACTCAGTACACAACTACTTAATCAGGGAAAAACATTACCTGATTATTCCACTCCCTCTTAGCCCTCCATAGCAGCCTGTTCTTTCTAGCCTTGTTGACATTTCCCCCATAGAAGAAAATTCCTTTCTGCCTGACCTTTGAGATGCTTGCACCTCTGTGGTTAGATTGTTTTCTCTATTGCAGGTCTCCTTCCCCTTATTGCAATAATACTTTCAAACAAAGTATTTTTTTTAACCTAAGTTATTGTTTCTTTAGATAATGTACTGCCTCTGTAGCTGTTTATAAGAAGAGTGACAATGCCAGATTCATATTTGTGTTCTTAGTATGTCTTTTTTAAAAATTTGTTTATTTATTTTGAGAGACAGAGCATGAGAGGGGAAGGGAGAGGGAGAGGGAGAGGGAGAAAGAGAGGGAGAGAGAGAGAGAGAGAGAGAATCCCAAGCAGGCTCTGCACTGACAATGCAGTCTGACATGGAGCTTGAACTGGGAGATCGTGACCTGAGCCAAAGTCGAATGCCCAACCGACTGATCCACCCAGGCACCCCAGTGTTCTTAATATGTCTTAATCTGCCTGTGTCTCTGTTGCCTATGACTATTTTCATTAATTTCTATAGATATGTATTTTAGTTTCTGAGCCTATTGTATCTCTTTGTTTACCCCATTTTCTTCCTTTTTCTTCCTCTACCTGTCATCCTAAGCGAAGCTTTCATGTTAAATTTGCTCTAGGGAGACTAGAGAGAAGGTAGATTAGGTTCCTTCCTTGAGTCTGGTAGGATGGTGACTAACCTCCAGCCCAGACTCTGGCTCCCTCTCTGGCAGAGGGCCTGAATTTATGAAAAACTGTTTCACTTTTCTTTTTATTGGTTGTTTTGCTTAAAAAAAATCAGTGGAATGCAACGAAAGCAGTACTGAAAGACAAGTTTACAGTAATAAATGAATATATTAAGAAATTATAAAGGTCGCAGATAAACACCTAACATTACACTTCAAGAAAATAGAAAAAGAGAAACAAATTATGCCCAAAGTTAGCAAAGGAAGGAAATAATAAAAATCAGTTGAAATAAATTAAATAGATACCAGAAAATAATAAAAAAAATCAGTGAAACTAAAAACTTGTTCTTCAAAAAGACAAAATTGACAAACCTTCAACGAGACCAAGAACAAAAGAAATAAATAAAATTAGAAATGAAAGAGGAGACATTACAACTGATACTATAGAAATACAGAGCATAATTAGACTACTATGAAAAATTACATACCAACAAATTACATAATCTAGAAAAAAAATGAATAAATTTCTAGAAACACACAACCTACCAAGACTGAATCAGGAAAAAAATAGAAAGTTAGAATAAAGAATTTTAATGTTTATTCAGTCTCTGAAAAAGAGAAACAGAACATGAGTGGGGGAGGGACAGAGAGAGAGGGAGACACAAAATCTGAAGCAAGCTCTAGGCGCTAATCTGTCAGAAAAGGGCCTGATGTGGGGTTCGAACCCATAAACTCTGAGATCCTGACCTGAGCTGAAGTCATACACTTAACTGCCTAATCCACCCAGGTGCCCCAGAAATGGAAAATTTGAAAAGACCCATACCAGTCAAGAGATTGAGCTAGTAATAAAAAAAACTCTCCCAACACAGAAAACTCCAGAACCAGTTTCACTAGAGCATTCTACTGAACATTTACAGAATTAACACTAGTTCTCCTCCAACTCTTTCAAAATATTGAGAAAGAGGGAACACTTATAAACTTATTCTACCAAACCAACCAGATGAGCATACCACAAGAAAACTATAGACCAGTATCTCTGATAGATGCCAAATTCTCAATAAAATATTAACAAACCAAA
Source organism: Paguma larvata (assembly GCA_030068075.1). Taxonomy (NCBI): domain Eukaryota; kingdom Metazoa; phylum Chordata; class Mammalia; order Carnivora; family Viverridae; genus Paguma; species Paguma larvata. Next base: position 61,395,492 of record CM057831.1, read on the forward strand.
CTTAACACATTAAAAGGATTATACACCATGACCAAGTGGGACTTATCTCTGGGATGTGAGGATGGTTCAACATATGTAAATCATTAATCACATCATTAATCACATTAATCACATCAATAAAATGAGAGGTAAAAAACACATTTATCTCAATAGATGCAGAAAAGCATTTGATAAAATACTTTTCATAGTAAAAATCCTTCACAGAGTGAGTATAAAAGTAATATACCTCAACATAATAAAGGCCATATATAATAAATCCACTGCTAACATTATAATCAATGGGAAAAGGTTGCAATGTTTTTTTCAGATCTGGAGCAAGACAAGGTTGCCTACTCTCAGTACTCCTATTCAATATAGTACTGGAAGTCCTAGCTATAGCCGTTGGGCAAGACAAAGAAATAAAAGGCATCCAAATCAGGAGGGAGGAAGTGAATTAGTTGCTGTTTGCTGATAATGTGATCTTGTATGTAGAAATCCCAATGAGTCAATCGAAAAGGTATTGGAACTAATGATTGATTTGAGTAAAGTGGCAGGTTACAAAATCAGTTTACAGAAGTCAGTGGCATTCCTTTGCACTGATGATTAAGCATTAGAAAAAGAAATAGTTTCAGGAGAACTGAGATGGCAGTGTAGTAGGAGGATCCTTGGCTTGGCTTATCCCTTGAACACAGCTAGATAACTGTCAAATCATTCTGAATACCCAAGAAATCAACCTGAGGATTGGCAGAACAACCTGCATAACTCAAGGGAGAGAAGAGGCAACATTGAGGAAGGTAGGAAGTGCAGAGATGTGACTTGGGGAAGAAATGGACTGTGGGTGCTGCAGAGGGTAAAGAGCCCTGATTGTGGAGAGAGGCCAGAGAGAGTGGGGTGCACAGGGATACGAACAAGAAACCTTCTCCAAGGCCATTGGCTGGGAAAACGAGAGGGGCTGATTTTTGTGCTTTTGCAACCAGCGGGGCTCAAAAGCTGGAGCCTTAGAGTTGGCATGCTAGGCTGGGAGAGAGACCTGAGGACACTGCCCTACTCCTGGAGAGAAGGTAGGCAAGCAACCCCAGGAGTAGATGGTGCAATCTGAGTATTGCTTAAGGCACACCAGGAGAAACTGTTAGCTCTTCTTGGAGTGCATCTGTGAGTGGTGACATTAGCAGAGATGCCTCTTTAAGGAAAACAGAGCCAGTGGGCACCATTTCCCTTCCCTACCTTTAGCATAGGAGCAGAGATACCTGCTGAGGGTGGTTAACCCAGACACTGGCTTTTTAGCCTGTTTTGCTCCAGATCCTACACCTCTGCGTTCAGGTGCGACTGCTGTTCTTGGTCAAAACTGTGTCTGTCCCAGCGCAGAGAGATACTCCCCCAGAAGACCAAGGCAGAGCCCTACTACAGCACATTCCTAAAGTTTAGAGTTTTAAAAGTCAGAAGGTTCAGCTAGGATAGAGCCCAAAGTACACTGCGCTGGTCCAGGCCAGTCAAGAAACCTGGAGACAGAGCATGAAACGGTCATTTGGGAAACATTAGGGAACACATGAGGGGAAATTTTTCACTCTTCTAGAAGTTCTTTGAGAGAAGATAGCACAGATACCCGTCGAGACAAAGGAGCTGGCTGATGCCATTTCCCTCCCCACCCCCCAGTATAATCAAACTTCAATAAACAGCACAGTGCCACCACTGACTGACTAACCTGCTTACACCAAATCCTGCCACCTTGCACTCTGCTGGTTCTGCCTTTCTTGGGCGAGTGTGCCTAAGACCGGCACAAAGGGCCCCTTCTGCAGAGTCAGCAGAAACCCCTGCCTGCACCACGTTCTGAAAGGCTTCAGTTATAGTGGAAGTGGCATCAGATCTCATTTAATAAACTGACCAGAGCATGCCTAGTTAAAACTAACCACACTCTGGCTAAGGTCCAAACACTGCCCACTGCAAACAAGGTGAGTCTCTACCAATAACTGACTTGAGGGAGAAAGCAGCCAAAACACAGTAGCAGAGTGCACACAGCACACACCAGAGACACTCCTTTAAATGCCAGGCCCTGGAGGCTATATGATATCTTCTTCATAAAGTCATTACTTTCAGAAGCAAGAAACATAAAAGACTTTTCTAACACAGAGAAGAAGACAGAGACCTAGACAAAATGTCAATATGGGAGAATTCATCCCAAAAAAAGAAGAGATCATAGCCAGAGATCTGATTGAAACAGATATAAGTAATATGTCTGATGGAGTATTTATTTATTTGTTTTAAAGTTAATTTATTTTAAGAGAGGTGGCTAGGGGGAAAGAGAGAGAGAGAGAGAGAGAGAGAATCCCAACCAGGCTCCATGCTGTCAACACAGAGCCTAACGTGGTGTTTGAACTCACGAACTGTGAGATCATGACCTGAGTCAAATCAAGAGTCAGACACTTAACCTACAGAACTACCCAGGTTCCCCCTGATGGAGCATTTAAAGCAACAATCATAAGGATACTTGCTGGGTTTGAGAAAAGCCTGGAAGACATCAGGGAGACCCTACCTGTAGAGATCAAACAGTTAAAAAAACAGTCAGATATGAAAAGTGCATTGACTGAGATTTGAAACTATCTGGATGTAATGACCACAGAATGGAAAAAGCAGAGGAATGAATAAATGATATAGAAGATAGAATAATGGAAAGTAGTGAAGCTGAACAAAAGAGAGAAAAAAGAAATATGGATCAAGAGAGTAGACTTAGAGAACTCAGTGACTCCATCAAACATAACAGTCATATTATAGGAGTCCCAGAAGAGAAAGGAAGAGGAAAGGGGGGTAGAAAGTTTATTTGGGTAAATAATAACTGAAAACTTCTCTAATATCCACTTCCAGGAGTCACAGAGAACTCCCATTAAAATTAACAAAAGCAGGCCAACACCAAGACATACTGTAGTTAAATTTGCAAACTATAGCGATACAGAAAAAATTCTTAAAAGCAGCAAGACAAAAGAAGCCCTTAATTTACAAGGGGACACCCACAAGGCTAGTCGCAGATCTCTCCACAGAAACTTGGCAAGCCAGAAGCGGTGGCATGATATATTCAAAGAGCTGAATGGGAAAAACTTGCAGCCAGGAATACTCTATCCAGCAAAGCTATTATTTAGAATACAAGGAAATATAAAGAGTCTCTCAGACCAACAAAAACTGATGGAGATTATGACCACTAAGTTCACCCTGCAAAAAATACTAAATGAGACTCCTACTGGGAAAGAGAGACAAAAAGTGACAAAGACAACAAAAGAACAGAGAAAACCTCCAGAAACAATGACAATATACTGGACCACTTCTTTAACCATACATAAAAATTAATTCAAAATGGAGTAAATACCTATATGTGAGACAGGAAACCATCAAAATCCTAGAGGAGAATACAGGCAGGACTCTCTTTGACATTAACCATAGCAGCTTCTTTCTGGATATGTCTCCTGAGGACAAGGAAAGAAAAGCAAAAATAAACTGTTAGACCTTCAGCTAGATAAAGAGCTTTTGCACAATGAGGGAAACAATCAACAAAACTAAGACACAACATGTGGATTGGGAGAAGATATTTGCAAATGACATATCTGATAAAGGGTTGGTAATCCAAAATATATAAAGAAGTTATAAAACTCAACACCCATTGGCCATATAATCTAGTTAAAAAATGGGTAGAAGACACAAATAGACAATTTTCCAAAGAAGACATACAGATGGCCAACAGACACAGGAGAAGATGCTCAACATCATTCATTATCAGGGAAATGCAAATCAAAACTACAATGAGATATCACCTCACACCTGTCACAATAGGCTAAAATTAACAACATGGGATACAACAGATGTTGGTGAGGATGTGGAGAAAAGGGAGCCCTCTTACATTGTTCGTGGGAATGCAAACTAGTTCATCCACTCTGGAAAACAGTTTGGAGATTCCTCTAAAAGTTAAAAAAAGAACTACCCTATGATCTAGCAATCGCACTACTAGATATTTACCCACAGGATACAAAAATACTGATTTGAATGGATACATGCACCTCAATGTTTACAGCAGCATTGTCACACTAGTCAAATTATGGGAACAGGTCAAATGTCCATTGACTGATGAATGAATGAAGAAGATGTGATGTGTACACACACAACACGGAATATTAGCCAATTAGCCATAAAAAAGAATGAAATCTTGCTATTTGCAACGTCATGGATAGAGCTAGGGAATTTTATGCTAAGCGAAACAACTAAGTCAATTAAAGCTAATACCATATGATTTTACTCCTATGTGGAATTTAAGGAACAATACCAGGTGAATCCCTATACATGATTGCTAGGAATATAAATTAGTCTGACTATTGTGAAAACAATATGGAGGTTTTTCAAAGAATTGACAATAGATCTATATGATCCAGAAATTCCACCTCTGGGTATGTACCCAAAGGAAATGAAAACAAGATTTTGATGAGATATAGGAACACTCATGTTTATCGCAGTATTATTCCCACTGGTCAAGATATGCAAACAACCAATATCCATCAGTGAATAATGGATCAGAAGCTGTGGTGTATATTTATAATGGAATATTATTAAGCCACAAGAAAGGAGGGTATCATGCCATTTGTAACAACATAAATGGACCTTGAGTACATTATGCTATGTGAGATGTCAGAGAAATACTAGTATTGTATTATATCGCTTATATGTTGAATCAAAAAAAGTCAAACCTATCAAAAAAAACCCAGAAAATAAAATGGTTAGCTGGTAATAGCTGGCATGGGGGAATAAAACTGATGCCATTTAAGAGTACGAACTTGTAACGACTGATGAATAAGCCATAGAGATCTAATGCATAGTATAATGAATATAGATAATGTTGTGATACAACGATGTATAAATATGATAAATATTTATCAGATGTGATAAATAATTGCTTGAATGGCAATCATATTGCAATATATAAATGTATATAGTGTAATACACTGTACACATTTACAAAATATAACATGTCAAGTTTATCAAATAAAAAAATCCAGCTGATTAAAAGGAATCCTGTTTATTTGTTTATATTGTGATTCCTGGGGTGTGTGTGTGTGTGTGTGTGTGTGTGTGTGTGTGCTTGTGCGCACGCGCATGTGTGTGTGTGTATGTGTGTGTGTGTGTGTGTGATCCTGGGTTTAAAAATTACTGCAAATGGGGGCACCTGTGTAGCCCACTTGGTTAAGCATCTGACGTTGGCTAGGGTCAAGATCTTGAGGTTTGTGAGTTCGAGCCCAGTGTCAGGATCTTTGCTGACAGCTGGGAACCTGGAGCCTGCTTCAGATTCTGTGTCTCCCTCTCTCTCTGCCCCTCTCCTGCTCACACTCTGTCTCTCTGAAAAATAAATAAACATTAAAATTTTTGTTTAAAAAATTACTGCAAATAGAAGACTAGAGTTGATGTATATATGTGTGTGTGTATCAGTGGTGGGAGTGGGTGAACATATGATAATAAACATAGCAGAAACAGGATAGGAGAAGAATTTAGGAGAGAAGACATGGGCACATTAGAGTTTCTTCCTCAGGGAAAGTGTTTTCACTGCTTTACTGTTCCAGTTCATAAGTCACCCAAGGACAAAGAGAGAAGCAGGCCCCCAGTTGTAATAAAACTTGTTAGCTTTTGTTTTCTGTGAAAGACCTTTATGTTAGAATGAGTTTTTATCTCCTGTAAACGACTTTTTTTTTCCCCTAAAGTTTTTTTACAGTTGTTGAGTCGAAGATTAACAATGTTCTTAACATTGTACTACTTGATTTGGATGATTCAACACTAAAGTTAGCTAACCTGTTAAAAACATATTGTGTGTTTATGGTGAGATGGAGAGAATTTCACTGTTTTCTGTATTTTGTATTAGAACTTTTTAGTAATGTTATTGCTGACAGTTTTCCTTCAAATGTAAATCCCATGTAAAGCATTTTGTTTTTAATAAGGAAGAGCTTTGATATCAGTTACAGACAAGTTTGGGGCCAAGAACCAACAGTAACTAGCTACATTTACGTAAGTCTTGGGTGAGAGGAGGGCAACCTAAGCAGTGAGAAGGAGCTGAGTAATGGAATAAAGTTGTGCTGATAGTACTACCTCCCATTACATTAATGAGAATAGAATGAGAATAGAATGAGATAGGTTGTATTATCAGTTTCTTGGCCTGGAGAAACATTCAAATAGGAATTATTTTCTCCCCAGGATATAATTGGTTTTAAGATCAAATCTATGAGAACAAGAGGCATCAAGGGAAATATCTCTAGGTGCAATGTTCCCTCATGTTTAATTTGAATCTCTGAGAATTTCTATGAGTGCTACCATATTATAGTTCTTAGGGGATATATACATATATATACACGTAATATGCACTCTTCTGCTGAGTCTCGTATCAGTGCCTATGTCTTCTCTATTGCTATGCTATGAATATATAGATGACAGAGTGTATTTGATCCACTTCAGAGTCTTTCATAGTATGAGTACATTTTCTGTATAAGGTAAGATATCAGTAAGTGTTGTATAAACTAATGAAGAGGGTGAAGCAATCCCATGACCTCAAAATCGGATTACAAACAAATTAATTCCACCATACCGCTGGCTCCTGTTACCTAGGTCAACCCCCATAACTGAGAAAAGACTGGGCTTCATTTCTCAGCCTCATCTCAATTCCCAGTCTTTCTGTGAAGGAGTCCTGTCTTTTTGTCTTGAGCAAGGCTGAGGGTCACTCTTAGGTTTGGCACATACCTGGTGGACTAAGGAGCTGCTTTTGTGGAATGTAGGCTGTGGACACCATCTTGGCACTCTCCCTCTGCCTTGTTCCAGCTCACTGGTGGAACACTAGCATATACACTCATCTCCAGTTCAAGATGACAGCATGGGAAGATCCTGAACTTACCTCCTTCCATGGGCACACTGAGTTTTACAGCTACATGTAGAATAATTTGCTCTTACAAAAACCATGGGTAGCTGAGTGATGACTACACAATGGGCAAACAAGAGGAAAACCACACGGAAGTGTGGAGGAAAGGCTGGGACACAGTCTTACCATAAACTCTACCCCTGTTGTGACAACCCAGAAATGGGAAGAAACTCAAGACCAGAGCTTCCCTTGAAGAGTGAAGTGGTTGAAGCCCATCACAGGCATCGACTTTTAGACCTGCCCTTGAGAAATGAACCTCCAAATATATCTAACTTTGAAAACCAATTAGTCACTACAAAATTGTAGTGACTGGTACACAACAAATAAAAGGCCCACACACTCAGAGTTACCTGTCGTAGGGTCCAGCTCAGAAGTAGCTGACCATGCCCAGGCTTAAAGTGAACGAGACTCACCTGCTCATATTGAAACATTGGCTTAAGGGGTGGGCATCAAATTTAGCACACATAGTTGGGAATCTTCTGGAACACCTTCAGGGAATGGAGACTGGTGGGCACCATCTTTACACTCTCCCTTTACTGTGTTCCAGAGCAACTTTATAACCTGGAAGGAGGATTTTACACATGTCTGGTCCCCCATTTTTTGTAGCTGTTGTTCTCAGGGGATGCCTCTGGAAGCAAGGGGAGCTTCAGGCCCTGGTCTTATGGGACTGTAGTAATCAGTGTCACCCAGAAGAGAGGTCATACCCCTAGCTAACCCCTTGATTTTTGTGGCTGCTGCCAGAGGACACCTGTATGTCACCTGGCTTTGGAAGCCAGTGGAGCTTATGCTTGTTGGTCCCAAAGGACTGTAACTAAAGGAGAAAGAGTTTTTAAACCTCTAGGGCACAGCAAGAGACAACAGACCTAGGAGCTCAGTCTTTCTGTGTAGGGGGCCTATTAGCTAATCATCGTGGCTGTAGCCTGAGGGGCAGACTTCTAATTAAACATGCACCTAAGAGATGATTATAATCTTTTCCAAAACACATGAAGGTCAGGAGCTATCATGGTGTTCTCCTGCCATGCTCCAGAGGGCCCTTTAATTACCTTGCTCTGGTGGCCAGGAGGGCTTGCATTTCTGAGTTCCATGGGACTGTGGCAGTCAGAAAGATGATTCTTGATAGACTGCCACCCCCACGACTCTGTGCAGACAGCAGACTGAGGCATACTCCACCCACTCCCCAATCTTTCTGTGAAGGAGGCTTCTTACTTGTCCTTAAGTTTGGCCTGAGGGGCAGCCTTCAGGTTTGGCACACTTAGTGGACAGTGGAGCTTCTCTCAAGGAATATAGGTTGTGGATACCATATTGGGATTGACCCCTGCCTTGCTCCAGATTGCTGGTCTTTCCAAGAAAAAATGTTATGTATTCACCTGGAGCCCCAATTTTTGAGACTGGCACCCTGGGGACACCACTAGATCATATGGAAATTGGGACTTATGCTAGTGATTCCACAGAACTGTATATATTTCCATTCTTTTAAAATCCTCTCTGGGAAGGTTTGGCTTCCAAAATTCCTGAATTTAGGTGTTTAGATCATCCCCTTAGGAACACTGACAGGTCTTGGCATATCTTCAACTACTGGGAACTATTAAAGATATAATAGGTTACTTGGACAAGCACAATCGTTTGAGAGACAACAAAGGCCTTGAATAACAAGCCTCACCTCTAACCTGAGGCCATTGCTTCAAACCTGGGAGAGAAAGCTGATTCATCACTGTATAGAAGCCAACATAGAGAATCAAGAAAAATGAAGAAATAGATGATTATGTTCCCAATGAAGGAATAAGATAAAACTTCAGGAAAAACCTTAATGAGACAGGTAAGTAATTTACTTGGTGAAAAATTAAAAGTAATGGTCATAAATATGCTTATCAGACTGAGGAGAAAAATGTGATGTGATGAACACAGTGGGAACTTCAACAAGGAGATAAAAAGTATAAGAAAGTACCAGATAGGGGAAGCAAGGAAGATGATGGCAGAGTAGGAGGACTCTAGGCTTGCCTTGCCCCATGAACACAACTAGATAACTATCAAGTCATCCTAAATACCCCAGAAATTGACACAAAGACGGACAGAATAAACTCCACAATGAAAGGGAGAGAAAAGACCACAGTGAAGAAGGTAGGAAGGGTGGAGATGTGGTTTAGGGGAGAAATGGGCCAGGCTGTTGCAGAATGGAGGATGATATGGTCACAGAGAAGGGTGAGAGGGAGGAAGAGAGGAGCACACAGTGGAGAATGCACAAGGAGAACATTTCCCCATGGCCATTGGCTTGGAAAGAGAGAGGGGCTGGAGTTTGTGAGTTCTTGGAACAAGCAGGGCTTAAAACATGGAGTTTTAAAGGTCAGGGGGCTTGGCTGGGATAGAGCCTGAAGGGCACTGTGCTGCTGCTGGAAAGAAGGCAGGTAAACAACCCAGGGGCAGATAGAGTGGAAAGAGCAGGTAAATAGCACCTGGGGCACACAGTGGGGAGATTGTTTGCTCTACTTGAAGCATTTTCCTGACAGGCAGTGTTCATTTCTCTCCAAGAAAAAAGGAGCTGCCTGGCACCATTTCCCTCCCCCATCCATCAGCATAAATACGGAGCCTCCTACAGGAAAGAGTGCACAGAACATGGAGACTGGCACCTAACTTGCATACACCAAGCCCCATCCCCTGTGCTGCAGTAGAACTGCCCTTCTCATTAATGCTTGCCTCAATCCCAGCATGGTGGGCCCTTCCACCAGAAGACCAACACAAACCCCTGCGCACACTACATCTCTCAACCAGAGACTTGCAGGGCTTCAGTTCCAAAAGAGGTAGTGGCAGGTCTCATTTCATAAGCAGACCAGACACTTAGTTAAAACTCACCATGTTCAGACCAGAGGTGAAACACTGCCCACAGCAGGCAAGGAGAGCCTGTGCAGAGGACTGGCCTGAGATAGAGCAGAGAAACACAACAGCACGGAACATGCAGCACACACTGGAGACACTCCCTACTGCACCAAGTCCTGGGTGCTGCATGGTCTCTTCCTTATAAAGCCATTATTTTCAGGAGCAGGAGACCTAACTGGCTTAGATAAAATGCAAAAGCAGCAAAGAGATTTATCACAAATGAAAGAACAAGAGAAGGTCACAGTCAGAGATCTAAGTGAAACATATGTAAGTAAGTTAACTGATGGAGATTTTAAAGCAGTAATCATAAGGATACTCACTGGACTTAAGACTGAAAGACATGAGAGATTTTTACCACAGAGATAAAAGAGTTAAAGAATCGATCGGATGTGAAGAGTACATTAATGGATTACAAACATACTTGATGAGGGGTGCCTGGGTGGCTCAGTCGGTTGAGCGGCCGACTTCAGCTCAGGTCATGATCTCACAGTCTGTGAATTTGGGCCCCGCGTCGGGCTCTGTGCTGACAGCTCAGAGCCTGGAGCCTGCTTCTGATTCTGTGTCTCCCTCTCTCTCTGCCCTTCCCCTGCTCATGCTCTGTCTCTGTGTCTCTCGGAAATAAAGAAATGTTAAAAAAAAATTAAAAAAGAAACATACTTGATGAAAAAGAAAAAAAAAAAAGAAACATGCTTGATGCAATGACTAGCAGATTGGAATAAGCAGTGAAATGAATCGATGACCTAGATGAGAAGGCAATAGAGAGCAATGAAGCAAAACAAAAGAGAGAAAGAGGAATTGTGCAGAACAAGAATACTCTTAGGGAACTCGGTGATTCCATCAAACATAGTAATGTTTGTATTATAGGAGTCCCACAAAAGGGTAAAGGAGACAGAAAATTTATTTGAAAACATAGTAGCTGAAAACTTCCCTAATTTGGAGAAGGAAATAGATATCCAGATCCAGGAGGCACAGTGAACTTCCATCAAAATCAACAAAAGCAGCCCCGCACTAAGATATATTGTAATTAAGTTTGAAAAAATTTAGTGACAAAGAAAAACCTTAAAAGCAGCAAGGCAAAAGAAGTCATTAATTTACAGCAGAAAACCCATTAGGCTAGCTGGAGATTTCTCAACAGAAACATAGCAAGCCAGTAGGGAGTGGCATGATATAATCATAGTGCTGAATGGGAAACATCTACTCTAAGAGTACTCTTTCCAGTAAGGCTACCATTCAAAAGAAGAAGAGATAAAGAGTATCACAGACAAACAAAAGCTAAAGTTCATGACCACTAAACCAGCCCTGCAATAAATATTAAAGGAGAATCTTTGAGTACAAAAGAGAGACCAAAAGTGACAGTGTAAAGACAGAAACACAAAAGCAATAAAAATAAATATTTCTTTTAAAAAATCAGTCAAGGAACTCACATACAAAAAAAGGATATAAAGTATAATAATGTACCTAAAATATGAGCATGGAGGGCAGAGAGGAGAAAAGAATGGGTTCAAACTTGAACAGCCTTCAACTTAATATAGACTCGTAATTGGAGAAGAATTTATACACAAACCCAATGGTAACCATATATCAAAACCCAAAAATAACCTTGCAAAGAATAAAGGGAAAGAAATCCAAATATATCACCAAAGAAAATCAGCAAAGAAAGAAAGATCAGAAAAAATCTTTAGAAACAACCACAAACAAGTAATAAAATGGCAATAAATACATACCGATCAGTAATTACCCTCAATATAAATAGACTAAATACTGCAATCAAAAGACATACGGTGTCAGAATGGATTTCAAAAAAACCCTCAAGATCCATCTATATCCTACCTAAAAGAGACTCATTTTATACCTAAAAACACCTGCAGATTGAAATTGAGGAAATGAGAAACATTTATGATGTAAATGGACATCAAATGAAAGGCAGAATAGCAATACTTATATCAGACAATGTAGACTTTAAAGTAAAGACTGTAATAAAAGACAAAGAAGGGCACTATATTATAAGTAAGGGTACAGTCCAACAAGAAGTTATACAATTGTAAATATTTATGCACACAACATGGGAGCACCTAAATACATAAAGTAATAACAAACATAAAGTAATTAATTGATAACAATACAATAATAGTATTTTAATGCCTAACTTGTATCCAGGACAGATCATCTAAACAGAAAATAAACAAGGAAATAATAGCTTTTAATGACAACGTGGGCCAGATGGACCTAACAGATATATTCAGACCACTCTATCCTAAGACATCCTGAAAACGCATTCTTTTCAAGTGCACATGGAATATTCTGCAGAAAAGATGACGTATTAGGTCACACAACAGGCATCAGCAAACAATAAAATCAAACTCATACCATGCACCTTTTTACAACACTATATAGCTAGAAGTCAACACAAAAAAATCTGGGAAGCCCAGAAATACATAAAGGTTAAAGAAGATGCTACTAAGCAATGAATAGGTAAAGCAGGACATCAAAGAAGAATTTAAAAAATACTACATGGAAACAAATGAAAATGAAAACACATGCTCCAAACCCTTTGAGATGCTATAAAAGTAGTCCTAAGAGAGAAGATATAGCAATGCAGGCCTTCCTTAAGCAAGAAAAATCTCAAATAAACAACCTAACCTTACACTTAAAGGAATTAGAAAAAGACCAACAAATGAAGCCTAAAGTCAGCAAAAGGAAAGAAATAAGAAATATTAGAGCATAAATAAGTGATACAGATACTAAGAAAACAACAACAACAACAACAACAAAAAAAAAAAACCCAGTAGAGCCAATTAATGAAACCAGGAGGTGGTTCTTTGAAAAACTTAATAAAATGGATAAACCTTTAAACAGACTTATCAAAAATAAAAGAGAAAAGACCAAAATAAACAACATCACAAATGAGAGTGGAGACATAACAGCCAACACTACAGAAATACAAACAGTTCTGAGAGAATATTATGAAAAAATATATGTCAACAAATTGGAAAACCTAAAAGAAATGGATAGATTCCTAGAAACATATAAATTACCCAAACTGAAACAGAAAGAAGCAGAAAACTTTCACAGACTGGTAATCTGCAAATAAATTGAATCAGTAATCAAATATATCCCAAGAAACAAAAGTCCAGGACCAGACGGCTTCACAGGGGGATTCTACCAAATGTTTAAAGAATTAATACCTATTCTTCTCAAACTATTCCAAAAAATAGAAAAGGGAGGGAAACTTCCAAATTCATTTTATGAGGTCAGGATTACCCTGATAGAAAACCAGATAAGAATTGCGCTAAAAAGTGAACAATGGACCAGTATTTCTGATGAATGTAGATGCAAAAATTCTCAAGAAAATATTAGCAAACCAAACCCAACATACATTTAAAAAGTCACCGTGAGCTCACCAGAGCACTGCCAGGCACTGAGCTCCGAAACTTCAGACTCTGTGCTCCACTGTTTACAGAATCCTGGTAGGTGACTTCAGGAAACAAACCAAAACACACCCAGCCAAACTGACGAAATGGAAGAATTCTCAAAAGAAGTTACAGGAAGTAATGACAGCTCAAGAATTGATGAAAACAGATAAGCAACATAACAAAACATGAATATAGAGTGATAAACATAAAACTAAATGCTGGGTTTGAAAAAAGCATAGAAGAAAGCAGGGGGTCCCTTGCTGCAGAGATCAAGGACTTTAAAAATGGTCTGGAGGAATTAAAAAATTCTTTAAATGAGGTGCAAAATAAATTGGAGGCAGCCACAGCACGGATTGAAGAGGCAGAAGAGAGAATAGGTGAATTAGAAGATAAAATTATGAAAAAAGACGAAGCAGAGAAAAAGAGAACCTAATTCAGAAACAAGAAAAGAGAATCTGAGAGCTGAGTGATGCAATCAAATGGAACAATATCCGTATCATAGGAATTCCAGAGGAAGAAGAGAGAAAGGAATCGAAGGGGTACTTGAACACATCATCGCTGATAACTTCCCCACATGAAGAAGGAAATGGGCATTGAAGTCCAAGAGGCACAGAGAACTCCCCTCAGACATAACTTGAATAGATCTTCTGCATGACACATCATACTGAAACTGGGAAAATACAAGGACAAAGAGAAAAATTCCGAGCAGCTAGGGAAAAAGGGGCCTTAACATACAAAGAAGACACATAAGCGTAGTAGCAGACTTATCCACAGAAATTTGGCAAGCCAGAAAGGAATGGCAGAAAATCCTCAATGTGATGCACAGGAAGGATATGCAACCAAGAATCCTTTATCCGGCCAGCCTGTCATTCAGAATGGATGGAGAGATAAAGGTCTTCCCAAACAAACAAAAAATAAAGGAATTCATCACAAATAAACCAATCTTAAAAGATATCCTGAGGCGGGGCTATGAAGAAAAGGTTGGAAAGAACACACACTATCAGAGACACCCTTACAAGCACCCTACGGAAACACAGTGACTCTAAACCCATATTTTTCAATATTAACACTGAATGTAAATGGACTAAATGTGCCAATCAAAAGACAAAGGGTAACAGAATGGATTAAAAACCAAGACCTATCTATTTGCTATCTTCAAGAGACCCATTTTAGACCTGAGGACACCTTCAGATTGAAAGTAAGGGGATAGAGAACTATCTACCATGCTACTGGAAGTCAGAAGAAAGCTGCAGTAGCCAAACTTATATCAGACAAACTAGACTTTAAAGCAAATGATGTAATAAGAGATGAAGAAGGGCATTATATAATAATCACAGGGACTATTCAGCAGGAAGAGCTAACAATTATAAATATCTACGCGCTGAATTCGGGGGCACCCAAATTTTTAAAACAACTAATTACAAACATAAGCAACCTTATTGATAAAAGGGTCCTAATTGTAAGGGACCTTAACACTCCACTCTCAGCATGGGATAGATCCACTAAACAGAGAATCACTACAGAAACAATGGCCCTGAAGGACACATTGGAACAGATGGGCTTAACTGACATCTTCAGGGTCCTTCATCCAGAAGCAAAGGAATTTACATTCTTTTCAAATGCACATGGTACATTTTCCAAGATAGACCACATTCTGGGGCATAAGGAAAAATCTTAATGAATGTAAAAGAATTGAGATCATACCATGCACACTTTCAGAGCACAATGCTTTGAAACTTGAAATCAACCACAGGAATATAAAAGAATTGAGATCATACCATGCACACTTTCAGACCACAATGCTTTGAAACTTGAAATCAACCACAGGAAAAAGTCTGGAAAATCCCCAAAAACATGGAGGCTAAAGAACAACTTACTGAAAGATGAAGGGGTTAACCAAGCAATCAGAGAAGAAATTAAAAAATACATGAAAACAAATGAAAATGAAAATACAACAATCCAAACACTTTGGGATGTGGCAAAGGCAGTCCTGAGAGGGAAATACGTTGCAATCCAGGTCAATCTCAAGAAACAAGAAAACTCACTAACACAAATTCTAACAGCACACCTATGGAACTAGAAGCAGAACAGCTAAGTTACCCCAAACCCAGCAGAAAGAGAGAAATAACAAAAATCAGGGCAGAAAGTAATGATAAGGAAACCAAAAAAGTAGTGGAACAGATCAATGAAACCAAGAGCTGGTTCTTTGAAAAAATAAACAAAATTGATAAATCTCTATCCAGGCTTCTTAAAAAGAAAAGAGAGATAACCCAAATCGACAAAATCACGAACGAAAATGGACTGATTACAACCAATCCCTCAGAAATAAAAGCAATAATCAGAGAATACTATTAAAAATTATATATCATCAAATTGGACAACCTGGAAGAAATGGACAAATTCCTAAACAGCCACACACTACCAAAACTCAAACGGGAAGAAATAGAAAACCTAAACCTGAACAGACCCATAACTAGTGAAGAAATCGAATCAGTTATCAAAAATCTCCCAACAAATAAAAGCCCTGGACCAGATGACTTCCCTGTGGAATTTTACCAGACATTTAAAACAGAGTTAATACCTATCCTCCTCAAGCTGTTCCAAAAAATTGAGACGGAAGGAAATCTCCTGGACTCATTCTATGAAGCCAGTATCACTTTGATTCCCAAACCAGATAGAGACCCAGCAGAAAAGAGAACTACAGGCCAATATCCGTGATGAATAAGGATGCAAATATTCTCAACAAGATACTAGCAAATCGAATCCAACAGCATATAAAAAGAATTATTCACCATGATCAAGTAGGATTCATCCCTGGGTTGCAGGGAAGGTTCAATATTCACAAATCAATCAATGTGATACATCACATTAGTAAAAGAAAAGATGGGAACCACATGATCCTCTCAATAGACGCAGAAAAAGCATTTGACAAAATACAGCATCCTTTCCTAATAAAAACCCTTGAGAAAGTCAGGATGGAAGGAACATACTTAAGCATCATAAAAGCCATTTATGAAAAGCTCACAGCTAATATCATCCTCAATGGGGAAACACTGAGAGCCTTCCCCCTGATATCAGGAATACGACAGGGGTGTCCACTCTCACCACTGCTATTTAACAAAGTACTGGAGGCCCTAGCATCAGCAATCAAACAAGAAAACAAAATAAAAAGCATCAAGGTTGGCAAGGATGTAGTCAAACTTTCACTTTTACAGACGACTTGATACTCACCTGGAAAACCTGACAGAATCCACCAAAAGCCTACTAGAACTGATCCATGAATTCAGCAAAGTTGCAGGATACAAAATCAATGTACAGAAATCAGTTGCATTCCTTTACACCAACAATATAGCAACAGAAATAGAAATGAAGAAGTGAATCCCATTCACAATTGCACCAAAAACAATAAAATACCTAGGAATAAACCTAACCAAAGATGTAAAAGACCTTTACGCTGAAAACTATAAAAAACTTATGAAGGAAATTGAGGAAGATGCAAGGAAATGGAAAAACATCCCATGCTTCCATGGATTGGAAGAATAAATATTGTTAAAATGGCAATACTACCCAAAGCAATCTACACATTCAATGCAATCCCAATCAAAATTGCACCAGCATTCTTCTCAAAGTTAGAGCAAACAATCCTAAAATTTTATGGAACCACTAAAGACTCCAAATAGCCAAAGGAATACTGAAGAATAAAACCAGGGTGGGAGGCATCACAATCCCAGACTTTAACCTCTACTACAAAGTGGTAACCATCAAGACTGTATGGTACTGGCACTAAAACAGACACATAGACCAATGGAATAGAATAGAAAACCCAGAAGTGGACCCACAATCATATGGCCAACTAATCTTTGACAAAGCAGGAAAGAGTATCCAATGGAAAAAAGACAGCCTCTTTAACAAATGGTGCTGGGAGAACTGGACAGCAACATGAAGAAGAATGAAACTAGACCACTTCCTTACACCACTCACAAAAATAAACTTTAAATGGATGAAGGACCTGAATCTGAGACAGGAAACCATCGAGCTCCTTGAGGAAAAAGCAGGAAAAAAAATCTCTGTGACCTGGGCTGCACCAATTTCTTACTCAACACATCTCCAAAGGCGAGGGAATTAAAAACAAATTGAACTATTGGGACCTCATCAAGATAAAAAGCTTCTGCACTGCAAAAGAAGCAACCAACAAAACTAATAGGCAACCAATGGAATGGGAAAAGATCATCGCAAATGACATATTGGATAAAGGACTAGTATCTAAAATCTATAAAGAACTTACCAAACTCCACACCAGAAAAATGAATAATCCAGTGAAGAAATGGGCAGAAGATATGAATAGACACTTCTCCAAAGGGGACATCCAAATGGCAAACAGACACATGAAATGATGTTCAATGTCACTCATCATCAGGGAAATACAAATCAAAACCACACTGAGATACCACCTCACACCAGTCAGAGTGGCTAAAATGAACAAATCAGGAAACTATAAATGCTGGTGAAGATGTGGAGAAACAGGCACCCTCCTGCACTGTTGGTGGGAATGCAAACTGGTGCAGCCACTCTGGAGAACTGTGTGGAAGTTCGTCAAAAAAAAAAAAAAAATGAAAATAGAACTACCCTATGACCCAGCAATAGCACTGTTAGGAATTTATTCAAGAGATACAGGAGTACTGATGCATAGGGGCACTTATACCCCGATGTTTATAGCAGCACTTTCGACAATAGCCAAATCATGGAAAGAGACTAAGTGTGTCTCAACTGATGAATGGTTAAAGAAGATGTGTTATATATATACACAATGGAATACTACGCGGCAATGAGAAAGAATGAAATCTGGCCATGTGTAGCAACAAGGATGGAACTGGAGGGTATTATGCTAAGTGTAATAAGTCAGTCAGAGAAAAACAGATACCGGATGTTTCCATGCATAGGTGGATTTTGCAAGACTTAACAGAAAACTGGGTGGGGGGGAAGGAAAAGAGGGGAAGGAAAAAAGACACAGAGAGAGAGGGAGACAGAACATAAGAGACTCTTAAATACTGAGAACAACCTTTTAAGGGAGTGGGGAGAGTGGGTGACTTGCACTGAGCAGGGCACTAGTTGGGATGAGCACTGGGTGTTGTAAGGAAACCAATTTGACAATAAAAAAGTTAAAGAAAATAAAAATAAAAAAGTCCCCATGAACAAGTGGGATTTATTCCTGGGTTGCAAGGGTGATTTAATATTCACAAGTCAATGTGATATATCACATTAATAGAAGAAAGGTTAAAAATAATCCTTTAAATACATGATAGTTTTAACATATCATTTCAATAGATGCTTAAAAAACATATGACAAAGTACAACATCCATTCATGATAAACACCCTCAATAAGGTATGCTTAGGGGGAGCATACTGCAACATAAAGACTAGGCAATTGTTGTGCAAGTTTCTATTTGAAGATGTTTGAAATTTTTCTAAAAGCTGTACCACACATGAGTGGAATTGCCTTGTTATAAGAAGTCATTACTCTATGTGAGTAGGAACCTTTTAAATATTTTCCATATAGATAGCTGATTTTCCTACCCTCATTCGTCTAATAATATTCCTCTTCTGATTTGTACCACTTTCTCTCTAATACACAAAGCTTGTATACACGGAAGGTTTTTGTTTTCTAGGCTCTTATTCCCTGCCTTTGCTATATTTGCTTATCCTCTGTCATTATTAGAAATTATTCTAAGTGGTATTGACTTTTAAAATACTTTGTTATTGGTTGGCTAAGTACCTCCCCTTTATTTTTTTTTCTTCTAGTAGTGTTGGCTTCTTTTTACTTTTTAGATTCTCATATTATTTTAAGGAAACCTTTTAACCTTGTCAGGCTTTTGTCTATAATTACATTGAGTTTGAGGATTTTTTTAGGGGGGAAATGCCATCTTTATTATGACTTGTTTTCTACAAATATGATTTGTTTCTCTATTATTTAGGTGTTTCTTTATGTGCTTCAATTAAGTTCTGTAACCTTCTTTGGTAAAGTTCTTATACACCTTCGGTAGATTTGCTCTGAGATTCTTTATTATTCTATTGTTAGTGTTAATGTCACGATTTTAAAATAACATTTTTTCTTAAGGCTTCTACATATGTATTTTTTTCTGAAAATTTTTATGAAAATTTCAATTAGTAATATACAGTGTAATATTTGTTTCAGGTGTAGAATTTAGTGATTCATTATTTACATACAACACCCAGTGCCCACCACAACAAGTGCCCTCCTTTATCCCCATCCCCCATTTAACTCATTTCCCCTCCAGTAATATCAGTTTGTTCTCTATGGTTAAGAGTCTGTTTCTTGGTTTGCCTGTCTTTTTTTAAAAAATTACATTCTGTATGGGTTCTTGCAGGCATACTATTCTGTAAATTTAGCTTCTATCCAGACATGAAAGAATAATATAGGTGATATTTAGTTATATATTCACATGCAAATGTACTCATATGTGATGGATAAAATGATTAGACTGTTGTCAGTGAACAAATTGCAAAAACAGATTTATAAAAGTCTGGGATCACTTAAGTCTTGCTCTTTTTTTCATTGATAAGCAAATTAACTTTTAGCCAGCCAAGAGGCAAATCTAGACAGCCTGACCTTGAGCAGACTGGCTGGAATCCTCAAAAGATGTATGGATTCTCTAAAAACCCTGTGAATTTACTTCTGTAGTATTTGTGATAGATGTCTTCCAGTGTCATTCTATTAGCACCAACTTCTTACACCAGTTTTATACTTTTTCTAAAAAAAAAAAACTTGCTGAACATTTTGTTAATCATAACAATGTGGTTATAGATGTTATGGACTTCTGTAGACAGGTAGTCATACTATCCGCAGATAATAGAAATTTTATTTCTTTTTAAAATTTATTATTATTAAATGTTTATTCTTAAGGGAGAGTGAGTGAGAGAGAGAGAGAGAGAGAGAGAGAGAGAGAGAGAGAATGAACAGGGGGCGGGTGCAGAGGGAGAGGGAAACACAGAATCTGAAGCAGGTTCCAGGCTCTGAGCTGTCAACCCAGAGCCTGACTTGGGGCTCGAACCCACGAACTGTGAGATCATGACCTGAGCCAGAGTCAGATGCTTAACTGGTTTAGCCATCCAGGCACCCCTAGACTTTTTATTTCTTGTCTTTTAATCCTTAATGTTGTAATTTTTATCTTACTGTGATCATAGGACCTGTAATTAAATGTCAAACAAGAACTGTGATACAGTATGTTTTAATGTTCTTGACTTTAAAGAGAATATTTTTAACATTTCACCATTAAATATGATGTTTCCTGAATATTTGCAGAAGATGTTCCCAATTAAAAAACTTTCATTGTATTGTCAGTGTGCTACTTTTATAATGAATCTGTCTTGAAATTTTTGTTGTTGTTAAACAATGATTTTGCTGCTTGAGAACTTAGACAAATGTAAGCAACCAGGCAGAAGCTCTGGATGACTCATATTTCTAGTTGGAGAGGAGGACTCATATGGTTTTACAATATTGGGCCAACTAGTGAATATGGCTCTTGACCAGAATCAGAAAAATATAAAACACTTCCTAAATTTGCCCAGAGGCCACACTAATCTCTGTATCATTACAATTTTACTATATGTACTGATAAATCCTAATAAGTATATTGAGATAAATTCACATAACATAATATAACATAAAATTCACCATTTTTTATCCATTTTAAAGTGTATAATTCAGAGGGTTTTTTTAAATTATGTTCACAATGTTGTACATCAAAGGACACTACCAGGAGAGTGAAGAGACAATCCTTTGAATAGGAGAAATCTTTCTTCCTTCCTTCCTTCTTTCCTTCCTTCCTTCCTTCCTTCCTTCCTTCCTTCCTTCCTTCCTTCCTTCCTTCCTTCCTTCCTTCCTTTTTCCTTTCTCTCTCTCTCTTTCTTTCTCTCTCTCTCTCTCTTTCTCACCCTTCCTTCCTTCCTTCCTTCCTTCCTTCCTTCCTTCCTTCCTTCCTCTCTCTCTCTTCCCCCCTCTCTCTCTCTATTATCATCTATCTAAATCCAGAACTTTTGTCACTCCCAAAGAAACTTCATCCCCATTAAACAGTAACTCCTCATTTCCTCTCCTCACATCTGTAGAAATCACTAATGTACTTTCTATCTCTATGAATTTGCCCATTCTGAACATTTCATGTCAGTAGAATCATATTACATGTGGCCTCTTGTGTCTACCTTCTTTCATTTAGCATGTTTTTTCAGGGTTCATCCATGTTTTAGCATGCATCAGTACTTCATTCTGTTTTATGGCTGAATGCCATTCTATTGCATGGATCTACCACATTTGTTTATCCATTCATCATTTGATGGACTTTTGGGTTATTTTTGCTTTTTGGTTATTATGAATAATGCTGCTGTGATCAATTAGTTTACAAGTTTTTGTGTGAACATCTCTTAGAATTGAAATCTAGGAGTGGAAATGCTGGGTCATATAGTAATTCTATGTTTAACTTTTTAAGAACTTCCTGTTTTTCACAGCCATTGCACTATTTTACATTTTTACCAGCCATGTAAGGAAGGTTTCAGTTTCACCAAATCCTCTTACATATTTATTCCTTTTATTTCCATCTCCACTCTTATTCTCATTTCCTTCATAGACACCCACTTTAGTGGGTTTGATATGTATGGTAATGTGTGCGGGCATGAAAGTATACTGATAAAATGTATAGTCTTGTTTTACATGAGTATATATTATTAATTTATATAAAATTTGTATAATATAGACTTTGTTCTACTTCTTTTTGCTCCCTCTTTCTCTGTGTGATCCCTTCATGTTGTCTCCTAGATGGTAACTTCATAGTAGTTGGGATTCTTATATGGTGGTTAAAGACCCCCATAAGATAGTGTTCTTAGCAAACACGGTAGAAATTGCATGGCATTTTGTGACCTAGCTATGGACTATATAGTGTTACTTCTGCAGTCTCTGTGGTTGAGATAATCACAAAGCCTGCTCAGTTTCAGGAGGAGAGGACAGAGACCCTACCTACTTTTTGATGTGAAGCATGTCAAAGAATTTGGACGTCTGTGAAAACTTTCATGGGTCTTTGATCTGTTATTAAATAAGAATAGCTGGTTATGGCAGACTTTACCTGATTATGAGAAATATGACTATGTTCTCAATCATTGACAAAACTAAGGCAGATTTTTTTTATTGTATTCTCCCTTATGGCGATTTATTTTTGTCCGTTTGTTCTGTGTTATACCTACAGGAGAGCCCAGCCACATAGTAATAATAGTTCATGTATTTTTAATCCCTTACTACCTGTGGGTTTCTAAGCATTAGCATTAATTTTCTTAAATGTAATTTCTACAACAATCCTTTGAAGTAAATGCTGCTGCTGCTGTTATTATCAGCAGCTAAACTGGTACACATTCAGCTCGCTGGCAATGAAAATGTTTAAATGCTTCCATACTGAGTGGTAAACAGCTGCTGCTTTCAGGGGGTCTTTGCTGTCCTGGTCATCGGACTGCATACCCTTCTCCACAATCCTCCAGCACCCACAAGGCTAATTCTGGATACTATGGAGAGCCAGACTCCACCCAGAATGTTCAGTGCTTCTGCCTTTCCATTTAACATTTTGAACACCACTGCTAAATAGTGTTATTGTGAAAATAGAAGAAAAATGACTTGTCCTAACCACATAGCCAGGATTCAGCTTAGGAAATCCTGGACTCCCACCTGTGCTGTTAACTACTGTCCTGTAATGTGAAGTCTGTGAATGTTTGTGGAATAAATTGGCACAATCAAGATTCTGTGATCTTTTTACCCCAAATGACAAAGAAGGAAGTTCGGAAAGAGGTAAGATGCTTCTATGAGTCCTGGAGGCCAGAATAAATAGATTTACCCAGGATGCCTGGTATGGCTATCACCACACGCAGATGGACTTCAGCCCCCAAAACTTTGGTTTGGTTATTATGACTGATAATATGTTTCTCCTTCTCTCCTTCTCCCTCTCTCCCTTTCCCGCTCTCCCTGTCTCCCTCTCCCACTCTGTCTCTCTCTCAAGCACGCGTGCGCACGCATGCACACACACACACACACACAAACACAGACACACACACACATTGAATGGAAAGGTTCATTACTTACATAATTGATGTTTCTGCAGAGAATAGGGAAAGCCTTTCGAGGACACCTGAAATGTCTGAAGAGCAAGGAAACGAAACTGGCCTGGCTTTTTATAGTGGTTAGGAGTGGGGCTGGGTAAGAGTTCCTGTAATTTGGCAGGGTGTGTGTGATTTGAATATCTGCTGCTGCCAAATGTGGGAACATAAGGACTTTCTTATCAGTTTACCCAGATGTGGGTACAAGGGGAAGAGCAAAAGAGTTTAAAAAGTTGTTAGCAGTCAGATATATCCCACCCTAAGAAGGAGTTATACTCCTCATTATAGTTCTTTATCCAATGTCCTTTTTCCTTTCCAGCCTAGAGTTAGTGCAGTATATTAGAAAGAGCACAGGCTTTCATATCTGAAACTTTACAGGCCATGTCTTAAGGAGTACATCTATGGGGTCTGGCAAAACTGAAGCATACAGTCAGCTCTACTCACAAGATTTATAAATCTCTCAAAGGATAAGAGAATTGCAGAGATAAGAGATATATTTGAGTTAGTTAGGCTGCTTGACATTCCCCTTAGGTTTCTCATAGGAAATGTGTTCAGTGAGATAAGGATGACTGATGGTCAGGTGAGGAATTCACCAGGTATAAATTGTACCCAAGAAATGGTGTAAAGGTTATCTATCGCACTCAGCAACCCTTAACCCCAGCCACAGCCTGAAACAACTTCCCGATAGAGGAAAAACAGTAATTCTGCTGCTCATCAAACCACATCATCCAGGTTCAGATATCTGAACAATTTGCTACACCATAATCTATGATATTTTCCCGCCATCTGTACCATAAACAAATCAACATCACCTCACTTGCGTTTGCATTATAAGTCCTAGGATTTTTCCTTTTATGTTCAATTTGTATCTATTCCCATGGGCAAGATGGGCTATGGTTTACTTCTGCCTGAAATAACTACCTTTGGATTTTTGCTGTGAAACATACCAGGGGATTGGGTGATGATGAGTTTGGGGTGGAGTTAAGAAATGGGAATCACTTAAGTCTTAGAGTTCAGTGACAAGATTGTTTTTCCTCAGGACATATCTTCTGCATCCCCCTCTGATGTCTTTCCTCCAGCATCTCAGACTAGTAAAGAGAAAGGACAAAGGAATACTTTAGCTGTGCTCTCTTTAGAGGCATGAATGAAGGTCAGGCTTGTGGAAACAAACTTCCACTTCCCTTCAAGTCGTTCCCTCTGCATTTCTCTTACCACTGCCTGGACGTTCATTCCGTCTCAGCATCTTGCTTGTCTCTGGATTTTCAGGCCTAGAATGGGGAGATAACTGATGTATTCTAATCTTCCTTGCGCCAAGGTCTTCTGGCTTCGTCATTCCTGCTTTCTCTTCGAAGGACTCTTCCATACACAGATAGGGAATAATAAGATTCATAGTTCTTTTTCCCAAGACTTTGGTAAATCTCTACTGAACATGTACTAAGTATGAGGCCCTATGCTAATATCACAGAAATATGTATGAGTAGATTGGCCATTGCCCATAGAAACTTTGTTTAATGGGGCTGGAAGAGGAAACAGATATGCAAGTAAATAATGTACTTAAAAGATGCAAATTATAAGAGTTGAGGAATGTCACCCCATGTCATACATTGAAAAAAGAGCTACTAACTTTGTTTACTTGTTCTTCCAAGGCTAGTTCAAAGGCTACATCCCTGTAAAGAATTCTTGGATGAACAACCAGTTGCATTCTCTATTTTACCAGTTGACCAACTTTCACATTTTATTTCTTCAGTGTCACTTAACTCATTGTATTTTTGCTCCCTATTGGATTGTGAACTGCTTGAGAACAAGAGCTGTGTCTATTCCTTTTTAGGCAAGTTGGATTTGATTTGCAAACATATCATGAAGAATTTTTGCATCTTCATGAGTAAGTTTGGGTTATACTTTTCTTTCCTTGCAGTGTTCTTGTCCAATTTTGGTGGCTTGATGAAATGGCTTTATGAACGAAATTGGTTGCTGTCTCTTGTCTCCCTTTTCCAAACTAGTTTATGAGATGGGCATTTATTTTTAATATATAGGTACCCTGTAAAAATGAGTCGACTCTTTCAGGGATGGAGAATTGGAAAACAAATTCTGTTCCAGTTATCTACATTTTCTTTCTTTCTTTTTTTTTTTTAACTTTTAATGTTTATTAACATTTGAAACAGAGAGACAGAGCACAAGTGGAGGGACAGAGAGAGAGGGAGACACAGAATCTGAAGCCAGACTCCGAGCTGTCAGCACAGAGCCTGATGCAGGGCTCAAACGCATGGACTGTGAGATCATGACCTGAGCTGAAGTCGGATGCTTAATGAGTGAGCCACCTAGGTGCCCTTGGTTCGCTACATTTTCTAAAGTGACTGTATCATTTTACATTTGCATTCTTACCAGCTGTGTTTGTGAATTCCAGTTTGCCATATTTTTGTCAACACTGGTATTGTCAGTTTTTGAGTGAGCGTGCAGTGCTATCTCATTGTGGTTTTAATTTGCATTTCTCTAGTAATGAATTATTTTTGAACATTTTTATGTGCTTATTTATCATTTGTGTATATTTATCATTTGTGTATCTTCTTCAGTGAAATGTCTCTTCAGATGTTCTGTTTGTTTTTTTGTTTTTTTCCTTTTTTACTCTTAAGTGTTCTTTATATATTCTGGATACAAGTCTTTTGTCCAATATGTCTTGCAAAGTTTTAACCCATTCTGTGGCTTGATATTTTCTTTTTTTTTTTTTAAATGTTTATTTATTTATTTATTTTGAGAGAGAGAGAAAGGAAGAGTGGGGGAGGGCAGGGAGAGGGAAAAAGAGAATCCCGATTGGCTCCACCTTCAGGACACAGCCTGATGTGGAGTTTCATCTTACCACTGTGAGATCATGACCAGAGCTGATATCAAGAGTTGGATACTTAACTGACTGAGATAACCAGGTGTCCCTCATATTTTTTTTTGTTGTTGTTAACTATGTCTTTCAGAGGGCACCTTCGTGTCTCCTGTTTAAGAAAGTCTTGCCTAACCCAATGTTATCAAGATTTTTTTTCCTGTTTCCTTCCCAAAGATTAATTGTTTTAGCTTTTATATTTACTTTTGTGATCCCTTTTCTGTAAAAATTTATTTATGGTAGTAAACAAGGATAAAGGCTCATTTCCCCCTCACTATACAGTTATTTAGTTGTTCTGGCACTGTTTCTTGAAAACGTATTTCCCATATTAATTCAGTGGGCAACTTTTTAAAAAACCAATTATGTAAGTGTTAGTCTATTTATGAACTTACCTATTATAAAAAATTGCAAAGACAAATTGAATAATAAATGAAGACATATAGAATGTTCATTGATTGGGAAGATGGGAGTGGAGTAGGAGGACTCTAGGCTCATCTTGTCCCATGAATACAACTAGATAACTATCAAATCATCCTAAAAACCCCAGAAATCAACATGGAGACTGATGAAACACACACCATAACTGAAGGGAGAGAATAGGCCCCATCAAACAAGGTAGGAAGTGTGTAGAAGGAGGTGAGGGAGCCTTAGGTACAGATGAGGGTGAGAGAGAGAGAGGAGCACATGGGGCATGCCTGTGTGTGGTGGTGGGGGAAGGCACAAGAGGAACATTTCCCTGTAGCCATTGACTGGGAAAGCAAAAGGTGTTGAATTTCTTGAGTTTTTGAAACAAGCAGGACTTAAAGCTGGAATTTTAAGGGTTAGCTGGTTTGACTGGGATAGAGCCCAGAGGGCACTGCCCTGCTTCTGGAGAGAAGGCAGAGAAACAACCCATCAGCAGATAGCATATAAACAGTGAGATGAATAGCACCTGGACAAATAGTGAGGAGAATATTTGCTTTTCTTGGAGCTTGTCTCTGAGGGGCAGTGTTTATGGAGACAGCTCTCTGGGAAAAAAGGAGCTGGCCTGCACCATTCTCTCCTTCCCCTCAGCATAAACACACAGCCACCTGCATGAAGCAGCACAGAGTAGGAGGACAATGGCTGCCTAACTTGCATACAACAAGTCCCACTTCCATGTGCTCTAGTAAAACCCCACTGCCTAGTCATGCTTACCTTAGTCCCAATGTGCGGGTCCCCTCCCCAGAAGACCTCTGACCAGAGAGTTCCTCAGAGCTCCAGTTATAGAAGAGGTGGTGACAGGTCTCATTTCATAAGCAGACCAGAGCACACCTAATTAAAATTCACCACTTTCAGACTAGGGATGAAACACTGGCAACAGCTAGGAAGGATCTGAAAGCCAATAGTCCAACAAGGTGCACTTGTTATCATTGTGCTTGTTTATAGAGGTTGTGAAATCGAACATTCAGAATACATGTGTTTTCTTTCTGATGACAGGTAGACAGGAATAAACATTAATGGGAGAAGGAAACCAAATTTCTGTGGCTGAATTTATCTTGCTGGGACTTTCACAGGATCCAAAGATCCAGATCCTGCTGTTTTGTGTTTTCCTTACCATTTACCTTCTCTCTATGTTTGGGAACCTGCTTATAGTAATTCTCATTCAAACTGCCTCTCGACTTCACACTCCCATGTACTTTTTCCTCAAAACCTTGTCCTTTGCTGACCTCTGTTTCTCTACAAGCATCATTTCTTAGATGTTGGTCCACCTCCTCGTAAAAAGGAAAACCATTTCCTTTGCTGGATGCTCACTGCATAATTGTCTTCCCTCTAGCAGGGTGTACAGAGTGTGCCCTTCTGGCAATGATGTCCTATGACTACTATGTGGCTCTCTGTAAGCCCCTGCATTATTCCACTGTCATGACCCAGATGGTTTGTGTCCAGTTGGCCATAGTGTCTTGGATCAGTGGGGCATTTGTTCAGTGGACAGTGAATTTACACTGTGTCTCCCCTACCAGGGACAGAATATAATTAATCATTATTTTTTGTGAACTTCCTGCACTCCTGAAGCTGGCTTCAGCAGATACCTACAATGCTGAGATGGCTCTCTTTTCAAGGGATGTGATTATCCTCTTAGGACCTCTCTCCCTCATCCTTGTCTCCTACTGGCATATTATCTCAACAATGATTCAGATGCAGTCAGAGGAAAGGAGGCTCAAGGTCTTTTCTACCTGTGGCTATCATCTCACTGTTGAGGTTCTCTACTATGGCTCTGGAATATTTGCCTATATGAGACCCAATTCCAAGGCAATGAATGAAAAGGATCAGGTCATCTCTGTGTTCTCTTCAGTTATGACTTCCATGCTCAAACCCATAATTTATAACCTGAGGAACAAGGACGTGAAGGGTGCTCTCAGGAAGCTAATTAGAAGATAGTCTGCCTTTAGAGGCAGTGATTTTTGACATTTTTCTTAAGCACTTGGAAGATTGTGATTGACAACAATAGCTCTACTTTCCTTGTCCTTTCTTTCCCTCACTTTATATACCCCAGTTGATATTCTTCTCCACACATATTCATTAAATGCTTATTTAGTGCAAGCATTGTGTCCAGAATCTCACAATATATAAAACTTCGTGTCTCCCTTAAAATGTTTCATTACTTCTGGGACAACAGAGAGCCATGTTCTGTCTTGCACTCTTTTGTTGTCTTATGGTCTCTTTTTGCATTTCTTCCCTGAGGGAAATATGTTCCTAGTAAAGCGAACTCGCCTTTGAAATGTTGGACCAAGGAAAAAAATTGATTAATCTCCCTGAACATATTTCTAGCATCCTTCACCTGTTAGTGAGTTGGGAAGCCCAAGTTGTCATACAGTCACCTATGGGCTTGCTGACGTTCTGTTTCCACATTCCTGATAAGTCAACAGTGACTGGTTGAAAAGCCAGCATTCTTTCCAGACATAAGGATGTCTTATGGGACCTATGGAATGCTACCCATAAATTCACTACCACCAGCTGCCTTATTTCCAGTTAAAAGTGATTGAACCCTGTAGTGTTTCTGTAACTTTCAGGTCCTCTTTGCAATGAATTTAATTGCACTGCATCATGACCCTTCCTAAAGAATTCCTTTCTTCTTTCTCTTGTCTCTTTCCTCCTTTTTTTTTTTTTGTGGATAATTTTATGCATAGTGTGTGCATAGTGTGTATGCAAGTGTGTGTCTGTTGTCTGTGAAAAGTAAGCTTGACTATGTAGAATTCTCTACCAATATTATTGAATATGATTCTTCCTCACTCCTTTAGTACTACTTTATCTCAGGCCAATCTCATCTGTCACCTAATTATTTTCCATACCCTCCTCATTTTTATAACTGTTTGCAATCTCTACTATGAATAAGTTTGACAGCGATTTCAAATTTATCACTTTGTTTTGGAGAGAGTGGAGAGGACAGGTGAATTCAACCTCAGAAAATAAAATTACATATTTCCTTTTCTGATTATGAAAGGAATAATGCGAGAAGTATTAAAAACAAAATCACACATAATTCCTCCTCAAGGAAGAAGTCCTGCCAACATGTCAATTTTATCCTTTCAGAATTCTCTCTGTCTCTTTTTCTCTTTCTCAAGTGAACATGCAGTGGTGGTGAGATAATAAAAATTAAATTTGCTTCATGTACATGAGGAACTTGAGTAAGTCTCATTGCTTCAAATGGGGTTTCTTTTTCCTTATACATTTCACTAACCACCCCCCCCCCCACCAAGTGAAAGGAATCTGAATAAAAATCCTGCCAACCTTCTTCAAAATCGATATGAATCTATAGAGGGCTGTTAGCCCAAGAAGGTTGGAGGACAATAGCATAATATTGAAACCAATTATAGAAACTTTGGGATTTGATAATAGGGGCAGGAGCTCCAAAATGTCATTATAAGATTTGGTACTGAAAGTGGCTGGTGTGAACAGCTCACAGAAGTATTTTGGACAGGAAAAATTAATCACCGAATTAAGGTGAGATGGGCATTTTGGGGATGAGTAGAAAGAAGGAAAAGAGAGAAAAAAGAAAGTAAAAGACATAAGTCCCAAGATCAAGGCGTTGGTAGGTTTGGTTTCTCCTGAGTCCTCTCTACTTAGTTTGCATATGGCAACCTTCTCTCTGTGTCCTCACAGGACCTTTCCTCTGTGTACATGTACCCCATATATCTCTTTGGGTGTCCAAATTTCCTTTTCTCATAAGGACACCACTCAGATTAGATTAGGGCCCTCCACAATGACCAAATGTAACCTAATCACATCTTTAAAGGCCCTAGATCCATTAGCTGGTCACATATAACCTCCCCCCCCCCCCACAACTAATAGTTTTCCCTCTGTTGGGAGGTCACTTTTAAATCTACCAAGTGATTCTATTGGCCTGAGTCCCTTTTACCGAGTCTTGGCTAATTCTCTTCTATAGAATTCACGTATGGCCAAGTGGAGTCATGCTTGTTCCTATTTTGTTTAATTCTGGGAGTGTGGAATGCTGTCTCTTCTCTTCAAACAGAGAGACTATACCAGGCCACTGTTGACTTTTAATTTTTTTATTTGTGAAGAAGGTAGTTGTTCTAACATTAATCAAATTCCAGATAAGACAGATGAAATTCTTCAAAAGTACTTTTGCAGTCTTGTCACTTAACTTAAGGTGAGGGGAAGCACCTTAATTTCTCATGGAAGGAAGAGTAAAAATATGTTCAAAGTATTCCTCTCCACCAGCTTCCAACTATCTCTCTTTTATACCGTAGAAGGATTTAAAGTTTATTGCTTAGAAATCATCTATTCATCAGTTCCATTAAGTTCTCCCTAATGTTTAGAACTTGGAGGTACATGAAAAATACCTCCATGGATTTGAGATAATATTTTTGTTCTATTACATTAGTATAGATGTAATAATCTACTGAAATTCTAGGAAATTCAGGCAAGTAGTACCATTTAAAAATAATATATACCATGTTATATTTATTTACTCTCCATTAGACTCATTATTCAGCCATTTTTAAAATCTCTTCGCCATTTTGTATATTCTAGTAAATTTAAGACTATACCTTTGAGCATTCGTTTTTCTTAAATGTTATTATCTTACAGTGTAGCAATTAGGGCAATGCCTGCCACATATCCTTGTGTCCCTTATCGTTTCAGGGCAGCTTGACTTCCACTTGCCACTATCTGCATCTTTTGCATCCAGACTTTCTTTGGCTGATATGCCAGTTCTGCTCACATGCCTAGAAGGCCAGAGTGGCCCAGGGAATTAATGTCCCCTGCAGCAACCAAGACTTAACTGATGATTGGTGACAGTTGGTGTCTGAATACCCCAGATCCCTCACACCCTAGGTGCGATAAGCCTCTGAGATACGTGTTCTCCTCTCTTTCTCAGTTTTCCAGGAGGATTAAGATCCAGTTGCCCAAGGTAACTTGCTTGATGATACAACCTTTATTTGTTCTTTTGCTTTGCTGTCCCACTTCCCCATCCTACTGATTTTACCTGAAATCGCTCCCTAAATAAACTTTTTTCATTCAAGTCTTTGCTCAGGGTCAACTTCTGTGGGACCCAGACACAGTTATTGTTTATAATTATGGTTCCCCTACTACAAATGGTCTCAGATGTATGCTATCTGCCCAGTCCTTTGATGTTAATTGAAAACTGCATCCTCTGGGTGTCTGAGTAAAAGAGGTAAAGAAGGAGGGAAAATGTGGGGAAAACTCTGACTTGAACTAGCTTCTGTAACATTAGATGATATTTGTCCATTTTATGGTCTGGGAAGACTCTTTATTTTGGAATTAGACATAAATAAAACAGCCTAAATTATTTGGGTACGTCAAATTTTAAATTTACAAATTTGAAGTAAAAGTTGTTTTTTATTTATTTTCAAAAATTTTTTTAATATTTATTTTTGTGTGTGTGTGTGAGAGAGAGAGAAACAGAGTACGAGCAAGGGCGGGGCAGAGAGAGAGGGAGACACAGAATCCAAAGCAGGCTCCAGGCTCTGAGCTGTCAGCACAGAGCCCGACGCAGAGCTCAAATTCACGGATCACGAGATCGTGACCTGAGCTAAAGTTGGACGCTAAACTGACTGAACCACCCAAGTGTCCCAGAACTTGCTTTTTAATATATTCTTTGTTAAAATATAGAGTTGGTGGACATGTCTTCTAAATATTGTCCTATAATTTTTCTTATCTCTAGATAACTGACCTGAGGCCAGCTTTAAAATACACTTATATCTTCATATTTTATGCTCATTTATTTATTTATTTATTTATTTACTTATTTACTTATTTCTGGACCAAAGATCTATCAACAATTAGAGGAAAGGTAGTATATAGAGATTTCCAAATGGACGATAGTTAATTGTTACTATTTACTGTTATTGAAAAAATTTTTAAATCTTTAATAGAGAAGTATAGTTGACATATAATGTTATATTAGTTTGAGGTGTACCACATAGTGATCCAGCAATTCTATACATTACTCAATACTTGCCATAGTAAATATACTCACCATCTGTGACCATACAATGTTACTAAAATATTATTGACTGTATTCCCTATGCTGTACTTTTAATCTCCTTGACTTACTTATTTTACAACTGAAAGTTTGTACCTCTTAATTCCCTTCACATATTTTGCCCATCCCTCAACTCTGATCTTTTCTGGCAACTATCAGTTTGTTCTCTATATTTATGAGTCTCTTTTTTTAAGTTTATTTACTTATATTTGAGAAAGGCGAGGAAGGGCAGAGAGAGGGAGAGAGATAATCTCAAGCAGGCTCTGCACTGTTCAGCATAGAGCCAGATGTGGGCTTTATCTCACAACTCATGAGACCATGACCTGAGGTGAAACCAAGAAGTGGATGCTCAACTGACTGAGCCACTTAGGTGCCCCATGACTGGGCTTTATTTGTTTGTTCATTTGTTTTGCTTTTTAGAATTCCATATATAAGTGAAATCATATGATATTTGTCTTTTTCTGATATATTTCACTTAGCAGAATACTCTCTAGGTCCATCCATGTTGCAAATGGCAAGATACCATTTTTTATGACTGAATAATATATCACCGTATAGATATCTATCACATCTTTTTTATATCCATTGGTTGCTTCCATTTTCTGAGCATTATTTATATGTCTTTTTTAGTTTGCGTTTTCATTTATTTTGATAAATATCCCTATTGAAATTACCAGATCATATGATATTGCTATTTTTATTTTTTTGAGAAAACTTATTATGTCTTCACATTGGTTGCATCCATTTGCATTCCCACCAACAACGTATGAGGGTTCCTTTTTCTCCACATCTTCACAAATACTTCTTATTTCTTGTTGTTTTGATATTAGCCATTCTAATTAGTGTGAGGTGATATCTTATTGTGGTTTTGATTTGCATTTTTCTCGTATAATTAGGACATTGAGCATTTTTTCATGTGCCTGTTGGCTATCTGTATGTGTTCCTTGGGAAAATGCCAAACAAAGCTGGAGGCATCACAATCTTAGATTTCAAGATATACTACAAAGTCATAGTAACCAAAACAGTATGATTCTGGTACAAAAATAGACCCATAGATCAATGTAATAGAATAGGGAGCCCAGAAACAAACTCACCTTATTCATCTATGACAAATGAGGCAAGAAGATATAATAGAGAAAAGACGGTCTTTTCATTAATGCTACTTGGAAAACTGGACAGCTACATGCAAAAGAATGAGACTGGACCGCTTTCTTTTACCAGCACAGAAATACACTCAAAATGTATTAGGTGTATTAGAAATGTATTAGAAACCTAAATATGAGACCTGACCATAAAACCCCTAAAAGAAACAAGGGTAATAATCTCTTGGACATCAGACTTAGCAACATACTTACAGATATGGCTCCTCAGGCAAGGGAAGCAAAAGCAAGAATAAACTATTGGGACTATGCCAAAATAAAAAGCTTCTGCACAGTGACAGAAACCATCAACAAAACAAAAAGGGCAACTTGGTAAATGGGAGAAGATACTTGCAAATGATATATTCAGTAAGGGGTTAATATAAAAAATATGTAAATAACTTACACAGCTCAACAACAACAACAGCAACCAAAAAACCACCCAAGAAACCACAAACAATCTGATTAAAAATTGAGCAGAGGACCTGAATAGACAGATATTTCCCCCCATGGTTATTTTAGTTGGAATTTGAGAGCAGCTGTGGTAGAAACCCTCCACACTTCTTATTCACTCCTTTATTAATTTAGCAAAATTTATTGTGTACCAACCTGCGCAGTTACCATGTTATGAGCTAGAAATGTGATTGGGAACAAAACAGACTAGTTCCTGCCCTTCTGGACCGTATATACAAGTGTGGTGTGCTGCCAGATTATTGTAGACATCAGAGGAAAAGAAATATTCATGCTAGTATGGAAAACACAAAGCCTTGGACTTCTTGCACCAAAAGAAGGAGGAATACGGGAATTTGGTGAGTTTAAAACAACCCAGAAACACAAAATAGAACATATTACAGGATTTGGCAAAGAAGATTTTGGTGATCTTGAGACAAAGTAGGTCAGTTCGGTCCTGTAGGGCCCTTGGCAGGAGGTGATACAAACGGGCTGAGGAGTGCATTGCAGATGTGAAGTGTGCCACAAGGTGTGCCATGAAGTGAAGTCTGAGCCATAAAAATACCTACACTTGATGCCATAGGATCTGTTTCCTATCAGACTACCCAGAATGGAAAGGACTCTTGTCATCCAGGGTATCATGTATTGAAGATGTTTATAGGCTGCAGCAATGGAAAAGTCTGGGTGTCCGCCCAACCCCATAGAAGAGAACAGTTAAGGACAGCTCCCTAAATAAGAAATATACATTGAACTGTCACCTGCATGAGAAGTAATATTTTATTGGGTTATGCTACTGTTATTTCTGGGTTTTCTGATGTAACAGGTGGCAAATGTTCTCTTCACATAATATGAATGAACAATTAAAGTAAAGGTAGACCCAGTTATTATAAATGCTTTTTGAAAAACAATTTAAGGCAAAAAATGGATGGGCTTTAGACATCTAGTCCAAAGGAAAGAAAATCCAAGTTGTGTGTCTGAACAGGGAAATCTTTATCATATTTGGAAGCTGAATGAAGTTGGAGGGAGAGCTTATAACACAAGAAGAACATGTATAAGATGGAGCACAAGAGACAGACAGTGACCATAAGAATTCAGAATCAAGGTAATAACTACAGAGGTCAACTTCTCTACAGAGCATTGTGGGAGTTTCCTGGAGCTGACACAAAACCCACCTTAAGAGCTGGGGAAGAACCCTGACCAGGAAAAGGACCCTTGCTTCTTGTTTATCCAGTCAGAAATTCAGAAATAGGAATTAATGCCACCTTAGGTGGGGATAGAAACCTGAGGTATCTGAGCTCATTAGTGAGAGAAAAGAGCAGGGATACTGGGCCAGGAATCGTGCCCAAGAGAATTCATTAACATTCTGTTTCCTGGACCAGCATTTCTAGGGGAGGCCATTTCAGCTGGGGAGATATGTCCCTGTGAATGTAGGAATGGAATAAGGTAGAGGGGGTGGAGTCATGGGAAAGGAGCCAGAACAGCCTCCCCAGAGACAATGAGGCCAAGCACAGCAGGGTCTCCCCTGAGCAGCTCTTCCAATATCTATTTCCTCCAGATTCCTGCTGCTTTTATCTTTGCTCCCAGATGCTAACAAGAGTAGATGTCAGTCTGAGCATCTAGACCCAAGAACTCAGTCTGACAACTTCCTTGGAGCTGGATGGGTTCTTGACCTGGGGAACTGAGTGACAGAAACGGTTTCTTCTAATTGTCTATGGGTGTGAGAGCAAGCCATCCATCACTGAAGCAAGAGCTCCACAGAAACTACCCAAGGACTGCACTAGCCCTCTGTCTCCACGGCATCTCCAGAGAAGACCTGTAGAGGAATAGAAGGACCAAAAGGGACCCTGACAACTTTGTTGGTCAGACTCCTCAGACCCTTAACCCAACTTAGCAAAACGCAAACCAGCTGGACACTGCTGGAAAAGCCTCACCCTTTCCTCATTTCTGCAGGAAACTCCTTGCCCCTCAAATAACCCACAGGGCAGTTTGCACAGTTGGGCAGCTGGGCTTCTCCCTATCTGAGGTAAGGGCTTTGTGTCTCTGTCAGGGAAGTGTGCAGCCTCTAGGTATGCTGAGTTGAGAAACACAGCCCAAAGCAGACCCTAAGAACTCAAGCTACTCTGTCTTCCAGATTCTCTAGTGCTTTGGAGTCTGTACCCCATCGTAATGCCTTCTAGTCTTGGTTTTCTAAACATGAAGGAAAATCAGTGAAAATGATGAAGGAGTCTGTGTCACACCCGAGGCCAGGGTGTCTGCTTCCTGGAGGAAGTATCAGGACCTGTCTTTAGCGCTCCTGGGCTTTGCTGGCCTCTGCTCAGAGATTTTTGCATCTATCTGGTAATAAATGTCTCCAAAGGGCCATCTAAGAGCAGCTGATGTGCCTGTCATATGCTCTAGTACCTTTGTACCATTGAAAAACTGTGGACCCAAAGGAGACCAGTAGGAGAACCAGTGAAATGTCCAAATGTAGAAGCCACATGTGGGGAAAAATGTAGAGAAAGATTCTTCTCTTGTAGATTCTTTAACACATGTTCAGAATTGGATTTACCTGTCTAGTTCCCATGTTGCATGCCATTGATACTTGTCAGTCACAAGTCCCTTTCTTTTCTGACTTTTCTGGGGTTGGATATCACATTCCAAATGTGGCTTTCCAGAACAAGAGTTCATCCTCCCTATCCCTGAGCCCTTCAATCTAGTGGAGATACTCTGGTCCTGCAAGAGGAAAGGGGATCTGGTTCAGGTGCACAAGAGGGAAGATAGGATCAATGAGCCAGATTACAGCATACAACACAGGCTCTTTGTTTCCAGCACCTTTCACCATTTCCCCCAAGCACAAACACTCTGATCTTCCTGGGCAGAGCCTCATCAGTTATCAGATTTTTGAGTTCTCCCAGGCTCACATGTTTTCATAGCCTGTAAAAATTGATGATCCATTGTCATTGATCCAAGAGATTTAGCTCAAAGAACCAACACCATGTCAAACACATCACCCCCTAGTCTGAGATGGTCTAGAATTCCTTCTCTCTCAGGCACATGGGGAGTGTGAAGCTGGTCCAGAGAGGGGACTAAGGTGGACTTACTTTAGCTCTTCCCACGATGCTCACATCTATAGCCTTGAGTGCTGCAAACCAATGTGGACATAGGGTATATGAAAATGAGTGGAAGTGCTTTGTTGAAAAAACATTTCTCTACCTGCTTTAGAGTTTTATATTCAGAATACGTCCGTTAGCATACTAACTGGGTATTTAAATCAGTCATCAAATATTATACTTAAAACATAGGTACAAAAATAATCAAGGGCTTGTGTGCTGGAATCTTGCTTTCTATTAAGAGAGAGACAGTTAGTCAGTCTAAAAAGATACTTGTTGAGATTTGATGTCCTGAGTAATACATTCATGTATTGACTTCTTAATGTTCACCTGTCATTATGCTGCCGCTCTCCATTCAGATGGTCCTTTCATCGATACACAAGTAAAAGTGTCTGAAACAGAGAGATCGATTGTAAAGTCAGAGTCCAATAGGAAAGGCAACACTTCATTGGATTTCTGATACTTGTCAATCCCAGGTCCCTGTCTCTTCTCACTTTTCTGGGCTTCGGTACAACACCTCAAATATGGCTTTCCGGAATGGGAGTTGTACTTGTCAGGATCCTATGATGTTACAAACTAGGGACCTACTTAACAAAAATTGACTGAGAATGTGTGTTTGGTTCCAGGGAACTAAAGAAACAATACAGAATGGAGTACTGGAACTCCACCCTGGGCAGTGGCTTTATACTGATGGGGATTCTGAATGACAGTGGGTCTCCCGAACTGCTCTGTGCCACATTCACAGTCCTGTACACGTTGGCCCTGACCAGCAATGGCCTGCTGCTCTTGGTCATCACAATGGATTCCCGGCTCCATGTGCCCATGTATTTCCTGCTCGGGCAGCTGTCACTCATGGACCTCCTCTTCACATCTGTTGTCACTCCCAAGGCCCTTGTGGATTTTCTGCGCAGTGAAAACACCATCTCCTTTGTGAGTTGTGCCCTTCAGATGTTTCTGGCATTGATGCTGGGTGGTGCAGAGGACCTGCTACTGGCCTTCATGGCCTATGATAGATATGTGGCCATTTGTCATCCTCTGAACTACATGGTCTTCATGAGGCCAAGGGTCTGCTGGCTCATGGTGGCCACAGCCTGGATACTGGCATACCTGAATGCTCTAGGACATACATTGTATACCATGCAGTATCCCTTCTGCAGAGCTCGGCAGATTAGGCACCTGCTCTGTGAGATCCCACCTTTGCTGAAGTTGGCCTGTGCAGATACCTCCAGATATGAACTCTTGGTGTATGTGACAGGAGTGATTTTCCTTTTGCTCCCTCTTGTTGCAATCATTTCCTCCTATGCACTAATCTTGTTTACTGTGCTTCACATGCCCTCAAATGAGGGGAGGCAGAAAGCCCTAGTCACCTGCTCTTCCCATCTGACTGTGGTTGGGATGTTCTATGGAGCTGCCACATTCATGTATGTCCTTCCCAGTTCCCTTCACAACCCCAGGCAAGACAACATCATCTCTGTTTTCTACACAGTTGTCACTCCAGCCCTGAACCCCCTTATCTACAGCTTGAGGAATAAGGAGGTCATGGGGGCCTTGAGGAGGGTCCTAGGGAAATATATATTGCCAACCCACTCCACAGTCTAAGGATTCATGGCTTGCTTCTCATCATTTTTCTCTAAATCAAAATCAGTGCACACCTTATCTTTATATGATATTCTGTGTGAGAAGATGTAAATACTTTAGTCGTGAGCATGGAGATCTTAAGCTGTACGCTCATGGGACATATCACCCTGGCCTTGGAAGCCCATGTTGCAAGAGAAACTAGAAGAAGGAAAGCATGGTAATGGAGTCATAGACTCACTCTGTGGTAGGGCATCATCCTGACATGGTTAACAAGTAGACACAGTAGGAGACCAAGTTTCAGTTTCAATATGGTGTAGCAGTGAGAAGCAGCATTAGTTTCAATATCATGTAGTAGTAGGAAACAGCCCAAAAGTAATGAACTAAACTCCAGTAGCTTCTAAATATCAGTAGAGGATAGCTTTCCGTTGAACTAGATTCTTAGTCAATTAAAGAGAGCAGTATCCTCAGAAGATAAATTGGGCTTTTTTTTTTATTAAAAAAATTTAAAAATTTTTTATATATATTCTTTACATTTATTTATTTTTGAGAGACAGGGAGAGACAGTGCACAAGAGGGGGAAGGGAAGAGAGAGAGAGACACAGAATCCAAAGAAGGTTCCAGGCTCTGAGCTGTCAGCACACAGCCCGTCGCGGGGCTCGAAATTACAAACCACGAGATCATGACCTGAGCTGAATTCCAGTGCTTAACCGACTGACCACCCCGTTGTCCCAATCAGGGCTCTTACTTATTAGGCCGATGGTTTTTCAAGCAATTATTTAGAAAGAGAAATGGATTTGTAACTGCATTTGTACTTCAGTCTTATGAGGCAGTCCACATTGTTGTCAACAAAGCAAAAGTTTATGACTCAGCTGTCTGACAAGAAAAAGTTTATAATTTTATAAAATGTTAGTAACTGTGAATTCTAATATCATTACCCTAGAGGACCACGGAGCATGAAACGACTTAGAGATTAAAACTGTATTCCAAGGGAGATACTTCCAACATTGCTAACTAAACACAATTTAATTGTCATCAGTGTTTTTATTCTTCAGCTCTATGTGTGAGTATGTATGTGTGTTTTCCCCAGATGACTTTCTGTCTTGGATCACACCTCCTTCTTTACTT
Source organism: Paguma larvata (assembly GCA_030068075.1). Lineage (NCBI taxonomy): Eukaryota > Metazoa > Chordata > Mammalia > Carnivora > Viverridae > Paguma > Paguma larvata. The sequence continues at coordinate 61,435,564 of CM057831.1, forward strand.
GCATAAATAATCCTGCTCACTTCTCAAGACTCCTTTTTGTTTCTTTAAATGCTAATTGGGAAGACTTCAATTTAAGGCTGCAGGCAATATTTCATTTATCTCAGATCCAAATTTAAAGGGCATGTATTTTACAGCTTAACAAAATGCAAAATTAAAATAAAATTGAGAATCTAATATGGTCCAGTCACTGTGGAAAACAATTTGCCAGTTTCTTATATACTTAAGCATACCCATATCATACAACTGAGCCACTTTACTCTGAGGTTATTTACCCCAGTGAATAGGCAATTTATAGTGATCAAAAATCTTTCCATGAATGTTTATAATTTTTTTCATAATTAACAAAAGTGGAAACATCACAAATGTCCTTCAGTTGGTACATAGATAAGCAAACTATGACACATCCATACAATTGGATACTTCTCAAATAAATGAAAATGGTGGAATGAACTACTAATACAGGAACATGGATGAATCTCAAACATATGAGGCAAAGTGGAAGAAGCTAGACTCAAAAGGTATGATACCAATTACATGACATTCTGGAAAAAGCCAAACAGTAGTGATTGTCAACAGATCAGGCAGTTGGCAGGGCTTTGGTGAGCACTTGATGATAATTTGGGGGTCGATGAAATTTGACACCTTGATTTGAATAGTGGTTACACAACTATACAAATGTGTCAAAATATGCAGAACTGTGTACTAAAAAAGGTGAACTTTACTGTATGCAGTTTTTACATCAATAAAAAATTTCTAAATTAGAAAATGATGATTCTGTGTAAATCAGTGAGGCTTTTAATAATCTACTTCTGTAGCTTTCTTTAAGTACCCATAGAAAAATCCCACTTTGGTCTCATTATTTTTTGTTAAGACTTTTAGTTTTACTATTTTAATATATATTGGATACTAACCCTTTATCAGGTATGTCACTTGCAAATATCTTCTCCCATTCTGTAAGTTGCCTTTTAGTTTTGTTGATTGTTTCCTTTGCTGTACCGAACCTTTCTACTTTGATGAAGTCCTAATAGTTTATTTTTGCTTTTGCTTCTCTTGTCTCAGGAGACATATCTAGTGGGAGTTTGCTACAGCCAATGTCAAAGAGGTTATTGCTTGTGTTCTTCTCTAGGATTCTTATGATTTCAGTTCGCAATTTAGATCTTTAATCCATTCGAATTTATTTTTTGTGTAAGACAGTAGTCCATTTCCTTTTCTTTTCTTTTTTTCTTCTTCCTTCCTTCCTTCCTTCCTTCCTCTCTTCCTTCCTTCCTTCCTTCTTTCCTTTCTTTCTTTTTTGCATGTTTCTGTCCAGTGTTCCCAATACCATTTGTTGAAGAGCCTTTCTTTTTTTCCATTGGATATTATTTCCTGCTTCATCAGAGATTACTAAACCATATAGTTGTGGGCCTATTCCTGGGTTTTCTATTTTGTTCTATTAATCTATGTGTCTTATTTTTGTGCCAGTACCATACTGTTTTGATCGCTACAGCTAGTAATATAACTTGAAGTCTGTAACTGTGATGCTCCCAGTTCGCTTTTCTTTTTCAATATTGCTTCAGCTATTCAGGGTCTTTTGCTGTTTCATACAAATTTTAGGATTATATGTTCTAGCTCTGTGAAAAATGCCGTTGGTATTTTCATAGAGATGGCACTGAATGTCTAGATTATTTAGGGTGGTATAGACATTTTAACAATATTTGTCCTTCCAATCCATGAGCATGGAATGTTTTTCCATTTCTTTATGTCCTCCTCAATTTCCTTTATCAGTGTTTTAAAACGCAAATATATATATTTTGAATTAAAAGTTTGCCAATTCACCAATTACAAGTAAAGAAATCGATTTAGTAATCAAAAATTTCCCAAAAAAACATTAGTTCAGGACTGGGTGGCTTTCCAGGGGAAATTCTACCAGACATTTAAAGAAGAGTTAACACCTATTCTCTTGAAACTGTTCCAAAAAATAGAAATGGGAGGAAAACTTCCAAACCCATTCTATGAAGCTAGCATTACCTTGATTCCAAAACCAGACAAAAACCCCACTAAAAAGGAGAAATACAGACCAGTTTCCCTGATGAACATGATAGCAAAAAGTCCTCAACAAGATACTAGCCATGTGGAGCCAACAATACATTTAAAGAATTATTCACCACGACCAAGTGGGGTTTATACCTGGAATGCAGAGCTGATTCATTATCCACAAAAGAAACAATGTGATACATCACGTCAATAAAAGAAAGGATGATCCCCTCAGCAGATGCAGAGAAAGCATTTGACAAAATACAATATCCTTTCTGGATAAAAACCCTCAAGAAAACAGGGATAGAAGGATCATACCTCAAGATCTTAAAAGCCATATATGAAAGACCCACTGCTAATATCATCAACAATGGGGAAAAACTGAGAGCTTACCCCCTAAGGTCAGGAACAGGATAGGGATGTCCACTCTCGCCCTTGTTATTCAACATAGGATTGGAAGTCCTAGCCTCAGGAACCAGACAACCTAAAGGAATAAAAGCCACCCAAACTGGCAAGGAGTAAGTCAAACTTTCACTCTTCGCAGACAACATGATACTCTATATGGAAAACCCAAAAGATTCCACCAAAAAGCTCTAGAACTGATCCATGAATTCAGCAACGTTGCATGATACAAAATCAATGCACAGCTATCAGTTACATTCCTTTACACCAATAATGGAGCAACAGAATGTGAAATCAAGGAATCCATCCCATTTACAATTGCACCAAAATACCTAGGAATAAACCTTACCAAAAACGTGAAAAATCTATACTGAAAACTATAGAAAGCTTACGAAACTGAAGGAGACACACACACAAAAATGGAAAAATATTCCATGCTCATGGATTGGAAGAACAAATATTGTTAAAATGTCGATACTACCGAAGGCAACCTACAAATTCAATGCAATCCCTATCAATATAACACCAGCATTCTTCTCCGAGCTAGAAGAAACAATCCTAAAATTGGAATTATCTATTCCTTGTTGTTTATATAGATTACATCTGTAAAACTATATGTGCCAGAGCCTTATCAATTGTAAATATTTTAAAACCAGTATATTATTTCCTATGGTTGTCTGTCTCTTTATATTTTTCCTTTTCTTTATGAAAATTGGTAACTCAGAACTTTTTAAAAATTGTTTTTTGTTTCTAGAAAATCAACATTTTTTTCTGAAGAGTACACGATATTCTCTTATAATTTTTTAACTATTTTCTATTAACAGATATAATTATATGACCCGTTCTTGTTATCCCTGTGTGTTTTTTTTTTATTTTACCAAGTCCTTTGAATCTAATATCAATACTTTATTAACAATTTGATTTCACAGAAACAAAGACACTTTTAAGGCAGAAATAGGAAGGGAATTGGGATAAGCATGAGATAGGATTTAAATGCTCATCTAGAGAATATGGAGTTTATTTCATTGGATGTAGGAAACCATTTACTTTGGAAGATGTATAAGTTAGTGGAGTACAAGATATTTGATCCTAGGGTATGGCAACAAGTTAGAAGGGTATTGAAATAATATAAGCAGAACCTGAATGCCATAGCAAGAAGGACAATGGCAATGAAAAGTTAGAGATTTGAAAGGTGTTTGAAAGAATGAACTTGATGATTGATCAACTTGCAGAAATAAGGAGGATAAAAGAAATCAAAGCTGATTTTATATTTTTAGGTCATGATGTTTAGGGAAAATGACAGTGAAATTTCCAGGAATAGGTCCCTAAAGTTAAAAAAATGATTTATAGAATAAAATTAAACTCCAAATATGTTGATTTTGAGGCAGGGGCAAAATGTTTTATTGTAAATATTGCAACAATGTGGACAGAGCTGGAGTGTATTATGCTAAGTGAAATAAGTCCATCAGAGAAAGACAAATACCATGTGTTTTCACTCATATGTGGATTTTAAGAAACAAAATGGATGAATATAGAGGAAGGGAGAAAAAAAGGAAGAGGGAGAAGCAAACCATGAGACTTTTAAGTATAAAGAATAAACAAAGTTGGTGGAGGGAGGTGGGTGAGGAATAGGCTAAATGAGTGATGGGTATTAAGGAGGGCACTTGTGATGAGCCCTGGGTGTTGTATGTAAGTAATGAATTCCTAAATTCTACTCCTGAAACCATTTTTACCATATATGTTAACTAACTAGAATTTAAATAAAAACTTGAAAAAACTATCCAGAAAAAAAAAAAAGGAAAATGTAGTGAAATTGAAGCTTAGGATAATGTCAGTTGTCAGATGACTTTTGAGGCAGTCTAGATATAGGTGATAATTGAGCTAATGGATTTAAGTGAGATCCATAAAGAACAATATGTAAGTAAAGAAGGAAGAGCAGAAAACTAACTTTGAGAAATATTAAGAAGTTGCGGATATTTGCACTGATGCTGCTTAGCTTCCTGTCTACCTAATGCCATACTACAGAAAAATAGCTTATTTGTTTATTTTCTGTGTATACCATCAGCCTCTGCCTTACATTCCCCAAATCCTAATTCCATGTATGACTTTTTCTGTGGGCTTGGACAGAGCATGGTTCCAGAGTATATTTCTAAAAATAGAATCTGCACTCCTATTCAGTAGAATAGGCTGAGGCTATTAGGGCTGGGCTCTAGAATCAGATTACCTGGAACTGAATCCTGATTCAATAATTTACTAACTCTATAGCCCCCAAAGTTTTTTTTTTTTTTTAATATATTCACTGACCCTCAGAACCCACATTTATAAAATGAGAATATTAGTAGTCTACCTCTTTGAGACTCTTCTGAAGATTAAATGAATTAATAAATATTAAATGCTAATAAGGGTGCCTGGAACATATTAAGTGCCATGAAATGTAAGTTTTTGAGTCTGTATTGTTATTATTATGATTAGATGAATAGTCGTAGTAGTCGTAGTAGTAGTAGCAGCAGTAGTAGTAGTGAACCCTGCAATCCAGTAACAAGATCCTATACATGATACTTAGGTTCCTGTATCTCTTACCAAATCCAAATATTCTATATTACAAATATAATCTAATAATATGAGTGTTAATGATAAATTTATAACAACCATATAGTCAGCAGTAGCACCAGAATCAGCATGACCTCTGCACCGTGTTCACCCTGCTAACGGATCTGCCATTTGCCCCTTAAATCTGATTGGTTGTATTACTCGGATCTTGAGTCCTCTCTTTTATTACAAATCTCCTCCCTAAACTTAAAAAATTTGGCTGGAACCTTACTACGAGTCTTAGTTCTTTCCGGTTTATTTTCTAATTGACGCCATGTGAAAATCTTAACCTCAGCCAACTTTAGGAGCCAAGCCATTTATGAACATGTTTGGGGTTGAGGATCATTTCCTTTGTCTCTTGAACTCTGCTTGGATTTCTCTGTGTGGAGTCCATCTACATGATTGGATTTTTCAGTACTAGCTGCTGCGTTTGGAATTGTGACTGAAATAAGATTGAAGATTTAAAAGCCCAGATGCTAGAACAAGGCTCTAGGGCTTTGGATTCCAATTCTGGCAAATAATATCTGTGTGACTAGTAAGTTACTTAGCATTTCTACCCTTTAATTTCCTTAACTGTAAAATATACTTCCTCATAGGATTGTTTGAAGATTAAATAAACTAACACATATAAAGTACTTGGAACTATGCCAGACACTTAGGGAGCATTCAGTGCTAGTCGTTATCATCTGACACAGCTGGACCTCCTTGGTCGAGGAGGGCAGCCTTGTCGTATTGCCTTCATTGGGTCTCCATCTCGGGACTTCTATTTTCTCTTAGTGAAAGTTCCTGAAAGAAGAGCCTAAGAACTTAGGTGCAGATAGCTTATTGGGAAAGTGATTCCAGGAAGTGGTTTCAGGAAACATTAAGAGTGAGACAGGAAACAACTAAACATCAATGAAGTTTGGATTATTGAAGTTGTTACTCTAGACTATGCATTCTCTATGGGGGCAATATAAATCCCAAAGTTCTTAGAAGGAGAAAGAAATCTTAGATGTCGCAATGGTGTACGGTCCTCATGGTTTGTGGTCCTCTAGATCTAGGGCTGCAGTATATAAATAGATGTACAGTATATCAGTGCTATTCAAATTTCATTCTTCTGAATTCATCTAAAATAAAATTCTGAAAAAGCCCTTAGGGAATATAATAATATGGATAATAGTAATAGTAATAATAATAAACATGCATAGATAATGGGGACTTAACTCCATAGAGCTCAACCTGTAAGAATCATACAGAGCGGGGCGCCTGGGTGGCTCAGTCCGTTAAGCCTCCGACTTCGGCGCAGGTCATGATCTCGCGGTCTGTGAGTTCCAGCCCAGCGTAGAGCTTTGTGCTGACAGCTCAGAGCCTGGAGCCTGCTTAGGATTCTGTGTCTCCCCCTCTCTCTGCCCCTCCCATGCTCATGCTCTGTCTCTGTCTCTCAATAAAAACAAACAAACAAAAAACCATACAGAGTGCCTCCCAGAAATATCTGGTGTCTTTATTCATCAATTTCCTTTGCCCTCTGGTTAAAGATTGCCTTTGTGGCATTAACATGCCCATACTTCTAACATCTAGGGCAGAATTCTAAAAGGCAGGGTAAGGAGTTCTTGAAGTAGAATGTCAGCAGTGCCGAGCAAGTCAGAATTGTCCACTACAGCTGAAGCTGAATTCAGAGGTGAGCTGAAATTGGGTGTTATGGAACTGTAAAATTAACTAATACCTAGTTCGGAAGTTCACGGTTCTGCTTAGTACTGGCTTTATTTTTTCTTGAATAGGGTCTTGGACACTCAAGTCTCATTATGTTACATTCCTGAATGTCACGTTTTTTCATGCTACTTTTCCTTTTAGTCATGTGAAATATTTATTTATATTTATATAATATATATATTTATATGGTATATATTTATATAATTTATACATATATATTTATATAAATACTGTTTATATAAGGGCCAGGATTATGATCCATGGATATATAGTTTTCTTTTCTTACTTTACCTTGTTTGAATTGCTATTTTAGAAACCTCTTTTAAAAATGCTATGGAAGGGGTGCCTGGGTGGCTCAGTTGGTTAAGCATCTGACTCTTGACTTCAGCTCAGGTCATGGTCTCACACCTCATGAGATCAAGCCCCACATCAGGTCTGCTTGAGATTTTCTCTCCTCCCTGTCTCTCTGCCCCACCCACCATCTCCACTGCTCACACACGCTCTCTCTCTGTCTCAAAATAAATAAACATTAAAAAAAATAAAGATGCTATGGAAAAAAAGCAAGAACTAATAGCTGCAGTTTTTCTATTGACTTTGAAACCCCTACTCTATTATGAATAAATTTATCATTGACCTCTGTGTTTCGATTTTGAATTATAAAAGCAAAAGTAGTTTTATCGACTAAACAAGATTTGAGTCTCATTCTCAAACTTCTAATCCAGGTAAATATAAAATATTTATTGAGAAGAAAAACATTAAATTGAGCCAAAGACAATTCTCTTGGCTCTTATATAAAACTTCATAGTAATTTAGAAATATGTAAATATGTTGCCATCAGGATTAGTTGAAAAGCCATATCAAGTATGATACTCAGCCTACCAAATGGATCAAGCAAAGAAAGAGGAGCTTAAAAACTATGTAACGACAATATGCATCCTAATGCCAACTGGCCACCTGCTAGGAAGGATCTGAAAGCCAATAGTCCAACAAGGTGCACTTGTTATCATTGTGCTTGCTTATAAAGATTGTGAAATCAAACATTCAGAATACATGTGTTTTCTTTCTGATGACAGGTAGACAGGAATAAACATTAATGGGAGAAGGAAACCAAACTTCTGTGGCTGAATTTATCTTGCTGGGACTTTCACAGGATCCAAAGATCCAGATCCTGCTGTTTTGTGTTTTCCTTACCATTTACCTTCTCTCTATGTTTGGGAACCTGCTTATAGTAATTCTCATTCAAACTGCCTCTCGACTTCACACTCCCATGTACTTTTTCCTCAAAACCTTGTCCTTTGCTGACCTCTGTTTCTCTACAAGCATCGTTCCTTAGATGTTGGTCCACTTCCTCGTAAAAAGGAAAACCATTTCCTTTGCTGGATGCTCACTGCAAATAAATGTCTTCCCTCTAGCAGGGTGTACAGAGTGTGCCCTTCTGGCAGTGATGTCCTATGACTACTATGTGGCTGTCTGTAAGCCCCTGCATTATTCCACTGTCATGACCCAGATGGTTTGTGTCCAGTTGGCCCTAGTGTCTTGGATCAGTGGGGCATTTGTATGTTCAGTGGACAGTGCATTTACACTGTGTTTCCCCTACCAGGGACAGAATATAATTAATCATTGTTTTTTGTGAACTTCCTGCACTCCTGAAGCTGGCTTCAGCAGATACCTACAATGCTGAGATGGCTCTCTTTTCAAGGGATGTGATTATCCTCTTAGGACCTCTCTCCCTCATCCTTGTCTCCTGCTGCCATATTATCTCAACAGTGATTCAGATGCAGTCAGAGGAGGGGAGGCTCAAGGTCTTTTCTACCTGTGGCTCTCATCTCACTGTTGTGGTTCTCTACTATGGCTCTGGAATATTTGCCTACATGAAACCCAATTCCAAGGCAATGAATGAAAAGGATCAGGTCATCTCTGTGTTCTCTTCAGTTATGACTTCCATGCTCAATCCCATAATTTATAACCTGAGGCACAAGGATGTGAAGGGTGCTCTCAGGAGGCTGATTAGAAGATAGTTTGCTTTTAGAGGCAGGATTTTCGACATTTTTCTTAAGCACTTGGAAGATTGTGATTGACAACAATAGCTCTACTTTCCTTGTCCTTTCTTTCCCTCACTTTATATACCCCAGTTGATATTCTTCTCCACACATATTCATTAAATGCTTATTTAGTGCAAGCATTGTGTCCAGAATCTCACAATATATAAAACTTCGTGTCTCCCTTAAAATGTTTCATTACTTCTGGGACAACAGAGAGCCATGTTCTGTCTTGCACTCTTTTGTTGTCTTATGGTCTCTTTTTGCATTTCTTCCCTGAGGGAAATATGTTCCTAGTAAAGTGAACTTGCCTTTGAAATGTTGGACCAAGGAAAAAAATTGATTAATCTCCCTGAACATATTTCTAGCATCCTTCACCTGTTAGTGAGTTGGGAAGCCCAAGTTGTCATACAGTCACCTATGGGCTTGCTGACGTTCTGTTTCCACATTCCTGATAAGTCAACAGTGACTGGTTGAAAAGCCAGCATTCTTTCCAGACATAAGGATGTCTTATGGGACCTATGGAATGCTATCCATAAATTCACTACCACCAGCTGCCTTATTTCCAGTTAAAAGTGATTGAACCCTGTAGTGTTTCTGTAACTTTCAGGTCCTCTTTGCAATGAATTTAATTGCACTGCATCATGACCCTTCCTAAAGAATTCCTTTCTTCTTTCTCTTGTCTCTTTCCTCCATTTTTTTTTTGTGGATAATTTTATGCATAGTGTGTGCAGGTATAAAAGAGTATGCAAGTATGTACAGTTGTCTGCATGTGTATGTGTGTCTGTTGTCTGTGAAAAGTAAGCTTGACTATGTAGAATTCTCTACCAATATTATTGAATATGATTCTTCCTCACTCCTTTATTTAGTACTACTTTATCTCAGGCCAATCTCATCTGTCACCTAATTATTTTCCATACCCTCCTCATTTTTATAACTGTTTGCAATCTCTACTATGAATAAGTTTGACAGCGATTTCAAATTTATCACTTTGTTTTGGAGGGAGTGGAGAGGACAGGTGAATTCAACCTCAGAAAATAAAATTACATATTTCCTTTTCTGATTATGAAAGGAATAATGCGAGAAGTATTAAAAAACAAAATCACACATAATTCCTCCTCAAGGAAGAAGTCCTGCCAACATGTCAATTTTATCCTTTCAGAATTCTCTCTGTCTCTTTTTCTCTTTCTCAAGTGAGCATGCAGTGGTGGTGAGATAATAAAAATTAAATTTGCTTCATGTACATGAGGAACTTGAGTAAGTCTCATTGCTTCAAATGGGGTTTCTTTTTCCTTATACATTTCACTAACCACCCCCCCCCCCACCAAGTGAAAGGAATCTGAATAAAAATCCTGCCAACCTTCTTCAAAATCGATATGAATCTATAGAGGGCTGTTAGCCCAAGAAGGTTGGAGGACAATAGCATAATATTGAAACCAATTATAGAAACTTTGGGATTTGATAATAGGGGCAGGAGCTCCAAAATGTCATTATAAGATTTGGTACTGAAAGTGGCTGGTGTGAACAGCCCACAGAAGTATTTTGGACAGGAAAAATTAATCACCGAATTAAGGTGAGATGGGCATTTTGGGGATGAGTAGAAAGAAGGAAAAGAGAGAAAAAAGAAAGTAAAAGACATAAGTCCCAAGATCAAGGCGTTGGTAGGTTTGGTTTCTCCTGAGTCCTCTCTACTTAGTTTGCATATGGCAACCTTCTCTCTGTGTCCTCACAGGACCTTTCCTCTGTGTACATGTACCCCATATATCTCTTTGGGTGTCCAAATTTCCTTTTCTCATAAGGACACCACTCAGATTAGATTAGGGCCCTCCACAATGACCAAATGTAACCTAATCACATCTTTAAAGGCCCTAGATCCATTAGCTGGTCACATATAACCTCCCCCCCCACACAACTAATAGTTTTCCCTCTGTTGGGAGGTCACTTTTAAATCTACCAAGTGATTCTATTGGCCTGAGTCCCTTTTACCGAGTCTTGGCTAATTCTCTTCTATAGAATTCACGTATGGCCAAGTGGAGTCATGCTTGTTCCTATTTTGTTTAATTCTGGGAGTGTGGAATGCTGTCTCTTCTCTTCAAACAGAGAGACTATACCAGGCCACTGTTGACTTTTAATTTTTTTATTTGTGAAGAAGGTAGTTGTTCTAACATTAATCAAATTCCAGATAAGACAGATGAAATTCTTCAAAAGTACTTTTGCAGTCTTGTCACTTAACTTAAGGTGAGGGGAAGCACCTTAATTTCTCATGGAAGGAAGAGTAAAAATATGTTCAAAGTATTCCTCTCCACCAGCTTCCAACTATCTCTCTTTTATACCGTAGAAGGATTTAAAGTTTATTGCTTAGAAATCATCTATTCATCAGTTCCATTAAGTTCTCCCTAATGTTTAGAACTTGGAGGTACATGAAAAATACCTCCATGGATTTGAGATAATATTTTTGTTCTATTACATTAGTATAGATGTAATAATCTACTGAAATTCTAGGAAATTCAGGCAAGTAGTACCATTTAAAAATAATATATACCATGTTATATTTATTTACTCTCCATTAGACTCATTATTCAGCCATTTTTAAAATCTCTTCGCCATTTTGTATATTCTAGTAAATTTAAGACTATACCTTTGAGCATTCGTTTTTCTTAAATGTTATTATCTTACAGTGTAGCAATTAGGGCAATGCCTGCCACATATCCTTGTGTCCCTTATCGTTTCAGGGCAGCTTGACTTCCACTTGCCACTATCTGCATCTTTTGCATCCAGACTTTCTTTGGCTGATATGCCAGTTCTGCTCACATGCCTAGAAGGCCAGAGTGGCCCAGGGAATTAATGTCCCCTGCAGCAACCAAGACTTAACTGATGATTGGTGACAGTTGGTGTCTGAATACCCCAGATCCCTCACACCCTAGGTGCGATAAGCCTCTGAGATACGTGTTCTCCTCTCTTTCTCAGTTTTCCAGGAGGATTAAGATCCAGTTGCCCAAGGTAACTTGCTTGATGATACAACCTTTATTTGTTCTTTTGCTTTGCTGTCCCACTTCCCCATCCTACTGATTTTACCTGAAATCGCTCCCTAAATAAACTTTTTTCATTCAAGTCTTTGCTCAGGGTCAACTTCTGTGGGACCCAGACACAGTTATTGTTTATAATTATGGTTCCCCTACTACAAATGGTCTCAGATGTATGGTATCTGCCCAGTCCTTTGATGTTAATTGAAAACTGCATCCTCTGGGTGTCTGAGTAAAAGAGGTAAAGAAGGAGGGAAAATGTGGGGAAAACTCTGACTTGAACTAGCTTCTGTAACATTAGATGATATTCGTCCATTTTCTGGTCTGGGAAGACTCTTTATTTTGGAATTAGACATAAATAAAACAGCCTAAATTATTTGGGTACGTCAAATTTTAAATTTACAAATTTGAAGTAAAAGTTGCTTTTTATTTATTTTTAAATTTTTTTTAATGTTTATTTGTGTGTGTGTGTGAGAGAGAGACAGAGCAGGAGCAGGGCGGGGCAGAGAGAGAGGGAGACACAGAATCCAAAGCAGGCTCCAGGCGCTGAGCTGTCAGCACAGAGCCCGACGCAGGGCTCAAATTCACGGATCACGAGATCATGACCTGAGCTAAAGTTGGACGCTAAACTGACTGAACCACCCAAGTGTCCCAGAACTTGTTTTTTAATATATTCTTTGTTAAAATATAGAGTTGGTGGGCATTTCTTCTAAATATTGTCGTATAATTTTTCTTATCTCCAGATAACCTGAGGCCAGCTTTAAGATACACTTGTATCTTCATATTTTATGCTCATGTATTCATTCATTTATTTATTTATTTACTAATTTTCTTATTTCTGGCCAAATATCTAACAACAATTAAAGTTAGTATAGAGAGATTTCCAAATCGGACAATAGTTAATTGTTTTTTTTTATTAATCTATGTACTTTTATTTTTTTTAATTTTATAATAGTTTATTTTCAAATTGGTTTATATATAACACCCAGTGTTCATCCCAACATGTGCCCTTTTTAATGCCCATCACCCCCTCTCCCCCCTCCCTCATCCCCCTCACCCTCAGTTTTTTCTTAGTCTTTGAGAGTCTCTTATGTTTTATCTCCCTCCCTCTCTGTGTCTTTTTTTCCTTTCCCCTCTTCCCCTCCCCCTGGTTTTTGCTTAGTCTCACAAAGTCCACCTATTCGTGGAAACATATGGTATCTGTCTTTTTCTGACTGACTTATTTCACTTAACATAATACCCTCCAGTTCCATCCATGTTGCTACACATGGCCAGATTTCATTTTTTCTCCTTGCCACGTAGTAGTCCATTGTATATAAGTACCATAACTTCTTTATCCATTCGTCAGTTGATGGGCACTTGGTCTCTTTCCATGATTTGGCTATTGTCGAAAGTGCTGCTATGAACATTGGGGTACACGTGCTCCTATGCATCAGCATTCCTGTGTCTCTTGGGTAGATTCCTAGCAGGGCTATGGCTGGATCATAGGGTAGCTCTATTTTCATTTTTTTGAGGAACCTCCACACCGTTTTCCAGAGCGGCTGCACCAGTTTGCATTCCCACCAACAGTGTAGGAGGGTGCCTACTTCTCCACATCCTCGTCAGCATCTATAGTTTCCTGATTTGTTCATTTTAGCCACTCTGACTGGTATGAGGTGGTATCTCAGTGTGGTTTTGATTTGTATTTCCCTGATGATGAGTGACATTGAGCAT